>OX459050.1:8406709-9737818 GCA_949775005.1 Orthosia gothica
CGGAGTTGATATTGATTTTGTTTTATGAATATTTCAGCAGTTATTGTTGATATTGCATGTTGTACTTTTGTTTTTCATCTATTACTCAAATTTGGTCCTTTAGTAGCAAATCTTAAAAAATCATTCGAACTACACCTAAAGGATCGCCAATTTAGACCAGCTTGGCGGGAACTGGCTCCCGTCAAAGGCTTGGGACCGCCATCCCCGTCCTTTAAATCATAATAATGAGACATCCAGCAAACTTTGAAAACTAATACCTAGTTTAGTGGGCAATAGGCGTTTACGACGAATAGAGTCAGGATTATCTAATACTCAACATTATATAAGTATCTACTCAATCAAGTCTACAGACAGATAGTACCTAAGCAAACTCAGTTTTGTTGAGCGAGTCGCTACAGTCTGTCCCGATGACTAGCTCTGTTTTGAAAACCCAGCAGTTCACTAGCAGTTCACCAGCATTGGCTGCAAACGCTTGTTAAGAGGCATGGAGCCCTGTTGATTATTTCTTTCACTGGTACACTGTAATACTGGGTTGTAAAGGAAGACCATAAAAACGGTGGTTGCATTAATTTGTTACTTTTAGCGATTTTTTTCTTTTGTGTTTTTGTAATTTCCTTTTGCCAAAACTGTATATACTTGTCTTAATATCCTGTGTCAGATTGCTTACCTCAAGCATTTCACGAATATGAATTCCTTGAACAGCTCCTGATTGTCGGTTGCCTGCTTAGCTGTCGTCCACAAGCAACCATAATATGCTTCCAAGCCACGTACAAAATCTAAGTCTTAATAAATTTAAATCATTCATTAAACGTAAGTTGTGCCAAAAAGCGTTTTATAGCATTAAAGATTACGTTGAGGATAAAACGGCTTGGGAGTGAGCTGCTCCAATTAAATTAATTTAGTTTTTTTTTTGTTTAAATATTTTGCAACATGAATTTTGTTATTTTTTAATTTTTTTTTTTTTTTTTCTTGCACTGACAAGAATATTTACTTTTTAAAGTATTATATTATTTTATTTTAATTATTGTGAATGTGAAGACTATGTGGATCATTATTTTGTTTTTTAATTTATCTTAGTTTTTAATCATGGTCTGGCAGTTTGAGTAGTTTATGCGGCCTACCCGAATGTCCTTTCTTTGGTATTGTTCGTCGAATCGTTGAGCTCCTTAAATTCTGAGTTGAGCTGCTCGGTTATTGACAAATGCGTGCACTGACTGGACAGGTCCACTCAATCTGGCTGGTTCTTTCCTCAAAAGACCATTTCAGACATCAGTCTACATGGTCTTCACATGATCGAACCAAGATTTTGTCAGGACTTTAAAAGAGACTGTGACCTCTGAGTTTGTTTCGGCCTTTCTTCTCAGAGTAGTCAGATAGGAAACGCCGACCTCATCTAGTTTTAAAAAAAAAATATGTTAGACATGTAAAAGCGTTTGTACAAACCAACTTACAGAAATAAAATCATTTATCATTTAACCAACGTCGTGTGAAGCCAGCCCTTAGTATTTTAATTCACAATATCCTTTTTCTAATTTGTCTGAGCTAAACGTGACTTTACAATAAACAGACAAGACTGACGGCTACAGCCTAACAACTCTATTACGCACATTATCACAATTTCCTGGAATTGATTATATTACACGGGAGTAGATATCCCACAGAGGCCAACCGTCATAAAATCGCGATAGGAACACTACAATACAAGCGGTGTTGTTGTATTCCAGTTTAAAGGGTGTGTGGTAATTGCAGGCACTTAAGACTTTCAACTTTATCGTCTTTAACCAGTTGTTACCACTATTAGTGACAAATGGTATTGAAAATCCTAACTGTTCCAATGTTTTCAGTATCGCAACTTCTTCTTCTTCTCGGTGACCTTTCAAGAACAGCAAGTAAACCGTCAGATGATTTGCTGAATCTTCTTTGTTGGCCCAACAATTTTTTTTGGCCCCAGTCACCTCTCGGTGGCAGCGCAGAGGTCACTTTGGCTGCAGGTTCTGGGGCACAGAGGACATAATACGAAGTGCAACGTTACGTAGTTTGATCAAGTGTGCGTAGTGTTGACATTGTTGATAAGATTGAATGAACGTGAATAGACACATTACACTCCGTCCAGCCTGTTATTTTACTTTTGATAGCTCAAAAATTAATGATTTATACTTCGTAAAAGATAGCTTGATCTCCGCGACAGCTGTCAGTGTCAATACAGTTACAATAGCGCTTGATAGGCTAACAATAGCGTAACAATAACTTATACGTCAGTTTGACATATGTCACAGAGATCAAGCTGTATTTTATGAAGTACTAGCTGACCCGGCAAACTTTGTTTTGCCATAAAAACACCAAACATTTATCTACCCTACCTATAATACCCTACCCTACCTTACACTACCTACCCTACTCTACCCTACCCGACCCTACACTACCCTATCCTACACTACACTACCCTACCCTATACTATCTTCCCTTACCTACGCTACACTACCCTACCCTACACTACCCCACCCTATCCTACACGACCCTACCCTACACTACCCTACCATACAAAAAAAAAATATTTTTATACGCATACGTAAAAACCATCTTTGAACTTCAACGAACATTAAAAAAAAAGATTTGTCCAAATTGGTCCAAGCGTTGTTGAATTATGCGCTTACCAACACATTTTTCGATTCATTTTTATATTATAGATAGTAACGGCCAATCGTAGATAAAATGCAATACTTCATCGACGCTTACAGTAGTGAAGCGACGTGCTTTTTCGCTCCGTTATTCCGATTATTTAAAATTCACACTTAAATCGAATTTACGTTGCAGTAAATATCGCATTGTAAATTGAATATTTGTTACATAATAATAATAAGGTAATTATAAAGGTAAAATGTTGAAATAGTTATTTATGCTATAAGTGCGGAAGATAGGTGATTCGATAATAAATCGACACGAGTCGGACATCATCTTACGTGCACCTGTCAAGCGCTATTGTTACTGTATTGATACTGACTGCTGTCCCAGAGATCAAGCTATCTTTTATGAAGTATAATTATGAAATTTCATAGGCGTGCATCTGTCAAATGTAAAATAATAGGCTGGACTGGAGGATTGGTCTCTTTTGCATCATCAAGTCAATGTTCACTATACATCCCAGGTAAAAGGAGGCTTGAAGAAATGAAGGCAAAACGAAGTATTCAACTTTGTGAAAAACTTTTTATGCAAAAATAAGAATTCATAATACAACTAAAATTATAGCACATTAACATTACTATTTACATAAATACATTTTGGCACCGTATTTTTTTCTCTACTTATAACTAGGTAGGTTTATCGCTGGCAGGGCGGATATCACAATTGCACGGGCCTGTACGCCGTCTAGTAAGGGCCGGACTGTCCAGGAGGCCCGTAGGACGAGCTGACGCCGCCGCTGGAGCCTCCGTGACCGCCGCCGATGGAGCCGCCATGACCACCGCCGATGGAGCCTCCGTGACCACCACCGATGGAGTCAAATTCAATACCGCCGCCGATTCCGCTGCCGATGTCACCACCGATACCACCGCCAATACCACCGCCGATACCACCGCCGATACCACCGCCGATACCACCGCCAATACCACCACCGATGCCAGAGCCGCCTCCAATACCACCGGCACCACCGTCCTTCTGGGTCTTGTACTTGATGAAGTAAACTTCGGGCTTTGAGGGCTGAGTGGGAGCCGCGGTGGGGATGGTGATGTCGGGCTGCTCTTCGGGTTTCTTGACCAACACGTAGACGAGGGTCTTCTCCTCGTTCTGGGCCTGAGCGGGGATGATGGGTGCGACGGGTGCGGGAGGAGCGGGGGCCTTGATGAAGATGATCTTGTAGTGCTTCTGGGGCACTCCACCGCCGCTTACGATCTGGGGACGCTGTACCTCAGGTTCTGGGGGTGGGACATGGACGTAGATGTGCTTCTGCACAATAGCGCCACCGCCGAAGCCAGCGCCGCCTCCGAAGCCAGCGCCGCCTCCGAAGCCAGCGCCGCCTCCGAAACCAGAGCCTCCTCCGATACCGGAGCCTCCGCCGAAGCCGGAGCCGCCGCCAGATGAGAAGCCACCGGAGAAGCCTCCTGAGGAGAAGCCGCCATCGCCGCCGCCACTGAGCCCTCCGAAGCTGCTGGAGCTCAGACCACCTGAGGAGAATCCTCCGTGGCCGCCACCAAGGCCGCCTCCGAGGCTGATGCCGCCACCGTGTCCACCGTGGCCGCCGCCGCCTCCGGGCGCGCTGTAACTGTATCCAGCCTCGGGTCTAGCCGAGCCGAGTGCCGCAACGGCCGCTAATACCTGCAGCGGAAAGCTCAAGTTAAAACAACACTTTTACAAACAGTTGATCGATTGGTAGGCTATATTGATCAAATATAAACTCAAAGCATCTATTTCAATGAAACCATTAACAGGCACTTTTGAATTTTCAAGGTTGGTCAGTCAAAAAGATGAAGCTAGTTGCATAAGCACGGCACAATTTAATAACATCGGCTAGTGGCACGTTCCGAAGCGGAGATCTCTACGGAGGAGAATGTGCAAAAACTCCTCGGACACACTTTTAAATCAATAGATAGTGACATAAGAATGATTACATCACGCATGTTATTAATGCATAAAATTATACAATCCGAGCACACTAAAACCGCAACACTAAATAATCCGATGAGGAAGCACTGTGAGGGGGTCACACAGGTCACAAGTCACTTTCACTGCACGAGTACCTACCAAGAATGCTTTCATGTTGACTCACGGAGGTGTCGTGGTTGTGTGATGCTCTGTACCAGCGACCGCTGGTTTATATACTGGTGGATCGGCGACGCCTCTCTCCCGGGCTCTTCCTAACATTCGGCCTTGGGGCCATACGAGTGTTATAATTCTAATGACACCCGTCTAATTCTCCTTTGGTGTAAACGATGTCGATCTACAACTATTTGGAACTTTCACGGATTCTTCTATGGTAATAATTGATATATCAACAGAGAATTCAGGTTTTACGCCCTAGGGGTTGTGGAACAGGACAATAATTGGAGCAAGCATTTTTACCATCGATGTAAACCTGCAACTTATAAAATGCTTACCTGCATAAAGTACGTTTTGTACTAGATTTTATGAATTCGTCTCATTCATTTAGCACCTATATGAGGAGGTATTTAATTACCTTCTGTGTTTGTTTTATTTTGTTTGTTATTTATATATTATTTTAATTTATTATTTAAGTATTTTCCTTTCCGTAAGTGTGTCCGTGGCATCAACAGTGGGTCCTATCAGAATATTAGCGCAGCGTTATTTTCTTTTTTGGATATCGCTGCACATGCTGAGATTGGAGCCTTTTTGGTCTCGCACGTGTTTTTTTTTATTATTGTTAATTTAATGCATATTTCTCGTGTCTCCTATGCGGGTCACAAATAAATATTTGTTTCTTTCTTTCTTTACATAAATACACGGCCTTTTCCCATGTTTCCCATGGGGGTAGGAAGAAACTACAGAACGCCAAATGCTACGATCTTTATATAGTTCATAGATCTATATATAAACGCATGCCGTGTATTATGTGTAGGTACTGCACCCCTGGCCTTTTTCAAAAACTTCACAAAGTGGTCCGAGTGTGTCCAGCTGGGGCGTAGGGTGTCCCGGCTTTTCCACTCTCTTCTGTATTGTAAATACCTTTTGTTAGTTGCTTTTCATTCATCCTCTCAACATGACCAAACTATCTGAGCATACTCTTTTAAATTTTTGTCACTACATCTTCAATTAAACCACAACTTTGTCTTATCACATCATTCCTTAATCTATTATTCAAAGTTACACCACACATACTTTGCAAGGAACGCATTTCTAAAGAATTATACTTTCATGTCTTTTCTTGGCACACCCAACATTCACTTCCATAAATAAGTGTAGGCACCAGCACACAGTTGTGAACAGCGAGTCGAGCCTTTCTAGACATAGACTGGCTGGCCACAATCGCAACATTTTAAAGTAGATATCCCCTGAAAAATAAGGCTACTTTAGCCAGTCAAACTTCAGCGTTCGTGGCGTCTCGGTGGCGGCGAAGAGGTATCCTTGGCTGTAGGTTTTGAGGCACAGAGGGCAAGATAGGAGGTGGAGCATAGTTTGACTACATTGAGAAAAATATTGGGACTTGCGAATTTTTGTCTTACTAGCAACAAAACACAGTTTTGCTATTTGTTAATTAGTTTGGTATTATTTTATGGAAAGTATTTAAAAGAGCGAAAAAAATATTCAAATTAAAGGTGTCAAAAATACTGAAAATGCCTTAGTGAAATACTAAGTGGGTGACGAACAGTGGGCGAATACTTTAATGTTTAAAACAGCGACTAGAAAATAAATTTGCCGAGGGGCCCCGTCGGCATATTTACGTCTGCAGGATATAAAGTAACCTAACATGAAGGAGATGACAGGAACTGAGTTTGCTCGCTTTGCTCGCTCATTTCAGCTCCCGTCATCCCTTTCAAAACTAACCTGTTCGTGTCTGGGTGTCCTAAGTTCCCGAGCGTTATTCGCTCGCTCTTGGACTAAATCGTTGAAAACATGAATACACCCGAACTCCCGCGCTGCACAGCATTGTCGCCTTGTTGTTCGGTTGTTCTGCTATTTATAAAAAAGTGATATGCTAAAATAGAAAATTTGAACCGCAAATACAATTAAAGTATGTAACAATATAAACCTCATAAAAGGTTGAAATCTAGGCTATTACTCAAACCGGTTAAATAGTAACTTACTTAGTATAATAGTCTCCCATTCATTCAATAATCATAATATATAATTTTCGCTATTTTCTAATGTCTTTTTTTTCTTTTTGCCTCCTTATTCTTATTAATTTAAAATAACAACTACATACATACATACATAAACTCACGCCTTTTTCCCATGGGGGTAGACAGAAACTACAGAACGCCACCTGCCACGATCCTTACATACTTCTTTTGCTTAATACAAACATGCATAATTATTTATGAATAGCACGACTAGAAAGTCGTGCTGCATGTTTATCATAAACTACTACAAAATCTAGAAAGATTTTGTAGTAGTTTATTAGTAGGTTATTAGTGTTAGCTAAACGAGTAAAGGCCTGCTCCTTTCTAATAACTAAAGTTTGCTTAAGGCGCTATATACGCCCCAATGTTAACGCAGTACTGGCCGTGCGCCCGCTCGATGCCAAAATATCAATATTGAACCTCCTTTTGAACAGTTTTCTTTGCAAAATATTATTTGATTTACATATGCTACGTTAGTTATGAAGAAATTCCATCCATCAATTTTTCTGCGTTAAAATATTTTTAAACATCCAAATCGTTTCAAAAGTTGAGAACAAATATCGTGCTGTTAATTTTTTTTTTAAGCAAAATTATTAGTTGCACGAAAAAACATTGTGTTCAAAATTATGAATCAATAATAAACATACATTTTTTTCAAACCTTTTAACCTAGCCGTTACTAAGGAGTATGCTTTGGAAAGTTACCGTTTTACGGCACTAAAGGGTATGTAGGCCCTTAAATTAAGTTCAAGAAAACTTGTTCGGTTATTACCAAGCAAAACTCTGTTATGTTGCTGGTAAGACAAAAATTTGCAAGAAAACACTGAAAAAAAAATGTACCTATACTTAAAAAAAAGAATTGCGTTGTGTCAACGAGATTGTTCGATGATGGCTCGAAAGTAAATTGGCACACACAATAGGTATTGTAACTATGAAGTTTGTTCTCTGTGCGGTTTGGAGAAATGGTCTCAGAAGGTGATTGTCGTAACTACCTGCCGCTACTGCGCTATTGCATTTATAAACCCAGAACCATGTTAAGCTTTTATTGGTCTGTTTATGACGCGATCGACTTCTGCTAAAGCTTAGATCTTGTGCATAAGATCTATGTTTTTATGGACGAGCATTAAGTGAAAGGGTTGCAAGTAGGTAAAATCGACGGTATACCAGGGTCAAAATTTGTGTCAACACTGGTCAATAGGTCCCTACCCAGTTTCTAGGTTCTTAATCTCTCAGGTAGTGATTGTGACAAAATAATTTATAAAAGAGTATTCTGATTAAAAAAAATATTTTATTTGTAAAGATTTGGTTTTAATAAAAGTGAATTCAAAAAATCTAAAAACCTGACTGCTTAAGAAGCGAACTAAAAATAACGTGAACAAGAAGAAAAGCATGCTGTGCAGTCGGCGGATACATCTGGTTTCGGTATGCCAGCTCGCGAATATCGATCGCTTCTTAGGCAGTCAGGTTTTTTAGTAAACTTTTTTTATTTATATTTTTTTTTATCGAATTAGGTACATTTAAAAATATAAGTGTTATATATTTTTGAAATAACCTCTTAAAACCCTTCCACACACGATGGTTGTGGAAGGGTTTTGATTAGGCCCCACAACATGGCGCCCAAAATCCACCTATTTTTCTATTTTCCAATTTTAATACTCGGCAATTTTAGTAGCCAGTGACACTCGCAAGGTTAAGACGAATCGATTGACGTAAGAATCATCAAAATCGGCCAACGCTTTTGGTCTCTAGAACGCCACATAGGAACAAACATACATACATAGACTAATAAACACATTACCCTCCATAAAAATACGCAAAAGACTTTATCAAGGTCTCAACTAAAGATCCGAATCTCGAAAGGACGATCATTGCCTTTTATTTTATACAGCCAGAATCAAATCTTTATTATGTCCTTCATACAAAATAACAGTACCATAACCTCCGCGTGTTTCGCTTCAGGGCAAATGGCGAATGAGACATAATAATTGTAATATAAAATATTAAGACACGCTTCTGTATTGTAATTTATTATTATTGACTATTTATTAGAGCTAGAGTAACCTATCACGATCAGATTTCCAGTAAGAAAGCCATTATGATAAACTTTTTTTAATATGGAGATAGAGATTCTCGTCTCAATATCATAATTTGCATGGAAGGTATCAAAAAACCGACCAAGTGCGAGTCGGACTGGCGCACGAAGGGTTCCGTACCATTATTGCAAAAAAACGGCAAAAAAACACGTTTGTTGTATGGGATCCCTACTGTAATATTTATTTTATTCTGCTTTTAGTATTTGTTGTTATAGCGGCAACAGAAATATATCATGTGTGAAAATTTCAACTGCCTAGCTATCACGGTTCATGAGATACAGCCTGGTGACAGACAGACAGACAGACAGACGGACCGCGGAGTCTTAGTAATAGGGTCCCGTTTTTACCCTTTAGGTACGGAACCCTAAAAAGTAAGTAGCTACAAACACAGAAAAAAGGGCCCAGCCTGGAGTCCCATTTGACGTGAACCTATATATGTACAGTGTACTTACACATACGAGATTGAGATAGAGTGAAAGAAATAGTACCTTTCTTTTCTCGAAACATAGAGACTACATATCTGCTCGGTAGCAAAAGAGTAATGGCCTTGTAAATAAGAAAAAAAAAACCTAGCTGTTTAGAAACTGATAAAGTAGTGCATAGATTCTTTATTCAAATTCAAAAAAATCTATATTCAAAAAATTTGAATAAAGAATGTGTTGAGCAATCGCTAAAGAGTATCGAGATTTTATTTATAAATAAGAATGTAAATAGGTTGGTACAGTTTATTAAATTCAACCTCTTTCTCAAGGAGTTAACAATACCAGAACACAACTAAAATAGCAAAACAACGAAAACCAACGAAATTCCTATATATTTCTGTTACGAATTAATTAGTCGATAGTCAGCTTAATGGATTCAAAAGTAGAGATAACTTTAATAAGCCTGAATTTGAATAAGGCGTCCCACGCGTAAGTAATACTGCCTGGCTACTAACAGTCCAGATATTCGCAGTTTGAATTATTCATTATAATCAGTGCACTTATACAAGTCCCGTTATATACTGAATTACTTGTAATTGTGTCGGTTTGTGTGTTTGTATCGTGTGGGGAAAGCTTTAGAAATCGTTGGTTGGACGGTTTTGCTTGAAGGAAGATATAAATTTAACTGTGAATTATATTGTTTAGGTTATAATTAATCATATAGCATATGTTCAACGCTCAAGCCCAGCGAGTTGCATCGACGGCCTTTAAAATATGGCTGAGACGGGGATGGTGTTGTGGCACAGCTTGGGAGAAGACTATGTCCAGCAGTGGACCATGTTTATCGACTTATATGATAATGAGGAGAAATGATCAAAGCTACAGAAGATGTGCATAATACATGGTTTACCTGTTACAATGTCTAATATTTTTTGAGAAAATCAGGACAAGGCAGAAAGCCCGTACTTCTAACAGGAATAATGGTTTCATTCAGCTTCGCGTTCGCAAAAACCTGCGTTTAAAGGCCGTTCAAGCCAGAAATGAGTTGGAGGAGGTTCGAGATGCAACAGTAATTGAGCTTACGTTACGAAGGAGGTTGAAGGAAGCTGGTTTTGGTTCGTTCGTGCCCTGCCCGCTAAAGGTCGTTTTTTTTTTAATTCGTTAAACGAATTTTAAAAAAAACATCGTTATAGTTTTTCCGCTAATTTTGCTAGCGTGTGTATTTAGTTAGAAAGTATCTACGCACCATCCTGCACATTGGTAATAAATGTTTTTTTCCGCAGGCGCTTTTCTTAATTGTAGCAAAGAATACTAACTATTACTACTATAGTTTGTGCCGATACGACAACAAGTGTGTAAAGCCAGAAGAGAACTTTGCCATGCAGTGCATTTCTAATCATACATAGAGGCAGAAACCACATAAGCCTGTTAAGATCCATAAATACTCCTTTTCCTAATATTTTTTATTTTTAACCGACTTCCCGAAAAGGTTATCAATTCGACTATATTTTTTTTATGTGTGTCACCTCAAAACGGCTTACTAGGTAAACCGATTTTGATGTTTTTTATTTTATTTTAAAGATGCTTCTCGTGTAATACCATTTAAATCTGATCAAGATCCAACGATGAACTTCGGAGATATACAACAGAACTCTTCA
This sequence comes from Orthosia gothica, assembly GCA_949775005.1. Lineage (NCBI taxonomy): Eukaryota > Metazoa > Arthropoda > Insecta > Lepidoptera > Noctuidae > Orthosia > Orthosia gothica. The sequence goes on from OX459050.1 coordinate 8,417,673, forward strand.
ATAAACAACGGCAAATTTCTCGGGATTGCTGCAATCGTCTGCCCAGCGAGCACGGCCTACTGTGACATCGCTTATGTCACACTTTTAATCACAGTTTGGGCGATAAACTCATTTTGTCTTAAATGCTAGCACGGCGGCGTGAGATATTTTCTTGACTTGTGGCATAAAACATTTGTTTGTTTTTTTTTTTTAATAATTACTAAAAAAATATAATAGCTTGGACCAATACCGGTGGGCCCCTATTTTTATTTTTTAAATGTTTTTTGGGGGTTTTATTTAAGAAATATTAAAATATGTAGAAAGTAAGAAGAATATATATAATAAAGAATATAAGAATATATATAAAATATAATATAATAAAAATAAATAAAAAATAATAAAAATAAGAATAACAATAAAAAAAAAAAAAACATGAAAAAGTAATAATATAAAATTTGTTAATAATCCTGTAACATTTCAATTAATTATTAAGCATTGATCACCACACACACAAAATGAATTTATTGCCTTTTGGTGCAGTAATTAGAAGGAAAATATATTTATTTCAACTATAAAATTTTATCACCACCTCCGAACGAAAGTGATACATATTTCTAAATCATTTGTCAAAATGTGACATTTGTGATAAAATGGGTGCGCCCGTATTAGCAATTAAGACCCGATGAGTCCCAAATAAACGTCAGGAAATTTTCTCACGCCGCCGGTGCTATTATTTAGGACAAAATGGCTTTATCGCCCAAACTGCGATGAAATGTGTGACTCAAGCCATGTCCGTGTTCGCCGGGCAGCAACAAGAAAGGCATGTTGCGCCTTTAAAATATGTCACATGTTTGACCCGTGATAGCATTTAAGACAAATTGTAAGACATGACATAATTTATCATGTCTTGTCACAAATGTCTTGGGTACGCCCATGCGCGCTAGGCTGCTTATTGTTTACGCCATTTCATAATATAATTCACGCCCGTACCCTCTAAAGGGGTATGCAGATAATTATGTACAGTTCACCCTGTTCACTTTTCATCCGGTTATGTTAGTTTTATGTTATTCGGGTAATCTATTCAGGAATAACTCTACTACTGAATTTGCTCATTATGCACCCTATCTAAAAAGTAAAACATAAAAACTTTTTACAAAAATATACAACCGACTTCCAAATAAAAACACTACAAAGTGAAAAATAACTTCAGGTGTCAAACAATTAAAATTTCAAAATTTAAAAAACCCCCGACACATTTATCTTGCGAAAATACCCCGATTCAAACAGTAAAACGCCCATAACTTTTGAACCGCTGAACCGATTTCATTCAAACATAGCTAAGAACACTCTCGATAAAATAACCTATCAAACAAAAACAAACTAAATCAAAATCGGTTCATCCGTTTAGGCGCTATGATGCCACAGACAGACACACAGATACACAGACACAAAGATACACAGATACACAGCAACACACGTGAAACTTATAACACCCCTCTTTTTTCCAGCGGGGCCGTTATAAACGAAGAAACAAAAACAGGAACACCGTCTCACGAAATTGAAGTTATTTTTCACTTTGTAGTGTGCAATCGATTCCCAAAAAAAATAATTGAAGTTGGTTGTATTTTTATTTCTTAATTTTAGACTAGCTGACCCGGCAAACGTTGTTTTGCCATGAAAGTAACAAAACACTAAAAAATATTTTATGGAATTCATTATCTTTTATCCTACCTACCCTACCAACCCTACCTACTCTACCTACCCTGCCAACCCTACCTACTGTACCTACCCTACCTACTCTACCTACTCTACCTTCTCTTCCTTCTCTACCTACCCTACCTACCTATCCTACCCTACCCTACCCTACCTACCTACCTACCTAACCTACTTAACCTACCTACCCTATCCCACCAACCAATTAGTTTTGTTTTTAAACCTTTCCTGTATTCTGGCGAACAAAACAAAAAAAGAATGATTGAAATCGGTCCAGCCGTTTTTGAGTTTTAGCGAGACTAACGAACAGCAATTGATTTTTATATATATAGATGGGTTTGCTTTTCACTCTAGTCTAGGGCAGTGGTGACAGTGACAAAGTCAACGATGGAGCGAGATTACCCAGAAGAATCTTGTTCACTCTAACCTTGAAGAGATTTATCATTCTTAACAACCTGAGTCGCACACTAAACAATCATATTCTCAGAAAAAAAAATATCAATTGTCCATCATCCCAACTATCTCTATATACCACTACCTAAATGATAAATGATTTTATTTCTGTAAGTTGGTTTGTACAAACGCTTTTACATGTCTAACATAATTTTTTTTTAAACTAGATGAGGTCAGCGTTTTCTATCTGACTACTCTGAGGAGAAAAGCCGAAACAAACTCAGAGGTCACAGTCTCTTTTAAAGTCCTGACAAAATCTTGGTTCGATCATGTGAAGACCATGTAGACTGACGTCTGAAATGGTCTTTTGAGGAAAGAACCAGCCAGATTGAGTGGACCTGTCCAGTCAGTGCACGCATTTGTCAATAACCGAGCAGAATTTAAGGAGCTCATCGATTCAACGAACAATACCAAAGAAAGGACATTCGGGTAGGCCGCATAAACTACTCAAACTGCCAGACCATGAGTAAAAACTAAGATAAATTAAAAACAAAATAATGATCGACATAGTCTTCACATTCACAATAATTAAAATAAAATAATATAATACTTTAAAAAGTAAATATTCTTGTCATTGCAAGAAAACAACATATGTATATAATCTAGTTCCCTCGTGATACAAGCGAGCCTAACGTCCTATATCGAGGACAATCCCACTCCAAAGCCAATCAAACTCCGCGGAAGTCAAAGGATTTTTGTTCTATCTGTTTCTTTTTACAAATTTTCAGCGGCTAACCACCATATTGCTTTTCGTTCATGGCCGAATGAAATTATTTTTGACGGTGAGCCGTGTTTGGGTACCTGTAGAAATTACTGTATCTACCTAGAATCAGAACTACAGAATAATGTATTTTAAGTTACATTCACAATATGAATAAATGAATTTTGAAGTATTTTTTTTTGTTTTCTGAACTTTATTCGAAAAACCCCACCAATAATCGGCTTTTGAAGTTGTTTTTGCGATAATTGTGACGACACAGAGATGTGGTGTTCTTATTTTAAATTTGGCGGTTATCAGAGGTTCATAAAAAGCAGTCTATATTCTTATATGCCAGTGCTGGATATGTAAAAACGTCTCCTCTCAGATCAAAATTGTTATACAAGTTAGTGTAATTTATCTCATCAAAGATGCTCTAAAACGCTGAAGGAAAACATCGTGAGGAGACCAAAAGCCACGGCGGCTTAGAATAAAAATACCTGCCAAAAGCGAGTCGGACTCGCGCAAGAAGGGTTCCGTACAATTATCGCAAAAACGGCAAAAAAAAAAAGTTTGTTGTATGTGAGTTTCACTGAAATATTTATTTTATTCTGTTTTTAGTATTTGTTGTTATAGCGGCAACAGAAATACATCATCTATGAAAATTTCAACTGTCTAGCTATCACGGTTCATGAGATACAACCTGGTGACAGACAGACAGACAGATGGACCGCGGAGTCTTAGTAATAGGGTCCCGTTTTTACCCTTTGGGTATGGAACCCTAAAAATCAAAGACATGTGAGTGGTGGTTTGAAATCCACTTCCTCTCCCAGAGAGGAGGCCTGCATCCCAGTAGTGGGAACAAGCTGATTAAGCATCATGCAATGATGCTAACAAAAATATTATGAACACTTTCAAGCTCCATCACTTTGTGAAGACAGTTTCAATGAGCTCTAATGTTTTCATTGTTCCCAAACAAAAAGGCACAGATAATTCCCCTCAAAAGAGGTAATCACGGAGCAGACCTGCAAAGGTTAATATAAATACATATGTAATCAATCTGATCCCACTCTGCGCTGCACGCCAACTGGCATTGACATTTTTTGGTTTAAGCTTAATTATTTACAAATAGTGAAAAAGTATGACTGGGTTATGGTCTAGTGGAAGAGGGTGGCGGATGGAGTGGGTTTGATTCCTGGATGAAACTGATGATGAATGATGAATGCCCTGTTCATGGTTGAATTAAATTAAATATGCGATAAGGCCGCCCATTGTATGTGTATTAGACTTAAGTTTCTTGTTGTTAATGTATTTTATGGTGTACAATAAAGCATATAATAAATAATAATAAATAAATACCAGGCTGTGTGTAGGTATGTATGTATGAAGTAAATGTTCAGACAAGCAAGCTTATGTACTTTAATTAGTTAGGTAGTTTAATTCAAAATATTGGAAAAGTTTCTACTGGTAAGCAAAGAATATCCAAAAAAGTAAGAAGAAAATTGTATGCAATTTAAAATGAATTTAATAGTTAAATTGCCAGTCTATAAAAACATCGATAGTTTGTTTCCAAGACTATTTTTACTAGGTATTGTATAGTGCAACTTTTCAAAAAAAGCAATCTCATTAGAATTACAAGAACAGCTTCAACCGAAGACTAATATTACAAAGATCAAACGAAAACTTACTCCATAAACGCAACAAAATACGAAGAGACTTCAACACTCAATATGAGTTTTAAACTGTCATGGTCACTAACACTAACATGAACATTAGAAACGGGATATTTACCATGTTTCAAACAGAGTTTATCCGTGATCATGGTGCTTGCAACTGCACCGAAATATCGGAAACTCACAACAAACAGCAAACATGGTAAATATCCCGTTTCTAATGTTAATTCATCACTCAATCACACACAACTACCCTCACTTGAAACGGACCAAGTGAAGCTACCTCCGTAAACATGATCTGCGCACAAATGAATAATAGTTATTTTATTTTTCGATTGTCCACTGCGGTTCGTCGAAGCTGGCTGTCCAAGAATTAATAACGGACGGTACTGGGTTCGCAACCACGACAATCTGCTGCCTTTTTGAGTGTGCACAATTTTTTTGTGCATATTTTTTTTTCGTTTTTTTTCTATTCAGTGCCCGATAGTTTTTTGCGGTCGATGACCGTCCCCGCTTTTATGAATGCAATGGACTTTTTTAATGGACGCCTATGAGTCTCGGTTAGTGATAATTATGTAGTTTGAATTGGATGTGCGCTTTTGTTTGTTTATAAAATGTGTAACGGGCTTTGAGGTTATTTGTCGTGATTAAGAGCAGTGTTTTTGCGATAACTTGTGTAATAGTGTTACAGTGGCTAGGTAAAGTGTGTGTGTCTGATGCAAATCAATTTGACAACAAGATGTTGTAAGTGCTCGTAAGATAATGGTCCGGTATTTCTTTAGGTTTTGACGAGGATTTGACGGAAGGTGTAGACCTGTGGAGTAGTCAAATAAGGATAATAAATGAGTTGCATAATTTTAGGGGCAATGGCAATGGAGAGGGCTATGCTCGGAGTTTCCTTGCGTGAACGAATCAGAAATTAAGTTATCCGCAAGAGAACCAATTTTACTGAATTACTGACATAGCCCGAAGAATTGTCAAACTTAAGTGGCAGTGGTGGGCAGGGCACATTGCTCGCAGAACGGATGGCCGTTGGGTCCGAAAAGTTCTAGATTGGCGCGTACTGGAAGACGCAGCGTTAGAAGATCTCCCTTTAGGTAGAGCGACGACCTGTTCAAGGCTGCGGGAGTCCGGAGGATACGAAACGCTCAGGACCAATCAGCGTGGTGACGCCTCGGGGAGGCCTATGTCCAGCAGTGGACATATTTCGGCTGAAATGATGATGATGATGATACCATCAACATCATCATTTCAGCCGTTTTGTGAAAATAAAGATGAAAAAAGTGTTGTAGATAATTCACAGCTAAGTAATATACAATATTATAAATTAAATATACTGTCATATACATACATTATAAGTTTTGAAATAAATATCACATAACAATAAATATCTACTAATATAGGTGTATTATAAAAAATAAAAAAACCCGGCTGCTTAAGAAGCGAACTAAAAAGACGTAAACAAGAATAAAATCATGCTGTGCAGACGGAGGATACATGATTGCGAACCGGCTGACCAAAACCAGATGTATCTTCTGACTGCACATTTTGATTTTTTTAATTAACTTTTTTTATTTATAACTTTTAAGTTTTTTTTCTAGAATTAGTTACACTTAAACATATAAGTAATATATATTTTTGAAAAAACCTCTTAAAACCCTTTATTTTGATACCCCACACAATGGGTTTGGAAGAAAAAAAAAAATTGGTGCTCCCCAATTTTAATGTAGCCACTCCACTCCACACTCGCAGGGTTTTAACGAATCGATTGACGTAAGAAGACAGAAGGCATCAAAGTTGGCCAACGCGTTTGGTCTCTAGAACACCACATAGGAACAAACTTACATACATATATACATAGACTGATAAACACATCACCCTCCTTCGGCAGTCGGGTAAAAAGATAATAATACGTATTATATGCATTTAGTTCCACTAAAATGATCAGTTATTAAGTCATCAGGTGAACTATTAAATGTGAATATATCTTTTCAGGTCCAGCATGTAGCTCTGAACAATGTTTGTGATATCGTAGCGGCTAGTGGTAATGAATTTATACGATACCGCGACGCGTTTACAAGCACCGCGATACTAGCATGATGCTGCTGAAATTGAAGACGTGGTAACTGAATAATCTACCCTATTCACTTCCCATGTCTGCCTGAAAAAAAAATATTTAGTCCGTCAGTTAGATTATAAAAAAAAACCGGCCAAGTGCGAGTCGGACTCGCGCTCGAAGGGTTCCGTACTTGGTAAATTGTGGTTTACGATTTATGAAGTATTAAAAAAAAAACCATTTACTAGATCTCATTCAAACTAATTTTCGGTGGAAGTTTACGTGGTAATGTACATCATATTTTTTTTTTAGTTTTATCATTCTCTTTTTTTAGAAGTTACAGGGGAGGGGGGGGGACACATTTTACCACTTTGGAAGTGTCCCTCGCGCAAACTATTCAGTTTAGATAAAAATTATAAAAGAAATCTCAATATCAATTTTGAAGACCTATCCATAGATACCCCACACGTATGGGTTTGATGAAAAAATATTTTTTTAGTTTCAGTTTCAAGTATGGGAACCCCCCAAATTAAATGTTTTTTTCTGTTTTTGTATGAAAATCTTAATGCGGTTCACAGAATACATATACTTACCAATTTTCAACAGCAGAGTTCTTATAGTTTCCAAAAAAAGTGGCTGTGACATACGGACGGACATACAGACAGACAGACATGACGAATCTATAAGGGTTCCGTTCTTTTTCCATTTGGCTACGGAACCCTAAAAGCATATTGCACACGTTTTTTATTATTTTACGTAATCAAAAAATTACGGCGGGACTTTGCATCAAAATGTCGCATAACGTCATTCATACCTTTCTACATTTATATAAAGATTTATGCTGTAGCGAACGGTGACTTCCGAACTTAAATGCGATTGATCTTGTTTTTTTTTTTTTACATTTTGATAAAGTAATAAAACGTATCTATTATGTTTTTATTATCTAACTGGAAATATGTGTAGAATTTTTGTGTTCGTTCTCCATAATGTGATTGTTACTTTTATGTGATGATTAAAATCAATATGATACCTCAACGCTACGAGAAGGTTTGAACTTTGTGATTCTGCCTTACCTTTTTTATGAATAACAAATTATTTTTCTAATTATGATGGCGTCCTGTGTCTTTGCTACCTATTCTTTTAGTTTTTGACACTGACTTCCGAAAATAAAGTTGTTTTTCGCTTTGTAGTGCTTTGTTTTGTACGTCGGTTTAATTTTTGTTATTTATTGTAACGTTCTCTTTTTACTTTTGGTACCATATGGCCATATACCATATACCCATGGTAATACATGAAAATACGCATTATTAAGGATAACTTAAAAACTACTAGTCAGATCTTGATCAAACTCAGTCAAAATAATCATCAAAATCGGTTCTTATTGGCGGAGAACTCGCGTAACAAACATACAAAAATATAAAGTCGAATTGAGAACCTCCTCTTTTTTATCGGTTGAAAATACCAACACTGTAAAACAAAAACGCCACATACCGCGTTTTACTCCACCACAGAGCTTTCCGATGTTCAATTTATTTTTGGCCCTCGTTGATCGCTGCTTTGAGGTGCATTAATACGTTCCCAGCTAATTTTTAATGGATACCGAATAGTTTTATAACAGCTTTTCCTACAGACAATTTGCGGTGACAGTATCGAAGGGAAATAACTGAGTTTACACTTTCAAATGTCAATTAGTCAGACGTCGGTATCAATATTGAATTATGAAATGGAGTAAAAATGTGTGTGAGTGTGCATGTTTTTGTTTTTTTGTTGCTTTTGTGCGTGTGTGTGTGATGGTACATAGTTAGGTGAGAGTTTGGTATTGTTCCTTATTGGCATAGGGTTAAAATTTTCAGGAGGAATTGTTTGTTATAAAGAAACTTTGCGTCTATAAATGAACTTTGTATCTATGCGTAAGTGTATACGTGCAATCATATAGGTTACTATGATGATATTTTCCTAGTAACCTTTATGAGTTGAGTGTATATGTACAATGTTGTTTCATAGAAGAAACAACACTGTAAGAGTTTTATAAAAAAAAATGTGTTCAATCAAGTTTATTCTATCTATCTATCGTGTCTTTTAGAACTTCCTGCAAAATAAAACACAAACAATTTAAAATTTCATCACTATTCAAAACATTTTCAGCCGGGCGAGCACGGCCCTGTGATAGGCTCGAGTACATTTTGTCATCACGGTCTTTGCCCCTAAACAGTGATAAAAAATGTGTGACTCAAGCCTGTCACAGGAGGCCGTGCTCGCCCGGCAGGCTTTAGATACATATCAATCAAGGTCACGATTTAAGCAAAAATCTATTCTTAAAATATAAATAAATAGCTGTGGTTCATCATTCTACGGGTTATGAAAACAAAAATGTTGAACAGATGATTTCTCCTAGGAGCTAGGAGAAATCATCTGTCCCACATTCAATTTTTTCTTATAGAAGTGTAGGTAAGGATACGATCGTCCTTTCTATTGGCGAAAACCGCATGATAAACCGTTCAGTAGTTTTTAGGGTTCCGTACCCAAAGGGTAAAAACGGGACCCTATTACAAAGACTCCGCGGTCCGTCTGTCTGTCTGTCTGTCTGTCACCAGGCTGTATTTTATGAACCGTGATAGCTAGACAGTTGAAATTTTCACAGATGATGTATTTCTGTTGCCGCTATAACAACAAATACTAAAAACAGAATAAATTTAATATTTAACGGGGGCTCCCATACAACAAACGTGATTTTTCTGCCGTTTTCTGCGATAATGGTACGGAACCCTTCGTGCGCGAGTCCGACTCGCACTTGGCCGGTTTTTGAGTTTATCGCGTACAGACGCGGCGGGGGACTTTATTTTATAATATGTAGTGTAGATACATAGGCTACAATTAGACGTGGGCAAAATGTATCATTTCTGAGATTGGAACATTTGCATCTCAATCACTGAAATGAGCCGAAACACTGATATGTTTCATTTGGCTCATTTGGATCATCGGCTCAAGGATCTGCCGCATCAACGTAAAACGATAACTTGTTAGTGCAAACATTATACACAAAAAACGACCGTATAGTATTTGATACGTAAGCTCCTTAGTGATCATTTTTACGTGCATGTATAACGATAACGAAAATCTGTGAGAGTGTGAGTGAGATACAATTACACATCTCATTTGGTATCTCTTTCTGACTTGTATGGATTGTGATTATGTCGCCCGCTCACTCGCGACTAACTCAGAGTCTCTCAGTCTGCATCTCTCTCTTCGCGTCACTCGCTCACTGACTCACTGTTCAATCGCTTCGAGAGTGACGCGTCGCGCGGAATGAGCACTGAGCAAACTAATGTTTCAGATCCAAATGATGCGTTTGAAACGTTCTTACTGAACCAATCTTTTGGATCACTTCAAAGAGCCGGATCAGTGAGTCGGTTCCGCAAAGTGGTTCGGTTACACACGCCTAGCTACAATTCATAAAGATATTGTTAGAAGTACTAATACAACGCGGGCAGAGACGCGGACGGCAGCTAGCAATTATATATCAGAGTTAATTCCTAGACAACCGTTAACTGTAGGTATTTAAATATAGAAAGGATTTAACGACATCATAGTTAAGAATTATGCCTAGTTAGGACCACACACAAGGCTAAGCATGAACACGCATTTAAATAATAAAATTAAATATTTAAATTACACATAAACAAAAGGCAAAGTATGTAGGTGCTTGATTACACATAATGACTGGAATAATGAATTAGTTTCGTTATTAACGGGTTTTACTGTAGATAATAAAACTCTGCTTAAGAGGAAATGTGGTCGCAGTTTCCGACTAAATATCCTAAGTTAAAAGTCATAATTTGAAGTTTGGCTCTCGCCTATTTCCTCCTTCAATATTGGACCAATTTGAAAGATATTCCACAAACTACTGAAAAAGAAAGTGTATACTGTGCCCCTATGTTTTCCTTTTTTCAATTATAGTTGTCAAATTTGTAGATACACTAGGGATGAGTTTTGGCGGGAACGTGATGGCGTCTATGTTGCTTCTCTGTTTTATATCCCTTAAAATTGTGTTTAACTGAATATTAATAGTGTAAAAATGGTGGTGTTTTGTTCTCATAATATTAGTGAACGTGCACGAGTGTGGGAAAGTGAAACACAGCGGTAGAACATGAGTTTGTTCATTTTGTCGACAAAACTCCGTGGAGGCTTCCAATAAAGTTACCGCCATTTTACTGAGGCCTAAATATTACATATTAGTCTATGACTATTACATTGGACTAAAAACTAAAGAAACTAGAACTTCTAAACTTGACACTGGCTAAATGCACAAAAGGTGCGACGCCAAAAAAAAAAAAAAAAGATACACTAGGGCTCTGATGACAGCGCAATTTTGAGCATCCTTTGAGGGTTCTGGAGCTTCTAAAGATAATGTATCATCAAAAAGGAAAACATAGGGGCATAGTATACAGGTATCTTTTTTTTGTATTTTTTTAAAATAAATAGCAACACGATATCTTTTCGCTACTTTTGGATACTCCCCCATAACGACTAAAAGGTTTAAACATATTTGTACACAGAAAATTTCATGGCTAAGAATTTCTTCATGACTGAAATAGCATATGTAAATAGGAGAATATTTTGCAAACAAACTGTGTAAAAGGAGGTTCAATATTGATATTCTGGTTCCGAGCGAGCGCACGGCCAGTACTGCGTTAACATTGGGGAATATATACGCCTTAAGTAGAGTACTAGACTAATAACTACTACTATTTTAAACGTGCAAGTTTGTATGGATCACACTAATCATAATTTAAATTTATTGAAAATTATTTTCTACTTTTTAGTTTGGTTTTCTATCAAAGCGTGTTTTTTTTGGTTTTTTTAAACTATTAATATTTTTTTTACTTTTTAGTTCAATTACTAATCCTGGAGATCTGGTAAGGATAATGGGATAAACTTTTTAAATATTTTTGCATTGTCATCGGTCCTTGAAAAGTGTGCAAAGTTTCAAATTAATCCGATGTTTTGAAGGAGGTGAAAATCACGTTCAAAGATTCCGTTAAATAGATATATACTTACCAAACTAATACCAGCATGTTAACCACCTGACCACCTGATCCTCCGACTGCACAGCATGATTTTTTCTTGTTAACAGCTTTTTAGTTCGATTCTTAATCATTCGGGTTTTTGATTTTAAATTAATTTGTTTATTTACAATTTTTTTGATATATTTTTCTTTTTCGAATTACTTTTAAACATATAAGTGGTATATATATTTGTAATCACCTCTTAAAACCCTTCATTTTGGTAACCCACCCGATGGGTTTGTAAGAAAAATAAATTGGGACCCGCACAATATGGCGCCCAAAAGCCGTCATGTTTGTTTTTTTAGAACTTCACCTATCTAAGAACACTTGGGCAGTCAAGACTTATCTATCGATGTCTTAATTGTATAATTTGGTCAAGTGGTTTAAAAGATATGAGGTAATAAAGAATATTACATACATACATACATACAAGATACGCGCGAAACACATAACCCAGTCGGGTAAAAAGAGGTAAAATTGTATGTTTAAGGTTCTCTGGAAGTACTAAAAGAAAGCTACAGTAAAGCTGAATGTCACTTAAGCTACTTTTTAGGGTTCCGTAGCCAAATGGCAAAAAACGGAACCCTTATAGATTTGTTATGTCTGTCTGTCTGTCTGTCTGTCCGTCCGTATGTGACAGCCACTTTTTTCCGAAACTATAAGAACTATGCTGTTTAAACTTGGTGAGTAGATGTATTCTGTGAACCGCATTAAGATTTTCACTCAAAAATAGAAAAAAAACAATAAATTTCGGGGGTCCCCATACTTGAAACTGAAACTAAATTTTTTTTTTCCTTCAAACCCATACGTGTGGGGTATTTATGGATAGATCTTCAAAAATGATATTGAAGTTTCTAATATCATTTTTTTCTAAACTGAATAGTTTGCGCGAGAGACACTTTCAAAGTGGTAAAATGTGTCCCCCCCCCCTGTAACTTCTAATATAAGAGAATGATAAAACTAAAAAAAATATATGATGTACATTATCATGAAAACTACCACCGAAAATTGGTTTGAACGAGATCTAGTAAGCAGTTTTTTTTTAATACGTCCTAAATCGTAAACCGCAATTTACCAAGTACGGAACCCTTCGTGCGCGAGTCCGACTCGCACTTGGCCGGTTTTTAAACAAGCCAAATAACCGGGTTCTGAGGAATAGTCCACAGGTAATAGTGTTCAATCATCATCATCATTCGCAGCGTTTTTACCCGACTGCCAAAGGAGGGTAATGTGTTTATCAGTCTATGTATGTATGTATGTATTTTTGTTCCTATATGGCGTTCCAGAGACCAAACGCGTTGGCCGATTTTGATGATTCATACGTCAATCGATGCGTCTTAACCCTGCGAGTGTCATATTGTGGGGGCCAAATTTTATTTTCTTCCATACCCATCGTGTGGGGTATCATAATAAAGGGTTTTAAGAGGTGATTTCAAAAATATATAACACTTATATGTTTAAATGTATCTAAATCGAAAAAAAACTAACTAAAAAGTTATAAATAAAAAAACTTCAAAAGCAAACTAAAAACGGCACACGGATGGCGCAGTGGTTGAGCGATTGACTGCTGCGCTGCTTGTCGTGAGTTCGATTCCTGCACGGAACAAATATTTGTATGACCTATAAAAAGTTGTTCCGGCTCTGGGTGTTTTGTGTATGTGAGTTTATATGTTTGTAAACGCACCCATGATACAGGTGAAATTCCTAGTGTGGGGCAACGTTTTTTATTAAAAGAAGAAGAAGTCGCTGGCAGATTCTCTTTAAAGAATTTTTCTAATAATTTGCCTTGTAGTTCTTTCAAATCTTCGTTCTAAAACCAATGTAACCTTGCCTTTCGTATTGAAGTTTCATTAGTTATACTTTACTGTAATCTGGTCTATTTAATTATTATAATATTTCAATTTGTCACGGTTAAATTTATCATGGATGCAATATTATGATTAGCATTAAGTTAAAAGTAGGTTAATGTGTGAACTATGTAGTGCATTTTGATAAGCACTGTGTTTACATGCTGTACTTAGATATCAGAAATAGTATGGCTACCTAGATCCTTATGTTGGAGAATAAGATTCATTTTCTTTATCAAAATAGGACCAGACCAGCAGTGGTGGCCGCGACTTACAAGTCAAGCTTTATTTTGTGTAAATTATTTCATCACCACTGCTCTAAAATCGGTGAAGGAAAACATCGTGAGGAAACCGGCATGTCCTGGAACCAAAAATTCGAAAACATGTGACCCGCACTGGGCCCGCGTGGTGGATTACGGCCCATTCCCTCTCACAAAGAGAAGGCCAGTGTCCCAGCAGTTGGAATATTATAAAAAAGGTTGATGGTGATAGAACCAGAAAAAATACCTATTTTACATACTATACTTACAGAAAAGAGGGGGTCAACATCATTATGAATATCAAAAGCTGAAACATCGTTAATATAATTCCTTATTTCTTTATATCTGCATTAGATCATCATGAATAGTCTGAATCTACACAAAGAAACATCAGTGCCTCTGCGTTTCAGTTTAAACACATTTCCAAATAGCCGAAGACAGAGAACTGCACATGGAAGGAGAGTACGAATGTTTTTTCCATACAGTGGGCAAAATCCAGGCAGGTTATATAAAAATCTTTCAGTGTTTCGCTTATTAGTGCAGAAAGTAGAATGAGCGCTATAAGTAGAGTTAGACAATTCCTAAAGGTTTTTGGTTGTTCAAATTACGCATAATCCTCCATAGAAACGGGAGGATCCTCCGACCAGACGGGTGTTGTGTCTGGTCCGGCCAACTGCCCAACGGTTGATATCGGATTGTTGTATACGTTCAAATCGCGCCGAAAACTTTGCTTGCGCGATGCAGGATTTGTGTGACGTCATGCCATTGGTTCGTAAGTGGGGGTGTGGATACCGAGATAGGTTGAATGGTATCAAAAGCCTAAGGCATTAAATCCGTCTCATCGGTACGTTATGTATTAAATATTAAATATTTTTTTTAATTTTAATTCAATTTACTTTATTTTATTTTTATTTTATTGTAATGATGATTTGATTTTGGTTTATTTTTATTTTATTTTGATTTAATTTTATGGTTGGTTAATTTTTATTTTATCTTGATCTAGTTGTGATTTGATTTGTTTTAATTTATTTAATAGTAAGTGTATGTGCATGTAAGATTCACATCGAGTAGATGTCAATCAGATTTTTTGATAAGTAATTTTTTTTTTAATAATAAAAAAAATAAAAAAAAAGATAGAAATAAAAACGTTTTTGTGCGCCAGGCACGACGCATACCATAAATATTAAACAAAGGAAAAACTTAAATGCAAGTGCAGAGTATGCGTCACAACCACGCAAAACGGTCATCGCTCAGAATAATGCTGGGACTCGCGTGCAAGACAGAGCCACAGCGCTGGTTTTCAGCGATAGCCGGTGTCGACTGGGTGACGCCAGAACAATCAAACCTTCAGGGCAAGACGCGATGTAACGAACATGTTCTATCTATAAATAAAATAAACAAATCATCATCTGCCTAGCCTTTTCCCAACTATGTTGGGGTCGGCTTCCAGTCTAACCGGATTCAGCTGAGTACCAGTGTTTTACATGGAGCGACTGCCTGTCTGACCTCCACAACCCAGTAACTGGGTAACACGGTACCACGTGGCTAGACTGGTGTCAGATCTCAAGCTTCTGACTACTCGTAACGACTGTCAAAGATCTTCAAATGACAGCCGGGACCAACGGCTTAACGTGCTTTCCGAGGCACGGAGGAAACTCGTTATGTTGAAATGGTCACCCATCCACGGACCGACCTCGTCAAGCGTTGCTTAACCTTGAAGATCGACCCATGCGGCTGTTATTATTTAGCCACGAGCTCCTCTAAAAATAAAATTAACAAATAAATGAGTAAAACCAAATACGAAACACAAGTGTCCATAACAAAAGTTCAAATAAATAAATAAACAATTAGTTCCTGAGATTTACTTCTAATTATTTTTTACCTATATACGTATAGGTAAAAGCACAGATAATATTTTATAAGTAAAAGTGACCAACATCATCGCAGCATTTTAGAACAGCGCAGATAAAGTTGCTTGCTGTTGCGGCCTACACAGAGTTGCACATACAAACTACATAAACTTTTAATTTAATTATAATATATTGGTAATATCCAGTAATGCAAACAAGGACTTGTTCGGCGAGCTACCAGATTGGGGTGGCCATTTGTTGAGAGCAGAATACAATTTTTTATGAGTCATGTTTTGAGTGAGTATTTTTGTAAAAATTTTATAGCATCGGAAGTACAAAATATCTGACTATTTTCACTGCCCATAAAAATATTGCCACAAAACAGTACCCTCCCTCCCTTTTGGGCTCCGCCGTAGTCGGATAAATAGACGTTGCAGTCTGCTTTATGGGTGTGCAAGAAAAAAACAAGTTTCCTTTTAACAACTATACATTACTGAAACTTATAAAAAAGGCTGTTACAAGTGCACCAAAAGCTAGCCTTTTTAAATAATTACCGTTTTTCATTAACAGAGTTGATTGAAGTAGAATATGCCCTTGGAAATCTACATAAAAATCATCGTGCATCGAATTATATTCACCTTCCATACAGTTGCCACTGTTTAAATTATCATCAACATCATCAGCATATAGCACTCCACAGCTGGACATAGGCCTCCCCCAAGCGTCGCTACACTGATCAGTCCTGTGCCTGTCGCATCCATCGGATTCCCGAAGCCTTAACCAGGTCGTCGATCCACCTATTGGGAGGCCTTCCAAACTTGCGTCTTCCGGTTCGCGGTCGTCACGCTAGCAGCCTAATTGCGTAAATAATTCAGCAACGCAAACGGTTTT
Source organism: Orthosia gothica (assembly GCA_949775005.1). Lineage (NCBI taxonomy): Eukaryota > Metazoa > Arthropoda > Insecta > Lepidoptera > Noctuidae > Orthosia > Orthosia gothica. The sequence goes on from OX459050.1 coordinate 8,434,158, forward strand.
CACTCCATCAATCGACCAATCACATAGACGGAAATTCACTCGCTTCTTTCATCTCGCATGTGTTTGGTCGATTGATTGGGTAAAAACCCTTTGCCTTGCCGAATTCATTTACGCTTTTAGGCTGCTAAACTAGATGCCACTATCCTCATAAAAAAGTATTACCGCAAGACTTATCCTGTAACGTTCCAAACCCATAGCCACCACCGACCGCGTCCGCAGTATCTTAGTACAAGTGCATCGAATTAAATTCACGATTAGCATACGTAATTACTAAGCTTATCGGAGGCTTAATTGCGCTGTAATGAATCAACTGACGTTCTTATACTGTACGTACGCGCTTGCTTTTAGATATATATACTTTATGGTATAGAGTGGTACCTGCTAGGCAGTTAGATTCGAAGTTGTTTTCCTGATCTGTATTCGTATGTACTGCAGAAAGGTATTAGTCTAGAGTTTTTAACTAGTATTTTATTAACCCCCGCCGGAAAAAGAAGGGGTGTTATAAGTTTCACGTGTGTTGCTGTGTATCTGTGTGTCTGTCTGTGGCATCATAGCGCCTAAACGGATGAACCGATTTCAATTTAGTTTTTTTTGTTTGAAAGGTAATTTTGTCGAGAGTGTTCTTAGCTATGCTTGAATAAAATCTGTTCAGCCGTTCAAAAGTTATGGGCATTTTATTGTTTGAATCGGGGTGTTTTCGCAAAAAATGCGTCGGGGGTTTTTTCAATTGTGAAATTTTACTTGTTCTATTTAGATACTAGTTTAGTTATTTCATCGTAATACACTTCAAGACAAAAATCTTTGGGTCTTGAAATGTGTTAAGTAAATCAATGAACAGTGCAGTTATTAGAATGTTTTCCTGGTAAATCTTTACCTTCTAGACCACTGGGGAAAGGTCTTAGTTTAGGGCCTTATAGGTATTGTACCTGTACTTGTTGCCTTTCAGAAACCTTTATCTTATACTTAATTTAAACCTGTTTTAGTTCTTAGAGGTACTGCAGTAATTGCTTAGAGCTTACCTACTATATAGTTAGAATTATATTTTCTTGGTGTATTTATACGTGTTGCGGATACTTTTAGGCCAGGCTCTTATATATGTTTCTTAATTACTTTTGTGTTATTGTAGCGTCACAGCCCATATACAACCTATGACCATTAGACCAGTTTTTTTTTTTTTGCCATCGGGAAATGCTCATGCATACTGAGCTACCACGGGGAGATAGCGCAGTTACGTGGAACTCTAACCTACTAAAACTCCACGGTGTCCTCCTGTGCCGCTTATGGTAGGAACACGGGGACGCGTTATTAGCATTCACCGCGAAATTGGACCATACCTACCTTTGAAATGATGTTCCTAATATTTTTTTAATACATCCAGTGGGTCCGGCGATTACTCTTCATATATACACAAGGTCACAAAATTAGCACTCGTATATTTTATGTATAAAATACAGTTAAAAGGAGTTAGTAGGTACCCATAGAGAACCTATAGACTAGTTAGAAGTATATTTACCTGGTGTTTACTTTGAAAGGTTTAAGATTCTTCGAGCACGGTTTTGTTGGCAGTTTACGTAAGTCGGTTGCGCTGGTAAAGCCAGTGGATGCGTTTTGGCAAGGTCTAGAGTATTGAGGAATTCGGGGTGAGTTCCTAGTTTCTTATAGACTAAGTAATAAATGAAGTAGTGATGATACTAGGGTTGCCATCTCTAAAATCTGCCAACCAGGACATGGAGCGTGAAAACCCCGGAGTTTTGGGCCTTACAACCCGGACATTTAAATAAATTTTATTTTCATAACGTTTTTTTAAACTAAATGTACCTAGTTACTTGACTTCCTGAAAAAAATCTTCAAATTTTGGAAATCAGTGTCAAAAAACTAAAAATCGAATCCCTATCACCAACTAACTTAACGAAATTGAAATTATTTTTAATTTTGTAGTGTTTTGTTTTTGAAGTCGATATAATTTTTTTGTTAAAAAGTTTTTTATTTCTCTCAATTTTTTACCATGAAAATCATTTATAGCCAAAGTCCATCTCATGGCGATTCCAACAAGCCCAAACACGACTAGAATACATTTTTTCATTTCGGAGTATCCAGTGCCTACCTTCTGACTTCATCATCAGATCAGTTCGATGGTAACATTTTCATTAGTAGGTTCCATTTATTCATAAGTATTTGCTTCATCATAGTTAGTTAACTATTTGAGATCTATCTTATACCCGTGGCATACTTATCATTTCAAGGAGTTCCAGTGGCCATCTGTGGTCTTCTTCATCAGTTCCGCTTCACCAAATGATACTTTCTGAATGCAAATGATTGCATTGTTGATGAAAATACCAAAATCGCTATGCTTCTATAAAATTTGAGGAGTTCCCTCAACTTCCATGGGATTCCATCATCAGATTCTGACTTGGTGACAAAGGGACCAGCTTATAAACACAAAAAAAAAACAAAATTACAATACATTTAAAAACACCTGCTGTTGAACGAAACCTCTTCCTTTTTGGAAAGTCGGTTAAAAATACGTACGCGATATCGCATATCAATGCAATTTAAATTGCGTCGCGCCACCAGGAAGGTCTCTAAGTAATGCTATGCTAGTATTATAATTATCTGTGGTAATGCACATTACTTATAAGTTATGTTAATAACAAATGTAAGACAAGAGTTTTAATTCATATAATCTGTTGCGCATATTGTGCAATTATGTAAAGATGGACGATGACGCACCAATGTGAACGTATACATTCATTTTTGGCCTCTCTAACAGTTTGCCAATCTATTGAAGTGTCTCTTTCACTAAAGAAGTTTGCGACTCACAGTGAACTGCCGCATCTAAGGCACAGGCCACATAAAAATGGCGTCGGGCGCGGAAATGGCACGGGCGGCTTCCTATTCCATTCGAATTTCAAACAAAATGCATGAAAAAAAAGCGCAATTTAGGACACAAGATATGTCTTGCTCGGACGTGGTTATGACGCGACATTTCGGCACCCGCGCCTGTTCAATTTGCGCTTTATTTCCATGCATTTAGTTTGCAATTAGAATGAAATAGAAAGGAAGCCGCCTATGCCATGTCCGCGCCCGACACTATTTCTGTGTGGCCTGTGCCGAATGCTTTAAGGCCCACTTGCACGAAAACCGTTGTTAATAACATGAGGTTAAATTGACAGTTTGTCATAAGTCATGGTGGACATCCCACCCATACGTACAAAGCGTTTTGCGAATACTTTCATTGTACGCACAGCTAAGGAGTGGAATTCCCTGCCGGAGTCTTTGTTTCCTGATAGCTACAACCTTGGGGTCTTTAAGTCAAGAGTGAATAGGTTACTTCTAGGCAAGCGTGCTTCACCGTCGACCACATTATCACTTACCATCAGGCGAGATAGTGGTCAAACGCGAGCCTATAGATAAATAAAAAAAAAAAAAAAAAAGTTAAGTTTTTCGTGCAAATGAGCCTAAGTTTTGCATAAAATACACTATACTTCATAAAATATAGATTGATATCTGTGACACAATATGTCAAACTGACGTATACGTTATTGTTACGGTATCGATACAGACAGCTGTCGCAGAGATGAAGATATCTTTTAGGAAGTATAATCCATATTTAAAAAGATACTAATAGTAATATTAATATGGATTAACTGATGACTGATCCAATAATAATGAAAGTCAACGGTCTTACTTTAAAACCAGTTCAATCATAATAACATTGCGACTTATTGAGATATTTCCTGCTCAAATTACGAACCTAATAGTTATTTAACAAAATATCACGTTTAATTACGAAATCGTAATAATATTGCAGTCGCAATGGAGACACGCCTTACGCGAAACTGAGCGCAGTAACTTTGTTGCGTGGTGCATATAGTTATTGTTTTGTTTTTTTTTCTTTGTGGTTCATTCAGCATCTTGTTCATTCATAGAGTTGACTTGATGTATTTATTTTCATGTTTTACGAAGCTAAAAGTACTTTATATAAGTATCTGGTTTTTATGTTTGTATTTTTTTTTTAATGTAGTACCATACATTTTCATATTTGTTTCTATTTTTGCTTGCATTGCAGAATTCGTTCGTCATTCAAACTTATATCATCTGGCTCGAGACTATTGCCTAACCTTACGACAATCAACCCATTAATTCAAATACCATCTAATTTAATTACGCAATCATAACTCAGTTTCGGTCAAATCGCGCGTCGCTGCACGCCACAAGGCCGAACGCAGTAACTTTGTCTCGTCGTCTATTCGTTAATTTATTTAATTTGCAGCTCTGTATATGCGGTGTTCTAATTGCTCGGGTGCCGTTCGCCCACTTATCATAATGTCTCGCAAATCACGACGCTGCGGGAATAAATCTAACGTCGATAGGACTTGGCCACTGGTCTGCTAGGGCTGACCTGACATTTTGGTTGCCATTTTTTTTTTAATTTGTTGATTTTAATTTTCGAGTCACGTATAATTTTATTAGAATGGGTAAGTCTGGTTTTGATATAATAAAAAATGTAACTATGCCACCGACGATGTTGCATTTTTAATCACGCCAAAAAACTATTTTGCAACTTGCGATTAGAAATCGATTAATTAGTTAGCTTAATTAATTTTAGTAAAATATATGTGATTCGTGGTTTATACAGATGTTAGTATTAAAATTAAGTAAAGTACAATAAAAGTAGGACATTTTTAGGGTTCCGTAGCCAAATGGCAAAAAACGGAACCCTTATAGATTCGTCATGTCTGTCTGTCCATCCGTATGTCACAGCCACTTTTTTCCGAAACTATAAGAACTATTCTGTTGAAACTTAGTAAGTAGATGTATTCTGTGAACCGCATTAAGATTTTTACTCAAAAATAGAAAAAAAACGAAAAAAATTGGGGGTCCCCATACTTGAAACTGAAACTAAAAATATTTTTTTTCATCAAACCCATACGTGTGGGGTATCTATGGATAGGTCTTCAAAAATGATATTGAGGTTTTTAATAAAAAAAAAATCTAAACTGAATAGTTTGCGCGAGAGACACTTCCAAAGTGGTAAAATGTGTCCCCCCCCCCTGTAACTTATAAAATAAGAGAATGATAAAACTAAAAAAAAAAATATGATGTACATTACCATGTAAACTACCACCGAAAACTGGTTTGAACGAGATCTAGTAAGTAGTTTTTTTTTAATACGTCATAAATCGTAAACCGCAATTTACCAAGTACGGAACCCTTCGTGCGCGAGTCCGACTCGCACTTGGCCGGTTTTTTTACTTTCATCGTCATCCTTTCCTACTAAACCTACAACAGAACGCGAAAGATTGTGAGGATGTTTGTTACTCTTACACGCAAAAACTACTGAACGGATTTTAATTAAACTTTACATTAGTATATTAAGGCTATAATTTAAAAAAATATGGGTGTAAGTATTTAACAACTCGCGGGCGGAGCCGCGAGCGATAGCTCGTATTATAAATGCGAAAGTTTGGACGGATGTTTGTTACTCAATTACGCCAGAGCGGCTGAACGGATCTGGATAAAATTTGGCACAGAATTAGATTATAGTCTGAAATAGCACATAGGCGAAACACTTTCAATTATAAATCTACGGGTCAGGACAGAGCGATAAAAGTTATGTCACATACTATAATTTACGACTAATAAAATAAATAATTATCACTTATTTGTATGGTCCTGCTAGCCCTACAAAATCCAGTTACGCACAAAAATGGAGCTGGGCGCACGCGAATTTCTAACATAAATCGCAAACGACTCCCCATCGGCGCGCACGCAGCTCCGCGGTCACCGCGCTACTTTATTATGTATCAACACGAAATTATTATACAATCAGCGCTATTAGCGATTACATTCAATTTGCATCTCATCTTAAAACTAATCTTTATTAATTTTTATTAAAAATATTGAGGTTTTTTGGTATAATTAAGCTTGGATTCTTAATAAGCGTGGCCATTATGCAAGTCAATTTAATTAAAACAGCTGTTATTCGTTTTGTATTTAGAAGGTTAGTTGGTATTATCCCGGATGCATTCGTCAGACAAAAGTGAAGGCTCCAACAACATGCAAATAAACCTTAGCGTATGTCATGTAAGCTACTTCAAAAAAAAAAGTTAAATCAAAAACCTGGCTGCTTAAAAAGCGAACTTAAACGACGTAAACAAGAAGAAAATCATGCTGTGCAGTCGGAGGATACATATTCGCGGGCTGGCTGACCAAAATCTGGTGCATCCTCCACCTGTACAGCATGATTTTCTTCTTGTTTACGTCTTTTTAGTTCGCTTTTTAAGCAGTCGGGTTTTTTGATTAAACTTTTTTGTTATTTTTTTTTCGAATTAGGTACATTTAAACATATAAGTGTTATATATTTTTGAAATCACCTCTTAAAGCCCTTTATTTTAATACCCCACACGATAGGTTAGATGGAAAAAAAAATTTAGGCCCACACAAAATGGCACCCAAAATCCGCCATATTTCTATTTTCCAATTTTAATGTAGCCAATGACACTCGCAGGGTTTAACCCTGCGAGTGTCATTGGCTACAAATCGATTGACGTAAGAAGCATCAAAATCGGCCAACGCGTTTGGGCTCTAGAACGCCATATAGGAAGAAACATATATACATACAAACATAGACTGATAAACACATTACCCTCCTTCGGCAGTCGGGTAACAAAGCAAACCTTTCAGTATCTACAAGGAAATAGGTCTGAGTTGATTTCATAGAAGTTATGTTCATCTAACAACCTTTTACCACCTTACATAGTTTATCGATCTACACCGGCTACATGCTATAAATGATCAAATATACACTGAATATCCTTCCTCTGTATTTACGTAGTACATAGCCTACACAAAACACCCACCTTGTACGTTGAGACTAGAAATCTATGCCTACAGAGGGGCTAGGCCGAAAATTATTGGGGGGTGGGAGGAATGGAGGATAGAGAGGTGGGAGGGGGGCAGCCGTCGCCAGGCTGATATGTGACCGGAGAGTCTTGTTCAACAAACGATGACGATGATTTAAGCTCAGGCGTTTTAAGTGTATTACTGGGAGAAATCCGGCTTTTGGGCTTAGGCTTAGATTTGAGTGAGCCTGCTATTATGGGGGAAGGCTTCTCGATTTATGTGTGCCTGTCCATTTGACGGCGGGGCCGCTGGAGTCAGGAGTTGCGACGTCATTTTGTTAGCGGCTGCGTCTACGAAAAAGGGTTTATTTTGGACAAGCCCGTCTTATTTTATTATAGTCGCACAATTTTTTTTAAATCTCTATAAAATATATATGGCTTCATGCATGCATGCATTGAACATGCCTGAACATGTGATAAAGCCGTGAGTTTACATAATTATGCAAAATATTAAAGTATTTTTCTAAAATTGAGAGAGTTGCAAGATACAAAAAAAAAACAAACCGAACCTCATTACAAAGTCATCGAATAAGAAAATGAGTTACAGTTTTAAAAACAAAAAACTTTTTTTTAAATAAAATGAATTTATTATAAAAATTCAATAAAAACATCTCTTATTACTGTTCTCTGATGCATAAACTTAATTAAAAATTATTTAAATAACTCAATGAACCACAATTGCATTAAAATCATGACTTTCTACGTAATCACGTGTTAATGTGAAAGATTCATACGTTTTAAGTGCAGTCAAATAGCTAATTACAGTAATTAACGGTTGTAAAACAAAGTACTTTAAATTAAAAGCCCGATTCGACTGTAGAATGAGGTTAAATACAACATCGAAACAAGACAAAAAAACCGGCCCAGTGCGAGTCGGACTCGCGCACGAAGGGTTCCGTACCATTATCGCAAAAAAAACGGCAATAAAATCACGTTTGTTGTATGGGAGCCCCCCTTAAATATTTTTTTTTATTCTGTTTTTAGTATTTGTTGTTATAGCGGCAACAGAAATATTAATATTATTATTATATACTTTATTGTACACCACTTAAATAATTACAGGACTAAACATTTATAACGATAAGTGTACAATGGGCGGTACGTCTTATCGCACAGGGCAATATCTTACAGACAACCTTTGGATGGACTGAATGAGACGAGATAGACATAGGGCTGTCAGTGTACAAAACTATATTAGATAATATTACTTAGATATAACATAAAATACATACATACAAATAAAATAATATACTAATAAATATCAAATATAGAACAGAGAAAGGAGAAGAATAGTTACAGAGAAAGGAAATGCTCCTTCACCATTTTTTTAAATAAAGGTAATGTTTGCGCAATATTGTATTGTAATATACACGCAATATAATACAATGCAATACATCATCTGTAAAAATTTCAACTGTCTAGCTATCATGGTTCATGAGGTACAGCCTGGTGACAGACAGACAGACAGACTGACAGACAGACGGACCGCGGAGTCTTAGTAATAGGGTCCCGTTTTTACCCTTTGGGTACGGAACCCTAAAAAAAACTATGGAAACCACTTTTTACAATCTTATTATTTTCCTACTATCCCGCTTAATTAATTAAAAAATATAATGTATCAATAACATCATAAAACTAAATTAAATTATGCATCAAGATGACCTTTTAATCCTAACTTGCCGATCACAGACATAAATCTAACTAGATAACGCAGTCCCTCCATCTGTATGAAAACCAACCGTGCCACTTTTTCACAAACAAATTTATTTACCAATGAAAGAAATCATTTCAAATGCCTCGGCCAAATTTTTCTATACAGTCTTTACATGTCAATATGTCATAAAATAGTACATTTCGTGTCGTGCATAAAAAGTCGAGATTTTAACACGAGCGTTGTAGCCAGCTACATCCGTGTGTTAAAATAAAGCCTTTTTATGCAAGACACGAACGATTATTTTTTTACTACCTGATGAGCTTACTTAATAAAATGCAAATAAGTCCAAAGTTCCAACAACAATTTATTAGAAACGTTCAGACTAAAAACCACAGACTATATACAAACAATCAACGCGCGCTTTTCGAGAGGTAATAGGTTCAGTATCATTCTGCCAGTTACATAATTATCGATACAAAAGTCATTTTGTAACTGTTATTATGTAATTTTGTTTTTTTTTTATAATCTTGTGTCTAAATGTTCATATTTCGAAACAAATTTCTTAGGCAATGTGTTACATATTAGTCAAGGTAGTAGAAAAAGGCATTTTTCTAGATTTCTTTGGATTTCCGGTGCCGATAATGCTAAATGAAAAGCTCAAATTACGATCATTGATCGTAAGTATACTCCGTATTTTGACCCGCGAAGTACATACAAACGCGTCATCTAGTTTGATTTATATCTGTGTGCCCGCTACATAGTTACAGCCACGATTTGCGCCTACGAGTATAGTACTGATCGCAGCTAATGTGTTTGCGTGGAAACTGGGGGGTCATCTGCTTTCCTGGGAAGGAAAATTGACCTTTAGATACGTATTTCGAGATTCGAGAATCTTCTATCATGATCCGTTTTAGTTAATACGATGATTCATCGAATAGTGGGAAGGGTGTAGATTGTTTGGCATGGTACCAATGGTCAGTGGAGGAAGATGTAATGTGTGTGAATATATTAGGCTCATGTGAAGCCACGTTGTAAGAAAAGTTTTACATGTTACTGGTAATGAAATGGAGAGATGTCGTTTTTTGTTTGTAGAAAATCTGAATTCTATGGACAGACATAATAACAAAGCAGGAAACCGATAACCGCCACCTACTGTACAACGCGGAGCAATCACGGGGGCGACTAAAGAGTCGGAACAGCTTCCTTAAGTCGGCTAAAACAACATACGACAACAGCCCTGGCGAAGCACGTAGGAAATTGTGGCTCCTCAAATACTCCAACTGACTATATCGATCCTGCAGAATAGCTCCCAGCTGGGAATAAACTGCCATGGCCTATCTGGAAATCCTTAAATAGGCTGCGAAGCCAAGTGGGCCGCTGTAAGTACAACCTTGTCAGATGGGGGTACTCCGATAAGCCACAATGTGACTGTGGAACCACACCGCAAACAATGCCCCATCTGCTGTCTTGCTCTCTGTGCACAAACACCTGCACTATGAAGGACCTGTGTGAGGCCAACGCTAGGGCTATCGACGTGGCTGAGTTCTGGTCGAAGCACAACATCTAAATTAAAATCTGAAAATGGAATCACCGACACGATGAAGATAACAAATTAATTTCTGTAGTGTACATAACTACGCGTCCAATAATGTATCTAAAAGTATCTGATACTAAAGACTATGTGTGAAGCATGTAGCATAACAGCATCATATAAAATGTTCTAGAAGTTTTTAATCCGTGCCTCAATTCAATTCTCAATTCTTTATTGTGTACCATAATGCACATAGTTGTTAGGGAAATCTCTATAGTATATCTGTGCTTTACAATAACTTGTCCTGCCTCCTACCTCCTACCCTTAGTCCAATTATTTAGGTTGGTTGGTGTTTCTGTTGTGATACAGCTTTATAAGCCTTCTTCTCGATACTTTTATAGTCATATATATCATATTTAACACAACCCATCTTGTGTTCATCACACCCTTATAAAAAGCACATTCATACTCGAACACACATACATAATATATCAGTTGCGTATAATAACTTGCACACCCAACTAAACGTCATCATCATCATTAGCCTATTAATGTTCCCACTGCTGGGATACAGGCATCCTCTCTGTGAGAGGGAATGGGCCGTAATCTACAACGCGGGCCCAGTGCGGGTTGGTGGTAGTCACATGTCTTCGAATTTTTGGTTCTAAGACATGCCGGTTTCCTCACGATGTTTTCCTTCACCGCTTAGAGAGCAGTGGTGATGAAAACTAAACATCTATCCCATTTGAAACCAAGTTACATAACCACGACACAGTCAACCTCAATCCTTTCACTGTATAATCCCGAACCCGTAAATTCGATATTGAATTTTTCTCGAGTTAATCTTGTATTCAAATTTTAATTATATCATTCTGGCGTTTGAATAAAAACGAATTCATTTCGTTTCGTCGGTGAATAATAATGTACGGCGAGTCGGCGCTTGAATTACAGGACTGTGTGTCACACCGAAGTGTAATGATTAGAGTTTCTGTTTGAAAGTTTGTAATATTTTAAGAATATTGTTGTTCAGTCCGAAGAAAATATAGATGGACTGTGTGAGGAGTGATATGAAAATAAACGGAGTCAGTGATAGCGTGACGGTTCACAGGATAGTATGGAAGAAGCAAACGTCGTGTTGGGCCGACTTTAAGTATAGTGCCCGGCACGTAAGTTGGCAAGGTTTTGGCGTAGTAGGGGTAAGTTCGCGCAAATTCCGCGAACTGACCAACCACCTATAGAGCGATCGGAACGCGGACGTGACACGATTGGTCAGTCGATCCTTGTCTCAACTGACCAACCAATCGCGCGCTCGGAACAGACCTATACGTTTCCCGCTCCCCGCTTCACTACCAAAGAAACCTTAAAAACGACTTCTGCACAGCTAACGACTCTAGCCAACTTACGTGGAACAAGAGGAAGAAGATGATGATGACGTTTAAAAAAAACTTTTTTGCAAAAAAATACTACCGACTTCCAAATAAAAAACTACAAAGTGAAAAATAATTTTATTTTTGGAAGTCGGTGTCTTTCTTTTTTCCCATTTTTTGCGATATGGACACCGACTTCCAAAAATAAAAAATTATTTTTCACTTTGTAGTTTTTTATTTGGAAGTCGGTAGTATTTTTTTGCAAAAAAGTTTTTTATGTTTTCCTTTTTAGTTGTACCTACCTAACATAGGCAAGTTTTTTAGTAAGGTACTCTATAACGCCAGAATAGATCACCCGAATAACATGAAACTTTAGTGCGTACTGGCGTGATGTTATGTTATGAAATGGTATATACAATAAACAGACATGCGATTGCAGCAATTCCGAATGATTTGCCGTTATTAATTGAAGAGTTCTGTTGTATATCTCCGAAGTTCTTCATCAGATCTTCACCAAATTAAAATGGCACCAATTTCGAAACATATCTACTCTTTCAAACAAAACAAATATTTTCAAAATCGGTCCACAATTGACGTAGATATCGGTGAACATACAAAAAAAAAAAAACATACAAGAAGTCGAACATAGAACTTCCTCCTTTTTGGTAAGTCGGTTAAAAATGATTCTCACTAGTTATCGACACGACTAATGGCAGACATTTCAGGCGCTATAGACAAAGTGATAGTATAAGATCCCACTTCAAAAATCTGCAGGTATTTTTTTTTTTATGAAACTTGGTTTTTATGAAGGATTCTTGATAGTAGAATGGCAGGCCTGCCTGGCCGCATCTTGCCGCAAACAGTTTTGCATATATTTTTTTGAGTGTTTTTTAAACTTTGCCTAATATCAAGAATTTCTGCTGTATCGTGGGTGCGTATGGACCATCATCTAGCTCTCAGTTAGCCGCCATTCATGTGTAACCAGGTTAACTGCAAATGTGTAACAGCAAGTAAACTGGCAACCCACTGGTTGCGGCTAAATGAAAGCTGGCAACCTTATTTTTTCCTATTTGCTACACCATATTCTATCAAATGATTTACTTGAAAATCTTGTATGTTGGAGCGTAACTATCAAACATAAATAATTTATTAAATTAAGGCAAAATATTTTCAGGCATAAACTCTGCTCTTCTCTGTATCATTATTGAAAATTAAGTTTAATAAAAAAAAAAACAATTCCTGCTGATTTCTGCAGTCGGATCTTAGGCTATGACATTCGCGTTGATTTAAATGATTGTTGAAATGCCAAAATGTTTGGGATCGATAAAGTGACATTTCGATAGCGCAAGTCAATCCCATGCATTTTTAACCCCCGCCGGCAAAAGAGGGGTGTTATAAGTTTCTCGTGTTGTGTGCTGTGTATCTGTGTGTCTGTCTGTGACATCATAGCGCCTAAACGGATGAACAGATTTTGATTTAGTTTAGTTTTTTGTTTGAAAGGTGATTTGGTCGAGAGTGTTCTTAGCTATATTTGAATAAAATCGGTTCAGCCGTTCAAAAGTTTTGAGCTTTTTACTGTTTGAATCGAGGTATTTTGGCAAGATAATTGTGTCGAGGGTTTTTAAATTTTTGAAATTTTACTTGTACAACCAACACACACAATCGTTTCAACCGTTCGCAACACAACAAACGACAATCGTTCTCACTGGTAGAATATCCCTTTGCTTAGGGCGTGAGTGTATTGAAGCTGTTTTTCATAACCGACTCCATTAACGGCGGTTACGCACTACATCCGATCCGTGTCCGTGAAATTTCGGTTCCGAAGTAGCCGTGGTACTTCTTGTAGGGAAGCTTACGCACTACATCCGAACTCTATCCGTCATAATTCAGAACATTTTGAACTCGGAACTCAAATCACGGACTCTGATCACGGACACGGATGTGTAGTGTGTAACTGTCCGTGCCGCTTTTTCGCGAATAATTTATATCAGACATGTAAGCTCAATCGGATCGAATGAACCGGAATGTTATTAAACCAAAATTAAGTTTTTAGTTCAGTTTATTTTAAATGTCTTTAACTACGTCCTAAATCATCGTCTGAAATCACCGACACGCGAGCATACCTACTTACATGTTGACAGATTGCCAATCGCACTCTAAATGAGAAGAGGTATTGGCTTTGCTATTTCAACATTCGTGCTATTCATGACGAAATAAAGTTCACATGGTTTGTTACACCACGGTGTAACACCAACAAAGTTATGGAGATCAACAATTAATTCCTATGTCTGTATCCGGAAAAGCACTTTTCATGACCTCATATGCATATTTAAATGATCCCGTATGATTACGTTTAGAATAATAATATAGCCAGAACATGCCATCAGGTCTAGCTTGACAGCTAAGTTCTGGCTATCACTGTCATCGTACTAATTAGGTCTATTTTGGTTTCATTTGGGTTTAGGTTTGAGTAAATGAATACAGACAGTGTTGCGGGACCTGCATTAAGCTATTTTAGTTGGTAAATGAAACAAAGTCGTGTTGGGTTTTCAAGATTTTCTTATAATATGGTAAATATGTTTAAAACAGGAGAAGGTAACGTGTGCATAGACATATAAATCTAACTATATAACGCAAATTGTCCCTCTATCAGTAGGAAAACCAAGCGTGCCACTTTTTCTCACACAATTTAATAACAAATTTACTTAACAATGAAAGAAAATATTTGCATTGCCTCGTCCAACTATTTTCTGTACAGTTTTACAGCTCAATATGGCATACTAGGCCTTTTTCTAGATTTTGGTGGATGTCCGGTGCCGATAAAGCTTAATGAAGCAGCTCAAAGTAGGTACGATAAATATGTTTATGCATTATGTGCTGTACACGTATTTGTATAGTGTATTTAGTTAGTAAGAATTCAAATGTTTTTAAGTATTTGTTGTGCACTTTTGTTAACTGTCCTAATTTTGTAAATTTCTCTTTAGCACTGAGGTTTGCTGTCAGAGAACCCAATTAAGGGTTAAGCTCGCCTTTGAACATAAGTTTTCCTTTTGTATTTTAAATGTTTATTTTGTGTACAATAAAGAATATGAATATATATATGAATATCATTGATCGTAATTCTACTCCCTTTTTGACACCTTTTTTGAAGTACATACAATCGCGTTATCTAAATAGATTTATATCTGTGAACGTTTGTTTGATTATAAATCTATTATGAGGTATATTAACAGATCCTTGTGCTTGTTTTAGACAAAATGTTGTGAGGCCATATCTAAGAAGGTTTTAGGTCAAAGGTGTGCTATTTACGTTGAAGATTAGCTATCTAATTACCTACATGAAAACTGATTGAGTGGTTACAATAGAGAGATAGGAGTCTTTTTGGTCTCGCACGGAGTTATTAATTTTTATTTTATATTACAGTTTGTGTTTTGCTTAACTAGTGTCGCCTGTGCGGGTCACTAATAAATGTTTTTCTTTCTTTCTTTAACATCGCAAAGTTTACAATACCTTTAATTGCCATAGGGAGCGTAAACTCGTCACAATCTACGCGGAAGAACTCTCAAGAGCCCGTCACAACGCCGCCTCGTCATAAGAACACATTTAAAAGGAAATAACAGTAATGAATTCAAACATTAATTCAAAAGCATAACTGAAGTACAAGTAGGTACCTACGTTACTAACACAATCTGTACAAAGGGCACAGAGCACTCCCATTTATATAATACTCGTCAATAATAATTTCATTAAAATGTAGATCTAGTTAAAAGCATTTTTTCTGATTAATTTTCAGTCGCGGGCCCCGCTCTTCTTTTTTTAATTGAATATCAGGCCACTTTGATGGCGCGACGAGAAAAGGGTTGAAAAAAAAGTTCGCCCTCATTTGAATAAAATAACAGCACTCACACTTTGCATTTACGGAGATATTTCAAATTATATCTGGACTCTTTTTTGTTTTAATTTTTTTTTGTTCCTCGTATTTATTTTATTTTTCCATCACCGCTCCCGTCTAATTGAGTTAGGCCTCCAAATCGAAAATGTCGATCGAGTTGTAATTCAATTTATTTTTGTTTCTAATGGAGTTCGGAGCTTTTTATTCTCTTTTTTTTTAACTGTAATTTTGAATCATTTGCCTATTGAAGGGTTGGTTCTGTTTACCGATGCGAGGACTTTTCCATGAAATGTTTTTTTTTCTTAGATCTGTTTGCGTGCTTTGATTTTAATGTCTGTGCTTACTTGCTATTCGTTTTATAGTGTTGTTGTGTTTGGATTGAAAAAAAAACTTAGGCATTCGAAGAAGTGTAAACAGTCTACAGATTTCAGACCTTAGATAATTTCTGTGAAAATCGTAGTTAAGTACATCATTGACGCAGTGTTGTTTTGCACCTGTCTGTGCGATCTTAAGACGGTACCCTGACCAAAAAATCGGCATGAGATATGAGCATTCCTATTGGTCTAGCGGCACTGGTGGCGCTTGAATTACAGTAGTGAATACGCCCAGATTTTAGAATAAAATCTTTATAAAATCGAATTTTAGTGATTTGAAAAAAAAAACTACAAAAATGTTCGTTATTAAATGTCTATCCATTAGTGTTAGCACAAAAAATAATTAATGAACACTTTACGAGGAGATGCATAATATCAATAATTATTTCTCATTTTTATGTTTTTTTGGAATGAGATTAGTGAAATATATACAACATTAAAAAAAAAACTAAATCTACCATTTTAGAATCAATATTATGTAGAAATTTAATGTATTTTTATTAATTGATATTTCTTTTTAAATAACGAGTAGATAGCTTCTAAAAACAGCACAAAAAACGGCTTGCGCGGCGTTTTGCTCGGGGTACCGCCTTAAGTAAAAAAGTTAAACCAAATCGTGAAACAAGCCCCTGAAACAATTCTCTTAAGGACGCTATTACATTTTTCTACAAATAACAGTACTTTTGAGGTACAAAGTCAAAGTCAAAGTCAAATGTGTTTATTTCAAGTAGGCCATTATGTGGCACTTTTGAACGTTAAAATTTACATTTAATAAAAATTGATTCTACCGTGCATTCGGAAATGTAGGTTGTTATGGAGAAGAACGCACAAGAAACTCCATACTTACTCTTTTAAAGAAAAGTTTTACACAATATTTATATAGGTACATACATTAATAAATTCGTATACGTGAGGACGATGTACCCAGCACTACTATACTACATATAGGTATGAGAGAATTACAAGCATTAACAGGTAAATTCCTTTACTTGATAAATAGGAACTTGGTCCTCACGTACTTACAAATAGTGCAAACATAGGTACATTACCTAATTAAACAACAACAGAACAGTGTGCGAGTCAATTTTTTTAAACAAAAAAAGAAGAAAAAATAAAAATAAAGCGTTACTATAATTATGAATATAATACAAATTAACCATTTTGATTTTGTCCACACCAAAGATAGGCCTATGGAGCAGGACCAGCATGTTTCCAAGCATTCTTATCTTGAATATAATCATCTAATTTGTAATATGCTTGTTTACAAAGTGTGCTTTTAACTATTGTTTTAAATTTTCTTTCATTTAACTTTAATATCTCACAAGGTATTTTGTTATAGAATTTAACACAGTACCCCATGAAAGATGTGTGTACTTTAGCTAATCTATATGATGGTTGATCTAACTTATCTTTATTTCTGGTATTAAAATTGTGTCTATCACTAACTTTACTAAAGAGATTTAAATTTTTCCTTACATACATAATATTTTCATAAATGAATTGGCAAGAAACTGTCATAATATTAATCTTTTTAAATAGCTCCCTAAGAGATTCTCGGTGACTTAACTTATATATGGCTCTGACAGCTCTCTTTTGCAATATAAATATTGATTCAATGTCATACGTACCATTTTAATGTATAAGCAATCACCGATGTGAAGATATCATGGTCTTAATTTAAAGATAATATATTCAGGTCCAGTTATGCATCAGAAAAATTGTATGACATCATACAAAATTTTCGCACAAATACGTTTTGCCCATCACAATAATCGCAAAAAATTAAAAAAAGTAGGGTCCGAATAGGTTCCAGTTTAGGTAAATTTACAGCATATTTTATCTTCAAAATTATAAAAACATGCGGTATATATAGTCCTTTACAGGTACAGCTAATTATTTTTCACCTAAATAATTATATTTTTTAATTATTAGCTAAAATAAAATCACTTGCCGACGTCTTCATACATTTTGTACCCGCCGCTCATCATTCCGCGCTCAGAAGCGCTCGTGGAAGGACGGGCGTATCGCTTTCTCGCAGGAAATAAATACGATAAAAGTAATAGAAAGATTGTAGTGTGCATGCGTCTGAGTACCGTCCTCGTCATGATCGAAAGGAGTTGATATTTTATCGGACGTATGCCGTATTTTTGAGTTTCCTATTATTATTAGAATGTGATTTAGAAATTATTTTGGGTAAGATCGGGATTTGAATAGTTGGTGTTAAGCAGTTGTTGACAAGGTTGAGAAATGGATGGGTGGGTTTAAACAGCTCTGAGTTAGTTTAGGATTTGGATGGGTAAGGTTAAGCTGCCGACGGGGAAGTTTAGAAGTGAATGGGTGGGAGGAGATTTATGGTTTGAACCGGTTTGTATGTATGTATGTATGACAAATACGGGGCCAAAACCAAAATACAAAATGGCACCGACGAAAATTTGGCCGCTTTTCGACATGGGTGTCATTTTCATGGTTATTGGGATCGTTTTTATCGAATATGGGATCAAAACCAAAATACAAGATGGCGCCGACGTAAATTTTGCCTTCTTTTCGACATGGGTGTCATTTTCATGGTTTTTGGGGTCGCTTATATCGAATATGGGATCAAAACCAAAATACAAGATGGCGCCGACTAAAATTTGCCTGCTTTTCGACATGGGTGTCATTTTCATGGTTTTTGGGGTCGCTTATATCGAATATGGGGTCAAAACCAAAATACAAGATGGCGCCGGCTAAAATTTGTCATCTTTTCGTCATGGGTGCCATTGTCATAGTTTTTGGGGTCGCTTATATCGAATATGGGGTCAAAACCAAAATACAAGATGGCGCCGACTAAAATTTGACATGTTTTCGTCATGGGTCTCATTCTCATGGTTTTTGAGTAGAATGTCATTAGCTTGACTTACAAGTTGTAGATCGTGGGTTTGAGCCCAGGCAGGCGCTTTACTTTGTGTAAATTATTTCTTCACCACTGCACTGCTGGTGTAGGAAAACATCGTGAGGAAACCAGCATGTCCTAGAACCAATTATTCGAAGATATGTGCATCCACCAACCCGCACTGGGCCCGCGTTGTTGGTTACAGCCCATTCTCTCCCACAGAGAGGAGGCCTGTGTCTCAGCAATGGGAACATTAATAGTGACTGATGATGTGATAGTAATATTTAATATATTCCATATAATGAAAAATGTTCAAGTCATTTTTAAATCCTTGTGACCGGAAATTTATTCGTTTTAGGTATCTACTTATTTAACGTAGCGTTTTTTTTTAAATACCTACTTACTACAACAAAGTGAAAAATAAAATTCTTTCCGGCAGTCAGTGTCGGTACCTATTGTTTTTCGTCACAGGAAAGCTATTATTTTTCTCTTTTAAATTTTTGTAGGTACCCCATATTGGGTATACTAAATACATCTGTTTACCCCCTAAAACCGTACAAGCGTGATGATATATTATGGTATGGTTAAAACAAACATAAACATACGATCACAGTAATCGCAGGTCATTTGCTGTTTTTTATTAAAGAGTTCCATTGTGTATCTCCGAAGATCTTTATCAGATCCTAAAATATTATACAATAAAACCTTCCCTGAAAATACCACCACAAACATTTATCGATGTAAACCCGATAAGTATCGGATAAGTAGTTTGGCCGAATAGATAGAGCATCTCCTTTTTTTGAAGTCGGTTGAAAATAATAACCTACTTTTTACGACGACGGTTTGTAACAGTTATCAAATGCATTTTCAAAGTGCCAACTAACCTTCCTGAATCAACTTCAATAAAATTAAAAAATAATATCAAGGACCAAGATTATTTCAGTGATGTATAAAATAGAGCGCTCAGTAGTTTCAATGTGTGCGTACGCGTATTGTTGCTGTGTGCAACTAGATACCTAAATTTGAGTTCGTCGAAAATGTAACAGCGTCCTTAAGCTTACTCAGAAATCTTCAGCTTCTTATTTTATCTCGCGACCGGTAGATTGTATCAACTCCGAGAAAAAGGTAACTGGATAAGAGACATTTAGTAACCACTGCGGTGATTTGTTCTTTATTTTTTATTTTGTTTCTTTAAGTGTTTATTTCGCTGAACAGTTTTATTTTGTGCCAGTTTTAAGTCAGATACACTTGATTATAAAGTCCCGTGTGGGTATTCGAAGTACCTTACTCAAATCTCTTGCTGTTTTGTATGCTGTGTAGCTGTAGTAGGTACCTGTTGTTGGGATTAAGATTGAATAAAGTTATATTAGGAGTACATTCGATACTGGTGAAATCTTAAGAGGAAATGCGGTCGCAGGCATCCAACTGAATTTCCTAATTAAAAAGTCATTCTTCGAGGATAAGCTCTCGCCTCCTCCAATATTGGACCAATTTTAAAAATATGCCATAAACTCAAAAAAAAGATATGAAAGATATACTGTGCCCCTATGTTTTCCTTTTTGATGATACATTATCTTTAGAAGCACCAGAACCCTCAAAAGATGCTCAAAATAACGCTGTCAACAGAGGCCTAGTGTACAAATTTGACAACTATAAATGAAAAAAGAAAACATAGGGGCACAGTATACATATATCTTTATTTTTCAGTTTATGGAATATCTTTTAAATTGGTCCAATAGTGGAGGAGGAAATAGGCGAGAATCAAAACTCGAATTATGACTTTTTACTTAGGAAATTCAGTCGGATGTCTCCGACCGCAGGACGTATCTTCGTTTTCATATTTGTCGGATTTTTCCCTGAGGTGACAAGTGTCAATCGACGTCAGCGATGGAAATGGTCAAAATGTCAAAATGTCAATGGCTTGATCACGTAAAATTTCGATAGCATTTGACAATCCCATACATTTTTTATATTTTTCCAAACGCTATCGCGACGCTTTCAATGGCAGAATGTAACTTTTCTAGTGCCTCAGATCGTTACTTTTGACGGACAAACTATACTTCAAGATATCTTGATCTCTGTGACAGCTGTCAGTATCAATACACTAACAATAGCGCTTGACAGGCTAACTATACCGTAACAATAAATTATACGTCAGTTTGACATATGTCGCAGAGATAAAGCTATCTTCTAAGAAGTTATAGCAAATTAGAGACTTCTGCCGTTCTTATGGGTTAAAGTCACATGTCCTATAGAATATCAATTATTCTACACCATAACAAATTTAGAAGCCTAAGGATGTATCAATGGGGTTGGCGTGTGTAAGAAGAAAATGAGGTCTATCCTATGCTGATCCTGTGCAGGGCAAAAATCTTCCCCCTAACCAAAAGAGTGAACATTGCCCTGCCTTAAACTTAGAAAGAATCAACACCATTGAAAAGAAGTGACCTGAAACAAAAATCTCTTGAACTCAAAGTAGCTTAAAAAATAAGGTCAAATTCCCACCTTCACCACATGCTAGGGCACATAATGAAGATTATACACGTATAAGCATTATTATATTAGCTGTATACACGCTGCAACAATGTCGCGCGGACGGCGCCTACTCAAAAGACACTTGTCGCTTCTACGCGGATGGAGAGAGGTTGATATTTTGCATTAAAATTTGATAAGATGGTTTGAGTTTTTTTTATAAGTTGTTGTGTTTCTTGTGAGATCGAAGAGTCGTCGGGTTACTGGGTAAACGTAGGTAGGTTAGAAAAAAATGAAAAATGAATTGTATGAATACTCACACAGGCAGTCGTAATAACATTCAATTGTCTGTGTGGCTAGGGTTGTATACCTGCAATATCTTAGAAAACAAAACGAATCACAATGGATCCGTGAAATAGGCATACCGGGGAAACCACATTAAAAAAACGCGCTAAGTACCTACACTACCTCAAAGGTGGCGTGGAAACGTGTGCATATTATGACGATTTCAACTTTTTGTACGGTGACCCTTAGAAAAAAAAAAGTATTTAGACATTTTTATAGATAATTATCTGATCTACAATTTTTGTCTGGGCTTATTTTATGATAAAATATACCGTTTCCCTGAAAATCGCGAAAAACCCGTTTTTGTGACCTTTGACCCCGAGTAAATTTTTTCTAGGTGTCTGATCTGACTCGATCGATGAAGAGTTTTTAGATTTCATTTATGTGTTGAACAATCCTACCAATTTTCAGCTGGGTGCGAATTTTTGTATCCTAGGATGTCTAAATTAACCAGACTATAAATTTTGTAATGTATTAATATCGGGCTGGTCTCCGCAACTCTATATCCAGGCACTTATTTTGCGTGCGGGTAAATATATTATAAGAAAAAAATATTTAAAGGAAAACGCTGGAACAAAATTATTTATGTCACAGCATCAAATTATATAATTAAATTCGTAATCACATTTTCAAGTCACTCTCCAGTCATTCATTCTAAAGGAAAATCAAGGATTTTAAAATGCCAAGGCTTTCATGCAAAATGCCTGGCTTTTAAATAAAATCTTTAATTTTGCCCCAAGTATCAACCACACTAATTCCCTCTACATTCACGGAGAGCGTTTAAGAGAGTGAGAAAAGCTCGCCGCCCCGGCCTATTCGTTTCATGAGGGCGGCCCTACTTTTGTCTTGGCTGTCGGCTGTCGGCGGCCGGCGACCCAAACCGGGGTAAGTCGGGATTTTACAACATTGTTACTGACTTTTATGGGATTTACTTTTCTTTTTTGTTTGAGTGTGGTGATGTAAGAAGGGTTGGATTTTGGTAAAGGCTTTTTAAGAGTTTTATTTAGTACTAGCTGTGCCCGCGGGTTCGCTCCCGTCAACTGCTTATCCTACCCTACTTACCTTCCTGCATACCCTACCTAACTACCAATTATTTTGTAGGTAAATTTTTTCGCGGCGAATCTTAACACATATTCCATTCAGAAAATGACTTCATATGCACATGCACAACGCCATCTATCGGATATGGAGTTCAGCTGTCCGAGTATCTGAATTGCGTGTGTCGATATAATTTTACTTGAACACTTTAAATTCATCTAACTTTTGATAGAGCGAACCGATTGGGGTGAAACAAAAACCAAGTAATACTTCAAGTTACGCACAAATTTTATCTACATTGGTTTTGTATATTTTGCGTGACGCGTGCACACAGACAAGCTGACAAAATTGCCAAAAATGCTGGAAATGGGTTCTGTTGGTTATCCAAAATATTTCCAAAAAATAATATCAGGGTGTTGAAACACCCCATTTTAATATTTTCCATGTACAAAAACGACTTTTCTACAGATTTATTATATGTATAGAAGATATAGATTATGAAGCCTGTTGCAAAATAACTACTTTATTCACGATCTTTCTTAATTGTTCATCGTCATCATTTCAGCAAAAAAACGCCAACTACTGGGTATAGGCCCATACTGCCCCATTTCTGGGCGAAGGCTTCTTCCAAAATCGTCCCAGGTATTTTTGTCCTGAGCCACCTCGAACCAGCCTTTTGCGGTAGATGTCCTGTAATTATCTTTGTTAAGAGGGGACTCTAGTGAGACTTTCTCCATACAAACACATTCTGCTTTTTTCTTCGTGGATAATGCCTCTAGAGCAATGATTTTTTTCCATAAAATCTAGGTCTAATTCATAAGTGCCTGTATCATTTCCTTTTTTCCAAAACATAATCACAAAAAGAAATATGACAATCCAAAAATCCGAAAAAAATGCCCGTTTTTACCACCATGTTCAGAAGAATTTCAGACAAAATTTATAAGTTTTTAACAAAAACGAAAATGATAGGAGCATAGATATACTTTTCCTCTAAATTTTGATATAAGAATTTTTTAGATCAGACCAGTTTTCATGAAGAAAACAGCAGAATACGAAACGTCTTTTAGTCAAAGTTTTTGTAGGTAAAATCAGCCTGAGCTGCAGTTGTCCCTTTCGCACTTTACGGGGTGAGATTGGAGGTGACGCGACGGCAATATTTTCAAATTCCTATTTTTCAAATTCCTGTTGACTAGAGCCCGCTCTTAACTTTATTAAAGAGGTGGCTTAGTAGATTGTCTTAAGAGAAAATTAAATCGTCGTTTTTCTTTCCATAAAAGATTGTTAAGGTCTTTTTTTATTATTATTATTTTCAATTTCTCCTTGCACTAACATTATGCATAACAATAAAAATATTAAATATTCAATGGTATATGATAACTACATTTACAACAGACAAACAACACACAAATAATTTACGACTCGCACATCCCACCATTAAAACAACACAAAATTAAAACTCAATCAACCAAATTAATTAAATTACATTCTGGCTTCATTAAAATACTTAAGCAAAAAATCATAAGTTAAAAATATCAACCCACACAAATATCAACATTAAAAACAACACAATAATAATTCTCAATCA
Source organism: Orthosia gothica (assembly GCA_949775005.1). NCBI lineage: Eukaryota > Metazoa > Arthropoda > Insecta > Lepidoptera > Noctuidae > Orthosia > Orthosia gothica. Next base: position 8,458,193 of record OX459050.1, read on the forward strand.
ACCAAATTAACTAAATTACATTACCGATAAATAAACATAAACAAAAATCATAAGTCAATAATAATATTTCAACAATAACAATTCTATAATAACAATTCAATAATACTAATTCAACAATAACAATTCATTAATATAAAAATAGCACTAATTTAATAAAAATAATAACTCAACCATTCAGCAATTTGACAGCAACAATTCTATATTTTTTTAGCTGAGGAGCTCGTGGCTTAATAATAACCGCCGCACTGGTCGATCATAAAGGTTAAGCAACGCTTGACGAGATCGGTCCGTGGATGGGTGACCATTTCAACATACCGAGTTTCCTCCGTGCCTCGGAAAGCACGTTAAGCCGTTGGTCCCGGCTGTCATTTGAAAATCTTTGACAGTCGTTACGAGTAGTCAGATGCTTGAGATCTGACACCAGTCTTGCCAAGGGGTACCGTGTTACTCAGTTACTGGGTTGTGGAGGTCAGATAGGCAGTCGCTCCATGTAAAAGACTGGTACTTAGCTGAAGCCGGTTGGACTGGAAGCCGACCCCAATATAGTTGGGAAAAGGCTAGGCAGATTGAATGAATTCTATATTTTTTTATTATTCAACTCATTAGGTACTAAAAAAGTATTTACAGCTTTTCAAAAATACACGCACGTTGGAGTGGAATATGTCCACATATGGATGCTGAGCAGTCAGGGTGTTTGGCAAGGTCTTCTTTCTAGTGGAATTATAAAGAAATAGTAATAAAATTTAACCTATCGGAGAGGTGGCTAACTTGTGTGTCAATAAGGTATTTATTATAACACTAACAAATAAAATTTCAAATTTTAACAAACCCCCAACACATTTATCTTGCGAAAACACCCCGATTCAAACAGTAAAACGCCCATAACTTTTGAACGGCTGAACCGATTTTATTCAAACATAGCTAAGAACACTCTCGACAAAAACACCTTTCAAACAAAAAAAAAACTAAATCAAAGACACACAGGTAAACAGATACGCAGATACACATACATAGCAACACACGTGAAACTTATAACACCCCTCTTTTTTCGGCGGGGGTTAAAAATAGGCTGAATCTAGTATTTGGAAAAATATATTTTTTGCATTTTTTCCAAATATTAGATTTAATTATAATTTGTGAAACTAAATTAAAACACGGCGTTCCGAGTTACCCCAGTTCTTTGTTTCGCCGCCAATCTGAGAAGAATCTCGGGGCGAGGCTGAAGTGACTCACTGGTGGGGTCGCTCTGCACCCCACCGGATTTGACACTCATTTAAGTAGCATATAATTCAGTTTATTTAGCTGAATTCAATCTTCAAGGAGTGTAAAAGGGTTGGCTACGAAAATTTGCTGTGAATAGTCTTTTACTTTGGTACCTATACATACTTGTTAGGGTTCCGTACCCAAAGAGTAAAAACGGGACCCTATTAATAAGACTCCGCGGTCCGTCTGTCTGTCACCAGGCTGTATCTCATAAACCGTGATAGCTAGACAGTTGAAATTTTCACAGATGATGTATTTCTGTTGCCGCTATAACAAAAAATACTAAAAACAGAATAAAATAAATATTTAAGTGGGGCTCCCATACAAGAAAGGGGATTTTTTTGCCGTTTTTTGCGATAATATTACGGAACCCTGCGTGCGCGAGTCACGCAGACAGCTCTATTAGCGTGCTAATTATGTACATATAGGTATTCTTTCTGAACATGATTATCTTTTATACGTCTAACTAACTTTCATCATAATCATCAGCCTATTAATGTGCCCCTGTTGGGACACAGGCCTCCTCTCTGTGAGAGGGGATGGACCGTTATCCACCACGCGGGCCCAGTGCAGGTTGGTGGAAGTCACAGTCTCCGAATTTTTGGTTCTAGGACATGCCAGTTTTCGGTGATGAAATAATGTATACTAACTAAAGCGCCTGTCTGGGTTCAAATCCACGATTGTCAACTTGTAAGTCGCAGCCAATACCACTGTGCCAGAACTGCTCTCAAACTAACTTTATTTTTATTTTATTAACAAGAGTTAGTTCTCTTTTATACCGAAATACATCAATGGTGAGTTGGTGACGTCAGTTGTAGGAAAAAAATTACTTTCTTTTTACAATATTTGTCACTCTGTCTACCTGTATCAACGTCAACGTCGATGGCACGAACAGTTTTGTGCGCGAGGTTAAAATGCATGCTATCTCATCCGACAACACGTGCGAAAGAGATAGATGCTGTGATGAGCAGTAAGAAGCTAGTTCGCGTACGAATTACTACTTTTGCAAATTTGTATCGAAATGGATTATGATTAAGGACGAAACGAGCGCGCGAAATTTTATAATCAGACCTTTGGAAGTCTAGATATCATGAAAAAACTACTGAATGTATTCTTTCAAAATAAAATTATTTGCATTGTTGAATTACTAATCTATCCCTGTATGGAGGCTGTTTTGCAATTTTCCTTCTTCTTATGGTATTTATTTCCGCCTAAAGATGCGTTAAAATTAGTGTTGAAATATGGAACTTTCGACGCTCACAACTATCAAATATATATTTGTTTTTACTTTTTGGCTTCCATACAGGGTTAGATAATGATGAAAAAAGTTGAAATCATTTAAAATTTTGAACGTTCATCGTCAAACAGTGGCGTAATCGCTAGACATGGAAGAATTTTCGACTAGTGTAACCTTAAGCCAAAACACGTGTACTGGACATAGGCCTGCTCCAAGTGCCACTACCATCTTTTCACCAACAAAATGCTTTGTCAAATAGAACTCAAGTAGCTGCTAGTGCTAGGTTATAAACGGTCAGCAAAAGGACGATCAGACCAACTCATCGCGGCGTTAAGTGGATCAGTATGCTTCATTCGCACTAACGATCAAGTAATCTTGATCCTCGTAGAGAAAAAGGTGTATTATTCACTTAACAAGAGCTTAAAAAGTTGTGTTTCAAATGAAGGAAATAATTAAATAATTTTTAATTATTTCGAATGTTCTTAACTAGCTTTTTTCATGGATTTCCTCACGTCCTGCAGGAACCATTAATATTCCGGGACGTATATTATTATGCGACACTCAGCGGTACATTTCTATTAGGAATGAATTTTCATAATCGGATTTGCACTTACAAAGATTACGTTTTTATAAACATATTTGAACAAACTTACAAAAACCTTCTCATAATGTTAGTTTAGATCCCTTAATGAACCATCAACAAGAAATACCTACACTAGACAAGCCTCGAAATACCTAAATACTTAAAAACGTTTATTTGATAGCTAGCTGGCAGCTAACTTATTGGCCCATAAATAATTTTTTAATTACCACTCAACACTGTTGAGTAGATTCTAAATTCAAATTCTCCATAGAATATTTGAATTAAGAATCTCAATATGGTTAGCTATTTTTTTTAAATACCTAAGTATGAATAACAACCCAAGTCGTCACCAAACTTTTTTCAAAAGATGTAGTTCTGTCATCTCTATAGCCCTGACATAAAAGGGGTGATTTGGAAGGGTTGTCAAACCTTTTTCTTTAAAAAAATTAGCGGAATTGTGTTCTTTCTCGTGCTAATGAATGTCTTGTGGACTCGCCGTCAGTCCTGAATTAATTCCGTCTTTAATTAATTGATTTTAATGAAAATTCGACGAATTTATCACCTTATACCTAACTAATTAAGTCAAGTTAATTTTATTCAGTCTGGTTTGTTTTGGTATACATAAGTACTTGGAATTTAAATAAATAGATTACCAAAATTCGTAATTGCAAATAAATTAACTGATACATTTAATTTATTTTCAATTACCAGTAAACCTGCATTTTTGATGATTTTTACCTAAACATCTAGAACCACGTAAGTGTATACTTACTACAAGGTAATTTTTACTAGTTTAATCCAGTTCATTATACATTATAAACGAAAAAGCTTCAATTGAATTAAATAATCATAAGTAGCGTTTCTTGTGGGTACTAAAAATATGAATTAAAAATAAACGAAAATTATATATGTAGATCAACGTAAGCGTGTAATACCTAAAGTTTATTTTAACAAAAATAACAGGTTAATAAAGCAAGAAAAAAAAAATTTTGTTGTGACTCACAAACGACGGACAATAAACGTTTTTTTATTAAATCTAACAATATAAAAAGATCTATGCCACGTCGAAAGCCTCCTACCTCAGCATGCAGTATATTTAAACAAAAAAAAAAGTGCTTTGGTAAATAAAACGCTCCAAATAATAACAATAATCGTTAAACAAAAAAGTAACCGAAAATCCCAATATAACACAGCTATTGTGCGCATTATAAGTATTAGAAGCGTGTGTTTTATCACTGCGACAATCAAAACGTACGTTCCCGACCACAAGTTTAATTATGCAAACATCAAGCCGTCGCCAGATTTCTCATTAGAGGCAAGATAATGACGGTACACACTGTCGCAAAATTAGATAGCAAGCACGCACCCAAACAGATATACGCGCCACATTAACATAAACCGAATTTGCATGTAAATTACATTTTACAGCATCTTAATTAAAACATTTTGGCATTATAAATGATCAACCGGGGGAGGGTGGTGTACCCCTGACCTTAGCGCCTCCTCTCTCCGGTTATTTCGATAGTTTGAAATTTGGAACGTTTGAATTTGACGTTCGATTTTTGTTTCTTTTTTGTGTTTGGCGGGAAAAATATCGTTGTTTTAAAATAAAACTATGATTCAAAAATATACTACACTGTACAATCCGTTCGTTAAATGATATTTCAGGATAATTCCTTGGATAGAGTTCTAAAATGTAGCGGTCGCAAACTGCCAAACAATGTATGTTCTTGTACTTACTTAAAAGTTAATTTTCCAAAAAAAAAAATGTCTGGTTCTGACTTTCTAACAAATTAAAGTAGGTGATTTATTATTAAATTCTAACACCAAATTCATGAAAGAAATTATCGATACACCACAAAGTCAGGTGTTGCGATTGGTTGTTGAAAACTCATTCAACGAACTCACAGGAGCTAACGCACTTTTGACAATGATTTTGAAAGGAAGGATACGGCCATCTGAACATTTTATAGAAACCTTCTTAATACAAGCAACAGATAACAAAAGTAATGTAAGGTTACCTACCGATAATACGATATCCTATATGTTTATTTTTAATCTTTGTATCGTAATTTTTGCAGCCTTTTACCACACAACTAGGCATTATTATGACAAGCAAATACTCGCTCACTCCCGCACACGGACCACTGTCGTGTTGGCCCTAAACTGCAATTTAGGGCCAGCGCGCTGGTGCCATTTAGTCGCGCGGTTGGCCTGGTCCTTAGGTAAGTAATATATATGTCAATGACTTTTGACAATTTGTTACATTAATTTGGCGATTATTTTCAACAAGTCAGTAGTCAACAAGGAACCCTTATAGTTTTGACATGTCCGTCTGTCCGTCGGTCCGTCCGCTTTGTTTAGAGACTTTTAGTACTAAAAAACTATAATTTGGCATGCTTATACATTTAATCACGTCGACAAAAATGTTTTATCATACCTCCTGTACCTACACGTAAAGTGGGGTTATTTTTTTTCTCGTCTATCCCATGGTGTGGGGTATCGTTGGATAGGCCATTCAAAAATATTATGGGACTGTGAAAACATTTTTTTGCTTCAGGGTTCCGTTTGCGTAAAATTAAGCTTATTAAGTGCGCAGTACCCATAACCGGCGTGTGTGTATGACTAGATGTATGAATGTGTGTGAAGCAAAAGGTGGCGTTCTGTAGTTTCTGCCTACCCCCATAGGAAAAAGGCGTGAGTTTATGTATGTATGCAAGCTTTAAATGGCTTAGAGTCAAGTGCTTAGCTGTGATAGTTTTCCTTTTAATTTCGTTATATATACTACCGCCGTGATTTTTTTCACAATCCAAAAGCAATCATTTAGCTGGCAGGGGGGACACAGCTAAGTAGACTTTACAAGTTTACGATTAATAGTCGACCAACTTATAAAATGTACTTGGAAAAGTAAAATTTTTGTATATTGATGTACGGGGACAACAGTTTTCGAACGGCAAAGTTAATTTTGTCCCTTCATTATAGCAATGTTCAGAGCTTTCCTTGTTTAGTAGTAGATAGATAGATATAACATTTATTTAGTGCACACAAAAGACACAGCACAACACACAAAATCTTAATTAAATTATTGCAATTTAAGACGGTACCCTGACCAAAAAATCGGCATGAGATTATGAGCATTCCTATTGGTCTAGCGGCACTGGTGGCGCATGAATTACAGTAGTGCATACGCCCAGATTTCAGAATAAAATCTTTATAAAATCGAATATTGGCCTTTTGAAAAAAAAATATCTACAAAAATGTTCGTTATTAAATTGTCTATCCATTAGTGTTAGTACAAAAAATAATTAACGAACAGAATGTAGGTCGCACGTGTAAGTGCAAAGGTGCGAGCCTCCTTATTGCACAACTCCTTACTTACTTAACAATTTTAAAACCCATGTACGTGCACCGTACACTTTACGAGGAGATGCATAATATCAATAATTATTTCTCATTTTTATGTTTTTTTGGAAGGAGATTAGTGAAATATATACAACATTTAAAAAAAAACTAAATCTACCATTTTAGAATCAATATTATGTAGAAATTTAATGTATTTTTATTGATTGATATTTCTTTTTAAATAACGAGTAGATAGCTCCTAAAACCAGCACAAAAAACGGCATGCGCGGCGTTTTGCTCGGGGTACCGCCTTAGTAAGTACGTTAGTAATGTTACCTATTTACTTGGTGAATGTACCTGTTTATACGATATCCTCTGTGCGCTAGTCAGACTTGCAATTGGCCGGTTATTGCACTTTTACGCCTGTACCATAATACAGCTATTGTTTACCAAGGGTAAGTAATATATATGACATAATTACATGATCTTTTATATTTACTAGATATAACAACAGAATCTATAATTTTATTTGATATAATGATCAGTTAATATAATAAACAATTGATATTATTTTAAAGTAACTAATTTTTATAAGCATAACATACATTAAATATAAAATCGTTAGGTATACCACTCAAAAGACATAAAAAACTATTTAGTCTAATATGATAAAACGCCATTTCCCTGTAAAAACCTAGCAAACAATCATACACCATGTATGTAGCATGCAAGCAAGCAAGCATGCAGTATGCATGTAAGCATGCAACATGCAGCAGGCATGGTTTCTGTCACGGCTCCGGCGCTGTGGGGCTCCGACGGTCCCAAGCGAGCTTATCTTCGCAGATGTGTTTCACGCTCACCACCGTGGCTTCGGCTTGATGGCCGGCTTCGCCAGCCAGCCTCAGGCGAGAGTTTGAAACCACCTGCTCCTCAGCTCAAGGGCTGCCTCGCCCCTCCGCGCCTACAACTACAACTACAAATTTCAAAAAATTATAGCCTATGTTACTCGGGAATAAATTAGCTTTCCATAGGTGAAAGAATTTTTTAAATCGGTCCAGTAGTTTCGGAGCCTATTCGGTACAAACAAACAAACAAAAAAATCTTTCCTCTTTATAATATTGGTATAGATAACCTTATATGATGTGAGACGCACCCGTTTACCAACATTTACCCAGCATTACATCTAACCCTCGCGCTGCAGTCGCCGCGATGCGTCGTCGTGACGTATGGCTGTCCCTTGACGTATCTACGTTGCGCAGTCAAGTGCTATGCAAGGATTGGAAGCACTTTACACATGTTTAGGACTAAATATGAGATGAGTTTTTATTTCACTTTCATAGTAATTAGGAGACAGACAAATATTTTTCTATTATTATAAAGCTGAAGAGTTTGTTTGTTTGTTTGAACGCGTTAATCTCAGGAACTACTGGTTGGAATTGAATAATTATTTTTGTGTTGAATAGTCCATTTATCGAGGAAGGTTGCCTACGACCATCATCACGCTACGACCAAAAGGAGCGGAGCATAAATGAAAAATGTTGCAAAGACGGGAACAAAAAAATCCTTTTTGAGAGCTTCCGTTTCTTGCGCTGCGTAAACGGTTTAATTAACGCTACAATCATGTATGTAGGATAGGTAGCCAGTTGACGAGCGTGAAGCCGCGTGGGATAACTAGTGTAAGATAAAAATTAAGCGTACATGTCAGGTATGGAGTAGGTAGAGTATGGAGAGACCGTAACATTTCAAGGAAGACGAAGGTGAAACTGGTCAACTCCCTGGTGTTCTCCATCTTCAGTTGCGGGGCTGAGACGTGGACTCTGAAGAAGGCCGACCGTGACCGAATCGATGCTTTTGAGATGTGGAGGCGCTGGAGGAAGATGTTGCAAATCCCCTGGACTGCCTATCGCACCAATGACTCTATCCTCCGGGAACTAAACATAAATATCAGACTGTCCACGGTCTGCCTTTGTAGGATTCTGGAGTTTTTTGGTCACATTGCCAGAAAGGACGGACACAACCTCGAACAGCTGATGGTTACTGGCAAGATCGAGGGGAGACGTCCGAGGGGTCGAAGTCCAATCCGCACATCATTAAATACCAGGCTGCACGATGCTCTCCACGACGCCAAAGACAGAAGCTGATGGCGCAAATTGGTGAAGGAGAAGTTGTTTTCTCGAAGACCGGGGAATCACGACCCTCAGTAATGAGGAACACGATGCGAGGAGGAGGTCAGGTATATCGGTGCTACTTTTTCGTGTGACGAAAACAAGGCATTTTCTGCCGAAAAACATCGTCAGTTGTCCAAAATCAAACGCTCAAAGTTTTGTGAAATGTGGTTTTCAGATTTTTCGTGGTTTCGTAAAACCTAGACAGGTGGCATATTGAGCTCGAGTCTCGGGTGTGTATTCTAGATAGATGCAGTAAACTTCTGTGAAACCACTTTGGTCGTACAAACCCGCCACAGGCCAGAATAAACACACTCTGTCTTGGAAAGTCTGCCGAAAATCTCGTCATGGCATTTCAAAGATTTCGAAAATCTAAGTTAATTATCTTTTTTTATTACTTGACCAACCCCATCGGATTTCTTAACAACATTTACATGAGATTAGAGGAAAAGCATTTTTTCAGAACACCCCTCCTTTGAGGGTATTAACTGAAAGTTCTTTAAATAAGTTAGCAATTAGGGGTAGCATAAAATTTACATAATTGTGTAAGTTCGTGCTGTTTATGTTTCGACAATAACGATTTTGTCTGTTGCAGTCTCCGTGGGTACGTATAATGAGGGTAGATGGAATTAAACAACTTGGAAATAGATAGTATATACCAAGTACTTACAGAATTATTGCAGGACGGCATTTTTGGGGGTTTAGCATGCTCAGAAGTCGGGTGGAACGTTTGATTAATTATGCTTAATGCAAAGATATTATAGTAATGAGGGCGCGCAATGTGAAGACTCGAATACGTCCTAATTGGGACGTATAGTCTTTAGTCTATGCAATGCATGGCGAAGAGCGATACGCTTTGTAGGAACAAAATCATAATTTTAAAAAATCCATCGTGTGTATGTTGAAAGTGTACCAATTATGATACCAAAATACATAAAACAGAAAGGATCTCATACCATATGTAATACACCTCAATTTACTAATTTACATTTTTTTTTCGAATAATCTGATATTTGGAGGTTAGAAAAAGAAAAAAACATTGGTGGTCAAAATAATGTTTGTTTACTTTCACACGCAAGTGATAAACACTAGCTGTCTCTTTTTTTCTTGTTGGTTTTATCAAGCCATCCCTTTCAACTTGTAGTGAAATGTCAGATGAATTAAAAATGTGTATGTATGCTGCCGCTGCTGTGCAGAACACTTTTTTCGTTTGTTTTGTGAGTGTATAACGTATCAGTTTACTAGAATATCATTGGCTTAATGATAATCATGATGATAAAGTATCTATTGATAGAATTATTACTCGTTTGCTAATTTTTGCGCCTTCTATAGCAGCCTGCTTGTATTTTTATATGTCTGGCTCTTGTGTCACAGGATTTTCTAGTACAAGAGCGAGGGCAGCACAGATATAAAAAAATAAAATAAAAAATAACTATAGTATAAATACTTGCCTTACTGTCCTTGGCTGATTTTGACTACGGACCAAACAAATTGATTATTTTGTAAACACTTGCTCAAGTGTAAGTAGAGGACGATTTTACTAAAGCCAACAATCAATCCTGTAGCGTTTCTGCAGCTGCACCTGTAGCCAAGTTGACAATCTACAATCGATAACGCTAGTAGAAAACGAACCTATGTATGGGAATGACACATCTGAACGTTAAGTCACTTGGTCAACCAAACAAATAGAAGGCGTTAACGATTGTTGAAAGAGATTCGATACGAAACGTTTGTAACTTGGCTAGGGGGGCTGGTGTGGTCCAAATTCTATCATAATATTCCTTCTACTCTCTTGTGACGATCCTGGTCGCGGCAAACATTAGGTCAAGATCCTTATGACCGATATGACACTTAAGATTGTAGCCATAGAAGAATGAGTCTAGCTAACTAAAGAAAAATCCTAAACTCAAAAACAAAAGCAAATCTTAACATCTTAAAAACTAAAAGGCTTCAAACTTGACACAAATGTTTTCTCGCACTGGTAACGGACCATTGTCCCGGAACAGGAATAAATAATGAACAGTGACGAGTATACTGCTACTTCTGTTGCTAAAGGAACTAAAAAGTAACGGGTATACCCGCCGGCGATCCCTCCGTGAGCTTTGTTGCGCAACACAAATTTAAGCAGAAAAGAGATGCGAATGTGATATTTACGCGGACTGATGGAGTCCGTCAAAGAACGTTCGTATTTCGAATTTGTGGTTTGTTTTCTTTTTCGTGTAATCGTTAATGGCTGGTGGTTGTATTGAGCTGCGTGAAATATTCGATCTAAGTACAGGGAACCGTGAACGAGTTCCTTTTGGGAGAATTATGCTTGAACGTTTGCATAGGCTTTTGAAAACTCTGCCTATCTGCCAATGTCATTGACGAAGGAGAGAAAACGTCTGAACATATGTCAAACTGACGTATACGTTATTGTTACGGTATTGTTACCCTGTCAAGCGCTATTGTTACTGTATTGATACAGACAGCTGTCACAGAGATCGAGCTATCTTTTATGAAGTATATAGTAAATCCTTCCGATTGAACTTTTAGTCACGATGGTCAATCTGTACAGAGATTAGGCGAGTACTCGGTAGATATGGGAATACACAAGTGTGTTCTCAAATCAGGTACCTCAGTGCCTCTCTATTCCTTTCTCTCATAGTTCGATTAGACGGCAATCCGACACTATTGGGAAGATCAGGCTCAGGATCAAATACTTTGAACAGTTCTGATATAATACAATGAGTACCTAAGCCAGTAAAGAAATTCGCCAACTTTATTACAGTGACTATGCTTACTAAAACTTTTGATAAACTTATTGATAGCTTATTTTATTCTGTTCTTTTTTCTATGTAAATCGTTTAGTAAACTTCTGTAATGTGAATCGTCCATCGTAATATACTCGTCGTCGTCCATACATCGCAATGCGAATTTGATCCACATTTTCGACCGCAATAAGAATGGATGGCACATACACCTGCCTCTATTAATTTCAATTACAACAAAACTATTTAACAGACCATAAATATATCAAGTGAGAGTATCTTGATGTTATTTAAACTTTAAGCACAGACATGGAGAATGGACTGCTACCTTTACAAACTTAACCACTCTGTAGCCTCAAAGCGACTGCGTGGACAATACCTGACTCTGTGGGTCGTAGTATCGAAAATGATACAAATACAAATACAAATACAAATATTTATTGGAACAAAACTATAATACAATTTTTGTGTACGATAATACTGCGTTAGTTTAGTAGGTAACTGTGTCGCAGATATTAGCGCCCACCCCAGGAGCGAAAATACAACTTAGTTCCAAGACAAAATTCTGGTTATACTAAAGGTAGAAACTAGACAAACATTTACAATAAAAACTAAAACAGGACTCAAAAAGTTATAGTGTCTTCTAGCGATAACAAGATTTACGCTCTCTGTCTTACATATTCTGTTAACTCTGCGTTTTTGAGTATTGAGATTAGGGTCATATTTAACGTCACCATGCTTACGTAATAATATGCTTATTAGAAATGCTTGTCTTACAGTGGGCACTTTGCAAAGAACATACAGATCGTGCGTGGGGAAGCGAATAGGTTTATGTGCCATAACTTTTAGAACGGCTCTTTGTGCTCTTTCCAGACGAAGTAGAAGGCATTTACCAGAGCATCCCCATGCGGTAACACAGTAAGTTATCACAGAATGTGCTAGCGCAAAATACACAGATTTTAACGTGTGAAAATCTGCCGAGGTTCTAAGGTTTTTAAAAACAAATATTAATTTTCTGACACGTGACACCAATAACTCAATCTGCTCACTCCAGGACATAGTGCTATCTATAATGACCCCTAAATATTTAATTTCATTAGTTCGCGTAATTGTAGCACAATTGCAGGTTGCAGTACTATTCGAGAGGCATTTGTGAGCAGTAAGTGTGAAGGAGGAATCAGGTTGTGATAAGAGCCGTGGTGCAAACGTTATGAATTTTGTTTTTTCTAAATTCAGTGTGAGCAAGTTGTTATTTAACCAATTCATAACATCCCGCAAGGCAGATTCTGCATGAAAGCGCACATCTGCCCAGTCACTTCCATGAACTAGCAAGACTGTGTCATCCGCGTATGTTATGATTTTGCAATTTATTAGGGACAGTCTACATAATCTGTTTATATAAATAAGGAAGAGGGTAGGCCCCAGCACACTGCCCTGAGGAACTCCGTAGGTGAGAAACTGTTCTTCACTTGTGTGGTTACCAATTTTTATAACCTGAGAGCGGTTACTAAGGTAGCTTTTGAAAATATCCAGTGGCAACCCCCTCACCCCAATCCGAGATAATTCCGCGAGCAAAATACTGCCTTCCTATGACCAATCAGAATTATTATTTATTAATTAGAAAAGAACACTATTGGCGGCGCAATCGAAAGAAAGAAAGAAAAATATTTATTTGTGACCCGCACAGGAGACACGAGAAAATAAGCATACACTTAAACAATAATAAAATAAAAAACCCTGTGCGAGACAAAAAAGGCTCCTATCTCAGCATGTGCAGCGAAATCCAAAAAAGGTAATAACGCTGCGCTGATATTCTGATAGGGCCTACTGTTGATGCCACGGACACACTTACGGAAACAGGACTTATATAATAAAATAAAATAGAAGAATATATAAATAAAAAACAAAATATAATAAAACACTGAAGGTGGGTCAAAGTATGTGTAAGTAAAATACAAATATATAAACGCGATGCACAAAGATCATTTGTCGAAACCAAAGACAAACGACAGAGCGCGCGGACCAAAGAGTGGTTTATTAAAAAAACGGAAGAAAATAGAAATCTATGGTCGGCTGTCAAAAGAAAAATATTATGTATACAAATGTATCAAGCAAGCAACTTTGTCTGTGTACAAAGTTCCTTCGGTTTTAAATTATTAATAAAAATATACCTGCTCTATCATCTAACTTTAGACATTGGCAGAATAGTCGACATCGGCTTTGCTTGCCATATAAAAATTTAGAATAGAATGTTATGTTATGAAATAGTGTAAATGAATAAGTGTAAATAAACCTGACGAAACGAATTGCTAATTGGATAAATCAGAGTGGTGTGAATTTAATATGTGTGGTGTGGTGTTCGAAAGAAAGTTCATAATAAAGAAAATGGATAACCTAACCTAACTGCGTGCAAACCACGGGTGTAAACAATGGCTGTATCTCTCTAAAGAAAAAGGAATGTTTATTCGGGACACGCATCAGAAATACAAAGAGACATCAAATGATCAAAGTCAAAAATATTGATTTCAACTAGGCCAATTAAGTGGCACTTTTGAACGTCAACAATTTAAATTTACAAGTAATAATAATTGATTCTACCGTATATATTCGGCAAAGTAGCTTGTTAAGGAGAAGAACGAATTAAAAACTTAAAAACAATAAGTGGTTTACAATATTTACATAAGTACATACATTAATAAATTCATGTATGTGAGGACGATGCACCCAGAATAGCACTACAAAAAAGAAAAAAAGAATAATGATCTATCATATAATTCTGCCCTTATTCACCTCATGCCTGCAAAGGGAACGTTCAGTCCATTCTCTTTGTCTATAGTTTAAGCATTGCGTGTGTTAACGTGATCAATTATTATCTGTGGACTGGTTGGAAGTGTGAAACCATCTCATTTGCGATTATGTTAGGCTGTGACTCGATTATATTAAAGCTATGCCCCTTTCGTCTTGTAATTATAAAAAAACCGGCCAAGTGCGAGTCGGACTCGCGCACGAAGGATTCCGTACTTGGGAAATTGCGGTTTTCGATTTATGACGTATTAAAAAAAACTACTTACTAGATCTCGTTCAAATCAATTTTCGGTGGAAGTTTACATGGTTATTGTAGATCATATATTTTTTTTTAGTTTTATCATTCTCTTACTTTAGAAGTTACAGGGGGGGGGGACACATTTTAACACTCTGGAAGTGTCTCTCGCGCAAACTATTCAGTTTAGAAAAAAAAAATATTAGAATTCTCAATATCATTTTAAAGACCTATCCATAAATACCCCACTCGTATGGTTTTGATGAAAAAAAAATTTTTAGTTTCAGTTTCAAGTATGGGAATCCCCAAAATTTATTGTTTTGTTTCTATTTTTGTGTGAAAATTTTAATGCGGTTCACAGAATTCATCTACTTACCAAGTTTCAAACAAGACAGATAGACAGACAGACATGACGAATCAATTAGGGTTCCGTTTTTTGCCATTTGGCTACGGAACCCTAAAAAGGTGTTAAGTATAGCGTATTGCCCTCTTTTATTTAATTTACATTCAAATGACAAGGACAGGTAAAATTTATTAATGGTTTTTATGAGTCAATTTTAAATTCAATATTCAATGTCTGTACTCTGTATCTTCAGAAAAGAATAATGGTGGATACAGATTACCTAATTATATCGATCAGAATGGGTCGTGGATACACTGTGGGGAAAATATCATCATTGATAAATTGACTATATAGTACGAGTAGGTCTGTATTCAGTTGTATCGATTCAATAAAATCTAGCTTTTGAATTAAAAGTATTAAGATAATCGCACAAACTAAAGCAAATATTTTAGAACAGATACCGTGACGTTGAAGTTCAAGAAATAATAACTCCACCAACAATACGTTCAACAACTCTTAGCGCAAAAAGAAAAAGCAGGAAAATAATGATACAAAGCTCTTTATTTCACACAATTACAGCGATATGTGGAGGAGACGAGCCGTTGAACATACACAATTAGTCGCTTTTTCACTCAACACGCCACAGCATAGCAAACTTGTAAAGCTATAAAGTTTGCTCTACCAGTAAGTCAATAAGCTGAGAAAACCTTTTGTTATCCTGTACAGATTTTAAAAATAGGTTGCCAAAGTGTAGACGCTCAGCGACTGCAGCGCCGTGAAAAGTAATGAAAAACAGGCGCCTAGTGTCAAGTGTAAATCGCCTTGTTAATTTCACTAGCCCTGCGGCGAATTTCGCCGAGGACGCATTGTGTGTGCCGGCTTTATGTCGCGTCTTCCCGTTGTCTGTACACGGCTTTAATTGCGCGCGTCATTGGCGCGCTTTTTGAAAAAAGAATGACGTGTAATTAACGCGCGAATATGGAACGTGACAACGCGCGTTCTGAGGGAGCGATTTTTTTTTAATTTTTTTAATTAGGCACACGAAGGGTTGAGTTCGGTGTTTTGTTTTTGTTCGTTTTTTATTATTTTGTTGTTTGTGTCCAGTTATAGCAAGCGAATTTAAATTATAATGAATAAATTAAAATGCTTTTAGTAAATCATTCGTATTGGTTATAATTATTATAACTTGCTGTATTTGACACCTTGTGGTCTGTCTTATTGGCGCTTCAGGTTATACATTTAATTAATAAAATAACTTGTTTTTTTTAATAATTTTAATAAAAAGTCTGCTTCTCTGAAATTACGAACTAACAAAATAACCAAACATTATTTGCAGAAAAGCCGCAAACTACTCATAAGCTAAAAAAAAACCATAAACATAATTTACTGAGTAATTAATTTGATGTATACTTTCGCCGTTTCCCGTGTCTGTGGATTGTAAATAAATAAAAAATAAATATAATTTTTTTTGAGGACAATGACTGTCCGAAAAAAGCGATGATACATGATCCTCGTTTGGCTGGCTCGCGTACATTTTTTTTATTAAAAAAAAATCACATTAACGGCCTTCATTGGGGCGGCGATAAATAATGCCCTCCTTATTCAAATTTTTGTTTTGTTCATCCCCCACGCGTTATAAATGAGACTTATTTGGAAACGAATGATAGGGAGCGATAAAATTCTCGATTATGTTAGAATGTGTGAGTGCAGGACGAGTTGGTAATCGCGCCATTTATTATAAATTTAAATTTTATTTTCTCGCACATTACCTGTGCCTGCCTGTATTTGGTTTCGTATTTGAACTCTTTTTAAAAATTAATCAAGGCTACAAAACGTTTTGTTGTTGTTTGTCAGAGCCTTGAACACCGTTGCCGAGTTGCCAGCTTGTCGGTTTTTTATCGGTTAATTTTCGAGTGTGCGATGGAATTGCATGATCTCATTCCGCCCAGCCCGTTTCATCATCGGAGTACCAGACGTACGGCGAAGCGCCATCGGTACATGGTAGACATCCCACCCATTCGCACTAAATGTCTTAAGAATACTTTTATTATGCATACAGCTAAGGAGTGGAATTCCCTGCCGGAATCTGTGTTTCCCGATAGCTACAATCTAGGGGTATTTAAGTCAAGAGTGAATAGGTTACTTCTAGGCAAGCGTGTTTCACCGTCGACCACATCATCGCTTACCATCAGGTGAGATAGTGGTCAAGCGCGAGCCAAAAATGAGTAAAAAAAAAGTCTCCCCTCCTGTAACCTCTCGAAACCTTCTGCTTAATGCAGTAAAAACCTACTGTTTTACTCAATAGTTGAATAGAAGCTGGAATTCCCTAAATAAAATTGTGTACACAACTGACTCACACGCAAAAATCCTAGAAAAGCTTAAATTCTTACAAAAGTCCAAAATATTCACACATCAAAATCTCTTTGTTTAAATCTTCCCCATAAAAAAACAACTCTTTTTTCAATAATCAAACCGACTTCCAGAACAAAAAACTACAAAGTAAAAAATAAATTTCTTTTCCGAAGTCGGTGTCGAAAATCGGAAAACAATGGGTACAATAGACACCGACTTCGGAAAAGAAATTTATTTTTTACTTTGTAGTTTTTTGTTCTGCATGTCGGTTTGATTTTTAGTTAAAAAGTTTTTTTAAATACTCCAAAGAAGTCACTTTTGAATGTCAAAATACATAATGAATAAAAAGTTATCATTATTTCAGCCAAAAGACGCCTACTGCTGGAAATAGGCCTCTCCCAAGCGACGGCTCATATATCGGTCCTGTGCAAAAAAAAAACCATAACTTACTGATTGTAGTCATTCACAAAGGTTGTGCCATTTGGAGAAGAATAGACAAAAAACTCTATACTAACTCCCGGAGAATCTCATAAGTACCAAAGTACATGCATACGATTACATGCAACTATCCTTAGGACCCTCGACGCTCCTCAATCACGACGGATGGGTAAGGTCGGGACGGTTTTCCTGCTGACCTTCACACGTTGCCAACTGGTGCAGCTAAGTGGGATGCTCTATCTCTTTCTAGCCGAGAAGTACCGAATAGATCTTGGTGTGTTCCTGGTTTGGGATGTAGGGATTTGTGTTTTCGAAGATAGGACATGAGGCCCTAGACATAATATTAGGTATATTTATGATTTCGTGTCGCCAAGACTGTGTTTTTGTGGGTTGCTGTTGTACCATCTCACATGGGTTGTCGCAGCGGTGAGCCACTGTAATTTGTTGTTTTGTATTTGTAGTGTCAGTTTGTTAATATTATGTGTTACTAACATAGTTGTAAGTTTTACTAACCATTTTTTGAGTCATGGATACTCGAATAAAGAGAAATTCTATTCTATTCTATACTATATTAGCGTTACCGATTGTCGAAAAGTCAAAATGTAACAGACTAAACACGTGATATTTCCGTAGCGCTTATCAATTCTATTATATTTTGGGCTTTTTGATTTCGTTACCGCTCATAGGATAATTATCACTTTTGCTAGAAACTAGGAACGTGTGAGATTTTATTCAGGCTCCTTCGTGTTATCGTAAACGTCAATTTGAGTAATACAAGTCAACATCTGTCCCTTACATACACTCAAAATATCCTTACTCTAAGAGCGACCATATTCACTTCCCTGGTGGTCAGTAAGGAGAACCTCTTATTTTGTAAACACATTGACATAAGAGATCGTTTACGTTATCACGATCGAGTGCGTTAAAAACTCGGAATAAGCACACCACCTCAGTGTGCTTCACTTTAATTGGCTTTCCTTCGAATCAAGAAAGTATCTGCCGAAAGAAAGCATTTAAAAATCCTTCAAACAACAACAAAATATGATAGCGTAACAATGCATTTGAAATAATTATCCTTTCAATGCTTTCAAATCTACAAATATAACCTACACTCATAGCAATATTGATAACCGACGCATTTTATTTTCTGCATCATTCACTTTGCTTTTTTGTGGGTAGATACTGGCAAAAATTGACATTGATATTGAATACTTTTTAAGTTGTGACATTGGCTTCATTTTAATTTTTTTATGGCATTTGATACCGGTTTTAATTAGTGACATTGTATACGTTATAATTTTTTATTTATGATATATACGTTCCAATTGTAATTTTAATTTATAACATTGAATGCTTTTCTTTTAATTATTATTGTAATTCTAATTTTGCATGCCTAAATTGGTGGAACACAGTTGACTGCGAATTCACCTAACATCTGGAAGTGTATTTTTACCCGGCTGCAAGGAAAGGGTTATGTTTTTCGCGCGTGTCTTGTATGTATGTTTGTATGTTAGTATGTATGTAATATTCTATATAACCTCGTATCTTTCAAACCACCTGACGGATTTTTATAATTAAGACATCGTTAGACAGGTCTTGGCCGCCCAAGTGTTCTTGTTCTAGATAATCTAGTAGTAGGTAGGTAACTACTGGAGGGTTCGAAGAAGAATCTGTGCCGTAAAGGACCACATTTCCTCGGATATTTTCAAATTCATTTATGCTTAATAAATTAGCTTTTTTTGTATGTACTGACACAGTACATACAAAAAAAGCTAATTTCAGGATCAGGCAGTTCGCGAATATATATCCTCCGACTGCACAGCATGTTTTTTTCTTGTTTACAGCTTTTTAGTTCGCTTCTTAAGCAGTCGGGTTTTTTATTTTTATCTAGAACAAGAATCAAAACCCAAACAGCACCACACCGCCTGTTCCCCATACATAATGTATGAAACTTAAAGAAATGCAATGAAATGATAAAATGATCGTTCCATTGTAGATAAACGGGCCATTTCCACTGGCACAATTGAATGATGACCAGCCATTGTGACTATGTTTAGAGATCCTGCATATAATGCCTGGATAGGTGCTCCAGAGTCTATTTCATCCACTTATTGCGACGTATTACGCCTTATTGGGTCAGTATGATCATGTTCAGCTGATAATGGATGGCAGAGATTTGGCGTGGAAGATTTTTGCACGCTGCGTCTAGGATGTTTTTGAGAGTATATTAGATAAGTATTGCTTTTGTGTGGTCATTGGGAGGTTGGAGGAGCGGAAATTAGTCGTTGGTGATGAGAAACTCGAGGCGTAACTAGATGTACTTGGGATAAGTGCAGTTTCTAGTTACAAGGTCGAGAAAGGTTTCAAAATCAGTCAGCTGTTTAGCAGGGCTAGACAGTAATTCCCTTTACATCAAACGGTTAGACGTGCCTATATCATTACTCGTGATTCTGCTAAGTATAGTAGTGTTCGGCAATTTATCTGCCTGGGTTTTCCATTCTTTGTTACATTTGGGTTTCAAGCAATCATCGCGCGACCAAACGTTTTGTGGCATAAAAGTCAGCATCACCGACAGTGTAGGTATGGTAGGTCCTACACAATCGTATGCTAATCGCTCGCTGCGTATCAAATGCACTTATTTAAAAAAAACTTCTGTATTGAAGAGCAATTATTGCGCAAAAGTCACTATCGTTTTGCTCTTGCATGATACGTAATAAGCCTGCCGATACAGCTGAATACTAATACATTTTTACATGAAGCCACTGCCTATCTGAAGTCAACGATATAAAAAGTCACTGGAAAACGCTATAGCCCTTGGTAAGACTGATGTTAGATTTTGCTAGCTTCTCACTACCCGTCTTGACGCCAACGCGTCGACGGTCCATAGTACCACAAATGACAGGCTGGACCAACAACTTACTGTGCTTTCAGAAGCACGGCGCACCTTATGTTCAGAAAAACAGATTATTATAATATACTACCTACTTACAAAAATACCCATACATCATTCTCCCTCGTTCTCAGGGGCATGCAAACGCATAATATCAATATCAACTGACCGAATATCAAGTGCGTCTAGCGTTACAAAGTGACTGTTCTATAAATTATGTGTAGTGACTGTCTGCATTGTTGCCAACTAGTGACCGACCGAAGGTTTGGTATCGGTTTCGGCCAATTTCGGCCAAAAAAACTAGTTTCGGCCTTATAGTTTCGGTTTCTGCCGTACCAGAATTCCGTGTTTCTGAATTGTCGTGCTTCGTACGGCTAACTCGTGGTCACTCGCCACGCCGCCGCCACCCGCCGCTGGGGCGCAGGCGCAGGCTCAGTTCGCCGTCGTCCGTTTCGTTCGTATAAAGTTGACGTTACGTTTACACATAAATTATTAGGAAAGTATTTGATAGGTTTTTACTTGTACTTTTGAAATTATTTTATTTCAATGGCAATTATTAGGTAACTATTGAACTTCGTCCTGTAGTATTTTATTTTTGTGGGACACATAAAAGAGATTATATTCAATTCAGATATTACTTGGATGTACGTGTTTGTACGTAATTGTTGGCTAATTACATTTTATTTTCTTAGTTTAAAAAATTTCGCCACTCAAACAACTAAGTATATGCTGTAATTTTATAGTGTGTGACTTTTAGTAACAACTAATTTTTAACTGTTGGATCCCACAACGAAATTAATCAGAAAATAATAAAGGAGGAGTAGGAAATATACGAATTCCGGGACTTCGTCGAACAGAATTCGATTTTCTGGTGGTCGCCACTGTTGATTCCGGCTTTCAGGAGCTGCAGTGGTTTAGGAATAGTGCGGTAGAATTATCCCAATATAAAAACTTAATTTTAACCAGAAAAGACAAGACTAGAAAACACGCAGGTATAGAGCTCCTGCGAACCACCTGGCCTCGTCCTTTCTCGCTTATTTGGTGAAGTGCCTAGCCAGTTTAGATAGGTCTACTTACTTAGTACATGTATTTTTCTATTTCAAATTCAATTCATATTTATTTACTAATTTTAATATATTTTCCCTAATTAACTTTAATTATTGTTATTTTTTATTTTACGTAACACCATTAAACTGTCTGTATGTATAAGCATATAAATGCGTAAAAAATACACTAGATTCACAATACAATACAAATTTTTCAATTTGTTTAGTGGCAGTTTCGGTTTCGGTTTCGACCAAAAGGACCAAAGTCGAAAGTTCGGTTTCGGCTGAAAAACCTATTTCGGTCGGACACTATTGCCAACCTTTTTTGCTTTATGATTAAGTAGATGCGTTTTTATTTTTAACTTTTTGTTTGATAATGGAATGTTTGCTTGTTCTTGAAAAAATCTGCGTTTATGTTTCTTCTCCGAATCATTCCGTCAAAGTGAAAATCCTGGCACGTCATATTATGATATTTTTTCGGAATTGGAAGTTATAGGAAACCATTCATTTCGCTTTGTACCTGAAGGGTCAAACGTGTATAGACAAACAAAGGCTTAGTAATAACACGGTTTCCTGAAAGTAGAAATAGGAAAGGATTTTTAGAAAAATACTGCCACTACTACTATGGTTACCGTGCTGGCATTTTCAGGTAAAAATTTTAACGTTTTCTGCGAAAAGAACTCAGTAAAACTAGCTACAGTGTTCCACACGAATTTAAGTACTCTACCAATTGCGAATGAAGTGAGACAAAGTGGAGAGAATGGTACTTATGCTAGCAGATACAATTTTTCGGCAAAAAATGGAAAACAAAGGTTGAATGAAAAGCTAATGAAGGCATTGAATGAAGAATGGTGAAATAGGAGCGAACTTAAGAACCAAAGGTGGCCCTAACATTGTGAGGTGATGGAAGAAGCAGTTACAACGTTGGTCGACCAGACAAACCAGCGCAAGAAAGCCTTCCTTTGACGGCTTCGGATGAATAATAAAACGTATGAAGAGACATCTAACAAACGACCTACATCACACTCAATTTTAAACACACAACCCATTCAAAATCACGAGCCAATTAAAAAAAAAGCAGCTTATAAAACTGCAATGATTATGAGAACGTGGAAATATTTTTCAAAATTTCCTACCCGGGGTTATCGACAACTGCTAGGACGCTTAAATTACGGGGCCGGCACATTTTTATCTGCTTTTTTTGCCCGAGCCTAGGGGTGGAGCGTGTTTTTTGGACTTATTTTTTATCGAACGCTTCGAATGGACCACTTCAATGTAGGGTTAAACTGTCTGTGCAACGAAAACTACGCTCTGTTACGTACGCGTACGTAGTCATATGTTGTATGATGTTATTTTGTTATTAAAACGGTTAATTGCTAATCTGAATGTGTGATTGGCTGTATAAATTTTGAATGATGTTGTTTGGCGAAAATTTTGTTTTTGATGAGCTATAGTTTTCAGTAGATTGCTAATCGAAATAGTTGATTAAATTTGAGCTTAACATAATTATATCATCTTTGCGTTTCCTTGTAAGTTAGAGAGAGATTGGTGACAATCAATTTGCCAAGCCATTTCCCAATAGGGATGTTAACTGAAAATTAGTTTTTAGTTCGTCAGGTAGATACATAAAAAATATTGGACAAGTACGTACACAAGTACGAATATATATAATAGTATGAATGAAAACATTAGGACGTAAAATTTTAGGAAGTGATCATTCGGATTACAAATCATTAGGAAGAACAATTTCGGGTAAAGAACTTTAGGTGAGCCAATATGGACCCCTACTTTGGAAACGAAATTTCACGAACACGGATCGGATGTAGTGCTTAAATACTGATGTCCCAGATAGACGCATTTTTTTACTGTCCATGTATTAAGGGAGTTCTCCCTTCATCGTCTATAACTAACGTCAACTACTACTACTAACTATCGTCTGTCCTAACTATCGTTAAGGGTTTAGTTTGTAACATCAACTACCACTATTCTTGTTCTTGTAATGTAACGTTTGTATGTCGTTTTGTGGCTATTAAATACTTTTTCTTTCTTTCTTTTCATCTTCATAATTTCAGCCAATAGATGGTGGACTGTTTCCATGCTGCGGCAGTCAACACTCCAGAACCTTTTGTAATCCAAATCATGGCTATGCTCATGCTCATCTACCATGTTACTTAGGTTCGCTGCAACCTGTTTTCATCTGCCGTTCTCCACTTTCAACCATCACGCTTTCGTTCACTCCCTTTTTAACTGACTTCAAAAAGGAGGAGGTTCTCAATTTGACTGAATCCATAAGCGTCTCACCTCAAAAAAAATTACTAGGTGAACCGATTTTAATGATTCTTTTTTTATTTGAAAGCTGGTGCTTTTCATTTAGTCCCCCATCAGTGGAAATCTGATGAAGAACTTCGGAGATATACAACAGAACTCTTCAAAAAACAACGGGAAATTTCTCGGGATGCCTGCAACCGTATGTCTGTTTATTTTTTACGCCATTTCATAATATAACATGACGCCGGTACGCTCTAAAGGGGGGTTACTCTCATTTCACCGGTTAGTTTTATTTAATCCAAGCTTTGTGCATTAGAGGTAGGTACCTTACTATAGAACTTGTTAATTATGTAGGTACCACAACTAACAAGTAAAAAATACAATCATTTTTTACAAAAACATACAATCGACTTCCAAAAAAACACTACACCGACTTCCGAAATTGCAGTTATTTATCACTCTGTAGTGTTTTTTTTGGAAGTCGGTTGTATTTTTTTGTAAAAATGATTTTCTTTCACATCATTTTTCCCACAATCCTTGTAACCTGCTTAACCATCGCTGCACCAACACGGCAGTATCACCCCGGGCTACAGCCACAACACGCATTGTACGACGTCCAGTCGGCGACTCACAACAGCGTGCAATCTGAGTAGCACAATCTAACCCAACGGCTTTGTGCTTACTTTCATATTCGCTGCATTGACAGCTAAAGGACGGGGTAGGGTTGGCGAGAACATTTAATGAACATTTTTAGGAATATTTTAGAATATTTAAGCAGCTGATTGATAAAAAAAAAAGGTAAGTAGATACGCATATTTAGGTACGCGGTTGCCAATCCAAAACCTTTCGGCCTCCTTTCCACTGCCACTTCAATTCTACGGGATATATCGGGTACCTTAGTTTTCTTGTAGATCTCTCGATTACCTTAGGAATAAAAAGAGAGATTTTTCAAGGCATAGTAAATCAATCTCTAACACAACCATCACTGCAACAACACTGCAGTACCACGTCAGGTAGCAGTCACAACACGCATTGGGCGACATTCAGTCGGCGGCGACTCAGAACAGCGTGCAATCTGAGTAGCAAGGCTTTGTGCTTATTTTCATATTTCCTGCATTGAAAGCTAGGACGGAGTAGGGCTGGCGAGGGCATTAAATGAATATTTTTGACATTTTAGTGTTGAATAATTAACCAATTGTTAGTCTAATAAATGGTCAAATAATTAACTCTTCAACTTATTTGACCATTTGTCATTGTGCGATGGAATTGCACGATCAAATTCTACCTAGCCCATTTCATCATCGCACAAAACCATTGGTTGAGCTATGAATCAAAACTCGGCCTTAGTGTCTCAATTCCTTCTGCTACTGCGCCTATAACAAAACTTAGGCCGGGTTTCTCACCGAAAATTATCGCAAAATGAATGTGCCAAATTGTCATTCACGCTTTATTTGCTGTGATTTGTTGAATGAATTTTCAACAGCCAATCACAGCAGATAACCGGCGATCACTTTCACAGCCCGATAATCGAGTGTTGTGAAAACGGGGGTAAGTGTTAAGAGATCGTACCTAACCTATATCTAAATCACTAGTTCAACTCCTAACGAAAACACAAATATTTTGTGTGAAAAAAGGGGAGGATGCCTTTGTCCTGTAGTGTGTCAATATAAGCTAGCTAACTCTGGAGTAGTTTCATTATCAACATTGGCCTACAACAACCCATAGCATTTCTGTCTTATTGCACATAATATTGCTGAAAATATAAATACATATAAACCGGACCAAAACAGAGGACCTAGTGAACAATGCTCTGTAAGTGATTAATGTAATCTTTTGAGAAATAAATGTCTTAAACCGTAACTTGGATATGAAAAGATCAATAGCTATATTTAAGACTAGTGGATGCCTCGCGGTTTCACCCGCGTATTTACCGTCCCCGTGGGCATACAGGGATCAAAAGTAGCCTATATCACCCGGGGATAGTGTAGCTTCAAAACGGTAAAAAAAAATTTGAAGTCGGTCCAGTAGTTTTTAAGTTTGTTCGTTACATACAAAAATACAAATCTTTCCTCTTTATAATATTTATTAGTATAGAAGAATGAGAGAGATTGCTTGCACTATTTAAAGAAGACAGGAAACAAATATTATCTTCTAGTCTTACCACATAAGGATGTGTATCGTTAAAAAGATAAAACAATCTGCCTAGCCTTTTCCCAACTATATTGGGGTCGGCTTCCAGTCTTACCGGATTCAGCTGAGTACCAGTGTTTTACATGGAGCGACTGCCTATCTGACCTCCACAACCCAGTAACTGGGTAACACCCCTTGGCAAGACTGGTGTCAGATCTCAAGCTTCTGACTACCCGTAACGACTGTCAAAGATCTTCAAATGACAACCGGGACCAACGGCTTAACGTGCTTTCCGAGACACGGAGGAAACTCGGTATGTTGAAATGGTTACCCATCCACTGACCGACCTCGTCAAGCGTTGCTTAACCTTGATGATCGACCAGTGCGGCTGTTATTATTTAGCCACGAGCTCCATCGTTAAAAAGATAATCAAGCTTAATTCAATGCCAATCATCACAAGATAAACCAACTTACCAATCCAGTCCTTAAGGAAGAAATTTATCACAATCTAACAACCCTAAGGCTACCTACACATGCACAGTAGTCGTATCGACCGCCTTATTAATAAACATACCCTAACAATAAATAATTGTTTATAATGAACTTTATAATATATTAGTGCAGATAGTTCATTATCTTTTGCACGCACACACCGACGGCTTCCCGAGACGCATCGGGTTAACGTAGTGTTGGGCGCAATTGATATCGATGATTTTTAATCGATTTACGAGTGTGAGTCACTGGCCGGTTGCGTGGTTTTGAATCATTTGGTGTTCGGAATTTGTATCGGTGTTGCACAACGTGTTTTGGATATTATTTTGATAGGTATTGTCGATCTCGGAAGAAAGGATGTGGTAATTGAATTCAATCTAGCTTTATGAATCAAAGGGATTAAAAAATGCTGGATAGATCGTACGAAAAACGTAAATAGAGAAACCAGAAGAGCAAAAAGTCCGATAAATATATGACGCAATCAACTGCCTATTTATTGATCAAATAAAGCTGCCTGAAAGACACATATATACGTATTTCAAAGTTTTGAATAACAATATTAACAATTAGGTCGTAATAGTGTTATGCAAATCTAAACAGATGATACAAAAGATAAAAAAATATATATCTTCAAAGCAGATAATCTCTGGCAGTAGGTACAGATCCGCAGGGTTATTACGTATCTTTTGCAAGAGCAAAACGATAGCGATAAAAGTCGAAATTACCTGTGGTGTAGGTATGGTAGGTCCTACACAATCGTTTGCTAATCGCTCGCTGTTTGTCAAATGCACTTAATTTAAAAAAAAAACACCAACAACTAAAACTTCTGTATGGAAGAGCAATTATTGCGCAAATCGCTATCGTTTTGCTCTTGCAAAAGATATGTAATAAGCCTGCCGATTTCACTGAAAGAAACTCCATTCTGTTCGCTTTCTGTGAAAAATAAAAAAGCTAGTAAAGATTAAGAATAACCAATAGCAAACAGTAACAAAATCACTAATTCATCGATAGAAAAAAAGTCGACTGCACCACAAACCTACTTTGCGCAGGAGCATCGCCGCTCGCATTTTCTTTTATCAACGCATTGATTAATGCTGGTTGATTTGAATAATAATTTTCTGATACAAACGTTATTGTATGATAAATTTAGTGCAAATTGTAATGTGAGACCGAACCTGAGTTATGGCTAGATGTTGCTATCTGTACTCCTTGATTTAATAGCTCGGTCAGGAAGTAGGCTTTTATTATTTTATTGTTGTACGCAGACGTAGTTTGCTCTGAGTCGGATTGTTGTTTTGTTGGGATTATATGAATGGTTTTGGATGACAAAATGACATCTGATGTACCTACAATGAATTTTAAGAACAACATTCTTATTTTTTAGAAAACGGCGTGCGTATATATGTACAAATGTATGTAAGCGAAGGATACAAAACTTTTTAACAAAAAATCAAACCGACTTCCAAAACAGAACGCTACAAAGCGAAAAATAACTTTCTTTTCCGAAGTCGGTGTCTTTTGTACTCATTGTTTGCCGTTATTCGACACCAACACCGACTTTTTGGGAAGTCGGTTAAAAAGGAGTACGTAAAAGTTGCAGCAAGTGGCGTACTGTATACTCTATCAAACATTCTTTTTTTTTTTCAGACAAAAAGAAAATTCGGAATCAGTCCACAATTAAAGGAGAAATAAAACGAAAATATTGAAACATTATGTCGAACATAGAACCGCCTCAAGTTCTTCTAAGTTTGTTAATAAAAGGTCAACTACCCTTTGATTTGATATAGATAACCATCTTGATTGATACCGTCATAAAGATACACATAAACGAAACGGTAAGCTAGTAGAGGAAACGGCAAGTACAGACAAGTCAGTGTGAAATTTTGTAAAAGTGCTAAACATACATATAATCATCCCCTAAGATAGAACAAAAACAAACCATTAAAACTAAATCACACAAACACCCACCCAATACAAGTTCTCACTCACCCATTCACTATAAAAGTAACGAAAATCCCATTCACAGTCGCAAAGGTCAACAAATCGTTCATAAAACAAGAAGAACGACATAAGAACGAGCAAAACAAACGTCGCGAGGTGAAGGTCGCCCCACAAAGACGGAGCGTGTATCCAACATACACGAACATCCCAACATACATACATACATGAACATACTCAGATGGACAGTACAACGCTACTCACTTACTCGGACCAAATAAAAACGTGTTTGGGAGAAATTAAGAATTGTATAGAGTTGTTGATTTAGGCTAATAATTTTTATTTTTATTTTGTTGTTGTCTGTTATTGTTCAGAATATTTATGAGGCAAATTCTTTTTAAAGCTAGTGAATAAGTTTCTTTTCGAAGACATAAATCATAGTTTTTTTTATTTGTAAAAAAAAAACATTAAAAACTATAAAAAAATCGTGCACTTATTTTTTTCAATATCAATGTAATACAGGACACAGACAAAATAATCTCTTAATTATATTTTCTGTTTTCGCTCTAGACTTTAGCCTAAAAGACACCCATTTATTCTTTTTCTTTCCTTGGTCCCATTATCTGGGGTAGCGTCTCCTCACTTCCCTGCGCCAAACTTTTCTATCTTGGGTTATCAGTTGTTGTCAAAATACAGCCACTTACAGTAGTCACAGCAGATCTTTGTGTCTCTGAAGTAGGCTCTGCAAACGTAATAAAACATATGCAGTTTACAGTGCACTGCTATATGCTGTGTGTAGTCGTCCCATCGCGCTTACTGAAGCGAGATAGGACGATGCGATAAACGTAAGCGAGGACAAAGGCAGTAATACAATGCTTTCTTCTACTTCAATATTGATACAAAAATAGCAACTGCGCAGGGTCTTGATGACGATGACTACTTTAGCAAATATTTATTTAAATACAAAGACAGAAACCTGAAATGATAATTGGACCAATGGTAATGCTAATGATTCTGATCCACCACATTTGTGTTTTACCCATACTTTGTTTAATATAAACATGAGGTCTCTTGTGACGTGTAATTTATCACTTTCCAACTCAGACGACATAAATAGACATTTTGAACTCGACAGAAAACTCCTGAGTCGCCATAACTCGCTTTTTGGCGTATCCCATAGCATATGACACTAAGCAATAGTATAGATTTCTATCAGCGATAAAATTGCCATAACTGTATGAAAACTTCCAGACATTACTTTTTATACATACATACATAAACTCACGCCTTTTTATAAACATATAAAAACGTTTTGTCTTGATTTGTTTTTCTTTAAGTTTAGACAACTGACACACCCAAACTAACCATGAACACACTTCAAACAACTCTATATAGATCCTCCCACGAGGGCGGGCGGCGGCGTAAGTCCGGTGGTCCCACATATCAGGCGCCACCTCCAGTCTTTTATAGTTAACACGACGATATGATGGCTTAGTAGTCATACTCCTTGTTGCTTTGCTCCTGGTTAATTTGCCGTGTAGGAAACTAGCTTTAGTCGTTTGATTTTAAAATATTTATTTTTTAGGAATTTTATGGTTGGTACTTTAAGAAGGATATCAGTCTACTACGTATTATTGCAGTCGAAAAGTCATATGTAAAGACTTCACTTTGTGACATTTCGGAAGCGCGTAAATCATTAATTTTTTGACAATCGTTACCGCTGGTCAAATGTAACTTTGTCTAGAGTCTTTTGTTGATTTGCTCCTGTTTATTTTACCGGTTTAATTACCTGACTGCCGAAGGAGGGTAATGTGTTTATCAGTCTATGTATGTATGTATGTATGTATGTATGTAAGTATGTATGTATGTATGTAAGTATGTATGTATGTATGTTTGTTCCTACATGGCGTTCCAGAGACCAAACGCGTTGACAGGTTTTGATGATTCATAGGTCAATCGATTCGTCTTATCCCTGCGAGTGTCATACGCTAAATTAAAATTGGACAATAGAAAATTGGCGGCTTTTGGGTGCCATATTGTAGGGGCCCAAATTTTTTTTTTCTGCGAAACCCATCGTGTGGGGTATCAAAATAAAGGGTTTTAAGAGTTGATTTCAAAAATATATTTCACTTATATGTTTAAATGTATCTAATTCGAAAAAAAACGACTAAAAAGTTATAAATAAAAAAATAAGCATGATTTTTTCCTTGTTTACGACTTTTTAGTTCGCTTTTGAAGCAGTCGGGTTTTTTGATTTTTTGAATAAGTTTTATTTTTTTATGTTAATCATATTTTTGTGTTTTTATAATAATTAACACTATGACATGATATTTTAGTAGTCATACTCCTTGTTGCTTTACTCCTGGTAATTGTACTGCTTACGAAATTAGCTTTAGAGAAATGCCTCGGAGTGATTTTGATACTGATCAATTTTGTGT
The DNA here is from genome assembly GCA_949775005.1 of Orthosia gothica. NCBI lineage: Eukaryota > Metazoa > Arthropoda > Insecta > Lepidoptera > Noctuidae > Orthosia > Orthosia gothica. The sequence continues at coordinate 8,488,908 of OX459050.1, forward strand.
TTATGTTTTGTAAGACAGAGTGCCTTGGAAGCAGCTCGTCAGTGACTCCTTCAAAGCTTTACAAAACGGGCACGACCTTCAGCAATGGAGCCTACGAATAAGAAGATAGAAGAATTTTGTATTGGATTACAATTGTATTTTTTTAAATTACTAGCTAACTATGACTAATATCATAGTTAATCCTTGTTGTTTATCTTTAATTGAGTTCATCATCATCATCATCATTTCAGCCGAAAGACGTCCACTGCTGGACATAGGCGTCGCCAAATTGACCGATCCCGTGCGTCTCACATCCAGCGCATTTCCGCAACCTTAGCCAGTTCATCGGTCCACCTAGTAGGAGGCCTGTACGCATCGTCTTCCAGTTTGCGGTCGCCATTTCAGAACTTTTCGGCCCCATCGGCCATCCGTTCTGAGATCAATGCACAAAGTGTTTGGTTGTATTATGTAATATATATGTATTAGTTTATATATTGTGTGTTGTACACGTATTTGTGTAAATTTATTTAGTACTAGCTGTTCCCCGCGGCTTCGCTCCCGTGGGCCACCCCACTGAACCCGTTTTCGGGATAAAAAATAGCCTATGTCACTCAGGAATAATTTAGCTTTCTATTGGTGAAAGAATGTTTAAAATTGGTCCAGTAGTTTCGGAGCCTATTCGGTACAAACAAACAAACAAAAAAATCTTTCCTCTTTATAATATTGGTATAGATGTAAGAATTTAAAATATTAAGGGTTTTTATAAATTTTGTTGTGCACTTGTATGTACTCTCCTCATATGCAAATTTCTAAATGCAACTGTGGTTTGCTGTAAGAGAACCCAATTATGGGTTAGGCTCGCCTTTGTACATAAGCTGTCCTATTGTATCTGTGTCTTTATGTTTTCTTTTGTGTACAATAAAGAATAAGAATTGCACTACACAAGTGGTAAATTTCGCAAACAAAACCATTATACCATGTCACGTGTTAGTACTAGTTATTACAATAAAACAAGGGGCTCATTAAATGCGTACGTAATAAAGCGCGCATTACTCGCCTCAGACACAATGTAGCTCCAGCTGTAAATTACTTACTGTCGCCAAATAGCGCATCACTGAATAGTTCGTGCTTTTCCATTGGGTACGACGGAGGTTCTTAGTTGGGAGCAACATATAATCGTCGTGAGGTAACTTAGTCTTATCTATACATACATACCTACATAATATAATACATATACATATACATACATACATAAACTCACGCCTTTTCCCCATGGGGGTAGGCAGAAACTACAGAACGCCACCTGCTTCGATCCTTACATACTTCTTTTGCTTCACACACATTCATACATCTAGTCATACACACACGCCGGTTATGGGTACTGCGCACTTGGCCTTTCTGAAGAACATCACATATAAGGTCTATAATACATATCTACAAATTATAAAACAATTACAATACATAAATAACATAGGTAAAATATATACATATAATTGAAGTGTCTGTCTGTCTGTAAATTGTTGCAAAATGTACCTGAAACTAAGACATTGGAGAAGGAAATCGTCTTGAAAAAACCTGGTATTTTGCTATTGCAAATCTGAAATTGCCAAACCGCCTTGAGTAAGTGTTATGGGTGGTGATTAATGATTATGGTTTTTAAAAGGAGGAGGTTCTCAATTCGTCGGAATCTTTTCTTTTTTAATGTATGTTACCCGATTACTCAAAGACGCCTGGACCGATTTGCAAAATTCTTCTTTTGTTTCAAAGGGTATACTTTCAAGTTGGTCCCATAGTCATCAAGTCAGGATCTGATGATGGGATCCTGGAGAAATCGAGGGAACTCCTCAAATATTATAGGCATATATAAAGCGATTTTGGTATTTTCATCAACAATGCAATCATTTGCACTCAGAAAGTATCATTTGGTGAAGTGGAACTGGTGAATATGATCACATATGGCCTCTGGAACTCCTTAATGCTAAGTATACCTTGGGAAAAGATATCTTTAATAGTTAAACGACTATGATGAAGCAAATACTTATAAATAAATAGTACCTACTGATGAAAATGGTACCATCGAACTGATCTGATAATGAAGCCGGCAGGTAGGCACTGGAACGCCCAAATAAAACAAAGTATCCTAGTCGTGTTTGGGCTTATTGCGATCGTCATGAAATGTACTTTGACTATGTATGATTTTTATGGCAATTTGAGGTACCTATACAAACTAAAAAGAGATAATTAAAACTTTTTAACAAAAAAGCAAACTGACTTCAAAAAAAAAACACTGCAAAGCGAAAAATAAATTTCTTTTCCGAAGTTGGTGTCGAAACACGGAAAACAATAGGTACTAAAGACTCCGACTCCAACCGCGTGGCATCTTTAATTAAACTGAGCTGGAGAATGATATCAGTAAAAATCACTCAAACCTGATTATCTGAATATTTAACTAGGCAGGTAGTTATTTATTTATACTACATAATGCATTGAGAAGAATACAATACGTTACCGGAAAACGTTACCTCACATCTGAATCCGATAACCCCAGTTCTCCATAGATATTCCAACTTCTGTTCCCAGAAATCGTATCACACTAATCTGGCCTCTGATATATTTCGACAACGTCGACTTACCGAGATAAATATAATTGCGCTGAACCCTACACGACGGACTGTGTCGACACCAGTGGAAACGGCACAGACAGGGCGCGAACTTGTGTCCCATCCTATTGTGTGGACTTGAAACAATAATCTGGAACCGTAGTAATGAGTCGACGAGCCAAGGGTTGTTTTATAATGGACGCAGAGTTTCAGTGTAGTTTTAAATGTTTGATATAGCTTTACAAGCGAAAAACTATTTGATCTTTAATAATTCCAAGCTGAAGAAAAGTAAGAACTACATCTTTGACTTTAAATAATGTTTTTCTACAAAAGGATTATTTTAAGTCGCATTACATCTTTGTTTGAAGATCTACAGAATCAGACACCGGTGTCTGATATATGTCAATAAACACTTAACATCTATTTCAAAAAAAATATTCGATCTGAATATGAGCTCTTCAGTAGATTTAGATGAATATGAGAGAGCAAAATAGTAGATTATTAACCAAGGGGATAAAGCAGTGTCTTCTGTCGCGGGTGACGATTTAAATCACGAGCGTAACGAAGGACTCGAGGTTTACACCCAAGCGTAGCGAGGGTGTTAAAAACTTAAATCACGAGCGAAGCGAGGGATTTAAGACTAGTCCTGAGTGTAGCGAGGGATTTAAGGTCACCCAAGACTAAGACAGCTTTATCACCGAGAAAAATACTCTACTTTTCGTACGATTTGCGAAAAAATTAACACAATAATAATAAGAGATAAGCATTTATTAAAAATAATGACAATTAAAAGTAAAATAAATTAAAATAAACTTAACGTATATGTATTTGAAGAAAACAAAAACGCGGCAAATTCCTAGACTAATATTTTTGTGTCGGAAAAGCAAAGGCATCAAGCTCATACGGCCTCGTCGGTTTTCGTAATTTTATTTAATAACCATAACTGCATAATAAATGCGTATTCCTTTTTCAAAAAGATGTATAATGCTTTATATACAAACTCAATGATGTAAACATAGATGTAGTTCAGTATAAATTTCGGTAATTATTCCAAATTTAAATCACATTCTCCCCCTAGAGGATGAATTAAATTCAGTACAATTTTCTTTCCCTGTTTTTAACAGATTAAAAATGACTATTGTTATGTTCGCTTTTTGTGGCATAGAATGTCACTTTTTTGAGCAAGTGGTACGAAAAAGTATTTTCTTGAAGTGACATATCATAAAAACGCTGCCCACACATTTTCGCGTCAGGGCTATCCGAATTACGAGTTGTTCGTTTCAGTGTTCCTGTTAGGAACGAGCTTTCCGTTACCCGTGTTCACACATATCAGGGAAAGCGGTATCAGTGTAGTCTGTTTCGGTGGCTGATACAAATAATGTGGATTAGAAAGATCGTAGTTCTACAACCTTTCTGTGGCCATGTTGCACTTGCTCTTGCACAAAACGTCGTCCACGGAGATACAATCGCATATAACAATAGCACTGTCAGGGCGTCCGTGCGTTCCGGGACATGAACGACCCGGATCCTCCTGATACGGAGATGTGTGAACAAGTTCATACAAATCGTATGTAACCGATTTTACTCCGTCCCTTCCGTGTTCCGTCAGGGACGGGAACCCGGTAATGTTTGGACAGCGCTTAAGAGGAAATGCGGTCGCAGACATTCGACTGAATTTCCTGTTTTCATTTCTTCGGTTTTTGACACCGACTTCCGAAATTGAAGTTATTTTTCACTTTGTAGTGTTTTTGTTTGGCAGTCGGTTGTAATTTTTGTACAAAAGTTTTTATTTTTTCACTTTTTAGTTGTGGTACATAATGGACCAGTTATATATGCTAGCTACCTATAATGCCCAAAGTGAAGCCAGAACGTTGACATTTATTTTACTTTGTACTAACAAATCTGCGCCCACTGTAGAGAACAGACCACAAGCCGTCCGCCTTAAGGCTGGCTTCTTATGCAGATTTTACGAGAGGTTATAGCTTTAAGCAGCGCTTGAATCGCTTAATTGTTCGAATCAGACGTCTTGCGAACAAAAACTTGACGACATTCGATGTTTTTGGCAACAAAGCGATATGACACGCTGAATCCGCTTCATTTGTTAGTTATTGGTCTAGCCGCGGTAAGGACCCTTGTGGTTTGTCTGAATGAAATAAAGGATAAGGCTATGAAGAGAGGAATTTACTATTTATGAGTTAAGGAATTTATATCACTTTAAGTATAACAGTACAGTTGCAAGATGCTTATGTTTAATTCGACGTTATTCTAAGGCCATCTTTGAAATTTTATGTCGCACAGGCAAAAAGAACCAGTGAGTTTCTTGGTTGACCGAATAAGGAATACTTGCAAATCCTAATTTTTAACAAACCTTAATATAGAATAGAATACTCTTTATTATGTACACCATATAAGTTACAGAAAGTATAGACGAAGAAAACATTGCACTGGGTGACACAATGGGCGGCCTTATCGCTAAAAGCGATCTATTCAAGACAACCTTTGGATGGATATTAAAAATGAAAGAAAAGACAGTACTGTAGGTACTCTTTGATGTATTATTTATATATAAAATATATACATTATAGACAAATATATACAGTAACAAGTATTGAACAAAAACGTAGAAATCAAGAAAAACAACTATTAAAGAGAGAGGTTGTGATTCTTCACCATAGTTTTAAAAATGGCAGAGATTGAGCACGCCTTATTGACACGGGCAAAGCATTCCACAACCGCACCACTTGAACCGTAAAAGATTTGTCAGATTAATATAATTCAGGGATTGAAAATCCAATTTCAAATGCAAAGCCAAGTTTTTCCAAAGAACTCTCAAAGCACTCTTTGCTACGACAGTTATATTATGACCAAAATTCTCAACAGTTTGGATACAAAAGTCTTTCAGTTTTACTAACCAACAGCCATCCACAATTTATAGGAACCGGGCACTAGCAAGCCTCCTCTAATAAGTTGATCAAGGTTAAGTTTCTATTTCAGGAATCGCGCTCCAATTTATATAGTTATGTACATTTCTTACGGAACTCGGCACCGGTAATCTTTTTAGTCAGTATCCTGGCTATTTTTACTATAATTTTATTTTCTCGTGGCGACTTGTTGATTTTAAAGGTGAAATATAAAGACAATACTGGCTGTATATGGTTTGACTTGAAACTGATTTAGATAAAAAAACTTTTTAGCAAAAAAATACTACCGGCTTCCAAATAAAAAACTACAAAGTGAAAAATAACTTTATTTTTGGAAGTCGGTGTCTTTCTTTGTCCCATTTTTTTGCGATATGAACACCGACTTCCAAAAATAAATGGGACCAATTTCGAAACATACTCTTTCAAACAAAAAAAGAATTTTCAAAATCGGTTCACAATTGACGGAGATATCGGTGAACAAACATAAAAAAAAACTTACAAGAAGTCGAACATAGAACCTCCTCCTTTTTGGTAAGTCGGTTAATAAAGATACTGGCAGATGAAGATTGGATGGATTAACGTATCAAAACTAGGATATGGACACCTTTAATTATCTATTGCTTATAATTAGGCCCAAGCGCTCAGCATGAGAATCTGTAAACGAATTGGTGATTGCAGTCTTATTACTTTTTTTTTAAATACCATATAGAGCGGCAAACAAGCAGGCAGCCCACCTCACGGTAAGGAAACCCAGTTGAACCCACCTGACTTGGATTGACCTGTCACCGTGGTGATGCTCAGGATAGGTCGATGAAGTAAGTAGGACAAGTCGAGGCTGAAATATGACCTGAAAAACATCCGCTCTTAAAACTTAATTTTACTTCTTACTAATATCACAAATGTGAAAGTATGGATGGATGTGTGTGTGTAGGTTTGTTACTCAATCACGCCAGAACGGCTGAACGGATCTGGATGAAATTTGGCACAGAGACAGATTACAGGCTGGAATAGCACATAGGCTACTTTTCATCCCGGTATAATGTATAATAATAGTTATTTATGATACAAGTGCGGAAGGTAGGTGATTTTCGATGAGTGGCATTTTTATTCACGAGCGAGCGAAGCGAGTGAGTGGATAAATCGACACGAGTCGGAAATCATCTTACGTACGTGTATCATACAACATTTTACTATGCATTGTGCGAGGAAATAAATAAATAAATAAAATGAAATTAATAAAATGGCGGGCTTATTCAAGCGCGTTCAGCATATCCACAGATTAACTAATAGTTCCTCGGGCATATCTACTGCACATGTGTAAATAGCTGTCACATCGTAACGCAATAAGGCACGAGCACAATATACGTTCTGCCAAACATATTTAATGAATATTTATAATTAATTTATTGATCAAAATGTACATGTTAATTAATTAAAACGCCTAAAATGAAGTATTAGTTTTATTTTACCTTTTTTATGAATGATAATCTGTACATAACTAATTTTTAAAACTTTTCTCAAATAATAAAAACTCTATGCGTCGGGCTGACGTTGGCGTTAAAAATTTAAAAAATACAGGAAATTAAAAAGCACTAGTGAAAAAATGTGACACTTTCCGCACAGTTTGGCTGCTTGGAAAACCGCTCTTTTCGAGGACATGCATTGTAAAACACTTTTCATGCGGCTGCAACCGCTGGGAGAAGCTAGAGCTTTCTCTGTCGTATCATTTTCGTCCCAACTACTTAATTTTCCACATACCTACAACCACATCTGAAGAGTTCTGAAACAAAGATACCCATGAGTCACTCAACACCTCTGAATCAGACCACTTACTCCTATCATCAGTCCTTAAACAGCCGAGCTAAATACAATACAGCCAGTTCTCTACGTACAGTCACAACCGCATTTAGGCGCCACCATAAAAGTGTTAATTGCCCGCTCTATTGTTGTGCTAAAACAGTCTATTGATGATCTAGAAGCGTCATAGAAGCTTAGAAAAATATAGAAAATAATATTTTTGAAAATAATTTCATTTCGGTAAATTGGGAACAGTGCCATCTGTTGGTATGGGTGTAAATGACGTTGTATTTACTTTAGACTTTCATTAGCCAGCATCACGCAAGTGATATTCACATTGAAAAAGTTAACCTTAAAAAACTTAATTCAAAAAACCCGACTGCTTCAAAAGCGAACTAAAAAGTCGTAAACAATTTTTTGATTTTTGAATTAAGTTTTTTTATTTATAACTTTTTAGTTAGTTTTTTTTTCTAATTAGATACATTTAAAGATATAAGTGTAATATATTTTTGAAATCAACTCTAAAAACCCTTTATTTTGATACCCCACACGATGGGTTTGGAAGAAAAAAAATATTTGGGCCCCCACAATTTGGCACCCAAAATCCGCCATTTTTCTATTGCCCAATTTTAATGTAGCCTATGACACTCGCAGGGTTAAAACAAATCGATTGACGTATGAATCATCAAAATCGGTCAACGCGTTTGGTCTCTGGATCGCCATATAGGAACAAACATACATATTTACATACATACTTACATACATACATACATAGACTGTTAAACACATTACCCTCCTACATTACCCTCCTTCGGCAGTCGGGTAAAAAGAATATCGTTAAATTCGGTTTAATTGTATGCCGCGTTTGAGATAATGTTTACTGAAATGAATGAAATCAAGATTTTAAAACTGTTTTTTATGAGAAATATTATAGAAAATGCTTTACTTTGACATTTTATCAAAATTTTTTTTAGTCCCCGTCATTAGTGTTACCATTAATCAGTGTATTGGGGCTGTCAGGCAATTATTAAGACGGTACCCTGACCAAAAAATCGGCATGAGATACGAGCATTCCTATTGGTCTAGCGGCACTGGTGGCGCATGAATTACAGTAGTGAATACGCCCAGATTTTAGAATAAAATCTTTATAAAATCGAATTTGGGTCTTTTGAAAAAAAAAAACTACAAAAATGTTCGTTATTAAATTGTCTATCTATTAGTCTTAGTACGAAAAATAATTAATGAACACTTTACGAGGAGATGCATAATATCAATAATTATTTCTCATTTTTATGTTTTTTTGGAAGGAGATTAGTGAAATATATACAACATTTAAAAAAAAACTAAATCTATCATTTTAGAATCAATATTATGTAGAATTTTAATTTATTTTTATTAGTTGATATTTCTTTTTAAATAACGAGTAGATAGCTCCTAAAAACAGCACAAAAAACGGCTAGCGCGGCGTTTTGCTCGGGGTACCGCCTTAAGAGCTACATTTCTCACAATAGGAAAGATTATCAGTTTTCTAAAATAAAATCACCTAAGAAAAACTAATCCATCTCCGTTTCCATGTTCTACGTTTATCTATTGTCTTAGCCGGTTCACAAATAAGTCGTAACAATTAATTGGCATAAGTACCAGGCTTGGCCCGATAATTGTACTGTGAAGGAGTGGGTGACTCATTTCATACGTATAACACTATCATATTAATTAATGATGTCATAGCAATTATTATAAGTGCGATTATATTTAGTCAGATTCTAGATTATGTTTCGTTGAATGAGTTTCAGGTTACAGTGGAATAAACTTTATGAGGTTAGGTTATGGGATGGTCTGACTGTGGGTTTCGTTTATTTGGATTACTTATCTGCAGTGATTCATAATACTGGATGTAGTTCTTTAAAGGAGCTGATAACTTATGGACTGTTGGTATAAAGAGGCATAAGAAATCATTATGATCATATTATTCAACCGTGGCTTATTCAGCACAGCAAGGTTTGTTCATCATCATCATATCAGCCGAAAGATTGCCGGTTCGCGGTCGCCACTCCAGAACTTTTCTTCCCCATCAGCCATCCGTTCTGCGAGCAATGTGCCCTGCCCACTGCCGCTTAAGTTTGGCAATTCTTCGAACTATGTTGGAAACTGTTCTCTTGCGGATCTCTACATTTCTGATTCGATCACACAAGGATACTTCGAGCATGGCCCTCTCCATGCCCTTTGGGTGACTGTTAGCTTTCTGATGAGGCCCATTGTAAGCGACCACGTCTCAGAGCCATAACAAGGATCAAGGTTTGTTTTTAACTATATTTCATGGTTTCTTAAAGGATCAAAATTCTTTGGTTCCACAGAAGCAACCGTAAATCAGAACTTGGTTCAACCAGTCTTCAGTAAATTAGAGAGAACTTCATGAAGGATATATTCTAAGCATTTCTTCTACTTTCCACCATTGTTATCTTCAGGCTTATTTAAAGTTGGTCTTACTTTATAAATGGCATAAATAAGTCTATACAATTTGGTTCACATATCGACGAGTTACATGAACAATGATTGCTTGCATAAATTATCTACTACACGCTTTTTACAATTCTAAGGTACTAATGATAGAGACCACTTAAATATTCGTAAACACCTGTACATGCCACTTATGTACACGTGTGTTTATTGTTCAAAGTTTTCTCGGTTCCCACGGAGTTGGACGGATTGAGGTATTAGACGATTCGCCACGATGCCGCTATGACATCGACCTTTAACACGCAGTCATTTCTTTTTATGTACCAACAAATTGATTAGGCAAACGATTGATAGATTTCGACCACAGAACAGAAAAACCCCTTTTTCTGCTAAGAGTCCGAGTGGACTAAAGTGTTCAGAATGTAGATGCAACGGATGGTGCAATGGTCTGTAAATTAATGTTTAATATAGATTGTTATTACACTCTTTGCGCTGTGGCATGGTGTGGGTGACAGTTTCAATATCATTTTTTGTAGTTTAACGTCATACCATAGTTATACCATATACCATAGTTGCCTGTATGACGTTAAACTACAAAAAATGCGTATACGTATATGCGTGAAAAATGTTATTGAAACTGTCACCCGCACCATGCTACAGCGCAAAGAGTATAGTAGTATTGCAGATTAATCTTTTTAACATAATTTTTGTTTCATAAAAACAGAAGAGCTCTAGAGTGGAGAACGTGTATCGGCAAGCTTGTAAGTGTGGGACGACTTCAAGCTAGGCTGACGGTAGATTATATAAAGGTAGCAGGGACAGACTAGATGCTTCTTGTCCGTTCTTCTCCACGTAGGCTTTGCCGAACGGATGGTAGAATCACTTTATTAGATCCGGCCTTAGCTGTCCCCCAGCGACGCCCTGAGCCGAGGTCCGACCCCAACTGGGGTAGCCCTCAGCGTTGTCGCTTAGGTTTAGTATTTTGAAGCCAGGCCGGAGGCTAAGAGATTAGTCTCCACAGGGAAGCCCGGTTAAGCATATGTCGGTCATTTTGACTGTTTGCGAGAAGCCACGTAGAAAAAAAAAAAGAAAGACTAGATGCAGAAGGCGAAGGACCCGGACGTTGTGGCGCTGTTTCAGAGAGCTCCTCCTCTAGCAATGGACTGCAATAGGCTGAATTGATTACCTGGGACAGACTGGATGGCTGAAGCTGGTCGTTCAAGTGTATTGCAGCAGTTTGGGTGAGACCTACATCCACCAATGGTCTGTGAGAAGTTGATTAAATCATTGAAAAATCATAAAGTGTCCTGAGATTTGATGATTACATTACTAGCATTAGCTTGAAACTATTTGTAATAACGGTCCATTAGACTGAACTCATATCCATTCTTTGCAAATCATAAATCTACTCGAAAATGTATACTTTCAACAACAATCTTAGTTAACATATTATACTTCCTAAACAGCAAACAGTAGTTGATAAAATTCATGACGTTTTAAGTTACCCCAAGTATGCGGTCAAGCAAATCACTTGTTCCGCAATTTGTTCCATTTAGAAACAGGGTGTAACGGATACAATGTAACTTTGTAGCTGCTGAACCAATAATGCTAAAGCTAGAAGCCAAGTTTATCGACAGTAAAATATATTTTTGAAGAAGGAAACAATATTCATAGAGAGTGTTTGCTGACGAAAGAATATTTTCTTCTTAAAAAAATATTAAGAGATTTTGTCATATACTTGGGGAAGAATTTAGTCTGTCAATCAAGGTTGCTAGTGTGGCTGACTAAGTATAAATCTATGTGGCGACCCTTAGGGGAGGCCTATGTCCAGCAGTGGACGTTTTTCGGCTGTTATGATGATGACATGTACTTTTAAAGAACATATTTCGCGAACTTTTGGACTGCCCCCCTCGTATATCATCAATAGTGAAGGCACTTTTACAAAAATCTCAACGATTACGTCTAACAAACCCGCGTCAACATTTATACCAAACTAGCTGACCCCGCGGCTTCGCTCCGTCAAAATTATAGCCTATGTTACTCGGGAATAATGTAGCTTTCCATAAGTGAAAGAATTTTTAAAATCGGTCCAGTAGTTTCGGAGCCTATTCGGTACAAACATACGGTATAGATGAGTCGCTCCTACAAAACCAACTGTCAAATTATTCCAACAGTTGTTACATCAAAAACAAACTAGCTCGTACTTCAGGCTATGCTAATTAATAATATAACAAAACAATCTGCGAATAAGCTTAAAGCGTAAGCGGTTGCAGTAAAGCGAAACGTACATAGCCGACTATCGTAGACTGACCCACCCTTATAAATAATAGTGGCAAGGCGCCCATCCGTGCCCCCTACCCCCTTAAAGGGTACACTCCGGATCTCATTTCCAAATTGCATTTCGAAACCGAATCTCGACCTTAAAACTGGACACGTCCGATCGAAAACCCACCCTATGTTGGTCTCTTCAAAGTCTTTTTCAGCTGGTGTTAGGGATAGATTTGAGTGTGTAGTCGTCAGGTCATAACCCAAGGAGGCAACATCTCCGTGCACAAGCACTAACTTGTATAATGAGATATGATAATAAACGCTTCAGTTGAATATTGATGTCGACGAGTTAGGAATGCACTCGCCATGTTTACGGCTGCTTGGAACTTCTAATTAATTATAAATAATTTTAGAGGATTGTTTTGAGCTGGCGTTGGTCTATCTAATAAGTTTATTTGATGGAAAGGTTCGTACGAAGTAATTAGATGAGTTTTCAGCTGCTGAATTCTTAGTGAAGATGTGGTTTTTAAATCTCGCTCAAATGCCAAGTGCTTATGTTGCCATAGTAGAATAATTCAATTCCCTAAGACATAGAATCATAAATTCATAAACAGTTGAAATCACATTTTTCGTGTATTTTTTCATCTTTCGTGATCTCATTTTCTCGAACGATTTTGATGAGTGATATTTGGGCAGCTAAGTTAGCAGATAGTAGAAAAAAGCGGTCAAGTGCGAGTCGGACTCGCGCACGAAGTGTTCCTTAACATTATCGCAAAAAACGGCAGAAAAAACTCGTACGTGTATGGGAGCCCCACTTAAATATTTATTTTCTTCTGTTTTTAGTATTTGTTGTTATAGCGGCATTCAATAAGAAAATTTCAACTGTCAAGCTTTCACGGTTCATTAGATACAGCCTGGTGACAGACAGTCAGACAGATGGAGAGTGGAGTCTCAGCAATAGGGTCCCGTTTTCACCCTTTGGGTACGGAACCCTAAAAACAATTGTCTTGGGAAACAAAGTTCCCAAAAGGCATTCAAGTAGTTATGGCAGTTGATCTCATTTTCATGGACAGCTATTCGACAGCAGTTACGCACGGGGTCACAGTGTCGATTCTCTCCCCGAGCAAATATTATCACGGTATGACAGATAGGTACCAGGTAGTATAATTATATGTGTATGTACCTATGTGTAACTTGATAAGGCAACTGGGTAATTTCTATGACCGTACAGCGTATTATGAGGAGTTGAGGATAACAAATTCTAGGTAACGTAACTTGTTATTATTATGCTTCGTTAGACGTTTCGGTTTCAGAGATATTGTTCTATTCAGGAACGTAATACGTGGTAATTGTGTGATTATTTGCCTAAATTGAGGAGGAAACTCACTACAAAATTCTTAACCTAACACAATTTATTTATACTTTTTGATAAGAATTGCCATTTTAGGAATGGCTACTAGTATATTTATTATATGTAAAACAAAGGTGTAAAATTTGTACATACTTAAACACTAAACAAAAGTAAAATATACAAACTTATTCTAAACCTAACTACTTACACTATATACAAAAGACAGGTACACTTAGGCGTCGAAGTACTCCTCCACATCGCTGTCATACGGGAACGTGCCCAGAAGACTGGCAGCATTGCCACGTTGAATGGCAATGCTGATTCTTTGCGCAAAGAAAGAGCCAGCCCTCTGGTCACGCACAGTGTCGATTAGTCGGCGAGAAATCTCCTTAAAAAGAAGACGTGCACTCGGGCCCCATGACCCAAGCGTTTCGACCGCAAACGGCTCAAAACTGTAATTACCAGTTAGGTTACAGTATTTGCGTCGCTTGAGGGCCTCAGCAGCCGCAGCAGCAGCGCCAGCACAGCCCGCCGAACTAGGAACATGAGATGGCGCAAGGGTGTCGACACAGGTTGCGTCCTACACCAGAGGCCTACTCACCTTCCATGGCACCAATGTCATGCCATCTGGTCTCTTCCCATCGTCACGTACCAAGCCGTTAGGTTCTAATACAGCTGGTACGCTGGCGGTGATAAGGGCTCGACGAATAATGTCATTGATGCTGGCGTGCCGTGCTATGCGTCCTGCGCTTTTGCAACAAGACAGGCCATGGTGCCCAAGGCTGCCGACAGCTTCACCACATTGGCACCGATGTGGAGCAACACAAGGTGCGCCTAAGCGTAGACAGGTTGCGAGCCGAAACGAAGAGTCATCCATCATAGAAATGGATGAATGAAACTAATTTAGCTATTATCATGTATCAACAGCCAGAAATCGAACGCTAAGTATTTTTTATTAAGGCCGTACCCTGACCAAATAATCTTGAGCATTCCTAATGCCCTAGCGGCAGTAGTGCATACGCCCAGATTTTAGAATAAAATCTTTATAAAACCGAATATTGGTCTTTTGAAAAAAAAAAGTACAAAATGTTCGTTATCAAATTGTCTATCCATTAGTGTTAGTACAAAAAATAATTAATGAACACTTTACGAGGTGATGCATGCTATCAATAATTATTTCTCATTTTTATGGTTTTGTTGGAAGGAGATTAGTGAAACATATACTTCTTTAAAAAAAAATTTATACTACCATTTTGGAATCAATATTATGTAGAAATTTAATATATTATTATTAATTGATATTTCTTTTTAAATAACGAGGCGTTTTGCTCGGGGAGGCACCTAAAAGTCGTACTGCATTTGAGCGATAAGGTTACTGATGGATCAAAATTAAATACTGAAATAAATAATTTGCCTTACATACATACATAAACTCACGCCTTTTTCCCATTGGGGTAGGCAGAAACTACAGAACGCCACCTGCTACGATCCTTACATACTTCTTTTGCTTCACACACATTCATACATCTAGTCATACACACACCTCGGTTATGGGTACTGCGCACTTGGCCTTTCTGAAGAACATCACCTATAAGGTCCATGTATGTCTTTCTAGGGCGTCCCCTCCCGGCGTTTCCATTCACGTCTGCTTAACTTCGTAGAAATAAAATTTGTCTTAGATCAAAATAGACACACACGTTTACAGTATTTTCCTGCTAAACATATTTAAATTTCCCTTTATGTAGTTACCTCAATAAACTTACTTTTTTCTTTAACTATATCGAATAATGGCACCGACGCTGCTACTTGGTTACTTACTGAACCAAACAGTATTATTTAAATATACCACGAGACCCGACACAAAAGGACGAAGAAGAAAACTACACTGAATGAATGAATGAATGAACGATTCTGACCTAAGTATGTCAACCGTGGTGCGTTTGTCACCCCCTACAAATTGTGAAGTAATTGAGAGAAGTATCTTATTTGTGATGCGGATTTGAACTTTGCTGTTTAGCTATTTTGATTCTTTAGGTCATTCTCCTCTGGTCTAGGTAACCTAGGCTTAATTTTATTCACACAATGTTCCTTTGTGTAACGTTTTGATAAAGAATGAATGAATGAATTGATAAGTTTTTTTACCTTTTTACCTACAGTATTTACCTTCCCAACATATTTTAAAATATGTAATAAATTTTTCTTCGTCTATCATTGAAGAATGAATGAACGAAACTGACCGATAAGTATGTCAACCGCGCGGTTCGTTTGCCACCGCCTAGAAATTGTAAAGTATTATAGGGAAGGGTCTTATTGTGACGTGGATCTGAAAGTTGCTGTTTAGCTATTGTGATTCTTTAGGCCATTCTCCTCTGATCTAGGAAAGCTAGGATTGATTTGGGAGTATATTTGTATCATGTGTCGTTTTATAATGTTTTTCATTCATTCTGCTTAAGATTGAATGAACGAAACTGACCGTTAAGTATATCAACCGCGGTCCGTTCTACAAATTGTGAAGTAATAGAGGGACGTATCTTATTTGTGATGCGGATCTGAACTTTGCTGTACAGCTATTGTGATTCTTCTGGTCCGTCTCCTCTAGTCTAGGCCATCTAGGCTTAATTTTAGTCACACAATGTTCCTTTGCGTAACGTTTTGATTTTAATTCATTCGTTCTGCTACAGAATGAATGAACGAATTGACAAGTTTTTTTACCTTTCGGCCTTCAGTATTTTCCTTTCTAATATATTTTAAAATCTGTATAATATATGTAATACATTTTACTTTATCTATGAAGAATGAATGAAGGAAACTGACCGATAATAAGTATGTCAACCGCAGTCCGTTTGTCACCCCCTACAAATTGTGAAGTAATAGAAGGAAGTGTCTTATTTACAATGCGGATTTGAATTTTGCTGTTTAGCCATTGTGATTGTGTAGGTCATTCTCCTCTGATCTAGGTGATCTAGGATTGATTTGGGCGAGTTGAATAGTAGAATAGAATAGCTCTTTAGTGGAGAACATAGGAGTCAAAAAAAAATTGAGTAAATCTTTTTATGACGTTGGGTAATATTTATGTTGTTTGAATTCTTTGCTGTATGGAAAATGTAAATTGGGTGGTAGGGTAGTGGCTTGTACGAGTATTAGGTATAGTGAAGGTCTAAGATTAAACAATGTGACTTTTTCACTGTCGTAGTAGTTTTAAATGCCCCAGATCTCTTTTTAAATTATATAATATCAAATCTAAAGATGTTAAATTTTCAGGCGATCGACACAAACTGAAAAAAAATATCATTTTCAATGAAAACATTTCAAGGTTACGTAACTTATCGTTAAAACTAAAGCCAAAAGTGTACAAAATTTATACTGCCCTACCAACGCCGGTAGTCTCACTAAAGACCTAATTAACATTTAAACAGCAACTAATTAATTAAATAGTACAACAAAAATAAGTTAATTTACCGTCTTTTACCTTTCAAACAATGTACGTCTGTGTTCGAGTAGTTTCATGAATATTATCTACGTTTTTTGTCCAGACAACGTATTAGCAGCCATCAAATTAAAACAAGTAAATGATTATGCGTAATTTATGATAATTATTCTAACATCGCCAGTTAAGTAGATTTACTGTGAACATTGAGTTTTTGGGGATCGTATCCATTTTCGTACGGCTGTCTCAAAATTATTTGCTGCAGTCTAACGAGAAAGAGAAGAGAGAATACATTCTGAATTTAGACTCTAGAGTCTAAACATTCTGAATTTAGACTCCAGAGTCTAAACAAAGTGACATTCTGAATTTAGAATACATTCTGTATTTATACACTTACAGTCTAGACAAAGTGGCATTTTCTCACCGTTAACAAAAGTCGAAAATATGTCAAAAAGCCCAAAATTAATGGGAATTACATGTCATTGTGCTACAGAAATATTTCATGGTGAATCCCAAATATTTCAGACTTATGATAACCGGTTTAGCCGTTAGAATTCACCTTATCCTAGAGCTTGAAGACCTATGGGATAACAAATTATATTAACATTCTGTAATTAATTATGTAAGTACCTATACTCTTTCCGCTGTAGAATGGTGCAGGTGACAGTTTCAATAAAAAAAAATACGCATATACGTATACGCATTTTTTGTAGTTTAACGTCATACAGGCAACTATGGTATAACTATGGTATGACGTTAAACTACAAAAAAAAACCGGCCAAGTGCGAGTCGGAGTCGTGCGCGAGACGAAGGGTTCCGTACCATTATCCCAAAAAACGGCAACAAAATCACGTTTGTTGTATGGCAGCCCCACTTAAATATTTATTTTGTTCTGTTTTTAGTATTTGTTGTTATAGCGGCAGCAGAAATACATCATCTGTGAAAATTTCAACTGTCTAGCTATTACGGTTCATGAGATACAGCATGGTGACAGACAGACAGACAGACGGACCGCGGAGTCTCAGTAATAGGGTCCCGTTTTTACACTTTGGGTACGGAACCCTAAAAAATCGTATACGTATATGCGTAAAACATGTTACTGAAACTGTCACCCGCTCCATGCTACAGCGCAAAGAGTGTAATATTTCTGCCCTCATATTCTTCTCAGTTAGAAACAAAGAAGGTCATCAGTCAGTTATCTACAAATCCACACTGGGATTAGGTACAGCCCACTATCTCAGAGTAGGCCTAAGTCCCAGTGGTGGGCACATTGCTCATAGACTGATGTAGCTTATACTAACTGGGAAAGTAAATAGGGTATATTTTTTTATTGGGACCATCCCACCGCACTATTCCCAAACCACTGCAACTTCTGAAAGCCACAAAAGCGAAAACCAGAAAAGCGCCGAGGCAATGAAGCTCGACGAAGTCCCGGAGAATGAATTTAACTCTCTTTGATCCCGCATTGAAATTAATCAGAAAAGATTAACGGATGAGTAGGAAAATACAAATTTCCACTTCCCTCCATATCAAGCAGGAGACAGAACAAACAAGGCCAATAGACACAAAGGGTCGTTTACAACTGGGATAACCCAGTTGCCTAGCACCACGGATAAAAATTTGCATTAATATTAATGGGTCCTAACATTATGAGCTGTTATAAAAATAATATGATGATGATAATATAGGCTGTTGATTCCAATAAAAGGTATGGCAAAAAGGCTTGAACGCACAGAAAGTTTGGTTTTTGTTTCCCCAAGGTCCGTATAGTAAACAACTGATTTAGCTTGTACATTATTCAATGTAATTTGCGTTCATTCTGCCACAGAATACAAATACGTGAGATCACAGGAAGCTTCTTTACAGACTTTTGATTTAGACAAATTTTATAACTGCCACGGAAGGATACTCTGCAGTATCCTGTATACTGCAGAGAGGATGACCTATTCTCCCCATTTCACAGAGAGGGTGGATCTATACGACACAAAAAAACTAGACAAAATACAAAAAGGGGAACGTCCCAAATCACTTCCAAAGATGTCCTCCATTTTTACAAGGGAATGGCTTTACAAAAATAATATTGCATGTGTCGGATAAATTGGCGTCAACAAGATAGCGCCTTCTCTACTGATTGATTGGTGCTCCAAATGATTTACACTGGCCGCTCGGGGACAAATCGCTGGCTGAAACGGGTGATACGATGACGATGCCCCAAGTTCGTATTAGTGCTGAGAGTTAGGGGTTTTGATCGTGGCTAGGCGGTTTTTCGTTGAAATTAATAAGATTTAATAATAAAAACCATAAATCTTTTAACTAATCTTCAAAAAAACTATTTAATACTAATAATAGATTTTTCACAACCCTCAATTTTTTTCCAATTTAATGGTTACACACAATCTATGCAAAAATCAATATAAAAAATATCAGATGTTTAGTAAATTTTTGTTCTCATAACTCGATAAAATGTAGGATGATGATTTTATCTCTAGTTTTTTTCTGCTTAAGCCGTGTCTAAAAAAATAGCAAATTTACCTAAAAAACAGCCCTACTTTCTAAAAGTTTCTTCGGAATGTCTTCACGAATTAATAATAAGCTTCCTAAGCAAATAAGAAAAATTGAAAACATCAAACATTCTAAGGAAAAATTAAATGACTTCTTGGTAAATAGACCATATTATACAGTACATGCATTTTTGTCCGACAGATTCGTGATGAGCTAGTGACAAACTGGTTTTATGTTTTGATGCAAAATAAGTCTCTATTTCAATTGAAATTTCTATTCTATTAAATAAACACATATCACATAAACTTATCTTATATCTAGGATAATACATTTTTTCAAACTATTGTATGCCTAACATGGTGCAGTAAGCAGTGCAAACGCACACAAAAATCCCTCAATAACAACTCTGTGACCGCTGTCTCACAATAAAGATTCTTTGACTTTGACTAAAACACTCAAAAAATTTCTTATACCGTGACAAATTTTAACCAATTTTAAAACATATCTAGTATTACAACGCTCTCTATCTCTTCACTAAGCTGCACGAAGAGAATGGAGAACACTTCTTTCCCCTAAAAAAGAAGCCGTCCCACAATGGAAACATTCATAATGAGACATTAACTTCCATAATAAGATAACCGTGAAATTATTATTCTACAACATGTGAACTCGTAAACCTGCTTCATAATTATTTTTCTGGCAACATAAATTGTACATGTATTGAGTCTTGAGTCGGCAACGTCAAAGAGGCCTCTTATATGGATATAGTTAATAGAATTTTTATAGCTCACATTATGAAATTATGACGAATTAACACGGTGTAATGTTTATAAGATAATTGGGTATAACGCAAGTGACGTACACGTAGATGTACCGTAACGATGAACAAGTGTTGATGAACTAAGAATTGGTGGTTTCTATTCCGTCTTTCAAGGTTAATTTTAAACGGAATTAATGTAGAGACGATGCATTTGAAGTGTGGCTAATTTTGATGAAGTTTTCTTATACCTTTATAGAGGTACCAAGAAGTATATTGCTTCAGTGTTATTTTTAAAGTCTACTTCCAAGAAAGTTACTAAAAAGAAAGCGATCTTATACTCAACTCTCCTAAGTCAAGGAAACTACTACCAAAACAGCGAACTAAAAAATTTTACAAGCTCAAACTTAAAAGTTGACGCGAGGGGATGGGGGTAGGGTCGATAGTTAATTCTGTCGGTACTTCGAAAGGGGGTTAATTAATAATAACGGCGTATGGGTGATTAATGAAACTGTACCCTACCTAATTTATAGTTGGACTTAAGCACCCCGTCCCGCGCGCCCCGCCGGCCCAAAGCAAACTAAATATCCAATACCTCGATGTTGACTGCTGAGTTAAAAGTTTTGATACTTGGTTTATTTTTAGTTAGTTTTTTTCAAGTCATTATCTAATTCATTTCTACGTCAGTAAAATATTGACTGTTATAACAAGCTTCAGCTAATTCGTATTATCAGAAAATAATTTTTGCATATGTATTTTTTGCTGAAAGGCTGCTGCAGGGGCAACTTAGTCAGATGGCGATACTCCAATAAGCCACAATGCGATTGCGATGCTACGTCCCAAACAATGCCTCTCGTCCTATTATGGTCCCTTTGTAACAACACCTGCACCCTGAAAGACCTTTGCGAGCCAAACGGTAACGCTGTCGACGTAGCTGAATACTGCTCAAACACATAATTTAGGAATCATCTATACGACGTTAAAGAAGATTTGAATAGAGAACTATTTAATTGTTAGATAATGCTATATACGCCACTAGTGTTATAGCTGGTAGGTGTGAAGTCATTCAACAACACAGTTACTAGGTAACTTGACCCTAGTTAAGTCAAAATCAATAAAATAAAAATAATAACAAAGTATCAAGTCCGGTCAATCCGCTCACATTATTATGAAGACAAGTACGAGCAGTGTATTCGGACTTTGAAAATCTAATTACGTAGCCGGTACCCTTACCTCGATCGCTCCTTCGCGCCGCCCAGCCGCCGCCCACGGCGCGCGGTCCACTGGTGTCGACACACGAGCTTGTTTTGTGCTGGTGATCGACACGTTGAAAGATGGTAATGTAGTTAACCATAGCGTTGAAGTGGGCATCAAATCAAATCAAAATACTTTATCTCAACTTTACAATAAGGTACTTCCAAAAAGGTACTTTTCAATAAAAGATGAATCTAGTTACACATTCGCAAGAATCGCATCGAATGGTTGTGGAAGAAACATATTAGAGGAAAAACTTGGTGATAAATCGACGGTTAGTAAAAAGAAAAGGAGTAAATGATTGTGTGACGATTGACAGGGGAAAATGGAAGAGAAATACGTGCTACGGTGACACCAAGTAACATGGCAATGAATCGATACAAATGAATTCTTCCATTACAGTATCTACAGTTTTGAATATGTTTATTTGTACATGTCTCTAAGAAACCATCTAAGGACAATATTGCTGTGGTTCCAATATGTCAATACTAATTAACAAATGTCTAATGTGTTCCCTCTCACAGAGAGGAGGCCTGTGTCCCAGCAGTGGGAACATTAATAGGCTGATGATGTGTGATGTGTGATATGAATGTCTAAAAAATCCTAAATAAAAATATTTCAACGTAAATAAAAAATGGAAAAAAAGAAATTAAAAATCCCGTGTCGACACAAATGGAAAACTCTTAAGTTTGTCCAGGGCGCACGAATTATACATGGTGTATTAATACGCTGTTCAACTCAACTATTGCTTGTGAAGTTTTAATTCGATAACCCACCGGCTGGCCGCTGGTTTGCCCCCTTTGCCCCGTCTGCCTCCTCTGCCCGCGATAATGTATTTATGGGCGATACCACGGGCCTAATGAGCGAACCTATGCCTCTTTACGCGACCCCTGTACTTAGATTTGGTTAGGATACGTTAGATAATGTACCGTTTGCGTTTTCGGGTTTGGGGGGGATCCTGTTGTAGAGTTTGGCATTTTGTTTACAAAACCTGTTTTCATATTTTATGGTATTCGATATCTTATTATATTGTAGTATGGTCCAGTTTTTTGAAGACTGACAAAGTTTTTCATTAGTAGGTTTCATGAATGAACTGCAGAAATAGTACTTTACTAGAGATTTGAACAAACAGATTGACTTTAGGTTAATAAAACTTTCTATCTTTCTACATATGCCAAGCTTATAAAATACTAGCTGACCCCGGCGGCTTCGCTCCAATCAACTGGCTATCTACCTACCTACCTTACCTACCTACCAAACTACTCACCTGTCCTACCGATCAACCTACATACCCTACTCTATCCTACATAATTAATTTTATAGGCAACATTTTGCTACTTTGGGTTACATACATACATACATACATAAACTCACGCCTTTTTCCCATGGGGGTAGGCAGAAACTACAGAACGCCACCTGCTACGATCCTTACATACTTCTTTTGCTTCACACACATTCATACATCTAGTCATACACACACGCTGGTTATGGGTACTGCGCACTTGGCCTTTCTGAAGAACATCACCTATAAGGTCTATGTATGTCTTTCTAGGGCGTCCCCTCCCGGCGTTTCCATTCACGTCTGCCTTGTAAATACCTTTCGTTAGTCGCCTTTGGGTTATTAACTTTGGGTTACATTATTGCAATTTCCTTAAGGATCTCTAATTTTTTTGAAAATAATTTATAACCTATGTTACTCGGGAATAATGTAGCTTTCCATAAGTGAAAGAATTTTTTAAATCGATCCGGAAGTTTCGGAGGTTATTCGGTACAAACAAAAAAACAATAAAATCATTCCTCTTTATAATATTGGTATAGATAGTCATGAGCTTGATGTGAACTGTAAATCCACCTTATCCTAGGGATTGGCAGCTTACACACCTAAGTTTAAACGGTGAGATCTTTATAGAATAGCACTACAGTTGCGCAAAATCTACTCGACTCTTGCCCAAAACACTGCAGCTTGCAAAATCGAAGATAAACTGCAATCAACACACATTATTGAGCTCATAAAGAAAATAACAGTACAGTGTTACCTAATAATGAGTAGCTATCGTTCGTATCGTACGCACTGGACCTGCGAACTGTATTTATCTGGTTTTGCAGTCTGATTGAAATGCGTTACCCTTGGTAGGGTATTTTCTGTAAACTAACGAGATTTCCCGAATATGTACGAGTATTAGTCATCTGCCTAGCCTTTTCCCAATTATTGTTGGGGTCGGCATCCAGTCTTACCGGATTCAGCTGAGTACCAGTGTTTTACATGGAGCGACTGCCTATCTAACCTCCACAACCCAGTAACTGGGTAACACGATACCTCTTGGCAAGACTGGTGTCAGATCTCAGGCTTCTGACTACCCGTAACGACTGTCAAAGATCTTCAAATGACAGCCGGGACCAACGGCTTAACGTGCTTTCCGAGGCACGGAGGAAACTCGGTATGTTGAAATGGTCACCCATCCACGGACCGACCTCGTCAAGCGTTGCTTAACCTTAATGATCGACCCGTGCGGCTGATTATTTAGTATGGTTTACGAATTCTTGGTATCCAACTGGAAACAGTTATTACATCGAGTATAGTTTTTCAGTGGAATCGGATGAGTTTGATTGATGAACGTTCCAGGTTTGAGTAAGTCAGATAGACCGTAGAGATTTCTTCATGGAAAATATTGTTTTTTTTTGCAGAATTTGGTTAGACTGACAGAGCAGTGGTGGCCCAGTGGTAACGGTCCCGACTTACGAGTTATAGATTGTGGGTTCGAACCTGAGCAGGCGCTTTACTTTGTGTAATTTATTTCATTACCTGCACTGCTCTCAAAACGGTGAAGGAAGAGAGCAGTGGTGGTCCAGTGGTAACTGCCGCGATTTACAAGTTGTAGGTCGTAGGTTCGAACCCAGGCAGGCGCTTTACTTTGTGTAATTTATTTCATTACCTGCACTGCTCTCAAAACGGTGAAGGAAAACATCGTGAGGAAACCGGCATGTCTTAGAAACAAAAATTCGAAGACATGTGACATCCACTAACATGCACTAGGCCCGCGTAGTGGATTATGGCCCATTCTCTCTCACAGATAGGAGCCCTACACGACGGACCAAATACGAGCCCAAGTGCGGAAAAGGGGTCCATCTATCCTATCCTAACGGTAAAGGATAATATTGTGAGGAAACCGGCGTGCCTTAAAACCAAAAAATTCAAAGACTGGTGACATCTAGCAATCTGCACTGGGCTCGCGTGGTGGATTACATAGCCCACTCCTTCTCTATGAGAGGAGGCCTGAGTCCCAGCAGTGGAACATTTTTTATTTGTAATAGGCTTGCGTTTGACCTCTATCTGAATAATAATAATAATTAATAGCCTATTAATAATCCTCATCATTAATAGGCTGATGATGATGATGATGGTGGTTAGACGGAGGTAGATGATGAAACTATCATAATATACGATGAAAGTAAGGAAGCTTTTAACTTTTTAAACAGGATTTTAAACTTTTTCGTAACATAAGATTTCCTAAAAGAACCATATATTTTGGGCAGAAATAATCTATAGTCCATCAGACAAAAAATACAGTCCATAAAGTAACATCATCATAATGTGGCAATCCTACATTTACAAATAGCTTTTTAGACAAACTGTTAGGGTGATGATACATTACCATCTACCTTTGAACCAGATCTGTGCGAGTAAGCTGAGTTGTGTTTGTTGTGTGTATGTAGCGGAGCTGTGAAACTGTGTGAGTCTTTCTACCAAAACTGTACGGGTAAGCAGAGCGGTGTCGGAGGGTACATATTCGCGAGCTGGCTGACCAAAATATAAAAATCCTCCGTCAGCACAGCATGGTTTTCATCTTTGCAGTCGGGTTTTTTGATATTATTAACTTTTTTTATTTTTGTTATACTTTTTTTCGAATGAATTTAAAACATATAAATGGTATCTATTTTTGTAATCACCTCTAAAAACCTTTTATTTTGATACCCCACTCGATGGGTTTCGAAGAAGAAAAAAATTGCAATCCCTACAATATGGCGCCCAAAATCCGCCATGTTTCTTTTTTTAAACGGCACTTATCTAAAACAAGTGGTTCGAAAAATACGAGGTAGTAAAGAATATTACATACATACATATATACAAGATACACGCGAAAAACATAACCTTTCCGGGTAACAAGTAAAATTGCAAAATTTAATAAACCCCCGACACATTAATCTTGCGAAAATACCACGATTCAAACAGTAAAACGCCCATAACTTTTGAACCACTGAACCGATTTAATTCAAACATAGCTAAGAACACTCTCGATAAAATAACCTATTAAACAAAAAACTGAATCAAAATCAGTTCATCCGTTTAGGCGCTATGATGCCACAGACAGACACACAGATACACAGCAACACACGTGAAACTTATAACACCCCTCTTTTTCCAGCGGGGGTTAGTTAAAAATAAAAGAAAGGGTATTTTTTGTCATGGAACTGATATGCAGACCTATACATTATGAACTTAACTTGAAATCTTTTACGATAGATAGCAACACTTCAGTTAGACTAAACCAAAAAACCCTTAATAATTTCCACAAAACAAAAACAACTGAGCATCAAGCCACACTCAAACTAAAACAAAGCGCGTCTATGATGAACAATAGATACTTCCATCTAAATTTTAATTATAAGTAATAATGATTGGTGCCATCAGCGCGACAACGGGTTGACCTACCGTCTCGCACCCCCTGTGACATGGAGGTACGGGCGATACGGTGAAGGTTGATGCGGCATTTTAGTTTGTGAATGTAGATGTTAAGTTGGTGGAGGAGATAAATATCAAGTTGGTTGTGTTTAATTTACGTTGCCTTGTCTATCAATTGGGACTGAGATTTACATCTAAGACGATGGGGTTATGTTATTTAAAAATTCATTTTATTCAGTCGACTCTGTGGTTAAATGGAAGAGTTCTCAAAAAAATCCTTTTCCTGCAAACATGTCTAACCTAACCGCTTTTCAAGGAAGTGAAAAATTCATTTTTTTAAGTATTTCTTACAAAACAAACTTGTTTTGCAATATTAATTATGATTTTCTTTGGGCTTTATCAAAGCTTTGTATTTCTCTGTCAAAGTTGAGAGAGTTTTGACATACCAACGTCTACTAAAAGTAGTCCCATTTTATGCATTGACTAACACGGGACTTTCCCATTCATCTTTGGCCCCAGCATTTGTCGAAGCCATGTCTTCAACAAAGAAAATTTCTCAACAAAAATATATAGGTACCTTCTCCAACCCTTGCCATCTTAGCGGCTCCACAACCACCCACAAACCCCTCAGTAGGTACGTACGTACGTCTTGAACCAACTTTCCATAATTAATTATACTCATTATCATTATTGTTTGGAAGGCAGTTTTGCTTCGATAATGAATTGTTCGCTTCCATCATTAATTAGTTTATTATAATAAGAACGTAAACTTTCTTGGTAGATTAATCAAGTTTATCTGATGCCCGTTGCGTTTAAAAGTAGGTATTATTTTGCTTAACTGAAGATTCGCCAATTTATTCATTTTGATGGATGGTTCTAGTTTCTGGTGATTGTTCGCTGTTTTTTTGTTTAGGATGTTGTTGTATGATTGTTGTTTTGTCCAATACTTTTTTTTATATCTTAACATTACATGACGCCTTTATTTCCGGAAGGGGTAGGCAGACCTCAGCTGCAAATCCTTAAATTCCTTCACATTGGGCGCTAAGCGTAGTACGTTGTAGCAATCACCTCCGACATAAACGCAGCGGCTACGTCGCGAGTTTATTTGGCGTATACCGTACAACTGCTACGTAGTGTCTACTACGCAAAATCTACGAAGCGACTGCTACGCAACAGCTTCTGCTCATGCTAAGAAGTGTCTACAATGCGACCGCTACGCAACGGTTAAGGTACATTATAGTGACGTTGCGTCTACGACGCGCCTGCTACGCAACGTCTACGACGCTACTAATACGCAGTGTTACCAAATGCTCGAGAAAGGTAACGCTGGACTTAGTACACCTAGAGAGAAAACACTTCTAGTCACAGTTACTGAGGGTAACTGTGACTATAGTGCGCGCCGAATAGTTGGCCACGCCATAGGTGACGCGTCATCTTGCTATTGCAATCTCATGTGCGTTTTGTCTAAACTAGTGCGGCGCCGTACTTTGCGACGGCAACAAGCGTTGAAAGTTCCAGCTAGTGAAACACGCTTGCCTAGAAATAACCTATTCACTCTTGGCTTAAAGACCCCTAGATTGTAGGTATCAGGAAACAAAGACTCCGGCAGGGAATTCCACTCCTTATAAAAGATTAATAACAACACATAATTTAATAACATCATCGCTTACCATCAGATAGTGGTCATACGCGAGCCTATCGATAAAGAAAACCTGGTTGGACTGGCAACCGAACCCAAAATAGTTGGGGAAAGGGTAGGCAGATTATAATGATTATGTGAAAACAGCTTCTCTGATGCGTCGGATTCGGGGAAGCGACAACGGAATCCTAAGGATGTTTCTGAGAGGCCAGACTCTGAGGTGTTGAGGAGAGGCATCCAGCTTCACGTGACGTGATGACACTATTAATAATTTGACTAACATAGTTATAAGACCTTTGTTACTAACAACTATGGACATTAGTCTGCAATAATTTTTTTTCTTTGTTTTTATATGCTCAGGTGGTCTGATAACCTGGTGAAGATCACGGGAATCAACGGGTTACAAGACGCATAATAGGACCGATCGTTGTGGTGACGCTTGGAGAGGCCCTTGTTCAACGTCTTTTGACTGAAATGATCATGAATGCTTAAGTCTAAAAACTATTATACCACCTTACC
The DNA here is from genome assembly GCA_949775005.1 of Orthosia gothica. Taxonomy (NCBI): domain Eukaryota; kingdom Metazoa; phylum Arthropoda; class Insecta; order Lepidoptera; family Noctuidae; genus Orthosia; species Orthosia gothica. The sequence goes on from OX459050.1 coordinate 8,517,060, forward strand.
GTGCCAAGAGCAGTGGTGGCTCAGTGGTAACGGTTCTGACTTACGTGTCGTAAGTCGTGAGTTTGAACCCAGGCAGGCGCTTTACTTTGTGTAAATTATTTCATCACCACTGCTCTTAAAACGGTGAAGGAAAACACCCTGAGGAAACCGGCATGTCCTAGAACCAAAAATTCGAAGACTTGTGGCATCCACCAACCCGCGCTAGGCCCGCGTGGTGGATTAAGAAGGCCCATTACCTCTCTCACAGAGAGAATGCCTGTGTCCCAGCAGTGGGAAGATTATAAGGCTGATGATGATGACCTTACCATACTCTCACCCGTATATAACATTACTAGACTCAACAACTCAAAAGGTTCATGAAACTTTTTCATTTAATAAAACTTCATTTAGTTTTGCTATCTGCGCTCGTATTTCAAAACTTTTAACTGGCCAGCGAGTTTGCAATGGAAAAGCCTAGTTCGATTTGTCTTTCCCGATTTTTCCAAATCCGTTTAGCTGCTTAGTCTATACGTGGGCCTGTATAGAAACATTGCCTTTTTGATTAGCTTTCACCGGGTATGAATCATTTTGTTTTTTGAATGAGTTTTGAATGAGTGTCGCCTAGTTTGATTTTAGATTCGCATCATGGTTAGTGCAAGTAATGGCCAAGGCTTATTAATATCAATCTAGGTTTTCTCATATTTTTTTTATGAGCTTGTGAGTTTGAATTTACATGGTTTGAATTAACACGGTGGGTGAGAATGACAAAGAAACTGGGCGAAAGAAGACAACAAAAAATCAAAATACCCGACTGCTTCAAAAGCGAACTAAAAAGTCGTAAACAAGGAAAAAATCATGCTGTGCAGTCGGAGGATACATATTCGCGGGCTGGCTGACCAAAATCTGGTGTATCCTCCGCCTGCACAGCATGATTTTTTCCTTGTTTACGACTTTTTAGTTCGCTTTTGAAGCAGTCGGGTTTTTTGATTTTTTGAATTAATTTTTTTTATTTATAACTTTTTAGTTAGTTTTTTTTCGAATTAGATACATTAAAACTTATAAGTGTTGTATATTTTTGAAATCACCCCTTAAAACCCTTGATACCCCACACGATGGGTTTGGAAGAAAATAATAATTTGGGCCCGCACAATATGGCAGCCAAAATCCGTAATTTTTCTATTATCCAATTTTAATGTAGCCTATGACACTCGCAGGGTTAAGACGCATCGATTGACGTATGAACCATCAAAATCTGCCAACGCGTTTGGTCTCTGGAACGCCATATAGGAACAAACATACATACATACATACATACTTACATACATACATACATACATACATACATACATACATACTTACATACATACATACATAGACTGATAAACACATTACCCTCCTTCGGCAGTCGGGTAAAAAAGAAGAAGATTTCAAGTATTCCAAATCTAAACTTGATAATAAAACTTAATCTTAAAGCCAATATTACCATATTTGTTCTTGGTGAGATCATCTTTATCTTCGTATTATGTACATACGTATTTGCAAAGAGCAGTGGTGGCCCAGTGGTAACGGCCGCGACTTACAAGTCAGGTCGTGGGTTCGAACCCAGGCAGGCGCTTTACTTTGTGTAAATGATTTCATCACCACTGCTCTCAAAACGGTGCAGCAAAACATCGTTAGGAAACCGGCATGTCTTAGAACCAAAAATTCGTCAAGACATGTTGTGACATCCACTTACATGCACTGGGCCCGCGTAGTGGATTGCGGCTCATTCCCTCTCACAGAGAGGACGCCTGCACGTACAACGGACCAAATGATGAAATGAATGAGTCTGAGTGCGGAAAAGGGGTCCACCATACCATCAGGGCTTACCATCAGATGATATAGTTGGCAAGCACGAGCCCATAGATAAAAAAAAAAAAATCCTATCCTAGGTATTTGCAAAACGACTTTTCTGATTTCTTCAACATCATTTCAGCCGAAAGACGTACACTGCTGGACATTGGCGTTCCCCAAGTGTCGTCACATCAAACAGGACTGGTTGCAACTTGTTTTCGTCTTGCAACTCACGTATCCGGTGGATTTCCATAGCCAGGTCTGATTTCTTGACAAGTTAAAACGTACAGTTATGAAAATCATTTAACTTGGATAATGGAGCTCGTGGCTAAATAATAACAGCCGCACTGGTCGATCTTCAAGGTTAAGCAACGCTTGACGAGGTCGGTCCGTGGATGGGTGACAATTTTAACATACCGAGTTTCCTCCGTGCCTCGGAAAGCACGTTAAGCCGTTGGTCCCGGCTGTCATTCGTAGATCTTTGATAGTCATTACGGGTAGTCAGAAGCTTGAGATCTGACACCAGTCTTGCCGAGGGGTATCGTGTTACCCAGTTACTGGGTTGTGGAGGTCAGATAGGCAGTGGCTCCATGTAAAACATTGATACTCAGCTGAATCCGGTAAGACTGGAAGCCGACCCCAATATAGTTGGGAAAAGGCTAGGCAGATTGATTGAATGTGGTTACCATGTATAATATTATATAACTTTTAACGAGCTACTGCATGTTTTATATTTTGAAGATTCATAACATCTTACACTTCTAGTTTATTAACCCCCGCCGGAAAAAGAGGGGTGTTATAAGTTTCACGTGTGTTGCTGTGTATTTGTGTATCGGTGTGTCTGTCTGTGGCATCATAGCGCCTAAACGGATGAACCGATTTCAATTTAGTATTTTTTTGTTTGAAAGGTAATTTTGTCGAGAGTGTTCTTAGCTATGTTTGAATAAAATCGGTTCAGCCTTTCAAAAGTTATGGGCATTTTAATGTTTGAATTGGGGTATTTTCGCAAGACAAATGTGTCGGGGGTTTTTTAAATTGTGAAATTTTACTTGTATTTTATTAGAAGACAGAACTGTAACTCCTAAAACAACTGAATCCCTTATCATAATTTTCAAGAAACTCTTTTCGCCATTTATGCAAATCCATGGACGATTTTTATTAAGTTACAAATTTTAAAATAATAATTACGCATTGTAAACACTAGGATCGAATAAAAAAGTTTTTGTTCACAAGTTGTTTAAAAGATTTTTCTCTTTGGACGGTCTCTCATAATTTATTCATGTCTTGTTACCATTCCCCATTCTACAAGTTTTTGGGTTCGCGGTCGCCATTTCTTTTTCGCGTTCCCGCCTTTTTCTTTATGGTTATACTTAGCGTTGATTTAGTTTCTTTAAAATTTGAAATTAATATTGCTTGTTGGTAACAGTCGTTAGATTTATTTAACTGGGAAGCGCTGAAATATCCTACTGATACATTCAAAATGGAGAATTCATAATAATATACTCTTTTCCTATACTATTGATAGAACATGCCTTCATTTTTGCCACCTGGCGTCTGGCACATGTTTTTTTACAGGCACTACAAACTATTCCCAGTGAGTGCAATTAAGCAGTGGAATTCCCTGCCGGAGTCTGTGTTTCCCGATAGCTACAATCTAGGGGTCTTTAAGTCAAGAGTGAATAGGTTATTTCTAGGCAAGCGTGCATTACCGTCGACCACATCATTGCTTACCATCAGGTGAGATAGTGGTTAAGCGCGAGCCTATAGACAATTTTATACTTTATTAGTAAGAACAAAACTCGTAATAATTAATTACGATCAAGCCTAAAAGACTAATAAGCAATTTAACTCTTACTTAATATGTTACGTGATAGATTATGTTAAAACTAAGAATAGTATCCATTTGCACTTTTACACAAGTCCGTAGCACTTTCTTAGAGTCTGATATAATTTAAAAAACACTATGTTCATGTTCATATGTATAGCACGAAAAAACAGTGGCGACCACCAGAAAATCGCCGAGGCAATGAAGTTCGTCAAGTCCCGGAGAAAGAATCAGCCTGCACAAAACTACAATACTGACGATGGCCTCTTTATTAAGTTCCAGATCTCAGTTATATAACGCCGTGGAAGAGAATGACAGAGAAACTGGGAGAAAGAAGAAAGAGGAGAAGATTACAAGTATTCCAAATCCAAACTTGATAACAAAACTTAATCTTAAAGCCAACATTACCATATTTGTCAAAAGAAAAAGATTAACTTATCCATAGTTAGATATAGTCAATCGTCTACGCGTACTTCGAGGGTCACCCAGCTGATTGCCATTGTCTGCAAATCGTAGAGGTCAGGTCGGAAAATAGGTCATTGTGGCACTACCGACAATTGACAGACTATCAACACTTAAGTATGCACAATCTCAATCGCGATCATTGCTGTACATGTGTAGTATACTTTATATTCGGCTATGTCGAAGGCGTATGAGATATTGTTTGTTGTCTGGTGTACTTTCATATTGGTAGACTGGTATTAGTAGCATTAAACATTTTACTATATCAATACTTGCATACCTGCTACACATCTTATTTTTCAGAACTTTCAAACTAACAAAACAGGACGGACCAAGAGGCTCATCAGCAATGAGATGCTGGTCAAGCAAGTCTAGGGTCCAGAGCCTTGAACATCGGCTCCATGAGCTGACTTCCATCATCTGCCTTCAATACGTACGGCGATGCGTCATCGGTACATGGTAGACATCCCGCCCATACGCACCAAATGTTTTGGGAATAATTTTATTATGCGTACAACTAAGGAGTGGAATTCCCTGCCGGAGTCTGTATTTTCTGATAGCTACAACTTAGGAGTCTTTAAGTCAAGAGTGAATAGGTTACTTCTAGGCAAGCGTGTTTCACCGTCGACCACATCATCGCTTAACATCAGGTGAGATAGTGGTCAAGCGCGAGCCTATCTATAATAATAAAATAAAATAAATCAATAAAACAGGTTTACCAGTGCTTCGAAGAAAAAACTATTAGTAGGTTTCAAGGTAATTTTTTCAAAGTTACAACAAAAAGATCTCAGTATCTTTAATATGAAAAATCGTATTTGATACCAACGGTAACACATTCTTTGAAAAAAGGTTTGTGGTAATTTCACAATTCACTTGCAAAAGACACAAAAGATTAACACAGACCCATTATAACTATGAGAGCAGTGGTACCGGCCGCGACTTACAAGTTGTAGGTCGTGGGTTCGAGCCCAGGCAGGCGCTTTAATTTGTGTAAATTATTTCATCACCACTGCTCTCAAAATGGTGAAGGAAAACATCGTGAGGAAGCCGGCATGTCCTAGAACCAAAAATTCCAAGACATGTGATATCCACCAAGCCGCACTGGGCCCGCGTGGTGGATTACGGCTCATTCCCTCTCACTGATGCCTGTGTCCCAGCAGTGGGGACATTAATAGGCTGATGATGATTATAACTATACGCTTGAACTTGAACTTAAATACAAGAGGTGCTAATAAAATTATAACAGAAGGTACTGATCGACCAGTCCTTAATAGTTAATAAGTAGTAATAACTTTAACTGTCCTATCAAAAACTATCTCGAAACTGGCGAACATTAAATGAAAAGGTCTTGTAATAGCACAAACAAGAGTCGGCGTCCCAGTTACATTTGTGCCGGATTAGTTAATTTTTAGCTCGGCCTCGGCGCCAGAATACAATGCTTGGAGATCTAACACTTAGACCTGTTACGTGTTGGCAAAGGCTATTACAATAGCAATAGCCTTTGCCAACACAAAGCTTAATAAAGAAGGCACTGTTATCTGTGGTGTCCAACCTGCACCCGCCAGAGACGAGTAAAGTGACATTCTTTCAATGGAAACGGCGACATCAATGATAATGATGACACGGGATACTCTTGGTATGTATGTATATATGTAATGGAATCTTTGAACGTGATTTGCACCTCCTTCAAATCAACCTGCCAAGCCTTTTCCCAACTACATTGGGGTCGGCTTCCAGTCTTACCGGATTCAGCTGAGTACCAGTGTTTTACATGGAGCGACTGCCTATCTGACCCCAACAACCCAGGAATTGGGTAACACGGTACTCCTTGGCAAGACTGGTGTCAGATCTCAAGCTTCTGACTGTAACGACTGTCAAAGATATTCAAATGACAGCCGAGACCAACGGCTTAACGTGCTTGCCGAGGCACGGAGGAAACTCGGTATGTTGAAATGGTCACCCATCCACGGACCGACCTCGGCAAGCGTTGCTTAACCTTGATGATTGACCCGTGCGGCTGTTTTTATTTAGCCACGAGCTCCTCTTTCACCTCCTTCAAAACGTCGGCTTAATTTGAAACTTTGCACACTTATCAAGGACTGATGACAATGCAATAATTTGTCCCATTATCTCCAGGATTAGAGATTGAACGAAAAATAAATTTATTTTATTGTATAAAAGCGTGGGCTGCTTTTTAAAATATTTTCAAAATGACTCTACTTCTACCAATATCTGTCAATAAAATATTATAACAATTGACATCAAGCACCCCACGCTTTATAAATAAAATATTTTTTTGTTAATCACACTATACCTAATTTAAATTTATGAAAATTATTTTCTACTTTTTAGTTTGGTTTTCGATTAAAGCGAGTTTTTTTTAGTTTTATAGGGATCCGTACCATAAGGATAAAAACGGGACCCTATTACTAAGACGCCGCGGTCTGTCTGTCTGTCTGTCTGTCACCAAGCTGTATCTCATGAACCATGGTAGCTAGACAGTTGAAATGTTCACAGATGACGTATTTTTGTTGCCGCTATAACAACAAATACTAAAAACAGAATAAAATAAATATTTGTGTGGGGCTCCCATACTAAAAACGTCATTTTTTGCCGTTGATTGCGATAATGGTACGGAACCCTTCGTGCGCGAGTGACTCGCACTTGGCCGGTTTTTTAACTATCGTTTTCATCCATCTTTTTGACAGCCCAACATTCTGATCCATACAGTATCACGGGTCTAATCACGGACTTGTACATGTAGAAAGATGTGTTTTAAATGGATGGTATTTAAAAGTACTTCAATTTATTCCCATTTCAATTACCTAATTTTGCCTGTGTTCCACCAAATATACTGAATGTGCACCAAAATATGTTCATATAAGTCGACGTAGCCCCGCTGCGCGGTGCTCCTATTTCTGTCTGCAGGGTCAAAAGTAACCTAACACGAACGAGATGACGGGAGCTGAGTTCGCTCGCTTTGCTCGCTCACTTCAGCTCCCGCCATCTCCTAACCTAACCTGTCCGTGTCGGGGTGCCCTAAGTTCCCGAGCTCGCTTCGCTTGCTCTTGGACTGATTCTTTGACCATAATTTATTCGTAGATCAACTAATATTTGGTGCACGATCAGTATTTTAGATGTACCTTTAGATTTTTGGTGAACACAAAAATTTTATCCGTTTTAAATTAGAACAGTTATGATAAAGTATTAACCCTTATACAAAAAACAGTGGATTCAGGTGTCTGCGAGTGTAGTTTTCACTTCCACCATAAATAATGCTAAAACCAAAAAAAATACAATTCCGCTGAAAATACATCTTCGTCAACGTCCAACACTTTTTCATCACGATCCATAGTACACACTAGCTCTACCCAGGCACACATATTCCCAGGTACACAGGTACAGTAAACAAAGCTCTGCAGCAGTGAAGGGTTGATTTTAAACTTGCGCGTGCATATAACCTGTTGAATTAAAGATTACACGTGCACACTGACGGTGATGACCTATACTGTGCAGCAGAGATTGTACTTTGTGAAAGTGTGGGTTTGATTCTTTTGTTGGACAAGAGTGCTGAGAAAAAGTACCTGCTGGCCAGCAGGTACTTATTACTTACTTAGGATCAACTGTACTGAAAAATATATTTGTGTGTATATAATATTCTCATCGCGAGAGCAATGCCTTGTACACCATTTTCTTGGTCATCTAGGGCAAAACTCATGAAGTTTGTCGCAGGCAGCATGTAGGTACCGAACAGACGATAACATAGTTTAGAAGGCAATGCGTCGTAGGTCAATACCCAGCAGTAAAATAATAATTAGTAGCAGTATTTTGCCTGGAGTTCCGTAACACAGGGCTTCCCTGGTACGGACTCCAGTCTCTCGCAAAGGAGCTTCTAGCAAATCTTTACTAATATTATAAAGCTGAAGAGTTTGTTTGTTTGAACGCGCTTTTTTCAGGAACTACTGGTTGGAATTGAAAAATTCTTTTTTTGTTGGATTGTCCGTTCATCGAGGAAGGTTAAAGACTATATAACATCACGCTACGACCAATAAGAGCGGAGCACAAATGAAAAATGTTGCAAAATCGGGAACAAAAAATCGTTTTGAGCTTTGCGTACGCTGCGTAAACGGTTTAAGTTACGCATTAATCATGTATTTAGGGTGGGTAGAGTAGATGGGTAGGTAGGTAGGCAGTTGATGGGAGCAAAACTGCGTGGGACAGCTAGTATTTTAATATAGTTTTAAGTACATAGATTTTAAGGCAACATTTGTGGAGAGAAAACAATAAATTTATTTTTTAATAAGATAGATATAAAAATGTGCTCCTTAATTTATTCAATCTTCATTCTAAACCTCCTATCTGCATACAGTTACCACAGATCTGAACGATGCTATTAATTTGTTTTATAAGAGTTGTATCATCGCTTCCATCAGGTGAGAAATTGATAAAAATAGACATCACTGGGGCAATTCCCGTGTTTATAAGAACATTTGCCTGTTTCATACATACATATATACATACATAAACTCACGCCTTTTTCCCATGGGGGTAGGCAGAAACTACAGAACGCCACCTGCTACGATCCTTACATACTTCTTTTGCTTCACACACATAAGACAACGTTGTGGTTTAAAAGAAGATGTAGTGACTAAAATTGAAAAGGGTATGTTAAGATGGTTTGGCCATGTTGAGAGGATGAATGAAAGTCGACTTACGAAAGGTATTTACAAGGCAGACGTGAATGGAAATGCCGGGAGGGGACGCCCTAGAAAGACATACATAGATAGACCTTATAGGTGATGTTCTTCAGAAAGGCCAAGTGCGCAGTACCCATACCCGGCGTGTGTGTATGACTAGATGTATGAATGTGCTGTTTCAATCGGTTAAAAATACCTCAACAATACTTTAGACCAGTTTTTGAGTTCGATTGAGATTACGACTAAATTTTGAATGTTTCTAACTACTAATTTGGCCTTCTGTTGATGATTTGTTATAATTTTAATGTATAATTTGAATATTAAAAACTACATTTTCTTCCCAAATAACTAAGGCCCAGTTTTTTTGATCCTTAGTTAACTCAACCATTGGATTTTGAAAAAGTATTTTGAATATAATATAATTATATGATTTTGATTATGGTAACGAATTATTTCAAATTTCGGTAAATTCTTTTTTTATCATTAGCCTCACAAATGATCAAATAATATGGAGAGTTAATAATATTGCGATTTGTTATCTACGGATCAAAAACTGGACCTAATACATTTTCATATCTGATAGCAATTCCTCCCCACCAGAACAGCACACGAAACATTCCCTCAGTATCAATAATTGATCGAATCGGCAACTTTCGTCCGCTGCAAGTTGTTGGGATTTGAAGGCGTGACGTCTCGGCGCTATTTATACGTCACGTGACGCGCTACCTGAGACAGACGATGTCTCGATTCTTTAGACGTTTTGTTACCGATTTAGTTTTGATTCGACTGGATTTTGTTCCGTTTTGTTGTTTGATGTAACTGCTTTGGATAGATTGGGGATTGGAGGAGGTTTTCGAAGAGGTGCTAAATTAGTAAAAGACAAGGGAGGAGAACTTGGTCTAGACCTTTGCCCAGCTGTTGGACAATGCAGGTTAAAAAAATGAGAAAGCAGAATGTAAAAACGTTTTTCTCAAATAAGGTTTTTACGATGGCGTGTTGTCTTGGTCGTGTGTGTAGATGCACATGCACGTTGTTTATGTGTGCGTAAGCGATACGCTCCCGAGCTTACTCACACACGGAAACAATGTGTGTGTGTGTGCGTCCGTTATTCTTTTCTGATTAATTTCGTTGCGGGATCCAAGACAGTTAAATTCATTCTCCGGGTCTTCGTTGAGCTTCATTGCCTCGGCGCTTTTCTGGTGGTCGCCACTGTTGTTTTTGACTTTCATGAGTTGCAGTAGTTAGGGAATAGTGCGACGGGATTGTCCCATTAAAAAAATAAACATGTACACACACGACTAAGACCAACCCGCCGTCGTGAGATAGAACAACTGTAGAGCAACTTGCACTTTGCCATAAATTAACTTCCTTTCTTTTTTCTTTTTTTTTTTAAAAAAAAAAACGTTGCCCCGCACTAGGATTTTTTTTTCCTACATAGATGACCGGGATAAAACGCCATGGAGTATGAATGCTTGCTTAGTTTGTGATTATGTAAAAGTCTATAGTGGTCATTCTTCTACAAAGCAACATTGGGTTTAGTGTATAGTTTTCCTCTAATTTTAATGGTGTTTATAAGTAAAGTAAAATATAAAGAGGAGCTCTTGGCTCAATAATAACAGCCGCACTGGTTGATCATCAAGGTTTAAGCAACGCTTGCCGAGGTCGGTCCGTGGATGGGTGACCATTTCAACTTACCGAGTTTGCTCCGTGCCTCGGAAAGCACGTTAAGCTTTGGTCCCGGCTGTCATTTGAAGACCTTTGACAGTCGTTACGGGTAGTTAGAAGCTTGAGATCTGACACCAGTCTTGCCAAGGGGTATGGTGTTACCCAGTTACTGGGTTGTGGAGGTCAGATAGGCAGTCGCTCCATGTAAAACACTAGTACTCAGCTGAATCCGGTAAGACTGGAAGCCGACCCCAATATAGTTGGGAAAATGCTAGGCAGATTGATTTTATAAGTAATGTAATCTACACTAACATTGTAAAGAGGTAAAGTTTATAAGTGTGTGAGTTTGTTTAATGGAAGTAATCTCGGGAACTACAAAACCGACTTAGATGAAATTTTGTATGTATATAAGTTTAGTTTAAAACCCTGGGATGGACATAGAATAGTTGTTATCTCGGTAGTGGGTTCATGTAGGAAGATAAAGAAATTATTAAGCGGGCGAAGCCACGGGCACAAGCTAGTAGTTACTAATAAACACCAACAGAAAAATTCGTTAATATTTAAAATGTCACATTCGTTACCTGAAATCGAACTCTATAGCGAAACAACATATAATAATAATAAAGCCTTTATTCGGACAAAAGATATACAATTAAGTTTCTTACACTACTGCACTGTTATAAATATATATTTTACATAGTTAAAATTATTTGCGTATTTGGTGCTTCTTTATTTTCTGTAAGTCCGTTTGCCAGTTGGCAAAGGCCTCCTCCAACCTACTCCATTCTGATCTCTCTCCGGCCACTCTACTCCATGTTATGCCTGCAACCTGCCTGATATCATCGTCCCATCTTTTTTGTTGTCTACCTCTTTTCCTTTTTCCTTCCCTTGGGTACCATTGTGTAACTATTTTGCTCCACTTGTCCTTTCCTCAGATCATATGTCCCGACCACTTCCATTTTAGCCTTTTTATTTTTAGGGTTTGTCCTGTATCTTGGTCTTTTTCCTAATGTTGATGTTTCTTATTCTATCCCCCCTCTTTACTCCTAACATGCTTCTTTCCATTGCTCGTTGGCAAATGGCAATTTTATTAGTTGTGTTTTTTGTTATGGCCCATGTTTCCCATGTTTGCGAAAAACGCGAAAAAACATACTTCGGAATAAAAATATCATTGCCCTGCAGTGGGCATCATAGGCAAGAAAAACTACATACATACTCGTGTAATAACTCCTTTAAGCCTTGAATTATTTTGCCTTTATATTACAAAGCATAGGTAGAGGAGCAAACTATCAAGTTGATATGATTAGTACGCGCAGGCGATGCAATGTTCGCTCGTTGTTCGTCGATAGTGATTCTGTTACCGCAATAATGTGTGTAGAATGTACTAACTAGCGTTAGGGGGTGGACAGAGGAGAAGCTACAAGATACGTGACCAAGTTTTTATAATGAGTACTTAGGCGACCGAGCTTTGCTCGGGTGAAAATAGAGAAAACGACGTATTCTAAAAATGAAGCCTGTCTAGATGATAAACCTTCATGAAAATCTTTGAAACCGTTGTGCGGGTAAATAAAAAAATATATCTGAACCAAGCAAGGCATTAATAAAATGGGTAAATGGCATTATTCAAGAGCGCTCAGCATATCCACAGATTAACTAATAGTTCCTCGGGCATATCGTCTGCGCATATGCAAATAGCTGTCACGTCGTAACGTAAAAAGGCACTAGCAAAATATACGTTCTTCCAAACATATTTAATGAATAAATAAAATTAATTTATTAATGTAGAGTAATTAAAATCGGCTTTAATGAAGTATTAGTTAGTTTTACCTTTTATTTGAATGAACCCATAATCAATAAATAATCATAACCCATAACTAATTTGTAAAACTTTTCTCTAATTATAAAAACTCTATGCGTCTGGCTGACGACGGACAAAATAAAAATAAAAAAATATACAGAAAAGTAAAAAGCACTAGTGAAAAAAGGGACACTTGCCGCACAGTTTGGCTGCTAGAAAAACGCTCTTTTCGAGGACACGCTTTGTAAAAGTATTTTAGTTACAGTGATTGATACTAGTGATTTAGACTAATGTAGAATGTAAGGGGTTAACCTGTGGGACGGTTTTTTACAGATTACCAACTTTATAAAAGTAGGTTTATTAAATTAAGAAATCAGAATGGATAGCATAAAATATACATGTCAGTTGAGGTGACTGTCCAGGTCGCCAAATCAGCAAAAGACAATGACAGGATATAAAATCATAATTTAACTACAAACAAAAAAAAACACATAATAATTATGACCAAAGAGTTTTAAATATTATTTCTCTCGGTCTTAAGAGTTGTTTGGATGTTTTATGTCCAGCTTCGTCCCTCACATGAGTAACAACAAGGACAAAATTTGTGGGTCACTCGACCGCCAAATGTCATCGCTCAAGCATAATTGTGACGGCGGCACCAAACGCGTCACCGATCTGATACCTGTCGTTGTGAACATAAGCAGAAGTGGAGTAACATTGACTAAGATTTTGCTATGGCATTTGAATGGACTTGATGTAAGGGTTCACTTGTGATCGGTCGTTTTATGAGAATTTTAAGTTATTCATCTTTTGTTTATTCGGTTTGCTTATTAAGCATGATAGGTTTTGCCAACGGTAGAATTTACACTGTAACGCGTCACCGAATTTATATCTGTAGCTGTGAGCATTATATAAGTTTTAGTGGTACTGATAGCATGAGTAACATTCACTTTGCTTTTGTTGGGATGGACTTGATATGTAAGGGTTAAGTGGCGCCTGGCCATTTTATGGTGGTTTTGTATATGCGTTATTCTTATTTTTGTAAAGATCGGTTAACTTACTAAGCAAGTAATTGTGTAGGTTTTGCGATATGATATTTGTTCTTCATGCTTTTAATAGTTTTATAAATATTACGAACATACATTTTTAATGCAGATGGAAGAATTTATTAAATTCGCCATTTTAAATAATAACGTCTCCTTTCTAAAATTAAGATAGAATTTGGAGAGTTTGCTGCAATCAGTCAATTCATTTATGTGTTAATGAATTGATTGATTGTATTAAATCTGAATATTTCTACAATCACATTAAATTTCAGACTTCGTTTAAATTGCATAAAACACTTACCTAGTCCGCCATCATTTTGTTTATAGTCTGCTTCATCCATATTTTATATTAAATTGATAACATGAGCCCATGGAGTTTTTTGCACGTTTTTTACCATAATACATCCACGTTTGGGTTCGTGGTAGTAGGTTTGAATTAAAAAGTAACTGACACTAACTAACCGCAGTGCAAAAGTGCCCGTAAATTGGTTAGTTGAAGAATTTCTTTGAGTTTGAAAATAAAAGTACTGCCGTAGTATACCTACTTTTTAACGTCACAAAACAAGGCACACTGAATAGAAAACACATGTTTATAGGCTGTGCTTTTATTGGAGTATATAAACTATAGTATAATAAGTATCAGACAAAACCTCCAAAGGTGAACATCGAAAAACCAAGCACTGTAGCTTAGCAAGTCCTTGGGAATCCATTAAACTGTCCTCAAACTCTTAACTAAATTATCCAGGCGACCCAAAGACACATGGCTACAAAATATGACCGATGCTTGGATATAGCTAATGGAAATGTTAAACTCTGCAGAAAAGAAGCCACGTTTTCTTAAAAGTGTGAGTGTATAAAAATGGCATAATAAGCCATAGTAGAATATCGTGATTTTGCGAAGCTTATCTTGACCAACCTTGACTCTTTCTATGGATTAAAGCATAGCTGTGTCGAAGCCGTTGCTACATGAATGAGTCATTTCTACATGGTTGACCAACCACGGTTTACACGATCTTTTTTGGTTGGTGCTGTTGTTCCGACTATGTAGAAGGGATTTTAAGCGTCGAAGTACTCTTCCATGAGGCGCAGGCGTCGCAATTCGGCAACGTTCCCTGAAGACTGGCAGCATTAAAACGTTAAATGTCTATGCTGTTTTTTTATAGAATAGAATATCATTATTTCGGACGCCAAAATCAATAGAGTGTTAGTAACATAGAAAAACTTATTACCTGGTGTTAGTAACATAGCAAAACTTATTACCTAGTGTTAGTAACATAGAAAAACTTATTACCTAGTGTTAGTAACATAGAAAAACTTATTACCTAGTGTTATTAACAATCAACCTCTGCATATTTGGCATTTTTTAAATCTTTGTTATCAATTGATTATTCTAGATACTGAATCTAGTTTTAATTCAATACCCCACTACTGGACCCTTTTCACTAAAGTCGTCACAATCTATGAAGTCCGATTTGACAGCTATAAAAATACTTAATAATAATTAAACTTGATACTTGCGAATGATACTCTCTGTTATAGTGTATGGGTAACACAGTAATTAATAAGGATTATGAATTCGATTTTTCTTTTTCTTACGTAGAAATGTATCGCGGTATGTAAAATGAAAAATGTCACAATGACAACAACAACATGAAACTTAAAATGCCAATGCATTCCACTATCTTCCTGGACAAATCTTTTACTGTCCAGGCCGCTCGTCTATGGAATGCATTGCCTGTAACTATAAAACGCGCGCAATCACTGCCGATCTTTAAAAGACTGGTAAAGGAGCACTACCTGTCACTGTGATCTTGTTCTTGTTGAAGCTGTATCGTTTTCTTGCCTGTTTATTTATATGTATGTATGTATTTATGTATCTATTTTAGTATTTTATATTTAGTATGTAAGCACTGTTTGTAACTTATTATTTTATTTTAACTTGCACCAAGTGCAACCCCATGTCGTGTCCAGGCTATCTCTCTCCATTCTGGGTTGCCTGGAAGAGATCGCAGAACGCGATAAGGCCGCCTGTTGTATGTTTGTTTTTATTTTAAGGTTTCCATATGTGTTATTGTTTTTTATCTTGGTGTACAATAAAGTATATAATAATAATAATAATAATATTAAGTGCTTGACACTAACGACCGCAGGGAGGTATGGCAGAGTAAGGAGCTTCACGGACGCTTTTTCCGGGCCCTACATGGGTCCGATGTAGATCAGTCAGCGTCCGTAGCCTGGCTGCGTTTCGGTGACCTCTTTGGGGAAACCGAAGGTTTTGTCTGTGCAATTATGGACGAAGTTATCATGACGAATAACTACCGGAGATTTATTGTGAAGGATGGCACGGTTGACATCTGTCGGGCATGTCACCATCCGGGTGAATCGATCCGCCACATTATCTCTGGTTGTTCTCGTCTAGCTAACGAAGAGTACTTGCATAGGCACAACCTTGTAGCCAGGATTATCCATCAGCAACTTGCTCTGAAATACACTCTTGTGGCATCGGAGGTGCCGTACTACAGGTATGTGCCCGACCCAGTTCTCGAGAATGGCAATATCACATTGTACTGGGATCGGTCCATCATCACTGACAGGACCATTATTGCTAATAAGCCTGATATAGTGGTGGTGGACCGAATCGAGAGGCGTGCAATGATTGTTGACATTACCGTCCCGCATGACGGGAACCTCGTGAAAGCCGAGAAAGATAAGCAAATCAAGTATCTTGACTTGGCTCGCGAGGTTGTCGACATGTGGGATGTGGACACAGCGATCATTGTACCGATAGTCGTGTCAGCCAATGGCTTAATAGCCACGAGCCTCGACCAACACCTTAGGAGGCTCTCGTTAGGCGGCTGGGTCAAGGGCCTGATCCAGAAAGCAGTATTGCTGGACACGGCTCGTATTGTTAGGAGGTTCCTCTCTCTGGAGCCCTGACCGCCGGTAGCTTGGACCCTGTTCCCGATACCGGTGGGTCTCTATTTTTTATATTTTTAAATGTTTTTTTTTTTGTATGTTTTATAAACATATTTAAAAATGTAGACAATAAGAAAGAATATGAATAAAGGAGATAATAATAATGTCAACGGACTTCTTAGATTGTGACGACTTTAGGATGCCCACATCTATCAACACGCTTGTTCAAGACGGATTAACTCACTAACCAGCAAAATCAGCTTCTAAAATCTATAGTCAATGTCCAAAGGTGTCCCATCTAAACGCAACCTTAGATAGCTAGTTTATATATTGGCAAATACAATTACTTAGAGCTTTTACAGTTGGAACCTCTTTGATATGAGAGGTCAAGCAGATTATTGATTAACTAGCGATCGCCCGCGGCCAGGCCCGTTTACGGTAAACTAACGTACGGAGTATAATGTCTTGACATTTAGTTTGAATTTATTAAGAAGGAATTTTAGGGTTAATAACGGAGCGGACAAAGTCAATTTAAATTTTAGCGGTTTGTAAGCATGTCTTTCGGAAGTTTAATAATTGAGTTCTTGTCTCGATAGATGCATCTGGCATCGTCTAGCACCTGTTTTTTTAACCAGATATCTTCTTTTCTGTTCATATCAGATAGATTTATAGGTTCTTCATTATGTTCAGTTTCAACTTTGTGAAATTTACACTCTGTTTGATTTGTTTTTATTTTTAATCGGGTCTTGATTATTTATCCATATTTAGTCTTGCCTCTCACTTGTTTGCATTAAAATGGTTCCCTTTTCCGTGTTTCCTACAACAGTGTTAACATTTAATAAAACTCATTGTAGATTAACACTATATTTCTATAATTTTAAGACCCACTCTAACACAAATTTTTCTTTATGCCTTAGTTAGAATATAGAGTACCATAACTTCTGAAATATTATTAAAAAAAAACATCGAAACGATACATCAATCAAGGGTCAACTAATATCTTCCTTCGGATACATGTCATATCCATCATCATTGCAAAATCACAGGGAGGCGGTGGATGAGATGAACTCAGTGCCTTAATGAATAGAAGGTCTATGTCCAGACGTGTACACTATACTGGTAGACTTCTACTTATGCCGAATAGGGCAGGCTGGCGAGATGCAACTATCTGCAGCAAGGCTGATTATATTTTTCTGCGTCGACTTTGATATATCCTAACTTTTTCTTGGTAATAAAGAAGGAAAAGATTTTGTTTAGTCAGAGTATGACAAAAGAAAGAAAAACTTAACTGTTACAAAACGACATATATAACTACATGCTTGCTTGCTTGTTTGCATGACGCAAATCATACAATAATCAAACGAAATTTTGACAATTGTGTACCCAAAGTTCTTTTACAGCTTTCGTTGTTATGTCTATTTGGTTTCACCTTCATTTGTTGAAAAAGAGTCTACAGTAATACCTACTTGTGTATATAGGTATAACTATCTAAAAACTAAGGTACTGCAATACGAGACTTTGAGACAAATTAAATACAAGAACAGTTGCTCAATTCGTATCAAGCGCAAGTTCGATCATGCATGGAGTACTGGTCTCATCTCTGGGACGGATCTGCCAAGTACCAGCTGGATGCACTTGAGTCAATCGAAAATCGAAGAACGAGAAAACGAAAACCAATAGGCTCATTGGCTATGAGGTACTGGTCTAGTCTAGGCTCAAGTTGCCAGCCTGCCGCTTTTTTTCAGTTACATTTCGGGGAGTGGATTGCATGAACTAATTCCTCCTAGCGACATCATCGGTCTACAAGACGAAAGGCGATGCGTCATCGGTACATGGTGGACATCCCACCCATACGCACCAAGCGTTTTGGGAATACTTTTATTATGCGTACAGCGTGAGTGGAATTCCCTGCCGGAGTCTGTATTTCCAGATAGCTACGACCTGGGAGTCTTTAAATCAAGGGTGAATAGGTTTCTTCTAGGCAAGCGTGCTTCATTGTCGACCACATCATCGCATACCATCAGGTGAGATAGTCATTAGTCATTAGTCATTTATTCATAAACAAGTAACTTGTATCTGAATTTACACACAAAATTAGACAAATACAGTATACAAACTAAAACAGATTACATTTGAATTTCATAGATTACTTAAACAAATTTAAAACAATAAAATTAATTTAAAACAATAAAATTATATTGATAGTGGTCACGCCCAAAAAATCATGTTGTCTTGTCGCATATTTGGGTTGACTTGTTGTTGAGCAGGCAACTGAAGAGAAATGCAACTATGTAAAGCAACAGTTAGGATCCATACCAGGCTTTGACACTGTTTTTTTCTATGGTTTGATTATATCCTAAAAAAAATCTTGTCATCGCTTATTTGGGCCAAAATCTTTTTTCAGCACTCGTAAAGAGAGTCCTACACCACCTTAATCAATCTTAATCTGATATTTATTGAAACACATGATTATTTTAAGTAACTTGAGTTTCTTTTAGTTTAACCTTTATTACACTTCCTCAAAAGGAAGTGTTTGAGTGATACTGAACAACTATACTTCTTACAAGATAGCTTGATCTCTGCGACATATGTCAAACTGACTTATACGTTATTGTAAGTCTGTCAAGCGCTATTGTTACTGTACTGACACTGACAGCTGTCGCAGAGATCAAACTATATTTTATGAAGTTTAAGAAGTTTTTGATGCGTTAGATTGCACAGACATCCAAATTCTAAAGCTTCTAGTTTCGATCAAATTCTGAATTGGAAGTAAATAAAGAAATAACTAGTATTGTACGGTGAACTTACTGATGTTGAGATAGTATTCAAGAAAAATGCTGAAAACATATCGAAATCTCCCATTTAAAAACTGACGATGAACCCATTGAGATTTATGATCGCAAAAATCTTAACTTTTTCAATGATAAAACATGATCATGCAAACTAAATGACGTAAGAATTGAAGAATTTGATAGAAATATTAATTGTACGACTAAATAATGGATATATTAAGTTAGAAAAAGTTTCGATAAAAGATATCAGACCATCCAGAAACACAAAAGATACGTGAAATTCAACTTTATAAGTGCATTGCACCTGTGATTTTTCTAATCCAATTAATCATCCTTTTTTTAAAGATCAAGAAATCAATTCAATGATACACCCAAATCATTTTATGGCGTATTTATTGATTGTAACTCATTTGGGGTACTTAAATTGAAATCCGTGAAATTTTTAATTGCGTTTAATGCTTTTTGTTACTTTTTTACTTCAGTGTACTTAATGTTTATCCAGATTCATTTTGGGCATTTATTCGATATGTGGTAAAGCCATTATATCACCGGGCTGGCTATGCTATATCCCATTCAAATCCAGTTGTTTTCGAGTTCAAATGGGCCACTAAGGTGATGCGTCCGATTCGCCGGCACTGCTCGATAATGCATTGTCCAGTTACGCGAACACCCCCGAAAATACAGCATGCGAAAAAAGCCATCCTCGCCACCTCCCGCCAGCATTAATGTCC
The DNA here is from genome assembly GCA_949775005.1 of Orthosia gothica. Lineage (NCBI taxonomy): Eukaryota > Metazoa > Arthropoda > Insecta > Lepidoptera > Noctuidae > Orthosia > Orthosia gothica. The sequence goes on from OX459050.1 coordinate 8,536,804, forward strand.
CCCCACCTCGCACTAAGCTTCTTTTTTTAATACATAACTTTTTTTCAAGATGCATTTTTACATGTTTCGGCCTAAAACTTTACACACCCAGAAGTGAGAGCCGATGGAAACGGTAACGCCTATCAAGGCTCGGACGTCTCGCTCGCGCACGCGGCTCCGGCCCGCCGGACGATAGTGGCGCGAGCGAAACGAACGCATCCGTGCCCACTGCTGCGTCTTAAACTAAGATTAAGGCTCTATTCCGCTTTTCCGAACGCAGATTCTTAGTTCAAACGCATGTAACGTCAATGTTTCAACACCAAGACCTGATTCTCGGTGCACTACTCCGCACTGCATTAACCGAAACAATTAGATTGTATTTAATGAAACGCAGCCACTGAAATAAGGCGAAAGCTATACGTCTCACTCTAGCGTCCAGTGCGAAGGCATTCGCGCCACGACAATTGAGTTGAGTTGAATTGAATTGAGTCGGTTAAACCGTAAAAATGGTCGGGCGGGTATAGCCGCGCGAGAGAGAGACGAACGAAAGGCGTGTTGGCCGAGACCGCTGCCTTCTTCTCCTCGACTTACGCCGAGTCGCGACTAGTGAACGTCAGCGTACTGACGTGGTCGGCCGTATCTGCGTTTGTTCGTGTCACGTTTGACAGTTGAAAAAAAAAACGTTTCGCGCGTCTTCTGTCATTTCATTTGAAAGTTTCGAGTGCGTTCGAAATTCGGACTGAGTGTTGTTGGACGATTGACAAGGATTTTATTTGAAGGGAACTGGTAACTTGTTTGGAGTGTAATAATTAACTATCGGCTTGAACTAGCCGCTGAGACGCTATTAAGTGATGAATCAGCGAGCGCCGGTTAATTAACAACGTCACTGCTAAGAAAACAAATCTAAAGCTCTCACTGCTCTAACTTAGCTTTTGGGATATTGTAAGTGTTGAGTTGTGTATTGTTATTATGATGTATTTTCTTGCTTTTGTGTTTTTTTTTTGTAGTAATAAGTTTTGTTTTGATAGTTTTACTTTTATTTTATTTTTTATATTAACAGTAGTACGTACTTTTCGAAAATGTTTTAATTTTTTTGTATATATATATCAATCGAGCCCGTTTCTAAAGAACGAAATTTCTTTTTAATGCAATCCGAGTCGAATTAAAGTATCTAATACTTACTTAGCGGTGTGTCCACGTCTAGTAGATTTCGTATCCATCACGAAGTTTAAGAAAGAAATAGTATGAATGTGAGACAGAGAGCGAGATAAAAAAAGAAATTGAATACCTTGAAAAAAAGTTTATCACACACATATCGGGAAAATGATGGAATGGTAATATTTTTGACGTACCAAAGAGGAAAAGTTACGCGGGGCGGGGCGAACGAAGCCAACAAACAGCTGATTGGTTCGAATACATGTGTCGCGTTTTTCTGTAGGTATTTTTTTTACTTTTTTTCTTTTCTTTGGCCAACTTTTTTTGTAGGCTGTATTGATTTTCCGTTTAAACTGCATCATCATGCGTGTATCTGGACGAGTACTGAATATATTTTTGTAGTTGAAGTAAAAGTTTGAGGAAAAACATTTTTCGAATATAAACTAATTTGAATATTCATTTCGACAGCTCAACACCTAATTTGAAAGGTAATTTGATTAAAACGATAAAAACAGGTGCATTTCCATTAGAGCATAAATTTATTGCTATGTCATTAATTTTCTCATTATTATGATATTAAGTGGATCGTTCATTATACATCATATTGTTATCACCCACTTATTTTTTTGATAAAATCACTATTATACTCAAAATGTAACACCTAATTTGTGATTTAGAATAATTTAAATTAATTTATGTTCTAACCATAAAATATTCTAATTAGAAAAATAATTGTTTATGGAAACTGTGAATTGAATCTTTTATCTTTTATCTTTTAAAAAAAAAAAACGTTGCCCCACACTAGGAAAATAAATAATAAATATAAATGAATATAAATTAAACTTATTATATTTCGTTATAAATAAAGCACACAAAACATTTGTTTTTTCATTGAACCATTTTTATATATTGATATATTTTAAGAAGTTTTAACTTCAAAATCTTCAATTTGCTTTAAATTCTCAAATTACGATTAAAATAAAAAAAAACATGAATAGTGTTTCCAAGCATATCAATACCATTGAAAATTAACTATACAAGCCGTTTATTCGATAAATGTTAATAAAACAAGATGATATCCAAAAAAAATCACACAACAATAATTAAAAGTTATCAAGAAAATAATAATCAAATATTATTAAAATTAATCAAAGAGATCATTAATAAAGATCTTATTACCGCCGCCGTGAATAATGATAATAATAAACAAGAGAAAATACACAAATAATAGACTAACGCAATATATATTACAATAAAAAAAAGTTGGAAAGATTGATTGCACGATAACTTTTTCTAGACGACGTTCAAACATGCTCCTGCGCATACAATGTTAGTTTTTTTCTATTTCCATTTTTTTCCTTCTCTTATTCCATAAAAATGAAGTGTGTATTAACTCTTTGAAATTATCTTTTTTTGTTATCTTTTAATATCTATGTACTGTTAAATGATAAGTATTAATAATATGTATTCTGAATAAAACATATTGAAATTCATATTTTGCCGAAGTTTTCTTACCATACTAAGTTCTTTTGTTGATTTAATTTCTTTTCGTAACCCTTGTTCTCCTTTTCAATCTTTATATTTCAAATTGATTGTATCTATCCACGATAAAAAAAATGGCATCTATACAATGTCAAAATTTTACATCTTAAATAAATGTCACATTTTAATGTTGGATATCACTGAGCTGTTTTGAGTGTGCGTAAGGGATAGATGAATACAAGCCATATACGTATGTCCTTTACACACACTCAACTTACTCTAAGAGGTTATGGTCACCCCCCAGGTCTGAAATACTGAAACAAATTCTTATGTAAGAAAATCTGAAATGTAATAAAGGTGAAAAAATAAATTACCTTCTTCAGAAGCCGTTCTCTTGATAAGTAGCTAACTTTGGAAACAAAAAAAGTTTACTTTTCTCAAATTTAGAGCCGTGTGTAATGCCATATCAGGATTAAAAAGGTTTGAAATAAACCAGTCTCAAAATCAATTTTTATTTTTCTTTTTATTTGCAATAAAAAAGAAATAAAATGAAAGAAGAAAAAGAAAGGACTAACAAGAAAGAATGAAAATTTTGGTTTATCTGTCAAAAAAACACGTGAATAACAGTATCAAATATTTTGAATTACAAAAATAAAAGTAAAAAAAAAGTAAAAATTTTAATTAAAAAATCTTTTAAAAGTAAAAATAAATAGTTGCCTGACCAAAATCATTGACATTTCGGTGTGCAAACGCGCAAAAGTCAATCATAAGTCCCGCCAAATTGTCACAGACTAATCTATTCGTTAGTTGTATTTAGACGTGATCACATCATTTTATTCCTTTGAATTCTTAGTCCATTGTACCTAATTAGAGTATATCACGTGACTCATTTGTATCCCAACTTCGTTGCTATGAATCAGTCATTTTAATTGTACACGCGGTCATTAAAATTCTGTGGCTTTGATTAATATTTAGATTGTTCAATTGTGTCAGCTACAAATAATCGACCACGATTTGTATGTAGACATCTAGGTCTACATAAATATATTTTTTAACATTAAAACGTTGGAAATGGAAACATCCCGCCATTTTACGACAAACAGAACACCGTCTCTGACATCAACTTTTATAACCATTCAAACAATTACATCTGATCGCGGTGTCCCTGTGAGCCGCCAGTGCTGAGAGAGCGACAGAGACAACCATAAACTACTCAGCTACGCCCATCAATGTCTAATTGCTTTTATTATTTTAAGGCATCGTAATCATTATGGCCGCAATAAAAATTGTAATTACTTCTCATTAGTTCAATTAAGAATTTTCTAGACACGGTTTAGTTGATATGTTGATTGCAAAATGGTTTAGTCTAGTGATGCATTGTGTTGAGAAAGCGGCTCTTTTATTACTATTACGTTGTTATTAATTCCCTTGTCTATGGGTGAAATCTGATGTCGATAATCAATAAATTTTATGAGTGTTAGACACGGTTCGTATCAATCAATATTAATGATCATTCCGAAATTTGGAACTAATCGACGTATTTTAATTTTTAATATCCATAAGTTCTAATCTTTCCGAATACGTACTTTAACGGCTACAATTCGAATTCGAAAACGGTTTCGTTTAAACCGACAAAACGGTTTCGAACAAATTTCAAAAATGACGCGCGTTTAATTGTCAAATTATCCGTCTATAAAAGATATCGTAACTACAGAAACAGTTCATAAAACATTCGAAACGATTTGAAAAAAGAACGCGCTAAGAAATAAAACTGCGAAGTAGGAGGAAGTTGAGCTTCGGACAAAAAAAGACCGCGTAACGCATGCACGCGAGGAAAAACTTCGCCAAAAAGTTTTCATGCACGTGGTTAGCACGTGGTCTTGGGTGAAAAATCGCGCAGCGCCGCGCGTTCCTTGCACCTCCCCTCCCACCCCCTCGGCGGCACGGGAGGTCGCTTGAGGAGTCCTTTCTAAACGATCTAGGCGGGAAGATGCGGGATACACCGATCTGCCGAAGTAGCGAAGTTTTCTACATGACTTTTTCCGTTCTTTTCTTTAGTTTATCTAACATGGTATTTCTATAGAGTTTCTTATTGTACAGTTGCGGCGGCAGTCCCCAGGACGGCGGCAAGCTGTTTTACCCCTACTTGAAGACGTCTTCCCTACAAAGGGACTTCCTATTTGCCAGTGGCTCCGGTACGTAGCTTGTAGTTAGGCACACTTTATTTGTAGATCACGATAGACTTGATGAACACTAAGTGGACTTTGTCGAAGCCATTAAGATTGAACTAATCTTTGAAGTTACCCTTAAAAGTTAGTATAAGAAGGATTTTCTTTTAAATCGTGATTTGTTGATTTCACGATATGGGAATTGTGTAAGACCAGCAACAAAATTGCATATATTCAATGCTTCGATCAAATAAGAATTACATCAATTTGAATTAAGAAAATCTTAACTTAAATTTCGAATGTATAAAAAAAGAACACAGATACTGGCCACTAAAGCAACATTTCATAGACTCCGAACAAAACGAAAACTTATTTTAAACATAATAATTAAGGTAAAAGTTAAATTCATTCGGCTTCATTATAAAAACCAACTTGCATACGGTTGAAGTAATTAAAATTGTCAATGCATAAATTATGTGAAGCGCGTAATAACAGCTTTTGTACGCATCTGTAAACTATTATATCTTAAGTAAGATCTACGGAACGACGTGTAGTATGGAGGGCCAGTAAAAACTATTAACAGTCCACTACAAATGTTTGTTTATGTAAAGTTAATTCTTTTGAAGAATTATCCATCTTATTTATCGATATATAAGTCGGATCGGGGATCAACTGAATTAGTTTGTATGGCGAGTGATGGCCCCGTTTGACATATGGTATAGATTAAATTTTATCGATTTTACGATGAAAGCTGTTTGTCAAAATCAATTATGGGATTAGTGGGGACCACACAGCTTTATAATGGGTGCTTAAAAAAGAGAATCTGTTTTTAGAGCTATTTTGAAAACTGAATTAGCTAACTCTAGAAAATATATGGTTGTTTATAAAAAAATAGCTGACCCCCGCGGCTTCGCTCCCGTCAAAATTATAGCCTATGTTACTAGGGAATAATGTAGCTATCCATAGGTGAATGAATTTTTAAAATCGGTCCAGTAGTTTCGGAGCCTATTCGGTACAAACAAACAAACAAAACAATCTTACCTTTATAATATTGGTATAGATATAAGCCTAAAGAGGTGTTTATACACTTCTACGGCTTTTGGAGAAAATACCAAAAGACATCACAAGTATTTTTATTCTCAAAGAGTTGCTCACTCTTGATGCATTATATCTAGAATAGGAACTAACATAAACTCACAACAAAGCACTATTTTCATACCACAAGTCTCCATTGATAACTCAAGCTCTACTCTCAACTGCATCGTAAGTTACTCAAAAACCGCCATAAATATTCTTAACCGAAACTAGAGCAATACAATAACACATTCACATCAAAATTGAGTTATCATTACTCCGGTTTTGCTCCGGCTGAGCTTACCAACACACTCATCGGCATAGTTTTATAGCAGCGAAGGCGCCCGAATTACATCGCAAACAAGCTCGATTAGATCGACTCCGAGAACTGCCCATAAATTCAACCCTAAAACAACCGCTCTGTTTAGTTTGGAAGCACCCATCCCAGTAATTATACAATAATTCATACTTTAATAAATACTAATAAATCGTGCCCGGCTCGCAGCATTATCGACCATTATTACACGATGTAATTACTACCAATAAATTACCAAATAATACATCAATCAGATGTGTTATAATTTTCTTATTATTACTTTTTTTTTTTTTTTGTTTTATATTGGACAACGGGCAATTTTATTAAAATTATAATGCAGCGGCCGACTCCAAATTGGGGTAGCTGGAGGCTAAGATTCGGTTTAATTATATATGTAATGTTTTAATGATATATTCTTATAATAAGCTACCTGAAGCTTGGTGGGCATAAATCAAATATTTCATTAAAATTCGGAGAGCTTACAACCCTTCATTTGGGTAGTTATTAGTCTGGGATACGATTGTTCGCGAAATTCTCTAAGTGTAGGTGAGTGCCTAATTTTGTGTGGAAATAGCATTTTTGTAGTGACGTTGATGAATGGGATTTAATCCGTTCGTTAATGTATATTAAGTTGGAGTATCGAGGTAATGTTAGTGTCGAAGTCTTCAGTATCGACTTTAGAGCTTTTATTTTTAGTACGCTCGGCGATGTTTGGACTTATTAGATACGTATAGTTAAAGCTTGTTGGTTTAGATAGCTGGAGTGGATCTATGCTATTTAAATCTAGTGTCATTTAAGGCAGTTTTTTTTTTGCGATCAATAATAAATTTTGCCTTATTTCCTTGAACTTTTCTATTTTATTTTATAAGTTATTTTATAAAATAACTTTACTCTATACCAATATTATAAAGAGGAAAGATGTTTTTGTTTGTTTGTACCGAATAGGCTCCGAAACTACTAGACCGATTTTAAAAATTCTTTCCCCTTTGGAAAGCTACATTATTCCCGAATAACATAGGCTAAAATTTTGACGGGAGCGACGCCGCGGAGGTCAACTAATATTTTATAAAATAATTTATTTTATAAAATACTTTACTAGACGACTCATATATTCCATACATATTTAAAGTTATAATTTTCCTTATAAATAGACGAGTTCCTGTAGAAAAAAAAACTGAATTGTATCAGCTGCTTATTATAATCGTGTAAATTAACAGGAAAATGAGTAATAATTATAATTGTTTACCTTGTTCGACAAAAATCCAATACGTCGTATACCTAGAGGAAAACGTATGTATGGGGCAATCAAGGGATTCCGTGAGGAGGATTGGCGGGAAATATAACATAACTAGGTAAAGCCATTGCTAATATGGAAGACACGTGGTTAAACTAATTTATAGGTTAATAAATTACATTTTCATAGTTAGTCTAAAATTTTTAACCACTAAGCGACCAAAACAGATATAAATCTTGTATTAGATCGTGGTAAATTTAAGAAGATTTGTCAAAATATTTATCATAAATATCACATAATATATTGAATGATTGAGACCAAAGTCAGATTTTAGGAGAACTCAGGTTACCTTGATTATTTTGTAGGATTCCAAGATACCACTAGAACACGATTTCAATGTTTATATGGTTCTTAAAAAGTCAGCTGAGTCCTTATTTTTTTTCCATGGAATCAATTTCCTTGTGTCAGCCACATAGAAAGTACCAGACGCATAAGGACGTAACTCCATGATAAAGATGACTGAGCATTAATCCTTCACACATCAAGAAAAATAACACTCCTTCATCCACATCCACACACTGACACAAACCTAAACCAATTTCGAGCTAAAACTGAACTGGACTAATTAGTTCTATTTATAGAAATTTATATCACTTAGTACTTGCCAACTAAACAATACTAGATGTACAATACTGGATGATTCATTTAATTGTTCTAAAATTAGGACAAAACTAATTGTCACTTGTTTTGGAGTTCCAAAATCCGTTGATTAGTTGAATGTAGCCATAAGGCTGGGTAAAATAGACTTATTGTGGTTTTGTGAATGAGCTGTGTAAGATTTAATTTTAGTATTTATATTATCACTAACTTTAGAACAACCTGGAATAAAAAAGGCATAGGACGACATCCAGGTTCGTGGTCTAGGGTCACGGATAAATTTTAAAAGAGAGTTACCGCGGCCCTAGTACAAGTGACTGGAGAAACACGAGTGGGTTTTATTCCGTAAAAGTCTGACACTAAGAGCGGGAGAAGTCATTGGAAGATAACCCACAACAACAAAAAAAACAAACTACGTGGTCTAGTATGACGAAACTCCTATTGGAGGCAGAACTGCCCCAACCGGCAACACAGAACAGTTTATTCAGGCATTAGGGGATCCGGCCCGAACTAAAGTGGGACAGAGCTAGGAAAAGAAAAGAATATTAGTAACCCAAACTTCGTAATCAGGCAGTAACAGTTCCAACTCTGGGACACAGCACAGGCCTTCTCTAAGTGCGAGGAAGTGGGCCCGTCCACCACGCCAGGGCCCAGGCCCTGTGCGAGATTTCGCATAAATCCTTATGTATGTGCTAGTATGTATATTTTACTTTGTTTATTTGATTTCATCACCTTAAAACGGTAAAGGAAAGCGTCATTCGTACACGGATTCGTGATCACAGTTTGCAATAGCGTCAGATCATTTGAGGAAGTTCCTGCCCATCTATTAATCATCATCACTGAGTCACCTTTAAGACTTCTTTAGGAAGAAGATATATTGCTGCCTACTGTCCACATTACGCCGCTTAAAAGAAAATACGATCGCAGATATCCAAATGAATATCCTAAGTAAAAAGTCACAATTCGAGATTTGGCTCTCGCCTATTTCCTCCTCCAATATTGGACCAATTTAAAAGATATAAACTAAAAAAGAATGACATATTATATACCCCTATGCTTTCCTTTTTAGCGTTCCGTACCCAAAGGGTAAAAACGGAACCCTATTACTTATGATCCAAAAATGACTCCGCGGTCCGTCTGTCTGTCTGTCTGCCAACAGGCTGTATCTCATGAACCGTGTTGGCTAGACAGTTTAAATTTTCACAGATCATGTATTTCTGTTGCCGCTATAACAACAAATACTATAAACCGAATAAAATAAATAATAAAGTTGGTCTCCCATACAATAAACTTGTTTTTTTGCCGTTTTTTGCGGTAATGGTACGAGACCACGAAAGGTCCACGCGAGTCCGACTCGCACTTGGCCAGTTTTTGATGATTCATTGTCTTTAGAAGCACTAGAAACCTCAAATAATGCTCAATATTGCGCTGTCAACAGAGGCCTAGTGTACAAATTTGACAGCTATTATTGAAAAAAGAAAACATAGCGGCATAGTATATATCTTGCTTTTCCAGTTTAAGGAATATCGTATAAATTGGTTCAATATTGGTGGAGGAAATAGGCGAGAGCTAAACCTCGAATTATGACTTTTTACTTAGGATATTCAGTCGGAGCTCTCTGCCCTCATTTCCTTAGAAAAGTTTCGAACCTTGGACATTTGTGGTACCTATGTCAATCCCACACTATGTATAAAAGTCGGCTGAAGACAATTTGATAGTCAAAACCACTGCATGGAAAAAAGCTCTTCTAGTGGCAAACCACAGAACTCTGCCATAGTATTTTATTCAAACAAAAAAAAACTGCAATCACAGTAATAACATTTTTAAGATTATCAAAAGAAGCTTTGACAAAGATTCGAAAATTTTCATAGTGCTCGCCTTAAAATTACTTAACAGATTTAAGACGGGCACGTATTTATATAGCAACGAAATATAAAATTATTCAAAAACTATTCAATAAAAAAGGCGTTAAATATTATCAGTCAAGGTGTTAACCCTCCAGCATAAGACTACTGTATTATCATCAGTTATTAAAACTATAGCAATAAATAAGGGCAAGTGAGAATTAAAACACGGCATTTATCACCTGCAACACATCTGGACAAATAATTGTAAAGAATTCGTGTGGATCATTATCAATATAAGCGTAGAACTAAAGGGTTGGAATACTAGTGGTGAGCCAAATTCTTATCAGACCTTTTTATTGTTCGGGATATTTTTTTATTATTCAATGTTAATCAGTTTTGTTACTGGCTCATGATTGACTCCGTTAGGGTGGTTACGCACTATATCCGATCCGTGTCCGTGAACTTTCGGTTCCGAAGTAGCGTAGTACTTCTTGTAGGGAAGCTCACGCACTACATCCGAACTCAATCCGTCATAATCTATTCTGATTTTTTTAAACTCAGTACTCAAATTACGGACACGGACGTGTAGTGCTGAACCGGTCCTTACGAATTATAAGATTTGTCTAAGTTTTTGCAAAGACAAGATACAGGATCAGCCGATCAGTTTGCAAGTTTGTAAATTTTAGGTCGTAAGGATATAAAATTAGATTTCCATACATAAACGTGCTTTGTTGGATTTAGGCTTACTATCGATTAGCATGATAAGATTTTTATAGAATTTTAATAGACTTAGATGGATCTCAAATTTTTTGTGCATATATTCAATACTTTCCTTAAAAGTATTGCCCGGCGTTTTTTAATTAGCACCAAAACTGACTAAAAATCTACTAGCTACAGTAGATAGGTATATTATGTTCTAAATGCTGGCTCTGAAGTGAACCGACACAAAACAGTTTGCACTGTAATTGACACAACTGTCTTTAGAAGACAATCCAGAAATAGAATCAGTCTTGTGGTTCACCAGATATCTTCAAAATTTAGAACGCCTAATTTAACCAGTTCCTAAATTTAGTAAAGAATCGTGTTTGTCCTTGGTTAGTCTCTCATAGGGTTTAAAAACTCTTCAATATCTGATCATAAACGTTAATTTACACTTATTTGCCTACGTGGAAAGATTTATGATGCAAAACTGTTGATCCAAGCATCAGATACAATCACGTACAAAATATTGAAAAGGCTTTCAAATTTTGGAGGCACCAACGTCTTACTCCGCAAACTAGCGTGTTCAGAAAGTAGTATTTTGGAATTTTCTTTTCTGTCATCCTTTTTGAAGCTGTTATATTTGCTTTCTCCATTCTGAAATGATTCCTTTTATCTCGATTAGTACCACATTTTTCTTTTCCAACACAGTATTTATTACATCTCACTTCGGAACATTCAACAAAGAAGCTTCCCGTTTCAACTAGTCAGCACCACATCCAAAGATTGGCTCCATTTCCACGAATAAACGCATCATTTGTTTGCTTCGAACCTCCGAGACCGTTCCTCCTCTTTCCTTTTTCCCTTTGTCCTCATTCACTCTTCCCTCCGGTATTCTTTCAACACGTCCCAGCCATTGAGATTTGCTCTCTCTTATTTTCGCAAATATTTTCATGGCTTTTAAATTTTTCGTCGGTTCTCGATGGAACTTTGTTTTGGTAGTGTCTGTCTGCTTTTTGAAAACTGTTGATTTTCTTTCGTTTAGTAACAGCATTAGAGGAAATAAATGAAATGATTATTTTGTTTCACTAAAATGGCTTTTATGGCATCAATTAACCTAATTAAGTTATGCAAAATTCGTAAATTCGGAACCTAATAACAGTAACATATTCCTCAATGACCATATTGGCAGGAAGACATAAATAACCTCTTTACCTACCACAAGCTGCTCTTTAATTAAAATAAAACTAAAGCAACAAGCCTAAATCAGTAATTAAATTAGTTCGTTACTTCCTAACCTCGTCCTTGATAAGCCCATACAGGCAATTGAAACATTTTCGAGTGTATGTTAGATTCGCGGCAAGCACAGAGGGATGTGGCTACTTATAATGATTGTTTAAACCGTCTCCCGTCGAATCGTTAGTATAATAACCTTGTTTAAATCAAGTGTCTTCTTCCGAGGAGGGGAGTAAGCGGAAATATTTTGCATGGAAACTAAGAGGGATATTTGCTTTGCAATTGTTTTTTGACCTAGTAAGAAATCTTTGCTGCTAGGATGCATAGAATTTTGAAAAATATCGCCTCATTCTTCTATGTGGTACATTGTTCTACTAATAGATTCAAAACTCTCCTAATCTTCTTTCATTGAATCTTTGCCTTCCCGGAGACGTTGAGTCCATAGTTCCTAAGAAACCTATCATCACCCTCCTGCCTCATTCAAAATTAATTTGGGTTACCCCAAACAAATAGGGTTGTGCAAGTTGCTAAATACCGGTCCAACAAAACTTAATTTTGAATCTATCGACAGGAAAAGAAGAAGACAGACCCCAAACAAATTGACACCATCTCAAAGACAATTTAGTTATTTATTTATGCTTCATGTACAATAGTGATAAATAGGCGGACTTAATGCTACAATTATCTACATTTTGGTTCAAAAACTACTGAATTATGTTTTGTTCTCTCAAGGTCTTTGGCGTCAGTCATCGTCTTAAATCAAACAATTGAAAGCTTGCTTACACATAAGACATACCAAACCCGGCAGTCTACCCACCTATTGGTACATGGGTATTCCCAAATAACGCGTGGTTTTTCCGGTTTTGTGGAGTCATTCTAGAGAAGTCCTCTTAACCGTTCTATGATTATCCAACGGCCTTAATTAATAAGTAATTCCATAATGTGACAAATAGCGTGTATTCAATAAAAAATTTGTTCATCATAATTATGCAAATTGTACATCCAGAACGTACGTTACAAATCTATTTATATATATTTATATTTGTCTATATAATATATATTTAAATATGTATTTATTTTATATATAAATAGTACACCAAAGACTACCTACAGTACTGTCTATCCTTTCATTTTTAAATCCATCCAAAGGTTGTTTTAAAAAGATCGCCTTAAGCGATAAGGCCGACCATTGTGTCACCCAGTGTAATGTTTTCTTCATCTATACTTTCTGTAACTCATATGGTGTACATAATAAAGAGTATTCTATTCTGCTATATATAAAAAAGCCGAACATTCTTCAGAGACATACCGTACCTTAAAAAATATAACTTGCTGAAGTAAAGAGTCATTTTAAACACACCAAATGCTTGTAAAAACATTCAAGAACCGCCATTACAAATTCCCAGAACCAGTTTTTCAGTATCTCCATTCGTGTTACAAGAACAATAATATTGTTCAAGTCTAATTAAGTATTAATGAGGACTCATTAGCGGTACAAGGAAACAGCTAATCAATCGCTTATCTATCCTAATGTAAGACCGCAGAGTTACACAATGTTTTATAACGCTGTTTTCCCAGTGCGTAAGTTAATTACGAAAATATTACGCCTCATTAATGAACGGTGCCTTTTGAGGACATCGGTGGCTGTGGAGTCGACACGGTTATAGATATTTTTAAACAGTTTCCTTGTAATTTTATGTTGCTTTGAAAGTGCGTACTATGTCTGCAGTGATGTTTAAGAAGCCATTAGTCAGCCGTTATAATACAATCTTTACATTGTTTTCAACACTTCATAAAGAATTATGTTTAGCATTTTTAAGTCGTTTGATAAGCATCTGTTATTTCGGTTTTGCTTAGATACATTTCTAAAAACATCACTACCGTTATAAAATATGTAGTAGGTACCTACCGGTCCGTCATATCTCACTTATAAGAATTTAGTGCCGATTAAGATTTCATTTTCATAAAAACCGGCCTAAGTGCGAGTCGGACTCGCGCACGAAGGGTTCCGTACTTGGTAAATTGCGGTTTACGATTTATGACGTATTAAAAAAAAATTACTTACTAGATCTCGTTCAAACCAATTTTCGGTGGAAGTTTAGATGGTAATGTACATCATATATTTTTTTTAGCTTTATCATTCACTTATTTTAGAAGTTACAGGGGGGGACACATTTTACCACTTTGGAAGTGTCTCTCGCGCAAACTATTAAGTTTATAAAAAAATGATATTAGAAACCTCAATATCATTTTTGAACACCTATCCATAAATACCCCACACATATGGGTTTGATGAAAAAAAAAATAGTTTCAGTTTCATGTATGGGAAACTCCAAAACTTTTTGTTTTTTTTCTATTTTTGTGTGAAAATCTTAATGCGGTTCACAGAATACATCTACTTACCAAGTTTCAACATCATAGTTCGTATAGTTTCGGAAAGAAGTGGCTGTAACATACGGACGGACAGACAGACAGACATGATGAATCTATAAGGGTTCCGTTTTTTGCCATTTGGCTACGTAACCCTAAAAATGAAATAAATATTTATCATATTTTAAAAGTCGACTCCTTTTAGTCTTGTTCCTACTAGCGGTAAAAAACACTTCCAATTCCACAGACTCCTACGCAGAAAAGAGAACAGGTACCCACTACCCTACATAACTTTAAAGTTCTCAGAAATATTTGACTAATAGTCGATAGTGCAACGCTGACAATCGACAACTCCTTTATTAATTCCGTCATTGAAAAGGTCACATTGTTAAAAAATCTTCGACAAACAAACTAATTAGTACGGCACGTTGTAATTACTTGTCGATCTTTGATGTACCTTTTAATTAGCAGTTGTTTACACCACGATAACACAGGGCTAGCAACACTGTCCGAATAATAAATTAATGCCTCATTTTGTGACGTCACAGCATATTATAAAAATAATAATGGTCCGCCATCTTGTGCGGTTTGTTTGAAGTGATAATTTTAAAATCATTAACATAATTACTGACGTTCTTTTCGCTTTTTGTTACAATATAAGTTTTATGTCTTTGCCGAAATAAGAAGGAATGTTTTTAATGGGTTCAATGGTAGCGCCAAAATCTGTTTTAATTTATGGGCGTGTCCCGTCTGACTATATGAATTAATCTATGATTAGATAAAGCAGGGATATGCGAAGGCGTTTGCGCATTAAAATAATAATTAGAGCTTATTCTGCGCTCATTTTGAATTAATATTTTTTAAGAGTTACGTCTCAATTCAGTCTAGATCTGTATCTGGTAATTTTATGGTGAGTAGATTACAATCATAGTTATGAATTATGATCACGAGTACGAGAGAAGAAATTTATGTTAAAAAATGAGTCTAATTTCACCAGTAAACACTTACAATAAGTCGAATTTTTACCTCACCTTTCGTAAAAAATATCTTACCAATATATGAATATGATGTATATTGTATAAGATGAAATCTCTGTCACAAACAAGATAAAATTACAAATTTAAAAAATACCCGCGATTTTAATTTTTATTTCATGCTTTTTAAGTACATATAATATACCTAGTAGCAGACACGCTTCAACGACAATCTATCGAAACACGTCATAATGACAAAAAAAATGGAAAAAATCCAGATTCAAAGAGCAAAAAGCGAATAACTTTTGAACGATTTTATTCAAGCATAGCTAAGAACACTCTCGACAAAGTCACCTTTCAAACAAAAAAACTAAATCAAAATCGGTTCATCCGTTTAGGCGCTTTGATGCCACAGACAGACACACAGATACACAGTAGCACACATCAAACTTATAACACCCCTCTTTTTCCGTCGGGCGTTAAAAACTAATTAAGAAGCTACATCTATTGTACACAAAAATGTACAAGAAGTCAACTAGCTCCTAGTTTCACCAACAAAAGCTCAACTTCGTAAAAAACAAACTTACGAAACGCCACAATGCTTAACATGATTAAATCCCAGAGACCTAGTGCAAAATATCATAAACAAAATTTGTATCATCTATATATATAAAAGAAAGTCGTGTTAGTTACTTCACTTATAACTCAAGAACGGCTGAATCGATTTAGCTGAAAATTGGCAGGGAGGTAGCTTAGAACCAGGAGAAGGACATAGGGTAGGGTAGGGTAGGGTAGGGTAGGGTAGGGTAGGGTAGGGTAGTGTAGGGTAGTGTAGGGTAGTGTAGTGTAGTGTAGTGTAGGGTAGTGTAGTGTAGGGTAGGGTAGTGTAGGGTAGGGTAGTGTAGGGTAGTGTAGGGTCGGGTAGGGTAGGGTAGTGTAGGGTAGGGTAGTGTAGGGTAGCGTAGGGTAGCGTAGGGTAGTGTAGGGTAGCGTAGGGTAGGGTAGGGTCGGGTAGGTTAGGGTAGGGTAGGGTAGGGTAGTGTAGGGTAGGGTAGGGTAGAGTAGGGTAGGGTAGTGTAGGGTAGGGTAGGGTAGGGTTGGGTAGGGTAGGGTAGGGTAGTGTAGGGTCGGGTAGGGTAGTGTAGGGTAGGGTAGGGTAGTGTAGGGTAGGGTAGGGTAGTGTAGGGTCGGGTAGGGTAGGGTAGTGTAGGGTCGGGTAGGTAGGGTAGATAAATGTTTGGTCTTTTTATGGCAAAACAAAGTTTGCTGGGTCAGCTAGTTCTCTTATAAAAAACAAATGAAAGGGTTCATCTCGGGAGCGTACCGAAGGCTATGCTTTGCTGTTTCTGTGCCGGTCGAAAACGACAAGCTTTCGTGGGGAGCGAGCAAGGTGACGTGAATAGGTCGACGCGAATGAGACTGTTCTGAGTTCCCTCTCACAGAGAGGAGGCCTGTGTCCCAGCAGTGGGCACATTAATAGGCTGATGATGATGAAATGAGACTGATAAATCCGATCGCCATAGACGGTCGGACATAGACACTATGACAAAGAATAAGACGTTCGGATTTAGGTGTTTAAAATAACTTGTCTCTGTTGAAAGATTTTTTTTTAGACAACATTAATGTTGTCTAAACATTTTGGGAAACGCGGGTGAAATCTTTGGTATAGAAACATGACATAATATTTTTTATTGTATCTTTAAAGACACGTGACTTGATATTTTTACTGTATCTTTAAAGACAAAGTCTTGCTTGATTAAATCGAGCTGTTCTTTGTGACCTTTATAACCAAATAAATGATGGACGAAATATAATTGATGTGCTTTTAAACGCTAAATCAAAAAAAAAAACAAAAATGACATTTTACAGTCACCTTAGTTCTTAATACCTGCGTAGTTTTTTTTAATCAAAACCCTATTTTGTTTTCAGAAGACTTCGATATTATTTTTAACCGACTTCCCAAAAAGGATGAGTTATCAATTGGACTGTATTTTTTTTTATGTGTGTTACCTCAGAACTTGTGACTGGGTGAACCGATGTTGATGATTCTTTTTTTTATTTGAAAGCTGGTGCTTGTCATGTGGTCCCATTTAAATTTCATCAAGATCTGATAGAGAGCTTCGGAGATATAGATCAGAACTCTTCAATAAATGACGGCAAATCACTCGGGATAGCTGTAATCGCATTTCTGTTTATTGTTTACCATTTCATAACATAACATCACACTAGTACGCTCTAAAGGGGTACGCAGGTGTAAATAGTTCCTTGGTATACTCGTATTCCACAGGTTTTCTTTAAGTTTCATGTTATTGGGTTAATCTATTCTGGCTACACTTTGGGCATTATTGGTACCTAGCCTATATAACTGTCCATTACGCACCACAACTAAAAAGTAAAAAAGATAAAAATATTTTTTACAAATAATAAAAGTGAAAAATAACTTCAATTTCGGAAGAAGAACACCGGCTTCTGAAATCGAAGTTATTTTTCACTTTGTAGTGTTTTTATTTGGAAGTCGGTTGTATTTTTTGTAAAAAGTTTTTTTTTATATGCTGGTAATACTTCCAATAAAGTTTATAATCAAAGCTCAGTCTCTACACAATCAAGTAATCGTTCTTCGGCTAAACAAACAAATACAAACTACAATGGCGATATTACGATTGCTCGTAAATGTTTAAATCGCGATGCCAATCGTAAAATTGTAGTCCAACTTATAATTTCAACGGAAAGAAAAAAAAATAGACGATTCAGAATTAAAATCGCTAATGACTAAGACCATTAAGTTAATCATTTTAATTAGACGTTGGTGTACGCTTGCGTTTCTATATTTTTTCGTGTAAAGGGGAGAGTGGGGTGATACTGTAGCTGTGGCTTCCGCGACCGTTTTGCTCAACGCTTATACAATACCACTTCATTTTTTCATTCCCTAGATAAGCTCTTGTTTAAAGCAGCAATGTATTACAAATTAATTGGAACTTAATTTAATTAGAGCGTGTTACGGTAGCCGCACTAAAATCTATCAAATGTCATAAATAAAGACACAAACGAGTCAGAAGCGGGTTTGTCTTTTATTGGGGTGATAAAATTAGATGTTTTTTTTTGTTACCAATTGAACGGGCTACTTAATTGAATTTATTAACTTTATTATGCCTTGTAAAGAGACTGGCGTTCATTAACGAAAAAAAATTGGGAGACAAAAAAATAAGCAGTCATGCGGACTGTTTTCAGAAGTGAAAACTTAAAACGTTACATTTAGCATGCCGGTGACGCAATCACCCATAAGTTTCCCCCCATCAAAAATTACTCAATGCGGTTTAAGAAAATTTCACTGCAAAAATGTGAGTAGGTAATACTTACTTAAACCCTCCAGTAAACATAACTCAAAAAAAAAACCCAATAAATTGAAAAACAAAATAAAACTGGAGGAGGCCTATACTCAAATAGGGGTTCCGATCCAAAAAAAATGTAAAAGTGTATTTGTGCAAAACCACAGATAAAAAAAAGTAAAATACGTATATAAAAAAATGTGTAAAAACGTATGTTAAACTTGTATTTAAAACTTGTATGTTAAACTTGAATGTAAAACTTGTACTATGTAAAACTGTATGGATGGGAAATAATTATGATATTATTATTATACTTACTTACAATAGGCAAAAAAATCTGCTAAACTTAAAATTAATTTAAAAATCGCAACTCAATACACTGATTAACGAGAGGCTTCTAGATTTGTAAGTATTACCATTTCACTGAATTAAAAACCCCTTCATTTAGTCCCTGTCTTCGTCAGTCGTGATTTCGTGAAGGATGTGTTCGAGAGCTACGAATGAATATTCCTCTGCTAGATATGCCAACGTCGTATTTTTGTCTCGGTAAATATTTGTGTACTCATTAGAAAAGATTCTTTATCAAAATTAAAAACCGTCTTTCAGAAAATAAGGGCTTAGTACCTACTGACTAAATATGTTTTTAATGACTGCATTTAAAAAAAGCTTCCTTAAAATAAATTAAAGCGGCATTTTTAAGTTTTGTTTGACAGTTACGCTTAAATGAAAAAAAAAAAAATTTGCTTCTTATATACTTCATGATTCACGTAAAAGTTACAAAGTAAATAAACATTAACAAATAAAAAAATCTTTCTTTCAAAGAAAAAAATAGTAAAACTTTAAAAACGGCTCTGTAAAATATGCCACATCCATCGCTTCCCAACTGAACACGTCGAAAAGATCCAGACGGACATCTGAATAGCGTCTCATTATCTTTAATTATATACTGATTCTTCGGCAGAAGGGTGCCCGCTTTACTTATTGCTACGTTCCCAATTATAAACTGCTATATATTTAGTTTTATACTTAAATGTATTAAGGATTCGTAATCAAGACCTTTAATTTCTGTTTGTGAATGCATCTCAGTTTATAGTCTCTTGTGATCTTTAAATAATTAAAAGAGGTTCGCAATATTGGTATTAGTGTTGGGTTTATGTGTAAAAAACGATGACAGTATATTTTCTTAAGGTGTCAGAAATTCTCAATATGTCATAGTTTAACAGTAGTTACGACGTGTGTAGTGATAACGTCACTTCAATTCTGTCCTTAACATGCAGACATATTGAGTCTTTGTTCTAATAGCTCGGGCTGTGATCAAACACCAGTAGCTTAATGACAAAGCATTTTACCAACCCTTTTTAAGGTGTCAGAAATTCTTGGCAAAAGAGACAGACTCAATATGTGATAGTTTGACAGTAGTTCTGACGTGTGTAGTGATAACGTCACTTCAATTCTGTCCTTAACATTCTGACATATTGAGACTTTGTTCTAATAGCTCGGGCTGTGATCAAACACCAGTAGCTTAATGACAAAGCATTTTTACCAACCCTTTTTAAGGTGTCAGAAATTCGTGGCAAAAGAGACAGACTCAATATGTGATAGTTTGACAGTAGTTCTGACGTGTGTAGTGATAACGTCACTTCAATTCTGTCCTTAACATTCTGACATATTGAGACTTTGTTCTAATAGCTCGGGCAGTCATCAAAAACCAATAGCTTAATGACAAAGCATTTTATACCGACCCTTTTTAACTGTCTGTTTTAAAGGATTATGATCTTACAAGTGAAAATGCGTAAGGTTAACTCTTAATTATGCAGTGAATTTTTTCGGTGACACTTCCCGAGTGTCACCCTTTACACACAAACCACTAAAACTGTCACCAAAACACGAAACTGCGCATCAACTATCATTTTCATTAAAAAGGCCTCGATATAAATAGAGAATCTTTTCAACGGCACTTATTAGAGGGTGAAAAGGGGATGCCAAGGTAAAAAGTGTAATTATGTTGATTATTTAGGCCTTAATGCGCCGACTATCCCGCACCTCCCCGAGCCGTCATTAATCGCCCCCCTCCCCCCTTTCCTTACAGCCTTTATTATTTCGTTTCAATTATTTTTGTGATTATCTTTTTATGGCGGGCGCGCATTAAAACTCGAAAAAATAACAGTGGACATTAAATGTAATTAGAATCGAAATTACGAGATGTCACCCAGTGGTGTTTGTGTTTTTAATATTATTAGGGTTCTGTGCGTTTTAAGCTGCGTTTGTCGTTTTACGGCGTGTTTTAGCTGTCGTCTTATGTTTTGTTATTTGTTGACAGTGAGATCGTGCGAATTTACTTTTGTGTCGCTTCCAGTAGTGAGCATTTAGTGATTTTACATCTTGGTCGTTTCTTTTTCGGACATGAGAGAGGTTTTATGAACCCATAAAGCATTAGCTTATGTGGTTTTTAACTGACATTTTTCTCAATCATTTTAGTATTGTGGAGCTCGTGGCTAAATAATAACAGCCGCACTGGTCGATCACCAAGGTTAAGCAACGCTTGACGAGGTCGGTCCGTGGATGGGTGACCATTTCAACATACCGAGTTTCTTCCGTGCCTCGGCAAGCACGTTTACGCCGTTGGTCCCGGCTGACATTTGAAGATCTTTGAAAGTCGTTACGAGTAGACAGAAGCTTGAGATCTGACACCAGTCTTGCCAAGAGGTCCCGTGTTACCCAGTTACTGGGTTGTGGAGGTCAGATAGGCAGTCGCTCTATGTAAGACACTGGTACTTAGCTGAATTTGGTAAGACTGGAAGCCGACCCCAATCTAGTTGGGAAAAGGCTAGGCAGATTGATAGTATAGTACTGAGGACTGATGTTACAGGCTTTTATTTTGTAAGGTGGTATCCACTTGTTTTTCTTTAGAAATTAAAACCGTACCGAGATGTGTACTTGTGCATAGCATTTTTACAGAAAAATAACTGTTAGAAATATCTAAAGAAGTAATAAAGACCACAAGTTCTGGTTTATTTATGAATCGGAACTGCCTTAATTTGCAATTAGGAACTCAGGGCCAAGTTACTTAATCTGTAATCAAATTTTCTCAATGTTTAACTGTGACAAAACAGTAAAAGCCAAGTGCGAGTCGGACTCGTGCACGAAGGGTTCCGTAACATTATTGGAAAAAAAACGGCAGAAAAATCGCGTTTGTTGTATCAGAGCCCCACTTAAATATTTAATTTATTCTGTTTTTAGTATTGTTTGTTATAGCGGCAATAGAAATACATCACATGTGAAAATTTCAACTGCCTAGCTATTACGGTTCATGAGATACAGCCTGGTGACCACAGACATAAATCTAACTAGATAACGCAAGTCCCTCCATCTATATGAAAACCAACCGTGCACTTTTTCACAAACAATTTAAAAACAAATTTACTTACCTATAATAGAAACCATTTCCAGTGCCACGGCCAACTTTTTCTATACATTATTTACAGCTCAATATGGCATAAAAAGCGCATTTTTCTAGATTTCGTTGGATTTCCGTGCCGATAATGCTAAATGAAAAGCTACGATCATTTTTCGTAACTTTAGTACGTTTTTTGGCACGCGAAGTACATACACAATCGCGTCATCTAGTTAGATTTATGTCTGTGGTTGTGACAGACGGACAGACCGACAGACGGACCGCGGAGTCTTAGTAATAGGGTCCCGTTTTTAGGGTTCCGTACCCAAAGGGTAAAAACGGGACCCTATTACTAAGACTCCGCGGTCCGTCTGTCCGTCTGTCTGTCTGTCACCAGGCTGTATCTCACGAACCGTGATAGCTAGACAGTTAAAATTTTAACAGATAATGTATTTATGTTGCCGCTATAAGAACAAATACTAAAAACAGAATAAAATAAATATTTGAGAGGGCCTCCCATACAACAAACGTGATTTTGTTGCCGTTTTTTGCGATAACAGAACCCTTCATGCGCGAGTCCAACTCGCACTTGGCCGGTTTTTTATCACCCTTTGGGTACGGAACCCTAAAAAACGTTATAATAAGCATGACCTAAAACACTTTTTTCTATGAGCATAAAAATCCCTTATTATAAACATCAAACATCTAAAGCATTAATTTCTATGGTAACGGAAATATAAAAACACGTACACTTAATACCAAGTAGACGCGTGACTATTCACAATAGAACTTGGATTTGCCAACCCTTTGATTCGAGTCACTAATGAATAGAGGAATCACCCATCGAATTAAGAACTTTAATTCATGAAACATAGAGTTCAGAATAAATTGCGTGTGGCAGTTAATGCATATTATTAAATACTTTTATGGATGAGCAATTTTTATGATTGTACGTCTATTGTGCAATAGGTGCGTATTGCACAGATGTTAATTTATTGTTGAGTTAATCGTTAAAATCTTTGGCCGCTACTAAAAGCACGACTACATTTATAGTTTTGTTATTTGATTTGAATGACAAACGGTGGCACTGGACACTTGCCTAGCTCGGGCTTCACACATCATCAGCCTATTAATGTTCCCACTGCTGGGACACAGGCCTCCTCTCTGCAAGAGGGAATGGGCCGTAATCCACCACGCGAGCCTAGTGCGGGTTGGTGGATGTCACATGTCTTCGAATTTTAGGTTCTAGGTCATGCCGGTTTCCTCACGATGTTTTCCTTCACCGTTTTGTGAGCAGTAGTGAAGAAAGAAGCTCGGGCTTACACCATGATAAATAAATAAAAACCAGCTTAGTGCGAGTCGGACTCGTGCACCGAGGGTTCCGTAAAAACCTCAGCTTAAAGGTATTAAAGACCTGAGTATTTGATATGAATTTCAATTTAATACCTCTACGCGTTCATGAGGAAAGGGGTAGTAAGTTTAAAATTATTAAAAATATTTTTATTATATGATGTAACAAAAAAACTACGATAATTTTTCTTTATCTGTGCTATAATACGTTGCTTCGTACCAAATTTCAAGATTCTGAGTTCACAGGAAGTACCCTGTAGGTTTTGATTCCCATGCGAGTGTCGAAAATTTGCCGAAATTTGCTGCATAAACGGCTGTATATTTTGATTGCGTTGGTTTAGAAGTTTGATTTTTTCACAGTTTTAAGGGACAGTAGACCTGAATATTTGATATAAAATTCAGCTTGATAGCTACATGCGTTCCTGAGAAAAAGGGTCTTGACAGACAGACGGACGGACGGACAACAAAGTGATCCTATAAGGGTTCTGTTTTTTTCCTTTTGAGGTACGAAACCCTAAAAAAGGAAGATCTCTGACACACAATGAATCTTTGTCGTTTGTTCCTAGTCTCCCCTATGGTGGTTTTCCAATTTTCAGTGGCTGTTCTTGAATTTAAATAGTCAGTAGCATCTTCATGTGATATGACAACCAATATATTTGTCTTGTATGAGTTGATGATTATGCATGGCCATTTGACAGACAATGGGTAAACTGAAGTGTCTTATTTTAAACGGTGAAAGACCTCCTTGCCTAGATTTATGAACCTGGGAGTCTTTACGTCAAGACTGAATTGATTTCGAATGAATGAAAGTCGACTTACGAAAGGTATTTACAAGGCAGACGTGAATGGAAACGCCTTATAGGTGATGTTCTTCAGAAAGGCCAAGTGCGCAGTACCCATAACCGGCGTGTGTGTATGACTAGATGTATGAATGTGTGTGAAGCAAAAGAAGTATGTAAGGATCGTAGCAGGTGGCGTTCTGTAGTTTCTGCCTACCCCCATGGGAAAAAGGCGTGAGTTTATGTATGTATGTTTGCATTGATTTCTTCTAAGTAAGCGTGCTACATCGTCGACCACATCATCGCTTACTATCAGGTGAGAATGGTGAGATAGTGGTTAAGCGTGAGCCTATAAAATCGGTTCAGTAGATCCAGAGATTACCCCCTACACTCACAAACTTTACCTCTCTCTTAAAATATTAGTATAGATTAAATCTCTCCTTAACCTTGAATTTAACTCATTCTTTACCAATCTGTCAATCCAACAACAAGACAAAAAACAAACAATTTAAAATTGACATTAATATAAAACTGAAATAATTATCCACATTTTACGAACGTGTGGTCAGCGGCGATCACGCGGGATTGGCAGGGAACGCCGGTGGTAGGGTGACCATCATCGCGCTCGATAAATTCGGGACGGGACTGTTGGTTGATTTTGTAAAAGCAATTGTATATCGCGAGCTTACGAAACGACACTACGGATATCAGTGATGGTCTGTTTTGAGTACAGTTGTTTTAAAATGAAATTTAAAAGAGAGTGTAGTGTTATTGGAAAGAGTTAAAAAAAAGCTTGTAAGGCGATAGTTATTTACAATAAAGCAAAAGCTTCCAGATTATTTATATATATTTTTTTTGTTTTATTATTAATATGCTCGCGCTTGATCACTATCTCACGTGATGGTAAGCAATTATGTGGTCGACGATAAAGCATTGTCTAGAAGTAACCTATTATTGAAATAATGAAACCAAATTAAAAACAAACTTGCTAGACTCACAGATAATACAATACTAGCATTCAGATGCCTCATTCCATACAAAGAAACCGTGCCGACGTAACTAGCGTTTTACATCTAATTATACCGATTATTATTTTTAAATCCATCGCGTTCGGTTCCGTTCCACGCCGATAGATAGATCGCCATCTATGTACTTGGAACGGAACCGAACACGATCGATGTACAAAAAATAATCGGTATAATCAGTACAGTACGTCGGCAGGGTTTTTTTTGTATGGGATGAGACACCACTGCTAGGGTATAGTTTATCTTACCAACTATTCAAACACGTCGAAAAACCCACGTGTCATTAACCAGTCACAACCATAATAAAAAAGATAACAAAAACTGGTAAATAAACACCAAAATTGAAATTTCCAGTAAGCCAAAATCATGGCTACCTCGCACACATCGAAATTGAAAGTGCCCGCCCGAAAACGCAGTGCCAGTGGACATTCATTGATGTATCTCTTCATCTATTATTATATTTACAGATGCGTTTATGCCTGGCCTCAGTGAAAGCGAAACCGTTTTCAATTGTTATCCCTCCCACCGCTTAATTGACCGATATTTGTAAAAGCCAGCGGTTAATTTGTGTTTTCAGCGATACGCGATGAGTTTGCGCGTTGGGATGCTTTTTGCACGCGTGGGATAGTTTTCTGCGATGTGTCGTCGGCTTGATGAAGTAGTATGGTAAGCTGGAGCCAACATATGGTTCCAGTGAATCCTGTTTGCTTAGATATCCTAGAGAACTATAAAATGTAATTGATTCTCATCTTCTTCAACATTTTTCTAGATTGGAGAATTACAAAATCCTAGGAAACTTTGGCTACATAGATGAGACTGCGTTATTATTTGTGGTTTAGCTGACCGAACTCCTGTACATCTATACTCTGAGCCAGATATAAGTAAACTTGGAAAAAAGTTTCAACCATGTATAAACATCAGATCTATCATATTTTTTTTAGAGCTTACAGGTTTACAAACGAGCAGTTCATAATGCGCACAGCGAATGAATGGAACTCACCACCTGCGTCTGTGTTTCCGAACGCATTCAAACCGAATCTCTTTAAAGTTAGAGTGAACAGGCTTCTTCTGGGTAAGCTCACTCCATCGTCGACTCTGTCTCTGTCACCTCTGACCTAGACTAGAGTCAAGAGCAAACCCATCACAAATAACAAAATGAAAAAAGTTTAGGGAAATGTCTTTTTGACGGTATCATTTTGAAACTTAACAATTTTATAGAAACAGGTATTATATATATAAAACTATACTGGGTACAAAATAGTGTACCTAAGTAATAATCACGTCACCCTCAGAACAATGTTAACTCAATTTCCGTACACAGCATCCGTTTGATCTTGGTTCTATTAGAGTAAAAAGAGACATCAAAGTAGTTTGTTATTAGTCAATAAAAAGTTGTGACAAAAAAAAAAAAAAAAAAAATTTGCTATGTTTTTTTAATATCGCAGTTCATCACACTATCACAATCAGGCGAAAAATTGTGTGTGTGTGTGTGTTTTTGTATGTTTTTTACATTTTCACGCTTGGACGGATAAAATTTAGCCCAGAGATAGATTATAGTCAGGAATAGCACATTAGACACTTTTATCCCGGTAAAATGTTGCCTCGGGTTAATTTTCCACTGTCACGCGGGCGAAGCAGCTGGCAGAAGCTGGTTTTCCAGAAACAAATATAAAAACAAACTTCTTAGTTATTACACCAGGTACTTAATTTATCCTTCTATTCGTAGGTAGTATATAACTACCAACGATTCAATTAAACCAACACACATCTAAACCAAGAAACAACTAAAATCGTCCACAAAACAGCAAACATCATTGTCACCGCAGCACAAACTTTTTACAGCGTATCCCTAATCTCGTTTGCATTCTAAACATGATGCTTTTATTATAGCAAAACACATAATCTCACAAGTGTAATAAACAGAACATTTCGACGGAGTATAAAAGATTATTCCATTGTGCTTTGTGTTCAAATACTTTGATTGTCCATGACGGGAGTGCATAACACCTATTTTTCTAAGAAGTTTGGTCTATCAAGTTGATGGTTGTGATGTAGTGTGGTCTGGGGATAGACCACCCGTGGTTGGAGACTGTACCTGAACAAAGAAGCGATTTTTACCGAAAGTCTGGGCCCTTATTCTGACGTGTCAAAACTTCAAAGGTCTTTATGTCAAGAGTGAATAGGTTACTTCTAGGCACGAGTTCTTCAACGTCGACCACATCATCGTTTACCATCAGTTTCAATAGTGGTCAAGCGCGAGCTTATTGTTAAGGGCCTTCCACCGGTTTAGTGCCTTAAACGGTTACTTTCTAAAGCATACTCCTTAGTAACGGCTTGGTCAAAAGCTTTGAAAAAAATATGTATTTATTTTTGATTCATATACATTATTTCTGAAACAAGGTTTTTTCGTATAGCTAACAGTTTTGTTTAAAAAAAAAATAACAACACGATATTTTTTCGCAACTTTTGGATACACTTCCAAAACGACTAGGATGTTTAAAAATATTTTTACACATAACAATTGATGGCTGGAATTTCCACTAACTGAAAAAGCATATGTAAATCAAATAATATTTTGCAAACAAAACTGCTCAAAAGGAGGTTCAATGGCCAGTACTGCTACTTTATCATTAGGTGTATATATCGCTTTAATAATAAAAAATCTATCATGGTTTGACTGTGAGAGAGATGAGACAGAGCTCTGCAAGAGGAAGAGCACTATACCCTATTCACAGAAGGATCACTATCGCGTTGACACGTCATAGTACGGCACCTGGACACGACTTTCATTGACAATTGATATGGAAAGGCTTACATAACATATTATTTGAATTTAGCTCTTTCCTTAGTTATGCAAGATTGTGGAGAGGCGATCGTTGTCATGGATGGCCTATGTATATTTCTGTAACAAATTATATTTTGAGCATTATCCTCCATAAGGTCCTAGGTACATAGGTACCTATTGCTTCTCTACGTAAGGGATCCTGACCATGTTTATGTGTCACAGTTTTCTAATCGCTTGCAACAAAACCCAGGGCAAGAGCAAAGATATCGTGCCGTATTTATTCTTCGTGCCTTTATTCTAATCTGGCAGAAAATCACGAATCATAATAGCGTAGTTGACAAAAATATCTATTTAGTCCGTCAGTTATATAACCTAAAAATATTGGACACGTATTTTTGTATCTTTTGCCACGTAAACAAAAAATTACGACGATACAGTGCGTTGAAATATCGCGTGACGTCACGGTGTGCTACACTTTATACTGACAAAGTGACGTCACAAGCCCCCACTCCTGAACTTTGATTCACTTTATCTTTGTCATTTTTTATTTATTTGATAAAGCAAAAAATACGTGTGCAATATTATTTGATAATCTCACTGACGGACTAAATAGAATCATCATTTTTCTACCCAAGAAACATCTCTATTTTCAAATAACTTCAAACAAAAAGACCTGCCAAAGTTAAACTTAAACACTCCTTAGCTGCCACCGTGCTTAATAACAATACCATCATGAATTTACAAATTTACGCGCTTTGCCGTCTCTAAATAACACATTAGAAGGAATTTTACGCGTTCGCTGCATTTCCTTGACCATTACGATTGTTCTTGTGATGTGTTCGCAATAAAACCTCAGTTTCTATGCCGCCATTAATACTTAGTTCAAAGGAGTTGTCGACGCTTCATCGTATACTATTATTTGCAACTCAAAGACGATTAAGTTGCGATTTTTGTCTGTTTTCCTTTAGGTCGTTGAGCTTTTTGTCTTGTTTGGGAGATTCTGTATGTTTGCATTATGGTAGTTTACTGGATAGAAAAATGATAATTCTATTTAGTCCGTCAGTGAGATTATCAAATGATATTGAACCCTTGAATATTTTTTGTTTCATCAAATAAATAAAAATTGACAAAGATAAAGCGCATCAAACGTCAGGAGTGGGGGCTTGTGACGTCACTTTGTCAGTCTAAAGTGTAGCACACCGTGAAGTCACACGATATTTCAAAGCACTATGTCGTCGTAATTTTTTGTGTACGTGGCAAATGAAAAAAATACGTGCCCCATATTTTTAGGTTATCTAACTGACGATCAAAACAGATATTTTTTGCCTATTTGGTCTGGTTATTTTTCTAGACAACTATACCTACTTAAATTCTTAATATTGTTAAGAATAGTCGAGATCTTAGCTCAAAAATTATACATAGCTATCGTGTATCTAACTATAAATGGAAAACTATCACAATTCGATTAAGTCTATGCCTAAGATTCATTCATCATTTTCATTACATAGTTGTTTTGTAGATAAAAAGATAAAACTATCATTGACACTCTAACGTTTCCAATAGTGATGTCCCGCCAAAACATTTTTGTAACTGGCACGAATGAAAAATATAAAGATGAATGTAGATGAAGCAAAAAGAAACGTAGGATTTTTTTTAACTTCTTCCCATTCCCTGGGAAAATATTATGTCATTTTTATATGTATTTAGTTTTTTTTTTTATTATTATCTCAGTAAACTGGGCTAAAAGAAGCTGCTACAATCGATGTTTTTGTTTCATTCCCAGATCGACATGGATATAACGGGGTCTTAGAGTCGAAATATAACATGTACAATTGTGCATATCCTTCAAAAGATACCTGGATGCTTACTGCTCTGTTTACCCACTTCAATCAAAACCGTGAGTATATGTACTTCTTAGTTCCATGCATATGTCCATGTTGATCTAAAATCGGAGATAGAATTCCTAGATTTTTAAGTTTTTGTCTGAGCCACCACCTAATAAAAACATTGTGCACCACTGTTGAAACATATTAAAGACACACAAACAATTACAGCTTTAGAAAATCAGACAGAAGTTGACGAAATTTTTTCGGATTGATAAATTTTGTACGTTAATTTAGGTCGATTTGGTCATTTATTAAAAGGTTATCAAACCAAATAAATACGAAAATACTTCCTTTAAAACCATAAATAAAAAAAAAAAACAGCGATCCATCGTCCCGCGCAAATTGTAAAATGCAACTGTGGGAATCACTCCCTTACGCGCGATGAACGTCGAAATGATCGGTATGTCGGTGTGAAAAGTTAAATAAACCGACAAATAAACGATTAAACTGATTCCATTTCAATGAAGGAGGTTTATTATAAATAGAATTTTGTGGTGACATTTCGAGGATGATTTTGACAGATGTCACTTGATGTTGTGTAATAGTAGCTGGCTCGGTTAGTTGGTTACCTGGTAATACAAAACTGCAGTGTAGATTTCAACAATCATAGTTTAAACATTATCACCAAGAATATCAAATGGACGGTGAAAACTGAAAAGTAAGGCATCGTCAAATCACAAAAAAACGTTATAATGCAAAGTATCGATCAACAAAGTCCACATACTGTAACTTCGGCTTCTCATAAAACGTAGTTGCTTTGAATTTGGTACCCTCATCCACATGATTATAGATTTAATAATAAAAAAAAAGTATATAAACCTCGCAAAATTGCTATCAAGAATTCTTACTAGTTTTGTGCGATGTCATTATTTATTTAAAAAAAAATAAAAGAACACTCTTCTTGCAACAAAAAGTTCGTTCCATTTTTGAATTTTTCTGCCTTGTCAATTTTGAAAATTAATTCCAAATTCTCCTGTCAATGCCTTACTTGAAAAATATCCACTCGTGTATAATAAGATGCAATACAAAATTACACAAACCCTCCCATACCCGGAGGTGTGTACTCACGGAGGGCCCTCGTCCCTCTCGCCGTGACAATGGCACTCCAGCATCATTCCTCTCGCGTGAGCACCGATCACTTATTATTTCCTTATTATTATTGTTGGCTTCATGGTTCACGCTATTGTTTGTCATTTTCCGTTTTGTCTTGTTAGAATTTTGTTGTTATTTTTTTTAGGGTGAGTAAGAATTTGGTATGTGGTTCCGCAAAGTTTGAAGTTTGGGAGTTTTCCCATTCTTTATTGTCATTATTTCCAACCTTTAAAGTTCGACTCCTATAGAATCACTATCAATATCTTGTAAATCTGCGAAAAATTATGGCAATCTGCCTTTATCGGATTGATTTGTAAACCATATAGTCTCGCGCTATATTTTTTTTTATAGGCTCGCGCTTGACCACTATCTCACCTGTTACTAAGCGATGATGTGGTCGACGGTGAAACACGCTTGCCTAGAAATAACCTATTATATTAATAACTAGCTGACCCCCGCGGGTTCGCTCCCGTCAAAATTATAGCCTATGTTACTCGGGAATAGTAAATGTAGCTTTCCAGAGGTGAAAGAATTTTTAAAATCGGTCCAGTAGTTTCGGAGCCTATTAGGTACAAACAAACCAAAAAAAAAATAATTGCTCTTTATAATATTAGTATAGATAAACTATTATATTCACTATTGACTTAAAGACTCCTAGATTGTAGCTGTCGGGAAACAGACTCCGGCAGGGAATTCCACTCCTTAGCTGTACGCATAATAAAAGTATTTCCAAAAAGTTTTGTGCGTACGGGTGGGATGTCCACCATGTACCGATAGCACATCACCGTACGTCTGGTACTCCGATGATGAAACGGGCTAGTTGGAATTAGATCGTGCAATTCCATCGCACACTCCCCGAAATGTAACCAATTGTGAGATGTAACCAATTCGGAGTGGTGTTCAAGGCTCCGGAGCTTTGACTTGACCAGTGCCTCATCGCCGATGAGCCTCTTGGCCCGCTTTTCGATCGACTCTTTTGCGTCAAGCTGATATTTATATACACAAAAACTTATGTTAATTGGGAGAGAATGATAGCGAGATATGTTACGGTGATACAAAGAGTACTGTTTTTATAGCTTTCGTTGAGAAGAGATGTTGTTAAATATGACACAAACCTTTCACTTTTATAAAATATGTAAATTTCAACCCGACAAGGTTGCAACATCCACAATGATGCAACAGTCTATGAAAAGCCGAAAATGTTAGAAACAAACGAGATAATACAATTAGATACTAATCACAATGTCAAAATCAATTGACAACTAACAACAGATAGAGAATAATTGACATTTTGTATTAGTATTTCGTGCATTGAAGCTGGCAGGTGTGATCAACTGATTGGTGTCCTAACTGATCTAAACATTAATGATTTTAAACCAGTGAAAATGATAGGCTTTTGTTCACAAGATTTGACTTAGATTTGAGTATAGGAAGCTGAGGTGAACTGTAGTATATATCGCGAATTTTGAATAATCCATAACATATCTTGCATTTATTTTAGAGTTTATGTGATTCGGAAACGGCTTATAGAGTTAATATATTTCTTCTATAGATAGTAGCGAATGTTGGTAATTAGTCATCAGTGTCCATTTAGTTAAATTCTTCAAAATAGAGATATTTATGAATACTTTTTTAAAGTAAATTTATGAATCCTTTTTAGGGTTCCGTACCCAAAGGGTAAAAACGGGACCCTATTACTGAGACTCCGCGGTCCGTCTGTCTGTCTGTCTGTCTGTCTGTCTGTCTGTCACCACGTTGTATCTCATGAACCGTGATAGCTAGACAGTTGAAATTTTCACAGGTGATGTATATCTGTTGCCGCTAATAAAATAAATATTTAAGGGGGGCTCCCATACAACAAACGTGATTTTTTGCCGTTTTTTACGAAAATGGTACGGAACCCTTCTTGCGCGAGTCTGACTCGCACTTGGCCGGTTTTTTAAAGTAATTCGGTAATCTGTGATCCGAAGATAGCCTCTAAATTTTCAGGGGTTAGAAATTAAATGTTGCTTAAAGCTTCTCATTAACAGGAGTACTTTGGAAAGCTGGTTTCATTTTAGGGTTCCGTACCCAAAGGGTAAAAATAGGACCCTATTACTAAGACTCCACGGTCCGTCTGTCTTTCTATCTGTCTGTCACCAGGCTGTATCTCATGAACCGTGATAGCTAGACAGTTGAAATACAGATGATGTATTTCTGTTGCCACTGTTACAAGAAATACTAAAAACAGAATAAATATTTAAGTGGGGCTCCCATACAACAAACGTGTTTTTTTTGCGATATTGGCACGGAGCCCTTCGTGCGAGAGTCCGACTCGCATTTGGCCGGTTTTTTTATTTAGATTAGATATGTGGAAAATAGGTGTACATTTCTTTATTATGTATTTTGTGTGGCGTTCTTCGGTCCGGTTTTCTCGGACTTGTTATTACAGACTATTCTAGATTCGATTTTTCGATGCATGACAAAAGGCTGGAATTTTTCAATTTAGTCAGCCAGTATTACTCATCAAAATTGATTGTGGGAAATGCCTATCCGGATTTCGGATATATTTCCTAGATATAGGAAAAATATATCCGAAAGATATCGGATTAGAAAATTCATGAAAATGAATTTCATCATCTGCCTAGCCTTTTCCCAACTATATTGGGGTCGGCTTCCAGTCTTACCGGATTCAACTGAGTACCAGTGTTTTACATGGAGCGACTGCCTATCTGACCTCCACAACCCTATAACTGGGTAACACGGTACCCCTTGGCAAGACTGGTGTCAGATCTCAAGCGTCTGACTATTCGTAACGACTGTCAAAGATCTTCAAATGACAGCCGGGACCAACGGCTTAACGTGCTTTCCGAGGCACGGAGGAAACTCGGTATGTTGAAATGGTCACCCATCCACGGACCGACCTCGTCAAGCGTTTCTTAACCTTAAAGATCGACTCGTGCGGCTGTTATTATTTAGCCACGAGAATTCATGAAAATGAATTTAATGGTATTTAATGGAATGGATAATGTTCAAGTATTGTGTTAAATTTTGGAAAGTTAAATTCGATTATTGGCCTAATTGAATAAATATATTTGATTGGTTTCCGATTTTGAAAAAAAAGTTATAACCTAGAACTGTGTAAATAAATAATATCTCCTATTTCGTAACAAAAATATATTCAGACCAATTGCTTAGTCAGTACGGGCGAATCTACCGATCCTATTTTGTTATTCCGATTGCTATGTGTTAGTTCATCTTCGAAGAGGATCTGAGTTATTTATTGAACAGAAGTTTATTTTATGGCGTCCATATATAAAATAGTAATTTGGGTCAATTTAGTCTAGCTAATTTGTTAAACTCTCTTCTTGAACGAGCTATTGCCTATTGAGAAATGGTGTGGAGGGCTGTCTCTTCCAAATATATAATGAAATATGTCAGCAAAAATAGAATTCATAATTTCCACCCCACCTAAGTACAGGTATAACAAGTTACCTGTTCCTATGTTTGAATATTTCAGAGTGGGTAAAACAAAATCCAATTTCGCATATTCATACCGAAACAAAAAATCATAAGTGACTTTCCGAATAAACCCTCGTTAGAATTAGAAATCAACCGTCACTGGCCGAAAAAAAAAACAATAATTATAAAGCGCGCGTAATTCTAATTCCGAATTCAAATTAAAGCCGCTTAATGCGCGGGAGCGACCCCGTTAAAAAAAAGAGTTGACGAGTGCTCGGAGGGTGGTAATTTTTCATTAATTTAAGTTCACCATTCCCTGTTTTGTTTGCTTTTAATCGCATTTCTAATTAATCCCGTCGAGAATAACGTGACAACTGTCGACTATGGCCGCCATTTTTTCGAGCCGAGTATAGCAGATGTCGGCCGATTTCCATTTGTTTCTGAGATTAATGATTCGGTACGATTGTGAATTTTTCCGGTCGGCTTTTGTTGTTTTAGAAGCAATTTGTCCGCTTACTTTTGTAGAGAGGCAGTCGTTAAAGCCTCCACAAATGATATTGGAACGGAATAAAAAAAGTCGCGACAAAAGGGTTTCATGTATTCGATTTCAGTTGCATGCCCACGGAATTCTGGTTGATGAAAACGAGTTATTATATTCACTGTTCTAAAAATAATCAAATCCTGTTGCATTGGAAAATAAATAACATTAGACAAGCTTTAAAATATGCCAGAGCTTAGTAATAGTCGAGTTTTATACTGGTATTAACCTATATTAATACCTTATTAATATTTGGTACACTAGGCACACACACCTGCAAATATCAAACTAGCTAAAGATGATAAAGCTGAAAATCCAACCAATACCAACATTAAAATAATGAATAACAAAATCACAGAAACAAACTATAATGGTAATTAAGTTATTTAAGAAGAAAAGCAAGACAACGAATAAACGGAAACATTGTCAAATGTCTGTTCCCAATGCCTAGCGGTAGAGGACGGTAACTTAATGTCGCTTAGATATTTATAAAACGGGCTTATAGCAGTGATAGGAATGTAACCTGGACAAGAAAGAATCTGTCGTAAGTAATAGAAATACTTATAGAAAGAGATTCTGCTCCAAATCTATATTTATGAACACTGTTATGTTGGGACAGATACTTAAATTAATATCAGTATTACCTCTTTTATATTTCTACAGCTGTTCTCTAGAAAAGTGTGAATGAAAATGTTTTATCGGATACATAACATATTCCAAAGTGGAAATCTTTTGCATCATATACTTTCATTCAATTTTATTATTGCTTCTTCTGATCGTGTCTATGGCGATCTAAATTGAGTCGGCTCAGAATTCATCCCCACATTGCTTAAAATTACCTCAATTTAAAATATTTCCCCAAGTTAAATATTCCATGTTACTTCCACCCTAACCACACGAATATCCTTCACAAATCGCAAAAATAGTTTCATTTCCACGAGTCACTTTGTCCCCTACGGAACAAGCCATACTCAATAATGCAAGAACTCACACCCGGCTTATAACACGTACAAATGACACCTCGATTTAAAAATCTACCATCCGTAACGGACCGTAAGTAATGGTAGATTGTGTAAAGTCATGTCTACTTATATGTGATGCAAAGAGTTACTTATGTAGTGGTTGGACTTGGATTCTATAGCTATATGATCATAAGGATGTGTCTAGTTATTCATGTATCTCCTATACTTCTGTGATTGGTCATGTCTTTTGAGGCGTAGGAAACTTTCTGAATTGTGTCTTCTTTGATTTCATGGGTGATTGTTTTATTTTGAACAAACACAGTTCTTGAACCAGAGGCTATGCTCCCATATGTTAAATCTTCTATAATAACTTATCTCAATCTGTCACTGTTCAAACTTATTGGTATATCACTATGGCTGAAGGGAATGGACTGCTATTCTTAGCGAGCGAAGTGATGTGGCGGAATAGTTAACTAACATTTATAATCCTTAGGATGCCCTTTAAAAAAATCTCGTTACGATTACACAATACGAAAGTGTAATGCTTGTTAGGATCCTCAATTAGACGTAAGCAAAAGATTTTCCAGTGAATCCTCAAAAAGTAAAAGGTAAACGTGAATATGACTAACAACATCCTCGAACCTCAGCGAAAAAGCAAGCAGCACTCTTGTATCTAGAACAAAGACTTAAATAAATGAAGAACAAACACGAAGATCGCAAATCGACTTAATATCGCACAGTTAGTAGACCTAGCCTTTATAGTGAACTGCTATAAGTGTCTGCTGGCTGTAAATTTTCACAGCGGCGATCTGTGGCCGGTCTTTGTGCTATTAATTTGTAATGTCCCCCTCTGCCTGCTAGATGCATAGTTCGGATATACGAGAGAGCGTATGGGGGGATAAGTCGACAGCTTTAGGCTAAGGTTTTGAGTGCGTGCGCTCTTGCTTGTTGCGAAGTTAAGTTTTGGGTGTGAGTGAATACACTAAATGGAATAATTTGATTGTTGGAATTCTTTTAAATAGGAATGGGATGTGTGTTGGTTGAAGATTGCCGTTAGGTGAATGGTTATGAAAAAGTTAATAGATTGGCTAAAGTATGTGCAGGATCCTCAGAAAATAAAGAGAAAAATCAAGTTTGTTTTGTCATTGATGTTTGTTTTTAAAACACAGGCGCAGATGACACAAGGTAAACATACTAGCATACAAAATATTTTCAAAACCCGACCTCAAAATTGCCATACGATATACACCACACTCATACCAAAGATCGACACATCGTTCCCCAAACGCCTACCGATGACACGCAACATATTCGAAATCTTCAGACGTGTCGTCGTTTTAGTACCTCGTGCTGAGCCTTTGCCGATCTTCAATGGGGGCCCGCGTTTCCGATAGGATTAAGCCAGACTTACTGCTCGGTCAGGAACACGGCGCGACGCAGTAACCCATCCCCCGCACACCCGCGCCACACACCCTACGAGCCTTACCTCACCCCCTCCCTCACCCGCCGCATTAGGAGCAATCATATTCGACGGCTGCTAGGTTTTGGCATCGTTCTGTGTTACTTAGCCTCGGCCAGCTATTTGTGGAACAATGATTTGGTCTTGTCTTAGTTTGTAACGTCGTTTAGGCCCATTTTCGTGCATCAACGAAATCTTTTTGCAACTTTCTGAAAGAAAGAAAGAAAGAAAGAAAGAAATCATTTAATTTGCAATGAATGTGGGTACAAAATAAGATGTAAGCATTACAAAAAAACAGTTCCAACAACATTCTACCTTACGGCATGCAAAAGTAAAACATATTTATATCTACTCAATTATACAACTAAATAAACAATAAGAACACAACAATTCTACAGGTTTGTGGATCTTCAACCTTCCTACATAAATTAACCATCAAAAACAAAATCTTAATTATATATTTTACAAATAAATTAAATCGATTATTTTGCATACATTATCAAGGCACATAATAAAATTGAAACAATATTATAAATTATTATATCATTATATCACACATTAATCATTATTATTAATTATTTATTTTATCACTATCTACGTAAGTTCATCATTATATCATGTTACGTTATTATCATCCAAATATTCTTGTATAGAATAATAACATTTATCTATTAGTAAGGATGTTAGCTTCTTCTTAAATATGCTTAATGACATTTCTTTGTAGGCATGAGGTATTTTATTATAGATAACGGGTCCCATTGATAGTAAGCTTTTTCTTAATAATGCCGTTTTGTATCTACCTGTAAACATTAGATTTTTGTACTGCGATCTAACAGGTCCCGGACGTGTTCTAATATCGTCCATTAGGGTAAAAAGGTGTATGTTTGTTCTAACAAACATTGCAACTTCAAGTATATACAACGACGGAAAGGTGAGTAATTTTAGAGACTTGAACATAGGTGCACAACTGTCGGTATTTTTAAGACTAGTCATCGATCTTATGCAACGTTTTTGGGCTTTGAATATCCTCTCCCTCTCAGTACAGTTACCCCAGAATATAACTCCGAATCTCAAAACTGACGCAACTAGACCATGATAAGCTTCCAGCACGGTGCGAATGCTTACTTTTTTTGCCAGGTTATAAAGTACGTACGCTGACTTGCTTAACCTCTTACATACATCCTCCGAATGCGGTTTCCAGGTCATTTTGTTATCAATTAGAATACCAAGAAATTTTGTGACATTTGTCGAGTCTACTTTTTGTCCATTGAATTCAATATTAAAATTTTCAGCTCCTAGACGCTGATGAAAATGCATAATTTTTGTTTTTTGTATATTTAATATTAGATTATTTCTATTAAGCCAATTTATTATGTTTTTCAATGCATTATTAATGTCCGTTTCATAATTATTTTTATTTCCGCATTTTACTATTACTGTACTGTCGTCTGCAAATAAAACCATAGGTTGTTGAATATGTCGAGGCAAGTCGTTAATGTATAATAGGAACAATAACGGTCCAAGTATACTACCCTGTGGAACGCCATACTTGACTTCCCTGAAGCCGGATAGATATTTATATTCACGTTTAGTTTTCACACATATCCTTGATATTTCTGTGTATTGCTTTCGATTAGTAAGGTATGACTTTATTAGATTTAAGACGTTTCCTCTAATGCCGTAAGTGTAAAGTTTATTTATAAGAGCGTCATGGTTTACGTAATCGAATGCTTTCGTCATATCAGTATATATGGCGCAAACAGGTATTTTATGGTCCACATTTGGCATTACGTTATTCAGCAGGTCATATATTGCCATGTTAATATTTTTATTTTTTCGGAACCCCTTTTGCTCGTCACATAAGATATTATTTTTAGTTAAGAACTTATCAACTGTCTCGTAGATAATTTTTTCAAAAACTTTGGAAAACACTGGAATTAAGGCCACCGGCCTATAATTAGCCATGTCTTCCTTGCTATTTTTTTTATGGAGTGGTTTTATAATTACTTTTTTAAGACTGTTGGGGAAGGTTCCTGAGCTAATACTTGTATTCATGATGTGACTTAAAGGACCAGCAATTATATCAGACACAAATTTGACCACAGAAGTTGTTACACCGTCAAAGCCATGACTTTTTTTATTTTTTAATGTTCTTATGGCTCTAGCTATATCCTGTGGAACTACTGGCGGCATGAACATTGAGTTCGGGCTATTGGTTATTCTAGTGATCTGAATCTGCTTGGTTGAAAAAATCGATGTTAAATTACCTACTACGTGGAAGTGTTATTAGAATCTAGCTTCAAATGCCTCAAAGCGGTCTGCTGTCCGAAAGTTTTCCTTAGGTCCTATTTAAATGACTTCTTAATCAAAGACTCTGTGGTACTCAGAAGCCTAGGCGTGACCCGTCAACCTTAGAGTAGTCCCCAAAGCCTAGCTTTGTGCGTAAGTTTATTACTTACGTTCAAAGGTTTCTTGTGTGCGGTGTGGCCGTACGTAAAGACCACAGTGTCACTTGCTGCGTAAGAGGAGACTTAGGGAATAGCTTCGGCAAAAGGATGGGATGCTGCATCGTGATTATGTGGATGTCGCTTACACGTCGCTCGTACAGCATCTATGGCTTGAATATGTACAATATCAACAAATAATGTAGTTTCGAAATACCAGACTTTTATTGAGCCTCCATCTTAAATTTGTTAAAGACTTCTACGTAGTTTAAAGGTACATTTTATTTTATATTTGTGATATCTAAATCTTCTCAATTGACTAAATAATTATAACATAAAAAAAAATATTGAATTCAATCATCGAATATAAAGACCAAAAAAAAATCATTTGTAACTACTTCCCAAGTTCAAAAAAAACACAGACTAAACCCTCCTGATACATACGCCGAATCTCATTGATTACCCTTATAATAAGTATCAATAAGTTTCCATACATCCACACCTGCACCCCTGACCCACAAGCCGATTCTCAGCCGAAACAGCTTATTTAGCCGAAGGACGTCCACTGCTGGACATAGGTCGACTCCCTCAAGTGTCGCCACCTCGATCGGTCCTGCGCGTCTCCCTTCCAGCGGATTCCCTCAGTCCTAGCAATAGCTATCTTTTCTGTACAAACATAATACCTTTTCAATTGACACCTCGATACGCAATATAATTTGCTTGTTTTTTTGGAATTTAAATTCGCAAATGATTCTACCGTCTCAGACATTTTTTACTCCCATGTTCAAAATACTATCTGACCAAAACTTATTACTTTCAACTGCTTACTCAGTCAAAATAAATCACAGAATAAATCACCGAACCCTCTTGCCACACTTCGACTCCTATGGCCTGTCCTGCAATATAAGTATGTATTTATCTTTCCATACATCCACACCTGCCCTAGTGACCGACAAACCGTATTATCTCCTATCTTCGTTGTTGAAGCTCATAAAAGCTTCTCAATTGACATATTGTTTTTTTTTGGAATTTAAATTCGCAAATGATTCTACCGTCTCAGACATTTTTTACTCCCATGTTCAAAATACTATCTGACCAAAACTTATTACTTTCAACTGCTTACCAGTCAAATAAATCACAGAACGGACGCTGCTGCCATACGTCGAGCTAGGCATCCCATAGTCTACCCTTATATAAGTATTTATAAGTTTCCATACATCTGCACCACTGACCGACAAGCTACCTAATACTAGGCGTGCGTTCGACAGGCGAGGGCTGTAAACATTTTTGTATTGTATCTATTCCTGGTGAATGGATGAAGGGGTTCTTGATTGATGTGGCAGAGAAATGGATTCTGTCGATATGTAGGTTTGTTAGAAAAAGGTTGGTTATGTAAATAATAGTCACAATACCTTAGGATGTACTCTTTTATTCTTTAAAGTACACCAAATATTATACACAATGTTTCAAGAGTTCATGTACAAAAGCGAGGTATGCTGTTGAATTATCCCCCAGTAAAGGTTACCAAAAAAAAGACTCTTTTCAAAGTTACGTTGAGCAACAAACACTTATTTACGATTTCCCTTTTTCAAAGATTTGTCTCCAAATCCATTTGAGTCTATTAGCGTTGTCTAAAACTATTTTACTTATGGTTGATATTATTTTAAATCGGCTCTTCTCACTTTTCTGAATCACGGTTGGTCTTTGGGAGCAGGTCTTTAACAAAGAAATTCAAAAACAAATAGCATTTAGAATTACAGTTAAACTTGGTGTGAATAAGTCATATTTCAACTTAAATC
The DNA here is from genome assembly GCA_949775005.1 of Orthosia gothica. Classification (NCBI taxonomy): domain Eukaryota; kingdom Metazoa; phylum Arthropoda; class Insecta; order Lepidoptera; family Noctuidae; genus Orthosia; species Orthosia gothica. The sequence continues at coordinate 8,578,275 of OX459050.1, forward strand.
AAATAAAAGTAAAAGCATTATTATAACTAGTCCATCTCAGATTGAACGAAAATCGAAGATAAGTTTGGAATTATCATACCCAGTTTTAACTCCAGCTTAATCAGCATTATACATGCAATTTCTATTATTCGTTACTCAGAATCTACAGTTTATGCCGCAATGATATTTGTTCATGGCGCTCTAATGCATTTCCAAGTATTGAAGCTTCTGCGGTCTAATACGGCGTATGTATGGACTTCCATAAACATTTACTTGGATCATTCCAGGTATTATGATCGCTTCTGCTAATTTATTCATTTCAGCACTATTCTTAATTTCGTTTGGTGCGAAATTTTTTGGTAGATTCAGTATAAGAGTGGTAGATACAATTTGATTATAATGTTTAATAAAAAATCTTAAAGATCTTTCTTAGGATATATACAAAATGGAAGCGGTTATATTCGGTTTCTTTTGTGGCAGACTAATTAATTAGTGCTCCTTTACTGTTAAAACTTGAAAAGTTTCAGTCGTCCCATGGTTTTCAAGTTCTTGATTTTCATCGTTTTTTATCCCAACATCTTCATGTTCCTGCCCTTGTCCTATATTACTTAGGGTTGGCACATAATTATTATGTTCCTCCATTCTGTTCTTTATCTCAACAAGGTTGATTAAAACTATCTCTGTAAGTGTGTATGGAGCTTCCAAATCTTCAATTCCAAGCGCTTGTATTTCATATATTATTTGCCTTCGTTATTTTAACATGTAAACGTGTATTTTGCACTAAATAATGTCTCTTAAAGCACAAAACAGGAATAATTAAATAAATTCTAATACTAATTTACTAACTAGACCTAATAAAAAGGATTTGTGGACCGGTATTGGTGCATTATTAGTTACCCACCTAACTCTAATGCCCCTTCTACATAATCGGTACTATGTTACCTCTGCACACGGTATTATACCCATAAGATACAGGATCAACATATCTTGTGTTCGGAATTTACTCCTGTTTAGGTCTACTTGCAGTAAATAAGTAGAAAATGTAAAGGAAATACACAGTACAACATAATTAAAGTTTGTTCAGATATATAACGCGTTTCAAACAAGACTTATCGATAAAATTAGATCGACGCTGCCTGAGCGGTCAAATTTGATAATTGAAAACGGCACTTTAAATTAGGAAATACCGAAGAAACTTTTTGAAAATGGAACAAGAAAAATTGAATGCGTTCGCTAAAACAAGATTTGTACCAAGACTGATTACGGGCCTACAATTCCACATTTAAATTTCGAAACCCAGCAAACAGCTTGAAAAAAGAACGCGATAACCCTAAAGCAACAAACAAACCGTTCTTCCCAACGCCCATAATAATCCGTCCTTCAATTGACTCGCGATACCAAACAGCTGATACACTTTTTCTTCTTCCTACCTTCACCACATTCAAAACAGTACTTTGTTGCTCGTATCCTAAGGTTGATAATCGTGTAAATACATAGAATTCGAGCGAAAGAGGGAACAAAGGAGACGGGACCACGTGTCTTGACCTATTTGTGTCGTGCGATTGGTGTAGGTCGTGTTTACTATGTCTGGAGAGAGTTTTTAGAAGGTTAGGAGCTTTTTAGGGTTAGGAAAGTAGATAGGACTTTTGTTTCTTTAGGGATTTGTATGTGGTGAAGTGGTATGTATTGTAGCGTGGTGTAGCGTTTGGGGGGATTTCGTGGTTAGAAAACGATTGAGGAAGATTTTCTAAAAAGATATGGCTTGATTTTCCTTTCAACAACGAGCAACAAAGCTACTATCTTAATTTACTAATGTTATCAAAAATACAATTCGTATACATGTTTCATCCGTAATTCAATCTTTTGTGCTAAGACAAAATACCATGGCAACAATTAGCAAAAGCTAGGTTGTATCTAACCCTCGATTCCTGAAAAAAAAAAAAATTGGGTACTTGTCAAACTTTACTTTAGCATGAGAACTTGTCCAACTTAAGCATTACAATAAAGTTTGGCAACTTCAAATCTTGCTCGACAACAAGTCGAGCAAATAAAGGCACAGCCTCCTTTTCTTGAAGCCATTCAGTCCATTTTCGACCCCCCTGTAACTTCGTTGTGGATAAAACTAGCAGCCTGAATTTCAATTCTTAAACCAAGTCGGTATTTTTTTTTGTTTGTTACCGAATGAATAAGGTTTGTTTGACTTGATTATAAATTAGATCTCACTACTTTTCGCGGTAAAAGTCTACGCCGCGAGACTTGTGTCTTTTACATGTTATGTTTTTGATGGGATTCCTAATTCAAAAACCTTTAACGAAAGTTAGAATTTTTAGTCGAGCCCATATTTTTTTTAACTGTATGTTTTTGTCTTACAAATATTTAATTTTACTTATTTTCCCCACAGACGAGTCGGGATGCGAGGCTGATATGCTGGAGGGCGCGGAGGTGGGACGGCACTCGCCGCCCCGGCCGCAGCAAGAGCCCATCAACCTCAAGAATGAGGTGAGTCCTCTTCGTAACACGTGCTCTATGTAGGACATAAGATTAAGATGCAGTGAAGTTTGTACTTTATTAAGGACAATTTAAATGGATGTATTCGTTGCCTACCTGTTTACACGTTATTTTTATAAGAAGGTTTAGCAGCAAGAACTCATCAACCTCAAGAATGAGGTGAGTCCTCTTCGTAGCACGTACTTTATGTAGGACATAATATTAAGATGGAGTGCAGTTTGTACTTTATATAGGACATGAGATTAAGACGAAGTGGAGTTTGTACCTTATTTAGGACAAGTTAAAGGGATGTATTCGTTGCCTTGTCTGTTAATACGTGATTTTTATAAGAAGGTTTAGCAGCAAGATCCCATCAACCTCAAGAATGAGGTGAGTCCTCTTTGTAGCACGTGCTTTATGTAGGACATAAGATGACGTGAAGGTGTCGTGGTACTTTGTACTTCATGTAGGACAAACTTGTGGGATATTTTGTATTAAAATTAAATAAATCTGTTTACTATATGTCGGTACTTATGAGTATGTGAGACGAATATTAGCAGCAAGAGCCAAGAACCTCAAGAATGAGGTGAGTCCTCTTTGTAGCGTGCTGCTGTATAACATAAAATTGAGGTGAAGTAGTATGTACTTCATTTAGGAAAAAAATTAAGGGTTGATGATTTTTTTTTAATAAGTAATTTTAACGGCAACAGTGCTCGTTGACGTCAAGAATGAGTGAAGACAAAATTCATTATTAAATAAAATATAAAGTGAGTTACGGTATTGGTTTAGTAATCTATTTGTCCACTACGTGTTTCGTATTGCTAAGAAAAGAGACGGATGTCGTAAGGGCTATAGTATAGAAGAGAATATTCAAATTTTACTGTACAACAAAAAAGTTACCCACCTTTTTACAGAACTCAATTTATACAGGTACTATGGCTTATTCATCTCGAAAATGAGGTATTATAGCCCGTGAAGTATAAGATGGAGATGAAGTACACGTCCTGTGATACTTTGTACTTCATTTTGGATGAAGATTTATCTTTGATAGTTATTAGAATTATAGTTGTTGCTTAGTTTCTTGACTGTGTACTTATTTAGACTATGTACAGATTATGTAAGTTTGTATATCTAGTAGTAGCAGGTTCTCTTTATTTAGGACGTAGGATTAAGACAAAGTGAATGACTTGGCTTAGGTGTTTCTTTGAGCTCAATGATAAATGATTTTAATTCTGTAAGTTGGTTTGTACAAACACTTTTACATATCGATCATATTTTTAAAACTAGATGAGGTCGGCGTTTCCTATCTGACTACCAGAGTAGTCAGATAGGAAAGGATAGGAAAGTCTCAGAAGAAGAAAGGCCGAAACAAACTCATATGTTACAGTCACTTTTAAAGTCCAGAAAAAATCTTGGTTAGATAATGTGAAGACCATGTAGACTGATGTCTGAAATGGTCTTTTGAGGAAAGAACCAGCCAGATTGAGAGGACCTGTCCAGTCAGTGCACGCATTTGTCAATAACAGTGCAGCTCAACTCAGAATTTAAGTAGGTCAACGATTCCGCAAACAATACCAAAGAAAGGACATTCAGGTAGGCCGCATAAACTACTCAAACTGCCAGACCATGATTAAAAACTAACTGAGACAAATTAAAATTAAAAACAAAAAAAAGAATGATCCATACTTTTCACATTCACAATAATTACAATAAAATAATATAATACTTTAAAAAATAAATATTATTGTCATTGCAAGAAAAAAAATTGGGACAGGAATGAGAGGAGTTACTATTGATGATACACTACTTACTAAGTACTGTGTGTTGGACGTTATTGCTTCCTGAAGTGACATTAAGTGATGTGAACCCATCAACGTGAAGAACGGTCTAAGTTCTCGGTCTTTTTCTCACATGTGTTTCATTTAGATCATAATCCCTAAATAGCCATTTAGTAGGTGCTTTATATTGTTATCAAAACAAATAGACTTTTGTCACTTCTAAAACGAAGTCGCTCCGAAATAAAATAAAAAAAACTCGTACAATTTGTAAAAAATAAAATAACGTATTTAGTAGCAACCCTATGACTAGGTTAGTAGTGGCTGGAGGGGCGAATTAGCAACGCGATATTTGTATTGTGGTTCTTTTCAAATTATTTCATAGAGTTTGGTTAGAGGAAATGTGTTTTAACTAATTCTAATCAAGTTTATGTTATCATGCAATCTGTTGAAGCAACTGTTGCTTTATTAAAGGAAAATCCATGTCCAAATCCAAAATATTTATTTTCATTCCGACAGTGCCGAGTTCCACTCTGGACTCTAAAAAACAAGGCTGTCAAGCTCACCACTGCTACTTAGCTAACACGTGGCCTTTAAATTGAAAACGCGGACAAAGTTGAGTGCGAATAAACGCGCTCGGTCCTCAAGTGGCAGCTCGGCTCACCAAAAAGACGACGACGAGCCCAGGCTCAAAAGGTCCTCGCAAAGACTAAACATTCATCGCTTCGTTAGCGCTCCCGCGAAAAAATCGCCATACGATCCGACGCCGGGCAATCTGCACTGCCGATGCCGCAACCTACTTGCTTCAGAACCTATAGTATCGATTAGTGAGCGCTTTTTTATCCACACGCACTCACACACCGCCGCGGCGGGGCCAGCCTTTTTAACAATCTTTTTTTCGTCCACCCCCTCTCTCCCCCAAAACCGCCATGTCCATTGCGCGGATGCAAAGACCACCCCGCTCGCCCCACCCCTCATATAGCAGCATTGAAAATGGAATTTCCATGAGTGATGGAGTGTCAAACGGGAAGTGAAAAAACGGAGAAAAAGTACATTATGTTAATTATTGAACGCGTGCTCCGTCCGAGTTTAAATTGAATGTCATGTCGTACGCGTCCGTCGTGTCGTCGTGTCGTGGAAACGCACGCTTTTACTCTTCTATTCCGTTTCGTGTGTACGGTATAATTTTTAATTTTTACTCTTTGTTCGTGCTAAATTAATAATCGCATATGTCGAAATTCGGACAAGCCGTATATTTTGTATGTAGCGAATTTGAACAAAACTTGATTGGTAACTTTTGGCCCGTGCACGTGGACTTAGCGGAACCACATTATTGGCTTTTGATCAGAATTGAGCTCTATTAGCATGATTGTAAAGCTGTTAATGCTAGTTTGGTGGTCGGGCTAAACGACGGTAGCTAATAGTATATTATGCAACTAGTGAATAAAGGACGGATTTAAAGCGAGGGCCATAGATGAATCACGAGCAAGTGAAGGATTCTAACGACTGAATCACGACCGCAGGGAGTGATTCATGATGATTGAATCACGAGCATAGCGAGTGATTCAAGTGTTAGAATCCTGAGCGACGCGAGTGATTCATGGCCCTCGATATAAATCCGTTTTATTCAAGAGTTGCATACTATATTTTATACCATGACTACGAGAAAAAGAAAGATCTAAGCAAAAAGCACAAGGAATAATATTAATGGTAACGTTTATTACCTTCAAAATTTACAATAAATGAGAAACCTCAGTTTCACATTTAATGTAAATTGAAGCTGACCTAGGTAACAGCACCTGTGTTTCAGGGGCCAGTGACCACCTTCGTTACTTTGTATAATTATTATTAATTAAACACCAATGCAATTGATATTATAATTACAATTCAAATAAGTATTCACTAAACATTGAAGACCAAAACCAAAATCATTATTAAAATCTTAAATATAAACAAACTCAAAATTAAATCAATGAAGGAGTTTGAAAGTCGAATATTCTTTGCAATAGGAGTTTGTATCGAGTATTTTATGCGCAAGGAGGTGCTGTAACATTGAGATGTAGTATGAATATGCATTGGTGTGTTCTAAATTCAAACACCAAAACAGTGATTAAAAGTGCTTTTTATTCACTGTTTTCAGTGAATAAAATAAGCTTTTTAGAGGGGGAATGGTATAAAATGACTTTTATTTTCATTCACTAAGTACGGGAAGACAATGTGTACGCTAGTAATCTTTTCTACTAACTTTGTCGATTCTTTGGTTCTTGTTTTCTTCGCACGACTTCCCAGAACTTTGAGAAGATGAATTTAGTAGTACTATGTCTTAAGAATATTAGTTGTTTTCTTGGTTCTTATTACCCTCTGTTACATTGTAAGAGCTTAGCTAAACATAGACGAATGACGTCAGACCTCAGTGTTACTTATTACAATTTGGTCTGTTTCAATTTAATTACTGTCCTAGTCTCGTCACAATGACCGAGAATTGCATTAAAACTAATACCGAGACCGCTTGCTCTGTTTAACTTTTAATGAAATCTACTATCTAAGCGAGCATTGCACAAAAAGATCGGACAAAGCACTTTTTCACCGGACAACACGAACTATTCGGACAGTCGCAATGCTAATGGAAAAACCCGAAAAAATATTGGCGGTGAAAAAAATAGTTAAAAAAATCGTCGAGCACATTTGAATGAAAATTGGGTGGTGAAGGGGTGGCGCGCACGGCCGCCGATCGCCTATTATTATTATTATTACTTGCATTATATCTGCATTTTTTTCACGCACACAGACGCAGGCGCGCTCGCCATTTTTATTTTTTTCTTCCTTTTTTCTTTTTTCGGGAAATCGGCGGGGGCGCGGCGCCCCCACACATGGGCCGCGTGCGGAGAGCGGTGCTCACCAGAATCGAACTATACGATGTCTACAAGTGGACGAACATTTAAATTGGCTCTCATCAAATATTGACTGCGTGTAGTTTTTTCATTAACTATTTGGGCTTTTTGTGAGGTACGCTCGCGGCCACCGGCTGCTGCCGCTCAATTTGTATCTACTTCCTTTGAGCAGGTACGGAAGTGCATCACAAGTGGTTTTTTAGCTTCAATTAATATTTTTATGGTGCATCAATCCGCCCCAATCTGATTTTTAGAAATGCAGCATGCTTGATTTGCTTACGAATGAGGTTATCATTTTATTGCCGTAAAAAAACAATCACTTCCAAATATTTTAGAATTTGTTAAGTAAAAACTACATGTAGCATTGATCAAACCACCTCGAGCCTTACCACGAACGTTGTCAAAATGAATGCTTACAATTTTTTTCCGAACGATCCATTCCCGATAGAAAAAAAGAACGACTGCATATTTAACACAACTAACTCCAGGTCGCCGTAATTAATCATTCGTTTGATTTGATGGCACACACGAATATTTCATGTTTCCATGTCGCTTTCATCAAAATGTTTTAATAAAATCGCAACAGGTTGGGGTTGCTTGTTAAGAAAACATCAAGTGTTTGCGTAAATGGTCCTTAGGTCCCTTTGGTACAATCTGTTTAGTTATTTACTCTCTAAACTTGATTTGGTTAACTCACTTTGACTTAGAACTCATCCTGTTTAGGGATATCTTTCTTACCTTTGTCAATCACTGACCTATTTTGCTCTATATGTGTCAAGAAAGTCTCCCAAACCTCAGGAATTTCTTCAACGGTTTTCATGTCAAAATCTTAACCTTTCACAACCTCTACATCATCTTCTATAAACCTATCTTCTTTTAGTTTTCTTGGCCCATTGCCAAGTTTGCTAAAAAAAGAGGTCCGCCATTCCCTAGGACGTTTGGTCTTTCTTTTATGAACCATTTTACGTTGACCCCTCGGCCCTCGCTGCTGCCGTCTGATCTCACTATTTGAGTCGGCAACTTGTCTATACGATTGATGATACAAATGATTATAGGTTATTTATCTACTTAAGGAGTTATCATGTTTTGTTTTTACTAAGAGGTCGTACTTTTGAGAATAGTCGTCATGTCTTTCTAAATCTTAGTGTGACTACATTAAATCATAGTTTAGTTAATTTACATACGGACTTAGCTTGGCTTGTGTTTACTGAGATATCTTGCTTTTCGGCTCAGTCTTCATGTTAGTTTGATGAACTAAGTCTTAATCAAATTCTCATCGACCTTAGTAACGTACTTAAAGATTGTTCTTGAGAAAACTCATCAATACCATAATAAAAATTATAATAAGACACAAAATAATGCATGACCCACGTAGAACAACGGACGGCATTGCAGTCAAGCGAATTTATTATCATTAAAAAATGCAAAAAATCATAATTAAAGGGGTGGCGTGGGGGTGCATCCCATTTTTTATTTTAATTGGCTTGTAAATTACAAAAGTTATAGTGAAAACGTTGAGACCGTTTTTTCGGTATCATTATGCGGTTTTAAATTTTGTCGCTTACCCAAGGTAAAATGTATTACTATGGAAATAAGTTGCGCCTGATTAAATTAGTTATGAGGGTGTTCTGAGCTTGGGATGTCGTCTCGTTTGTGGGCTTCCTTATTTTTTGGGGTTTCTTTATCTGTGTTATTGGCTCTTGTGTGACATTGTGGGGTAATTTGTATTGCAATGACTAAGAAAACGATATGTCTGTTGTTGAGCAGACGAATTTTCTTTAAACATATGAAGCAATGCATCAGGAATTTTCTTAAAAGACTTCCGATTGTAACAGAGTGTCTTACGTAATCGAAATGATGTTTTGTTTGCTAAAACTTTGTTGGCTAGCATAATCAATGATATATAAAATGGATCGCGACAAAACAGTGTAGGGTTACCGACACAAAAAAATATTAATTCCACTCTCATGTTTATTTAAAACAAACTGAGTGGGTATTGTGATATTAAGTTAATAAATAACGAAATAATAAAACGATCAACTAACGAAAAATATCTTGGATTAAGGGTAGATGAAAAACTAACTTGGAAATTACACGTTGAGCATCTCAGAAGTAAATTAACATCGTTATTGGGAGCATTACGGAAGGTTGCAAACTGTATTCCAAGTAAAGTGCGCACTTTGATTTATAACTCTTTAGTCAAATCGCATTTAGAGTATTTGATTGAGGTATGGGGCTCCGCAGCAGTTACTAATTTAAACTCACTTCAAAGAGTTCAAAATAAAATAATTAAAACTCTGCTCCACTATCACTATCTCACTCCAACAAAGACGTTATACGAACAAACTAAACTATTAAATATTAGACAGCTATACATCTATTACACCTGCATTCTTATTAAAAACATAACTACAAACTCAATACAAACTAACATACAAATAAAGAATAAAACAATGTCATATAACCTGAGAAATAGATATAAAAACAAACTAGAAGTCATCAGCGTACGCACTAATTATGGTAGAAGGACTATATTATGTGAAGGAGCACAGCTGTTCAATGAATTGCCGGACGAAATAAAGGAGTGTCATAACGTAAATACATTTAAGAATAATGTATGTACATTATAACTTCTAATGCTCTGGAGGAAATTGTATTGTACTGTATTATTATAATTTTTACTCTGTATCTCATTGTAAGCGGACTGTAAGTTCTTATGAGAAATAAATTTCTTTAAACCGAAGTTAAAACAGAAATCAAAGCGATTTATCTAAGCCATACATAAAAAAATTAAGAATAGGCATCGCCCAAACAAAACCCCAAGTTTTTGTATATTTTGAATTGAAAACTCACCTGAATACTTCATTGTGTATCTACGTATTAATTTGCATTAGTGTGCGTTCTTTTCTCAATTCCAAAAAGTCTACCATTTTTATTCTAAAACAAATGAAAATTTGAAAACGGAACAGAACGCAAATTCAAAATGATTTCAAATAAAGCAATCACATTATATGAAAAGGATTAACTTAGGGTTAGCCATGCATGCAGAGAAAATGCACTCATGATGAGTATAAGAAGAATAAAAAGCATGTATTCATTCATTCACATTGAAATCGATCTAAATGGGAGACAAAAAGAACCGCATTAAAAACAAAATCGACCATGAGACAATCATGATTTTCAAAGCCGTTTGACATCCTTTTGGAATAACTTTGTATGTAATTTTGAGTGCGATGGTCACTGATTAACATGTAGGTACCTACCTAAGTACGCAAGTGAAATATATCTTCTTCGTACCAAAAGCTAAACAAACAACATTAGATTATGCAGCACTTCTCACGTCATAAAACAATATCGTACGCATTAACCCATCGGATTCTCACCAAATGTTATCCAGAAACTTTGCAAAAGATCCCACCGCCCAACATAATCAAAACAAAACGTTAAAACAAGAGTTGTAAAGTTCAAAATTGCATCAAAATTAATATTGACAGCGGTAAATACGGTGTAGCGCCTCCGAAGCTAGGGTTGCTAGAAATATAAATCTCGCCGTCGCAGCCGCGGCCAGGGCTACCACGGAGGACGGCCGTGATTGATCAAAGTCGTTTGTCAGGCTCGCGTCGCGACTGTTGGTAGCCCTGTGCAATTAGCACATGATTCTGGGCGTCTAATGCACGAATTTGGTTTTAATTATGGAATGCTGTTGCCATGGAATCTGTTCGTTCTATTTTTGAACTTTAAATGAATTTCGATTGTTGTGCCAGTGTTAGTTAAATTGATAAAGTGGCTGTTTGTGATTATCTTTGGTTTTAAGATTTTGATCATTTTTGTGAAAGAGAGTCCTTGTGTGTGAGTGTTTGAATTGGTGCAATTATTGTTTTTTGCAACTTAAAATTGTCGTAAAGCATGTTTGAGTAATATTGATTCATAGAGTACCTAACATTGAAATCTTTAATGCCTTATCGGTGTAAAATAAGTTATGGCGTAGAGCAATCAAATGGCGTCTTTTAAAATGCAATCGATTTAATTTTTATGACAATTTACTTTGTGCTTACACATATTTTATTTATTTATTCTCCATAACAATCAATCAATTTTGTATGTGTCTCCTTTATCCAACTTATCATCGGAAGACACGAAATGAAAATGATAAATTTTTCATCTTAAACGAAGTGTTTTCCAATGACAGTTACCCAACTTCTGTAGAAATTGATCTCGATATAAGTACCTGTATTTTTGAATATGTCCTGCTAATTTGAGATTGAACATGATATAAGTACACATACAGGACTTACTTTGTTAACTAGTTCTAAAGGGGGCAAGCCGAATCTATAAGAGATACGTAGAAAAGTTGGCAACTCTCCGTAGTTAAAAAAAACTAAGAAAAACATTCCGGTATCGGTGACACAGGAAAATTAAGCACTTTTCGACACATAAATCTAAATAAATATTATTCAAGAAGCATTCATTACGCTTAAATTAACAATTCAACCAAATTCTGCCCGAAAGTGACTTATATTTTCTGATTTTCCTTGTAAGAAAAGTTTGGAAGAATTTTCCCGTGTCTGGTCCAAAAACAAAGCCTAATCTGCCGTTTGACGAATATATCGATGTGTGATGAATTGCCAACTACCCAAAAAACAGCTTGACTTGGCATACCAATAGATCGCGTAGTTTTAGCCAAGAGAGTGTGTGCGACATGAGTGCTAAAACACGATAACAACATTATATAAACATTACAAAAATTCCAGAAGATAATTCACACAACTTTTACGATCTTAATAACAGAAATCCAATTAACTAAGTATGAATATTCAAAACAGTTTACGACAGCCACGCATCGATCAAATAATAGCACAATAGTATTAAGTTTATGTTGTTTCTTGGGCCTATGAGATCCAATGCAAAGTGCCCGTAGATATGCAAGCGTACGTGCGCACTCCAGCTTAATAATGCACGAAGAAAAAAAATAGGTACGCAATAAACATTTAAAAAGGGAGATGTCCCAACATTACAGACGAATTAAAATGCGAAATCACGTACATTACAAACAGTTTTGATACTTTTTTTTCAATACACTTAAAAATTCGAACAGCGGAACGAGTGGAGTGTCTCGATTGTATTTTTTTTTTGCTTTCATTTGTAATTGTTTTTTGATCATGTTTGCTGGAGTAAATGTTCAGGATATCGCGTTTTGTATCATCAGATTTTTAATTAAATTTGCTATAACGGTGTGTTGGTAAGTTTAAAATTATGAAGTGTCATTTGGGAATTGTTTATTTGAAATTATACGTGCGATGATTTTTGTTATTGAATACGTTTAATGTTTAGGAGTCTCTATTGCCTTTTGTCCCGTAATGTCGGCGGTCCGCATTAAAATTAATGGAAACGCTGCTTAATGGTCGGTTCTAATCCTGTATTTATTTACAATTTTCATTTTTATTGAATGTTACTGATAAAAGAGATACTATAGCTTTTAATTCGTTGCTGTATATTATTTTACCCACTAAATGTATTTTAGCATCACCCAGATTCTAAACGGGCAACAAATTGTTCACAAAGAACTACGTAATATTGAAATAAAAGAAAGAAAGAAAAATATTTATTTGTGACCCGCACAGGAGACACGAGAAATAAGCATAAAATTAAACAATAATAAAATAAAAACCCCGTGCGAGACCAAAAAGGCTCCTATCTCAGCATGTGCAGCGATAACCAAAAAAGGTAACGCTGCGCTGAAATGAACCAAACTCTAAAACCACTACAAAAGTATCTATCCCGTTAAAAAACAAATTATATCTGTCAAAACAACTCCAAACACCACAACCATTCTATTACGTACACAAAAGAGATAAATTACAAAGTCTATTAAATAAAAATAAAAGTGTTGCAATCATCAATTGATTCAGCAATAGGACATCTCCCATCGCAGCTCGGAGTCTGGCCAGAAACAATACACTTCACCTATCGCACATAACAAAGAACCTATTAACAATATGAGTAATGCACAACTTAGATCGAGTGGCTATCTGATATATGAAACCGATTGAGCAGACGGGCGGTTAGCAACCACGACAAAAACGCGCGAAATTCAATGTAAGATAATTCTTGCCACAAGAAATTAGACTTTATTGGAGGATAACTGGGTCGAAAGTAGTGTGTTTAAGGAATCTAGGATTGCACACTCATAAAAAAATTAAAGCAAAATAAAACTAATCTCCGATTTACTAAATTGAAACCGTGAATCATAAAAGTTCGTTAACCAAAAATTCTGACAGCCGATTACTAATTAATAATTGTGTTTGAGTATTTAATTCGATTATTACTTCAATAAAATGACTGTGAAATTGTTTTAGAACCAGAAATTGTGTGAAATATTTTAATTTTATATCGGTATTTTATGAATAAAAAAGTTAACCTCGAATTCCAGGTTATGGTGAAAATTTTTAAATATGTGTAATAAGATCGTTAGAAAAACATAAAAGTTAATCACTTCCTCGCTCAATTAAGAATTCGGATACACCACTACGTTTGATTGTAATACCTTGATAATCTTGATTGGTTTTAATATTTTTTTAACATCAGCATTTAAAACGCGGCGTTTTCCCGCTCGTCTGCAACCACCGCTCTCCACCCATCCTCTGAAAATGGAGCGACCGATAAAAAAGGTAACGAATTATAAAAAAGCGGAGGCGCACAATCGCGAGCGCGGACGTGTGGGCGGTGGGCGAAATGAAATGAAATAATGAAAAAAATGGGCAAAAAGCAGTACAAACATGCATTGTCCTCGCCACCACCCCCCTTAATGAGTGGGTGCGGGGAAGCGGCCGCCCCCGTACGCGCAACGTGTGTCTGAAGTGGCTGATTATCACCTGATTCCATCTGCGTCAATTGTTGGGCTGCTAAATAGGTCGCGGTGTTTATGGTACATACAGATAATAGACAAGGACTTGTGTGGTACATCTCGATCGTACGGGTCGTGCTTGTTTAGCCAATGAAGTCTTTGTGAAGTTCTTCGTAACTTTTCAGCTCACTTTCTTTCTTTTGAAGCTGTTTGGGCACAGCTTCTTTGGTGATTAGATTTTCAGTGAAAATATCCTTATGTGTTGAATTTCAAAATAGGCACGAACTTAAAAAAACTTTAAAACTCTTTATATTGATGTGAATACTTATTTCTTCTCTTTTATTTAAAATTGTTCGCTGCCGCTTCTGAAAAAGACATATTAACCTCGGTAAAACAAAGAACAAGCTCAGTATAATCCCATCCAATCGCCTGTAACTTAATAATGGCCCACCCAAAGTTTTCTTTTCACCGGATTGGTCTCACACGAAAAAAATCCCAATTTTCGAACATATTAACCATCAAAAACAGCGTCCGAAATTAATTTGTTTATGCGAAACAAAGGTGGGTGCCGGGCGCATGCACCCGCGTCACCCACTCCCCGAAAAAAAAGGAAAAATAGGAAAAAAGGGGGAAAACGGGGTTCCCACACCCCTCCCGCGGCGCGATCGGCATCAGACTTCTTTTTTTAATCGCGTCGCATTCAGCATGGTCGTTTTTGGTAAGCACACACTGCGCATTGCCTATTTTCCAATTTAGATTGCTTTGTATTACCGGTTGAGCGATGCGCAATAGTTTTTGAGGCTCGTGACACGTGAGTGCAGGAAATTAAATTTCTGTGTAAAATAAAAACAAAGGCAAAGGCGGGGTTTGAGGGTACGTGAGCTTTACTCGCTAGCGACGGACGGAAAGAAAACTTTTGCCTTTTCATCAATCCATTTTCGCCCTTTTACTATCCTTATTCCTTCCTCTTTTCTTTCCTTATTTTTTATCCTTTGTCGACCTCTTTTCGCCTGCTGAACATATTCTATGTCATCTCTCGGAATTTTTACACTGATCTTCAGCTGTTTTCATCCCACATTCTTCTTTGACTCACTTTCCCAAAAAATAACTATATCTAAGGAGTCTCTAATCATGACCCTGTCCTAATGTCTATAAGAATACCAAGTTTTGAATGAATCTAACTTCCTGCGCTTGTTACTTTTGCGTTTTAGCGTTCAGTATAAATGTCATGTCATATTTTGTTTTAAAAGAATATTATTCAGGCATGTTTTTTGTTCTACGCAATATAGTGCAAAATCATCTAAAAAAAATGGTGTTGTAAATCATGCTGTCTAAAGTATAAATCAAAACTATAAATATGATTTCATAATTCTTCTTAATAAAAGGAAGTTCGATTTTAACTAGTCATATACTAGGGATATCCAAAATCAAGTTCTGAGGAAGATGTTCTTTAGAACTTGATTTTTTGACCAGATATCAACCATGTTTTGAATAAAGACGAGAGAGTCTTAGAACAACTCCAGACACTTTCAAATTCATAGTAAAATCGGTTACATTCCAATAAGTCACTTAAAAGGCACTTGGATCTCAAGATTTATAGTACAAAAAAAAATTTGCTATTCTAATCCATCATCATCAGCCGAAAGACCTCCACTGCTGGACATAGGCCGCTCCCAAGCGTCGCCACATTGACCGATCCCGTGCGTCTCGTATCCAGCGGTTCACCGCAACCTTCCAACGCAACGTCTTCCGGTTCGCGGTCGCCACTCCAGAACTTTTTTGCCCCATTGGCCATCCCTTCTCCGAGCAATGTGCTCCGCGTACTGCCACTTAAGTTTGGCAATTCTTCAGGCTATATCGGTAACCCTGGTTCTCTTGTGGATCTCTACATTTATAATTCGATCACGCAAGGATACTCCGAGCATAGCCCTCTCCATTGCCCTTTGGGTGACAGCAAGCTTTCTGATGAGGCCCATTGTGAGCGTCCACGTTATTCTAGTTGTCCATTCGCAAAGGTAGTTTCATATAGAGAAAAACCGACAAGAAACTCCATACAACTCTTCTTAAATTACTATAAAGTAAAAATTGAAATCGTTTACTATCCATATGTTAGCTGATACACCGTTATAAACAAGTTGAAATGTCAGAGCAACTTAAATATTACCAACAGCTAGATTACTTGGGTATAATTCCCAGTGAGTTCCAAACTAGGCAGTTAGTCTATATCTTGGGACTCAGAATAACAGTTACTGCACAATCACTTCTTACTGATAACAAGTTAACCTACTAATGAAACCTAACGCCACTTAATTACAAAAAGCCTTTAACAGACCAACCTTTTACCATTTTACAAGTTCCATTTAAACTTCTCCGTAAGATTTCAAAACTATCATTCACGGATCAATTATAACAGTATTAAAATTAAATATAATTAACGACGTACCAGCCTGTGTAGACCGATAACTCAGTATCAAAATTCCTTGATAATTAGCGGACTGAAGCAATAAATATTGCCAAGACGATTATTAAGCGTTGGGTACTAATCACAAGAAGTTTATAGGGACACCCTGTAGACTAGAGACGTTGTGAAATTATAGAGAGGGTTTTAATTGTGGTGAGAAAATGTGTTAGGAGTAGATGACGATGGTAGAATGCAAATAGTGTTTCTGTTTGGTTTGGGAGAAGAGAAAGATGAAGGTTGCATTAAAAAACGACTTGACATTTTTTCAGCGGTCACAGTATTTGTAAAAAGATATTGTTTGGAGAGTGGAACTGTTCCAATCCCTTAATACTGTACCAACAAACTTGAAGCAAAAATAGATAAAACGTAAAATAATGCTATCGTTATGCTTTTTCGTTTGCTCTGTTATTAATCGCAGTGACTAGAATAAAATTTTAACTATGGCACGACTATCTCAGACGGATTTTACTTGCAGTACGTAAGTGTTTATAAAATACCAAATATTTAAGCAATACATAAAGTCATATATATGGAGACACATTGATGGCAATTTTTTAATTATTGCTGAAACTGTAGCAAAAATTATCAAAGAACCTGCGAAATAACCGGTTAAACCAACATCCATAGAAAGTCCTAAGTCCAAAGCTATCCCGGTGGCACTCACCACGCCTCAAGCAACGCCAGTTTTCTGCACCCTTCCATATAATTAAAATACACTACTTTGTGTAATTAGAGAGTACAATGAAATCGTTTCTATACAGATAATATCACTAAGAACAAAGTAGCATGAAGTTATTAATGATACGAGAGTGCCCTATAAGTGTGGGCTATTGAAATTATTAGGACGTGTAAGATTGGACGATACGACATTTCAGAATTGAGATATTTGGACTTAATTACGTTAAAACTGTGAATGAAGAGAACATGCAACCAGAAAAGTGGGAAATATATAAACTTATGACAGTAGTTTGTTTGCTACTGTTAAATATGGAGTTGGTTGCTCTAATTTATCTAGGGTCGGCGCGGTATGTTTTCGTCTTCCAAACACCAGATCTTTTTGCCGTCAACTCAGTAGTTACATCATTACTAGCCATTTCGTCTTTTACAATCCACTATTATTTCTTTAGTCTTCCTAGTTTGGCTTCTTATACCTACATGGAATGTACTTAAGCTTTTTGCAATTAAAATCAGCGAAACACAAAAAGTTTGCCAATTCGTAAATAAATCAGTTTCAACTACTGAGGTGCATTAGATCTCAAAACGATTAGTTAATAGTTAAAACACTTGCGTAGGTCAGTTTCTCCGGTAACCAATAAAATTTCGAAACTAACTAATAACCCATTCTACCAATTTCATAAACGAGTGTAGCCATGCAAGTAAGACACTTGTATCACCTAATTCCTACGAATAGTCGTAACTCCAAAGCGTTCCACACTTCTCTTTGTATCGCAAGCGACGGGGCAAACCTTTACAAAAGCGTCCAAATCGTCACAGCAATGCGACCTAGGCCTGCTTAGGTGACGATGTAGGGAGAATAACGAAGCAGCATTGTCTGCTGCTAAACATGGATATATCGTGACGAAAAGGAGTATGTTTAGACTATTGTAATGACACTGTCTGGCTTGCATCTATTACGAATGCATTA
This sequence comes from Orthosia gothica, assembly GCA_949775005.1. Classification (NCBI taxonomy): domain Eukaryota; kingdom Metazoa; phylum Arthropoda; class Insecta; order Lepidoptera; family Noctuidae; genus Orthosia; species Orthosia gothica. The sequence goes on from OX459050.1 coordinate 8,596,357, forward strand.
AAAATACTTAGGTATTATTATAACATTTATTTATTTAAACGAAGCTAATGATATAACTATTCTGTGAGACAAATTGGTTGGTACAAAATTTAAGACGTACAAAACGTTTGCAGATATTAGATGTTGAAGGCATGCTCTGTTACTTTTTACAGCAGTGAAACTAGCAATAGATTAGGGAGGAGAGTCAAAAAGGAGTGCAGATTGAGCAAACACACTTACTAGGTTACACAGGACTAAGGAATTTGACAATGTGCTATTTCGTATCACTAAATTATCAAGTGAAAGAAATCTTTGAAACAAAAGAACCAAAGTGAAAATACTTATAAAGAGAAATCTGCGAATGATTATAATATTTTGTCATACATGGGTATATTTTTTGAGGATTCTAAAGGGATTGCCACAGATGCAAAAATTTCAAAAATCTGTTCGCGAATTCCCCATCGGCTTGTATGAAGCATTCTTAAAGGGCTGGATGGGTAAGTGTACGTTTACGAGGAATATAAATGTGTATCATTAATCAACGTAATTAGATCATTGCCGGGATCGTGTTGCCTGCCGACCGTACCCGAACAGCCCCGAAGCGGCCCGAGAAACTATCTTGAGTTCTTTTTTTTAAATAAATCGAGTTCGGGTGCTTATCTTTTGATTATGAGGATAATGAAATTGAATTTTGAATGGCAAACGAGATAATGACATTACATTTCGGCACGATACTTTAATTTAAAGTTGGCAAGTTATACTCTAGACTTAGTAAGCGGGTTTCATCAGGTTGAAGTGAAAAACATAGATAACTGTTACCGAAACACGAAGACATTTATCTTACTAATATTATAAATGTGAAAGTTGGGATAGATGTGTGTGTGGATATACGTTTGTTACTCAATTAAGCCCGAATGGCAGGACAGATCTGGATGAAATTTGGCACAGAGATAGATTATAGTCTGGAATAGCACACAGGCTTCCAGTCACATAGGACTTTTTATCCCGGTATAATCTTCCCATTGGATGTTAAAACACTTTTCATGGGGGCGGAACCGCTGGCAGAAGCTTATTGTATTATAATTATGATTCTGGTCAGTTATTCTCAGTACAAAACTTACTGTTTTGCCAAACATCGAGTGTCTTGAAATATCTTCGCGTCATTTATTAAGCGATTCAGTCAATATGCATGCAGTCTGGCCCACTGTTTTTGCATTATTTTGCTTTTTAGAAACTGTGCCTACAGTTTTCATTACAGCATGAACTATTTATATAGCCCTTGTCACTTGTGACACTTTTTCCCATAAATTAATAAATATTACTAAGTATTTTCTTTAGTTTTCTATAGGAATAGCTTCAATTGATTGCTTAAACAACACAGTATCATTTTTACACAGAACATCTTATTCTTGGTCGTAAAAACTTCTACAAAGTTTTTCTATAGCTTCTGCCTTATAATTGCTTCATTAAACACTGGCAAGAAAATTATTAAGTGATTTGAGAATGTAGATAGTAGTTTTTTTATGTGTTCGGTTTAAAGGAGTTAGACTAAAAGATTAATGAGCTCTGAAACCTATGCAGGGATTTCCTTCTAAATTAAAACAATAGGGTTAGAGTGCACTTGTAGAGGCTATTTTTAGTGCTGGTCTAAGACCACCATTATACCCACTGGCGTAGATGTGTAGTAATTCCTTTATTAAAGTAACAAATATAGGTACAATTGAATATTCAAAAAAAAAAAAAAAAAACTGTATACAAATACACAGGGGAAAAGGAGAAAAAGGGCACATTGTGCATCAAAAAATTCATCCACATCGATGTCAATGGGAAACGTGCCTAGAACGCTGGCAGCATTGTCTCGTTGGATGGCAAAGCTGATTCTCTGGCCGAAGAAAAGGCCAGCCCTCTGGTCACGCAAAGCGTCGACGAGCTTTGTGCTAATTGGTCGAAAACTCGATGCGCATTCGGACCCCAAGGACCTAATGTTTCAACCCCAAACGGCTCAAACATATAACTACTAATAAGGTCGCTATATTTGCGCCGTTTGAGGTTTTCTGCACCGGCAGCATCTCCCACTGTCTTTGTATTCAATGAGTCCATTCCGTATCGTTGCATATATTGTATTCAAGCTTTCCCAACAATAATATCAATGAATGAATTATTGTTCTCCTCGATAGAATTCAAGTAGAAGTTAGATAGATACATAATAATTACATTCAGAACAGTATTATATATTTCCGTCTCTTACGTAATTTTGTCTGGTACTAATACAACTATTTTACGCTACATTTATATAAGCTTTAGTTTAATTATGTAACGGTCTAAAACAGACCCTTCAGCAAAATACAGCGTCATATTATACTGAAGATTTTTTTTTATATCATTTCAAAATTCGGAAGTATTTATCGACTCAGACGAATCACTAAACACTAACTCGATCTATCTATACGAGAAATTTTTAAATCTTATTATTTACTGAAAATGTTTTGTTTATCATCATCGAAAAATTCGGAAGTATTTTATCGACTCAATAACATCACTAAACGCTAATAAACCTCCATATCTATAAGTAAATTTTCAATCGAATAATTAACTCAAAATGCTTTTTCCGCGTTCCTAAGTAATTTTATCCGATCTAAAACCACCACATAATTGGAACACCTATGATTTATTATCAGTTAATTTTATGATAATCAGACTATGAATAATCTGCGCGGGCGCCGTATTCTGTTACCGTTTTAGTCGAATGTTAATAGAGTTAAGTTAATCGATGATTATATGTTGCTTGTCATTCAAGTATGTTTAATAAAGACCGGCGATTGTTTGTCGATAACAACCAATTTGTAAAAATGTCAAACAGCAATCATTTTTTGTGATGACAATATTATCAATATGATGTTATTTTAAGATAGTATGTTCTTCTATAGCGTATTAAAAATATCTATTTTATTTTTCTCATCAGTACGCAAATAACTGAGTGAAACTTCCAGTAATAGTATTGTTAAAAGCAGCAATAGGGCTAAGAGAAATCCAAGCTAATAACTTATCTTGATCTTTTCAACAACAGAAAGGAAAGTGTCATAAACATCATGTCCGTGTAAAATCGCAACTATCATTACTTATGTACAACCATGCACAAAAGATGATGATCACAATAGGTTAAATTATAATTTTATTTATTACTATCATAATATGAAAAGCATCGATATTCAAATGTACCATCCCTTTTTGTCTTTTAAAATTCTTTCGCAAAACTTACGAAAACAACCACACAGAAACTAGTGATGTTCCACCACATCCAGGTATCGTAATGCGAACCTGATTTAAAATATCTTTACCTGATTATTATCTGCCGTGTCTGGTCCATTGCTCCTATTAATATTAGAATAATATCATCACTAGCAGGAGCAAATTGAACTTCCATTCATTACCATTGACTGATTATTCTAATCGAATACTTATTGTTGTGAGGTACTGGTTGGGATGATCAATCGTGTCACCATTAATAGTTACTTGAGTATTTGATGATGATGCAACTTTTCTCAGCTTCTTTAACCGCGGCTAATATTTCATCCAGCATAATTACAAGACCAAATAAATTAAGTGAAGCAATAAAATATAATTGTTATCAGAATACTATCTACAGTATTATTGTTTAGGATACGATCAAGAGTAGTAGAGCGGAAGCTATAACTTATTTAACTCACAAAGCAGCTCACACGGTGTTTATCTTAATTATATACTGATCATAGTTTTATATATTGCATGCTGTGACATCGTAATTAGAGAGCTCTGATATTGTGAATATTATTTATTTTTGTTCCTTATTTTTTTTTGTTTTAGCTTGGTTTGAAATTTAAGGACGATGCCCGTACCGCGTTTTATTAGAAGCGTAAGATTTTGACTGAACTTCAGAGAAATAAGGAACAAATGGTTTTCAAAGAAAAGTCGGCATTTGAGTTGACAATTATTTGTTTTTATTTTTCGTATCTATGCAGCAACAAAAGTTGTAGAAGCATACACGGAAAGCTATCGATATTTTTACGAACGAATAAAAATTAGTGCCTTTAAAGAATTGCCTTCTTTAAGTGTGGAATAGACCTGGTTTTTTTACAGCTTATCTTGGATTTTAACATAAAAGTGACATTGGCCCCTTCTTAAGTTTTTGTAAAGGGATACTTCAGCTTGACTCTTTTCTAACTAATCCACGATGAATACTAAAAGCGGATTGTAATATTTCGCCATAATTTAGCTAATGAAGTAGACTCAGCCGCCATTTATTTTTAAGAAGAACGCAATAGCTATGGCTATGCTTCTTTAGAGGCCAGATTTTTGTTGACTGAGTTTTAAATTTGGAACAAGATTTTAAAAGCAAATCATTTTATTTTGTTGACTAAAAATTTCTGCCATATTTATTTCTGGGTAGGTAACATAACATTCTTGCGGTTATGTAGTAGCGAAACCCGTGTGATATTAGATATAGGATGTCGCTTCACTTTTTTGGAGAATTGCAAGCATTATTATCGCTTTTGAGTGGAGAGAATTGAGGTTATTTTACTCAAAATCTGGTTTTTAATTGCTAATCCAATTTGAATACTAAAATATCAGTGGGCAACGCGTCAGTAGATACATAATACTGCCTCTGGCCAGCGTGTATCAGGAGCGGATTGTAATAAGTCACCATAGACTCAGGCATCATTTGTTTTTTTACGAAGGACCCAATGACTACGCTTCTTTAATCGCAACGCAGGATTTGTGTGAGTGGAATTTAAAAATGGAACAAAATGTTTGAAGGAAATCGTTGCGATTTATTTTTGTTTTTTTTCTCTCTCTTCCTTTGTTTGCGAAACTTCTTGCTTTCGTTTATTTAAATATGAGGATACGAGCAGTAGATTTTAGGGGGGGGACTTTACTGTTTTCCTTCAATCACTAATATTTCAGACTATAAGTTGTTTTTTTTAATCTATAATACTAAAATATCAGTTGGCAACGCGTCAGTACATAATACTACCTCGGGCCAGCGTGTATCAGGAGCGGATTGTAATAAGTCGCCATAATTTATGTTACAAGCAATTAAAGTAAGATTGTTGCTCGGTCCGGCGGCGGTAGCTCGGGAGTCGGGCTTTTGTTTTTGATTGCTGTTATTTTGTTTAGTGTTGTATCGATGGGGTAGTGATGGATTGAGGTGGGTGTGTGTCAAGAAAAATTTGATTACTAATATTAATAAAATCAATCTGCCTAGGATATTCAAAACTATGTTGGGGTCCGCTACCACTCTAACCGGACGGAGCTGTGTACCAGTATTTTACTTGGAGCAAGGACAACCCAGTTACTGGGTAACACGGTACCCATGGATAAATAATAATATGGTTGTCAGACTTCAAGCTTCAGACTCCCCGTTTTCTCCCACTTTTAGCAAATGATAAACACGCAAAAAAATTATGATAACTTCAGCTAAATAATGTTTTTATTAATTTATTCTGTAACACCTAGTTGCATTTAATATAATTATAATCGCACTTAGCAAATCCTCAACCAAGTGAAAAGAAAAACTACTTAAAAACCAACTTATCTCATAAAACTACAACGCCAACATTAATTCCGTGTTTGTAAGCCCGCTATAAATCCGCTCCTCGCTCCCGGCCTATAATTGCGGTTCTGTTACTAGGTTTCCTGTCACTAAATGAGATTAAATGCACCAGAGAATGTTTCTCAATAGCATAAGAACATTTAATGAAGCCAGCTCGTTTTACGACCGCATTAAGGACTAAATACATTTGTACTGGATAGACCGCAATGTACCGGATTGGGATAGCTTGGTGTTTATTGCTGAACTAATCTTTACACACCTATTTAGCCTCGTGATATCATAAAGGAAGAAAAAAGAACTAATCATTGGCAGCAAAAAACAATTGTCCCGTCAAGCTATCACCTCAACATTCTTGACGGAACGAGCGCGAAGCGTCTCCGTTTTGGCTTAGGCAAAAATTATGTCGTATGTCTAGATTGCCGGATGTCCAGCTGTTCTCCTATATCTCAACCGATTCTCATGAAATTTTGTGAGCGGGTTCGATAATATTATGGACTTTTTTGTCGGTTCACTGTTTTGAAAAATTTCTTCTGTTTGGTATCTCTTTGCTAACATCTCAAATCAAACCATAATTATATCATCTTTCACTCAATCCATCCCTTTTTTCTTCTGCCCTTGTAACCATTTACTTTCTCAATCAAGTATTTTTCTCACTAGGCCTGACACTTTCTTTACGTAAAGTACAATAAGCACTATTTTCTATCGAACAGGAGCTGTGTTCAGCTAGAAACTTCATTGACCTAACATACTTATCGGTTCTGTAATGGATTGCAAGGCAGCGGAAGCCTACAGCAAATGCAGACGGAAGCACTACCAAGTTTGCCGTAGACCACAGCTCGATAAATGGCTCTCAGCTTCTGATCTACATCAAAAACAGTATACCCTGATTTCTGAACTAAGAATTTGAAGTTGTGTACTTTTTAGGGTTCCGTACCCAAAGGGTAAAAAAACATAACCCTTTCCTTGCAGCCGGGTTAAAACGGGACCCTATTACTAAGACTCCGCGGTCCGTCTGTCTGTCACCAGGCTGTATCTCATGAACCGTGATAGCTAGACAGTTGAAATTTTCACAGATGATTTCTGTTGCCGCTAAAACAACAAATACTAAAAACAGAATAAAATAAATATTTAAATGGGGCTCCCATACAACAAACGTGTTTTTTTTTACTTTTTTGGCGATAATGGTACGGAACCTATCGTGCGCGAGTCCGACTCGCACTTGGCCGGTTTTCTACTTTTGGCAGAAAACCTGTCAAACTTTGACATTAAACTAAATTTTGAGCCCAGAAGACGACTGCTCGTTCTTGCTTAGAAATATCATAGGTAATATATGAGGTACTGTACAGACGCTGGCTATACAAAAGAATGAAAGAAAACAATGTTTTTACAATTTGTCACAGAAACCTGTGTATAAATTAATAAAGTGGCCTTATCTTACAAGTCTGTTCGCTCCTTAATCCATATCAAAATGATTATTATATGTAATGATTGTATTTATCGTAGCAATCACTTCCTTGTTATGCAAATGTTTATAAATGTCGGTGGGTAGTTACATAAAATAATAAAGGTACTACGAATATGGCTTAATGATTTCTCTTTTCATCGGTTTGTTAGATAATGTAAATAAGTTGTGCAAAAATGTATGAACACATATGTTAAATATACACTGTTCATTGATAATGGTCCTCATAAGAAGCACAATACTTCGGAAACTGTAGAACTGAAGATAATTGACCCCAAATTTATTACAGAACCAACCTCTAGTATATATGGAAAAACAGAACAGACCTTCATCAAGATCCCTACTGGGGTGGCACGGAAACCTAAGGAGGCCCAAAAACCACCCAATGTAGACGATCTCACGAAAGTTTTGCATTCTATTGAGGAACAACAAACCAACAGTCAGTTGTCACAAGCAACACTAAATAACGATCAGGGCATCTGAGCCCCTCATTGACAAAGTTCTGAAAATCATAAAAATGTTAGCCCTAAAAATCTTTAAATCTTTTTTAAAGGGAATCAGTGATAGCTGACGATTGACAGGACGGAATAAATAAATATCCCGGTTATACGCCACTTATGGTCGAATCCATTAGAAAAATGTTAAAATTACAAACAGTTTAAATGAACTGTTCTGAAGTGTACCACCTAAATACGATAAATGTATACTAAACAACACCAATTTAGTATCCTTTATTATATGCAAATAAAATTATCACACAACACTATTGCAAAATATTAGCAATTTAATCTAATTATGTCAAAACTAGAATGTAATCTCATGAAACGACAATCAGGTTTTGTACCTTCTCTTTCACTCTAATCGACGCTAAAGTGTGCGAGAGAGAAGGGGGAAGTAGTAGTTGGATGTGTGCTCGCGCAGAAAACTGCGTCGCTTACATAAATTGTTTAAGGCGTAAAACACAGCTACTGTTTCGCGCGACATGCGATATGACGCGCGATTTTCACGCTTGTTTATTTACACATTTCTTTCGTAGTATTTCTACAAATACACTTATTTTTCTGGCATGTTTACGTGAATAACTTTAACGTCACCGTAGCAAAGGCTTCATTAAGGAATCCTGGCGTATTATTTATTACAACAAGCTTTGAAATAGTTTAGCATCCGGCTCTGTCGTTTTCAGTTTCAGGAAAATAATAAAAATGTGGTTAATTTTCATATTGTCGGATGTCTAGAACTTTCCATATTGCATTCAGGATAACTTACCAAAACAAGATAAGCGGAGACAATATCCATAAATCGATTCAGATTGACTCCTACAGCACCTTTTATCAAAATCAAATTGCATAATGTGAAGCCTAGTGTACAATAATTTCACCACACCACCGTCACGCACACCCCAATGTCAAATGCTTCACGAAAGACATCCGATACAACTTTCAACAGCGATCCTCCACACTTTCATAGTAATAAGTAATCGCTACAAGATTAGCGGCTTGTCGCGCGTTTATCAATAACCCACAGAGCACTGAAACGCCCTGGCGGACACTGCCGTCTCTAGCTTGAAACTTTCTGTACAAACCAAGCGTGTCAATGTTCTTACGTCACCGTTTAATCAGAGCTTGAAAGCCCGGGACAATTATGGCTATGATACATTAAAAACTCATGCTCAATCACAGTGGACCGAGAAGCCTCTGCAGCTACTTATAGAGAAGGCATTGTCAAAACATACTTGCAAAACAAACTTGTCAAGTCCACCACACTATTCCCAAACATTGCAACTCTTCAAAGCTAGAATTAACGGTGGTGGCTCCCAGAAAAGCGGTAAAGCAGAGTCTCGGATAAACGTTTCAACTATCTTATGGCGAGATACTAATAATCAGAAAATAACAGAGGAAGAGTAAATTAAAAAAACATAGTTCCCGTCTCTCTTCATGTCAAGCTAGCGTAGTGAGTCAATCGTAGAAATTGACAACTCGTGACAATTCGGACTATGGTCAAAACTTGTGTTCAATGAATATGATAAGTAGCTTTTTCCGCGGCTTCGCTCCCGTAGTCTATCCCAAAGAAATCGTGTTTTTTTTCTAGATAAACGGTATCTAGTCTGGGGCGACCAGCAATCTTTGCAGCAGTGAAATATTTTTTTGTCCGTTCATAGGGTGTAGTACTGGTGTAGACCCGTGACAATCTGAATAATGCATCCTACTGGGGCTTAATAATAGATGCACTGTCGAGATGACAAAAAAATGAAGAAGTTAAGATGGCGTCTCTAGTCACTGCTTGCTTGAGAACGAGGCTTCTCTACTCGCTGCCAGCATACCCATTCCAAACTCTGTGTGACAACCGGTAGCTTGCGGTTCGCCTACCTACGCAGCCGCGCGAGTGCTCCCGCGCCGCGCTGCGCTCGCGTCGATCGCCGATTCTAATCAATATGCTAAGTGGCGATACGGGATCGCGTGCGACCGCGAAATACTAGCTCTTTGTTTAATTAACCATTCGATTAATGTTACATTACGCGGATATCTCATTGCTACAGTTATAAACTACTCCCTTTTTCTGTAAGGATATCGTAAAAATGTAGATCGAGATTATTTATAAGATCTCGAGCGCAGTGTGAACTTGTTTGTTGACTTCTGAAATTGATTTACTTGATATGAATGTCGATTTCGTTGTGATGAGTTAAGATAGTTTCGGATCCGTGACTGCACATGCAAATTAAAATAAATAAATAGAAGTAGTACTTTTGCGTTATTTTTAGATGTCACATGTAATCTATTTTAAACTAATTCAGTAGCGAGGTGAGTGAGTTTCTTCTCAAGAACCGCGGCTACTTTAATTATAATTATGCACATACAATCACACAAGAGAGTGCATACCCCATTTTTAAACACAAACAACAAATATAAATCACAATTAAAAGCAAAAACAGATGAATATTTTACTTCATTAACCACTCAAGATTAATGCTTAAAGAAAAAAAAATGGCGCTGCAATCAAGGATCCAAAAATTTTAGTTTATTCTTTTTGACTGGCCCATATCAGAGAAGAACACTTATGGATGCAATTTTATTAATTAATTTCGAGATGCATTTATCTTCCTCGCATGATGCAAGCGTTTAATAAGGCCAGCCACCATTATGGGGATTGCGTTTTAAGGGAAGTTAGGGTGATTCGGACAACGGGCTGAGTGGGCGATAATTCATGGCTCGGGAAATTAAGAGCGTTCTGTTTTTTGCAACACCTTTTCGTTGGTTCGCGCTGTGTTTGTCCGTGACGTTTTAATTTTGGATTTTATGTGAATTAGATTGTAATTATTCTTGTAGTTTTAGATTCATTGGTTTGTGAAACATGTTATGTTTGAGTATCTTATTAGTTTGACCCGCACGAGACACAATGGCTTTTTAATTGTTTCGGTAACTACGGCATTCAACCGATTGAGGATTGTAGCAATATAAAATTAAAATAAAACTTTTTAACGCAATGATAACGCATAATTTTGAATTTAAATAAAATTACCGAAACTAAAAAAAACAGAAAAAGGTTAAACACATAACATAGCTATGGTCATATTGTTGCTGGCTATTTTAAAACAGTTACTATAAAAAATACTAATAAATAATTTAGTAGATGATTTCCAAGCCAAACATTTTTTATAAAATCTAAAAAAATAAACTAAACCAGAAAAATTGTCTTGTTTTCTTGACATACGAAATAAGAAAATTTTAATCATTGTAACCCGGCCTGCTTTGACAAATTAAAAAAAGGCTAAAGCAAAGCGTCTTGTAGCGATCACGCTACATGACGCACTATTTATATTCATCATGTTTCTTTCACACTTCTTAGTTAAAACGTGTCACTTAAAACATATATATCAATTACATATTAATTTCTTATTGTTTTGATTGATTAATTATGTTACAGATATACCTACAATAATTTCATTAAAAAAACCGTAAAAGCTGAAGTTGGTATTTTCACCAATATTAATCTAACAATAAAAACTGATTTCTATCAGAGAATTCTCTGCAATAAAACACGAAAACAATCCTAAAGAAACTAATTAAGATAAACAGATTGAGTTCTAAATATGATATTGCCATAACAATAAACAGGCTCATCGATTTACACAATATTAGTATTTTAAAGCCGGTCCACGCGGCCCGAGCCTCCCCTAATTTGAATAATAATCTCGCCATCAATCTGTTTGGTTTGCCTTGCTCCTTGATTATTAAAACAAGACCTCATTTAGATTATGCGTTCAACATTAAGTTAATTTTGTATCTTATTTATTTCTGGTTCTCAATACTACCTATTATATTTCGCCAAGAAATCTAGCCAACTGTCGATCGTGGAAAAATAAAATGTTTATCGACGCATAAATATTTTTCTACCTAAAACATCAACGTTCAACAGTCCTCTTTATCATTTATTTATTAAAGATAGACTCACGCTTGGCCACTAACTCACATGATGGTAAGCGATGATGTGGTCGACGGTGGAGCACGCTTGCCTAGAAGTAGCCTATTCACTCTTGACCTAAAGACCCCTAGATTGTGGCCATCGGGAAAGACAGACTCCGGCATGGAATTCCACTCCTTAGCCTGTACACATAGTTGAAATTTATATTTTTCACGACGGATACACTGTCTAGTTTTGTACCTTTTCAACGTAAAGAAACCGTTTGTAAGAATCTAATTATAGCTTACTGAATAATAACGGAATATTCACAATTTAGCAAGAATATTTTATTGCTGCCAGGTGCAAACAGTATTTGGGAGTGCCAGCTGCAAAATTTAACTGGCATAGTTTTTTTTTTTTTTTTTTTTTTTTTTTTTTTTTTTTTTTTTTTTTTTTTTTTTTTAAATAAAACGTTGCCCCACACTAGGAATTTCTTCCTGTATCGTGGGTGCGTTTACAAACATATAAACTCACATACACAACACCCAGAGCCGGAACAACTATCTGTAGGTCATACAAATATTTGTTCCGTGCGGGAATCGAACCCGCGACACGCAGCGCAGCAGTCAATCGCTCAACCACTGCGCCAACCGTGCGCCCCTAGTGGTCTTGATTCTGTTGTGTGCTTACCAAACACATAACAAATAATTTGCTTTTCTTGCAATTAAGCAAGAAACTAACTCTCAAATTAGCCGGACCTAAAATTCGTGCGGGAATCGAACCCGCGACACGCAGCGCAGCAGTCAATCGCTCAACCACTGCGCCAACCGTGCGCCCCTAGTGGTCTTGATTCTGTTGTGTGCTTACCAAACACATAACAAATAATTTGCTTTTCTTGCAATTAAGCAAGAAACTAACTCTCAAATTAGCCGGACCTAAAATTTTATTTCTTTCTCTATATGCATTTGAAATAGTAATGTTCGTTAAAAAACACTTCAATTTATTGAAATTTGAAACCCTGACTAGTAAACGTCACCGAGACAAAATTCACGTTAAACCTCATAAAACAGCATTATACGCAAAAAGCTTTCTGGGAATGGCTCCAAAAATTTATAATAAGATACCTATGATTATAAGAGCTGAGAATGATATTAACAAATTCAAAAGAATGCTAACAGATTTTATGGTTAAAAAGCGTACTATTCCATTGGTGAATTCTTAAAAGACAGTTCAAATAAATAATAGTTGGGTATGTCGTTGTGTGAGTCAAGTGTCCGATTGATTTATGCTCAATTCGATTTAATGATTATTGCTATCTAATTTAATTTTAATAATAATTTAAATAATACAATGCATAAAAATGTATATTTTAAAATTAGATTTATGTTTCCAAAATTTGTATGCCTATTAGGTTAAACATAGCGATCCTGACATTAGAATAAGATCTTATTATATTGTACCTATGTTTTAACAAATTAATAATTTGAATTTGAACAAGTTTACAACGTCGGAAAACACACTGAAAACGATGCATGGAGCATTTTACAGGCCTAATCTTGTATTCTATATTTTTCTTACTTTGCCTTAATTTGCAAAATACGGCATTAAGTTGACCACTGTTGGGTCAGTACGCAAATCTCCATCATGATGCAGCTTTTAGTTTATCAAGACCACTAATTATATTTAATATATTACTCTTTGGTCCGCGCGCTCCGTCATTTGTCTATGGTTTCGACAAATGATCATTGAGCATCGCGGACGTCAGTCTGCATAGGTCTACCTACTTATGATGTTTTAGTTATATATCACATACGTTAAACCACCTTCTGTGTTTATTATATTTTGTTTGTTATTTATATATTCTTTATTATTTTAATATTTAAGTATTTTCCGTTTCCGTAAGTGTATCCGTGGCATCAACAGTGGGCACTATCATAATATCAGCGCAGCGTTATTTCTTTTTTGGATATCGCTGCACATGCTGCGATAGAAGCTTTTTTGGTCTCGCACGCTGCTTTTATTTTTTATTATTGTTTAGTTGTATGCGTATTTCTCGTGTCTCCTGTGCGGGTCACAAATAAGTATTTTTTCTTTCTTTCTTTTCACTGTATACCTTTAACTATACCTTCCACACAGAAATGTCAATATCCTCAACTTCTTCGACCAAAAAAATATGTACACTCTCCTCTCCACGCAGTAGCTCTCGTTTTAACATGCTCATTAAGATTCCAAAAGATACATCAAAATCAGATTACTTATTGCAAAAAAAGACTTGTAAAAGTTTTGCGGTCTAATTACGCAGTCTGTCGCCCTCGCACAACAGTAAGTAACCCCAGATAGTCCAGTAGCGGTTTACGAGAGGGGCAGAGATAAATTGGAGATAACTGCTGTTAATCTTATGTTCACACTTCCGAATGTGTTGATGGGGACCTTATGGCTACTATAACCCCAGGCAGCTCAAAACCTAAGAAAATAAAGAACTGCTAAAGGAGCGTATTTTACAACTATTTCTCACTTTATTTATTTGTCTACTACAAAAGTTGTCAATATTATAACAAACCTTCGTTTTCTTTATGAAAAAGTTGTGTTTATCAAACCTTATTTTAGCATGCAAATCAAACTTTGGCGTCAGACACATTCTTAACTCCAAATAGTCAATTCAGCAACAGACATCAATTTAGGAATCAGTTCTTAGTGAAATTTCGGTTCCGAAGTAGTCGTTGTACATCTTGTAGGGAAGCTTATACACTATATCCGAACTATCTGTCATAATTCAGAACATTTTGAACTCGGATCTCAAAGCATGGACTCGAATCACGGGCGTGTAGTGCGTAACCGCCCTAGTTTACGAAAAAATACTGAAGATTCCACACAGTAGCTCTCTTTTTAACACGTTCATTAAGATTCCAAAATATACATAAAAAAAGGCTTGTAAAAGCAGTCTAATTATGCAGTCTGTCGCCCTCACATAGCAGTAAGTAACCCCAGGTAGTCCAGTGGCGGTTTACGAGAGGTAGAAGATAAAATGTCGATAACTGGATGTTAATCTTATGTTCACACGTCTGAATGTTTTGATGGGGATCTTATAGTTACTATATGGTGGTCTTAGCGTGATTTTGTGGGTCCTTTAGAGGTAGTAGATAGATTACTATTAATTACTTTAGTTACTACCACTCTCAATGAAAGCTATTAACGCCCAATGTTTTTAATCGTACTTTTTTTTTACATATATTTTTTAAAGCTGAAAAATTTGCTGTACCCTAGCTTATTTCAACAATTTTTAAAGAAGAATTTAACTTTAAACTAAGCAAATTTTATCAAGTAACACATTATTCAATATTTTATAGAAATGGAGGAAAAATAGCCAATTCCATTTAAATACAAAGCAATTTTCCATTTTTATTATAAACTCAATTTGTTAAAATAAACGCCTAGGTACTAACTAACCAGAAAGTTGTCCAAAGTATATAAAAACGTTCAAAAGGGTTGAAAGATAAAGTCGGCTACGACTTTAACAATAGAGGCAATCACAAAAAATTAAAAAAAACGTTTCACTGAAGAAAACTCTGTAATTTTGTATTGCAGATTAGAATTTTTGAACACTGCAATTATTATAATAATTTTAAACTACTTTTGATTTTGCAAAGGACCTTTAAAAATGTATTCATTCAATTGTTTTACAAAGTAAAAGAAAATTAAATCAACTTGGAAAACTAAAAACTTAATACTATGTGAAAACTTCTGAATTCCTGAAAACAATCAGTCATTCGTTTTTATTTCAAATCAAATGTTTTTAATCTTTATACAGAACTGTCGATAGGTGAGTAATGGACTTGTTCCTGCTTAAAACTTCATCAAAATCATATATCAGTTTCCAGTTTTTACTCTTATGTTGTTGCCCCAGTACTTTTCTTTTGATTTACAGTTAACTAACTTTAATATTTTTAGTATATAGCTTTGAATTCTCTATAATTCATCATCATCATCCGCAGCCTTACTTCGCCCACTGCTGGGCATAGGTCTCTCTTTTTCTCCTGCGCTAACCTCATCTAGGTCACCACGATGTCGTCTGCCCATCTCGCTGCTGGACGACTGACATTTCTTTTGCTAGACCTTACCCCATCTGTCATCACCTCGCCTTGTTACCTGCCCAACTCCTTCTGAGCTCCATTATCCGTTTGTCGATATTAAAGACCTTCGTATATCTTCGGATCTCAACGTTCGGAATTAAGACCAATAGTCTTGTAACAAGCATGGGGATGGAACGCTCCACGGCTCTCTGTGCAACTCTCATCTTGTAATTACTTATAATTAGGTTGAGAAAAATTGTTGGTGTCAAAATGACTATCTTAGACTTTTAATCTTCTACTACATAGTCAATTTTAATTGAATCTGCTGTCACTATCGCTTCATGAAGATGAATATGTAACGTATTGAATATCAAGAAATGTAGCAAATGTTATAATACTGATACAATAAAGTTAACAAGCACGTCCAACAAATCGAATTAAAATTGATAAAACACAAGATACCTCGTGAGTTCATTGTAGGGATAGCCCAAAGAAACCATGGAAGTCACAAAGATAAGTATGGAAGAAGTATACATTTTGCGATCCCTGATAAATTAGAACAAGAGCGAGAGGATGATGAAATTTTTAAGGCTGAAGATGTCAAAGAAGGCTCTACTTCTTCTTTCGATGTTTCTACACATAAAGTGGTCGATAGTCGAACATTCCGTATAGATACTATTACGTAATTAAATAATGGAGTCCTTAACTCGGTTGTGCCTACGTTTACTTGCTCATATAATTTAGCCTCCATATATGCAGTCAGTTAGTTATTTTGTACATTTTTGTCGTTGTTAATTTAGCCTTAAACTTGACTAAAAACAGGAAACATTTAATTCTAGCTACACTGTTTAATTGGAAAGACGAGCAGGCTTAATTTCGGTTTGCCCCCGTAACTATTTGCGGTTTAATACTGCGGTTTTCCAATTGTTTCTTTAAACAATGTTGAGGAAGTTGTAAAAACTGTCCATAGAACAAAATAATACAGAATTAAAGTAGTACTGTCTTTCGAAATAGTCCTCTACAAATACCGTTCAGGCTTTTGAATCAAACATAGTTTTTGCATCTTTTTTCAGTGTGTAACTATCCACTACAAGTGGCAAAGATGACGCTATAGCTTTTTGTGTGCTAGAAATCAATAATTTAAAACTTTTGTTTATTCCCATATCTAAATAAAACGCCAATATATTTCGACTAATCTTTCCAACTTATCTAAATCTACCTCAAGCTGCAAACATTATCTCAAGTTTTATCCTCGATTAACCCAAGTTCACACTTGCGAACCGTACACCGTTCGAGTATAATATCGAGTATATAAATACTGCTTTCTTCATTCCCGACGGTATTAACATACTTATTAATTGCTGCCTCCGGGGTACACTGGTAGCTTTATAATATTTCTCCAATGCTTTACGAGTCCACGACTCCGCCCTATGCGTTGGTCTTGCAGACATTAATGCGTTGCCATCGTCGTCAGACAAATGAGTATGCTGATTAAACTCGTGTGCACTATTCTTTATTTGTCGTTTTTCTCTGCTCGTATCGGCTACTTATTTTAGTTCCAAGATGGTTGGTGTAATGTTTATGGTTAGTGCTGATATATCGGACTTCAATTGTTTTTGTTTTGTTACGTTTGATTAAGTTTACAGTGGCAGTTTGATGTTGGAGTTATCTTTGATGTGTAAGTTTATCTTTTTCTGGTTCTGGCTAGATAAGGTTGAATTAAGAAGACGTGTCTTGCAGATGCTCAACCATTTAAGCCGAATTGACATTGTTGGATTCTAAAAAACTTTCTGCAACCCAAAATCTTAGATTTACCATTCTAATATTCTCAACTGTATTAAACCAACAAATCTAATAAACCCTCTTTTGTTCGCAGGTAAAGTCGCATTACACATCACCAGTAAGTTACACTCATCAAACAATTTCGTACATTATGATAACACAAACAAACTATTTAACGAACGTTAGCACGCACACAGGCGCGTCTTCAATCAAGGCAAGTCGCATTTCGAAAGCAAATTATCAACCTAGAAGGGGGGCAAAAGGGGGGGAGGTATAATTAAAATCCGTTGATTAATATGTAAATGTAATAAGATTACCCTCCCCTGAATAATTTAAATGGAAGCCCGAGAGATGAGTTATATACGTCGGACTCTCATTATACTGTAGTTGTATTGGCCACTATAATGTATGTTGCGTCCCGTTTGATAAATGCTGTCTAGATGCGTGGTGTGAGTGCGAGTGCGAGTTTCGCTCGTGTGTCCGCAGCTTAGCTTTCGCTTCGAGTGCATTGTTTTGAGGGTTACTCAGTTGGTAAATGAAGAAATGTGGAAGGGTTGCTTTTGGTTGAACTATGGTGCCTACAAACGAGGAGTAAGAAGATACTTACTACCATATTTTCAAGTATAGATAGCAGTCGTATTATGGTATTATATCACAATTTTTTTTAAGGGAATATATGGAGTGATAGAAAATTTAAAGCCAATAAATTCCATTAATGAAGCATAGTCTTCAAAGCTAAACTTAATGATGATGATTTCTTACACGGGTATAAGTTAATTTTCTTATTTACCTAGATCGGTTATGTACCAAACCAATACATACCAATAATCTAATACAACCTGCAGTACATAATCAGTTTACCACCAACCTCGCACCGCCAAAACGGCCATGTTTCCGCCATCTTTATTAAGAACGCATGGCCACCCGCCTCCTGGCGTTGGTCAACAGCCAGCAAGGCGTTAAAGGCATCAGCTACACCACCCACCACTAGCGATAGACCTCCCCACCCTCTCTGAACCCCGAGAATCCCACGGCGCCGCGGGGCGGTGAGACGGCGTAGACCGGTCATGTTACGCTGGTCCTAGGTGCTTGGCTCACTTGTCTAATGGCTTTGATTAAACTGCCAGTTTATTTGACGGTACGATGCGTGCGTGCGACCACGTATGAATTTATGTTTAGACGACGACCGAATATGGAATTATGATCGAAGATTTAGGATCGGAAGAGGTATCGTAGGCATTCGGGGGCGATGGACCGAGTTACGTCGAGAATTCTTTGAGTTAGGTCTTCGAAAACGGTATTGCAGCCAACGGCATAGCCTTTTTAAACATACTGCTTATCTTATCTTGTGGAGGGCCCGAGAAATAACTCGGACACTTCGACCCATTGGGATCTATTGTGTTCCCCTAGATATCTTACTCCTCCCCAATCTCGTTGAAAACTCTTTTCATGAGTTTTACAACGAGACTAGGAGATATGAGTCTATAGTCTTCTGGTTTTGGATATCCAACCCCTAGGAGACTTTTTTGCTTACCAGCCAGTGCATCGCATGTGCACAGAAGGTAAATATACTGCATAGTAACAAGTAGGATAATTATTATAGAAATTATCTCTATCAAAGAGTTTTCTCGGTATTGGTAGCGCGAAGTAAAAAGACAGTATCAACGGAAGATATCTTAGTAACTTTGTAAATTGTAACCCTGTAGCGTTTTCTTACGACAGTCGTACTCTGTAAATGATCTTTTCATTCGACAGGTAGGTACCAGAGTTAGGAGTGTGCATTCTCTCCACGATGGACATTTCAAACATAGTTTTTTTAATTTTATTAAAACTACTTTAGCCGCATTAAGTGATTTTTGGTAGGGGCAAAGTTCGCGTCACTGACTTGTAATTTGTCCGTTAATATAAATAACATTTTATTCATTGACTTTTAAAAGCCATTGTTTTCATTGTATCAAATACATTTTAAACTAGATTTTAACAATATTTTTGCCAATGTTCATTCCCTTACTAATATTCAAGAGTTTGCTACATAATTATAGTCTTTCAAAAGTTCTTGTTAAGTTATATGAACTTATTGTTTAACATTTTTCATTCAGAAGAACTTATTCCTGTCTCAAATAGGCATCGCAATTCTAGGCTGAAACCATATCTACACCAACTTCTAAAACTACTTACCGAATCTATAATTGTTACCAATACAACTCAGGTTCGTAGACCTTCGGTAGAACAACAAATTATCAATAATCCTGTCTATGGCCGCCTAATAGTAGTGGCTTAGGCATTTAGGTTGGGAATCTAGGCACTGGGTTCAAAGGTCTGCATGCTATTGATTGCAGATTGCGAAAAGTTTCAGGAAAATTAAGTTTTAGTCGAATTTTTTTCAGTTTCAACAACGTTGATTATAGTAGGTGTCATATTTTCATGTTTCCTGATAGTTTTTATATATTATTTTGTTGAATTTCCTTTAGTTTCAACAACTTTGGTGATATAGGTGTAATATTTTCATGTGTTTTCTGAAAGCATGTGTAGTGAAAACTCCTTCTGCTAACGGGTTCACCCGCGTATAGGTCGGGCACTATCCAAACGGAACGCACTCCTGGGGTAAAAAGTAACCTAAGTCCTAATCCCGTGTGGCATGCATTTCCATGCAAATCTGTTGCTGATTATTCGAAACAGAACGACAGAGTTACTTTCGCATTTGGTATGAAACTTTCTGTTACTAGAGCATTCCTTTTTTTAAGATTTTAAAGTGTTATTTTTTCTGACCCTAAGACCCAAAAACGTGCGGAAACTGCTCCAATTCCTGCAAAACCAATTTCAATTACGATCACAACATCTCTGCACGAAAACCAATACAAAAAATTGACAGTCTTCCAAGAAACATTCGCACCAAACAACGCAATTATTATAGGTAGCGGACGTACGTCAACAATAGTGTTCAACCGAGCCTTGCCTGGCCTCTCAATAATTAGGATAGTGCATCTCCGTTTACTGAATGAGAATAAAGCCTACCCTTTGTGCTTGTGTGAGAAGACCCCCTGACCGTCTGTGTGTGCATGCATCTTGATTCTGCGTATTTATGTGTGCTCTGTGGGGGCACGGCGGCGTCCTCCGCATGCCACTCCACGATAGTAATGTCGTATATTTCGGTCGTGCGTACACTAGCCGTCTTATTATGTTTTAGCTGGCCTGGCTTAAACAGGCATAATGTGTAAGTTAGGAACTACTGTAGCCAGTTTCGTTGAAGCATTTTCCACGATTTGTATACTTCGGAAAAAAGTTTTGAACGATCGACGCACGTTGTCGGCCAATCAGAAAAGTACCAATTGCCAATCATATTAAAAACCGAATTCTAAATTCGTTTTAATTTTTGCCGGTCGAACATTTTGTAATCAGAAATCCTTTAGAGACTTCAATTTTTTTTATTGAAATTGGCGTCTCGTTAATTAAAACCAAATCGAATTAATTACAGAGTGAAAATTATTATTCCACCCCTTTCGGTGACCTTAAAAACGTAAGACAGGCTAGTGGGGTGAATGAACACCCCACAAAACAAAATCGGTACATACATATTGTTAGAAACACCGCATGCCATAAACTAATATTCGCTCGGACACTACTTGGAGTTATTGGACAATGTAAATGAACGCTATCTCCTATAATGCCTGCCTTATTTCCCCCTCAGCCAGGCCAGTGCCCGCAGCGACCCCCCGGGGGTGTGCCCCCACCCCGACCGATGTCTCATCAGTAAGGATTGAACCCTTTAATGTATTCACCGTAACTTCGGGATGAGTCTTGTATTAGTGTTATAATGAGACGTGGCCCTAAGGAATTATGGCTATACTTGTGGATCTCTGGGGTCGGGATTAACCCCAACCTAGTTTCAATTTCTATATATGAGAGGTTTCGTGGGAAGGGGTCGATAATATCATATCTCAATGTTTTCAATCTGATAGCCTCTATTGTTTTGATTTTAGTGCAGACGTTCATGGTTTACTATACAGCCTTTCTTGTTGTGTTTAGGTCGTGGAACTAAGACAAATGCAAGCCCTATAATCTTCATAGCCTCGTTACCAAGGGCACTAAACGTACTAAGATTACTTCTCTAACAGTTCAAATTATATTAAGAAACAAATCTTGAAGCACTTTAAAGAGTGCTCTCTATTAAAAACTTCTTTGATTAGAGTCCATTAAAGGAGTTTAGAGTTCAAAATTGTTCGTTAAAAATGTTATTTGCTCTGAGCTCCTTGAGTCGCCAGCAGATCGATAATGCTGCCAATTAGCCGGTACCAATTTTCCAATAAAACTTCAAACTGTTTTCCATTCCATTATCTCTCACCACCCTTTATTGCTGGCAAAGTTAAGCTACGACTCCTCTTTCCACTCCGCTCCGAAATTATTACAATAATAATATTATTATATTAATAATTGTATTGATAAGGAGACTCTCGTAATAAGGGTAAACCGTCCCCTTTCTGCCAGCCATCCTCAATAGGAGAATTTATGTAACTAATGAAATAAGCGAAGTGGCGCGCCCCGCACCCCGAACGCCCCAACCCGCTCCCATCCACCCTTCATTATCGGAAAGTTTGAAATATAATTTGAAATTATGCTCAATGTTATATTGAAGATAAGAGAAACACAAATTCCTTTAATTGGACTTGTTAAAGTGAGTCAAATTAAGTTAACACCGAGTTGATGGTATTACTTTTGAAGTTGGAAATTATGACGGACTGTCCGTAGGTTCTGCGGAATTCATGGGGTGATTAGCGGTTGAAAGAACAGTTATCGGTTCCTCGACCCGGGTATTTTATTTAACGGCCCGACGTTTATGGGAACTTATTGCATTGTATTATAACTTCTAACTACGTTAAGTAGAGCGGAGAGGTACCGAGTCGAGTGTGTACTGGATCAATACAATAGATTTTGGTGCAATCAATTAAACTTAATGAATTGCAATTATCATTGATTATTCAACAAGTTTTGTTTTAATGAGTTTCACAATTTAAAATCACAAGCCGACCTTCGAAACAACTTCAAAATTTTTCTACATAAAATTAATAATATTTGTGTAGTTCATCCTTAAGGGTCGCACGTTAGGTCAACTATTGATTTTGGCGGCCTCTCCGCACGGGTTCGCAACTTGAGACCGTCACAATTAGTCCTCGGTCTCAATCTAATTATATTTCTGATTGGGCTGGTGGCGACGCATTGGTTCATGTGGTGATTTACACCATGTGCCTGTAACTACCTCGGTCTGAGACGTAACAGGACACCGTTGCCTTGGAGATTATTGCTGGCATTAGTGATTTTGATTTATGCTGTCCGAATTAGTATTTGTCGTCGTCTAATTGAATGATTTAGTGATGGCAGAAAAATTAGAATTGAATTACAAGATTTGTTTTGGCGTAATTATGCTCTGATTAGAGTTGGTTTCGTCCAGACGCCAATTTATGTTTTTTTTTTTTACAAATTGATGACGCTACAATTTTTTTTCAAACTTCACTATTTATTGATGTCAATCTTTCCTAATTTTCCCAACCGATTTCAACATTTCTATGCATAATCAATCAAACTACGATATAAGGACTTACAGTCATACCAATTAGATGCAGATCGAGATCTAATTATTCGGATTCGGCTTTAGCTGGCACAGCACTATTCTGATTGTCGACAAGCGATTTCGGAAATTACTAAGGCGTCGACGCCGCCCCGCTATTCCGACCACCCTGTTCCTTGCGTTTCGGTTAGACGGTCACTCACTGGTACACTCACCCTATAAATTTTCATGGAGTTGGCAATATTGTTTTATGGTGTATGTATCATTGTTATCATGATATGGTTTGACGTATTGTTAATGTAGATTTGTATTGATAGAGTGTACTGAAAGTTTGAAAGATTAGAAAATCATTTTCTGATATCCAAACAAGATTGCCGTTTTGCTTACTTACCTATTTTTTCTACAATAGTAAAACTATGGCGAATAGGAAACGGATTCGCTACAAAAATTCCACTTAGCCAAAACTTTCTATTAAATACTAACAAAATCATAGAAAAACATATAAATCCATCACCCACAGAACTGACGTCACTAATTCACCAAATAGGGTAACTAACCCAATAGTCGGCAAGGACGCTGACATTTCTAGAACATAGTCATATCGACCAAAAATCCTCGCTTGGAATTAACATAACAATTAAATTAATCAACCCACTCCACATTAAGATACGGAGCTAGTATTGTACTTGACTGAGAGTATTCTTGTATTCGTAATTACAATCATGTGAGTAAAGTTGGTATAAGTACCTATTAATTTATTTCTACTAGGAGTACTTGTGCTGACTGCGTGGAAAAGTATGAGTATCCCGCGGTAAAAAGCGTACTCGTATTAGTAAATGCAGGATACTTTCTAAGTATGTACAAAGTTTTATCAAGGTCTTTGCAGCTGTTACGGAGTAATTGAGAGGCAAAAAACAAACAACGAAAAAAAATTGGACACAATTTCGAGAAAATCAGAAATTTTATCGGTTTTTAAAAAGTTTGTTATGTTTTTTTTTCAAATAAAATAACAAAGATGAACTTAACAAATTACAAATGTAATGTCAAGCCAAGTTGCAAATACTACCATCTTCTTGTTTTGTTATTATCGTGTGATTCTTATAGTAGATTCAATAAAGCATGTTTGTAATCTAAGATTATGCATAAATATATTAAATTAACGTTTGCAGACCAAGGATGTATGCTTATGTGTGCTAGATTTATTTCATGGGCGAATAATATTGTATGAGAAATACTGCCTCTACCTCTAAAATTAGGGTTTCTAGGTTAAATCAATTTTGTGTTTTGTGATGTTTTTAACTTTGCGTCGGTTCTGCGCTAATTTTCAGCTTGTAATTCAGATTTTCAAGCTTACATGTTTATGTAAAAATCTATCTCTAGCTATTTATTTAATGAATCAATTGTACTACCCACTTATTACTTGCAAACCAAATAGACACCGCGTACTTCTTAATTCATTATCATCGATAGTGTTCACAAAATTAATTCGTTCGATCCGCATACATTCGGTACAAAGCACGGGCGGCCAATAAACGCGCGTCCCACACGCCGCGCCGCGCCGCCGCCGCGCGTTTCCTCGCGTCTCGCATAGCTCCCCGAAGACCGGCCCACCCCCACCCTGGCTGTACATCATCTCATTTGAATTTCTAACTAGGAAACCTCCATGCAATTATTGGATTAATGTAAATTACGCAGTCTACAGCTACGGTGCACTATCAGGGACAGGGTTTAATTAGAATCCGGTTAAGTCTAATAATTCTATAGTGTTTCGCAAACTCGCTCTTATGTTCACTTAAGAATGGTCGAATTTAGAAAAGTTAGGTTACGTCGGCAATTAGAATAATTATTTTCGCAAGTAGACGACATTTGGGTCTGTCACCCTACATTACAGGGAAACTAGTCAATTTCAATGTGGAAATAATGTTAATTTATTTCTGTTTACTTGTTATGGTAGCACGGGTTTGAAATACGGGAAAATTTACGTCAATGAAAGCTTATGATTATTCAGTGATTCTGTACTAAAGTCGTAGCTTACTTAGGAAAAGTGTGAATTGGCATGTCAAAGAGTCAATAAAATTTTACTGACTCAAAGCGCAAACGTGAGTGGAAGAATTGACTAGTAACAAAACTGAGATCTTGTTCTAATTCATACCTACGTTTATGAAAGCTAGATTTTACTGAAGCATCTTTCTTGAAACCGCATCAGTCAGCTTACAACCACACATTTTTCACTCAAACATTCAAAGACGGGTTCACCCAATTCCTAAACCCGCGAACACTCGAAAACATAACCTCAAAACATTCCTGCCGTGACCTCGAAAATGCACGTAGGTGAAAGCCCTCGGGAGTTTCACGTAGGGGAACAAAAAAACCCCTAACCCCTGCGTAAGGAGCGAAGGGGGCGAGCCGCCCGTGAATGAACGAAGGAGGATTGCGTCCTTGGAGCAAAAAAGTCACGTGACCCCGTTCAACAGGTGGCGCCGTGAGTGTGTCCTTGCGCGCGGATTAGAAAAAAAAGTTACGTTCGAAGTTCAAACTCTTTGACGTTTCTTTTTTTTAAGAGGGGTTTTTGGGCTTTGGTGTTGATGTGTCAGTTGCAATTGGAAATGAGGCTGTTATGTTTTAAACCATTCTACTTACATTGTTGCACGTGGCCGATCAACATCATTTATTTTATTATAGCTTGGAGTACTTGATTAGTCAGAGAGTTAATCTTAAATGAGGTACATTTACCCGTTGTTTAGTTTCTTAGAAGTAAAAGGAACAAAGTTGAATAAATAGGAACTGTCTCTTATGTTTAAGATCAGTCTCCGTAGTATGTTGCCTCGTCAAAGACCAATATTTGTTTGCCCTACAGATATTGGTTCGGACGTACACATCGATCGTAGAGAACGGTCTGGACTATAGAGTTACTACTTCTTTGTTATAGAGAGCCCCCTCTCTATAATAAACAAGTAGTAGTTATAGCAACGTGCTTAGTAATTTTCACAGACCAGAAAATCGGGACCCTTGACTTAAACCTCCTGTTAGGTTAAGTTTAGATATCCCCTAAAATGTTCACAGGCTAAAAAGCTTTTACAAAGCTAACGCTCTAAAACTACATGTAAAATATCCTCATAGCCAATGCAAAGTGCCTGATCAAACAAAATTCCCATCCACTGAGCTATTTACCTCCAAAAACAAACGCACAAAATAACGTAACAATAAGTATAGACTATAGTGAACACTTTCCAAACAGGCCAGTAACAAAGCAAAGTTCTGTGCAGCCAAAAAGCGTATATCCAAAAAGTTTACTTCGAAACAAGTAGTAGGTGGCTCTCCTTTATGAATGGCGGGCTCCCTCGGCCCCGCTTAACACAAATGTCACGGCGCCCCGACGAGCCGGAAAACTCTCTTTTCTTCCTGAATTACCGCACAAACGATACAAGCCAAAACACACCTTACAACCCCAAGAATAGAACGTAAATCCCTTAACAAGTCCCGGGAAAATTTAAGGAATTTTCTACTTAACACAGTCGTTAGATTTTGAGACGTGTTTCAGTTAGCCAAGGTTCGTTATTCAATGGTGTAGTCGGCGTCGAAGGCATGAAATCTTGCGTCTCCCGCGGCAAATTGTTTCCTCGCTCCGCGTGTTTGTATTTTATTATACATTTTTATTTCTCGATAACATTAGCTTAACCGACTTTTCATTGCCTCGCCTAGGGCTGCCTCGCGTTTTGTGTTGATGTCTTTTTATGGTTGCCACTGAATGTATCAACTGAACTTTTTCTTGTTGCGTGTTTGGCTTACAGCTTACATTTTAAATGGGCTGTTGTAAGTAAATTAAAGTGGCTTGGAACATGATATTGCTTGATAATGTTGTGTTTTTTGTAATATTTACTAATAATCCACACGACAGCTGCTTCAGCTATTTCTTGGGCTTTTTGTACATTGTATTCTACGTTGAGTTGACTAATGAGGACTTAGTTCTTTTTTAGATAGATTGACGCAACTTGAAATAATGTACAAAGTCATTTAGAGAGGTTTATTTCAAATTTGAACAGAATTAAATGCAACCAACAACGTAGGAAACATCTTACGACAGTGTTTCTACTAAGTCCTTACCTTAATCTTTTTTCCAAAGCATATTTGAAGGGATAAAACCTCTGAAAATTCACTCCTCTCAATTTACACAGTCAATATTCAACAAAATCAAATCGACACGAACTCGGGGTACAACCAAATCCTTTTCACGAACCCTAATCAAGTGCAAAGAGCGCGTAACAGCCCTAAGAAAAGTTGAGGCGAGGTAGGAATGTCAAAAATGTCGGGGCGCGAACAAATATGTGCTTTGCCGACGGGCCGGCTGCCTGCACCGCGGCTTAAACGGAGCTTAAACGACGTTTACAAAGCCTCGCAGATTTTGTGTTAGTTTTACTTTTTGTTTAACATTTTTATGCGTTTTAAGTGTGTTTGAATGCGTTGATCTTCGTTTTCGGTTTTTTGTTTGACAGTTATGGGTTAAGTTCAGTTGTTGCGATTAGTTTATATGAAAAATTTGTGGTTTCATGATTATAATTTCAAGTGTTCTAACCTGGCAGCTGCCCTTCAATTAAAGCTTGAACACAATTGCATTTAGATGAGCTATAGCTTTCTTATGTCATAGGCAAAGTCTAAGCCTTTTCAACGCTAAGGATCAAACGCAATACTTTTGCAAAAATCCATGATCTTATTCCAGATCCCCAATATCCGATACACGAACAGTAGATCCAAGTAACCATCGTTAACCGATCATGGCACCGGGCCGTTGGCGAGACCCCTCAACGGCATCCTTTGCATTTCCCTCCGCACTTTACCGGATTTTTTTTCCGTTTTATTTACTTGGGCGCGAACGTTAGACGCCTCGGGCACCACTTACTACACTTGCTTTTATCCGGACGTCGGCGTCGGTTGTGGCCCGATGTTTCGGATGCTCCGAAGTTTTGGACAAATTATGTGATTTGTAGCACGACTGCGGGACTGAAACTTTGTAGATTCTTTACTCATGTGTGCAAGGTTTTTGTTTCATTCATTCGAGGTTCGGTGTTGTGTTTGGCGAGTTTGTGTAGGAAAGAGTACATGGAAATTTTCTTAGAATATTCGTTAGTATATCGTTGTGTACTTCAGTTACAGGACGATGTTAAGGATGTTTTGAATTTGTGAACACTGTCTTTGATTGATTGTATTGAAAGTTTATTTGGTCGTGGATAAAGGTTATCACCAGCTGACTATTTTTGGTATATAAATAGTTTTATTTTTAGTTTGTAGCAAGGTTTCTATTTCAAGAAACTAACGGACAAGTCATGTAATTGGTAGGAAAGAATTAACATGTTTTTTTTTTAAGCAATGTAAATTTTCACGTTTTTCTTCTGTTATGTTCTCGTTTATCTAGATGATGTATTACTTGTGGTCTGCTTAGCTTACTAATATTACAAATGCGAAAGTTAAAATGGATGGATGTTTGTTTGTGACTCAATCCTGCCAGAACGGCTGAACGGATCTAGATGAAATTTGGCACAGAGATAGATTGTAGTCTGAAATAACATATATGCTACTTTTCATCCCGGCATAACGATCCCTTGGGATAATAAAACACTTTTCACGCGGGTGGAGCCGCTGACAGAAGCTAGTATAAAATATCTGTAGTACATACTAACTACTATAATTTTTTTATTGGGGTTTTACATTATTCTCTATTGTTAAGTATTCGTTGTTTTTTTGGTTCAATCCGATTGTTGAACATTGTCCCAAATACCGATGAGATTTGAACAGATTATGCGAATCAAATGATCCGAAGTCTTTATTTGCAAATACTTGTAATCGCAATAACAATTGAATTGATGTTATTGATATTGAGCGTTCTTTGAATGTAAACATGGATTATGAAATTTGTAAGTGCAATTGGCAATTACCTTTTAAGTTTTATGAACAAAACATTTTTTTTTATAGCATTTATTTGGATTCTTATGTTTTTTTCTTGTATTCCTTTTTATTATCTCTGTATTTTGTACAAGTAATGCATTAGGTAAATAATTATTTAAAATTTTCTTGTCTTATTTCAGACTTCAGTCATTCATTACCTTATCATTAATTCTTTTTAATTTGACTAACATGGTTTCTTTGATAACTAAACTACGTACCTAACCATTTGAATTACATAAGTATTTAACTGTTTCTTAAATAATTTAACTGGTAACTTAACTTGAGTACTTAGCTTTTATTTTTACTTTCATTTAATTGGCTTCTCAAATACTTAAACTACTGAATAGTTACAATGAAAAGAAAGAAAAAGAGTTTTTTTTTGCACCAGATATGTCGCAGTTAAGCCACAATTAGCAACATTGTATTGTAATGTAATGTATTATTGAATCCACAGTGTACAACAATGTTACTGATCTCACAAGTGCCTATTAGGCACTGCAGATCAATATGATTATTCCTAGAATCGTATACAGTCTACAGTAACGCACCTCTGGGCGTAATAATGGTGAATTAGTAATTAATTGCATTCGTATTAATGCATATCCATAGAAGATAGTAAGAGGTGTATGGATGATGATGAGGAGTAGAATTCCCTGCCGGAGTCTGAGTTTCCCGATAGCTACAACCTCGAGGTCTTTAAGTCAAGAGTGAATAGGTTACTAACAGGCAAAAAAAAAGTCTGAAACTCTAAAGTATGGCAAATTATGATAATCTTAGAATATTCAACTACATAAAAGTACATTAGTTACCGAACTATTATTTTAGAAGAACTGTATGAATATTGGTCGGTTGTGTAAAGAACAATTTGAACAAATAAAAAAAAACATACACTTCAGGTCAATATAAACCTCCAAGCATAGCTGCATTGTTTTCTAAATAAACCCCACATAATAGAGATTGTTGCGATTATCAAAACAAAAGAACATCAGAAATTAAATACTTAACTTTACATAATTATACCGGTTTTAAAGATGTTAATTAAATAACTTCCAAAGGACTAACTTCCAAGGTTCAATTTCAATCTTAAAACAGAAAAAAAAAACTGAAAACAAACAACAAAACACAAGAGAAAATCACAAATAAAACAATAGTTCAATCACAAGAGGCTGCAACGTAGGTTATCGGCCATTGTTATTAAGCCTTGCATGTCTCTAGTCTCTAGTCCAGTTTCTCATCCAAAATCGATAGCTACCCCCCAGGGGTGCACCCCCGGTTGTTATATCTAGAGACGGCCGCTCCTAATTCGTACTCCGTACGTACGTCGATCTTTCTCGTGTGTACTGTGGCAGGTAGAGTTTTGTTCCTACGTGTTATGGTAGCCTGGTAACTTGCGGCTTTATGACGAGTTCGATGTGCTTATATGGGCCACAAAATAGGTAACTTTTGTAAATAAGTTGTTTACTTTGTTATTAAATATTTGCATTGAAATAATCTTTTACTTCCTTACAAGATTTTAGATCGCAACGTTTATTTGTCGGTTTATCCCATTAGACAGAATTCCGTGTCCTTTAACTACATCAGGCAGTTATTTATTACACACTAGCGACCCGCCGCGGCTTCGTCCTTGACAAATTATACACAAAAACCTTCCTCTTTTCTCACTTTTTCTATTGGTGTAAAATGCATGAAAATCCGTTCAGTAGGTTTTGGGTTTATCGCGTACAAACGCGGCGGGTACTTTACTTTATAATATGTAGTGATTTTGAAAATTTTACTCCGTTTCTCATAATTGTCTACTCGCAGTTAAATTTTCCTTTTAAAATGCTATAGCGCATGCTTTTAAAATGAGTCGTTTGATAAGCAGCGTAAATACTTAATTAATTTTAACTGTGTGGTTTATTTCTTTTTCATGTAATTAACAAGCTAGTCGTCTAGACTAGACAGAAAAACGTGTAAATTTAATTTTATCTTTTTAAGTATATACCAGTTATTCTGATGTCCTTCGCTATTTAGTTAACTCGCGTTGTGTTTAGCGCTTACGGAAACATTGAAAATAATCGCCTTATAAAAGGAATAATTTTTCTTTGCAATGAAATATCTTTTGCTACATCTGCTTCAATGCATGGTTCCCTAGTTCCTATAGCTGCTTCTTGTTTGGGGGCGAAATGCTAACGTCAATCAAAATCAGCTGTTTGACAGAATGGTAGCTGACTGTGTTCCGAGGGTGAGTATCGTTGGGTCAACTTTTTTTAAACAGTGTTATTCTAGATCTAATCATCGACATATTTTCTAGAAAAACTTTGAGGGAATTAAGTACCTACTTAATAATAACTGAAATCGGCTTTTTTTATGCATATAGCTATTAAAAATTTCGAGGAGCTCGTGGCTACATAAAAACAGCCGCACTGGTCGATCTTCAAGGTTAAGCAACGCTTGCCGAGGTCGGTCCGTGGATGGGTTACCATTTCAACATACCGAGTTTCCTCCGTGCCACGGAAAGCACGTTAAGCCTTTGGTCCCGGCTGTCATTTGAAGATCTTTGACAGTCGTTACGAGTAGTCAGAAGCTTGAGATCTCACACCAGTCTTGCCAAGGGTTATGGTGTTACCCAGTTACTGTGTTGTGGTCAGATAGGCAGTCGCTCCATGTAAAACACTGGTACTCAGCTGAATCCGGTAAGACTGGGAGCCGACCTCAACAACAATTTTGGGCGCACGGTTGGCGCAGTGGTTGAGCGATTGACTGCTGCGCTGCGTGTCGCGGGTTCGATTCCCGCACGGAACAAATATTTGTATGGCCTACAGATAGTTGTTCCGGCTCTGGGTGTTGTGTATGTGAGTTTATATGTTTGTAAACGCACCCACGATACAGGAAGAAATTCCTAGTGTGGGGCAACGTTTTTTTTTTAAAGAAAAAAAGAAAAGAAGAAAAAAATTGGGAAAAGGCTAGGCAGATCATAGCTATTAAGTATTTTGTTATATACAGTATAATCATTTTTCAAGTAATTGTTGAACGATGCAATACTGCATATAAAAACAAAGCCGTTATCAAAATTCAACCCTACGAACATTAATTTTTGGGTTAGACATTTTTTATTACGTCAATGTATCATCGTAATTATTACAAAGGCATGTTCTCCACAGCTTTATTATACTAAGCCGATTATTATAAGCTTTATAATTAACGATTATTAATCAATCAAAATTAATTATACTGTCTTAACAAACTGCCTATAATGATATAAAACCGAAGTGTGTCTAAAAAAATCGATAATCCGTTGAAATTTAAAATCTGTTGTTCCGTAGCAACGGTTTGGCGAACGGCCACCGTCATTATCTAGTCGGGTAGCATTCTGAACTACATCGACCTCAAAAACTTATTACAATCCGCCCTACCCAGCTCATTATCTCTGGGCCATAGTCTCAATCGATACTACCTAACTACGAACACATACAAACTATAACACACACAAACACAAAGTAAATGAAAGTCTACGCGTACCCGTAACCGGCGCGTCAACTTAAAACTTAATTATAATTAATTAATTCCAATTGGACGTTATCTCTTTCTAACACACTATATCTTGAATACACCCATCTCTGTCTGTCGCAAAGGCGAGGGTAGACGCGGTATTGTGTTTTCGAAGACCTTTTATCACGAGGCATTTCACGATGTCGAGTAGTCGTTAGTTCGATTCCAATACGATTTTATTAGTCCTCAGATTTTAATTGGCATCCTATTTCAATTATTTTTTTAATTCTGCTACTTATTGGCGGTTGATTTTCATTAATATTTCGATGGGATGATTGAGAGCGGCCACTTAACAAAAGAGTGACTGAGTTAGTGGAAACGTTCTCATTAAAATTATAAGTGATATAATTGCAGACACGGTTAGCGTACGTAAGAACTGTATTTGAAAATTGTTACAAAATGTTGTTGTACAGTTGTTTACAGGTTGCATATAGCAAGTTTATTATAAAGTAGAGAGTTGCATAGTTAAGTTGCTTGGAGGCCCTCTAGGAGGCTTTATGATTTATTTTAAAATTCTTCCTAAAAAACATAAGAAATTATGTACCACTTGGTCATTGCATAGAGTTTCTGCCTGGAAAATGAACCCCCATACATACTTAAATGCAATAAACAGTTTAACAACGCATTTTTCTGGATACACTGTCAAATATTTTCCATCCATTTTCCTTGACATGAAAATCTAGGTCAAAAAACTACTTGGGACGAAGCAAAACAACAACATAACTCGCACAAAAGGGGGTATAAAAGCATTAAATCAGAACAAAATGGCCGTAGCGCCCTGAATGGCGTATAATTTAATTGTAATCATCACTACATCGGCCTGTGACGAGTATCAACGAGATGCGACTAGAAGGGACCACCCTCAACCCCTTCACGACGACTTCGACCCCCCCAAGAAGGGGTTTAACACCCCCCTCATTACCATATTTCATTTACTCAACGAAATTATGCTAATTACTTATATTGCTTTGTGTAAAAAGGAAATTTATAAGGATTAAACTTACACCCCCCTTCGCCTCGAACCGGTTGGATCCAGACATAACTAGTTTCGGCGAGTTCGGTGGATGAATTATTTAGAAGATGATTCTTCGAATTAAAAAATCGGGCGGTCCGAAGGGCTCCCGAATTCGCGTTCGCTTGATTATAATCGTACGCAATTAAAATTCAAATTGGAGAATTTTTAATTTTGTTATTGATGGCCCTCTTTCGTGGATGGATTGAATTGTGCGTTGTTGAAAACTTTTTTGCGCAAAGTTGAAAGCTATGCTCATCGAGAGAAAATTGCTTGATTATAATTTTATTTTCGTTTTAATATAAATTATACATACAGGGTTAAGTAGTTTTCGTTGAAATTAGGTACTAAAGTTTGGTTAAAGGAACGCGATGTAAATCCGATCAATGAGATACTGAGATATTTACAATACAAGAAGAGCCTTTATTATTTAGTTAAGAAATCTTCAAGGTCTCAGAAAAACTCCATCTTCATAATTCAGTGTGACAAAAAAAAACTGAATATTAATTCCCTATTCATCAATATGTACCGTTAGCACATCAAGCACGCGAATGTATGTGCGACTTACGAATTGAATTATAGTAATGAAATAGTCCGTTGCTTTGGGCTAGCGGGCGCCTCTGGCCGGTAGTTTCACAACTTATCCCGGCTAAGGCGAGTCCTTATTTAAATGTAAATTAGGTTCATTTCACGAAATTAATGTCGTGAACACCCCACCCCCGGCGAGCGGTGACCATCCTTCGCACACTTCTCAGTACAAGTCCTGTTAAAATTATTAAGTTTTATCATTGTGTCATGTTTAATGACTGTTTATGATCGCCGTTTTAATTTCTTCGTGTTTCTCTTCGTGATACTTTGTATTTAATATTTTTCATGGTGATTTGTATGTCAAAATTTGATTAAGGTGCTCTCGAAAGGGTTTTAATTTATTTTAATGTGTTTCGTGGAGTGAATTGGTTCGATTAATATTCGCGTCTTAACAGTAACTAAAAATTAGTTACTTGCAGTTTTAACAAAGCAAAGCGAAACTGAATATTTTCTCAACTGCTTTTTACTGAAACTTGTTTTGACAACTTTTACTGAATTAGAATCCATTTGTTATTGCTGTATCCATTCCGAAAGATACAAATGAGTACTACTAAAACATAAGTTCACGAATAGAGCAACCAAGGTACCTTAAAATATCTCGTGGGTGTGTCTAGTGTAGCTAAGGTTAATTTGTGCCTATAACTCAAATTTACGTAAAAAATTTACAACACACAATATTTAAAAAACACAAAAACATTTTTACTCTATCCCTCTTACTTATAAACACGGAATAAAGTTATACCAGGTATAACAAAGGTATACCCATATATTTTCATAGGTTTATACTTGGTATAACTTTATTCCGCGTTTATTAGTAAGAGGGTTAATCTTTACGTAAAAACATTTGCAATTGTTTACAGGTTGCATATAGCAAGTTTATTATAAAGTAGAGAGTTTTGCAAAAAATACAAAGAAGCTTGTGTCCCTCTAGGAGGCTTTAGGATTCATTTTAAAATTCTCCCTAAAAACATAAGAAATTATATACGCCTTGGTCATTGCATAGAGTTTCTGCCTCAAAAATGAACCTCATTCATACTTATATGCAATACACAGTTTAAAGACGCATTTTTCTGGACAAACTGTCAAACATTTTCCATCCGTTTTCCTTGACATGAAAATCTAGGTCAAAATCAAAACCCACGAGATATTTTTGGTACCTTGGTTGTTCTTTTTGTGTACTAATGTTTTAGTAGTAAAATGAAGAGAAAATATGTAACGTGTAGCAACAGATTCATAAATGAGTAACTTTTTTACTCATTTATCAATATCTTGCTACACGTAACATATTTCCTTTTTAATGTTGTGTAACATAATACAACCCCATTTCCACCCATTCAATTTTTTTTCTCTAATTCTAATCCTTTCAAAAACTACGATCATAGTCGCACTACTCCGAGGGAGTAATGGCTGCTCTATGATTATATGGACAGACGAGTCATTACTCCTGTGTAAGTGTTGTTGCGAATTGCTAATGTTGTGCCTTCACAGTTTTACACACACAAATTAATCGTTACTTTAACTTCAATTACTGTTTTGGGGCGCTCACCTAATGGCTACATTATGTACGTATGTGTTGCGGAGTTTACGGAGTTCTATTGAATGATTTTGTGTGATTACGTAACGGGGTTTATTGAAGAATAGATACGAGAAAAATATGAAAAATCCGGCCAAGTGCGAGTCGGACTCGCGCACGAAGGGTTCCGTACTTGGTAAATTGCGGTTTACGATTTATGACGTATTCAAAAAAAATACTTACTAGATCTCGTTCAAACCAATTTTCGGTGGAAGTTTACATGGTAATGTACATCATATTTTTTTTTTTAGTTTTATCATTCTCTTATTTTAGAAGTTACAGGGGGGGGGGGGGGGGATATGAGAAACCTCAATATCATTTTTGAAGACCTATCCAAAGATACCCCACACGTATGGGTTTGATGAAAAACAATTTTTGAGTTTCAGTTCTAAGTATGGCGAACCCCCAAATTTTTTTGTTTTTTTTTTCTATTTTTGTGTGACAATCTTAATGCGGTTCACAGAATACATCTACTTACCAAGTTTCAACAGCATAGTTCTTATTATTTCGGAAAAAAGCGGCTGTAACATACGGACGGACAAACAGACAGACATGACGAATCCATAAGGGTTCTATTTTATGTCATTTGGCTACGGAACCCTAAAAAGCAGCTTGAACTAAGATGGCAACTGAAAGTGATGTATGGTAGAAGTAGATAATGCTGCAGAACCCAAATGTATGAAATAAAACGGACAATGGACAGTCAGAGAACAAGTAAATGTCGGAGATGTAGGTATTGTTTTTCTTCCTCGAGGGAAAATCTATTTTTTGAGATAAAGCTGGGATAAGTAGTACTAGCTTCTGCCAGTAGCTTCGCCCGCGTGAAAAGGGCTTTCGCATCCCAAGGAAACATTATACCGGGATAATAAGTAGCCTATATGCTATTCCAGACTATATTCCATGTCTGTGCCAAATTTCATCCAGATCCGTAAAGCCGTTCTGGGGTGATTGAATAACAAACATATATCCACACACATAACCGTCCAAACTTTGAAATTTATAGTAATAAGTAAGATAAGAATTCTTCTCTGTTAGCCTACTTCTTTGATAACTGTCTAGCAACGAATGACTAAAAAGGCAGTTACAGGCTTGCCGTATATTAGTTCTTAGCTCGGACGACTTAAAAACCATTCAAAAACAATTTTGAAGAACTACAGAACCTGAACCCTTTATCGTCTCTTTGCCCTTGACCCACGTTGCTTCATTCTTGGTGCCGACACGCAGCAGTTCCCAACAATTTATTACAATTTTCTTCATCCATTTTCCCCTGGCAAACGTCTCTCTACTCACTCCTTTTTAACCCCTGACGGAAAAAGAGGGGTGTTATAATTTTGACGTGTGTATATGTGTATCTGTCTGTGGCACCATAGCTCCTAATCGGATGAACCGATTTTGATTTCGTTTATTTTTTGTTTGAATGGTGACTTTATCGAGAGTGTTCAGCTATGTTTGATGAAAATCGGTTCAGCCGTTCAAAAGTTATAGGCGTTTTACTGTTTGAATTGCAGTGTTTCGCAAGATATCGTGTCATGATTACGTGTTCAATAGATTGTCGATCGAAGCGTGTCTTATGTATCATGAAATAAAAATGTGCCGTGGGCTTTTTTTAATTTTACTTGTTCATTCATTGTCCAGACTAAAACATAATACTAAATTCTTTTCAAAGCAAAGCAGATTTATTTAGCGTCTCGTTGAACGTTTTTGCGTACAGAACAGAGGTGTTTACGCTGAGAAGCCGCGACCCTCACTGGGAGCCGACACAAATAGAAAAAGTCTAACTTTTTGCATTGCCGACATTCCGTACGAAGTCAGTGGCACAGAATAGATGGATGCAGAAGGTTAACTTCGTAACGATGAGGGAAAACATACGCACAAATCAACATGCTTCACATTAAAGCGACTGCAAGCACACTTGTGATAAACGTTTAGCTCTAGACATGTAATAGTAGTTATTTCTCTTCAAAGTGATTCTATCAACTAGCCAAGGTATTAGGAAGGACCTTACTGCATTTTGATTGAGCTTGTCGATCGATTGATAGGGAATAAACAAAAGTAATTTATTCAAATTGGGCTGAATTTCAATAATTTTAGAACGACAAAAAAAATAGTGCCCGCAAATCACCCTTCTATCCCAGCTAAATAGAGAAAAAAAACAGTTGTGTTTCTTCAGATTTTTTTATCATTTGTTGACAGAAATCCATCGTCTCTTATGAGGCGTCTAGAGGTTACATAGTCAATCGTTGCAAGTTAGATTGAGATCGCATATTTTCGCTCGTTACATGCAGTTGACCTTCTGTATCATTTGCTTATTCTGTGTCGGTGTTTTGAGCACTTTCGCACTCACTGCACTGTGCCCCGTGTTTCGAAGTCACAAGGGGATGGAGAGTTGAGTTGACTGCCACATTTGAACGCTCATTTTCATTATTGGAGAGTAAGCAGGTTTAGGAGTGAATTGATTTTTTTCCATTGGCTTTTCTTTGGCACTTTTGCTGAAAGAATTTGGGGTGTTTGCCTGTTTTTAAAGAAAGTGTGATAAAAAGATGATGTGATCATTTGACAGATAGGAACTGCTTATATGTCGAAGTATCGGTGAATATATTTGTTAAGCCTTTATACAGATATCAACTCTTTTTGAAGATGTAGAGCAACCATCAATTTACCACCTTTCTTTACAGTTAGATTTATTAACATTATCTTAAACTGATCACAATTTATTTGAGTTTAACTAATTGTTTTTTTCTTCTTCATGATCAGTTGCTTATAGTAATATAGCATTAGATATATTCTCAGAATACAGGCCATTCAAAATGTTAAAATCAGAGCTTTTAAAAATTGTTTCAATTAAAGCATAATAAAAAAGCATAAGAAGGGGATGAGCCCTCACCGAGCCAGTTAACAAACACTACGGAGAATTTATTAACACCTGCATTCTCTTAGAAATTATTATCTCCTAGTACTTGTTGTGAGCTTTGGGAAAAACATTTAGCAAATAAGATGTGACATAAGCAGTAAATATACAGCCTATTTGCATTAAGTGTCCTTGCCTATCTTTATTTCGACAATAGCCGGTTTCTAAATTAAGAATTTGAATTTCCGTATTAGGTTTTTGAATTAAGAATTTGAAGTTAATCCTAAATATATATCAAAGTCCTGAAATCGGAAACCAGCCATGATTAAATATCAACATATATGACAACGTTGTTAAATTGACCATGATTATTAACCAGTGATATATGCAACAGTCTGTGGCCTTGAAAAATTTAACACGGATATCTCCATTTTCGTTTCACGTTTATTGGTCAAAAGCTTCCTCATAAACCAACGCTAAATCATTAAGCATATATCCACATCAAACTAACAATGAAACAGCGATGAAAACATTCGACACTCAACATCTACAAACCAATATTCATCATCATCTTCCTGGCCTTATCCCATGTTACTTGCGACGGGCGCAACACGTTTTCTGCTTCCATATCATCCTGTCCCCCGTCACGCTATCACTGACTCCCATTTCTTTCATATCATTCCTCACACAGTCCATCTTTTCTTTGGCCTTCCTCTTCCTCTCCATCCATCCACATTTATATTCATAACTCTTTTAGTAACATGCGTTTACAAACATTACTAGGTAAAATAAAACAAAAGAGAAACTAACACATTAATCGTGATATTACGATCACGATCAGTTCGCGACGCGATATGAAAGGGTTAGCCTACCCCTACGGCACATAATTACACCCACACACACACACACACCCACAACACTACGATAAAACAACGCAACTACTTAGCATTTTCAAATTAAATACACTAATCACTTGTATAAACGCAGTGTGTACGGATAGGATGGAAGGATCGATATTGTGTGTGTGTGTGTGTTAGTGATTATAATGAAGGGTAGAAGGGTGATATTAAGTGGCTCTATTCGTGTACCCCTCGCCGCTACTTGCTGTGTAGTCATGCTTTCGCCACTTTATACTTTGGTAGTGATAATTTTGAATTTTTAATGCTGTTCTAGCTTGCCTGTTGGTTTTTGAGAGGCTTTTTCTGTCTTCAAACATTTTAATTGAATTCAGAGTATGTTAAACATGTTGTGACCAAAACCTTAAGCTTTTCCGAAAATATAATAAGGTATCCCGTTCCAATTTCATTCGTCAGGGTCTTCCTTAATCGCAATAGCTAGACTGATGTATGAATATTAACATACTTCCATGTTTTTTTAATACTCTATGGGCTCGCGTTTGACCACTATCTCACTTGATGGTAAGCGATGATGTGGTTGACGGTGAAGCACGCTTGCCTAGAAAAAACAGACCCCTACATTGTAGCTATCGGGAAACACAGACTCGGGCAGGGAATTCCACTCCTTAGCTGTGTCCTATTTCCTAATTCCAAATTCGTATTTAGAGCTGCTGAAGGTCATTCTTATTAAACAGGAAACCGGGACAACCATTCGCCGAAGCTTCTGTGTACTCTATACAAATGAGAAAATGTAATATTTTCTAAAAATTTTAACCAATATTTCGCAGGCAATACTCAAAAAACCAACCGTAGCACACTCGTATGTGTTCAACATAATCAACATCGGATAATTTCGTGCCGTCGAGCCCACTCGAAATTCAGAAAAAAAGTCCTCTTACCCGCCGATCGATTAATTAGCGTTATTACATGTACAACCATCCATCTGTCGTAATTAGCCGATCCCTTTCCCAGCGCAAAAATAATGACGCACCCCTAAAACACTTTCTTTTTTTTTCATCATTTTTTAATCCAATTTCCCGAGGATTATGTTCGTAATTATATTTTTCCAATTGCCCCGTTCGCTGGTGGAAATTCGTTCGCTTGATTGCGAAACGAAAAATCCGATGTTGATTAGGCTTTTTAAGCTGTGATTGTGTGGGTGTTAATGTAGGTGTGTTTGTGTGTAAAAGTCGTACGTGTTACGTCACTATTTTATTCGTAAACTCGAGCTAAATCCTTTGGGGTTCGGTACTGCCCGAATTCATAAGAAGTTTATAAGTAAATTGAAAGTAATTCTTTGAACATTTGTCATTCAACTGCATACCTATAGTACAGGTCAATAATTGACCCATGCAAACGCGTCAGGTCCGAGGAAAAGCTAAAAATATTTTAGTGTGACCATGTAGCTAATACTTCTGAAACAGTATTAAAGGATTAGATTCTAGACGAAAGTGACAGTTTATCAGCGATAAAGATTGACGAAAAGTCAAAAGACAAAATTTTGTGACCTCGTGACATTTCAATAGCTCATTATTATCATCATCATCCGAATCCTGACTTCTCACACTGCTAGACTAACCCTCGGTTTCCCAGCTTAAAATTATCGGCGAATTAATGTGACAAATTGTCAAGCACGCGTTATCTGCTGTGGTTATTGGTTGAATGAATTTTCAACAGCCAATCACAGCAAATAACGCGTGCTTGACAATTAGTCACATTAATTCTCCGATAATGTTGAGCTGGGAAACTGAGGGTTAGGGTTATTGTGCAATCCCCACACTCATATCAATCCCATACATTTTCAACAATCACTGTCGCAGATAGACAGTCACTGGTTTAGAACTTCTTAAGTGAAGGTCATTATAGAATGACTCCTAATTTGACCTCATTTGTTGACATCTTTAAGGAAAATTGAATACAATAGTTGCATCAGTCCCCACGTGCGATAAAAATAGGTAATTGTCGAATAATTCCAAGAAATTGTGCTGTGAGTAACTCCGTCGACTAGGCGACACCAAGTCGTCATAAAACCACAAGACTTTATTTTTATACCTTATTAATTAGTGTTATTTATTGTATAAGAACTTATATTGAGAAGAATTAAAATTGTAAGTACTTACGGTACAATATAAGAATAAGCATTAACATTATTGCAATTAAAAATGTTACTTACAATACAACAGAAAAATTGGGTACTTAAATATACAAATTTAGTTAGCCCGTTCACTGCAACTCATCTTATATAAGAGTTTCGTGTGTGAATGAGTTAACGTGTGGCGGAAAATATAAATCTTATACAGCATGTTTAGGTATGTGGATGTTCTTTAATCTGCCAGACACTCTCTACTAGAAGGCAACAAGATCGACAATAGCTAATTTGATTAAACTGTTACAAGTATCACGTTTTACAGCAATATAATAAAGTATGCAAACACTTACAGTTCCCCTTCTAAACATTTAACCTTAGCACAGCAAAAAATAAAGACTGTTTTCCACGAGCTCACACCCACCCTCACCGCAGCCGGTCTAGCCTAAGCTTTACCCCATAGACGCCAATTTGCGGTACGTTTATTTGCACAATAACAAACCGCTCTATTTTCTTCGCACTTAAACAGAAAACAGTTATTTCAAAGAACTTAATCGGTTTACCCTAAGGGCAAACATTTATGCACTACTTTAATTGTTACTTAATGGTGTCCGTCCGAAGCTCGATTTCTGGCCGAAGCCGAAGCTGAAGCCGAATAATCGGCTAGCAGAGCCAAAAGTTGAATAACTCTAAGACTCACTGAAAACAGTTCATACATACATACATAAACTCACGCCTTTTTCCCATAGGGGTAGGCAGAAACTACAGAACGCCACCTGCTACTATCCTTACATACTTCTTTTGCTTCTCACACATTCATACATTTAGTCATACACACACGCCGGTTATGGGTACTGCGCACTTGGCCTTTCTGAAGAACATCACCTATAAGGTCTATGTATGTCTTTCTAGGGCGTCCCCTCCCGGCGTTTCCATTCACGTCTGCCTTGTAAATACCTTTCGTTAGTCGACTTTCATTCATCCTCTCAACATGGCCAAACCATCTTAACATACCCTTTTCAATTTTAGTGACTACATCTTCTTTTAAACCACAACGTTGTCTTATTACCTCATTCCTCAATCTATCAGTTAAAGTTACACCACACATACTCCGCAAGGAGCGCATTTCTACTGCATTAATCCTACTTTCATGTCTTTTTTGCCATACCCAGCCTTCACTTCCATACATAAGTGTAGGCACCAGCACGCTGTTGTGAACGGCGGAACAGTTCAATACATTTTTATTTGGTATTTCATGTTGCTATTTTTTGGGACTGGCACTAAAGTATGACCCTGCCCTATTACCTCTTCCATTGCACGCAGGCATCCCACTGCCGTTTATTTTCGGCACTTGCTACAAACCTCAGGCCGAAGCCGAAGTGGTTTGGCCGAAGACGAAGCCGAAGATTCGGTCGGAAACTATTATTTATACACATTAATCTGCAACATAGTAAGTACCTCGCTGATACAAATTCTTAATAAGCGATTTAAGCGAACATTCTTAGGTTTAACCTGACTGAATTAAGTCG
Organism: Orthosia gothica; assembly: GCA_949775005.1. NCBI lineage: Eukaryota > Metazoa > Arthropoda > Insecta > Lepidoptera > Noctuidae > Orthosia > Orthosia gothica. The sequence goes on from OX459050.1 coordinate 8,639,204, forward strand.
TATTGATCAGTCGAGTAGTTGTACGGTGGCAAGGGGCATCTTAAACGGGTCGCGTTGGCCAGTTAATAGCAAGTTATTGTCATTAACGCCCCGGCAAGGAGCAATGGCTGGCACCTCCGAATTAATGGAAGTTTCCACTGTCCGGGGCACAGAATAAATAATTTAGTTAGTTGGTTTCCGGTAGTGGAGATACTGTTTAATTAGTTGATATAGTTTTTGAGTTGATTGTTGTTCAAGCCAACATGAAGACACATGATTTGTTGGCTTCGACATGAATTTGTTGGATAAGAAAAGTATGGCCAAGTCCAATTCGCAACGAAGGGTCGGTCAACGAAGTTGTGAAGGATTATGACTATCTGAGACAAATCATCCAGCTTGGTAAACACAAGTTCGAAAAGAGTTCGAAAGAAGGATGGTTTGAAGACTAAGGTCTTAAACCAGAGCTTCCTGCCCATCTTTAAACATGGTACCGAAACATAGGCACTGATAGTCGGAAGGCTCACGAAGAGCAAGCTACGCTAGGAGTTTCTTTGAAGGATAAGAACCAAAATAAGATAATCCAGAAAAGAAACGGAGTCTCTAACATAGCTTTCAGGGCTAACAATCTGAATTTTATCACCCCTTTATCCAACCCTTTCCGTCACGTCATTCCCGTGCGACATTGGACCCGCACCATAATAGGACCCGCTCTGACGTGGCGATCTCGCCCGCATACTTAGGACCATTAAGCATCCGACTAATGAGAGCTACTGCCCGTCTACACTCACACTTAATAAGGTGTGTCTGTGATGCCCTGATAGTTGTGTAAACTAAATAGTTTTGCGAAAGTGTGAAATTTTACGAGAGTGAGGCTGCTGTATCGATATGAGAATCTATCGATAAGTGGCTTGTGGTGAGGAACTCGTGGCTAAATAATAACAGTAGCACGAGTCGATCATCAAGGTTAAGCAACTCGTGACGAGGTCGGTCCGTGGATGGGTGACCATTTCAATATACTGAGTTTCCTCCGTGCCTCGGAAAGCACGATAAGCCGTTGGTCCCGGCTGTCATTTTAAGATCTTTGACAGTCATTACGGGTAGTCAGAAGCTTGAGATCTGACGTCAGTCATGGCAAGGTGTACCAGTGTTATCCAGATAGGCAGTCGCTCCATGTAAAATACTGGTACTCAGCTGAATCCGGTAAGACTGGCAGCCGACCCTAATATAGTTGGGAAAAGGCTAGGCAGATTGATTGGAGGTCAGGTCGGAAGTCGAACCTTGTAAGATACTGGTATTCAGCTACATCTGAGGCTCTAAACAAGGGCATTCGATGCCAATCCCATACAATTTTGCCTTTTTGGCAATCGCTATCGCCATGTTTTCGATGATAGAATGATATATGTCTAGAGCCCGACTGTAAGTCGTCCAAAGCATCATCATCATCAGCCTTCTAAAACTGCTGGGACACAGGTCTCCTCTCTGTGAGAGAGGGGATAGGCCTTAATTCACCATGCAGGCCCAGTGCGGGTTGCTGGATGTCGCATACGAATTTTTGGCTCTAGGACATGCTGGTTTCCACACGATGTTTTCCTTCACCGTTTCTAGAGCAGTGGTGATGAAATAATTTACACAAAGTAAAGGGCCTGCCTGGGTTCGAACCCACAATCTGTTACCACTGGGCCACCACTGCTCCTCCGTCCAAAACATAGTTGGGGAAAACGCTACGCAAATAGATTTTGAAGTGGCTGGTGTATTGATACAAAGCTCCTTAGATACTATAAACAGTCGATTGTTTCACAAAATTTGACTTAAACAGTCTTTATCTGCCCCAATAAGTCAAGTTTCAATCTTACTTAACCCCCTCTTAACCCTGACTTCAGAGTGATGCCCTAATTTCAAATCTCCAGTTTAAAATCTCGTCGAAAACATCGATATCTTTTGTGTATACGAAGAATCGAGTTTTGTTTGAAAGATAAATCATAGTATTATCTTTTGTAATTAGTATAGAGGCACTAAATGACAATAAACGTGTAATCTTTAGCGATTGCCATTCAAAAGTTCGCGTGACCCTTCACACGATCACACGTCGGCCGACTGAAGCCAATTACTCATATCCATTGCGCTATCACTTCTACTTTGACAGTCCTCTTTAATACAATTGCAGCAATGTTAATGAAACAATTGAGTTTTGTCGAGTTTGCGTGTGTGAAAAGAACTTAAGGATAATGTAAATGATGTCACCTATCTAGCACGTGTATTGTTGTTTCGAATACTTCATAATAAAAATATCAGGCTTGTAGGTAAACTGTCCTACTAAGTACACCGTAGAGACCAATACAGTGTTGCTTGATCACTTATATCCATGCTAATATTCTAAACACGAAAGTGTCCGTCTATGTTTTAGGATTATACTTCATAAAAGATAGCTTGCTTGATCTCTGCGACATATGTCAAACTGACGTAAACGTCATTGTAAGTCGGTCAAGCGCTATTGTTTAATGTATTGATACTGAAAGCTGTCGCAGAGATCATGCTATCTTTTATGAAGTATATTATAAAATTTAACACATGGAAAAAAAACATGACCTGGATTAGGAAATAAGATGCTTTTGAACCCGATAGTATGGTTCGCTTGGGATCGTAAAACACATTTCACACCGCCAACAACTCTAAAACTTTTGTATTAAAGAGCAATTATTGCACAAAAATCGCTATCGTTTTTCTTTTGTAAAATTTACGTAATAAGCCTGCGGTTTTCCTTGCGATGTTTCACTTCACTATTAGAAATTGATTGCCCTACTCTCAAATTCTGGGCTACCATGAACGAATCTTTAAGTTACTCAGATAACAAATTACTATTTTTAAAATCTACCTATTAAAACTCAATTACCGATCACAATCGCACACAAAACGTACCGACGAAAAATTATCACAAAAATAATACACTGCATTTTAACACACACACCCACACAAACAGTCTCCTTGAAATACTGCGTTAGTGTGCTACCCTAATTGCTTTTGTCATTAATAGTCGCGAATACTTCTTACTTGTGTATCGTACAATTAGTTATAATGATGTATAATTAGCTGGTTGTGTCTGAGTTTGTGGGTGTACAAGTGTGTATATGTGGGTGTGTGTGTGTGTGTGTGCAAATGTTCGTTCGGGAATGTTGCCTACTTACGTTTGTGGGTTCGTCTGTAAGCTTTAATATAGTTAGGTAATGTTGTGTAATATGCGGAATTGAGGTATTTTGTTTGTATCCATTTGTGTTGTTGTTTTATATGGACTGTGGGATTTTGTGAAGGCTTGATCTTTGTAGCAGAATTAAAGAGCTTAAACCAGATTCAGTATATTCCTAAAAAGTAGTAACTTTTCTATGGTAGGTACCGCAGGTGAAGCAAACGACTCTGACATTTATTTGGCCAGAGTATTCCTAGTAAAATATGGGCAGTCATGAGGACTGCCGACAGAAGAGAAAACTTAAAACTTTAGAATCTGTGTTTTGTGTGACAGACTGACGAATCAGTTATTTTGTCATATGAAACATTAGCATGTCGATAACGCTGTCACATTAGCATGTCACTGACGTGAACCCATAAGTATTGCCCCTACCAAAAATTGCTTAACGCAGTTTACTTGTTACTTAATATTATAAAGATCAAAGATTTGTATTTTTGTATGTAACAAATAAACTTAAAAACTACTGGAACGATTTCAAAAATTTTCTTTCACCGTTGGGCAGCTACACTATCACCAGGTGACATAGGCTACTTTTTATCCCTGTATGCCCACGGAAACGGGAACTACATGGGTGAAACCGTAAGGCATCCGCTAGTTCATAATAAAAGTAACGTTATTACCAAACCAGTTTTAGCCTTTCATGTGTTGCCATTGTGTCCCGCGTGGATCCACGCGAGACGCAATGGCTTTTCTATTATTTCAATAATTACGAGCACACGACCGGTTAAGAAACCTCCTCACACGCATCCAAACCCCTATCACTCCATTACGAAGATAAACAAGAGCTGCGAAACAACACAAGTATTGGTAACAAAATAAACCCGGTACATGCCATTAATGCTTAAGGGCGCAAAGGCTACCACACACTGAGCGCGTCGCGAACAATGCCACGTTAAAATATGCAACGCCTCGGCGCGATCATAATCGAAACGTAATTAGTTGATAATGCATGCGACGCGATCGAACTCAAAACTTAGATATAGTGTGTCCTATAGCTTACAATGGAGTGGTGGCTTAATATTTATTGGTGACTGTTGCTACTTTAATGGACTGGATTTAAATGTGGTGAAGCAAAAGCATCATATACTGAGTAAAAAGGATCATGAATCGCCATTGTGGGTTAGTTTGTCATTTTCTTGATTTCAGAACGATGCATTCCTTTAACGTTTGCTTTAAATAAAGCTATTAAAAACGAAACTGGTATGAAAAAAAATGGCAAATGGAATTCTATTTTTCCATTGCATTCCATTCCAGTTCCATAGCTGTTGAAAAGCACAAGGCATAAAATTGACATTAGAATCATCATCATCATTGTCATAATTTCAGCCAAAAGACGTCCACTGCTGGACATAAGAGTCGCCACATTGACCGATCCCGTGCAGAAGATGATCGAAACATTCCACATTAGAATCGTGGATCCAAAATTTGATATTATGTCGTCCAAACATATCTGATGTTGATGAGTATACATTTTGCATCGTTCACCACACTAACCTCAGTTTATTTTAACTTATTGATTGTAATATAGAATTATCTCACCTGATGGTAAACGATGATATGGTCGACAGTGAAGCAAGCATACCTAGAATCTATTCACTCTTGACTAAATACTCTCAGGAGATTTTGTTGTTACAGTTACAATAACCTTCATAATAAAGATCAAAATCATCACTAATTTAGGCGATAAAGATTCACTGCTGGACGTAAGCCTACCCTCAATGCTACATTGACCAATACTTTACTTACAACATAACAATTCAAGGGCAAAAAGACTTAAGAAAAACAGCCACACATTAGCATTGATAATACAATAATTGAGTCTAGCACTAATAAATCTATACGCTATCACTATTTCCCAATAGATACAGATTCAGTTTTCCCAATGCATTAGTTTCCCCACGATATTTCCCAACAGCTTTTATTACAATTACCTGGCTACTGCAGCAAATATTATTAGTTTTGTAATACCTAAGTGTGCCTCGGACTTGTGTAGGTGGTCGTAATTAGGTCTACTAAACAAGTCAATTTAGATTTAATACTTTCTTAGTATAAGCAGTTAGTTGGCAAGTTTGCTCTAAATTGTTATTTCTTCATTGTAAATCGTATCTTTGATTGTTTTATACCTTCTCTCTCTCACAAACAATACTTATCCTAAGGTATTTTTATTTGGTCTGAACTAACCCACTCCTATATCTTTACCGCAATTTCATAGTGGTGCTCCTAAACCTATCTAAAGCATCCAGCGATCTTCTTCTCAGTCGGTCTCCTAAATTCTTTATTATCTTTTATTTCTATAGCTTATTCACTTGCCTCTCTCTATTCATCTCCTATTTATTTCTGGATTTCATTGACATTACTCACTACTTTAAAATAAGAGATTTTTCATCCTTGTTAAATACAGATCTGCGGATCACAACCAAGGGCCGACGACTGGGGCCCACAGCAGTCATGCGGCTCCTGGATCTGCAGGACTGTACCCCACGAAACTGCCGTACGCAGCAGTGGACAGCTAGGTCTGTTGTTTAAAGCTGACCACAAGGGTTGGGCGGTACAATTAGTCACTTACCTGAATTCTCATGGGGTTTTACCGTTCCTCATTCAGTCCCGTGCCGTGCGTTTTATATGGGGAGGAATGGAGGAATTTTATTGCGGAGCCAGGTCCCAAACAATGCCTCACTTTTTGTCGTTCTCTCTGAGCAACAACACCTGCACCTTAAAAGACCTTTGTGATGCAAATGTCAACGCTGTTGGCGTGGCTGAATTCTGGTCAAAATATATTTAATTTTTGGAATCATCGATACGACGAAGAAGAAGAAGTGTAATCAACCAACAAATGATTCAAGAACAGCCTGCCAATGTAATTGTAATTTCTCGTACTTCAAAACGGATGTACGTAATCGTCACCTCGTTAATCCCCGTAAAACATTAGCATATCGCTATAAGTCACTGTGACAGGCATCTCATTACATGTATTTATTGATGGATTTCTTAGTAAATCATTATAATACTGGCTCCTACTTACTGGAAATAAGTTCGACACTTTAATCACAACTTAACCGCATATATGTGGGGATATAAGTTTATTTTGTTGCGATAATAATATATTGTGATAAGTATTAAATTTTGTGCAGTGTTCTTATATTTTGAAGATATTTGGCAAACTAAAAAGTCGTAAACAAGGAAAAAATCATGCTGTGCAGTCGGAGGATACATATTCGCGGGCTGGCTGACCGAAATCTGGTGTATCCTCCGCCTCCGATTTTTTCCTTGTTTACGAATTTTAGTTTGCTTTTGAAGCAGTCGGGTTTTTTGATTTTTAACTTTTTAGTTAGTTTTTTTCGCATTAGATACATTTAAACATATAAGTGTTTTATATTTTTGAAATCACCTCTTAAAACCCTTTATTTTGATACCCCACACGATGGGTCGGAAGAAAAAAAAAATTGGGCCCCCACAATATGGCACCCAAAATCCGCCATTTTTCTATTGTCCAATTTTAATGTAGTCCATGACACTCGCAGGGTTAAGACGCATCGATTGACGCATGAATCATCAAAATTGGCCAACGCGTTTGGTCTCTGGAACGCCATATAGGAACAAACATACACACATAGATACTTACATACATACATACATTTCCTAGCCTGATAAACACATTACCCTCCTTCGGCAGTCGGGTAAAAAACGGAAAAACGAAAGATGGAGAAAGAAAGAAAATGCGTTTCTTAGCATGATACTTGTTCTTTCTACATATTTTTTTTTAACACCCGCCGGAAAAAGAGGGGTGTTATAAGTTTGACGTGTGTTGCTGTGTATATCTGTGTATTTGTGTATCTGTGTATCGACGTGTCTGTCTGTGGCATTAGCGTCCAAACGGGTGAATCGATTTTGATTTAGTTTTTTTTGTTTAAAAGGTGACATAATCGAAAGTGTTCTTAGCAATGTTTGAATAAAATCGGTTCAGCCGTTCAAAAGTTATGGGCATTTTACCGTTTGAATCGGGGTGTTTTCGTAAGATATCGTGTCATAATGACGTGTTCAATAGATTGCCGATTGAAGCGTATCCACAATTTACTAGATACATAATGTAGCATGAAATAAAAATGTGTCGAGGGTTTCTTAAATTTTGAAATTTTACTTTTTATTAGTAAGATAAAATTAAATAACAAATAAATATTCTTTATAAGTATCAATAACCGGTTGTACGAGTACTTTCATTCAACTCCCAATTATTCTTAAACGATTGGATGAAAGAGAAATAAATTATAGCTACTCGTCAACTTGACAGTTTGTGTCAAACATAATTTAAGGATGCCAACACATTGTTCAAGAATACATATCTTATTTCAACTCCTGCGCATATGATTATGTATTCATGTCTCTTTTAAAAAAGAGAAAGTGATGCCTCGATAATTATTCGCAACAAATAAACTGTAGATTTTGAAAGAAGCGTAACTTCTTTCAAAATCTACAGTTTATTTGTACGCGTAAAAGTTAAAAAGGGAGCCCAAAGAAATGGACTTCTGGAATAAGTATTCTGTGTTACAATTCTGGTCTACTCTTACGCCGAATTTCATTTAAATCGGTACAGCCGTTGAGGCGTGATTGCTTAATAATAAACATACAGTCTTTCACATTTGTAATATGTAGCATATTTATATAATATTAAGTAAATAAAGTAGGAAAACTAGGACATATTAGGACGGATTCAGTAACAAGTAAAATTTCAAAATTTTAAAAATTCCCGACACATTTTTATTTCATGCTACATAATTTATCTAGTACATAGTAGATACGCTTTGATCGGCAATCTATTGAACACGTAATTATGATACGATAATTTGCAAAAACACCCCGATTCAAACAGTAAAACGCCCATAACTTTTGAACGGCTGAACCGATTTTATTCAAACATAGCTGAGAACACTCTCGACAAAATCACCTTTCAAACAAAAATTGAAATCAAAATCGGTTCATCCGTTTGGACGCTATGATGCCACAGACAGACACACAGATACACAGCAACACACGTCAAAGTTATAACAGCCCTCTTTTTCCGACGGGGGTTAAAAAGACACGTTATATAGAACTCCAGATTAAGTCATACTTGTAGAGAAATATCCCAGGTACCTTTTAACTACCCTGCCTACTTATCGCAAGCCATAAACGTCAACAGTTGAAAAGGGTTAAAGGCTCTATTTAGTGGCGATATTGCTACGCTTTTAATATCTCCTTAGGAGTCTAGAGTTTTGTTCTTTGACGAAAAAATAACTAGTACAGTCTTGGGGTGTTCCTATCGTAAAAATCTTTGTTAATTAGACTGCGATATCGATTTTGTATGGCAATTTGTCAACTATACCGATCAGTGGTGTTCCATTCCATTCAAAGAAACTGTCACGACGTACTTTACTGATTATACTGATTATTTTTTGTACATCGATCGCGTTTGGTTCCGTTTCACGGATATAGGTGGTGATCCATCTATCGCCGTGGAACGGGACCGAACGCGATTGACTTACAAAAAATAATCGGTATAATCAGATGAAAAACGCTAGTTACGTCGGCACGGTTTCTTTGTATGGGATGAGGAATTTGTATGCTAGTTTATTATCTGTGACCGGATGCATCAATTCTGAAAGATTGAAGGTGAGAAATATTGCATCGTCACCGTCAACATTTCAGCCGAAAGACGCCCAATGCTGTAGAGGTGTAGAGGTCCCCTTTGCGTCACCAAATCGACCAGTCCTTTGCTTATCACGTCTAGCAGATTTCCGCGGCCTTCATCAGGTCATTCAGGTCATCGGTCTTTCCAAAATTGCGTCTTTCGGTGAGCGTTCGCCATTCCTGTAACTTACAGCTTCATCGACTTTAAGGCCATCATAAACATTGTATACAAAAGTATTACTTTAATACATGTAGCCCACGAATAAGATTTAAATTTAAAAAAAAACCCCAATATGTTTTTATTTCATACTACTTATTTTATCAAGTAGTAGACACGCTTCGATCGACAATCTATTGAACACATAATTATGAAATGATATCTTTCGGTAGCAGCTCGATACAAACAGTAAAACGCCATCGATTTTCATCAAACATAGCTATGAACACTCTCACATTTAAATATATAGACATGATAAAGTCACCTTTCAAACCTAACAAAACGAAATCAAAATCGATGCATCCGTTTAGGAGCTAAGATGCCACAGACAGATACAGATACACAAACACACAGGTTTAAATATCAAACTTATAGCACCCCTCTTTTTCCGTCGGCGGTTTAAAATACAAGAAAACATAGTTCTCCAATGACAACCCCACCAAGACCCCAGACGACCGCGACGTCAGTAATTGAAACCCATAAACAAATTATACAGGTAACAAGTATAACTTACCGTGTATAAACGCATTATACAATCAGGTACACATTCAAGCGATTATCATAACTTAACCCAGATTAGTATTCAAACACCTACCGCACGTTCGCAAGGAAAATATAATTATCGATAATTATTGAAATTATACAACGTTGTTATCTATATTTAATTATAAAAAATAGTTCCGTCTGTATAAAGTATAAGGAGTGGAAGTCCTCGCTGGATTCCCTATAGTAAAGGTCTATCCACACATAACAGGGCCGTGCCCGGGACGTGGACGGACCGTGCGCCGTCAGGGCTCAAAAAAATATCAGTGTGTACATTTTATATGAACTCGTTCACACACGTCCGTGCACGGGCCAGTGACGACTGACGAAGCTTCAATGCCTGGGCCCGGCCCTGTCACGTCCCTGATATGTGTGGATAGACCTTATGTTTTAACTTGGGAGTCTTTAAGTCATGAGTGATGTTACTTCTAGGCCAGGTTGCACCATCGTCTACTGCATCATCGTATAAGCGGAAATAATACCACAAGTACTCCGTGTTTTGTCACAGAATCCACCGCACCGCGGCGCGGATTAAATTCGTGCGAATATTTTGAGCTCTATGAACAGGTGGAAAGAGACGAAAATCGCGCGGTTTTTTTTTTAATATATTTATTTCCTTTATTTATATAATTTTCTTATTTATTACATTTTTAAATATTAAAAAAATAAAACTTAAAAACATTTAAAAATATAAAAAATAGAGGCCAACCGGTATCGGGAACAGGGTCCAAGCTACCGGTGGTTAGGGCTCCAGAGAAAGGAACCTCCTAACAATGCGAGCCGTATCAAGGATTACTGCCTTCTGTATCAGACCCTTGATCCAACCGTGCAATGACAGCCTCGACAGATGGTCATCAGAGGCTTTTGGCCATCAGGCCGTTGGCCGTAACGACAATCGGCACAATGATCGCCAAGTCCACATATATATGTATGTATATATATGTGGACATGTCCATATATTTATTATTATTATGTATTTTATTCAATCTTATTATCTACATTTATAAATATTTTATAAAATAAAAAATAAGATAACATTTAAAAGTATAAAAAATAGACGTCCACCGGTATCGGGAACTGGGTCTAAGCTACCGGTGGACAGGGCTCCAGAGAGAGGAACCTCCTAACATACGCGCCGTGCCCAAAGTACTGCTTTCTGAATCAAACCCTTGACCCTACCGCCCAACGAGAGCCTCCTAAGGTGTTGGTTGAGGCTCGTGGCTATTAAGCCATTGGCTGACACGACTATCGGTACAATGATCGTCGAGTCCACATACCCATGTCGACAACTTCCCAAGCCAAGTCAAGATACTTGATTTGCTTATCTTTCTTAGATTTTATTATGATTATTACTTATTATATACTTTACTGAATAAGTTAAGATTTATAGAAGAGAAATCATTTTTTTAATAAAGTTATGCTTCCCACCAGGAGTAGAGTTGCACTTAGAAAAGATTGTTCGAATCCCTGAACGGGTCAAACAGGGTTGAAGACATTAAAGTTTATTCATAAACGAAGTCGTTAGCAACTGCTAATCAATAATTATTGAAATTAAACAACATTGTAATGTATAATAAATTATAATCAGCATTCTGATATTCGAAATCAATATGTAATTTATTTAATACCCGACCTTGGGTCGACTATTAATTATATTTAACAATTCACGATTATGGCATTCAAATTGCAAATGATGTGTTTTTTTTAATAGTTCTGCAATTATATGTCTAATTATGGAAGTGTGCTAATTAGATATATAATTAGTATGTGGGAAGTTGTTTGTAATTAAACGTTTTAAATCTCGACACGTAGATTATGTGCTGCAATTATCGTTAATGATTTGTAAAAATATTTTTCTGTCTTCATTCGTTAATTGGTAATGAAATTATTCGCGCTTAGAATCCTTTGAGAGTTCGGAGGAACGACCCATAAAGTTGTGACGTCATGAAGCTAGGAAGAGTATTTACAACTTAATCTGCCGTTTAGGTCCGTGTAAACGTTACTTTTCAAATCGATGTTTTATTCGGTGCCACTGGTCATGTGTTTTTGCTTTTATTTAAATGCTTGTTGTGAATTAATCTGTAAATCGCTGTATCTTAAAATTATATACCTTATTTCTTACATCTGTTTAGAATTCTCGTCATTATTATATGAGTATAACAAGTTTTCTACTTCATCCATCACTCGTCTTTTATTGTGACATTTCAAATGGATTAAGTTATCAAATACATAATTTAATAAGCGCCGACGATTTTTTCAATCCGATTTTTTTATAATATCATAATACTGATTTTAATAATATTATAGATTAAAGAAGTTGAAAAGAAGTTGATTTAAAAAAATCATGATAGCGAAATAATAAAAGTAGGTAGAAAAAGTACTTTTGCTGAAGATAATCCGGTTCGAAGGACCAATGTAAGGGATAATTAACGTCCTCTTTTATTCTTGATAAAAATGCCTTTAGTTACAATGGACATACAAAATTATAATGTACCAACATCTTCCAGCGGCTTTGCCTAAAATTCGGAAATTATTCCAATGGAACGTAAACACTGCTTAAAAAGTATCCTATGTTCTTGTTGTTCCTAATTTAAGATAAAATTGCAAGTCAAATAACTTTAGTTTGAATACAGCCAGCAAAAGCACTATTCGGTAAACCAGAAATAGATGTTCTTGCTAAAGCGCCCTTCATAATTTTGGACGAAAAGGAAAGAGTACTATTTCACTAAGAAGACTCATCGCAACTCGCAAAATACTTCACTTAATCGTATCAATATCACAAACCTACTTACCCACAATTAAACCATATCCAGCAAGCATTTAAGACTCCGCGATCACATTCTATAACGCCAGCGTGTTTGTGCGTATAATGTTTAACACGCATTTTAATTATGCTTATTAACAATTAAAGGCAATACACGAATGTAGGTCAAGTCGGTTAAAAGGAATAAATCAAGCACCCGGTATGATCTCATGAATCACCATAGAGATTTTATGTGGATCTTATGCCTTAAAGATAAGGTTGGTTTTTCCATAGCTATGGGTCAAGTTAGGTTAGAAGAACGAGTTAAGGCCACCAGTATCATTACGTTTTATATTTGAGATCATTAAATCGGTACATTGTGAGAATACGTGATTGATATAAGTAGGTGTTATTGATATCCTTATTGGGATTTGCCTAGTTAACAGACTATGGACGTTTGTAAGTGGTGATGTGAGTTCTAGATATTAATGAGGGCTTATCTGTTTGTCCGTCTGATGTTAGAATCACTTTATTAGATCCAGCCCTAGCTGTCCCCCCAGCGACGCCCTGAGCCGAGGTCCGACCCCAACTGGGGTAGCCCTCAGCGTTGCCGCTTAGGTTTAGTATTTTGAAGCCTGGCCGGAGGGAAGCCCGGTTAAGCATATGTCGGTCATGTTGACTGTTTGGAAGACGCCAAGAAAAAAAAGAAAAAAAAAGTTTGTCCGTCTGCGAGATTTACTGAGAAATGGAACGTGGAGATTAGGTATGCTATATACTAGATTTTATTATTTGTAAGTAAACAAAAGGCTCAGTATTTAGAACTTCACATGAAAATGACATTATACAGGATGTTTGCTTGGTATCTATTATGACACTATACAGGTTGTTTAGAAAAATAAATGTAATTTTTGAAGGAATAGATATATACGTAGGCAGACGGACTCGTAACTTTCAGTAACTAAGCAATAGGGATGATAACTAAAAAAATATTTTTAGTCCGCCAAATAGATTTCCAAAAAATATATGGACATTTATTTTTTATTTTGTCAGTTTATCAAAAAATTATGACAATACAGTGCGTTAAAATATCGCATGACGTCATGCCTTGGTACACTTTTTACATAGAAGTTACGTCACAAGCCACTCCCGAACTTTGATGCGCTTTATCTTGGTATTTTTTTATTGATAAGCAAAAAATACGTGTACGATATTTTTTGACAATTTAACCGGCGGAATAAATAGATTTTTCTGTTTCGTAAACCGTTATCATTCCTATTACAAAATCGCGAGCACCTACTGGCTATCGAACACATAACTAAGGATAGTTTCAGGCTTTTGACCCTGTAAACTAGTTTAACCTCAGGGGGGTCGATATATACATCTGATATCAGATGTATACAAGACATATACATCTGTCCCTTACACACTCTCAAAATAACCTTACTCATGGTCACCCTCTTGACGCGATAAAACTATTTTTGGGTGCGAAACTTTGCTTGCATTGCGGCTCGTTAGTTCAATTTTTTTACATAACCACTTGGTAGGAAAAATGTCATCAGTTTTTTCCCTATATTGTATTAATTTAATAGTAGTAGTAGTTAATTCAGATATTTATGGAACTTCATATTTGAACTGACAATAAAAATATTTTTTTTTTTTATTAATATTATAAAATGTTTGTTAATCAATCACGTCAAAACGGCTAATCGGATTTGTATAAAACTTGGCATACGAGAAGACCGTGACATAGGTCAATAAAGAATACTTTTTAGGGTTCCGTACCCAAAGGTTAAAAACGGGATTCTATTACTAAAACTCCACGATCCGTCTGTCTTGAAATTTTCACAGATGATGTATTTCTGTTGCCGCTATAACAACAAATACTAAAAACAGAATAAAATAAATATTTAAGTCGGGCTCCCATACAACAAACGTGTTTTTTTTGCTGTTTTTTTTTGCGATGGTGGTATTTTTTTGCAGTTTTTTTTATCCCGGTAATATATTGCCGTTAAGTTTCGACTTTCATGCTGACAAACAACTGCCAAAAGCTAGCTATGGAGATTAATCTACAAATAAAAAAAAAAACTTAAAATCAACCTATTGCAACACTAATGCAACAATGATTTATAATGGGTTTCGTTTTAATTAGTGTTCAGCTTATTATAATTTATGGAAATACTTTACACCTGGTAAAAACCCTTGACGTGCTTGCAATTAAATTGAATGGAAACATGACTAATTATAAAAATGTAATGTTCTTACATTGAACAAAAAGGCATTAATGAGGCACTTACTTATGCCCTTTTTAATTTAGGTGATTTTTTTTAGTATAGGAACACACTTAGAACCTATTTGGTGAATACTAAGAGTACGTCTCTAAAAAAGTATGGATTACGAAGAAGAAATGTACCAACGAACCCAAATGAGACTGAGTCAAGGGCAAGATAATTATGGCTCACTGTGACGTATGTTACTGTGTATCTGTGCGTCTGTCTGTGGCATCATAGCTACTAAACGGATGAACCAATTTTGATTATTTTTTTTTTTTTGTAATGATGGATTTGACAACATGTTTATGAGTTTTGCAACTTTTCTAAAACCGAAAAAGATGACAGTCATCATCATTTCAGCCGAAAGACTTACTCTGCTGGACATAGGCTTCCCCAAGCGTCGCCATATTGACCGGTCCCATGCGTCTCGCATCCAGTGGATCCCTGCAACCTTGACCATGTCATCGGTCCACCTAGTAGGAGGCCTTCCAACGCAACGTCTTCGCGTCGGGTTCGCAGTGGCCACTGTAGAATGTTTCTGCCCCATCGGCCATACGTTCTGCAAGCAATGTGCCCTACCCACTGCCGCTAAGTTTGACAATTCTTTGGGCTATGTCGGTAACCTTGGTTTTCTTGCGGATCTCTACATTTCTGATTCGATCACGCAAGGAAACTCCAAGTATAGCTCTCTCCATTGCCCTTTGGGTGACTTAAAGCTTTCTGATGAGCCCCATTATGAGTGAACAGTGACGTATACTAATCATTTGTAAAGAGTGTATTTTTCAATGTCTTGCTTTTAGCACAAATCCCTATAGAAATAATCACATAGAGTCCAAAAGAAAGTAACAGTAAATAAGCTTATACACAGCACAACATACACCAGTAAGTAAACCACAGGAGAAATAATACAACACGTCACCTAAGAATGTCTATGCCATACCCTCGCTAAATAATGTAAGATATTATAAGTATTATTAGTTCCGATCAATAAATTTTCCGTACTTAATAAATCCATAGCCGTAGCCCGGACATGTGCAATTTATGCTATGTTAATGCTCGAATACCGCTAACTAGGCTGAATAATTTACTAAGTACGGCCAAAGGACTGAATTGACGGTTATCGAGACGAAATTATTTATGGTCTTGTCTGTCCTCTATAATCTTCAAATAACGTTTTTTTGGAGATTTACTTTTTATAGTTTACAAATTCGATCAATTATTGATCGAAGGCTTACAATAAGTTAGTAGCTGCTAAGATTTCGCTAATAGAGATGACGGAAGAAGACATGTTGTACCTAGGGTTGCCAACTATACTTTTAAAAATAGTAGATATTATACTGTTTTTCACTACATAATACTTTTTACTGTTGAACAGAAATAATGCATACAAAATACTGTGTTCAGCACACACTAAGTCAGTGCAGCGTAGTCACAATAGTGGCGTTTCAGAACGAATCTACCAATGTCAATTATTCAAAGTGGTAATATGAATGCAAAATGGCGGGAAGACAGAAATAGAGCATCCATAAATTTTATAAAAAAATGAGCTTCTCATTTATTTTAATTATTATAGCTTTGATTGTAGCGAGGCCTATGAGTCTTTTAAAAATAATACTAATTGATAAGTTGTGCGAGAAACACAAAAAATATATCTTTAAAATATTTAAAAATCTGTACGTTTTTCTAAAATACTGTATATTTTCCTTCTCAAACCTAAATACGTGGGACACTCAGAAAGTTTTGCGAAACTAAAAAAAATTGTTCTATACGTACATATATTTTTATTAAATCTTTTCAAAGTACTTTCCACCAGCCTCTATACAAAGATTCATGCGCCTGAACCAGTTTTCAAAACACTTTTTCCAGTCCGCCGCAGACACCTCGTTTACAGCCTGCTCGAACGCAGCCAGCGCATCTTCCGGCGACGAAAATTGTATCCCTTTGAGCTGATTTTTTATTTTTGGGAATAAAAAGAAGTCACACGGTGCTAGATCAGGGCTGTAAGGAGGGTGACCCAGGAGTTTGACTGGCGTGCTGTCCAGGAAGTCCCTCGTTTTGAGTGCGGTGTGCGCAGGTGCATTGTCGTGGTGGAGCAGTAGCCCGCGGAGCCCTGTGTTTGGTCGCTTGTTGCTTATAACAGAGAAAACTTCTGGCAAACATTTGGTAGTATACCATTCGGCATTAATGCTTCTTTGATCCCGTAAGGGAATTGATACCAAGTGGCCAGTCAAATTAAAAAAGCTAGCGATCAAAATCTTACCCCCGCTTCTAGATCGCTTCACTTTGGTAGGCGTTGGCTCATTTTGAAACACCCAAACAGTCGACTGGCGCTTGGTTTCTGGGTCGTATTGATAAATCCAGGACTCATCACCTGTAACGATGTCGTAAACACGCCGAGACGAGCCTGCTTCAAATTTGTTAAGCATATCACGGCACCATTCCACCCGGGCCTGCTTCTGAGCATCGGTGAGGTTGTGCGGCACCCAGCGTGATACTATCCTCCTCACGCGAAGATGGCTGTGTAGAATCTCGTGAACGCTTCCCGATCCAATCTTCAATATGTGTTGAATCTCCTGATATGTAATTCGCCTATTGTCTTGGATTAAATTGTTCACTGCTAGCACGTTTTCTTCGGTAACAGCCGTCAAAGGGCGACCGCTTCTTTCGTCATCCCCCAAAGTTGGTCGACCGCGCTTGAATTCGTTATACCAACGATACACGGTTGCCTTGGAAGGGCCTTCATCCATGAATGCCATTTGAAGTCTATCGTACGATTCATCCGGTTTCAGGCGACACTTGAAATCGTATAAAATCATAGCTCTAAAATGTTCCCGGCGCAGATCCATATTTCAGTGAGACACAATACTTTGAATTAACTCGCAAAAAATGTGGAGGGAAATTTTGAAATTGGAACTTACTTATTTTTACTTATAAATAATCATATTTTCGAAAAACATTATAACTGGCCAGTCTCCCATATATAAAAACTTTTTTTCGCAATACTTTCTGAGGGGCCTGGTATACTTTATTTCTTGTAAAAAAAGTTGGTAACCCTAGTTGTATGGTTCAGTTGTCCAATATTTAAAACAGTGTGTCATTGACTGTCTGTTTCATTGGCTATCGACTTACTTATAGCAAAAATTTATCCAAGGATTAAAAATATAAGGGCCCCATCACACAAGCGAACACAAAGAAGGTTTAACCTCAAATACAAAAATTAATAGTATGTGACATATTGTACTAACAAAAGAAGCAAGAGAACTACTTTTTACATACATACATAAACTCACGCCTTTTTTCCATGGCAGAAACTACAGAACGCCACCTGCTACGACCCTTACATACTTCTTTAGCTTCACACACATTCATACATCTAGTCATACACGCACGCCGGTTATAAGTACTGCGCACTTGGCCTTTCTGAAGAACATCACCTATAAGGTCTATGTATGTCTTCCTAGGGCGTCCCCTCCCGGCGTTTCCATTCACGTCTGCCTTGTAAATACCTTTCGTTAGTCGCCTTTCATTCATCCTCTCAACATGACCAAACTATCTTAATATACTCTTTTAAATTGTAGTCACTACATCTTCTTTTTAATCCCCGCCGGAAAAAGAGGGGTGTTATAAGTTTCACGTGTGTTGCTGTGTATCTGTGTATCTGTGTGTCTGTCTGTGGCAACATAGCGCCTAAACGGGTGAACCGATTTCGATTTAGTTTTTTTTGTTTGAAAGTTAATTTTGTCGAGAGTGTGCTTAGCTATGTTTGAATAAAATCGGTTCAGCCGTTCCAAAGTTATGGGCATTTTACTGTTTGAATCGGGGTGTTTTCGCAAGATAAATGTGTCGGGGGTTTTTAAATTGTGAAATTTTACTTGTAAACCACAACGTTGTCTTATTACCTCATTCCTAATTCAACTACTTTTTGAAAATGACAATATTACAATGTTATCCGTCTTATTTGACACATTGCAAAACTTAAAAACAGGTATTGTGTTAGGAAACAATCCGGTGACATGTTTTATTGTTCAATCCGCTTTGATTAATGTAACTCTGTCATTAATTAAATATATTAACTGGATTATCTGTCCAACAGCTTTTGGCCAAAACATGATTACAAAAATGGAGAAACAAGTAATTAGCCCGTTTCGTACTCCAGTTATGTTTAATCACAATCACTTTGCTAAAGGTCAAAATATGCAAATCTCACTTAATTTCTTAAGTTGTTAATTTAATGGCACTTAAGTTTGTATTTTGAATATTTTCTAAACAATTATACCGTCTACATTGACGATAATTAAAAAGATACTCGATAAAAACGAAAACTGTTCCATAATTATAGCACGTACGAACTATGTGTCGAAAAAATGTAAAAAAACAAAATAATATGACACCCACACGAAATATTATGCGATGATTATATGGCGCTAAACTACAATTTACGTTTCAATAGTAAAATCACAAAATAAGCACCCAACTACTGCCTAACTAACCTACTTTTCATAACAATTCGTAATTATAAAGCACACGATAAGTTTTTAATAAACGTTTTGAAAAAAAAATCTTTAATTGGTGAAATCGACTAAAATAACATGTTAACAATCAATTTTAACTAACTATTATGTTGAAAACTAATCGGACGGCTATAAAGAACTCGATAAAATTACAAAAGAAATCTATAAAATGATTAAAATTTCTAATCGTGCCAATTAGGTGAATTTATGGTTTCACTTATAACAACCGCGTTTTACGGGTTACAAGTTTATAGAAGCAGTCTATATGTGCGTGAGGAAATTATCTTTTTACACTTATTTTTACAATGTAACGCTATTATTCTCTTAATAAACGTGGAAGAAGCCTGCGTCGCTGACAAGACGCTAGATAAGTGCTCATTGAACGTTTAAAAACAATAACGATTGAATCTAATAGCGCGTTAATTTCCACGTGAGATATTCTATTTCTGTTATTTTCTCATGAGTGTTGGTACTACCGTAGTTTGCACTCAATGATATTCAAATAAACAGATATGTTATAAGCGCGCGCATTGTGAAGACTCGAATAGGAGAAAATTGTAACCTTTAGTCTTTAGTCTATGTCACGCATGGCGAAGAGCGATACGCTTTGTTGAAACAAAAACAAAATTAAAAAAATGCCATCGTGTGTATTTAGAAAGTGTACCAATTATAATACCAAATTACATAAAACAGAAGGGATCTCATACCATATATGTAAGTACGCAATACACCTCAATTTACTAATTTATTTCAATTTTTTTCCTAATATTCTGATATTTGGAGGTTACAAAAAGAAAAAAACATTGGTGGTCAGAATAATGTTTGTTTACATTTACACGCAAGTGACAAACACTAGCTGTCTCTTTTTTTCTTGTAGGTTTTATCAAGCCATCCCTTTCGACTTGTAGTGAAATGTCAGATGAATGAAAAGTGTGTATGTTTGCTGCCGCTGCTGTGCGGAACAGTTTTTTCAATTGTTTTGTGAGTGTATAACGTATCTGTTTATTTGAATATCATTGTTTGCACTGTTATTAGTGCAAAAACTCAAGCAGGATTAAAATGCTGTCGACTTTTTTCATGCTTTTTTATGAGGGTACGCCCACGACTTATAAATTTTATAAAATATTAATAATATTTAGGATCAGTTACGATAGTAAGATTTCAATAAAATAAGGCCCTAATCAAAGCGGATTATATTTCTAATAACATTTAATAATATTATATATCATATAGAAATCCAAGATGGCGTTTAAGAAAAATAAAATTCGAATTTGGATTGGCAATTCTATGATTTGAATTTAGAATTAAGCGCGCGCGACGCGACGGCGCGCACATAAGTGCCCCTACACACGTACCCACACAAAGCTCCGCACACACCCCAATGCTCATAATTTGCTGACAAGAAAACAAAAAAGGAAAAAACTCGGCACCCGTTCTAATTAGGTCGTCGAGTGAGAACAGGGCGTTCGTCAGCACAATAATAATTAACACTGGCTGTAATGAAGCGTACCATAAAAACTAATTGGAGACCCTACGATCGTTGTGTCGCGAGACTCGCGAGGGTGAGAGAGAACTTCTCTACGATTTCGATAGGTTCAACTTTTTGTTGGTTCCGCTCTATTCATTAAAATTAAAATTAAATCGTAATCAAATTCTGCGTTATTTTATAATCAACATCGTACCTACAGAGTACTTTTAATAAACTTGAATCAAATCTATTAAACAGCGTGGTTAGCGGCGCAGTAATTTTAATTAGAATCATCATAATGTATTTATTATGCATAAATTATTCTCCGTTAATGGTTACATGGGCTCAATTATTCATAAATGCAGTCGGTAATAAAAGTATAGATGTCAACAAAGAATGATGGAAGCACAATAATTACCGGCAATAACCAATTCCATTTTTAAAAAGCGCGCTGTATTCAAAAACATTACATTAGCTTAGTCACGATAAAAAAAAAAACTAAACATCAAAATGTAATCGATCAAAGCTAGCTAATGCAGTAAACATTCAGCCAGCCAGTATTTTAAATCGAAAAGCTGACGCGAACTGCCGTCTATCAGCTAGTTGAAAAGGGAAATCAGTCAATAATGCACTAATTTCCCCTCCTTAATGGCGCAGTCCGGCCCTCTACTCAGACACTATTACGACACAGCAAGTTAGTGTTTAATGTAATAACTTGGTACACACTAGGAACATTTTCATGTAAAGACTTTAAACTTTTACGAGTTTCAAGGCTCGTTACGGATTCTTATTTGATGGTACTTTTGTAATTATTTCAAGTGATAATTGCTGTAAAATTGGCACTTAGTTTTAGTTTTTTAATGAGAAAAATGGAAGCTTGTTTCATTGCAACTTGTAATTTGGTGGCGCAATTATGTTAAATAATAATTTATATTTATAGAAAAGTAACACCTTAACACTGATTGTCTTGACTTTTATAAGAAGACTTAAAACCATGATTACCATAGTTAAACTATGTCCGTTTGTGTGCCGTTTAACTTACTTTCTAAAGGCAAGAAACTAATGAGAGAACTTAATGTTTTCTTCTAGGAGTAGGTATGTATCAGCTTTATCACTACCTACATTAAAAAGAAAAATAAATTAAAAAAATACACAGACATAAATTGAAATAGATGACGCCATTGTATGTACTTCGCGTGCCTAAATACGGACTAAAGTTACGACAAATGATCGTAATTTGAGCTTTTCATTTAGCATTCAATCGGCACCGGGAATCCACCAAAATCTAGAAAAATGCCTTTGTATGCCATATTGAGCTGTAAAGAATTTATATGCCGATGCATTGAAAATGTTTTCTTACATTGGTGAGTAAATTTGTTTTTAAGTTGTTTGTGAAAAAGTGGCACGCTTGGCTTTCATACAGATGGAAGGACTAGCGTTATCTATTTAAATTTATGTCTGTGAAAAAATACAATACACAAGTAGCGTCGTCTTTCCACTTAATAGTACAACACTAATTAGACTAAAACATTACAGGTCTTCAAAGTCGAACCACACAGTTAAGTCATAGCAAAAGACAATTAAATGACCAACGATTGTTAGCAGACCTTAAGTAGTCATGTGCAATAGTTGCTCGGACTCGCTAGTCAAACACACATGCCATTTTCCGTTTGACATGTCTGTACAAATACGTCAAATACCCGCATTATTGAACGAGCTGTCAAAACGTCTTACGTTATGCGATAGGCTATAATTACAGCTTTACTACCAAGTATCGTAATGGCAGGCATACGGTAGAAAGTTGAATAGGAAAATTGTTAAATGGTACTGCTGTTTTGAATCGAGAGCCGTGCTTGTTTTTATTAGCATAAGTAATTTGTATTAATTGAGGTTTTATGTGATATAATTATAATTTAAATTATATTTATGAGGGATATGAGTACTTACCTATTTGATTTTAGATTTCTAGTTGGCAATAATGTCCTTTTATAACAAAAATATTTTTCACCAACAGTTTTTTTTTTGTTGACTCTTGGAATGCCACCTTTAGATTTTTTCTGTTATCTATCGAAATAACATTAAAAATATATTTTTCTAGCAATTCGGCCATGGTAATTATGCCTTACTTTAAAATTTGACTTATCACAATCATGTAATCGCAGTGTATTAGGCGCCTTACACACTGCCGACTAATACGTGAGTAATAAGTGGAAGGCCCAATTATTTCCCCATTAGAACTTTTACTGGAAAGAAATTGCCTATTTGGATTATTAAAAAGTGGGGTTTGGTAACCATAGTTGAGTTCTGTAGCTGTGTCATTAGTTTTTAGTCATCTTTCTAATATATAAGGCACCCAATTCATTTTGTTACCTACATTGTAACGTACATTCTGTATTTACGTCAACATATTTTCGCCCGAAACAAAAAAAAAATTCTAAATAAATTCTTCTACTTGAAAGCTTGTTTTTTTTTATTGTAAGCTATAGCTAAACATTTTTAGACGATATCAATAATCGTTTTTTAGGGTTCCGTACCCAAAAAGTAAAAACAGGACCCGATTACTAAGACTCCACGATCCCTCTGTCTGTCTGTCCGTCTGTCACCAGACTGTATTTTCACAGGTGATTTATTTCTGTAAACAACAAATACTAAAATCAGAATAAAATAAATATTTAAGTGAGGCTCGCATACAATAACGTGAATTTATGCCGTTTTTTGCGATAATGGTACGGAACCCTTCGTGCGTGAGTCCGACTCGCACTTGGCCAGTTTTTTTTAAAACTTGCATACATTAAAAGTTGCAAGTAGTATTACAACTTATTGGGACGACCTTACTGATTCAAATTGAAACAAACCAGAAAGCCCGCCAACTCAATAAGGTTCCTAGTTTAAATTCCGTCACAAAAAAAAACATAGAGTGAAAGAAATATAAGCATCAATTAAAGCCACAGTTGACAATTAAAATAATGGCCGTCACACCTATAAGACAATTAGTTTGTAGGAAATAAATTCTATGTTTTGGTCGCAGTCCACTGTGCTTAATTAGGGCTAATCAAAAAAAACTTAATATACCATAATGGTACGTAATAGGTGTTTTAACGCGGTCTCCTGATACGTTCATAATGTATTCTAATTATACGAGGTTTGACGCGTCATGCTAGTTTCCTTGCGGAACATTTTTACGAAAATTTTAAGTAATTAGTTAAAACTGTTTGAATTTTTTTCATTTACTTGTGACAATTAAGGTAACAATATAAATAAATGTGTGCAAGTAGATTACAATACAACTATTTCCTTACTGTCCCTCGGCAATATTCGTGTTTCGTCCATCGTCGACTTTCTATCCGTTGCCCTTTGCACTTGGTGCAGACCGGGCGCTCTCAATCAACTTGGATGTATTTAGAGTTGTTAATACTCTTTTAACTTAATGTAATGTATTTAAAAAAAGGGAGGAAAGCTGCCAAAGTCGCAGGCATAAATAGTTTTACAGCTCTATATAGTTCATACGGAAATCAAAACAAAATGACAATAAAGTACTTAGTTCTGAAATCAAATTATTATACACGATAAATCTAATAATAGATGGGCATGGAAATTAGCATTCGTTTGTATTCGGAAAGCCGACGATTGCCGATGGCCATTATGGAAATAGTTGTACTGTACATGCCATTGTGTCTTACCTTCTGATTGGTGAAATGTCACAATCGCATTCAAGTTACTTGAAGTCTTCTATGCAAGTTACAACCATGTGTCATCATCATCATCAGCCTATTAATGGCACAGGCCTCCTCTGTTTGAGAGGGAATGGGCCGTAATCCACCACGCGGGCCCAGTGCGGGTTGGTGGATGTCACATGTCTTCGAATTTTTGGTTCTAGGACATGCCGGTTTCCTCACGATGTTTTCCTTCACCGTTTTGAGAGCAGTGGTGAAGAAATAATTTACACAAAGTAAAGCGCCTGCCTGGGCTCGAACCCACGACCTACAACTTGTAAGTCGCGGCCGATACCACTGGGCCACCACTGCTCCCAGTCGCGGCCGATACCACTGGGCCACCACTGCTAATACCACCACAACCATGTGTATTGTCGCCTTTATAGAAGCTGTTGTATGAAAACGACGGGCAAAACAATTGTTAAGAATGTGACGTTTAATGTCAGTATCATTTTGACAGATGACTTATTACATACGAAAGTACAAAAAACTCTGTGGTTTGATTCCTGGGAAAGGTAACCAATCTCTGATTCAATGCACCGTCTCGTTAGTAGAAAACATGTATTTTTTTTTTGTTTTTGCTTTTGACTCTTGTCTAGGTCAGAGGTGACAGAGACAGAGTCGACGATGGAGTGAGCTTACCCAGAAGAAGCCTGTTCACTCTAACTTTGAAAAGATTCAGGTTGAATGCGTTCGGAAAAAGACGCAGGTAGTGAGTTCCACTAATTCGCTGTGCGCATTATGAAGGATGTTTGGAAGCGCTTGGTGCGAATTGGTGGAATGGCGACTAGGTGAGGATGGTAACTTGCAGTGCGTCTAGATGTCCGATGGTAGAAAGGGGGTGGGATGAGGTCGTGGTGTTGTTGAGCACACTCACCGAAGTACAATCTGAGTATGGTACTGAAGAGTTTCAATTATAGGATTATCAGACTCCCAATCAACCTTAGGTCGTTCTTATCACTGTATAATAAGTCTTTTAATAAAGCATAATAAAGTACCGACAAATTTTCCCCCATGTTAACGTTCTGAACGAAAAATAAAATAAATAAAGAAAACAGTGTATAATTTGCCGTACATTGTTAAAAATTTAAAATAACTACGCGATAATGGCACCATGAAATGACGTAGTTCGTGTAAACAGCGGGTGTACTTACGACGTTTTGCCCGGGAAAAACTGAGTGAAGCAAAAGAATTGTTGTTGTTGCCAAGTTCCCTCGTGTTTAAGTACGGATTCTATTCTCGACACCTTTGCTTCTGAACTTTATTTTCCCTGTTCCAATTTTGAAGGTTTTCACTTTTTTCTTTTTAAAATTCGTTGACTTCGTAGTTTTATATGAGAAAGTTGGCAGTTATTTATAAAAGTCACTATTTTAAATACAGTTAATGTTATTTTTAAGAATGTGTTTAATACGACGTGATTTTATCACCATTCAAATATTTTCTGGGTATCTATATGATATAATTAATGCAAAAAAAATGCTTTTGAAAATAAAAAAATCCGCGGTTCAGTATATTTTTGCTCGCTTAACTCGAAAAAATGTTAGGAGATCTTTATTTTTTTGTATAAATCGTGTCTTATTAATTAAAAAAAGGCATTGGATAGATAAAAAAAATCTTGCAGTAGGTGTCTATGAACTCAAAACAAAGCAATAAAATAAACATAATTACCAAGAACACTAACACTAATGAGTTTACACTGCAATTGACGCGATCGGCAAACAACAATCGATTTAAGTCGACTAAAAAGAGATGCACTTAATTATATCGCTGTCCCTCTCTTCCATTCTACATCAAAGTTCATTGCACACCCTCTGAACTTAAAAAAAGAGTTTAATTTGCTTACCAACGACTTGCTATATCGTATAACTAGACTGGCAATTACCGCTAATGATAATAGCCTTTATTACTTATGTCCATTATGTTAGGTTGGCAGCATTGTGAACATTACCGACTTGTGTCCATGCCCTGGAAACTTAGAACATTTTTTTTAAATTGTGAAAAGTGCCATCTATTCGGCATTCATGGAACTTTTGGTTGCGTGTGTTACCACTTTTTTCCTCTAAATATTTGGTAGTTTACATAAATTGTTAATTTTGCTATTTTTCTTTAATTAGTCCAGCTACACAAAAATTTACGATTTCATAAAATAGTATAAATTATTCTCAAAACGTTTATTAAAATTTTGTATTATTTGAGATACTTTTACGATAATAGAATTTTAAGAGTAGATTACTGATACCAAACGTTAGCAACACTGTCCATGAAAAGTCACAAGAAATTTTCCAACGGTTTGTTTTCGTACGCGCGCGGATTTTTCTTGTAATTTTTGGTGTTTTTGTGTTAATTACGTTGAGTTGAGCTTCGTTCCTCCGTAAATGCCAGTAATACCTAAATTCCAGCATAAACTGTACTTTGTGAAAGTGGTTGTGACATACATTTAGATAGGCCCTCCATAGGGAGTTTGGACCATATATCTCGGTGTAGTGTTGTTTTACAGATAGGCCCTCCATAGGGAGTTTGGACCATATATCTCAATGTGTTATTGTTTTACAGATAGGCCCTCCATAGGGAGTTTGGACCATATATCTCAGTGTAGTGTTGTTTTACATTTTACAAAATGTCTCGAAACATCTGCTGTGTTCCTGGGTGCCCAGTAGTAGCAGGAGATGGTGAGTAAAGTGTGTTTTTATATTCTGAACTCGAGCATAGCCTCCAAGCTAGCAAAATTGGTCGTCCTAAGACCATCTTCTTTTTACTATTCTAATACATTTTCAAACGTTTGTCAGTGTGGAATTGAGCGCACTTTGTATGAGCATTTACGCTTACGGTTGTTGTATCATGGTCTCACTAAGTGTTTCTTGAACCTACTATTATATTGCTAAAATTGCTGTTATAAGAACAAATAAGCATTTGATTAGTCTTACTAATGTCTTTCTGGGTGTAACGGTGTAATTCCCCTTGTATTCCTCTCTGATCGATCAATCTCTTTGTATGAGTATTGTAAACCCGGCCTAAATATCACATTGCAGTCAGTCCCATTAAAGTCTCTTTATTTTATTTCAGATGTACCTCTACACTATTTTCCGTGTCCTGAGAAAGATGCAGAAAGGTTTCAAGAATGGGTTAAGATGATTGGAGGTGATATTGCGAGTCTGAACAGTAGTTTTATCCACAAAAATCGAAGAATCTGTCGTCGGCACTTTCAGAAAGAGTTACTTTACCCAAAAAACAGACTTTGTAAATTGGCTGTTCCATCTTTGCTATTACCCTCTATAGATGTATCAGGTAAATGTGTTATTGATTAATTTTATTAAATACTAGCAACCGCATTGGTTTTACATACTTACTAATATTATAAATATGAAAGTGACTTTGAGAATGAATGTTCTAAATTGCATTGCATCAAGATATTTAGAAAATTTAATCTCTTAAAGCACATACATAAATAATGAGCATCTTATAATATTCCAATACCTTGACTTCCAATATTTCATACAATATTTCTTTAAAGTGAAATATTTACTTCTTATATTCTGTACTTTTCAGCACCGCGTCAAATGGTTCCAGACAGCCTACCATCTACATCCCAAGAAGCTGTAATGCATCGTGAAATAATAAAACCCATGACAACTAGAACTGTTCAATACTTCAAGCCTTCTAGTTCTGGTATGTTATCTATTTCTTTATGATCACTTATATAAGTCTAACAACAAATGCTAATTCTATATTCAGTTCATGTTTACCATGATAAAGCAGATATTCACTTTTCGATGCATTTTCCTTAAACATTCTTCACAATTCATTCTATATTTTATATTTTCAGTACCCTTTTTGAAGCAAAAGCATGAAGAAAATAAGGTGCAAAAATTGGAGCAAGCACTTCGTCAGGCCCTTAAGGACAAACAGACCTTTCGCAAAAGATATCTGCTAGCAAAGAAAATAAGGAAAACAAATGCTTTCAAAATTGTGACCAAAAAGATGTCATCAGCGGCTAAAACTTTATTTTATATGCAAGTAACAGGAAGTGGTAAAAAACCGAGAGGAAGGCGTTTCACACTTGATGAAAAAATCTTAGCACTATCGCTATATAAACCATCACCTAAAGCATATCGCTTGCTAAGCCAGCTGTGTGTTCTGCCAAGCCGAAGAACACTTCAAAATATTTTGCAGAAAGTAGATTTAAAGCCTGGCATTAACGATAAAATATTTGAACACTTGCAGAAGAGAGTGTCTAAAATGCCAGAAAAACATAAATTTTGTTGCATACTGTTTGACGAAATGGCAATTGCTGCAGATTTAAGTTACAATAAGGCACATGACAATTTAAATGGTTTTATCGACAATGGCAGCAAAAGAGAACAAATATTTGCTGATCATGTACTTGTATTCATGGTGAGAGGCATAGTAAAAAAATATAAGCAGCCAATAGCTTATAGTTTTTGTTCAGGTACAACAAAGACAGCAGATCTAAAATACCAATTGAAAAATATAATTCAAAAAGTTGAAAGCACAGGTCTTAAAGTTGTAGCTACAGTATGTGACCAAGGAGCCACAAACCTTGCTTCAATAAATCAGTTGATGGAAGAAACTAAAGCAAAGTATCTAAGAAAAAATGAGGATTATAGAGGTGGTTTTTTTGAAGTGGGCAGTTTCAAAATTGTACCTATTTTCGATCCACCTCATCTAATGAAGGGTGTACGCAATAATTTATTAAATAAAAATTTAAAATATGTCATGGATGACAAAGTACGCGTGGCTAAATGGTGCCATATAGAAAATCTTTTCCAGAGATGCCCTTCATTCCAGGGTGTAAAGTTGGCCCATAAACTGACAGCTCAACATGTGGTGCCCTCAATGATACCAAAAATGAGGGTTAAGTTTTGCACACAAGTGTTCAGCAAGTCTGTTGGTGTGACACTTGGATGTCTGGCAGGTATGTCACGTTTAACTTCAAGAGTACAACCAATTTAGTAGTCTAAAAACAGATAATACTATTATAGATATCGGGTTATACGTCATCTCCATCATCACAGTTATACATCACCTATTGAACTAATAAGTCTACATAAATTAAACAAATCCGAATATAGTTTATTTAAGCAAGTGCCTATGAATCATTTAGTTTATATATCTAATACCTTTAAACGAGCAATTCTTGTATATACAGGGTGGAATTTTATAATGCCACCTGAAGGGAAAGTTCTCTTAATACTGTAGATAGAAAATTTTAGTCAAATAAAGCATTCCTTTATTTTAAAAAGAAAGAAAACTGCATTCAAAGATTTTCGAAAATTCGCTTGCTACACCCGGGAATCGAACCAACTAAAATATTTAAAATTACACCCTGTACTTATAAGGATGAATCCTCTCTAACAAACTTGATAAATTATATGAAAGGAAAACCATGAAATCTTAAATAATTTTAATTATTTTCAAAATTAATTAGTTGCTCGAAATGGGCTCCATTTTCTTGGATACACAAATTTATTCTTCCAACGAATTCTAGTCTTATCTAAATAGTAATTAGTCATTTTAATAGATAAATGACGTCAATGATAATTATTAATTACTCAAATAAGGATACAGATGGATCTTTGAGTAAAAGTGCTTTAACTTGACCCATTGAATTTATAAGTCCAGATTTCATGGCTTTTCTTTCATTTAATTTATCAAGGTTGTGAGAGAGATTATATCCTTATAATTGACCCTAACGATCGATGCAATAAAAGTACAGGGTGTAATTTTTACCAGACTGCCGAAGGAGGATAATGTGTTTATCAGTCTATGTATGTATGTTTGTTCATTCATACGTCAATCGATTTGTCTTAACCCTGCGAGTGTCATGGGCTACATTAAAATTGGACAATAGAAAAATGGCGGATTTTGGGCGCCATATTGTGGGGGCCCAAATTTTTTTTTCTTCCAAACCCATCGTGTGGGGTATCAAAATCAAGGGTTTTAAGAGGCGATTTCAAAAATATAAAACACTTATATATGTTTAAATGTATCTAATTCGAAAAAAAACTTATATACAGGAGGAGGATACATCTGGTTTTAGTCAGCCAGCTCGCGCGTATGTATCCTCCGACTGCACAGCATGATTTTTCCCTTGTTTACGAATTTTAGTTCGCTTTTGAAGCAGTCGGGTTTATTGATTTTTGATTTAACTTTTTTTCATTTCATTTCATTTACAGAAAGTGGGTCCTTGCCAGAGGAAAGTGTGGACACTGCATACGTGATAATGCTGTTCGACGAACTGTTCGACTCTGTGAATGCTAGTTATCACAAAGAAGAAGGCAAAATATACAGATCAGCAGTCACACCAACTTCGCCCCATTTAAAATTTTGGAACAAGACATTACCAATTATAAAGTCAATGAAATATGTTAACAATAATGGCAAAGAGGTAATAGTACCATCTCTTACTAGTTGGGTGAAAACAATAGAAGGGTTTAAATTAATCACGAATAGGTTAAGGACAGAAGGAATTAATTCTATATTACTTCGTCATATAAATCAAGACCCTTTAGAAAACTTTTTTGGGGCGATAAGAGCTCATGGCTATAGTAATATAATGCC
Source organism: Orthosia gothica (assembly GCA_949775005.1). Taxonomy (NCBI): domain Eukaryota; kingdom Metazoa; phylum Arthropoda; class Insecta; order Lepidoptera; family Noctuidae; genus Orthosia; species Orthosia gothica. Next base: position 8,670,132 of record OX459050.1, read on the forward strand.
CAACTCAGCAGCTTTTGAAACTGCATTTAAAACATTATTAATAAATAATATGACATCGCCACACTCTGTACATGGAAATTGTGAAAAAGATGACAGTATAATATGTTTAAATTCTTTGAAATCTTTAATAAATCAAAACTGTAATGTGGAGGATGATAATGAAATAATGGAAATTATTGATGAACATTTGAATATTGATATAATAAATACACAAATCCTTCTAGAAGGCCGTTCTCGAGTTCTAGTAGAGAAATGCGCGGCCATAGCATATTGTAGTGGGTGGATAGCAACCAAAGCTAAAAAGTTTGTTTTTAAAAATTGCAAAACATGCAAAAACAATTTAATTACTCCAAATACTGAAGATTTTCACAACTTTATTGTAAAAAAAGAATATTGTGGCAAAAGATGGTTATGCTATCCTACCCGGGCATTGTTTGACTTTTTTGCCCAAGTAGAAGACATCACAATGAAAATTTTAAATAAATATGGACACATAGAAACAATTTCGAAATATATAATCCTAATTATAACGGTCCATATTGACTTAAATTTTATTAAATGTAATAAACATAAAGAAAAATTATGCAATTATTTGCTGCAAAAAAGTGTAGTGTTTTTCATTATGAATTGGTGCAGAGAAGTCAGCAATGTCCTCACTGGCAAGAGCCATGTTAATTTTGTTGAAAGTGTTGAAACTGAACGCATCTTCCTACAGGCTCGAGAATATTATAAAAAAACTAAGGGTGCGAAACGATAGATTAAGAGATTCTTAGTCTATCGTTTCCCACCCTTGATTTAATTTTTCGACGATCTGACATTCGTTATTTTATAAAAGCTGGAAGTTTCTCTGTGTATTTACCCAATACAGATTAGAACGATCCCCGAATATGAACTTTAGATCAGGGTGGCTTTGGGAGGTGTGCGTTACCCTAACATGAAAGTGTCTCCTAGAGGGATATGAGTGGAACGTATAATTAGTGCGTAATCTGCTGTGTATGTGCGCCACATAAAAAAATAGTGCGTGTTGTCGTTTTGGAATAAAACGGGAAAAACGATTCCTACTGAAGTAACGATGTACCAGCAGGAAAATTCTAAACGAATGATCAGAGTGAGAAATATTGTGCATGGGCAGAGAGTTTATAGTTGTGCAAAATGTGCGCCGAAAATATAATTGGTGCGTCATCAGGTTTTTGAGATATTGCATTGCCTGCTTGAGTAGCGTTTTGCAGAATCGTGTATCCCTAAAACCATTGTTTATGTGCCTGTAGAATAAACATACACGAGTACTCTTGATATATGCGTATTTGTGCCGGAATTAGATTTAAGAAAATATTTATAATTTTCAAGAAATCGCGCTTTTTTGAAAACCCGAAATAAATTTGCAGCGCCTACATGAGAAAATAACTAAAGGCCTTTGCCCTGCAGTGGGACAGAATAGGCTCAAAATAATAATAAAATGAGAAAAGGTACAAGCTCGCTGAAAACTGTATTCAGTCTATCTTGACGCTTGTAATAACCATAAAAAGTTTCAAAAGCATACATGCTTGCGTCATCGAATAATATTGCTAAAAGTCAAAACAAGGGTGTCATAACTTTGACGGCTAAAAGATACAAGAACTTGTTTTACCCAGCCGTTGTTTACATGTTTAGTTTTTGTTTAAATCTACTTAATGCGAAACATTCCAAACTGAATATTTTCACTTTATATTTTTGACTAAACACACTTATTTGTGGTTTACACCTACCTATCTTGGGTTGAGCCGGTTTTTTGTATTTTGCCGTCAAATTTATTACACCGTCGTTTTGACTTTTAGCAATATTATTCAAAAACGCAAGCATGTATACTTTTGAAACTTTTTATGGTTAATACAATCGTCTAGATGGACTGAATACAGTTTTCAGCGAGCTTATACGTTTTCTTATTTAGGCACTGCGAATTTATTTTGGGTTTTCAAAAGAGTGCGATTAAATACGCACATATTAAGAGCTACTCGTGTATGTTTATTCTAAAAGCGCAAATACAATGGTTTTAGAGATACACGATTCTGCAAAACGTTACTCCAGCAGGAAATGCAATATTTCGAAAACCTGATAACGCACCAATTATATTTTCGACGCACATTTTTGCACAACTATAAGCTCTCTGCCCATGCCCAATATTTCTCACTCCGATCATTCTTAAAGAATTTTCCTGCTGGATTGACGTTACTCCAGCAGGAATCGTTTGCCCGTTTATTTTCAAAAATAACGACACGCTCTAACTGGTTTATATGTGGCGCACATTCACAGCAGATTACGCACTAATTATCTGTTCCACTCATATCACTCTAGGAGCCACTTTCTTGTTGGGGTAACGTACACCTTTGGGAGATAGCAGGTACCAAAGTTGTCTAAAATTGCACCTCACTTTGGTTAAGTATAAAGGTCAGATTTTATATATTTTATTTGGAATAACATTAGAAATCACGTCTTCCATTATCAGACAGTACGGTGGCAATCCCCTGTTAGACACCCTTAAAGTATGATAAAATGTGATGGAACTTTCGTCATTGTATAAAAGCTGAATTTTATATATTTAACTTGGGGAACTATCAAAAGATGTTTCCCCAGTAGTCAGACCGTTTGGATTGTTCTTACGTCTTGTCAGACGCTTTGAAAGCCTGCCATAGTCACTCTAAAAATAAATAAATGTTCTGGGAAAATCATCCTAATTTAGTACTTGTACCGGAATTATGTTAATTATGCTAGCAAAATCTACAAGTCCGTGATTAGACCTGGCATACTGTATGGATCAGAAGTTGGGCTGTGAAAAGATGGATGAAAAAAGATTAACTGTAGCAGAGATGAGAATGTTGAGATGGATGTGTGGAGTGAAGGGAATGGATAAAGTGAGAAATGGTTATTTTAGAGGATGTTTGAATGTGGCACCAGTGACAGAAAAGTTGAAAGGAAACCGTTTTTCCTGGTATGGTCATATGATGAGGAGGGATGAAACGCATGTTACTAAAAGAGTTATGAATATAAATTATGTGGATGGATGGAGAGGGAGAGGAAGGCCAAAGAAAATATGGATGGACTGTGTGAGGAGTGATATTAAGGAAAAGGGAGTCAGTGATAGCGTGACAAGTGACAAGATGGTATTGCAGAAGAATACGTGTTGCGCCGAGCCCAAGTAGCATGGTACAAGGAAAGGAAGGTGATGATGGTAGTAGCAATGTTACCTGAAAAGTTAAAATCCCAACCGTTGTAAAATAAATGGGGTGTCAGAGGGCCCAATAATCAGTTTTTAGCTTAATTCTCGTAAAGTTTTGATTTTAATGCAATTTGTGCTAGGCTAAGATTATGTCTTGTTTAATTGTGTGCAAAAAAAGTTTAGTTTAAGATTCTCTATTGATCATTAGTTTTTGAGATATGAGTTAAATTTAAAGTAATGTGTTAATAAAAAATGAGCCCCTTCCTTATGTTTGCCGTCAATCATTACTTCACAGAATTTGACCCTTATTAGCGACACTATCGAATGGTATAATAATACAGCACATGTTTTATTTTTCAAAATCAACGGGTTCGGTTCCTGAGTAGAAATATTATTTATAGGATTGTGAGATGAACTTTAAAACACGTGCTGTACTATTACACCATTCGATAGTGTCGCTAATAAGGATCAAATTCTGTGAAGTAAAGACTGAAGGTAAACTTAAGGAAGGTTCATTCTTAAAATAGTACTTTATTTTAGCTCATTTCTCGAAAACTAATGAACCTTAGAGAATCTTATGTAAAACTTTTTAACGCACAATCTAACAAAGAATAAACTTGGCCCAGCACAAATTGCAGTAAATACTTTGTCCAACCATTTTTTTTTTGCTGCTATGGATTTTTTATGAACTTTAGGCAACATTACTACTACCACAATTAACATAATTCTGGTGAAAATACTTGACTAGGATCATAACAGAAAATATCTTTATTTAATGGACTACTACGGCAGAAAGGCCGAGTGCGCGGTACCCATAACCGGCGTGTGTGTATGACTAGATGTATGAATGTGTGTGAAGCAAAAGAAGTATGTTAGGATCGTAGCAGGTGGCGTTCTGTAGTTTCTGCCTACCCCCATGGGAAAAAGGCGTGTGTTTATGTATGTATGTACTACGGCAGACTTTCAATCCGTCTGACAAGACGTAAGAACCATCAAAACAGTCTGACTACTAGGGAAACATCTTTTCATAGTTGCCCCATACACTCAGCGTCACAAAAATCGCACCTTTTCGAAAATAGTATTCAAGCCTGTCCAGGTATCAACACATGCATTAAACCCATGTAAAACTGGTATCTGGAAAAATATGTTTAATGACCTTTAAGTTAACAACCGTTAGACTTCATAAGTAACACAATTCTATAAAAGATGAGTCGTTAAATAACTGCTGTTATAACTCGTATTACAGGGGCCGTTAATTGCACCACCCTAGAAGAGTATAAAACGGCCGATTAAGGTCAAATGAAAGTCATACGCCATACAGACCTTGAAATGAACAACTCCAGCAAGAAAAACAACCCTGAAAGTGGATACATCTACAGATAAAGCCGCTCAAGTGATTGCACTACTCCAATCTGGGATGCGACAGTGTGATGTTGCTTGACTACTGAATTTAGGCCATTTTTCCGTTCGACGAGTGTTCCAATGATTCGAAGACTGGTTGGTGACTATATTCACCCGCTGGTGGTGGATCTGGCAGACAACGATGCGCACCCGAAAGAGACGATCGTTTCATTGTGTCGACTTTAGAACCAAATCGACTCTCTAATGCTGTTGCAGCGAACAAGGGCTCCGGTTAGTACGCAGAACTTCAATAAGCATCTCCACGGTTAGCAGAAGGTTGCAGAAAAAGGAAGTTACTGCCCATAAAGCGTCTACAAGGCACTTGCAACAGCATTGGAGAGTCGATTCCTAAATGAAATTGACACAATGAAACGATCGTCACTTTCAGATGTGCAGCGTTGTCTACCAGATTCACGTATTCGAATATAGCCACTAGTCTCTTGGAACCATTGGAACACTCGTCGAACGGAAAAATGGCTTAAAGTCAGTAGCCAAGCAACATCACACTGTCGCATATCTGGTTGCAGTAATGCAATCACTCGAGGGGCTTCATCTGCAGTGATTTTCTTGCTGGAGTTGTTCACCAGCATTCACTTCAAGGACTGGATGGCGTATGACTATTAATTTGACCTTGATCGGCCGTTTTATACCCCTCCTATGATGGTGCAATTAACGGCTCCTGTAATGCGTATTTTAACTGTTGTTTAACGGCACGTCCTTTGAAGAAATGTATTATTTATTGTTAATTGAAAGGTCACTAAACATAGTTTCAGTAGTTACCAATATTACCAGGGTTTTAATGCATGTGCTGATGGCTGGACATGCTTGAATGCTATTTTCGAAAAGGTGCGATTTTTGTGAGGCGGAGTGTATATAAAATTCAGCTTTTATACTATGGTGGAAGTTTCATCACAACTTATCATACTTTAAGGGTGTCTAATAGGGGGTTGCTACCGTACTTAGTGACTGATAATGGACGACGTGATTTCTAATGTAATTCCAAAATAAAATATATCAAATCTGACTTTAACGAAAGTGAGGTGCATTTTTATACAACTTTGGTAGCTGTTTTGCTCCCAAAGCCACTCTGATCCAAACTTCATAAGTTTTCGTGGATCGTTCTTACCTGTATTGTGTACATACACAGATAAATTTTCAGGTTTTACAAAATAACGAAGGGCAAATCGTCGCAGGCTCTTGGGATACGAGAAAAGCAAACTGGTGTTCACATAAATTTGTAATAATGTAATAAATTAATTAATGAATTAATATATTTTTGTATTATTTTTCTCATTCTCTTTACCCCATTACCCAAGATACTTAAACTTGCGTGTCTAAAAGCATTCATAAAAATATGCTTAAGACAAAACACAGTTTGAGTATCTATTAATTAATAAACGAAATAGTTATAATAAAACAGTATTCATAGTACCTACGAGTACCTATACATTTAGTTCAATGGTTGGCGTTCAGGGGGCGCTGATCGCTAAGTAAAATGAAAACTTCAGTTGCCAGTCTATCTCAATCTATTATATATTAGTCTATGCTTGTGTCTATGGATTAGTGTTGTTAAGTTTTGTCGTTTTTCTTATTTTTTTACGTGTGTGTTCGAAAATGTCATAATGACGTACAACATTTTTTTATAGATATTTTACAAAAGTTATAAAATTATTAATGAAGTGGAAAATACTCTCATTTGAATGTAAGTAACATTATTTTAAAAACAAATAGAGATTTTAACTATTCATGGAGTTCAATATAAACTACTCAACATCATCTGCCTAGCCTTTTCCCAATTGTTGTTGGGGTCGGCTTCTAGTCTAACTGGATTCAGCTGAGTACAAGTGTTTTACATGGAGCGACTGCCTATCTGACCTCCACAAACCAGTAACTAGGTAACACCATACCCCTTGGCAAGACTGGCGTCAGATCTCAAGCTTCTAACTACCCGTAAGGTGTATTCTTTATCGAAGTCCCGTAACGACTGTCAAAGATCTTCAAATGACAGCCGGGACCATCGGCTTAACGTGCTCTCCGTGGCACGGAGGAAACTCGGTATGTTGAAATGGTCACCCATCCACGGACCGACCTCAGCAAGCGTTGCTTAATCTTGACGACCCGTGCGGCTATTATTATTTAGCCACGAGCTCCTCTACATAAACTACTAATAATGATAAAACACGAAAGCATGAACTAACTGAAAATATAATTTCAGCACATAGAGGGTAGATGTAAAAAGTAATAGATCATTAAGACAGATGCACTTACGGCCTTTTATGAAACTGTCGGCTCGCTCGCTGTATGAGACATTAAAGTCAATACGCGGACATACCCAGTCACAAATTAGCACGGGTGGCAAAGGGGGTACACATTCGACGCTATTTACCATACGTGGGCCTACTATTTTCATGGTTTTTTTCGTTGAGTTTTTACGCCATTTTCCGTGGCCCCACCGGGCGAGCGGCCCACAGCCTATGCCTTCTTTTTTTAAATCAGTAAATTGCATATTTGAAAAACTACTGCACTGTGGACGCGTTGTCGATTGAACAGGTGTACTTAGTGAGATTCGACTGTTGACTTTTTACGAATATGTATGTCGATTCGGTATAAACGGTACTCGTATTTCGATAATCGAATCTTATATTTACTTGGCTTTTCAATAACGAAGGAAATTGTGAAAATTCGAATACAACTAACTAAAAGAATACGTCAATAACGAATGTTATTAATACAAAAATAGAGTGCACAGAAGCCATATAATTATTGAAACCACACAATCATTTCTAAAACGCACTATAATTTCTTTTGTCTTACATTACAAAAGCATCATAATTACGAACGCACTAATTGCGTCGTCGATCAAAATTTTAAATATAGAACATAACAATGGTAGATTGAAAATTTAAATTTGGAATTTTAGACGATTATGTCTGAACAATCGAGTGTGTTGAGTCGAGTGCCCACGCGCCTCGCAGTGGGGGTTGCGTTGATTCAATATCGGTGTCCCTGTGACGTCAGTTAAGTGTCGGAAACCTGGGGGTTACCGAGTATTGTGCGAAAAATATAAACAGTGGGCATAGTCGTTTAATAATAAATTCGAATTGCATAAAACTTAGAATAGCTAAGGATTCTAGCGATTGTAAACCATTGTAAAATTTTTTTTTAGGTGAAACCAATTATTTGGTAGCTTTTTAAAAAAAATCACAGGCGGTCTAATATCGCCCCCATTTAGATAGGCAGTCATTAAACAAAAATGTAAATTCCAACGTACATACCCCGCCCAAAAAAATAAAACGAAATAATTGAATCCATCAAATAAAGTTCATTACACACAATTATACCGGATATGCTGATAGCCACAAATTTATCAATCTAGATAACATCGACGAAACAAATCGTCTTTTTTTATTAAAAACGGTTAACTCCCTAAACTTCAGTACACACAAACTAAAATTAAAATCTGTCTTAACTAAAATTGAAAATCAAAAAATAACTTAGTTCAATAGATACTTTTTAACAAAAAATACAAATTAAAAAAAATAAAACTACAAAGTGAAAAGATACTTCAATTTCGAAAATCTGTGTGCGATTTCGTTTTTTAGAATTTTGATACCGACTTCCGAAATTGAAGTTATGTTTCACTTTGTAGTGTTTTTATTTGGTAGTCGGTTTTATTTTTTTGTAGTCGGTTTTAGCCGAGGTCTGTGTCCCAGGAGTGGGCAATCTAAAAGGCTGATGATGATGTTGACATGAGAAGCACCGCTTTCAAATAAAAAAATAATCATCAAAATCGGTTCATCTAGTAAAAAGTTCGAGGAAACAATTATAAAAATAAAAAGTACACTCGAATAGAGAAATTGAAAAACGACTTTACGCTCGAAAATTCAAAAACAACCTAAGTACATTCGAAATTCAAAAAGTATCAACGTGCTAGACAGAAACATTTCGAACGTTGATCACATCTGTAATCCAGTTACAGAGCGATAAATGAAAGGTAATTGAAAGGAAATTACGCAATAAATGGGCGGTTATTATTGAATTTAATGTTAAATTAATCGTGAGCCCCCTTCTAACCATCTGTCGTGTGTACCCCCCACCGAACAACCGTTTTATTTTCGAGATCTACTCTCGATGTAACAATGAATTCGATTATTTTGTTATTGAGTGCTTTTAAAGTATTAATTGAACTGTTTTAAGTGGTCCGCAAGATTTTGAAGGTTTAGCTTCCCTTGGCGGGAACCGGCTTGGCCCGTAGGTATTGTTGCGAGATGAAGCAGTAAAAGATGGTAAAGTGGCCAAGGTTAATTCGCTACAGGTTAGAAAAGTCCGTTTCTCATGTTATATGCTGAATAAGAAAATTAGAAGACAAGGCAGAATTAAAAGTGCAATCAGGTTAGATATAGTAAAACGTATGAAAATCAAAATTAAGATGACCTCTAATCATCTCAACAAAGCTAAAATACTAATTTATTCAAAGCCTAAAAAGCAACACAGAGGTCAAAGCATTTGACGGAACAATCACAGAAACAATGTCGTCGAGTCGAGCGCGCTGTTCGACACCGGGCGGCGTGTATTGGGCAGTGCGCGACACCCGAGAACGTGTCTGCATAATACATCGCTGTACGCTGTTGCTGTACAGCGGACTTTAATTATATATCTGCTACAATTTCGCCTTTTTTCGAGTATTTTTCACATTTCACCCCCCTATACACCCCTCTTCACCCACTGCCGAACGGCCGCGGAAAAAACGCCCCGCGCATGTGTGTGTAACGTGACAGTGTATTGTTGCACTACAAACGAAACCCTGCGCCGCACGACACAAGAAAGTACAGACCCGACAGATAAACAAGACAATTAACTTCTCTCAAGTAATGAATAGAAAAATTGTCGTAATAAAAATACACTTTTAATGCAATTAAGCTTGTAGAACACCGGCAGGAGAGGCCGATAAGCCGCGCTCAACTTTTCCTGTAACAGGCTGTTATTTCACGATTTAAAATCGGTTCTCAACCCGTTAATGACGCGAGGTACAAGTGCAGATCGGCGGCTCCGTTCGGCCGCGGACCAATCTATTTAATAACCCCCGTCGGTGACACCCCACCCGGCGGCCATCGCCAATTTTCGCCCCCCTCGGCCCCCTCAGGCCCCCTAGCACCCGCCCTGAAAAAAATCCGGAGCGTTTTAAAATTAATGAGTAAAAATCTACACACACACCCGAGCGGACAATGCGACGCGTGTGTGCGCGGACGCCCGATAATGACCCGCGCTTTGCGCCCAAATGAGGACGCCATACAATCACATGTTTCTTCCGTCGATCAGAGGCCGCGGATCACATTGCCGCGGTTGCGCACACTACCCTAGCTAGAGGCGACTAGAAAACCGTTAGCGCGCCCGGTGCGCGTTTCAGACGGAATCCGTGATCGCCTAGCCTTTTCCATTAGGACCAACTATCCGAGAAAAAAATGGAGTACAAATTGAAATTTCGCCGGTTCGGGCGCTAATTCAGAGCGAAACGGCGCCGCGACGCGAAACGAACGCAGTTAGATAACATTTGTAGAGGCGAGGGGGGACGGGTGTCACCCCTACGCAACGCCGTTTTTATTTTGGCCGGCCCTTGCCCCCTTACCCCCTTCGTTCGTCCAACTTCATCTGAATAATTACTGATTTTTTCCGTGTACCACTGATTATTCCGAATGTTACTTGTTGATGATAATTTTTTTTCAACTTTTTTCATTAGTCAGCGCCCGGTGGAGTTTTGATTGTGCTTTTAAGCTTTTTGTATTCAATTTGTTCCCAATGTTTATGTGTTCCAATATAGAATGTATGAAATAAATTGTATTTGTTTATTCTGTTTCAATTTAAAATAACTGCGGTGTTTAGAGCTTTCAGCTGAAAAGTCCAATATTACATTGGTTTTTTTATACGTAAACATACTTTAAAGTCCCTATTGATAGAGTAGAAAACTATATCAAAGCCTGCCAAAAATTTCAGTTCAAAATAAACGACAACTATATCAAACTATACATCTACCTGCTTACCCACTCTCAACAAAGCCCCTATGGCATACGCGAATGCACTCGTAGTAAACGAATCCAAAAAGGCTATCCACCTACATTTACCTAAAAACACTGTAAGCGCCAAAAGGCATCACTATTCAATACAAAAACTAACAACTTAAGATTCAATGGAATCTCTTCATCTTATACATGAGAAACCACATAGAGCTAATTTAGTTGGCTAATCCCTAACTATCAACTTAAAAAACTTAAAAGTCCAATAATCAAATCCAAATGTCTCAAGATGAAAAGTTTGATCACACAAATCACAAATCAAACGCTGACGAATAAAATTTGGACGGAGTTGAAGCGAATTTGCACGAGACACGTGCTGATAGCTCCAAAGAAATACGAATAAAAATACTAATCGAGAACTTTAATAATCATGCTTATTCGACAAGTGACAAGTCGGACCGATGCCGATCGCTTTGGCAAGGATTTCGGTGGAACCACCCAACGCCCAGCGGGGCCGCATTTTTTCCACCCACCACCGAAGGGGTTGATTTTTTAAACTGATGACGCGCTTTCATTCCGCGCTGTGCAACTTGGCCGCGCGGCTGTATGTGTTACCGGCCGTTGATAAATAAATTCAAAAAAAAAAGAAAAACGTGAACGCTTTGTCGATAGTGCGCGGCGTTTCTTTTTCGCGGGCGTTATCTATGCTCTATTTTGCCGTTCTAAATTCAACTTTTATATAGTAAAGAAAAAGTTTTTCGCGCGTTCGGATAACCGTATGTGGTTAGAACATTTTCTAAATAGAACGATCGTCATATAGTTTGATCGGGTGTTTGAAGTTTTACGAAGTTTTTCTAAAGTTTAGCAAAAGTTCGCGTACAAAATATTTCGTGTTTTTTTTTAGTTTTTGTTCGAGGTATGTTAGTTTTGTAGAGACAGTGACAGTGAAATTATCAGGCCTGGAGAGAATGACATTGTCCTTCGTGAGTAATACAAAATAGTAATATTTGTATGATTTATAAAAAAAAAAAAAAATAACTTAGTAAAAGTGCGCTATATATTTTTTTTCATTTAATAAAAAAAACGCTTAAAATTACGAACGATCTAAAGCACAATCTAAACCATGATTTAATAGCCTCTACCCGTTTTTACAACGGCTTTTTTAATAAAACCATGTTGCAATTTTAAAACATTTCACTTAGTAAACTTTGACGCGGTCGAAGGACCCTATAATTACTTTTCTAACATATTTTTTAACAGAATGTGTGAATATTTATCGCTGTAATTGTAACAGTTCCGACCGGCTATAATTATTACAAATTAAAGAATTATTAATAATTATTATTCAAGGCGTTTCCTTACAGTTATATTTTAATAGTGGTTTAATAATTAAAAGTCAAGTACCCTGACCTTATTCCGTACTTATAATAATTGCAAAATAAATAGTTTATGACTTTACAAGCTGCACAATGCTTTATATGAGAATCGAATAAAATATGGTTTCCTTAATTAAAATATTAATAGCAGTCTGTATGAACGTATTTATTTTGAGGTAATAAAATTTTATAAATGTTCTGGTTTTTTCAAGTTATTTTGTTGCGCCCTTTTTTGGTCTTATACTTAAGTTACCTGTTCTTTTTATTCGGTGAAGTGTTATTTTAAAGTAAAATTTAATCAAGTAAACCCTGATTTGAAAATAAATAACTATGATATTATATATTTTCTCATAAGGCAGAAAGACCAAAGATGATTGAAGAGTGTATTAAAATGTTCTTAGAATTATGCCTTACCTTTTTAACTTACGGAAAAAATATAATTATATTTAAAGATAGAAGTTACTTTTAAAACGTTTTACAAGATATTAAAGAAGAACGGGTTATCGGATTCGAAACAAAAAATATTGCAGAAAATTAATGTTCAATTCAACACATTTTTCTCTTCATTCTTTAAGATCTCCGATAAACATAAAAGTTGCGTTCCTAAGTCCTGATTCACGTCCATCGAAAAATCCAACTATTTAGTGCTATAATAAGCCTTGCTATAACTGAGGCAATAGCGATTGTCAAAAAGGCAAAATTGTATGGGATTGACAAGCGATATTGAAAAATCCAACATCCAATCACTGACTTCGAATGCCACTTGTCTAGAGCCTCTCCTAGTATATAGACACGCAGAATATTTAAAATAAAATATTAATATTTAAATGTAAATTTATTTTATAAAAGCTCTTCTGAAAGGTTACTAATTTACAACGAAAAAGAAACGTCAGATGAAAACCTGCACTTGATCATTTAGTTAGAAACTATGGTGATTTAGGTTTTTTCTTACTATCCATCATTGAAACTTCTTTAAAAAAATTGACATTGTAAAATTAAAAACTTCTAATTCCAACAAAAATACACTCCACCAAACTGTCTTACAAACGTCGCAGATAATTGGAAATAGGCTTGATGAACCATTAATGGCGGTACGCTCACCCTTAATTACGTTTAGACCTAACACCGGCCATAGACAATCGGAGGGAGAAATAACCCTCCGTCCTACGACCCCGCGTATGTTGCAATGCGATGTGCTTGGTGGCGGGTTGCACTAAACAAAAATGCGAGTTAAGGTCACGTCCATACATCGGCTGTTTAATTTATTGATATTTACTACGAAACGCTATATCAGCGTTTAAAAGGTACTTTTTTATGTTTTAATTAAAACGAATACGTAAAATTTAAAAACAAACTTGACAGGAGTAAACCTGGTAACCTAAACTAAGGCCAAAGACAAATGGAGGCAGAATAATAACTCCCAGTCCTAGGACTCCACGTACGGTGCAATGCGATGTGTGATATGGCGGGTTGGACTAAACAATAACGTGGGGTAAGGTCGCGTCTACACATCGCCTGCTTAGTTTAGCGGAAAACATTTACTGTGAAACACCAGCTGAACTAAAAGTCATAGAGAAAAGTGCTTTTACTCAAAAATATTGAGTAAATCTAGATAAGGACTTGCAAACGGACACCTTTTTTAGTTTTTTTTAAACATTCTACGGATTTTATTAAATACAGGATCAAAATTTGGCAACACACAATATTTGCATAATTAGCAGATAGGTACTTACAGATAGATTTTTTGCAGCATTTACCTACTAAATTCGGCAAACGTCATACTACGTGAGGACTTACGTTACCGGTGATAAACCTCTGTACCAATTTACCCCAATAGTGGTGCAATATGGAACTACTAATATCAACCGCATCGGAATTTGCGCTATACCTAGCTACCAAGTCATTTTCCATACATTTTCTGCCTTAACTCGATGTAGACGAACAGTTCTATATGTCGTCGAATAAAACTCGTAATTTCTATAAGATTAGCTTTATTTCACCAGGTCTGTTAACGTGGCTTTCTCAGCAGGACAATTGCATTTATCCGCGATTAGAAGTAGCTGCAATAGTGAAGATTTCTGTCAGAAAATAAATTTTACTTAGTTTATTTTGATGATTAGTGAGTTTAGATGAAATACCGATACTGTTTTTTAGACTCTTACCAAAAAAACGGGTTTAGTTTATTATTTTAAAAAACTACATGCACAAGTGAAAAACCTTAAATGACTTAGACTTTTTAAATAATAGAATAGAAAACATTTCTACCAGTCGACCTTAGGGTGGTGCGAAACAGTGACATGCCATAGTTTAGCGACGTAAATACGTAATATATGATGTACATATAGACTTTAACCAAAACTGTGTTTCTTCAAGTTGTTCACCATCTAACGATGAACCTTCTTCCCCAGGCGGAGTCAGACCGGGAGAGCGGCGCGAGTTCGCCGGAGGGGGGGGCGGCGCGGGCGCAGCTAGCCGAGCCACGCACCCCCTCGCCCCGCGCGCGCACCCCGCACCAGCAGCCGCATCTGAATGGCTCCAGTGAGTTCGTACTACATTCCTTTTTACTTATTCTATTTTTGAATTTTTTGGGTTTGTTGGCGCATTTTGAGGTTCTGTCTGAGGAGTATCCAGCGCAGTAAAACTTTTAAGCTGCAAAGCGATGCGCTGTTAACTCTTCTTTCGGAAGATGCAGCGTTGGAAAGCCTCCCTCTAGATAGAACGAGGACCTGTTTAAGATTGCGTGAATCCGATGGATGAGAGACACGCAGGACCGGTCGATTTGGTGACGCTTGGGGGAGGCCTATGTTCAGCAGTGGACGTCAATCGGCTGAAATGATGATGATGAACTCTTTAATCTGAAAATGCGCTAGCACATACCAGTGGGCAATGAAATTGCGTAGATTGATAGAGGGGAAACCAGAAGTGTGTTACATTTCTTTCACCTTTAGACGTTTCCTCTTCCATTAAACTTGTAATAAAATTGCTTAGGTGCTGCCTGAATCCGAAACGTATTAAATTTAAGGAAATCCATTTTAATAAAACATTTAATGTTAGATTTTGAAAGAAAGATTTAGAAATAGAACAATAAAGTTTCTTATAATATATGAAGACAGGTCAAATGTTAACTATTGAATGCCATCCAAATATTTAAAAGTCATCTAAATCGTTTAATTCAATATCAAAACGAATACCTATCTTAACATTATTTACAAACTCATCCATAATTTTGACCACACGGCGTTCAATGAATTCCAAAGTGAAAGACTTTACACAATTAAATTTTAAATTGCCATATATAGCTTCTTTACGGAATTCATTGAGATAACATGGAGCAATACAAAGTAATGATGTCATAATATTTTATGGAAAAGCTTTATTGTTATGTCTATGATGTATTTGTTCTGTGATATAAGATTTTGTTTCAATGAGAAAGAAGCTCTTTTATACTATATAATACTGCTTTTTCAATTTCCCCGGGATAAAAATATTGTGAGCTGTGAAATATGATAGTCTATGACACTTAGGCATAGTGTTGCTATGACTACCAATCGTTTTTTTTTTGTAATCGGGTCAGGTGGTACAGTTTCCTCAGATCTCCTAAAAAAAAACGATTTTTATTATTTTTAATATTTATTTAGATGACAGAATTAGAAATATGCTTGCACTTTCACAACTGCAATTTTATAAAAAAGAAACAGCAATAATGATAAATTTCGTTATAGACATTTTTAACTAAATATTTACAAATTCGATCAAACCTGTGTTTCGCTTTCTGTTTTCCAGTCTTTCACGTATTAATTCTTCAAAATACAACCCTGTAGAACAACCCAAATGCCTCATCTTCATATAATCATTGAACTTTCCTTGTCCACAGTGGCGTCAATGTTCCAAAACCTGCAGAACCTGGCGAACATGCAACAGAACATGCCACCGATGTCGCAAAATCTCCAGCAACAGATGTCGCAACAAATGTCGCAACTTGCCGCCAACCTTCAAGGCTTGTCTTCTATGCCCTCCAATCCTGTCATCAATTCGCCTTTGAATTTGAGCGTTAGTGCACCTGGTAAGAAAATTAGCAACATTTTTGTCTTCTTTTCAATGCCACATCTTATGTTAATCTGTGATATCTATACCTATTTATATACGTCATAAGAAGAACTTATATTCTGCGTTTAAGAGATTGACATAATTGCAATTAATGCAACTAAATATAAAGATTTTCATTTATTTAGGCTAGGTCCATTGCCCATTGGGATCCAACTAGGTTGTCAAGTAGTGGTCACATAGTCTTTGATTATCTCTATCTCGTTATAATTAACATGATCAAGAATTTATAAACATAAACAGTAAAGGCACTAAAATAGTTCCTTGAGGAACTACTCTAAGTGATTTTGTTACTCAAACAACTAAACACAAAATCTTATCTAAATTACATTTTGTGCACACAATTAAGAAAATGCCCTGAGGTGATAGGTCACTTGCAGCAGTAGTCTGTTGCCTTAGGGCATCGTAATAACCAACTTCCGTTCCTTTTACCTGTATCTTTATTTAGGTGAGAAGAAATCGAATGCCTTAATAACTTCTAAGTTATCTACAATTTGTTCAATTCTGTTGGACATGACCTACGATATAAGAATCTATTTATACTCGTATGCATTGCCCTTGTAATATGAATAGTTGACCATCTGCTCGTTCCGTAACTTACCTACTACAGCCAACAAAAAACTGAAACCTATAAGATTTTCCATTAAAGTGCCTTATTACTAACTTTTTGCCACTTTATGCTAATAGATTTTATTTTTGCATTGTCATCACATCAAGATAAAACAAAAATTCAAAACGAGACTAAACTCCGTTGACAGGGCAATATGCCTGCGTTAATGCAGGCAGAAATACAGAAAATATTTTCTATTTAAGCTAATATTATGCAATTGAAACCGTCACCTCCGCAGCTCGATTAACATTTTTCACAACATTAGCATTTCAAACCGTCTGTTATTCTTCAACGGAGGGTATGCCTCTAATTAGACTGAATTAGACAGATTGGGATAATCAGAAATACACGGTTCGCGCATTAAAACTCTTAACTTCGAAATCACGTGAGCCGTAATTAGGTGATTACCGAATCCAATCGATTTAATGAATTCAAGATAGCGGCTTCACTCGCCCGCCCATTAAAGCTATGCCGTAATGGACGAAAAAACCTATTTAAATAATGAGTATAATTACATATTTTTTTCACGAACGCACGGATATTACGACTGTTGCGGTATCATTAAGAGTTTTATTGTCTTAATAGAGCTAATTATACATTTTTTTCGGTTCTTAATTGATGCGCCGTAGGAAAGAACATTTATTACAAAATGTGAAATGTCATGGTTTAAATGAATACGTTATGTTAATGTTGAATTTAACGGGCTTGTAAGGCATGCAGATAATATTTTAGATTTTCTTTGTAGCCGTTTTGTTCGCAGTGAATTAGTTTTGGTCGGTTGCGTATGGGTTTTGTTTAATTTTCTATCGTTAATTTTCGTTCGGTAAGGTGCAGTGTGAGCCGGTTATAATTACAATATTATTTTATTGTTTAATGACTTAAGTAGAAAGTCGCCGCAATCCTCGCCTTGCGCGATCGTTTCGTCACTGGCGGGGTGGTGGGCGGCGGCACCATGACCGATGTGTTAACGTCTGGTTCAGTCATCGATAATCATATATTTTATTCACCAAGTCTAATTTTTATTATAAGTTGATAAAAACATATTTTTACGAGTTTTACATGTTTATCGATTTAGTATGAATTGGCGTACGTATCATAAAAATATCGTGTCAAATTATCAACGCGCATTAAGCTGGTCTTTTTTCTAGGATTATGTAGTAAAAATATGCATTAATATTAATATTCCACGATCATGATACGTGACTAAAGCTTGCAAAATGATACGGACATAATATTGTTAAATACGTGTAGGTAACCACATTAAAATAGAAAAAAAAAACTCTCAATCGTTTGCCGAATCAATAGCTTTGTCTAGTTTTTACGTGAATCAGAAAAACAAAATGCACCTGCCGACATTATCTGCCAAAATATAATCAAAATAGAACAGTTCCCTGATGGAGAAAAATCATTAAATCACAAACACAAGGACTTGAAATAAAAATGTTAACATACCTGTAGATAATCATTTCTATGCACAAACTAAGCCAATTCTAAAAGTTTTAGGAAAATAATAAATAAAACCTGCGTACCTACTAGTTTAGATGAACCAATTCTTGCTGATATAATCTCCATCTCATTGCCACCAATTAACTTCCAAATCACCTCCTAATCAAATTCTCTACCCCAAAGGTATGGGATCTCCGAACCCCGTGGCCAACAATAATATGCTACCACCCGCGATGCCGTCCCCCATGCCGCAGCTCATCCTTGCCTCTGGTCAGCTGGTGCAGGGCATTCAGGGAGCCCAGCTGCTCATACCGACTTCACAAGGTAAGAAACATAAAGAAAGATAATACATTAGTTGCAACTTGAAAGCTGTAGATCGATAACATTGGTGACATATTTTGTGCCGTTTGGTCGCGGCCACTCCCAGCTGTCATTTGATGATCTTTGAGTAATTACGGATAATCAGAACCCAGAATATATGACACCACCAAGGGGAGAAAAAAACTACTGAATTGTGGAGGTCAGGTTGTAAAAACAAGGAGTACCTAACTGCTTTGCATCCAGTTAAGCTGGAAGCCGAGCAGGAAAAGACTAGGCAGATTAGATTTTGAGATAATTGTAGAATAGATAATATATATTTTGAGATAAACGACATAAGGGGCCAAATACAAAACCGCGGATTGATGCAACGCGTATTCGCAACGCAGAAAACTTCTAAGCAGTAACAAGCAACAAGCTTGTAGATTATTACGATGCGACGTCGCACCGCAGTTTTGTGTTTGGGCCCTAAAAGGTGACATATTTATGACAATAAGGTGCAATTGTTGAAGCAATGATATCGACAGGTCAACGTCAATCGAACACAGCGCGCAATCTAGTCGCACCTTAAGTCATTGTATAAGTAAAGGATGAAAGTGATAAACTAACCGCAGTTACAACGCTTATTTAGCTGAACAGTGTATAAAGGATTACAAACAATTTGAAACCGAGTCTAATCTCATTTGCCATACACTTAATTTTAAACCATGTCTAATTATAATAATATCTTTAAATACGAACATTTGTAGGAGTTTTGTTAAGCAGAGTCAGATTTATTTTGTAGTACGAATATGGATATTCAAAGGGTCTGTTTCCTTTTGGTTTGTAATCTTCACCCATAATTTTTCAAACAGAAATATTCCAACAATTTTTTCTTTCTACAGGCATAGCAACACAGACCATCCTCACAATCCCAGTTAACCACGTGAACTCCAACGACCAAATGGTGAACCTAGCCCTAAACAACGGCCAAGTCGTGTCCACGTCTCTCGCCAACCTCCAAGCCATGGCCCAACCGCACCAGCTGCTAAACTCCAACCAACAACAGGCGGCCAACATTCGGCCAAACATGCTGAACCCATCATTGTCGAACGCACTTCTAAACCCAGGGCTGCCAAACTTCTTGTCGAACGGCGCGGCCAATGCGCAAGAGTTGCTTCAAGCATTGCAGCAGCAGCCGCAAGGGAATCACAACCTTTTGCAGACGGTGCAACAGAACAATATGCCTCAGCAGATGCAAGGCAGGCGGTCTTCGTCTCCTCGCCCTGATAGGCATTATAAGGAGAGAGAAAACTTCGCTGAGAGATTCGGGGGTGGTTCTAGAGAAAGGAATGAAAGGGAAAATTCCGGAGCTTCTGCTATGAATAGCATCAACAGGTGAGTTTTGTTCTAGTTACCTATTTAGTTTTTAGCTGTATGCGACGTGGAATGCGTTCGTTTACGAGTGTGCAATTAGGACACGCCTCGTGTATATTTCAGTGATGCTTGACTGTTTCAGTGATGTTTAAATACCAGCAGTGTACTTATTAATGAGTTTACTTAAGCCGTCCTACCTAATTAAAAAGTTTCCAGATCTGGATTCAATTTGTATCGATCGATATGAAGTAAATTACGGAAAATAATATCAAACTCATGTCGATGGATTTAACGAGCACAATTCAACGAATTATCGACAATTATAACAATAATTGATTTTTAAAATCAATTACATCATAATTGTCCAAGTCTAACGTTGTTTGATGTGGATCACCACGTTAAGCTTACAGTTGGTTTATTGGATAGCCACCCCTATGTTGTGGGTTGTAAAGTTTGTGTGGAGTGCAGTTGATGTGTTTTAGCGTGGGTGCACCGACAAGTGTTGTAGTAATTATGTGACAATGAATGTAATTACGTGTGTCGCCAGCCCGTGGATCTTGTGCGTGTGAGTGAATTACTAATCAACGTTTTGTTGTGTACGTAAGGGGAGTTTTTTCTTCCCTCATTAGTGATGAGTTTTCATTATTTTGATGGATTTGCTGACTTAATTGGCTGTAATGTTCAGTATATGAGGTTATTTCCATAGCACATCAGAGGTTGCTTTCCTAATTTCGGCATTAGTGATGAAAAATGTTTAACCTATTCTGTCCCACTTTTAGGCAAAATCATCCCACCACTCCTTCCACCTTTCATGAGTCTGTACTTCCTCCTTCCATATCTGCTAAAACCTGTCTTATTCGTCCCGCCATCTCCTTCGTGGTCACACTTTCTCAGGGCTACCGCTTAAGAATATATCTTCTACAATATTTTTAAATTAGATTGCCAAGGTTATCTTAGATAAATCTCCATAATTCAATACATATTCAAAGTTTTTCCTTACTTAAGGTATTCCCCGAGTCCAACATATGAACTTTCCTCAACTGTTTACACAGAGGTGACGCGTGGCTATTATAATAAATGCAATTAATTACTAATTATTAATAAAGCACTAATTAAAACAATTTACCTGGTATTCAAGAAAACAAATAAAGGAAATAGGGTTAAAATAAGGGGAATTAAAATTATTCATACACATTATTAAATATATACAATACTTAATAAAAAAAGCCTTTTTCCAATTAATCATAAGTTTATAGTCTAAAACTCGATGCTAAATGACTGTATGTGACGGGGGCGAGTATTTTTGCAATTATTGTTCTTTAATTTAGTATATTAGTTATACCAAAAACACCAAATAACTGCGTTGATTTTATCCTAAAATACAATTACTTATTGTTAATTTAAAAATACCTACTTTATTTATTCAACCATTTATGCTTACACAAATATACAGAAAAGAAGGAGGAACAGAAAAATAGGTACATAGGTGAATTATTTGAATACATCTAAAAGATTATATAAAAACCGACCAAGTGCGAGTCGGACTCGCGCACGAAGGGTTCCGTACCATTATCCCAAAAAACGACAAAAAATTACGTTTGTTGTATGGGATACTCACTTATATTTTATTCAGTTTTTAGTATTTTTTGTTATAGCGGCAACAGAAATACATAATCTGTGATTTCAATTGTCTAGCTATCAAGGTTCATGAGATACAGCCTGGCGACAGATGGACAGTGAAGTCTTAGTAATAGGGTCCCGTTTTTACCCTGTGGGTACGGTACAGAGCCCTAAAAATTAGAGGGGATTCCAAAATATCATAACTTTCCCCAATTGATAAACTGACAAAATGTTGCTACTTAAATGAATTAAAAATAACATGATAGATGCAATAACAGATTCGAATTCTGAAGTTAAGAACGAGTTGAGTATTTGCTAAACCTGATTGCTGCTTGCTTGCTTGCTTGCTGTTGCTTTAGCCAGAAAACCTGACAAAATTTGGCACTAGAGTAGAGTTTTCACACGTTTTTAATCTCAAATACTCAATTCATAAATCGGTCTTTATTCATAAAAAACCAAATCTCCCAAAGTCGAGGATATACTAAGAGAAACATTGACTTACAAATGACATACATTAGCAGCTAATAATCTTGGTAGCGAATCAACTCGATACGAATCTAGATTGCTCGGTCTATTAAGGTCGCATATTTATTGCGAATAATTGCAATCTTTAGCTCTAACTTGGATAATGAGGTATAATTGGAATGTATAACCAGCTTTACTGTCAAGTTTTAAGTGTTTTCTGTTTAGTTGATTTGTTCAATAGTTAGCGTTATACGAATACAAAGTCATAATTCCATATAATACTCACAACGGATCTTTGTGTCTCTGAATTGGCTGCAAGACCCTGCACAGTAGCTGTTTTTGTGTCAATTTTGAAGGTGAAGATAGCATTTTATAACTGTCTCTTTCAGTCGCTTACGTTTTTCGCATCGTCCTATATCGCTTACTCTATGCAGTATACTCGATGACAAACTGTTTCTTGCGCAATGGCTCGCAGAGACAACTTCAGAGACATAAGATCCGCTGTAACTATGCTAATATTATGAATACGAATGTAACTTTCTTTGTCTGTCTGTTACATATTAACCGCAGTACCAATTTTGGTATAGAGATTACTCCTTGGTGGAGGATATAGGATACTTTTTATGCTGGCGGTGGTAGTACATGCCCTTGGGACCCATTTTTTTTTTAGAATCTACTTACAGTACGATAGCTAGTAATACTTAAACAAATGAGCCATGCATGTGTAATTTAAGGTTACTCATGCATAATATCACGTCAAAAAATAATACAATATGCATTTACACTACTATTCGACTCATATAAATTCGTCGAAAAGTGTCGTAAGTAAGTATTCTAAACGCTAAAACGAACTTTTCTCGGAACATTATTTGTTCAATTATACTGTCATTTAAACTCGATTCACATGTAATTAGTAATTTACGTCTTTCAATTAATTTAATGACTAATATCCCCACGTGAGACGTGAACCCATCACGCGAATATCATTGTTTTTAACACAAAAAAGTTGTTAAAACAGATGTTATCAAACCAGGGGTAATGTCCTTTACAACACGTAATTATGCACCAAGTGCACAATTGATGATATGCTTGGGGAAATACATTTGATAACAGACAATAGTGTATTAAAAGTTTTATTGAATGAATCCAAGGAATAATTTTATAACAGTGCGTTTAATGATCGGATGCAATTGTCCAACGGTTGAGGCGTTGATGGGCAAATTGTATGCTGTAGCGCAGTTGTGGTGAGTGGTGACGTCACACAAGTCATAAGACTGTCTGTGGTAAATAACCTTCTGTCTTACTGTCAAACAAAACATGAGTACGAATTAAAAAAAATATTGAAGGAAATAGTACTAGAATGTAACGACTTTTATGAAATATGGGTAGGTTCGAAGACAGACACAGACAAACACTGTTTTTTATGCCAACTAGCGAACCGCCCCGGCTTCGCCCGTGACTATTCATACAAAGAAAAACCTTCCTCATTTCTCACTCTTTCTATTAGTGAAAACTGCATGAAAATCCGGTCAGTAGTTTTTGAGTCTATCGCGTACAGACGCGGCGGGGTTTTTTATTTTGTAATATTTACATGTAGTCATAGTGCTGAATGTTATTTAGCTAATCGTCGTTACACATTTTATATTGATGCAGTTACACATAATTTTTAAACGACTTACCAATAAGGAGGAGGTTCTGTTCGACTTTATGTTTGTTATTTTATTTTCCCCTTTTTAATTTGGTGAAGTTCTGATGAAGAACTTTGGAGATATACAAAATAACAGCAAATCTCTCGGGATTGCTGCAATCACATGTCTGTTTATTATTTACACCATTTCATAACATCACGCCAGTTTGCTCTAAAGGGGTACGCAGGTGTGTACAGTTCACCTTTGTATACTCTCATTTCACCGGTTATGTTCAGTTTCATGATATTCGGGTAATCTATTCTGGCATTATAGGTACCATACTTAACTATTAGGTAGGTACAACTAAAAAGTGAAAAATAAAAAAGGTTTTTTATAAAAAAATACTACCGACTTCCAAATAAGAAAACTACAAAGTGAAAAATAAATTTATTTTTGGCAGTCGGTGTCCATAACACAAAAAATGGTATCTGCAAAAGATACCGTCTTACAAAAATTAAGTTATTTTTCACTTTGTAGTTTTCTTATTTGGAAGTGGGGTAGTATTTTTTTGTACAAAAGTTTTTTTTTGATACGTTTAAATGAGGTTTGGACAGATAAATTGTTAGGAATTAAATAGAGCTGTATCGTTTACTATAAAGTCTAAACTTGAGTACATTAAAGTATATCAACGATGTTTCTCGAAGCTAAATGTTATTAAGAGAAAGGAACACTACATACAATAATGAAGTAGCCACAGTAACTGCCTGATACCTTGTCACAATTTAATTAAATAAATACTAGTAAATAGTGAATACAAACTACTATCAAATAGGTACTTCTATTAATTCTAGAGTTGGTTAATGTTACTTTGGTATTTAATTAATTTTATAAGTAATACGAGTATGCATTTGAATCTGATTCTGAGAACTTGAATGTGCATATTCGTTATTGGGTTGATACTGGGAAGCAACTTAAAATTTCTAAATTATAATTAATTTAATAGATATCCGAGTATATCTAATACCTTTAAACGAGCAATTCTTGTATATATGTATATTTATATAATCTGAATCTCGGCAAAGGCTCCAACGATTTTAATGAAATTTAGTACGTAGGAGACTTCAGGGGCGACAAATCGATCTAGCTAGGTTACATTTTTGGAAAACGTCGTTTTCCCTATTTTCACCCGAGCAGAGCTCTGCTCCCAAGGTACTTTTTAACGTCCGCCGGAAAAAGAGGGGTGTTATAAGTTTCACGTGTGTTGCTGTGTATCTGTGTGTCTGTCTGTGGCATCATAGCGCCTAAAGGGATGAACCGAGTTCGATGTAGTTTTTTTTGTTTGAAAGGAAATTGTGTCGAGAGAGTGTTCTTAGCTA
Organism: Orthosia gothica; assembly: GCA_949775005.1. NCBI lineage: Eukaryota > Metazoa > Arthropoda > Insecta > Lepidoptera > Noctuidae > Orthosia > Orthosia gothica. The sequence continues at coordinate 8,695,036 of OX459050.1, forward strand.
TGTTTGAATAAAATCGGTTCAGCTGTTCAAAAGTTATGGGCATTTTACTGTTTGAATCGGGGTGTTTTTGCAAGATAAATGTGTCGGGGGTTTTTAAATTTTGAATTTTTAGGAGAGGTCTCTAAATATTTGAACTATAACTACATATTTTGGTTGACTGGTAGTGAATGCCTAAGTCATTAAGTCTGCCATTGTACTTACCTTTGTGCATGAAGTTTTAAGTAAATAAATAAATAATGTTGCTTTTTTTATTAAAACTCATATCAACAGGAACAAGTTACTTCGTTTATTCATTTAGCTAGATAAAACACATGTACATATATAAATACATACGTTTTTCATGGCCGTAAGCAGAATACATAACATCACCTGCTCTGCTACGAGCCTCACATAATAATAATAACTTTTGTTTTTTTATTTACATAAGAAAAACATTCAAATACATGGATTCCCTAACTCCTGTCTGGGAGATTGACCTGTGTCACAGGAGCCAGTGCCCTCTTCCGGGGAGGAACTTTAATTTATTCTGCAACTTAACAGGGTAAAATTAAAACTAAAGTAAACATTCAAACTAAAAATAAAATAAAAAGCAGTCTGGCGTGAGTGTGTTTGTGAGCGTGTGTGATTGTGTGTGTGTGTGTGTGCATGTATGTGATAATGTGTCTACGTGTATTGTACAAGAAGGATTTGTCTCACGATAAAACATAATCCTTTTTCTTCATACATCTAGACATAAAATGATACAAAAAGGAAGAAAACATCTCAACCGTAAAAATTAGTCCAATTTTAATACATAATTTGAATAAATAATTTCAGACCATTAGGTCCCTCTGTTTCTGTTATTAGCTGGTAAAGTACCCACAGAGGCGTAATAAGGAAAACGTAGGAACATCACGCTATTATCTACTTTAATGAGGTAAGTATTTAATGTTAATTATATACAGGATGTAATGTAACTCGTTGTTACTGATATAATTACATAAATAATGCCATGTTCACGCACTTTATACACAATTTTCTGGTGTTGGTAGTGCGGAAAATAATAAAAAATATGTTGGTGCATGCGCAAGCGTGTGCGACAGTGCCCAGCATAGATTTAATTGTGAATTAGTGCTTATGGCTGGGCGAGGAGCTCGTGGTCGATCTTGAAGGTTAAGCAATGCTTGCCGCGGTCGGTCCGAGGATGGGTGACCATCTTTATATAGCGAGTTCCTCCGTGCCTCGGCAAGCACGTTTACCTGTCCCGGTTGTCATTTGAAGATTTTTGACAGTCGTTACGGGTATCCAGAAGCCTTAAATCTGACACCAGACTTGCTAAGGAGGATCGTGGTGTTACCCAGTTACTAGGTTGTGGAGGTAAGATAGGCAGTTGCTCCATGTAAAACACTGATACTCAGCTGAATTCGGTTAGACTGGCAGCTGACCACAACATAGTTGGGAAAATGCTAGGCAGATTGACAGTACTTAGGGCTGGGACTGTACTTATGGCAGTGAGTGTACTTGAATTTACATGTCAGTTCGAACGGTTATCCTACTAAAGTTTAGTTGTTACTCTTACACGCAAAAAAGCACATAAGATACTTTTTATCCCATAAATAAGTTCCTTTGGGATAATTTTCGATATTCGTCACGCGGTTGAAGCCGCTGGCAGAAGGAAGTTATTTGAGTAAAAACGGTTCTTAAAGCACTTTATGGATTCACAAAGATGTTGACAGTATGTATTGGAACTGGATAGTTTCTGGTATGTGATTAATGATTTATTAATCGAAATTGGTGTTAGGTATGTGTGTGGATATGATCAATAAAAATGTTTTGCAAATAGAAAAAAGTTCATAATAGTAGTTTATGCAATGGTCATATAATAGGTGTTATTAAAACACGAGCGTGGGTTTATCACATGATGCGAAGCTGAATGTGATAATATTAACACGCGAGTGTTTTAATACCTAATTATATGCCGTTGCATACACTATTTTATCTTCACTCATACAGTTGAAATATAATAAAAGTGGCAACGGAAGAAATATGCAGTATGACGGGCAATTTAGACTCTCATTGCACAATGACTGTCAATGTTAATGAGCCCATAAGCGCCAATAAATTAAAAAGTGAAAGTATGCTATAAAAATTAAAAAGTTATTTTATGATGCAGTTGTTTGAAAATCGAAGGAAAATGTTGCACTGTTATGGTATTTTTTTAATTTTTCCTATCCACGAATATAAAGTACGTGTTTATACAATATTTTTGAATTCATATTTAGAACATTACGTTGTGAGTGTAGATAAAGAATCTTTCTCGTCAGGTAGCATTAATTACAAAAAAAAACTAAAAGATATAACGCTAAATATAACCAAAAACAATACAAAAAAACTCTACACCGGCCAGTGTCGCATAATTCGATAAGATTTATTACAAAAGAAACGGGAAAATCAACAGTAAATAAATGTCTTGATTAAAAACAAGTAGAGCATTCTGGTCTGGCCCGGTCGCACACAACCGTACGGACACACACACAGATAATGGACTTACAGTAGTTAATATATAATTGCTTTTGCATTGCCGCGCGACGGAACAACCGCTTTGGGTATTTGTCGGGTAGATGTTAGATTTTCTTGCGGTTCTTGCATTGTATCCTTTAACACCAATGTATTGTGAAGTGCTTTAAAACATACAGGCAATATTTGTGGATATGTAACTTTATGATGACATAATAGGGCAGCTCAAGAAAAATGGTTACAAAGCTTATTATGAAAATATTAAAGAACTAGCTTCTGCTAGCGAATTCGCCTGCGTGAAAGTCAAAAAATATCCCGAGGGCACCTTTTTTTCCAAATACCCACATGTATGTGATTTTGTGTGTTGTGCTGTGTCTTTTGTGTGCACTGAATAAATGGTTTATCTATCTATCTATCTATCTATGTGCTATTCCTGACTATAATCTATCTCTGTGCCAAATTTTATCCAGATCAGTTCAGCCGTTCTAGCGTGAAGCAGTAACAAACATACATACACTCACAAACTTTTGCCTTTATAATATTAGTGTGATGTGATTGTCTAACTAGTTTCACTTTTCTGTTGACCTAATTCTTAAAAAAAAAAATAAAGCCTAATTCTTAAAACAGAAGAATTTGAAAAAAAAACTGTCCCTTATGATTGCCCTGCGTAAATGTGTCGTATGCTATTAGGAATAAGAATTAAATTAAAACATATCCAACTGTACCTGCCTACTAAAAATAAGGCCCAGTCCACTCAAAATAAGCTCACTCACAAACTCAACAAAAACACCAATCCACCTAGACTTACATTTACAGCAGACATTTCGAAAGTCAGTTCCAGTCGCTCGAGGCAAGCGGAGACATCCAGCTAATGCGATTTATAATTAGGTAGCGCATTAAGTATTCCGCCTATAATTACCGTAGCGCCTCTGACGCGTCTAATCCAGCAAGTAATGGTGATAAATAGATCTATATGGCGATATCGCGCTGAATATATTAGCGTGATATAGTTCCCTATAGAAGCTCTAAACGGCTATACGATATGGAATATTAAGTATTTAAATCAGAAAATAATCGTTATTAATTCCCTTCGCCCGTCACTATTAACATTTAGGATTCGCGTTCAATAGAAATTTGAGCGAAGAAAGAGTACAAAGGATAGGGGACTGGGGTCGCGCAACGGTGTGACTCGCAGGCAAAGCGAACAAGCTATGTCTCCAGAGGCGAGTTTTTACTCACGCTCACTCGTGATGACGTAAACGATCTCTTATGTCAAAATGTATAAAAAAGAAGAGGTTTCTCCTTACCGTCCCCAGACGGCGCTTATCCAGATTCAATACAAATTGATGTTTACGTTAATGCGATTAAGCGTGAGTAAAAACTCGCACTAAGGCCTCTGATGCATGCGGTCGCACACATCCTACTGAATTTCCTAAGTCTTCTTTTTCTTCTTCCTGCCCCCTTCCCAATTTATTTGGGGTCGGGCCTCGTTGTGCGTCTACGCCAGGATGGTCTATCCTGGGTTGTCGATGGTGGCAAATTTCCTAAGTAAAAATCATGATTTGAGGTTTGGCTCTCGCCTATTTCCTCATAAACATAGGGGCACAGTATATATCTTTATTTTTCAGTTTATGGAATATCTTTTAAATTGGTCCAATATTGGAGGAGGAAATAGGCGAGAGCCAAACCTCGAAAAATGAATTGAACTACCCCATCGACTGGGGTATTGTTAAGTATATAAATACTGTATTTTTTGTTTTAAAAAATATTGGAAAACAAAGAAATGAGAGGCCACCAAAGTCAGCTCTTTTTATAAAAAAATGTTTTGATGAATTTTTTTATCTTTCCATTGACCTATGAACTTGAAATCTATATATTACAAAAAAACATCAATATATTGAGAAAAAAGGGTTTTTACTTTGTAATTCCTTAAACCTTCCTTTGTAAACTTATTCTGAGGTTTGGTACGGAACCTTAAACACGGTAATGATATATGCGAAGTCCGACACGCACTTGGCCGGTTTTTACTGATATGTGGCTGGATTGAATGAATTTTTATAAGATTGTAGATATTATAATAGTCAAATTTCATTGAGTTGAAAGTTGATGGTTCTGAGAACATTTGTGGTGTATGTACATGCAGTTTCTATTGGTTATTAGACAGAGTTCTAGGTTCGTTGGTCAATATTATACCTATTCCGATTAGCATTTAAACTTAAATGGCATTTATAAACGTTTGTGGTATTAAAATGCCAGAAGTAATGTATTCTTAATTGACTGGCTAACAGTTACAGCATAACCAATAGTTTAAGGCAGTTATTCCCAAAGTAATCCAACTGGAACCCCAGTGGCCTACTACAGGGGTCTCCAAACTTTTTAGTCCCACAAACTGGACGTCGTGCGTCGTCGTCTCACCATTTGAGAGTGGCGATGCATAGGGGCCTAAAAAGATTGGGAACCGCTGGTTTAGAGATAAGTATAACTAAGTACTTTAATATTAATAATTTTTGTTTACGAAATAATATCACTTAACCCGTTCTACGCAACAGCACGTCCATAAAGCCAGTTCACCACAACTGCTTACTATTAATGCATTCTATTATTACAATGTACGTTCATAAAAGTATCATTTTAGTATGTCGCATTATGTTCACCCGTAAAACGCTGCGATTCGACATCACTACAATAATTATAATATTATTATTATCGTCGTATCAGCGTCTATTATTCGTTTCTATGTAGTGAGTAGGTTAGGTATGTGTGTCTGTGTGTGTATAATCAAAGACATTAAGTTAATGCCACCTCATAATTACTGGTTGGAAGCATTAATTCTCGCTTCCATAATTAAGTATAATACCTCATTTCTGTTGGCCTACAATCTAGATAAATATTGTCTGTCGTTTGACGTCTATTAAACTTACATTAAAATTGTAAATCATTGTATAGATAGTCGATTTTATATGGAGTTTTATAATGTATCTAGTTCTCAAGGCTGTACCATTTTACATTCACATTAAGTAGGTACTTAGGTTATTAACGTATTTATCCTTATAAATGAACTAACTTGTGTCCGCGGCTTCGCCCATAAGGGGCCGTTTCCACGAGCGAGAGTATCGCGGCGATATTGTCGATTGCCACGTATAATATCGTCACGATTCTCTCGCTCGTGGAGACAACCCCTAAGTGTTTCGCGTCATAAGTGTTTTCTTATCCCAAGGGGCATTATACCCGGAAGAAAAGTCGCCTGTGTGCTATTCAAAATCAAAACTTCTTTACCTATTCAATAAAGCCATTAAGCGGCAGTTTTGAACGTCAAACTTATAAATTTAAAAGTAATAATAATTGATTCTGCCGTCCATTCGGAAAAGTAGCTTGTTATGGAGAAGAACGGACAAGAAACTCCAGCATTTATTCCAGACTATAGTCTATCTTTGTGCTAAATGTATGCCAGATCCGTTCAGCCGTTCTGGTGTGATTGAGTAGCAAACATCCATTCATCCATACAAATTTTCGCATTTATAATATTAATTTACGAGTAGTAAGATGTTTTACGACTTAGAGGTAGGTTTTCAAGTATGTATGTGAACGCTAAATGGCCGTCAGTAAGTTGGAGCGCGTGTAATGAATATGCCAAAACGTTCCGCGAAAACTGTTTAAGTGGGCGTGAAAACTGGATGAAAATCCGCACGGCAGTGATGATAAGCTCGAATGTAGGGACGGAAGTGAGTCGGTACATTGTTTTATATTTTGTACGATTGAAACGAAAGCAGACTTGTTTGAAAATAATCCTCGTTTCCAGTTCTAGGAATTTGGATTAAATAAATAAGTAGTAGATAGTAATAAAAACAAATTAGAGAAAAGTTTTTGAGTAGGTAATATAAATTAAAAAAGAGGAGCTCGTGGCTAAATAATAACAGCCGCACGGGTCGATCTTCAAGGTTAAGCAACGCTTGCCGAGGTCAGTCCGTGGATGGGTGACCATTTCAACATACTGAATTTTCTCCGTGCCTCGGCAAGCACGTTAAGCCTTTGGTTCCGGCTGTCATTTGAAGATCTTTGACAGTCGTTTCGGGTAGTCAGAAACTTGAGATCTGACACCAGTCTTGCCAAGGGGTATGGTGTTACTCAGTTACCGAGTTGTGGAGATCAGATAGGCAGTCGCTCCATGTAAAACACTGGTACTCAGCTGAATCCGGTAAGACTGGAAGCCGACCCCAACAACAATTGGGAAAAGGCAAAGCAGATGATAAATATAATTAAAAAATCGACATAATTCAAGTACCAGATACCGAATTACAATTATTTATCGATTAATTCCAGTGGCTCCAAATGTCACATAATAATTCATCACTTGCGTTTTAATAAATAATAATTATAAACGCAATAGTGTTGTACTTTGAAGGGTTAATGTTATTGTTAAGAAAAAGGAGAAGTTTCATGTCGTTCATGAAATGAGACGATAAATAATGATTATATTTGTAAAGTAGGAGATTGTTGTTTAATTAATAATATATGCAACAAAATAAAGTATTTCTCGCAAAGTGGTTACCTTAACGTGATATAGTACGCGCCACTGAAGACAGAGGAAGGGATAGAGTCGCTACAATTAGCAATTTTTTGTTTTTTGTGGCACCATTTTATGTAGTTATTTTGTATTGAAAGTACTTAATGACATTGAGGCCAAATTGAGGCCTTTCTTCAGCAGTGGGACTGCAATGGCTAGACAAAAAAAAAGTGTTATCCAAAATAATTAAAATATAAGTATAGTTTTGGTTATTCTTAAAATAACTGTGTAGACTCTTACTTTCACTTCTTACCAAGAACTGTGACTAATTATGAGCTACACTCGTTTTATTCTTTTCTGCAAAAAAAAAACTGCCTACAACAAGAATTGGTAATCGAAGCAAAAACTTGCGTCTAACACTCCATTGAGAGTTTCATTGATAAACTTTTACGTAATAGAGCTACGCGTCATCGCCAGTTCAATCATAGAGGAGACCTTATGAATGAAGAACATAACATATTGTGAAATCGCTTAACTAATTTGTTCCTCGCGTTCGTTACCTATTACATAAAAAGCATTGTCGTATTTTACGTTTTTAAAACTAACGTTTAATATCTGCTTTTAATAAGTAGTCGTGTTTTGACATTTGACATTTATTTGTGACAATGAATAGGAAAATGTCATCTTAAATGTTAAGTGAAAGTATCATACTTACAAATAATTGAGTTATTATATTGTTATGTATTTATGTAATGTTGAGAAAGGTCAGGTTTGTACTGCAATCTATCAATCATTATTTAGAGTCGTCAAATTAGTAAATAATTATGTCGTCTTCGACTCCACTTATTTTTGTGTTCTTATTTCTTTTAGAATTATGTGCAAACTTTTTATCCGCGTTTTTCTAAACAATTCAGAGCATAAAATATTTATATATTTAAGACGTTTTTTAGAACGTTTCCCGTTGCACAGTTTTTAGGGTTCCGTACCCAAAGGGTAAAAACGGGAACCTATTACTAAGACTCTGCGGTACGTCTGTCTGTCTGTCACCAGGCTGTATCTCATGAACCGTGACAGCTAGACTGTTGAAATTTTCACAGATTATGTATTTCTGTTGCCGCTATAACAACAAATACTAAAAACAGAATAAATTAAATATTTCAGTGGGGCTCCCATACTCCCATACAAAAAACGTGATTATTTTGCCGTTTTTTGCGGTAATGGTACGGTACCCTTCGTGCGCGAGTCCGACTCGCACTTGGCCGGTTTTTATTATTGACATGTGGTGTGCAATTCATTACCTAGTTATGATTTTAAAACCTTCTTTTTTTGAAAATTTTGTCAGACGAAATCATTTACGTAATTTATTTAATGCACATCAGCCTCATCCTAACCATACTTCAACCCATAGAAATATGAAAAACACTTAACTTCATTCTAACCCTAAATTAATTTTACAATCCCTAAAATAGAGGTGAAAAGGACCAACAGCTTAAACAAAAAAAAAAACAAGTTTTAAAATTCTCTCCAATAGGCCTGAAAGTTGACCGGTAACATTTTGACATTATTTTCGGGTTGGGCACTCCTACACTGTCGTTTTCGCCCCTTAATCTTTGACGCCCACTAACGAAATGTCATTGACGTCAGGCAAGACTGACAGTTTAGCACGCACTCGGAGAGTTTCAGCAATGATTGTCAATACTTGATCAACTACCTATATGGCTGTTGGTTTGGCAGAAAAATTATGACAGATGATGATTTTTTCGTAAAGAAAATATTCAGCACTTAATGGTCAAATATCCTTTAAAAGCATCATCATTACAGCATTTAAGCCGAAGTATTATTTATCACTATACCGAAAAAGGTCTCAACTCCAACGCAAATGAGTTAAAACTAAAAGATGACGTCAATATCATAATTCCTTGTAACCGCATATATTTAAACAATAATTATCGCCATAAACATGATTGAATCTCGCCAACTGCGCAATATAATTATGTCTGACAATACATACTGACAGGACTGTTCCATTTTTTCCTTAAAGAAGATTTAAGTGTATTAAAAAGCAATTATTGACCTTAATAAAACTTTTCGCATTTTATAATCGTACCTTTAGGCTGCCGGTATATTACTGACCATATTCGTTTTAAGACAATTCCATTTTTAAATAATTAACGGGTTGGTTTCATTGGTAAGTAGGAAGAAGACACTGAGAGTGCTCTTTGTTAATTTTGATTAATTTAAGTTGTTATCCAAGGATATGAGGAAACGATTAGTAATTTTTATAAAATGGGAATCAAAGGTAAAGTCACAAGATGGGTAAATAATTTAAGAAGTGAAGTAGCCACCAACTGAAAATTATATTTACTGCTAACAAGTTTATACTGTTGGTCTATTAGTTGTCCCACATTGACTAAGTATCTCGTTAACCGACGTAGTTAAAGAATATTTCAGCACAATACCAGCATAATAATGCTACCAATAACAACCTATTAAAAGCAGAATCATTTGCACCATTTATTAAGACCGACCCTTAACATGCACGGTAAAGGTCACATGCGAATGACAAGAAAATAAGTTCGTAATTAAATTTTGCAACCGGTCGATTATTTTTTTTTTAAATAATTATCTGGCAAAGGCGTAGTTTCGTTGTCGGTTACCTCTGATAAATTTGAAGGAACAATTAATGACTTGTGTGTTTGTGTGCGTGGGTTATGCTCATTCACAGTGTCACTCACATTGTATGTGTGCGAATGAACTTGTGTGCGTTATTATCGCTCCACGACATATACGTGCAGTATTTATTTACCGCAACATAAAGAGTGCTAGTTTAATTTACATATTAATTGATTACTAAGAAAAGACAAATAAATTAACGCAAGCCTATGATTAAACGTCGCCAAAATAGAACGACCAACTTTACGGGACTTTTAAACAAGTCTTCTACAGCCATGGTCTTGTTTTATAATTGGTTCGCCATCATTACTTTGTAGGCTTTTACGACCGTAAGTACTAAGTACAAATTGGATTGAGACACATAAAAATATTCCTCGCCACTTATTGCTAAGCTCAATGACTTGACGACAGATAAATTAAAGCGAGTCGGTGTAACATCGCGTCGACTGCACGTTCACAATAATAAAAGTGCATGATTGTGTGTGTGTGAGTGTGTGTTCGTTGCAACGGATGAGGCCCTAATTAGCCAGCAATTACCGCTAATGCAGGCGCAGTTAATGAAGCGCGCACCTCATCTGTAGCCGCCGCACTCGTGTGAGACACTCAAACACCCATTGTTACACGATACACGGCAGTTTTACACAAAATAAAAAATAGAAGGAAAACTTGGTTTAATTTCAGTGCTAGATTAGTTTGTGGTGAACAGTTTTAACGAAGCTTTATGAATATGAATGTATGAAAGGCAAACGAGTTGATACGTCTAATTAAAGAAGGGCTTGCAAACAAAATTGAGGAAAATGTGGAATAAATCTAGGATATACGAGCACCAAAATTTTTTTAAAGCTAGATTTAGGTGTTCTTGACAGTAGGTATAATATACTACTATTGTACTATTGTATCCATTCTTGCATTATTGTGGATTATTGATCCCTACCATACCTGCGATCTTGTTATACAACACTGGTAAGAAAAGGTCAATTATATACGATTCCTTCTGGCTTCCTTTTCTAAAAAGTAATAAAAAGAAAAATAAAGGATTGTGCACATATTAAAAACAGGCTTCTTTTATAATAATACAGTTTAAGAACTTTTCCAAGACAAAGAAAGTAAGGAAAAATTTAGAAAAATTGTTAATATTTCCCGCTTCTTTTGTTTCTAAACAGCCATATAATTTTCTAAATGCTTATTCAGCTTTGGTTGGGTAAAACAGTACAATACTTTTAACATGTGACTTTTTATATTTGCGTACCTATTCTTTTTTAAAGTTTACAGTCCAAGTTTCATTTGTATCCAAAAGATTGAGTACGCCTATGTTCGCCCTGATTCAGTTTCGCTGTTAGAGACATTCGATATTTTGGATTTGTCTCTGAGAACGCACTTATTCCCAACAAGTACGTTGATTATGGTCGTTGGTTGCAAAGACGTAAGATACTGGACTGGAATACTGGTTCAGGCCTATGCTACTAACTTTTGTTTTGGTTTTATCTGTTATTTTTTAATTCTGCCTCTATTTCTATTTTGTATTGGATAACATCTTTAGTTTGCATTACGTAATTTATATACTTATTACCTTTGAATTAGATAAGTACATTCAAACACGGGATCATCATATTCGAAATACAGACTATGCCTAGTTCGGCCTCAAATGTTAATACTTCTGTGTATTTTAACTTTAGTTTAAGCATTACTTGTGAAAAATTTACAAATTTCTGTGAATAAAGATTACTTTTACTAATACTGAAAGTAGTGTCCGTATGGTGCTGCTAAGGACCACTAAGTATCATGCTTGTATGCCACAATATGAACTTAAAACCAAAAATCTTCTGCCATTATTCGTTGCCATGAAATAAATACTATCAAACATTCTTAGATATATCCTGAATATTTTTGATCTTAGTCAAAATTACATCCGAATAGTTCTAGTATGATTCCTAAGTCACAGCACAGAGAAACAATTCAACATTACTCAGACCATGAACCAAATTCTATACTCCTTCATTCTAACACAATTACATAATACCTCTTATAATATGACTCATGGAAGGAGAAACGAGCATCGTAAAGCGACATAGACGTCTTATCTTAGTGGTGATTGAGAAAAATTGCCCTCCATTGTTGAGTGGCACAATGAACAAGTGCCGTGTCACTATTTAGTGATAGTCCCTATCTGCCCTTTTAAGTCACGGTGGGTTCTTTTGGTATACTGGTACTTCTAACGTAATTAGTTGAGGACTAAAACCTGTGAAATTCTTACGAATTTTTAGAGAATATTGTGTCATTGTATTTTTTTTAAATGGGGAAGCTTTTTTACTGTGTACTTTGCACTACTTATGTATTTTTTTTATTTCGTTTTGTGCCACCTACAAACCTCTTTCCTGACTGATACAAAACAAGTGGTGTTTACAATACAATGAACGAGCCCCGAAGATTTCTTCGCTCTTGCTTTGAAAGCTATAGTTGCAGATATAGGGAATCGTAGCTGGCAGAGAGTACCACATTTAACTGTACCTATCTTTAAACGAGCAATTCTTGTATATATATAATCTTAATCTCGGAAACGGATCCAACAATTTTCATGAAATTTAGTATGCAGGGGGTTTCGGGGGCGATAAATCGATCTAACTAGGTTTCATTTTTAGAAAACGTCGTTTTCTCAATTTTTTTCACTTTGAGCAGAGCTCGGTCGCCCAGGTACTTATTATTAATTAGTTCGCTATTTTATTTTATCATTTTTTATAATGAAACAAAACTTACACTGGTTTGTTATTTTAATACATATATGAAATAATTTCATTTCTAATCTCATCATGAATGATGAGATTAGAAATACCTTTACCTGCATGTAATGTAGAGCAAGAGAAAAATGGCGTTACTCGTAAGGAAAGTTTTCAGTATAAATGTGGATGGCTATTATTAGAGTTGAGGAAGAGTAAAGAAGGGATGGATACTGAGATGATGATGGAAGAAAAGATTGTGACCCGACCCTAAATAAATTCGGATATGGTATTTTTCTGGACATGTCCGGTCTTTGTCCGGCGTTCTGATTTGTCCGTCTTTTTCGCTTGGATGGCAAAATTTGTTTTTTTTTTCGTACGATCACGGCACGGCTATCCTCTAAGAATATTTAATTATTTCATACTCTTGAAATCGTGATTTTTGTTACTTTAGTAACGTCCGTCCGTTCGTTTTAACGTCCGGACTTATTTTTTAATGTCTAGCTTTTTATCAGGACTTTTCAATTTTCGAAATGGTAAACCCTACATATGCGTAACCTAATGACGATAGAAACAACCTTTACAAACTCCATTAGTTTAAACAAATTAATGATTTTGAATATGTGTAGTGTATGTCAATTTGTGGCAAATAAATACTTTTTCTTTCCTCATTACTACTGCAAAGATAACCACAAAACCACTTATTAAATAAGTGCAGTTTTATAAGTAGCATTTCAGTCCAAGTACAAGCAAAAACAAACTACAACAAAGATATCTCTTCACAGTTTGAACACGACAAGATTTCTTTTATATTTAAATGTAGCTGAGATAAAAATACCAACATCTAATTGACTTTATCCGACATTTGTCTAAGATTACCTTATAACTTACGGTTAAGTGCGGGTTTACTACGTCGAATGTTAAAATTATAGTAATGATAGTCGTATCACGGCGAGCGGCATATGGCTGGTTCGATTTGATTTATTCGGTGACATTATGAAATATTCAATAGATGGAGTCGATATTTTAACAACAACTAATAGATTTTTCTCTTTTTGAACATTTGTAGGAAACAAACCAGCTCTAGATTTAATACATTGAAAAATCTCTGAAATGCCTTGTAAATGAGATAATCTAGAGAATCAATAGAGATTCTATCTACATACTCTAGGCATTCTAGGATACATTAATAAGGTATCTTAAACATCAGTAGCAGCTTTTGATCCATTATACTTACAACCATAACTATTTACACACATACTATACCCCACTTGACTACATTATCCCCAAGTCAAACCCCAATTTCAAGCATCAAATCATTCAATCAGCCTATTAACATGCATTTACGAAATAATCACGTGATAATACTAATGTTACGCAGGCTGGCGGCGTCGAACGGCGAGATAACGATCACTACGTCACACAACGCGAACGCTGGTCCGGCTAGCAGTGCCGGGAGTGCCGGATCCGGGCCGATTCCGTCACCGCATGCGCCCGTCAAGATGTCACCTGGATCTGTGAAGTCACCATCGCATGATGACAGCGATCTGCTTGCTGATTCACCAAGTAAGTCTTGCTTTATTTTTGATTAGTTGTTAATTAAGGTCAGGTGATACGACCTATTCCTTCTAGGTTTTAAGCGGAGCCAACGATAGAGCTGTTCACAGATTCAAAACAAAGCGAAATTCTATTACATTGGTGATAGAATTTCCCTATTCTCTATGGCTATGTCTCGTGGTATTTTGGTAGCGGTGGTCAATCCCGTAGATTCTGGACTTAGGACTTAGCTAATTATTAGTTCGTTAAAATTAGAGTTAGTAGTCAATCGACACGACAACAAACTAAATGAAGGTGATGCCACTGTTTACATAAGTGTATTGAATAACGTAATTTTCAGTACAAACCAAAATTATTCCAATAATAAGACACAGAGTTGCTGACTAAGGGCCTGAAAATTTACAGTAAATGTACACACATTCATAGTTCTACGTTGCGATGATACAAGCGTAAAATAACACAGCACCCGATCTATGATAAAACCAACTTACCATTGTAACTTCCCTAAAACATTTTGACAAACTCTCATTCGCCGTTTCAACACAACAAAAGCAGAACCAAGAGCAACTTAAACGCTATTTTCGACACAACTACTAACTCAATTCTACTTATCCATAAAAGTTGTACGTTCTAAGCATAGAGGAGCGATCCATTAGCTAGGCGAAGTCTAACAATGTCCTAGGAGTTATTTTACCTAATACTATAAAGAGTTGTTGTAGACTGTCCGTGCTCTGTTTAGAAGTTCGGAGTTCCCGAGTGCGTTCGGTGACAGTCGAGTTAAGTTGATTAGCTCAAAGTAGCCGTCGTCCATTCGACGTAGCGAGGCGGCACTCCGCGATCTTATCGCGACAATGTAAAGTTAATTTGGTTGCGTTTCAAAAAAAGGTTTGTTTAATTTGATTTTTAACTCGGACAAATCTAATTATATGTTCAAGGGAGCGCTTAAACGTGTTCTCAATAGCGTTCGAGTAAAGTTTTGAGAAAAAGTATTGAGTTTCTGTGCAATAAAAACTATTAGTATCTTAACTTAAAGCCTTTTAGTTGTACCTGATAATATCGCTTACATATTTTACTCGTATAGCTCTTTATCTGTTAAAGATATGTTAAGTAATAATGTATTGGAATTAAGTGCATTACAAGTGGCAGTTTGTCGGGCCTACTTAGTACTTACTTAGTCCAAAAAGAATATCTGTGGGTTACTTAAAACTTTACTTAAATAATTTAATAACCGGCCAAGTACGAGTCGGAGTCGCGCACGAAGGGTTCCGTACCATTATCGCAAAATCGGCAAAAAAAACATGTTTGTGGTATGGGAGCCCCACTTAAATATTTATTTTATTAGTTTTTTTTAATATAATTATGTTGTTATAGTGGCAACAGAAATACATCATCTGTGAAAATATCAACTGTCTTGCTATCACGGTTCATGTGATACAGCCTGGTGACACACAAACAGACAGACAGACAGACGGACCGCGGAGTCTTTGGGCCGATTTCGTCAATGGAACTGATCGCGAATAGTTCAACTAAGTTTAGATTAGTTTCATTGGTGAAATCGGCCCTTAGTAATAGGGTCCCGTTTTTACCCTTTGGGTACGGAACCCTAAAAACCAGCCGATACGGAGAGACTGGGTGGCCTAATTGAATACCAGATGGTTAATTAATTAATTGGTATCGATACCAATTACATGTCGATTGCTAATAAAGAGCGATTCACTTATAAACATATAATTTAACCCAGAAATGCACATAGAAAAACATCATCTACGTACGTAGTCTTTTTAGAAACCACTTTTTTGGTATTCAACAAATCTTCTCCTCAACTAAAATTTGCACAAAACAATAGACGTTCTCAATTCAATAGCATGCCTCACTAGCTTACAGTATCCATACAACGTAATTGAGACTAATTCAGCTATCCGCCCAAGCAGACGATACCAATTTATTTAAGACGAAGTTATTTTTATTGGCCCATTTCATTCACTTTTAGAACGAAACTGCTCGATTTTTACAAGTCTCGAGTGTTAGGCTCAAAGCACACTGAGTTAGATCTGGAGAGAATTTCTAAAAATCTTCATAGAATATTGACCCTTATCTACACAACGTAACCACAAAGTACGTAAGCGGCGGCGCGCCGCAGACAGAGGGGCCACTCTCACTTTGACATTTCGGTTTTACAGGGAATATTGGGCAATATTGGACCGAGCTCAGTCGCGGCTGTCATGATAGCTTTGTGCATGCGTTTGTCACGTCATTCATACATTAAGTACTGTAACGAGGTTGGTTGCATTGTATGGGTTACCTTTATTATTTGTTATAGACCGAATTTACTTTTTTGTTTTTAATTCTTTCTTTCAATTATTTTTAAGTTATAAAGGTCATTAATCTTTCAAGATGACAAATTAGAAATTCATTATCTAGGATTATAATAAATTATTTTAAGCCCATAGATGAAATTGGGAACTTGTCATAATAATAAGGTTCAAGTCATACAGCTTACAAATATGTTTCCTCCGACTGCACAGCATAATTTTCTTCTTGTTTAAGATCATCTTTGGTTTTTTGATTTTATTAGGTACCTGTTTTTTCACATTTATATTTTTGTCGAGCTTGGAGCTATTTACAATTATTTTTTTTAAGTGGGTGGGTATCATTATTACACTATTACTATACTACGTCTGTTTACTCTCCAATATTCATCGTATGTGGCGTAATATTAAATGTTTCGTGATATTAAATGGATGTTTGATGCCCTGTCTACCCTCTAAGGCATGTAAGCATGATATGATGTATGTTGTGACGAATCTATGTATTTATGTTTGTAACTTGGGCAACCTACTCTATTTTTTAATTCGGAATCAATAAAGTAGCAACCCTAGTGAATCTGTCAAGTTTACCTGTCAATTTTCTAAACGGCGGGAGTGGCCCTTCTTCATACTTACTATTTTGTGACGTAACGCATACATTTCTATTACGTTTAAAAAGACGTGCGTATTCGACCTTCGTTCGATTTTTCAAATGCATTCGAATTTTCGAATGCGTTCCTTTTTTCAGTAACTAGTTTTTTTTTATTACTATTATAGGGCTTTATATATAGGGTCGTGTTTGAATTTTTGTTCACTTGATGGTAAGCGATAATGTGGTTTACGATTGGACACGATTGCCTAGAAAAGATGTAACCTGCTCACTCTTGACTTGAAGATGAATCTCTCTCTGCTTCGAACCTTAGGCTTCCTATATTTGACCTATTCCAAGATAGATCTAAGCTAGACTGGAGTTATTTTGGACGGCATTCGACTTTACTTAGTTAAATTAGTGACCTCGTTAGTCTGTTAATTCAGGATTAGTTTTGAGAGAGGTTTTAGACTAAGATGAACATAATTTTATTAAGAAGTCATGACAGTTCTATTAAGGTTATCATTTGGCTTTCTTTTGATTCCCGGCAAAGTGTTGATTATTAGGCTTTCCATCTGGCATTTCTTAGTGACAACCCGGAGTTTGAACTTTGTGGCCAGTTGTATATTTTGTATAGTAGTATATGTAACTGGTGACATGTGGATGTACCGGGGTAATTAGGTGAGATTTTATGTTATGTGTTCTTTTGTATTTCTTTGGCAAGAAAGACCAAAACTGGCCATATGATACACATTCGAGTAATAGATTGAATGAATAGGTAACTTGTGCAGCATTTGAAGGGCAATTGAAGGTATTTTCAAAGCGAAAAGAAGCTTATATAAGTTGGATAAGCCATAATTTTAATTGACAGAAGAAATAATAAGATGATTGACTTATAATCATAATAATCTTCCAGAGTTCCTCTCATCGTCATCGTCTCTTGCTGTACAAAAGCCTCACACAAGGATCGTCACGTCTTTCATTTGTCCAAAATAACCATAAAAGTCCTGCTTATTTTTCCAATAAAAAAGCATTCTATTTAGATATCAATGCAACAGATGGCCAGTGTTTTACCCGCCAGAATAAAGCTAATTCACAACTGCGGGCATTCGTTTTAGGCCGTCACTGTCCGTAGGGAACTTTAACTGCTAACTAAAATGTTTAAACTTTGGTATCGGCAGTTTAAACTAAGCTTTTTCAGTTACAACCATGTAAATATTTTAGTAGCAAGTTTATTACGTAACATTTGATTGAAAGTTAGAAAAGAGGGGTGTTATAATTTGGCATGTCTGTGTCTTGGCATAATAACTCCAAAACAGATGAACCGTTCATAATATAGAATTTTTGTTTGAAAGTTGACGTTTGTTATTTATTGACATAATTTTGTTCATATCGGTTACAATGGCCTGACCATGACAATAACAATTTTGTAGTAAGTACTGCAACATTCATAAAACACAAAAAAATGCAATACTAAGTATAACATAGAAAGTTCTGAACTTGTTGATATAATCAATCGGATTATTATTTAAATAACAAAAAACATGTATTATAAAGCAAATTACCTTCTATTAAAAGAAAAAAATATTACAGCAAATATCCCATCGATTCCTTGCTATTTCTGAACGAAGCGTTCCATCGCGAACTACTAATTGTTTGTTCGTACTTGACGATAACTGAAAGAGATATTAGCAAAAAGGATGAACTGAGGTAAAATAAAACACCTGGCAGGCAAGACTACATTTTTCCAAACAAAAATGGCGTTCTTTATTTATAAAAAAAAGTGTAATTGGGTATTACGTCGAGTAAACATTCTTGGTATCGCATTTTTTTGTTTTTTAATTGTTGATATAAGGTATCCGTGACAAATAGGTGTAATTGAGACTTTTTTATGCGATAAACTGTCAGTTTTGTAGGCTTGGTTTGTTACTGGCCTAGTAAGTGCCGTAGGTAGACCCTAAACCGTTATATTAGGTCGCTGGAATCAATGTCATTTCATGAAAAGATCTGTTAATCTTTTTGAGGATTCCTTTTTGAGTGACACACGTGGCCTATGTGTGTAATTTCACATTGGTAAAGCGCAGGCAAATGAAATTCATTATGTAGGATTTTAAATAGATATAGACAAGTATTTAAAACTTTGTCAAATTCAGCACGTGCTGTAAAGTTTTTCCCAACTTACCAGAAGTAACGAGTAAGAAAAAGTATTTTCATGTTTTTCCCTTCAATACAATCAGTGCTATCTTTAGGTACTAGTTACAAGGCAACAAAATACAACGTTTATCGTAGTCGTAACTTTCTTTTAAATCGGATAGCTGCTAAATATAGGGTAGGTAGGGTGAAAGGTCAAGAGTCCACAAACAATTGTCC
Organism: Orthosia gothica; assembly: GCA_949775005.1. Taxonomy (NCBI): domain Eukaryota; kingdom Metazoa; phylum Arthropoda; class Insecta; order Lepidoptera; family Noctuidae; genus Orthosia; species Orthosia gothica. The sequence continues at coordinate 8,714,245 of OX459050.1, forward strand.
TCGTTCACACAGGAATCCGTTTTACAGGTCCGCTTTATTGCATACATTTTTTGGCGCTGTCTTATGTAGTTGATGAGCGACTTTACACACATAATAGTATTCCAGATCCTGTACAAAATACCGAACCGACAAAATATACAACGGTCCGTTTTACAGGTCCGCTTTATCGTATAGGTACGTTCTTATTATTCGGCAATGGCGTGGGAGTTGTATGAGCAGGTTCACACACACACGACAGTATTAAAATACAGATCCGTTTTATCGGATCGATACCACGCGGGGCTTGCCATTACCTCCAGTAGCGACGGATCCGTTAAAACGGTTCTGCAAATTTAGTGTGAACATTACCCCCAGTAGCGACGGATCCGTTAAAAGGGTCCTGGAAATACGGACACGTTCTGTGTTCCCTTACCTCTGTGTTACCTAATGTTATAGCTAGAAGAGACAGTATAGAGTATCTAAGTCAATCTTACCGCATTATTGCGTAAGTCTCAAGGTATGACAATACATTACAGAGGCCAACAGAAACCTAAACACGCGAAATTAGGCCCCAAACTTTAAGCGTAAGTACCCATTTAAAACAATAGCCTCGCAAATACATCTATCGCTTTTAGTATGTCAGATCTCTTGGCTTTTTGGTTTGATTCTGAAATAAATGCTGTATTAATAATATTAGACAGAAAATTCGAATCTATTAAATATCAATCTGCCTAGCCTAGTCTTACCGGATTCAGCTGAGTACCAGTGTTTTACATGGAGCGACTGCCTATCTGACCTCCACAACCCAGTAACTGGGTAATAAGATACTCTTTGGCAAGACTGGTGTCAGATCTCAAGCTTCTGACTACCCGTCACGACTGTCAAGATCTTCAAATGTCAGCCAGGACCAACGGCTTATCGTGCTTTCCGAGGTACGGAGGAAACTCGGTATGTTGAAATGTTCACCCATCCACGGACCGACCTCGTCAAGCGTTGCTTAACCTTGATTATCGACCAGTGCGACTGTTATTATTTAGCCACGAGCTCCTGTTCGAATCTATTATATACTTTTCTCAAATGTTTACAATTGTCATTATGTTGCACTGTTTTGTTGGCATATACTTATTTCTATTTGATGGAATATGCAGCCAGAACGACAGGCTATCTTTTGTTAGGTATTTCTTTAGAATACGTTAAAGCTGTGGTCAAAATATTAGTAAGGCCACAAAGCATATTCTTTTTAAGTTTAACTCCCCTTGTAGGCTTATACGGGGTACCTTACCTATACCTATACTCCATTTGAAATAACATTAACAACTTTCCAAGTCTTTTTACAGTCCGTTCAACCGATTTTGATTTCTATCCCGTAAACATAAGGATGACATAAAAAGCATAAACCTGTTACCAAAACCAACTGTTTACTACAGCTACCATTTGTCGTATCACCAACGCAATAGAAGTCAAAATCGGTTGAACGGGCTGTAAAATGGGCTAATTTAAACGTCTTATGTTATCGCAAATAGAGTATAGGCACTGTAAATTATAAGCATCTTAATACTACATTTAAGCCGAGTGTAAAAAACCTGCCTTTCCAATGACACACTTCCCATAATTATTTAGAAATATCTTCGAAATACTATTCAGTATTCAAGCCATACAATCGATAATCCCAAATCGATTCAAAATCGTATCGTACCCGTCTCCTTCAAACTAAAAGTACGTGGCGTTTCGTGCCCGGGCCCCAGTTCTATTGATTACTATTTAATTCGTTGTTAGTGGATACAATTACTAAATTACTCAGTTCCTCTCTACAGTGTTCTACGCCAAACATTCTATATAAATCTATTCGTTGGTGAGGTTAACACGCGTTAAAATCGACTGTACGTTGATTTGGTAAGGATTAAAATCGATCAATGAAATTCATTAAATTTTTAAGTTATTATGACTCATTTGAAAGATGTCCACTGCTTGACTTGTCTTCACATCGACCAGTCCTGTGGTTCTCGCATACAACCGAATCCTGTGGGTCTTACCAGCATCATAATTGCGAATAGCGTGCCGTGCATTCATGGCTTGAAAATAATGTTCAAAATCCGTCTACTCGACAGCGTAAAACATGCAATGATTCTCTCTTCAGCATTTTTTTATGTTCCCACTGCTGGGACACAGGCCTCCTCACTGTAAGAGGGAATGGGCCGTAATCCACCACGCGGGCCCAGTGCGGGTTGCAATGAATACTGTTGTCAAAATGAAAAGGGAGCGCCCGTGCTTTAAGCTGTCAAAACAGTAACGCGATTAGGGTGTAGGTCATCGATCCACCTTTCTTTCCATCTTATTTAGTTTAATTAAGATTAAACTTCAATAAAACCAATAATAGTCCTAAGCTTGTACTGACCTACAACAAGCAAAGGCCAAAGAATCCAGACTACTGGACCAGCGATGTATTCAGGCAGAAATATTGAATATTCTTTTTTTGAGGTATTACAAGCTAGCATATATGGAATAATTAGTAGAATACGTTGAAAACTCGTGTCGCGTCATACCGTAGATTTGTGGTAAATGGTTTCGTCGAATACATCTGCAAATTAATATTAAAAACAAGATGTCAAAGAGAATTTTTACATATACTACAACGTTAGGATATTGTATTAAGCCTACCTTTGACAACGACAAATGTACCACTTTTACTTTTTTGTATCCTTTACCTTAACATACATACGTAAACTCACGCCTTTTTTCTATATGTATAAGGCAGAAACTACAAAACGCCATCTGTTACGATCTACGTTTATACACAGATAATATAATACTAGCATAGTTCACACATCTAGCTGATGCTAGTTATGAATACCTACCATTGGAATTTCATATTATTTATGAAAACAATAAAGCAAAAATAACTTCCAAAGTGGATACTGGCACAACACTGATGCAAAACATCAAACTCATGCAAATCTAAGTAAACTTGTAGTAAGCGAAAAAAAAAAAAACTTTTATTTTTGGCTGCGAATGTGAAACTTATGCGATTTTATCAACATATTTTTACTTACAAACACTATGAAAACACAAACCGTCTTTATTGCTCTTCCCAATTCAAATGAAACCTCTTTTGTATTTCTTTACTAAATGACTAGAGGCGTGCCACTATGTCAGTTGCTTATATTTTGACATTTCTTAATTTGAATAAATTAACAGAAATGCCAAAGGCAAATATAAATATGTCCCTAACAAAACAAATTCAATAAACAAACCCTATGACAATTCTCCACATGATCGCACAAAAATATGACATGAAAACTTTCCTATAGATAACTCAATGAGAATCGTTAGCTTCCGATCGGGATGCATCGACTGTGATGACCGCGGGGAGATATGACGTCACCCCCTCCCTACTTTCAATTATGCCGTAATTTATAGTTTTATAAGCTAATAGCATTAGACTATTAATCTTTTATGTAATAATGTGGGTTCTGTTTATGAAGATTCTGATGTGTAGGAATAAAAACGCAGCTGTATATTACTTTCTTTTATATCCACAAAGGGATATCCTAAATATTCAAACTATACAAGAAAGCTAGAAATGGTATTATATCCTGAGGCCTATTCAACACAAGTAAAATTTCAAACACACACACACACACACATACACACACACATTTATCTTGCGAAATCACCCCGATTCAAACAGTAAAACGCACATAACTTTTGAACGGCTGAACCGATTTTATTCAAACATAGCTAAGAACACTTTCGACAAAATTACCTTTCAAACAAAAAAAACAATCAAAATCGGTTCATCCGTTTAGGCGCTATGATGCCACAGACAGACAAACAGATACACAGATACACAGCAACACACGTGAAACTTATAACACCCCTCTTTTTCTGGCGGGGGTTAAAAACCGACAGGCGACAGCGGACATAAGACTGACAATTTTGTAATACATTTTCATTTGCTTGATAGCATCTGTGTTTTTTGACAGATATTGCCAAAAAATGACATGATTGTCGGTATTTTTAGCCCCACCAGAAAAAGAGGGGTGTTATAAGTTTCACGTGTGTTGCTGTGTATAAGTGTATCTTTGTATATGTGTATCTGTGTGTCTATCTGTGGCTATGATCATATGCTCATATGATCATAGCGCCTAAACGGATGAACCGATTTTGTTCGAAAGGTGATTTTGTCGAAAGTGTTCTTAGCTATGTTTGAAAAAAGTTATGGGCGTTTTACTGTTTGAATTGGAGTGTGTTCGCAAGATAAATGTGTCGCGGGTTTTTTAAATTTTGAAATTTTACTTGTTACAAGATTTTAAGTTAAGCTGCTTCAAAGAATAACAATACACAATAAACAAAGTGTAAGCTGAAAAAGTGACGTAATCATTTATTGGAAAACGATTACAAATGGCGTACGCAGAAAAATATCCCTGATAACCTATTTACCTAAAAATAACAACAAAGCCACACTTCCTGCCCCAAGCTTACAAGTAAATCAAGTCCCAACAGGCAAGCCGCACTTAAAATAATAAAGGGACCATTCCTAAAAGTACAACGGGTTATTAATTCATAATTAAACATAATTCCCCGTAAATATACTACGTAGTACTAATGACACTAAAATGTACAATACAAAGAGCCATACCAAAATAAAGGAAGTTCATGTCGGCATCAAAGAAACCGACTAACGACCGTGCCAGCCGGCGTACCGAACTAAATTAATTAATTAACTAATTAAAATCCATTACAAATAATTAACGTCGTCGATAAAATTGAACGCAATCGATAACGTAAGAGAAAACAAAGAGTTGGACCGACTCGGATAGACTCGATAAATAAGTGAACTTTAAATTAATTGGCATTAGTGGAAAATGCGAGAAAAGGAGGTTTTATTACTGCCGATTCGAATATTGTTTTCATTAGGCAACAAGGCTGTTTATTCTGCCACTAACCCGAACATTCTTTTAACTTCCTGGGACTGTGATAATTTTAAGTCATCTCAATCAAACCTTCGATACTGGGCTTATAAACCCCAAATTAGTTCCAAATTCGATATTTCCAATATACCCAGAGGACAAATGACATTCTATCATCAAAAGCGTGGCGACAGCGATTACCAACAAGTAAAATTTCAAAATTTAGAAAACCCCGACACATTTATCTTGCGAACACACCCCGATTCAAACAGTAAAACGCCCATAACTTTTGAACGGCTGAACCGATTTTATTCAAACATATTTAAGAATACTCTCGACAAAATCACCCTTCAAACTAAAAAAACTAAATCGGTTTATCCGTTTCGGCGCTATGATGCCACAGACAGACACGTGTGTTGCTGTGTGCAACACACGTGAAACTTATAACACCCCTGTTTGTCCGGCGGGGGATAAAAAGGCAAAATTGTATGGGATTACAAGCGATTTCGAAAAATCACGTATTAATGCCTTACATGTTGACATTTCGACTATCGCCTTCGCTGCCATCGAATGTCAATTGCCAATTTATGGTCGACCATCATTTTCTTTCAACAACTGTCACAGATAACTATAGTTCAATACTGGCTATTCGAAATTCAAATATGTAGAAAAAAAAGCAAATGTCGCATCAGATTTTATTTTTCTATATTCACGCCAGTCGGGGGCTTTACCTGTTGATTCAGCTAGAAACGTGGCGTCATTACGTGATCTGCATGGAAGGACACTGGGGAACGAAAATGTTGAAACTAACATAAATAATGTTTTAATAACCTCCATTTTAAGTCAAAATTGTTAATTTTCAGTTAAGTATGGTCACTTTCGAACCAAACGAATTTTAAACTAAACCAATATTTTTTGGCCTTATAGATGAGCTTATATTCTTTGCTTAATTATTTTTCCAATCATTCTTTATTTTCAACAACGTTACGTAACATATCGGGGAGCTATTTTTAAAACCATTCGTTACTCATTAGCGATCAATGCTAAAACGCTCGACATTCACTCAGTATCGCAATTAATTATTGTTTTAAACATTAACTTATAAAAGGTAACTCCCAGGCCTTGTTGAATCGAATAACAATAAAAATATGTAAATAATAAGTAACCAGATATGAAGGAAACCTTAAAAATCAAAAAGTATTTTTTTTTTATTAATTATTTTATTTTGCTTGTGTAGGTATTGTAGTTATAAAAGAATGTATCTGTAAACACGACTGGAAAGTAATCACTTCCCACTACAATGTAGAACCAAAACTTAAAAATATTAATACTCTTCGATTCCTCAATATCTATTTACTTAATTATCAGCCTACACTTAATATCGGATCATTCACGAAATGGGATTTTAATAATAGGACAAGCAAATGAAAAGCCCTCGATAATATTGAAGAAAAGCTTAAACTTTTACCGAACAACGCTTAAATTCTTCAAGTAACTTGTTCAAAAGTGCTTACAACAGTTACTTTAATAATACGCGTTAATTGTAATTGATAACGTATTCGATTCTACATCGTAACATGAATCGAGACGATTCGGCGCCCGTAATTTCACCCATTACATGAGCTCACAAATTTATAATTTGCGTGTCCCGATATGGTATTTATACGATTCTATTTCTTATGTCATTGACACAAAGAGTGGTTATTGGATATTTTATGAATTTAATGACTGTATGTATCAATACATGATACACCTAATCACTCGAAATCTTTAATTAAGAATAATGTAGCGTGGAATGTGAAATGTTTAGAATAGAGGCCCGATTCAATTATTATTAGCTGTGACGAATCTTTCATTGTGGTGCCATATTGGGGTATTGCAATCTCTGAATTTGAACACCAGCTGTAGTTCAGCTTATATCTTTGAATTTAATGATTGAATGGAATACTCAAAGAATGTGTTATCAAATCCCCAGCATTCTCGTTCGATTTGAGTTGGTAAGCTTTCGTAACACGATCAAATATCTTCGAACTTTCTTACGAATTTATTCGATGTATGTTTTCCTATATTAGCCGTCTTTTTACCCCTTCGTTAATACATCATATTAACGTCTCTTTAATCGAAACAATATAAATTATCCAACGATTATTGTCCTTTTCTTCATCATCATCATCATTAGCCTCCAATGGCACGCCATTTGCTTCGATTTTCGACAACTCTCATCCAGCTACAACCAGCCACCCTGCGAAGATCGTCACTAAACTGCCTCAAGTCACTAGCCTGAGGGCGTCCTACCTTACGTTTACCAGTTAGTGATCTCATCTCAAGAACCCGTCTACTCCAAAGGTCATCGGTTCTACGGCTAATATTATTGCCGGCCCATTGCCACTTCTGACTTGGATAAAATAGTTGAAAATTATGTGAACACTCTTTACCCCAAATAATAACCCAAGTTTTTAGTGTTCTTTTCAATTTGCATAAGTATAGTTGGCATGAGAGCTCCACATTAACAGTCTAAGCAAACGCAAATCTGATATTAAAGGATCATTTTCAGTAGGAAACGAATTTCCAAATGTACTTCGATAAGCGAAATTTGGTAAGCAATGAAATAAATAGCTGTTGAATAAACCAAGAGGTGAATAAGTTTGGACAAAATTAGGTTGTGTTTCGGTCTTAATCTTTGTCGGATCTAGCTTTAAATTAAGGCTGAATTAATTTAAATGGTGCACGATATTAATCTGGAGGATGGAGGATAGACATATTCTGTTTTATGCCTGTTTTGTTCGGTGCAATTAGCACAAACAAGAGATGTTCGTGTTTCAAGTTAATGAAGGGTCTATCGAAAACATAAATGCAAAGTACACAATAGTTGTAAAAACAATACCTTTTGAAAGAAAAACGGTTGGGTTCGAATCCCAGCTAGTTGGACAAACTGTGTAACACTCAAATTAAAATTAAAATTACATACATAATGTACATACAGGTCGTAAATATAAGTGACAGAAACAATTAAAGAGGAATTATTTTATATTTTCATTTCAGTTATCAATTTTGTATCTATCTTTATTCGGTTTGATGTTAGTACTAGCAGTATCAATTTTATTTTATGTTAAATTATATATTATTGTTACACTATGAACTTTTAGACCAGGGGTCAACTAGTACTTTAATTTGGGGTCCGTTTCTTAAAATTAATTTAATATATAATAATTTCTTTCTTTCTCGATCGTTTCGGTCCATAAGGTTTAAAGGTCTTGGTGACCCCTGTTCTAGAGTTTCCCATCGCTGCACAACTGATCGAGGAATATTGGCGTAAATAAATAAAAAATTAAATAGTTTACTAATATCATGCACATAATATAATAATAATTCAGCAGCATTTGTGGTGGTAAAGAGTACTTAGGGTATTGACTCTATCTTCTGCACTACGCGAGGCCTGTATCTCAGAAGATAGATATGTAATCACAAGCAAAATACCCCATAGTGGCTATAAGAAAAGTCGCTTTCTCACAGTTAACATTCAGCATTGTAACCTCGGTGTATTTCTGTAGATGTCAATCTTACTTAGCCATCTCTCGCTTACCTCTCTGGCTAACTAAATAGAGCATGTCTGGGATGTCAATCGAAGCCTTCTGACAAACAAAACATCTCTTCATTAGGATATCCTAGTGCTGCTGAACTGGGCTAATTTATTGTAGACTTTACATAGGGGTATAGGCAATGCAAGTTTGGCAATTCTTCGAGCTATGTCGGTGACATTGGTTCTCTTACGGATCTCTACATTTCTGATTCGATCACGCAAGGAAATGCCGAGCATAGCCCTCTCCATTGCCCTTTGAGTGACTGTAAGCTTTCTGATAAGGCCCATTGTAAGCGACCACGTCTCAGAGCCATATGTCATCACTGGCAACACACACTGGTCATAGACTTTTGTCTTGAGACACTGTGGTAAGTTGGACGAGAAGACACCGCGCAACTTCCCGAACGCTGCCCAGCCGAGTCGGATTCGACGGTTTATCTCTCTCTCGAAGTTGGCCCTACCCAACTGGATCGTTTGTCCCAGGTAGACATAATCTTCCACAACTTCGAGTGTAGAGTCTCCAACCTTGATAGGAGTGGGTGTAACATGGGCATTCAACATCACCTTGGTTTTGTCCATGTTCATTTTAAGACCCACTCTTCCGGAAGCTCTACTGAGGTCATCGAGCATTGTATTGAGGCTCTCCATGGTCTCAGCCATGACCACTATGTCGTCGGCAAGTAGTTCAAGTGGTGCTATTTTGATAGAGATAAAACTTTAAGGTAGTCATTCGTTTTGTCAAAAAAACTTTTGTTACCGATGCAATTTTTGGTAAAGGTGTTTCCATGTATATTATAGTAACTCTTCTAGTTTAAACCTATGCAGGAACGGAACGTGGTGCAAGAAAAGAATATATACAAGCATAATTTAAGCTTTAATCTTATGAGAATTTCAAAAAACTGGCTAAGTGCGAGTCGGACTCACGCACGAAGGGTTCCGTACCATTATCGCAGAAAACTGCAAAAACACGTTTTTTGTATGGTAGCCCCACTTAAATATTTATTTTATTTTGTTTTTAGTGTTTTTGTTATAGCGGCAACAGAATTACACTGTCTAGCTATCACGGTTCATGAGATACAGCATGTTGACAGACAGACAGATGGACCGCGGAGTCTTAGTAATATGGTCCCCTTTGGGTACGGAACCCTAAAAAAGGCACGAATATAATAAACTGGCAATCATTCCAATTTTCACCACCCAACCAAAGTCAATATTCTGCAAAAGAACTTTTAAATTAAAATGAATTGCATCGATATGAGAGTGGCATCTGAAAATGCTCTCATTGTTTCATGCGACAGAGTGATTCATCTTATCTCAAAACGAGTAAATGCGAGTAATTATTAAATGATAAAAACCAAAAGTTCCGTTGACTCTTCAAGGGCTAACACCCATGTAATGCGTATAACTACTGCAATTACACAGAAAATGACCATGTCGTGTGACGAGGAATAAGGCATATTACATTTAGGCAAAGGCCACTGTCAACCATAAAATTAACAGTGACAACGACCCTACATGAAAGGCAGCCTATTACTTTATAGAAAGTAGCAAGTAAAACACTTAATCGCCATAACAAATTTTGTTAAAAGAAAAAGCAGAAAGGCAGAAGACACATACACGTAACTCAGGTCATACAGGCGTACGTAGAGACACGCAAACTTTAATTGCTTCTAATTAATTTATTACATGTATTAAACAATTAAGCGTGTGGTATCTTGATGTATTGTTATCGAATTCAGGACGCCATAGTTACGAATGACTCTTTGCCCAATTGACTTATCTTTGTAAGCTAATTAATGGGTTCGCTCATCACGCGATGTGCTCTAATTGGACGTCGAAAACAGACGTCATTTCGTTATTACTTTTCCATTTTATAAAAAGGATATGCGTGATGGCTGATAGGGCTTGTCGATTGGCGAGATCAATGTGATAATTTGGACAATCCACAATTGGTAGAGTAACTGAAGTAATAACCATGTCGTCCAAATAATGTCTGTTTCAATTGACTTCTAGAAGTACAACGATGTATCAATACAATCATGTGTCATTGAGTAAGCATCATAAAGCATTACCATAAGACATCTGTTACCTGCAACTGGTTCTGGAAGACTTGCATAGTTAAACCACCGATAAGTTGCATTACACCTGTATATGATGAAACGCTATCGCCATATCTTTAGAGTATACATAAAAAGCAGCAGGCATTTTTTGTATTTCTCACTTGAGATAGCTTTCAAGATAAAGGGGTCCTTACGAATCCCTCTTATAAACTTAAGTGTTGTAACAACAATTATATCAGCCATTACTTATTTGCTCGATATATAATTTTTCATAGGCATAGAGAGTACACAAAGGAAAACAATCACAGCATCGGATATGAATTATATTACATTAACTAGCTCCCCTAAAAATCGCCCCATAAACTTATTACGTGCGGTAATAAGATTGCCGGAACAACACTATGTTCAGTGTTCACGTACATAACAAAACGAAATTAGAAATCGTCTGAGTTACGAACACCGGTAAATGGTGAAACGATTGCCAATTTACCAACCCTACCCTGTCTTAATTGACGCAGACTACTCCTTAAACTAACGGGGGTAGATAGCGAAAGTAATTTGTCATCGGTTAGCTAAGCATGGTGGGGGGGAGGCGCACTCGCGGGCCAACCTCCGCGGAGGTAGCACGTCTCCACACTAATGACATCCCGCATAATTAGGAACCGCCACCATCTACTAATTACATAAATTGCCCACTAAACTTGGCTATAATTTTGCTTCGCGTTTAAACGGGGTAACTGCTTGAGAGTTGGTACGGACTGGTTTAAATTATTACAATGTGATATACAGATTTGTTAATATATGTATGTGCAATCCAATTTTGTTCGATATCGAACTGGTTGCTCGCAAGTAGTGCTCTGAATATATTCTAAAGTGTATTATGTGATAGCAACAAACAACGGATAACGCTACCTCGCTACCTGTAACACTGGGAGTACACTACAGGCGCAACTTAGATACCCGTTCCAACTTGCGAGAATTCGCCTCCATGATTACACTCGATTGACTCTGATTCCCTAGCGGGTTTGTGGGGTTGATACTTATTAAGTAGATAGTGCTTTTCGACAAAGGATCGCAAATGGTACGAAACATCCGAATGCTTTCAGCGCACAGCTTAATAATTTTTACAATGTCACTCAAATTATTAATCAAATAAAACTTGACAATGGGTTCAAGCTAGCATGCAGGTATTCTGACGAAAACCGAACATTTACAATGGTATCGGCAAGTTATGATCAACCAATTGAATCCAGTCAACTTAATGACCGTTTATTCTGATACCCACAAAGCGTGTTGCAAATCTTTTCGTTGTGCGTACAGCTAAGGAGTGGAATTCCCTGCCAGAGTCTTTGTTTTCTGATAGCTACAACCTAGGGGTCAAGAGTGAATAGGTTACTTCTAGGCAAGCGCACTCCACTGTCGATCCAACAGTGAGACATAGTGTTCCAACGCGTGCCTAACAAAAACAAAAAGTTACTACTTTCCCTTTTCAACCATTAGCATAAGTTGTGTTATATGTTAAGCCTATCTAGTAATAACTTAACTTCAATCATTACAAAATCCTTTTGCACAACAGATCAACCAACAATCAGCCAGTCCTCAAGCAACGTCGTGGATGGCATCAACTTGGAAGACATCAAGGAATTCGCTAAGGCTTTCAAACTTCGGCGGCTTGGCCTGGGCCTCACTCAGACCCAAGTAGGCCAGGCCTTGTCCGTTACTGAAGGCCCCGCTTACAGTCAAAGCGCGATTTGCAGGTAAGGACTAGCATAATTATCATATTTGTTGTTTTGTGTCCATGTACCTATAGATGAATCCATAGGCTTTGCCTTTACTATACATATTTTTTTGCTGGACACAACGTGGTGCACCCAAGGGACCGTAAATAGATTGTCACTACAAGCCGCAGTTAAAAGTCCCGTAACATTTCCAACGTGTAATTAATAAACTGCCAGTAACGGTATCTTGCAAAATGTATGCGTGTTCCATTTTGCTGTCTTCCTTGAATTTGAATGCAGAACAGAAATCACTTATGTTAGACCTTCAACGTAAATAAAGGAGAAAACCATTATCATCTTTTTTCATAAGAAATCTTTTTTTTCCAATGTTGAAGATTATCAAAATTCAAATAAAACCGTTATGGCATAAACAAATATATAGAACACACGACCACAGCTTAAAAATGAATGTTGACACTTAATTGTTGTTGTTAATACAGTATCTAATTTGTCAAAGAAGAAGAAAAAAATATATACAAACCGATCTGATGATGTCTTACTTGTAACCGACGGAGATAAAGTCGCACGCTTGTCAAAATAATGTGACCGTTTGCTGGCAACATCGAGGGACTGACAAAAAAAGGTTCAAGAATCGTTTTTTATAAATGTCGTCACGCAGGCCGGCGCTCGGTTATCATTCCAACTTTTTAATATCGTTAATTGAAGTGATTTGTAAAACAGCATGACTCCTTTCATTGCTTACAATTCGTTTAATTAATTACCATTCGGGTGGCTTCCGTTCCGCTCACTGTGTCGTGGCTTACACCATTTTTTACTCAGCTAGGCGCGGGCGCGTGTTTCCTAATTATTTTTTCTTTTATTACGAATTGATTCGTGTCTAACCTACCATGTCTTTTAACAATAACGTTTGACTCTCTTAAGCTATGGGAACTTGCAAAACTGTTTGCGGTTCAACATAACTCATTCATGCAAATTCTTATACATATCCGGATCTCCAGCTGTTAACAAAAAGTACACGAAGCACCAGACCGAATTTCACACTCCATTATTTTGTTTTACCCATCAATATTTTTTAACAATTAATCGCTGAAGTGAACCCATTCTCACGTCAAACTAAAACCCGAAATGTAGGATTACAGACTTTCTTAATTGATCTTCCAGTCTTGCAATTACATCACATCACAAATTGTAAGATTTTATTTCAAAATTGCCAAAACTATGTACAATTATACTAGTTTGACGGCCGTTCGAAGTTGGAAATCATATTTTTTTTCTTACGTTACCTTATACTACGTAAATCGACAAATTAATCACGCTTCAGCACAGCTTTACGCTCATAATGTTTAATTGAATCAAATCACTCGAAACAACGTTTCCCGTGAACAAATCGAATTTCGATGCAAAACGGAATGCGACCGGCACAAGCCGAAGGAAATTTCAATTCCAAGCCACCCCCCGACGACCTCCTTCGTATAATAAAATCATTAATCGTTACTTCTGTTCCAGTTAATTAATTATCTTGCCGTAATTACTTTTTTCGTGTAATTAAAAAGAGTAGAATTCCCCTGTCTTTGTTCTGTCGTGATTTCATTTCCCATTAATTTTTCTTTCGTCTCCCTCCAATTTGGTGTCGTGACGTCGCTACATGGTAGTTACCCCTTTCATTATACTGGACTTAATTAATTTGCATTTTAATTAAAACATATTATTGTTTTTAAGAAAAGAATTCCATTTAGTGTTCCTCGTTCCATCTCACTGGAGCTTTTTGTTAGAGTTCACAATGAACAAAAGTCAACAAAATTCTTTTTAATCATTTTCACAAACTCAAGGCGTTTAGCTGCCCAAATCTAATTTAACCAAAGAATCCTATGTAAACATTTCAGATTGTAAGGGCAATACTTTTTGACTCTCTACCAAAAGTCGATCGTCATCGAGATTCACGTTAAAGAACATTTATTGAAGCTACAAATTTACAAATGGTTCGAAATGTCTACATTATTGATCTGTTTTCAAAACAATCAGGCTCATGGTCTTTGCCACTTGGAACGATGTCAATAACAAAATATTGAATTAACCATTTACCCCGGTCCGAGTGCATTACAATTTCATATGAAGCACAATGCGTCAGGGCATCTCGACCAGCATAACATGAAAGTTAAATAACCAACACATATCACGACTGCGTCCTAAACCCGAATAATTTCGTTATGAAAATTGAATTGCCTTTCCATATATTGATCAACGAAGCGTGTTGCAATGTTTACCTCATTGTGTAGCGTAAGATCATATAACGTGTGTTTAGTGACATCATAGCGTGCGACTTTGTTCCTAATCTTTCTAGATTTGTTGAGATGTGGTGATGTTGCTCCCGCTCACTGCTCCGGAGTACCGTCACCGCCACTGGCTACGACATGATCTAACATAATATTTGTTACCGTCCCCAGTGCCCTGGCTTCGCAGATGCTAGCAGCTCAGCTGTCTTCACAACAACAAAACATGTATGTGTTTTGTTTTTTATCCCTACACACAATATCTCCAAATTTATCTTCATCAATCCTGCATCCATCTCCATGCAGCTTACATTTACTTTGTAGAAACGTTTCAAAATGGAGCTAAGATAATGCAGATAAATTCGTAGATACTTAACATACATTAAGTACACGCTTTGGCTCACTTATATCGGCCGAGTCCACACGCAGAATGTCTTTAAATCAAAATGTTTCAACGCTGTTTAATGTAATCTTATCTTGATCGGCGATCCGTGCATACCTTTTGAATGTATGCCGTATATAATTATTTGTAATTACCGGTTTTGACGTTCTTTCTTTTCCTTTTCACACGTGTACGGTATTTGCATTCGGGTAATTACAGCAAAGGCGCCATACATCATACGGCCGACTTACATTTTGATGTTAAGACAAACGCGCTACACTAATGTGCCGGCTACCAAACCATGTCGATTCGACACTATGAGTAATCGCTGTGAGAACTTTATCACTTTTATTATTTGTAACATCTCGATGAGTAATATCTAACTTTCCATCTAATATAGCATGATGTATTATTTTCATTACTCTTATTTTTATTAATATTCATTTTGCGCAATTCAAAGCCAGGGCATTGGCATACGTTACCTTTCGTTTCTGAATTCGTTGTTATTGTTACCTTGGTCGGTATTAATCAAACTGATTACCTCGGCAGACTAAATTGCCTATTGTTTTTCTCTCTCTCTAAAATCGTTAACGCAATGTCAATGTCCTGTGTTTATGCCTCTGTTAATTTGGATCGGGTAAAGAGTTACATCGCGTTCTAAAGGTGCTTCGCGTTAGATTTCATTTGACCGGTGCTCGCATAGCAAAGTCTAACATTACATTTATGTTCGATACAGATTTGAGAAATTGGATATAACACCAAAAAGTGCGCAGAAAATCAAACCGGTGCTCGAACGTTGGATGAAGGAAGCTGAAGAGAGGTAAATATTTGTTTGAGTGAGTTATGTTCGTGGTTATGTGCTACACCGTGTTCGTGAAACATTTGGCCTATAATGCTTAGCAACGTTGTGAAAGACATTTCTCAAATCTGGACTAACTAATGCTTTTACGGGCTAGGCTTTATGTTTATTTGGATCCGCTGTACGACTAACATCTAACACTCACCGTTACCCGAAGTTAGGAATAACTAATTTCTTCTCGTCTATTCCTGAAATCAGTTGTTCCTAATTTAGGTGCTCACTGCTCATCGAAGACGGGTTTAACACACACTGGTTATATCATGCATGTTTTATTTTATATGGTGCGGTTTTTGCGTGTTTTGTTATTTTCTGCATTTCGGTTTTCTTTTTAGACGTTTTCCTTATGTTTGGTTGTCATTAGGAATCATCATCGTTAATAGGGTTTTTGTGTTGGCGTATCTCACGTGTGATCACAGCTCCTTACACATTGTTCTTAATTTCGTCTCGACTTTCTAAAACACTCTTCTAAATCATCAACATTAGTGTAACTCACCTTGATGTTCAACAATTCGGTATTTTTGATTATGGTAACTGTTATGGAAAACTATGAAGCAAAACTTAAAAACTTGGTAATTTTTCCCAAAATACCTTCATGGAAAGCTAAAACTATGGTCTTCTAATGCGAATAAAATAAAAACATCGTGTAAAAAATACTTAAACAGTGGCATATGACTCGATCTCTATATTTGGGTTATCTAAACTTATAATAGAAAAAAAACATCCAAACTTAAACAATACCGATCCAATCCGTTTGAAACATCTGAATATTTAAACTAATCTCACAGCTCTTGAGCATCGAACGATTGAAGACGATCTAAAACTATAGTGAGCTCAACTACTAATTTGCTAACCAACACTTCAGATTAACTTATAGGCTCTACAAAGTTGTAAGTTCAGGTTTCAGGGTCAAAATGATGAGACCACTAAGGGCGTTAAAAATAGTGACACTAAAAATTCTACTGCACATAAACGAAAGTGTAAAAATAAACATCATAAGAATAAAGACACCACTTAACCAATCACCGAACCCCTTTTTACCATAACATTTAAAACTAAACCAGGTGTCACTTAAATCTTTAACAAAGACGTAATGGCCCCGTAAGATGTCCCAGCAGAATCCATCGATCGACATTTGCATCATTAAAATGCATTATCTGAATGCAACGCTGCAGTTTAACATTGCAAATGGGTGCATTGAATTTGCAATCGGTCCCCTTGGTGGTAATTTTTAACGACCGCCTCTGTTGGCTATAGTAGATACTTGAATTAATTCTGCTGTAACTTCGGGGATCTCGTTAATTTATTATTAAGAACTAGGTACATCTATTATAGCGTGTATCTATCTTTCAACTCAGTTGTTATAAATTGAGCTGCTACAAATTGAAGTCGGAAGTCTACTGAGCTGTCGAATGAATAAGACAGACAGCCTTCGTCTATTTTTGTAAAGAGGGCAGAAGTTTAAACGGTAACGACTAACTAAACGGAACAGTTAAAGTACGGAGTAGTTAAAAAAGCCAAATGAAAATTTATGTTACTTTCAGATATGTACGAAGAGCCACATAATAATTTAGAAGCACCTGGTTAGACTAGAAACTAAGATCGGATAAAAGCTGGTATAATAATGATAACTTGGGTAAAGATAAAGCTAATAAAGACAAAATTGCTACTAGATAACATAAACCCAACGTAAGCCTAACTAATTATATTACACTAAGGGAAATAAAAGATTAAACAAGTTAATTCATATATGTAAGATAATTCAAATGACATTGACATTATGAAACCAGAGCAAGGCTTATTATTACCATCAGCTGTTTAATATTAAAGTTAAT
Source organism: Orthosia gothica (assembly GCA_949775005.1). Lineage (NCBI taxonomy): Eukaryota > Metazoa > Arthropoda > Insecta > Lepidoptera > Noctuidae > Orthosia > Orthosia gothica. The sequence continues at coordinate 8,731,856 of OX459050.1, forward strand.
ATGAACATGAATAAAATGAATTAATCAGTAATGTTTCAATCTATATAATCGGGTCCGGCATTTCTTTTATCGATGCTTAGGAAAGCTTCGTCGGGAAGCTTATTTTAGTAACATTGTGATCCTATAATGATATCCAATAATGATAGGTTCAACAAAGATTCAAGTACAAAGCATATATTTCAACTAAACCATTTATAAGTAAGCACTTTTGGATTGGAAAGGAGTCGGTCAGACAGAAAGTTAAAGTTATTTGCACGTTCTGAATCGTAGAGTTCTCTATAAAACCTAAGGTCCTAACAGATTGAGGCGAATCTAGAACGGGATCCGCCTCAGTCTGTTGGTCACTTTAATCGCACTATGCATTTTCGGTGCTGCTTTTATTACGAAAAATACGTTCATCGAATTTATCGCACTAAAAATTCGATTAGCGAATTTTCTGTATTTTAAGATAAGTGCGAACAGAATGAGGTTTGGCTTCTTAAGATTGTGTTCTTAAAATATACAATCTAATTGATTTATTTATATAGATTGGTCTTCTGAGTAACATAATCTTAGGAAATGGATGTGAATCACAAAATTAATACCACTAACGCTTGCTTCATCCCCTTTCTTAGCACTTCACGTATAAACAGGGACACTACACAAAGGACCGGTCGAATTCAAAGTTCTTACAGCAGCTCACTCAAAATTCTGTCTTAACACTCTGAAAATTAAAGTATGAAATTGTGGTCATTACAGGTATGCTTCAGGGCAGAACCATCTGACAGATTTTATAGGCATGGAGCCAAGCAAGAAGCGAAAACGACGAACATCATTCACACCACAGGCTCTGGAACTACTCAACGCGCATTTTGAAAGGAACACACATCCTTCTGGTGAGTATGACGATATTTTTGTAATAACTTGATAAGTCTCAGTCCTACGTTAGTGCGATTTCATTGGGTCTTAATTTGGGGAACTTTGAAGAACGTGCAGTTATGATTGGCTGCTTTAGATTTTGAGAACGCAAGGGTGACTTGAAAGTTTTGTAAAGAAGATAGGATCCCACTAATGTGGTTAAAAATAAGTTTTATCTATGGAGCTTAGGTAAGAATGCTAAGAAAAATGTTTAGTGTTCCTCTTATTAGAATAAGAAATAGGTAGGAACATACGTAAAAGGAATTATGAAAGTGGTAGCGGTGATTGAGTGGAAATCGATTGTACGTAGAGGAATGTTTAGAGTGTGAATTTTGATGGTTATGCGGATAAAGGAAGACTTAATAAAAGAAAGGAAGGATGGAGGTTGTGTGATAGATTATATGGCTAATAAAAAGAGATAAATAGATAAGAAAATCAAAATCGGACAACGCGTTTGGTCTCTAGAACGCCACAAAGGAACAAACATACATATACTGACTGATAAACACATTTCCCTCCTTCGGCGGTCGGGAAATAGTCAACGCAGTGCCCGAAGTGATTAGAGTCGCGAGTTCGAATCCCCATGGAACAAATGGTTTGTTTTGTAGAGCTTAAATAAATCATTTAGTTGTTCTGGGTCCGAGTGTTTTTGCTCGTGGGTGAGATATGCGTGTGTAAATGTACGAGTATCTTTAAAACAACAGAGTTTCCTGATGTGTTCCTTTTCTATTTGAAAAAGGATACTGGTTTTTTTTCAAGTATTTAGTTTTATAGCAACTGGTACTTACCTACCTAACTGAATAAATATCGTAATGTAGATTTTCTTTGATTCTGGTTTTCTGAAGTTCAGTTTTGACAATAGCTATAGAAAATACTTGCAGAGCTATATATATATAAACATATAAACGCAGGAAAAGGAGTACCTGTATAAGGATCACAGCAGCAGAATAATTGCGAAAGTGAATTCGGTAAGGCGGAGGATTTGTCCTCTTCAATCGACCAATCACATAGACGGCAATCCACAACGCGTCTTTCATCTCACACGTTATTCGCCAATTGATGGGATCAAATCCTTCGCCTTGCCGAATTCACTTACGCAATTGCAGCCTTGCAAGTGGCGTTTTGTAGTTTCTGCCTACCACCATGGCATAAAGGCGTGAGTGTATGTATGTAGAGAGCAGTGGTGGCCCAGCGGTATCGGCCGCGACTTACAAGTTGTAGGTTGTGGGTTCGAGCCCAGGCAGGCGCTTTACTTTGTGTAAATTATTTCTTCACCACTGCTCTCAAAACGGTGAAAGAAAACATCGTGAGGAAACCGGCATGTCCTAGAACCATAAATACGAAGACATGTGACATCCACCAACCCGCACTGGGCCCGCGTGGTGGAATACGGCCCATTCCCTCTCAAAGAGAGGAGGCCTGTGTCCCAGCAGTGGGAACATGATGTGACGTGAATGTGATGTGTGTATGTATGTAGCTAACTTAGGCCTAGGTATTAACGCTAAAATCCATGGTTAGACGAGAAATGAATATCATCGTTATGTAGAGTTTCGATAGCAGATATAACTAGTCTTATTTGGGGTTGAGAGAGGAATCCTTATTAGGAGTATTAGTCATGGGAAAATACACGAAATTACTCACACAGTTAAAGAACCACGTTTTCCGCAAACTTAAGATGATTAAGATTCTCAATAGCCACATGTCACCTTGCAACAAAGGATATACTACACCTACATAATGATCTAATGTGACACTCAACATTACCTTGAACCATAAAAACTAATGCTATTGTTCTAATTTTTTCAGGCACCGAAATCACTGGACTGGCACACCAGCTCGGCTACGAACGCGAGGTCATCAGAATATGGTTCTGTAATAAGCGGCAGGCACTCAAGAATACTGTCCGAATGATGTCTAAAGGCATGGTCTGAATACAACAAATATACAACAGTAATAAGTTCATTACACCTGGAACATTTTCATCCCGTACACAACTGCGAATATTGGACACATTCTCAAGTCCATAAGTCCATTAAAAGGTCCATCATATTAGTTTTTAATCCATCAATGGACTCTGATGTTATCCAATCTTTTCCATTTGTGTACAGGAATTTAAAAAAAGAACGACAAAAAGTTAGAGATTAGTGATGGGCTGCGTCCCTGAGACAAATCTATCGATATCGATGGTTTCGCTTCAAAGATATGTACGTAGATTCGTGATCTCGTCTCGATATTCAAATTAAATCATAATTTGCATCGATAGTGTCTTATTTATGAAGGCGAATGTTTCTTTTTGGTTTTTTATTGATGAAAAGTCTGGCCTTAACCGCAAATCTTTATGCGATTCCAGCCAATATGAAACATGGAAAAGTAGATAAATAGTATTAAGTGTAACGTAAATGTATTATAAAACAAATTTCGACTGAAATATTCGTCTCGATGTAGTTTACAATGATATGAATGGAATGTCGTAGCGATTAATGTAGGTGTTTACTAGTACAAAGTAATAAAATTGAATTGTCAAAATCACTTTACCATTTCAATGTTTCCATTCCCATTATTTGTATTTTTGAAATAAAATAAATAACAAACAATGTTAATGAAATAGGAACTTTTACTCTTTTCATAAAAGCATCGGTCTAGCGAAACTCAACAAGATGGCAACTTATGTTTCATACATAAAAAAATAGTGTAGCTTCCAGGTTTTCTTTTGTAAAAAGATTGCATTTTGTAAATAAGTACAATATGTTTAATTTTCGCCAATAATAATGTAATGTAGCTGATACATTAATTTATTAAAAATACTCTGAGTTGTTTCGTTCTCTTTAGCGAATGTTGCACTTTTTAGATTTAAGATTAATATCGATATTATGAAAGTAGTTAAAATGTGTCGTCAATCTTAGTATAACCTACTAAGATTTTTTTATTAATCTATAGTAGGTTTTTGTTGATAGATAGGTATAAAACGATATGTATAGATTAATTAAATATAATTATTATCTAATATTGCCGTAAATTGTAAATATTGTTTTCGTAAATTGATTTTAATGAAATGTATTATTAGTTTTATTATGTATTAAGTATAATTTCATAGCTTTTTAAAAAAGTTTTATTGTAATTAGGCAGTATTCAAGTTGGATTTTGTGGCGATATTAACGATATCATTTCGATTTTCATCCAGCAGTTTGTTATAATTGGAATAATTAATATTCACATTTTCATAGAAATACATGTAACAGGGGGTCTTGAAATTAAAGTTAGATGATTTTAATGCGCATATTTCTCGCACGGTGACTGTTTAACTAATAAAATTGCCTCGCATTTGGAAATGTAGATTTTGAAGAGTATACTTATGATATGTAGATTTTCCAAAAATACTAAAAATTTGACGTTATATATAATTATGTTTTAAGAATTAAACCAGTGCGAGAAATATGCCTGAATAAAATTTATATAATAATCTCGGTGAAAATCACACTTTAGAATACTCGATGTTACTATTTGTGCACGCACAGTGATATTTAAAAATATATGAGATCATCGACAAACAAAATTCTTTTATTTGCAATTGAACCATTGCATTATATCACCACGTCTACGGAGACAGGTGCCTTATCGATATTTCGGAATACAAAATTAAAAACCGTGATATTTGCCGTTTTCTTTTAAATTTTGATGGTTGACTAGGTATATATTTAAATCCTTTTGAAAGGTATACTTTGTATAACGTTATTATACTTCCAAAATCATACCTCTCGCAATATATCACATACCTATGTAAATAATTTAGTTAGATAGTTTTCAAATAAAGACCTGCTGTTAACTGTATTACCAATAGTAATAAGGCTGTAATTGTAATATTGTATGTTAATGACCAATGAAAACCAACTTGTGATCATTAATATTTGTACTGTTACCTACTACTTAACAAGAGTCGTTAAAAAAATAATATTATAAAAAAAATTGAACATATTTTTCGGCTGTTGAAAAATTGTAAATACAATATTAAGGATAATAAAACTATTTGGATTAATATTTAGGAACAAAGGGAAAAAATATTATCAAAATTTATATTTTCAAAAATATTACAAATGCAAAAATGCGTATTTAAAAAAGGAATGTTTGGCCATAAACTAAAAAAAAAAACATATTTACGGAAAGGGTTTTTTATCGACTTAAACACACCACAACACTACAGCAGTAAGGTAAACAGTGACTAAAAAATTGTGCGATGCGATGTTGCTCGTAATCTCTGTACTTATAATAAAAGGAGTCAGATTTCTCATTTATAAATCAAATAGTATTACCCTTGTTATTGCAAGCCATTTCTTATAAACCTTCCTATCCTTCTTTACACTTTTCTAGAAGAAAAACGTCGTTAAACGTTTTTAAATGTATTGTTTAAAATCTCCGTAAAATTTATAGCGTATGAAAAATCTGATTCCCATCAAACATTAGCGTAATAGAAAGAGCATAGAATGCTAAGTACAAATGATATAATTTAACGATAAAACTGCTAGTCCCGTTAAAGGTATAATTAAAATAAAATAAATATTACCATGCAGTATCGCGTTGCACCCTGGTTTTCATGATCCACAATGTATCTATAATAATATGTAATAGTAATACAATTATTAAATCTACACGTAACTTCAGCTGTAACACATATTCAAACCAAACTGTAACAGTATGTAATAGTGTATTAATTTTTTCTTCCTATAATGGTACCGAACGAATGATTATGGCTGCTGGTTTATGAAGAGAAGCAGAATAAAGGCAGATAACTGTTTGATTGGTGGTTTTATTCATTTTTGTATACCCTCATATACCCTTCCACTCCCAATCCTGATAGATGTCTGATAGCACATTTACATTAGTTCGTATTGACCGATTCGATTGCAGTCCGTATTCGGTCACCGACTAGTGCTAACGGGTTTTCGGTTAGCCGTATTCGGCCGCAGACCGTTTTCGGTGACCGAACACGGCTGATTTCTCATTATATCGTTCTTGTTCTCCAAAATTTCTTGTATTATATTGTACACAGTAAAATGCCTTGTCGTAACACAAATGTCTGTCCATGATGATGCTTTCAACACGAGTGTACTGAGGCCTTAGTGCGAGTTTTTACTCACGGTCAATCGCGTTAACGTAAACGTCAATTTGTATTGAAACTGGATAAGCGCCGTCTGGGGACGGTAAGGAGAAACCTCTTTTTTTGTATACATTTTGACATAAGAGATCGTTTACGTAACACGAGTGAGCTTCAATACAAATTGACGTTTACGTTAACGCGATTGACCGTGAGTAAAAACTCGCAAATGCGGTCTAACAGACAACGTAAACGAATACGGTCGCCGTATTCGGTGACAGACTTAATGACTTAACATCCCAATTCGGTTAACCCATCTGCTTCACCAAAAGCGGTCGCCGTATACGGTGGCCGAACTAATGTAAACGCGCCATAATGAAGAATTATCGACACTAAGTAAGTATACAAACACCCATACTTATTTTAAAAATTTCGGCACTAATTAGCAACGTCTAAATTCGATGGGCCTTATTTATAAAACTCACCGGTGTTTAGCAACTGCTTATTCATACTTCATTTTTTTTATAAAATATATATTAAAATTAAATTAATTATGTACTTGATATTTATTTAAAAAATCTCTTAAGAAAATTTGAATGAACAATGTGTGTGTGTTACCACAGACTGATAATATAATACCAGCATACTGACAGACGCCTCATCCCATACAAAGAAACCGTGCCGACGTAGGTAACTACTTCGATCGCGTTCGGTTCCGTTCCACGGCTATACGTGGTGTTAGCAGCGACTTTCAAGTAAAAGGGTTTTCTCGGTTCGTGACTTTTTTTTCTTTAAATAAAGGGACGATTAGTTATAAAGTATTTTTTGCAAGTTTTTACAGTTGCATTATACCAAAATGTGCTACAATACCAATTTAAAAAATCGAGTGGCGCCATCTATTGGAATCAATTTTAAATGATCCGTTCAAATAATCTTTGAAATGTGAATTAAGAGCCCAATATTCCATAATTTTGTTCTTAGGTGAGTTGATTAACCGAGAACTATTTTTATGATCAATTCTAGAAAATGTAAATTTTACACACAGTTCAATATCGAATCGATGCATATCGCGCCATCTTGTGACATTTATTTTAACCAAATTCTTTGTTAGCACTGAGACCCCGTGGTGTTACTAAGTAAGCTTTGCTAAAAAGTGTCGAGATTAAAAAAAAAATAAGGGTGAAAAACCTTCTTTTAAATTATATAAATAAGTCCCTAAAATCTTATTCTTCCTACTAACTTTCCTAAAATTCAGATGAAATATATCCAAGATTTGTTCGTTTAAATTGAAGGTATAAAATTTAAACGAAATGCACACACTCCTCTCACAGAACACTCTAGGAATCGATAAATTAGGTGAATAGGCAGATGATTACCTAATACACTAAATACTTAGTAGTTATCTTGATTCATTACTCAATCTTTTACCTCGATATATTGTTTTCACTGGAGTCGGCTGGTGCTTCGCTGACACGGTTGGGACAACAAGATTTATTGCCACGAATTAAGTATCTACTAACGAACGTTTTACTAAGTAGATAAAAGTACCTTAGTCAACAATATCATTTCCACAGGTTTCATTTTCTACCTGTGGAATTATGTTGACTTAACTGAGGACATAGACCGATCTGAATTATACTAGATCAGAGATAATATATTACGATTCATAATGAAAACTGAGTTTCTATGTAGGTAAGCTAGTAAAACCACGTTTGTGTTTGTATGGAAATTGTTGATTCTAGAAACTGCTGGCTGCTTCTCCTTGCTCTGTAGGGTAAATATGACCATGTTCATGTTATTTTGCCAAGAGCGCTAGCAGAAACATGGCTGAATGGTGGTGCAGCTTTGGAAAGATGCAGAGACTTGAGAAAGAATTACTTAATAAACGCTCAAAATATTAATAACTACCTAATTCCATGAGCACAACAAATAATTAGATAAATATAACTTTTGGGATCATTGTCACGATTCGTTTAAAAAGCCCGCCATTCGTTGCCGCCATCACAAACAAAAGCGCTAACTTTTGCGTTTCGTTACCTCGTTAACTACAGTTTTATGTTTTAAAGTAATATTAAAAAATAATCACACTGAGTGATGGTTTTATTTTGTAATTAGTCTTTGTTGGTATAAAAATTATTTGGAAATTAAAAACGAGAAACGTGACCTACGGTGAAATAACTAAACGCACATCCGTCACTAGTGTTGTACGTAACCAATAAAAGTCGAATAATTAAAACTAATATAGAATAACTTGTTCTGGGATGAATAATTTAAATTTCTCTTCAGATTATTACTATAACGAGGCAGTATTATAAATTCGTAGTGGTTTTTTATGGGTAAACATTTGGTCTAAGTTTATTCCTATGATGTACTCCAATTTAGTTGTTGTTACAAAAACATTTGTGATATATTTTAGAACATCTGAAGTACAACCTCAGATATTTACTTGCTAGAATTTTAACATAATTATTTTGATTAAGTTATAATTAGGATAATTCTGATTATCCCAAGTGTCACTTACGCTTCACAATATCACTTGCTTGCCCATCCCTAATATTTCTGATACCAATATGGCGGAATGGAATTTCTTATCAGCGACACAGTGAATTTGTAGAATATTTGACGAAAATAGTATATTTAAATAGAAATTAAAACAAGGACAATCTATATTAAGAATAAAGGACCTATTTAGCACAAAGTTGTGTCTTCTGCTGCGTACAGTGGTTATAAAAATAACTGCTTACCGAAATACATGATCGAACATCTGACAATAATAATAAACATAAGTTTATAATGTTTGCAAAGCTTTCGGGACGAAAAATTGCGTAGAATATTACGTCACGGCGGCCTCATGTGTTGGGAATACCGTTTGTTTGTGCATTGTACAGATACATGTCGTCGGGAAGGTCCACTACAATGATTCATGAGGTTAATTGAAGTTTTGCTTCGATAATACGTAATTGGCTGGTCGTAAGTGTTGTTACGCGATAAGTGTAGTTTCGCCTTCCTCGGGCGTTGACTCGTCTCACTGGAATCCGGTAGAAACGCGGCCCGCGGGTGACTAATCGATGAGATGATCGAGAGTGTATCAAGACGAGCCTTCAGCAGTTCTAGTGGGACGTACAACGTGCGTGCTTCGGAGCTGGCGCGTGAACGCAAGCTCAACATCTTCAATGTCACTGTGCAGTTCCTGGATGATACACAGCAGTCCTTTCAAATCGAGGTAATTGTTTATTTATTTATTTAATTGTTTAAATTCGAATTTCGAATTCGAATTGCCCCTAAAGTAGTGGCAGTTCTCTGGGACCCATTCCTTTTAATGTAGATTGCGTTGCTTCTAATGTACAGAGAGTTCCAATATTTCTGTAGTCAATAAACAACTTTAGCTGTGCTTACAATATCTGTAAATAAAAATATGTATTTACTTATAAACATAGTAAATTCCACTATTAATCTTCTTGAATAATTTTAGTGAATTTGTATATTAATTTAAAAAAATTCATGAGTGTTTTATCACCGGAAATGTCTATCAGTTTGTTAAGAAAGTGATAATATTGCAAGTGTTCATTGATAAACTTTTCAAATTATATTATTGTGTGCAATGATTCAAATACATTTTTAAAAGAACAATAATATTTATTTTTAGGATAAGATTTAGCTTATCCAGTAGTTTTAAGCTCCCCAAGGATTTATTTATCAATTAATTCCTTTAACCCATTTTTCTTGAAAATTGTGGTATTAGATCAGATTATCTTCTAATTTGCCTTGAAAATAATCTTTCCTTGCAGTATAAATAATGCATTTATCTTTTTATAATTCATAATAATTTTACATTGGAACATTGCTTGTTGAAAGGATATAGAGTTATGTTAGTGTTGTGTAAACTAAGAATTCCACATCTTGCTGAATTGGATTGTTAGGCATAGACCGCCCATAGTTTTAGGTAATCAGACTGCTAAGCTGCCCAAACACAGCCTAAACGCTTTTGTTTCCTTATTTTGGATCTGTAAATAGTCCTGCACCAAACAGGGGTTATCCTTGGATGTAGATACTTACATAGTGCACTCAGGAATAGTGGTTGGTTAGTACCATATTTCATTTCAAGTGTTTACTGGGCCTCTGCATTTCACTCCTTGGATGTCTTCAAAAGGTCCAGGTTGGGTCCTGATTTGAGACTACTTTCACACTGTCATCTTTCTTTTCAGAAAAAAGCTAAAGGAAGTGTGCTTTTAGAACAAGTGTATCAACATTTGGAATTAGTTGAAAAGGACTATTTTGGGCTGCAGTTTACAGAGAATGGAGCACCACCCAGTGCAACAAACACAGAAATAACTGTAAGTATTCACACGTAATAAAAAAATGTGTCTAATATAATGGCCCATTTATATTGCAAATCATTGGATATGTTTAGCAGATGTAAACATAATAAAAACATCATCATGTCTCTATCGTCTTCAAAAGATTAATCCCTTTAGCGACAAGCCTAAAATGTCAAGATTCAAACTACTTGGTTGCTCCAAGTAGTTTGAATCTTTGAGTTTGGTCGACATTCTGATGGTTTTTTTCTTTTGTGGTATTGTGCTAAACTTAAAGGGTTTAGAATAAACAATTTTTTGTGTAAAACTAAACATATTTAGTGATTTGTGTACAAGCCATTTGACAAAGCATACAATAATAAATATATTATTTATTAACAACTATCAAGACTTATAGTGTTAGTAACAATTTACTTAGAAACTATGTTAGTAAAACATGTAGGTAATTAACAATTCTCTAAAATTATAATTAAATGTGTGTTGCAGTTGTAAACACACACACAACAAACATTTATGGGTTATTTCAATATAGTTACAAACCACTTAATATTGATTCAATTTAAAACAAAAGGGTATTGTAAGGTAACATGAAACATTTAACTGTACAGTAATACAATTTAAAGCAATGTTAAGCCTAATTGTAATAACTATATTTGGTCCAGCAATTCAAACAACTTACATTCAATAAATTTTTACTTAAAAGGCAATTGCATGCAACTTAAACCCTTCTTTCTCCGTCTGGCAAAACTTGCACATGGACTAAGGTAAAACATTCACAAAATTAGACATAATACCAAACCATGAAATGAGGATCGAAGCTGTTAGGGAGATTTTGTGGTATTTATGAATGCCATGAAATTTCCTGATACCTATTGATTTAACATTCTGGGGTTATAACTAAAGCTATCAGGAATCAGGATCTGTCATTAGGCTATGCCATAAACAAATCATTACGAAGGTACTGGAAACGAAAATAAGATGTGTTGACAAGAAAGTTACATTACATAGAAAAAAATGTTATTATGACCAAAATGCTTCAGATACAATGTGCTAAGTCATAATCAGCCTTTTAATGTTTGTACTGCTGGGACACAGCCTTTCTCTCTATGAGAGAGGGAAACAAGATGAAGAAATTAAAGAGTTTTAACCAACTCAAAAAGGTTCTCAATTGGACTTATATATAAAATTGTTTTTTTATGTGTATCTACCGCAGGATTTTTACTAGGTGAACCAATTTTGATGCTTAATTTTTATTTGAAAGCTGGGGCGGGGCTACTCATGTGGTCCCATAAATGTGATCAAGATCTGACGAGTAGTTTTTGAGTTATCCTTAATAATGCGTAATGTCATGGTAAAATAAGGTACAAAAATTAAAAAGAGAAAAATAAAAAACATTTTAACAAAAATATTAAACCAAGTTCCAAAACAAAACACTAAGAAAACGAAAATTAACTTTCTTTTAGGAAGTCGAAGTCAAGAATTTAAATAAATAGGTACCAAAGACGTTGAATTCCGAAAAGAAAGTTACTTTTTATTTAAATGGAAAGATAATTAAACATATTAATAATAACAATATGAAGACCGTTGTTTTGATGGAATATTTCTGGATGTTCCAAAATTTCTAAACAAACCTAGAACAGTTGTGTCTAATACATCATGATTGCATAATTGCCTTAGATTTATAGGGCCACTAACAATTTGGGTTAATTGTTGATGCAACCAATCCCTCTTTTTGTTTACTAAGAAGATGATGACATAAATTGTTTACTTTTAGGCTTGGTAGTATTTATAGTCAGAATGACACAACAATGAATGTTTTGTTATGGTATACAGTTACTTTAAAACTAAATTTACAACCAAAATGTGTTGTATACACATTTTGGTTGTAAATTGTACTTTATCTGGTCCAGTTTTGTTAAACAATTATTGGTTAGAGTCGATTTGGTATGCAGCTTGAAAATATTTACTATTATATACTTTATTGTACACCACTACAACATACAGGACAAACATTCATCACACTTCTTTATATAATATTATAAAGGCGAAAGTCTGTGAGTGTGTTTGTATATTTGTTACTTATTCACGCTCAAACGGCTGGACGGACCTTGATGAAATTTGGAACAGAGATAGTTTATAGTCAGGAATAGCACATAGGATACTTTTTATCCCGGGGATATGTTCCCTTGGTAGAATTTTTGAAATTAACGCGGGCGAAGCCGCTGACAAAAGCTAGTTTGAAATAAAAATGAACATATATGAATTGAAATATGTACATTAATTTGATGGAAATGGCCTTATCCCCTATAACATGGGTGTAAACATAATTTTAGAAATGTCGGTGTAGTATACAAACATTTTATTTATTTATTTATTTATTCATTAACACATACATTTGTTCACATATATTCTTTGATTATATATATAATCAAAGCATATATTATTTTTCCAGTTATGTTTACTAGAAGTTATAAGCAGCTCGTGGCTAAATAATAACAGCCGCACGAGTCGATCTTCAAGGTTAAGCAACGCTTGACGAGGTCGGTCCGTGGATGGGTGACCATTTCAACATACCGAGTTTCCTCCGTGCCTCGGAAAGCACGTTAAGCCGTTGGTCCCGGCTGTCATTTGAAGATCTTTGACAGTCGTTACGGGTAGTCAGAAGCTTGAGATCTGACACCAGTCTTGCCAAGGGGTACCGTGTTACCCAGTTACTGGGTTGTGGAGGTCAGATAGGCAGTCGCTCCATGTAAAACACTGGTACTCAGCTGAATCCGGTTAGACTGAAAGCCGACCCCAACATAGTTGGGAAAAGGCTAGGCAGATGATGTTTACTAGAAGTTATCTAATTGGTTGCCTAGCTTTTCAGGCATATAGAGTGATTATGTTATGGATTCCAATTGAATGTCTAATCATACCTTAAGCTTTATCATCATCAGCATTTTAATATTCCCACTGCTGGGACACAGGCCACTCTGTGAGAGGGAATAGGCCGTAAACCACCACGCGGACCCAGTGCTGGTTGGTGGATCATGTCACTTGTCTTCGAATTTTAGTTCTAAGACGCATGTCTTCCTGGTTTCCTCACGATGTTTTCCTTCACCGTTTTGAGAGCAGTGGTGATGAAATAATTTACACAAAGTAAAGCGCCTGCTTTGGTTCGAACCCACGACCTGCAACTTGTAAGTCGCGACTTGTTTACCACTTCTCCGCCTTCCATTTGGTCCTTAGGCTTCATTTATTACACTGTGTCAGAAATTGTATTTATCAAATAGCACTTGAAGAATTGAAACTATTGTTTGTTTATTATTTATCAGACTATTTGTGTCCTTATTATTTAACACTATGGTAAACCTTGAACATTTTTATTTCTACGCAGTTGTAATGTTCTTTTAATAGCACCGGAATTAGTTTTCCTGTTTATTGCAAACCTAGGTAGTTTTGCAAGTTTGAGAAATGTGTACTTATAATATTGTAACTATATATATATATATAAAGAAGAACATTATTTTGCTTGATCTTAGTTTGACCAGTTTTTTATTTTTTTATTTCAAACAATAGATCAACACTATTGATATTTCTTAAAATAGGCCCCATTAGTTAGTTGTTATTGTGCTACTAACCTAGGTATAAGTTTGTATTGTTACTAACACCATGATAATGTATGTTTAGATTTAAGTTATTTTTATATGGGCCCTGTCGCCTTAAATAAATGGATTATATTAAATATTAGTGTTCTACTCGTATCGCTGCGTGGAGATCGTTTGTCATGGTATGGGCATGTGATACAGAGGAATGACTAAGTCTAAGAGAATTACCAAATTATAGTAAGGTAAATTTTGAGTATGAATGTGGTAGTAGTGGTAGGGACTCACGTTCCCGCCCTCAGACTCCCATTTGGTCCGTTGTGCGTGGGGGCGCTGCCTAACATAGCCAGCCTAGCTCCGTCCAAAAGCACAGACCCTTCCTGGTGGCTTCACAGGCTTCACGGAGCGACCCCACTGTTCCGAGGTTTTCTTCGCGTTGAGATGCCATGGCCTCGCATTCCAGGATTACGGAGTCCCTCAGGGGTCGGTGCTCTCGGCAACATTGTTCTTGCTGCACATTAATGACCAGCTAAAATCTGGAACCTTTGGGTTAACAGACGACAGCACTGTTGCTGAGAGATACGTGTCAGGCGCTCGGGCTACTGGGCCTCAGATCCGGTCTCTTCGGTAGGCCATGGTTGAGCGCTTGAAGCTGTCTTTGGAGGCTGTCTCCGTATGGGCCAATGCCAATCTAGTCAGTTTCAATGCTGCTAAGACCCAGGCGTGTCTTTTTTCCGCAAAAAAGAGCCAATTCCTCCCGACTCCATCTTTCCGTGGTGTAACCGTGCCGATAACGAACCATCTTCACCTTCTTGGTGATACGATGACATCGACCCTCAATTTTGGTCCATTAATTGAAGCAAAGGCTCATATGGCTGCAAAAAATTTGGGGATCCTTGCAAAGCTGAGACAGTACTTCACGCCTGAACAGCTGCTCAACTTGTATAAAGCGCAAGTTCGGTCGTGCATGGAGTACTGCTCTCACTTCTGGGACAGATCTGCCAAATACCAACTTGAAGCACTTAAGTTGATTGACAAACGGGCCAAGAGGCTGATCGGCAACGATGCGCTGGTCGACTCAAAGCCTTGAACAGCGACGCCAAGTGGCCATCAGTCTGTCGCTTTCCTATCGGTTAAATTTCGGCGAGTGTGCGATGGAACTGCACAATTTGATTCCGCTTAGCCCTTTCCATCATCGGACTATAAGACGTCCGCGCATGTCAATGCGCCATCGGTACATGATGTCCAAGGACATCCCACCTATACGCCCAAAGCGTTTTGCAAATACTTTCATTGTGCTTACAGCTACGTAGTGGAATTCCCTGCCGGAGTCTTTGTTTCCTCATAGCTACAACCTAGGGGTCTTTATGTCAGGAGGCAAACGTGCTTCACCGACCGACCACATCATCACTTAACATCGGACGAGATAGTGGTCAAACGCGAGCTTATAAAAGAAAAACCACGCGGACCCAGTGCGTGTTGGTGGATATCACATGTCTTCGAATTTTTGGTTCTACAAGCCCGTTTCCTTCACCGATTTGAGAGCAGTGGTGATGAAATAATTTACACAAAGTAAAGCGCCTGCCTGGGTTCGAATTCACGACCTACAACTTGTAAGTCGCGGTCGGTATTACTAGGCCACCACTGCTCGACATTCTACCATTATGGACACTAAAAACATTACGCAAATAAATGCAATAAATGATTGTACTCTTACAGCAATTAACAATAACAATTATTCATACCTTCACTCGAGATTTGATAAATAAAGCCATTGTTCTTGATAACATCCGCCATTATGCATTTCTTGGGCTTAAATAATCGTGTATTATTCCATTTGAAACTAGACTAGACAATAAATCATTCTAGGAGCGCTGAGACTAAATTATACTGATAATGGATGGACTAAATAGTTTCAATAAGAAATATATGGACCGCTGCAAAGTTTCACAAAAAAAATTGCAGGTACGTTTTGTATTTTATAATAAAGTAGCTTTTTTTCGGTTTCACTCCAATCATCATCAGTTTAGCAATCGGATGAGTAGTTCTAGAGATTGCTCATAGGATAGGATTGATGGACCCCTTTGCCGCACATTTGCTCCGCTGTGCGTGTAATCCACCACGCGGGCCCAATGCGGGTTGCTGGTTGTCACATGTCTTCGAATTTTTGGCTCTAGGACATGCCGGTTTCCTCACGATGTTTTCCTTCACCGTTTTGAGAGCAGTGGTGATGGAATAATTTACACAAAGTAAAGCGCCTGCCTGGGTTCGAACCCACGACCTACAACTTGTCAGCCGCGGCCTTTACCATTCATCATCATCATCACAGCCAAAAGACGTCCACTGCTGGACCTAGGCCTTCCCCAAGCGTCGCCACATTGACCGGTCCCGTGCGTCCCGCATCCAGCGGATCGCCGCACCCTTCACCAGCAGCCTAATTGTGTAAGTGAATTCGGCAAAGGAAACAATCTGTTTCTTTCCCAAAAACTACTTTTTGTAATGCGAAAAGTCGTTTTTGGGAAAGAAACAGTTTGTTTCCTTTGCCGAATTCACTTACACAATTAGGCGGCTGGTCATCGGTCCACCTGGTAGAGGCTTAAGCATATGATTACCTATTACATATAATTATTAGTTAAGTTTATTGAATAGAAAAGCAAAAAATCCAGCAACCCCTTTGTAAACTAAATATATAGAAAAATAAAACAAATTAGACCACTCCACAAAATTAATTGGCCCAATAAAAATTAGCACTCATTAAGACTACTTAATCCAATTAGATCTAAAATCATAATAATAATGTGCAAGTCTGTTGGAATGAATGAGTCATAAATATATCAGTGCAATTCACACTTAATCCTTGGACTACTACTCGTAAGATTATGGATTTTTTAAAATGGTGTCATTCTCTGAGTCATCTGTCTGGTGTTCCTAGTATTTTTTATGATGTCTCGAACAGCTGTATTTTACTGTCTGTTGAATTGCCATGTATGGTGTTATGCGCTCTCCTCTGGGTCAAACGATTGCCTTATTGGCATACTTACGCACTTTATGCGTGAATCGCCAGTTCAATCAGTCGGTTTTTTACCCGACTGCCGAAGGATGGTAATGTGTTTATCAGTCTATGTATGTATGTGTGTATGTATATATATGTTTGTTTCTATGTGGTGATCTAGAGACCAAACGCGTTGGCAGATTTTGATGATTCTTACGACAATCGATTCGTCTTAACCTTGCGAATGTCACTGGCTACACTAAAATTGGAAAATAGAAAAATGGCGGATTTTGGGCTCCATATCGTGGGGGCCCAATTATTTTTTTCTGTACCCTTTGTGTTTCGTGTGGTGTATCAAAATATTTATTTTGATACGGTTTAAAGAGGTGAGGCGGAGGATACATCTGGTTTTGGTCAGCCAGCTCACGAATATTGTATCCTCCGACTGCACAGCATGATTTTCTTCTTATTTACGTCTTTTTAGTTTGCTTCTTAAGCAGTCGGGTTTTCTGATTTTTTTAATTCACTTTTTTATTTTACTGGTAAAAAATGCGAAGAAGCTCGTTGTTACCAGTCACTGAGCTCGTTCTATAAGGTTAAGCAATGCTTGCCGAGGTGGGTTCGTGGATGGGTACCATCTTTTACATACCAACACTCCTCTGTCCCGACTGCAATATGTAGATCTTTGACAGTCGTTACGGTAGTCAGAACCTAGAAAATCTGAAACTAGTTTTGCCAAAGGGTGTCGTGTTACCCAGTTTCTGGGTTGTGGTTGGATAGACAGCCGCTCCATTTAATGTACTGTTACTAAGCTAAATCCGTTTAGACTGGACGTCGACCCGCACACTTATTATTACGTAAGAATCACCAATCAGCAATCATTGGCCGATCAGACGATTTATGTCATAAGAGTCGGCATTACTTACAGTGTAGGAATGGTAGGTCCTACAAAATCGTTTGCTTAACGCTCGCTGTTTGTCAAATACATTATAATCATAAAACAATCTCTAAAACTTGTGTATTGAAGAGCAATTATTGCGCAAAAATCGCTATGGTTTGCTTTTGCAAGATATGTGGGTAATAAGCCTGCCGAACGTAGTTGGGAATCTTTTTTTTTCTTTTTAAAAAAAAAAACGTTGCCCCACACTATGAATTTCTTCCTGTATCGTGGGTGCGTTTACAAACATATAAACTCACATACACAAACACCCAGAGCCGGAACAACTATCTGTAGGTCATACAAATATTTGTTCCGTGCGGGAATCGAACCCGCGACACGCAGCGCAGCAGTCAATCGTCGACCATACAGTTGGGAATAAACAGTATAGACTAGAGATGTTTGTGAAAATGTTTACATACTTGCAAATTTTTCTTCGTGCGTGCATGGCCTTGAAACTGCAACACTAGTGTTGGAATACCTTGATTTCGCAAATATTAATCAATCCGTTGTAACATTGGGTTTGTATTTTGTAACCCTAAATTATCGAATTATTTACGCACTTACTTCATCTATCTATATCTTAATATATATAAATCTCGTGTCACAATGTTTGTCCTCAATGGACTCCTAAACCACTTAACCGATTATAATAAAATTCGCACACCATGTGCAGTTCGATCCAACTTGAGAGATAGGTTTTTTTTTTTTTTTTTTTTTAATGGGTAGGGTAGGTATGTAGGTTAGGGTAGGGTAGGGTAGGGTAGGGTAGGGTATGGTAGGTAGGGTAGGGTAGGGTAGATAAATGTTTGGTCTTTTTATGGCAAAACAAAGTTTGCCGGATCAGCTAGTATATATATATAAATCAATGCCACTTTTCGTTGTAATTTTATAACTCAAGAACGGGCTCACCCACAGAACAGATAAAATCTCTTTTATCTGTTCTGTGGGGTCACCTATCCAAACCAAATGTTTAGGCTTTGTTCGGACTATTTAGTAGATGGTTTATGTTTACTTATTTTTTTTCAGTATCTTGGGTAGGTAGGGTAGGGTAGGTAGGTAGCCATTTGACGGGAGCGAAGCCGCGAGGGTCAGCTAGTAATATCATAAATTCTTCAATCATTCACTGCCAGACTACGCACAGCTTAAACTGATGGGTCTAGCTAGAAACATGTTTTTTAGGGTTCCGTAGCCAAATGGCAAAAAACGGAACCCTTATAGATTCATCATGTCTGTCTGTCTGTCTGTCCGTCCGTATGTCACAGCCAGTTTATTCCGAAACTATAAGAACTATGCTGTTGAAACTTGGTAAGTAGATGTATTCTGTGAACCGCATTAAGATTTTCACACAAAAATAAAAATAAAACAATAAATTTTGGAGGTTCCCATACTTGAAACTAAAACTAAAAATATATTTTTTCATCAGACCCATACGTGTGGGGTATCTATGGATAGGTCTTCAAAAATGATATTGAGGTTTCTAATATCATTTTTTTCTAAACTGAATAGTTTGCGCGAGAGACTCTGCCAAAGTGGTAAAATGTGTCCCCCCCCCCTGTAACTTCTAAAATAAGAGAATGATAAAACTAAAAAAAAATATAATGTACATTACTATGTTAACTACCAGCGAAAATTGGTTTGAACGAGATCTAGTGAGTAGTTTTTTTTTAATACGTCATAAATCGTAAACCGCAATTTACCAAGTACGGAACCCTTCGTGCGCGAGTCCGACTCGCACTTGGCCGGTTTTTATGAATTCCTGATACAACATAGGTGAACAATAAGGACACTGAGTCCCTCTCGGTCTTAATTAGGAGAGGAAAATTTATATACGAGATCTAAATGACCTATAGAAAACCGCATCTGGCATTTGGCTTGTTATTAATAGGTACCTACTTAGCACGGCTTCCTGCGAATTCACTAACACTTCATTCATTTCACAGTTCCTAGCAAAACGTCTGTGTCAGAGGATATTATGCATAAAATTACTTCTAATTTGGTTTCCTTAATCTTGTGTAAACTTAACTATCGGAAAGCGCCATCAACTTGAAATATTGGGTGAAGTAATACCAATTTGAATGTTCCAATAATTTTGAATGGTCTTCCTGTCTACCGTTTTTATTAGGGTTCCGTACCCAAAGGGTAAAAACGGGACCCTATTACTGAGACTCCGCGGTCCGTCTTTCTGTCTGTCTCCCATACAACAAACGTGATTTTAGTGCTGTTTTTTTGCGATAATGGTACGGAACCATCCGTGCGCGAGTCCGACTCGCACTTGGCCGGTTTTTATATTGGTAGTACAAGGTGCACACAACGGATGTATGCCGTGTTAAAATTAGTTGAACTCGCGCTTGGTTGGCAGCTCCTTAAAAAAAACATTAAAAGTTATTGATTAGCGATTGCGTGATGCCATAGGTTAACACATCGTTCACACCGGTAATTTGTTATAAGTACTGTGCTCCACTCGCGTGATTTGTTTAATTATCGTACGAGTAATAACGAGTATGTCCCGTCTTATGTCCTTCGCAAAGTACATAACGAGCGTCCAGTCAAATTACATCGAAATTAGGTTGTTTGTGATTTTGCAGTGAAAACATACACACTCACGAGTATTAGATTTATTTTGTAGTATGACAAGTTTTCCCTCAATAGAGAGGAGTATGTACTTTCAGAAGGACACAGGTCCTTCTGAAAGTATAAAGCGAGCTCCAAGCCTTATTACATCAACATTACACAGCTTTATTTTCACAACAACAACACTCCTTTATTTTCTAACAGATTCTTTTCGATTCTGTAACAAAATAAAGAAAAAAAAAAAAAAAAATTTTTTTTGAAAAATTCGAATTAATAAATTTTTGCACATATATTAGTGATCGAAATCCAAATTGGGTTTGATCGATATTGTCTTGTTTCTTGCATCATTGTCTAAGCCCCCTTACGCACTAGCGGTTAACCGCGGGGGCGGCTAGCCGCTTTTACATATTAATATGCAAGTATGCAACCGTTTTTGGGTAGTACAAAATGAGCACTAAATAATTAGGTGGTGTGCAAAGCCCTAGAGTCGAGGTTCCGGCTCTGCGTAAGTACGTGAGCGGTCCAACCGCTTGACGCGGTTTCATCGCGGTTGGCAACCATGGCGGTCAGCCGCTATTCAAATTTATTTTGTACTTTTTAGTGTTTTGTTTTTGAAGTTGGTTAATTTTTTGGCAATTTTTTTTTTATTTCTCTCTTTTATAGTTTTGGTTCACCATCACTACAAATTGAGCAAGTGCCATAGTTTCCATTTTCCAAATTCCACCCATAATAACTCGACTCAACCCACACATTCGTGCTGGTTGTCACTAAAGAGTTCGGTTCTATGCTCCATATCTAGAAAACAGCATCAGCGATTTTGATGAAACTTGCTCTATGACCTAAGTTGAGAGATACTTAATCCAATAAAAAAATAATGATCATGATCCAATGACTAGGTAGTTTCGGAGAAATGCTCGGACAAACATTCATATGTATGTATGTTTGTCCGCGCATTATATAGAAACACTATATAACGATAAACATACAGGATGTTTCTTTAAAATACCTAGAACCTCCTTTTTGAAGTCAGTTAAAAAGGTGAAATTGTTTGTTTACATATTTGTAAAAGGTTATCTCTGGAAGTAGGTACCTACTCATCGAATTACAAAAAATCTTTCATTGATATAAACTACTACTACTAGGTACTACTAAAAGTACACTTTCGCTGGCTATCATAATTATGGTACTTTTTATCCCTAAAAAATTACACCTCCTATGAAAAATGACTGTTAGAGTGAATGTTTAAGACTATTAGAGTTCATGGATGTTAGTAAGCTAACACAGCACAATCTCGTTAAAAACTGTTCTGCGCGTATTTTGGACCTGGTTTTATCCACTATTCCTTCTGGCACAGTGAGTGAATCCACTGTCTCTTTAACTACTGTTGATAGACTTCACCCACCGCTTGATCTTACTCTTTCATTTGTAAAGGAAAATAATCTGCCTTACAATCTACACAACACGAGGAAAAACTTCCACAGAGGTAATTATGAAAAAATTAAATCCTTTCTAAATGAACAAGATTGGGATCAACTATTTGCAGGTCAAAATGATGTGAATAGCATGGTAAATGTATTTTATGACATCTTAAACACGGTCATTAATAAATTTGTACCAAATTGTAAGCCAATGTCTAGTCGTTATCCGTCATGGTTTGATAAATCGATTATAAATGCTCTCAAAGAAAAAAATAAGCTAAGATTGCGCTTCAAGAAATACAAAAAACCCGCGAGATGAAATGGAACTGAAATTGATTGCAAAACGATGTTAAAATTTAGCAAAGAGTTTATACAGTCTTTATATGAACAACATTGAATCTAAAATCAAAGATAATCCAAAACTGTTCTGGACTCACGTTAAGACTAAGCGCGGAGGATCTAGTGCCTATCCACTGACAATGACTGACGGACAGACTACAACGTCTAAGGGCTCGACTATCTGTGACCTTTTTGGTAATTATTTCTCATCTGTTTACACCCCGGAAAATAATACAGGATTTATGATCAATTCAAGCTATCTTAGTTCACTTGAAACTAATAGCCAGTGTCTAACAACCCCAGACTTGGACATGGATTCTTTACTCAGAAAACTGCAATCTCTGAACATTGGGAAAGGAGCAGGACCGGACGGAATCCCGCCACTATTTATTTACACTTGTGCATCGGTATTGGTCTCCCCGTTACTAAAAATATAAAAGATGTCTTTAGCCACCGGAACTTTTCCATCCGAGTGGGAAAAAACCAAAATCGTACCAGTACACAAGTTGGACAAAAAAGAGAATATCTCAAATTATCGACCCATTGCGTTTCTTTCCACTTTCGCCAAGGTATTCGAATCAATTATCAGTCGCCATATCCAACACCATTTTGGCCTTTATCTTAGCGATCACCAACATGGCTTTGTAGCGTCAAGGTCTACTGCCACAAACCTAATATCTTTTACGGAGTCCTTGATAGAAACTATTGACTCCAATAAGCAGTTTGATGTGATTTACACCGATTTTAGTAAGGCTTTTGATAAAATCTCCCATTCCATACTGATAAAAAAACTGGCAACATCTGGTATCACGGGACCCTTGCTGAAGTGGTTGGAATCATACCTCGCTAACCGTGAATTTTATGATGTGGTAAATGGTTTTCGCTCTACCAACAATTATCGCATGACTTCCGGTGCCCCGCAGGGTTCCCACTTGGCCCCCATATTATTTATCATTTTTATAAATGATCTACCCTACTGCTTTCACTTTGCTGAGTGTTTCTTGTACGCGGATGACTTAAAGTTTGCAAGAAAAATCGAATCATCCAATGATATTGAGCTTCTTCAGGATGACCAGGGGGGTGACCATAAGCTCTTAGAGTAAGGTTATTTTGAGTGTGTGTAAGGGACAGATGTATATAACGTGTATACATCTGTCACTTACTCGATATCAAAATAACCTTACTCTAAGAGCTTATGGTCACCCCCCTGAACAGAGTTATTGAATGGTGCAGGAATAACAAAATGGAATTAAACCTCAATAAATGCTACCACCTGTCATTTTCTAGAAAAGTTCACCCCTTCCATTCGAGCTATTTTATAGACCAACATAAAATTCATGAGGTGGATACTATAAAGGATCTGGGAGTTCTGTTTGATAAAAAAGTTACTTTTATCCCCCACATCGAAAACACTATTAAAAAAGCTTCCAAAATGTTAGGATTTGTACTACGCAATACCAAGGGTTTCAAACAAGTCAGCACTAAAAAAATGCTGTATAATAGTCTTGTCCAAAGCATACTGGAGTATTGTAGTGTTGTGTGGAGACCGCATTACGCCACTCATAAACTTCTCTTAGAAAGGGTCCAGAAACGATTTCTATGGCACCTTGCTTTTTCCAAAGGAAAAAGCAAGCAGTTGCCTTCTTATGTGTCCCGGCTGCAAACTTTCAGAATGCTCTCGTTATCAACTCGAAGAGAAGTAATGGATGCTAGTCTGTACAAACTCAGAAAGCAAATGACTGCCCACAGTTACTGAGTCGCCTCAAGTTTCGTGCCCCAACCCGCTATCCTCGAAATCCCATCACTCCGCTTTACCCACCCTTGCGTAGAACTGTCCTAGGTGCTAACTCACCAGTACCGCGAATGTGCAAAATCTTAAATAGCTGCAGTGACCTGATTGACGTGCACCACGATAGCATAGGCAAATTTTGTAAATTAATTATTAAATACTATTCGCTCTAATGAGAGATACCTAATATGATTGCCAATCTATTAATTTATATACTAATTTAACGTTTTTTAATTTTTATTATTATCTCATGTAAACCAAATATTGAATCTTAGTTTAATTTAATTTATTCATCTGCTATTCTCTAATCAATCAATATAATATTTTTAATTTAATGTAATTAATTAATCTTGATTTGTTTGTTAAATTCCTCGATTTATGCTTAGTCGTAAACTATTTTTTTGTCATAATTAATTGCAATAATTTATATTTATAATCAAATCAAATAAGTGCATGTGGTGTTAGTTTGTAAATAATTGTTGCACTTATAAATGTATATCGTGTATTTATTGTGAATGTAATGTGTAAACAATTGTAAGCTAACCTGAAATAAATAAATAAATAAAAAGGCGAAAGGGGCGAAGCCGCTGAAAAAAGATAGTTAATTATGAACATAGTACAAGTGTGCAAACGAATCTATTATTGTTCGAAAGTAAAAGAGAGTCTGTTTTCTATCGGAACTACAGTTTCGCTTCAGTTGGAACACATGTAGGTATGTAACTGATAAACTGTTTTGCTAATTTTCCGTCATGGTGGTATAAATTCCAACAACAAAGAGGAAAAACCGGCCAAGTGCGAGTCGGACTCGCGCACGAAGGGTTTCGTAACATTATCGCAAAAAACGGCAGAAAAATCAAGTTTGTTGTATGGGAGCCCCACTTAAATATTAATTTTATTATGTTTTTAGTATTTGTTGTTATGGCGGCAACAGAAATACATTATCTCTAAAAATTTCAACTGTCTAGCTATCACGGTTCACTGGTGACAGACAGACAGACAGACGACGGACCGCGGAGTCTTAGTAATAGGGTCCCGTTTATACCCTTTGGGTACGGAACCCTAAAAACCGGCCAAGTGCGTGTCGGACTTCGCACATTTAGGGTTCCGTACCAAACCGCAAAATCAAGTTGATTGTAATAGAGAAATACCTAAATAAATCTGTGCCAAGAAAAAACTACAACTGTGCTTCACCCAAAGCAATCTGCGAGTTGGTAAGTAGGAAGACATTTAGGTTGTGAAACGTGATTTGTTTTTAAAAATTCATCGGCGAGGCCTATATTCGATAGAGAATTTTAACACTGCGGAGTAGAAAATGTTGATGATTTCTGAATAAGTGTGCTATTCAGAGACATCGTTTTATTTTGCCTGTAATCTATACCAATATTATAAAGAGAAAATCTTTTTTTGTTTGTTTGTACCGAATAGACTCCGAAACTACTGGACTGATAAAAAATTCTTTCACCAATAGAAAGCTACATTATTCCTGAGTGACATAGGCTATTTTTTAATCCCGAAAACGGGTCCTGTGGGGTGTTCCACGGGAGCGAAGCCGCGGGGAACAGCTAGTATAGAATAATTTCAGAAAAGGGAACGGTATGTTTTTTTTTTCGCCGAATGTCGAAAACTATGCGACCAAAAACTTTTTTTTTGAGAATATGCTTATAGTGCTCTTTCATATGCCCTAGTAGTGGTGTAGTGCCCCACATGCCCTAGTAGCTCCACTTCGAATTTTTGAGACCACCTTTCAGTACCATTTCGCAAAAAAAAATGGTGAGCAAACGTCATCTAAAACTATTGCAAATTTCAAGTTGATAGCATTAGTAGGTAGTTCTTGAGATATCCAGCTGTGACAGACGGACAGACAGACTGAGTCTCACCATAAAGGTTCCTTTTCAACATGTTGGTGGTAGGGTTCCGTCCCTAAAAAGAAAAGAATAGTTGGGGTAGGAATAATGGCAATTTTACCTTATTTGTATTAAGAGATAAACTACTTATTTAAAACATATTCAGCCTGAATAGGTACAATACGGAACCGTTGATTAATTACAAAATTCATTCCACATTAATAGTTTTAAATATTGTCTTTACTTTCACCGATGTAATTTCATTCTTTCTCTCGCAAATATTTCTACTTCTCAAATCCAGTTTTATTAGCACACTCATTCCGAATACTGTTGCCATGCTAAAGTCATCAGCTGTCAGCCAAAAAAACGCGCGTTTAAAAAACATCTAGGATCATATGATATTTTATTCGCATTTTTCCGCTCTCTGAATAATCTTGGCACTCAGTATGAAGATCATCAAAGTCACTCATGTCCATTACACTAAGATATACTTATATTATAAAGCTGAAGAGTTTGTTTGTTTGTTTGAACGCGTAAATCTCAGGAACTACTGGTTGGAATTGAAAAATATTTTTGTGTTGGATAGTCCATTTATCGAGGAAGGTTATAGGCTATATAACATCACGCTACGACCAATAGGGGCGGAGCATAAATGATAAATGTTTCAAAAATGGGCAAATATTATTCCTTTTCGAGAGCTTCCGTTGCGTGAGTTGCGTAAATGGTTTAAGTTACTCAACAATCATGTAGGTAGGGTAGGGTATATGGGTAGGTAGGTAGACAGTTGACGGGAGCAAAGCCGCGTGGGACAGCTAGTGCCTAAGTAAAGGCCCGGTGTTGGATTTTCAATGGTAAGCTAAGCGCTGAGAGTTGAAAATCATGAACATATAATTTTAGGTCTCATTTATTGATATTGACAACAGGCAACAGTAGCTGTGTGACAAATTCGTTTGGTGTTTTATTTCATTTAGGACTTTAGGTAATAAATAAGTAGGAAAAAAGAGCGTGAAGGAATTTCCATGCGGTTTGCCGCTGATATTTCCGTAACCTAGTTGTTGTTGGTGTGTTGGCTTTTTCAGAGGCAATGGTGTTACTAAGTCGATATAGACAACATATTTGTATTATTATTTTCGTTACCAAATTAAACAATTTTCATAATGAACTTGTGTATTATCAAGGCACGAATACGCCCATATTTTTAGCCAGTCTTGTTAAAAAGGGCCCAGATATCTTACCTCACTCTGGCTCTAAGAAAATGAAACCCCTAACTAGTCAGAATAATGCTCCGCCGTTTTCAAGCGATTAAACCTGACACACTGCATCATTGCACTGCATCCGATCCGAATTTTAGAATTTTTGTTTCCGAAGTAGCTGTAGTTCTTCTTGTAGTATTACAAGTCATCATCTACTTTTTCCCAATTATTGTTGGGGTTGGCTTCCAGTCTAACCGGATTCAGCTGAGTACCATTGTTTTACATGGAGCGACTGCCTATCTGACCTCCACAACCCAGTAACTGGATAACACGGTACCCCTTGGCTAGACTGGTGTCAGATCTCAAACTTCTGACTACTCGTAACGACTGTCAAAGATCTTCAAATGACAACCGGGACCAACGCCTTAACGTGCTTTCCTAAGCACGGAGGAAACTCGGTATGTTGAAATGGTCACCCATCCACGGACCGACCTCGTCAAGCGTTGCTTAATCTTGAAGATCGACCCGTGCGGCTGTTATTATTTAGCCACGAGCTCCTCGATGATGATGATGGGAGTACCTACTCAAAAAAACTAAACTGACTTCCTAACCAAAACACTACAGTGTTTTGGAAATAAGCAATACGGTCGCAGTGGCAATAATGTAAAATCATTTAATATATATATACATTTTTTTTTTTGTACGCAGAATACGCGCTTAGACGTGGAGTTGCGGACACCAGCCCGTCTTAACTTAACTTTATATATTATTTTACAGAAATATGACATATATTTTTCTAAACCGATAGACAGAGACAGCGCTGACAGAGAGTACTTAATTAAAAAAAGAAAGCCTTCATAAAAATGGCCAGCGTTATACTCCAACATGTAGGGAAACTTACATACCACATCCGAACTCTTATCTGCCATATTCAGAACATTTTCAATTCGGATAGAACTCGGAACTCAAATCACGGACTCGGGTCGGATGTTTTGCGTAACCGCCCTTAGACCTACACTACAGGATAAAGAAAGCTCCATTTCTCAATCTTTGTTTCCTCTTACAGCGATTTCTCGACAACGCAACAGTACAATACCTCACTGGGCAGTATTTTTAAGAGAAATTAAACCTTAAACTTGTTAGATCAATACCTCAATTGTAGAACTACTTAAAGCTGAATTCCTAAAAAAAACTTTCTCTTCTTTCACAGCGCTGGTTAGACAGTTCAAAATCAGTGAAGAAGCAAGTTGGTGCCAACGCACAGTTCTGGCTAGCAGTCAGGTTCTACCCGCCGGAACCGTCCCGATTAGCTGAAGAGTATACGAGATACCTGCTGTGCCTTCAACTCAGGAAGCTACTGCTTGATGGTAGGATGAACGCGCCGAAGAATACCGCGTTGTTGCTGGCTTCTTTTACTGTGCAAGGTAGGTTGGCAACTAATAAATGCTAGAGTACCTACTAGAGCAGTGGTGGCCCAGTGGTATCGGCCGCGACTTACAAGTTGTAGGTCGTGGGTTCGAGCCAAGGCAGGCGCTTTACTATGTGTAAATTATTTCTTCACCACTGCTCTCAAAACGGTGAAGGAAAACATCGTGAGGAAACCGGCATGTCCTAGAACCAAAAATTCGAAGACATGTGACATCCGCACCCGCAGTGGGCCCGCGTGGTGGATTACGTTCCATTCCCTCTCACAGAGATGAGGCCTGTGTCCCAACAGTGGGAACATTAATAGGCTGATGATGGGAGTACCTACTCAAAAAATCTAAACTGACTTCCTAACCAAAACACTACAAAGCGAAAAATAACTTTATTTTCGGAAATAGGTGTCTTTGGTACCTACCTAATTTTTTTTGGTTTTGACACCGACTTCCGACCGATTGTTCTACAATCTATACTAATATTATAAAGAGGTAAAGTTTGTGAGGTTGTAGGGGGTAATCTCTGGATCTACAGAACCGAATTAGATGAAATTTGGCATGGAGATAGTTTGAGACCCTGGGAAGGACATAGGATAGTGTGTGTTCCTTTGGGGAGATAAAACACTTTTTATGCGGTCGAAGCCGCGGGCAAATGATGGTAAAGAATAAAGATAATAGAACAGATACTTTTGAGTACTGTAATACTGATATTACCAGCCTGTAACTATCAAACTGCAGGGCAAAGGCCTCTTCTCAAACAGGTGGCACGACAGGTTGCCGATTTCAAACCTATAAGTTCACGTCTTTTAACCGACTTCCAAAAAGGAGGAGGTTCTATTTTCGACTTTGTTTGTTTTTGTATATGTTCACCGATTACTCCATCAGTTATGAACCGATTTCGCTAACCGATTTGTTGTGTTTGTTATTGGTAGGAGAAAGTTTCTATGAAAAAAAAATAAAGAAAAAAAAGGTAGGTTGGTCGGGTTGGTATGTAGGTAAGATAGGTATGTAGGTAGGAAAAGTACGAGCACGGGGGCGAAAAACGATTTTACGCCTTTCCCGTGACATTTCCTCTACCTAATTTATATTGACGTCATAGAATACAAAACAAATTTGAGTTAAAATAAGCAAGCAATTAATTATATTAGGTACCTAATTGTGTCCCACAAATAAACAGTATATTTTAATGTTTACAAAATTGCTCAATTTTCTGATAATAATGTTTCTTATTTATTTATTTAGGTAACCAACAGCGATACTTAAAAATATTTTACAAAAAAATATGCCTATTACAATTTGTATGGCCAATTATAGGTTTCCCTGTGTAACTGGGATAAATGTATAAAACATGCGAACGAACTAATGCTACAAATTTAAATTAAAAGATGCAATACAATCCAAATTTATATAAGGTTAAGTTAAATCACAATTTTGAAATGGTTAATTAGTTAAATAAAAAGGTTGAACAACAGAAGATAGGAGAAGATAGAAGACCGGTTGACTGTCACTTGTCCTCATCTATAGCCTTCACTAATCGTTTCTTGAATGTAGGTTTATTACAGTTAAATATATCAACTTGTGAGAATTCCGAGTTATAATTTCGAGCAATGCGAGTCAGTACACAGTTCTTGGCATAGTTAGTGGAGTGACGAGGAACGTGTAACATTTCGTTTCTTAACGCCTTTTGAATGATTCGAAACGAAAAAAAAGGGTTTAACGACATAATATATTATTATTGTTGATTATATATAAATTGTAAACCTACTTAATTTCATATGACAGAACCATCAGGATGAACTGCCACATACATAAAGATATTTTCAACATTATCCTCAATTTTATCCTGTAGGGAAAATGGTATTCAAATAAATTAATTCAAAACGATTAAATGGTTTCAAATGGTTCATGTCCATTTGATTGTCCATATTTGTGACTTAGACATATAGATTAATAAACAAACATCCATACATCCAAAAATACAAGACTTTCATATATATGTCGTCGTGATATGATGAAAACAGGGAATTGATCAAATCTCTAAGCGATTTGATCAAATCACGGAGGATGTTAAAATAATAACACGTTTTTATCATTTCCCTAAACAAATCTGGTGATTTGACAAATCCCAATAAAAATCTAGTGATTTGAACAAACCCCTAAATTGATTCAGTGAAAAGATAATAAAACATGTAACAAAGTCGACGTAGCCCCGCTGCGCGGGGCTCCTATTTCTGTCTGCAGGGTCAAAAGTAACCTAACACGAACGAGATGACGGGAGCTGCGTTCGCTCGCTTTGCTCGCTCACTTCAGCTCCCGTCATCTCGTTCGAACCTAACCTGTCCGTGTCGGGGTGCCCTAAGTTCCCGAGCTCGCTTCGCTCGCTCTTGGACTGATTCTTTGACCATATTATAACATAACGCAGCCGATTACCTCGGAAAGCAAAGTACAAAATAAACCTTTAAATTACTACAGAAAAGTTATTTTTGTCATTTCACTGAACCAATTTTGAGATTTGTTCAAATCACTAGATTTCTTTATTGGGATTTGTCAAATCACCAGATTTGTTTAGGGAAATGATAAAAACGTGTTATTATTTTAACATCCTCCGTGATTTGATCAAATCGCTTAGAGATTTGATCAATTCCCTGTTTTCATCATATTCCTGCGACATATATACAAGTAGAAATAGTCATACATAATAAAAAATCAAAAAACCCGACTGCAAAGATGTAAACAAGAAGAAAATCATGCTGTGCAGTCGGAGGATATTTAAGTTTTGGTCAGCCAGTTTGCGAATATGTATCCTCCGACTGCACAGTATGATTTTCTTCTTGTTTACATCTTTGCAGTCGGGTTTTATGATTTTATTGACTTTTTTTATTTACAACTTTTTAGTTATACTTTTTTTATGAGTTTTAAACATATGAGTGGTATATATTTTTGTAATCACCTTTTAAAACCCTTTATTTTGATACCCCACTCGATGGGTTTCGAAGAAAAATAATAGGACCCCTACAATATGGCGCCCAAAATCCGCCATTTTCATTTTTTTTTAACGGCACTTATCTAGGAACTCTTGGGCGGCCAAGACAAGATCTAACGATGTCTTAATTATAAAAACCCGTCAAGTGGTTTGGAAGATACGAGGTAATAAAGAATATTACATACATACAAACGTTTGCGTAACTACCCACCCTTACACTCACTCAAAATAACATCACTCTAAGAGCTTATGGTCACCCCCAAGGTCTAACGTGCCTAGCATTGAAACGATTGATCAGGTTTCAGCTATGTAACTACTTATACCTACTTAGATACCACTCTGTCGTAAGGTTGTAATAAAATACGTGCCATCTGGCCGTGAGTTTGATGTCTGTGGGCATATTAATCCACAGTAAATAAAATGCATTTTTTTTTTTTTTTTTTAAAAACGTTGCCCCACACTAGGAATTTCTTCCTGTATCGTGGGTGCGTTTACAAACATATAAACTCACATACACAACACCCAGAGCCGGAACAACTATCTGTAGGTCATACAAATATTTGTTCCGTGCGGGAATCGAACCCGCGACACGCAGCGCAGCAGTCAATCACTCAACCACTGCGCCAACCGCATCATTGCATCATTTGTGTTTATTTTTAAAGATGTTCATTTTCCTGTCTAACTCCTAACTAATCTGTTGGAATCATTCGAACTTCTCCACCATATTTTTATTTCTGCACTAGCTGTCCCTCGTGGCTTCGCTCCTGTCAACTGGCTACTTACCTACCTACCCTACATATATGAATGTTGCGAAACTTCAACCGCTTACGCAGCGCACGCAACGGAAGCTCTCAGAAAGGCTCTAATCTTAATATAATCTTGCCCACTTTTTCAAAATTTTTCATGTATGCTCCGCTCCTGTTGGTCGTATCGTGATGTTAAATAGCCTATAGCCTTCCTCGATAAATGGACTATCCAACACAAAAATATTTTTCAATTCCATCCAGTAGTTCCTGAGATTAGCGCGTTCAAACAAACAAACTCTTCAGCTTTATAATATTATAAGTATAGATTTGATATGACTTTGAATCTGTTTTTGTATTATGCAACCAGACGTTGATCAATCTTCTTCTTTCCGAGTCAATGGTTAACCCTTATTTAGTTTGGACTCAGAAGGTGGCCATGTTTATAGCGGAATCAGTGGCATTAATTAAATCCTTAATAATGCAGGCGTTTGACCACTTGGAGCACTCCAACAATTGGGTCATGTTTTGGACAGGGAATCTATGTCTTAGAAAAAGAGACTATTCTTATACTATTTACTAAATATTTTAATTTATTTTTATCTCTATTTACTAAATATTTAATTTATTTTTATCTTTTTATTTTTGATATAATAATATCTTTATTGAAAAGGCTGCATAGTTATTTACTGTGAGAACTGCACATAACTGACTAATCGACAATACAAAAGTAAAAGTACTTACTAGATAAAATAAATAAAACTAAACCCGAAATTCTTCTTTTCTAGCGGAACTAGGCGACTACAACGTTTCGGAGCATCCCCCGAACTACCTATCAGATCTGTGTCTGCTTCCCAAGCAGAATGCGGAAGATGAGCGTCGAATCAGAGAGCTCCACAAGCTGCACAAGGGACAGCTGCCCGCGGACGCTGAGGCGAACTTCTTGGAGCATGCGAAACGATTGGACTGCTACGGTGTTGAGTCTCATCCTGCTAAGGTAAGGCTTTTATTCCTTGTAGTTATTTGCTAGCTTGCAATAGGAATGTTGGGTAGAAAAATAAAACCGGTCAAGTGCGAGTCTGACTCGCATCGAAGGGTTCCGTTCCATTATCGCATAAAACGGCAAAAAAAAACTTTTGTTGTATGGGAGCTCCACTTAAATATTTATTTTGTTCTGTTTGTAGTATTTGTTGTTTTATAGCGGCAACAGAAATACATCATCTGTGAAAATTTCAACTGTCTAGCTATCACGGACAGTGGAGTCTTAGTAATAGGGACCCGTTTTTACCCTTTAGGTACGGAACCCAAAAAGCTTCTTAGAACGATAATGAATGATCAAGTATTGGTCATTAATCTTTGGCAGATCAGTATGAAATCTGTAAGATTTGTACTTTGAGAGTACTATTCAATGTAGAAAAGCAACTTGCGTTGTGTGTACAAAATGTAGATATAAAAAAACTGGCCAAGTGCGTGTCAAATTTCGCACTTTTAGGGTTCCGTTCCAAACCGCAAAAAAAGTTGGTTGTGATAGAAAAATCTGATTTATCAATATATTGATATTTTTTTAGTAAAATATACGTAATAATAAACATTATCATCAAAAATGAAATTCATAGGTCTATGAAAATTTGAAGACTGTAGCTCTAACCGTTTGGCTGTAAAACCTATGTGACAGACGACGGACAGACAGACAGACGGACACGTGAGTGACAGCAATAGGGCTCCGTTTGGACCCTTCGGGTACGGAACCCTAATTAAAAAGCATGCGGGCAATATCTACAAATTCTACATTTTCATGAATGCTAAAGTCAGTTACAATAGAATAATAATAGGTGTGGTTTTTTTTAAATAACAGGTATTACAATTAGTAATAAACTTAACCCATTTGCCTATGACACTGGATTGTGGTTTTCCTTACATACATAATTAATTGTTCCCCATTAGGTGTCGGGAGATTCATTCCTGGGCTTCCTTAAGTAAATATTTACCTGCATTGTACTGACATCGTTAAGTAAACAGCGAATTTTCATAGTTACACAATGCGACCGTTCAACATTTTGTTTGTTTTTACCCGACTGCCGAAGGAAGGTAATGTGTTTATCAGTCTATGTATCTATGTATGTTTGTTCCTATGTGGCGTTCCAGAGATCAAACGCGTTAGCCGATTTTGATGATCCGTACGTCTATCGATCCGTCTTAACCCTGCGAGTGTCACTGACTACATTAAAATTGAAAAATAGAAAAATGGGGCCTTTTGGGCGCCATATTGTGGGGGCCCAATTATTATTATTTTCCGTCTTTTATCCCGTCGTGTGGGGTATCAAAATAAAGGGTTTTAAGAGGCGATTTCAAAAATATATAACACAAGTATATGTTTAAATGTACCTAAAACGAAAAAAAAAATACTAAAAAGTGTTAATAAAAAAAAATAAAAAAAACCGACTGCTTAAAAAGCGAACTAAAAAGACGTAAACAAGAAAAAAAACATGCTGTACAGTCGGAGGATACATATTCACGAGCTGGCTGTACAAAACCAGATGCGCTTTTTAAGCAGTCGGGTTTTTTTATTTTTTTTTATTAACACTTTTTAGTATATTTTTTTTCGAATTAGGTACATTTAAACATATTTTGTATTTATCATTTATTTTTCTTCAGTCGGGTTTTTAATTACCTATCTTGACTCAGTTTCAAAACTAAGTCAAATTCAAATTCAAATTAAATTTATTGCATCCATAATGTACACACAGGTGGAAAATATAAGTTACTGAAACAATTATGGACCCTGTCGGGCACAGCAACATTCTAGAATCAGATACAGTCAGTGTCTAGGAGAGAGGAATGGCGCTCAATATCAAGTCAAGTCCTCTCTCACTCTTCATCTTTTTGCCTTTGCCCAATGTTATTTGTAGTCGGTTAAACACGTTTTCTTCTTCCATTCGCCCCTTTCAACAATCATCATCTTCCAGCCCTTGTCCCATGTTACTTGGGGTCGTCGCAACACGTTTTATTCTTCCATACCGTCCTGTCCCCCGCCACGCTATCACTGACTCCCTTTTCTTTCAAAAAACGCCTCACACAGTCCATCCATCTTTTCTCTGGCCGTTCCCACTCTCTCCATCCATCCACATTGATATTCATAACTCTTTTAGTAACATGCGTTTCATCCCTCCTCATAACAAGACCATACAAGGACAAACGGTTTCCTTTCAACTTTTCTGTCACTGACGCCACTTTCAAACTTCCTCTAATATACTCATTTCTCACTATATCCATTCTCGTCACTCCGCACATCCATCTCAACATTCTCATCTCTGCTACATGCAATCTCTTTTCATCCATCTTTTTCACTGCCCAACATTCTGATCCATACAGTATGGCAGGGCTAATAAATAAAAAATGAAGCCTGTAGCAAGTCATCATCATCATCATCAGTCTTTTAATATGCCCACTGCTGGGACACTGGCCTCCTCTCTGCGAGAGAGCTAATGAAACCTCTTTAGTCCATTTCAATAGTCACGCTTTATTTCTCATTCACTCTTTTTCTTTCAACGGCAAAGCAACGATCTCTGTACTTATTTGAATGAATATTTGATTTTATCCATTCGGCCTTCTTTTCCAAAATCAATTCCAATGCAATTGTATGACTAATCAATCCATATCAACGTTCGAGTGACGATCATTGCATGAATAAGACTGTTATTCTGCAATTTTTCTTATGAATCACTAAGTCCCAAATTAACCTAATTCCTTCTATGATAAGTGAAGCATGTGTCACGATGATTGTCCAATTTTGGTTTGAACTTAGGTGCTACCCAACATTAACGCCAACATCGAGGCGATAACGCAACAAATTATCAATTGTTGCAGTATCAGAATAATTGTCCAACGTTGCTGTGAACTTCGGTGTTAACCAACATTGGCGCCAACATCGCAGTGATAACGACTCAAATTATCCTGTGACCTAAATATGATGCAAGGGATATTATTAAATACAATGTATTATATCACTGTAGACCTGTGGATTTAATTGAACATGCAAATGAGGTTATAATTTTATGAACAGTTATTGTAAAGCTTGCGTTTTCCTTAATTTCTTGTATGGACCGACTTCGACTTACAATTATATATACTAAATACAATCCGTGTTTAACAGATAAGCCAACTTGGCTGACTTTGAAAACCAAAGAAGTAAAAAAATCTATACCAATATTATAAAGAGGAATTAATTTTTTGTTTGTTTGTTTGTATCGAATAGGCTCCGAAACTACTGGACCGATTTTAAAAATTCTTTAACCTATGGAAAGGTACATTATTCCCGAGTAACATAGGCTATAATTTTGACTGGAGTGAAGCCGTGGGGGTCAGCTATATTGTAATAAAGAGAGACGACAAGTACAAAAAGGTACAAAATCTTGCTTGGTCCTTTTTTCGGAAATCCTAAAACTGCAACTGAAAAAAAGGTCTGAAAGCCGAAATGTTAATAAAATAAACGGTAAAGCAAAACTAATCTGAGCCACGTAGAGATCTCAATTCACATCCGAAAGATTAGATTAGATATAATCGCCGAATTGTACCCCTTTGATGCGAAGTTAATCTTAATTTACTTCTTTCTCGATGAATAATAATATTTTTTTCAATTCCAGGATTACAACGGCAAAGACATATTTATTGGCGTAACGTCAATAGGTATCGTCGTGTTTCAGAACAACATCAGAGTGAACACGTTCTCTTGGAGTAAGATCGTCAAGATTTCCTTCAAGAAGAAACAGTTCTTTATACAGCTGAAGAGGGAACCTGTAAGTATATTATCCATCCTTTAATATTTTAAATGCGAAAGTAATTCTGTCTGTCTGTTTGTTAAGTTTCATGCGTAAACCGCTGAACCAATTTTGATGTTGAAATATATTGGGCCTTGGAGAAGGACATAGGAGACTTTTTATCCCGGAGTACGTACCCTTGGAATAATTACCGACTTTCGCTTTTCGCTGCGCAGAAACCCACCGCGAACCTCCGCAGTGACATGAAAATGATGCTGCGCAGTGACTCTCGGAGTGGTCCTAGCCGCCTATAGGTTTGATTCTACATGTACCTATTACTTCTCCTAACCAAAGTACTTCTTTCACAGTCAGAAACCTACGACACAGTTCTTGGCTTCAACATGCGCTCCGGCAGAGCAGCGAAAGCGTTATGGCGCTGTAGTGTAGAACGACACGGCTTCTTCAGACTGCGGGCCCCTAGGAGACGCGCCTTGTTGGCTGCTCTAGGGGCCTTGGCCGGGCTAGCAGCCCCAACTGTGCCCAGGACTGAGACTATGGCGCTGGAAGATGCGAGGAGATCTAGGTCGACCAATAGGAGTTTTGTTAGGTAAGAATTTGGTTTTATCATCAACCTAGGGGAGATCGGTTGCCAGTATATTCGGATGCAGCTGAATACCAGGATTTTACATGGAGCTACTATGTATTGTAACGTTGTTACGCTGGGCCCTCTGCCCTCTTGCCAGCTTGCTCAATTTGAGGGAACCTCACCAGACCAAGTTATTAATTGGTTAAAGTGAAAGCAGACAACAGTGAAAACAGACTGAAGAATATTTATTTTACAATGAATGTCCTCGAAAAGAGCGGTTTTCCAAGCAACCAAACTGTGCGGAAAGTGTCACTTTTTTTCACTAGTGCTTTTTACTTTCCTGTATTTTTTTTATTTTTAACTCCAACGTCAGCCCGACGCATAGAGTTTTTATTATTTGAGAAAAGTTTTAAAAATTAGTTATGTACAAATTATCATTCATATAAAAGGTAGAATAAAACTAATACTTCATTTTAGGCGTTTTTAATTACTCTAGATTTAGATTTTGATCAATAAATTAATTTTAAATATTAATTAAATATATTTGGCAGAACGTATATTTTGTTGTGCCTTATTGCGTTACGATGTGACAGCTATTTGCACATGCGCAGTAGATATGCCCGAGGAACTATTAGTTAATCTATGGATATGCTGAACGCGCTTGAATAAGCCCGCCATTTCATTAATTTCATTTTATTAATTTATTTATTTCCTCGCACAATGCATAGTAAAATGTTGTATGATACACGTACGTAAGATGATTTCCGACTCGTGTCGATTTATCCACTCACTCACTTCGCTCGCTCGTGAATAAAAGTGCCACTCATCGGAAATCACCTACCTTCCGCACTTGTAGCATAAATAACTATATCGCACAAAATTATTAGAAGAATACTCACCGTACAGTATTGACACACAGCGTTTTAGAAGATAATAACAAGATTATAAAACGATGGTTATAGTACAAACAGTAACTAGCCTCGGCGGGCTCTAAAGATGAAGTGACGACTGGGAGGAATGAGAGTGCATGGGAAGGAGAATGTGGCGTTCTGAATTTGAATTGAAAATCGAATGATAATGTGAAAATGTGTGGTCTGCTATAAAAAGGTTGCCAGTAATAAATGATCGGAAGAGTATGGAAGGAAGGAGCTCGTCAAAACGTGATAGGTCAGAACTTTGCGTAAAGGCAGTTGAGGCGCTGTAGTATAGAACGACACGGCTTCTTCAGGCTGTGGGGCTCCCAGGAGACGCGTTGTTGGCTGCACTGGGGGCCTTGGCCGGGCTAGTCCCTCAGACTGCGCCGTGCACTGAGACCATGGCGCTAGAAGATCTAGGTCCACAAAAAGTTTTGTTTGGTAAGAATTTGGTTCCAACCTTGGGTGGTTCAGATGCAGCTGAATACAACCTACTTGTTAGAGATACGACCATAGTGTGCATGTATTTGGCTATGCTAGTGATTAAGCTGTATTTCATGTATGTTGGTGATGAAATAAACTACTTTCCCATTTCGTTACCCATATATCAATATGCAATGTTAATGTCAATAATTTATCTCTCACAGACGCAGTAGTTCCCGTACCCGTGAACGTTCAGTGAGCTGTGCCTCTCCGGCCGGCATGCGTGGTTCAAGGGTCACCGCACACACGGAACCCCCGCCCAGGCCAGCCTGGACTGATGTCAGCAGACCTGTGTCTGAGATACAGTGAGTACATCGCTCTTACGCATCAGATTTTTTTTTCTTTTTTTTCAGCCGCGGGGCACACCATGTACAATAAATAAATAAAATAAAATATTATATAATATTATACTATTGCGGTAAATGATGCATTTGTGGTATGGCAGGCTAATGTTTTTTTTTTTATTTTAATTGCCCAGTGCACACCAACTTGTCGACGATGCGGAAAAGCACGATTGCAAACCACGATTTACGCACATAACAAACCACAGATCAATTATGTATTGTATCGCGGTTGCCTTCCATTCACAATGCATGCAATAAAGGTGAAGGATTTAAAAAAAAAAAAAAAAAAATTTTTAGGCTCGCATTTGACCACTACGCTAACTCATCTGATGGTAAGCGATGATATGGTCGACTTTGAAGTATGCTTACCTAGAAGTAACCCATTCACTCTTGACTTAAATAATGCCAGGTTGAGACTCCAGCAGGGAATGCCAGTCCTTAGCTGTACGCACTACAAAAGTAATTAAAATAATGTTCTTTTCAAATTACAGCGATGGTGACTTCTTAGAACGTGTTCTACGAATCCCACTCTCCTATGTTGACGAATCAGAGTCCGGCTCAGAAGGGAACGAGACCAATGAATGTAATGGTGGAGTGCGCATACGACTCGAAGCTGGCGCCGACGGATTGTTCGGCTTCAACGTGAGAGGAGGGGGCGGAGCGCCCGTACTCGTGTCTAGAGTGGCTAGCAGGACCAGGCTGCAGCTGCAGGAAGGAGATCAGGTAAAAATGCACTTTATAACTTTTACATAAAGTTTATCTTATCTTATGGAGGGGCCGAGAAGCAACTCGGACACTTCGACCTATTGGGATCTATCATTACGCCAAAGTATTATATGCCACAGTATTATTATGCTAATAAAAGTTATGCTAAGAGGGGGATACCCTTTGTCTCAGTCTGTCACACCTCTAATTTATCTACATTTTAAAAAGTTTTTACATTGATGGTCACTGAGAGGATAATGGGATTTGAATAGGACCACATAGCAGTTTATGAACAATATTTGCTATCTGTTGCCTTACGTAAGAATTCGTATTTATTTTCAGGTGATATCAATAAACGGGCAAGACGTGGATGAAATGACTCACGAGCAAGTTGTACAAATGATCAGAAACACGAGAGGAGTTCTCACGTTGGTTGTGAAGCCTAATGGTGAGTTTTATAACTGAACATTATTCTTGCTTGTACAATTGTACGAATGTTTTTGGGGGTAGGTGGAACAGGGTGTAAAGTTCCACAAACCTCAATTGAAAAGGGAGGATCCTCCGACCAGACGGGTGTTGTGTCTGGCCCGGGCAACTGCCCAACGGTTGTTGTCGGACTGTTGTATCTGTTCTAATCGCGCCGAAAATTTTACTTGCGCGATGCAGGATTTGTGTGACGTCATGTCATTAGTTAGTAAGTGGCGGCGTCGGTACCGCTACATGTTTATTTACCGTATAAAAGTGATAGGCCGCGTTTCTCACTGCTAAACTATCGCAGAATTAATGTGACAAATTGTCATGCACGCGTTATCTGCTGTGATTGGTTGAATGAATTTTGAACAGCCAATCACAGCAGAAAACCGGCGAGTATTCGTCGATTACGTTAACAGCCCGATATTCGAGTTTTGAGAAACCGGGGGATAGACGTGCATATTTGACGTGTACGACCGAACGACTTATAAGAAACAAGACACTGAAAGACGTGATAAAAATTGCATAAATCATTGTGTAAAATGTCTGAATTATAAAAATAGATAGTTTCACTTATTAATAAATCTTCTGTAAGAGTTACTGAGTCAGAAAATAATATAGAAATTAGCTAGTTAAAGCCCTCCGTGACACTTTGTGTGAAATTCGCTATAATTCAATCTTATTGATATGTTGACCCACGATAAGGGCGATTCATCCCATCCAAATTCATAGACCAATAATAGACTCCTCCTTTTTACGGAAAAACTGGGTACTTATATAATTTCTGAAACATTAAATCCACACTAATATTATAAATGCAAAAGTAACGTTTTTTAGGGTGCCGTACCCGAAGGGTGAAAACGGGACCCTATTACTAAGACTCCGCGGTCCGTCTGTCTGTCTGTCGGTCTGTCACCAGGCTGTATCTCATTAACCGTGATAGCTAGACAGTTGAAATTTTCACAGATGATGTATTTCTGTTGCCGCTATAACAACAAATACTGAAAACAGAATAAAATAAATATTTAAGTGGGGCTCCCATACAACAAACGTGTTCTTTTTTGTCGTTTTTTGCAATAATGGCACGGAACCTTTCGTGCACGAGTCCGACTCGCACTTGACTGTTTTTTTTTTCCTTTTCACGACTAAACGGCTGAACTGATTTAGGTGAAATTTTGTATGGATATAGTTTGAGACCCTGCGAAGGACATTAGTTTTTATCCCGGTAGTGTTCCCTTGGGATAATGAAACACTTTTGAAGTGGGTGAAGGCAGAAGCTGACTTCAGTGGTATATAAAATAAACATACTTAAACCTCTTTCCAGCCGTCTACGCGCCAGAAGACCCAGGTGCCGAGGAACCCGAAGCCTGCTTCGTGCCCCTTTACTCCGAAGAAGCTCGACACGAAGGTGACGCGCTAGAGCAGTCCATACTGTTGCTGGGCGACGGGCTCGCCAGCGGGAATGCGCTCAAGCAGTACGAGACACTGCTCAGGAGGCTGCCTGATGAACCCACCAATGTGTCCAAACTGCCCTGTAACTTGAATAAGAACCGGTACAGGGATATTGCGCCTTGTAAGTTGAGATATTTCAACAATGCAGTACTAGAGTAGGTTATAAATAGGCTTAGGAGAAATAGAAAAAAATCTTTTCTTCCAAACCCATCTGTGGTGTTAACTGAAAACTTAAACTTTTTTATTTATAACTTTTTAGTTAACATTTCATTTTTTGGAATTAGGCGCGTACATTTAAACATATAAGTGTTAAATATTTTTGATATCACCTCTTAGAACCCATTTTTGATTCCCCACATGATGGGTTTGGAAGAAAAAAATATTGGGCTCCCACAATAAATATGCGCCCAAAACCCAATATTTTTCTATTTTCCAATTGTAGCCAGTGACACTTGCAAGGTTAAGATAAATCGATTGACGTAAGAATCATCAAAACCGGCCTACACGTTTGGTGTATAGAACGCCACATAGGAACAAACATACATACATAGACTGATAAACACATTACCTTCCTTCGGCAATCGGGTAAAAAGAGAGTGCATCTATGTTTGCCCAAACATTTCTGATCTGAGTCGTTTGCTAGTATCCGTTGAGATTGTCCGCCATGGCAGAAATACGATCGGCATAAATATAGATTACTAGCTGACCCCCGCGGCTTCGCTCCCGTAAACTGTCTAACTACCCTACCTACCATTACTACCCTACCCTACCTACCCTACCTAATGAAAAAAAAAGCATAAAGTAAACCATCTACTAAATAGTGCGAACAAAGCCTAAACATTTGGTTTGAATAGGTGAGCCCGTTCTTGAGTTATAAAATTACAACGAAAAGTGGAATAAGTTTAATTTTGCTGCAGTATTACAGGCTTTTAAGAAATAGCTTTAGGGTGCTTTTGGTGGGAAGTTGCCCCAATGATATTACGGCCACCACACGCGCTTTGAATGGTTAACTAACTTGTTTTTTTTTTTAAAGTAACTAGGTCACAGATTCACCTAATATGTTTCCTGACTGGTTGTTAGTAATTTTTTTGATAGAGAGAATTAAAAAAAAATCATGGGAACTAATAATTAACGAACATGTTTATATTTCTTACAGACGACTCAACGCGAGTGATACTGAAGAACGGACCAACAGGCGACTATATCAACGCATCATACATCAATATGGAGATATCGAACTCTGACCTGGTGCTTACTTACATTGCAACACAAGGTAAAGCTAATAATTATGACAGTATATTACTAATTAGAAAATTAAGCAGCTAAATCCTTCGATCAGTAATATACTAGATGACCGGTAAGCGCTTCAAAAACGGGTCGAAAAATAAGAACACAAATACGGTTGTGGTCTTATTTCAAATTAGTATGGCCCAATCATAGCCAACATTAATCCGTCAAAATGCCGCAGTGTGTGTTCAAAATTTTTACAAATAACCACCCTAACACCGAGATTTTGGAAGGATTATCTTGTTTTCGGTAAGTTTATATCATTAAGTGTTTTTCATAAAGTAAAAACCGAATTAAATAGTAAATATGAATCAATTACAAAATATTATGATGGTTTGACCAACGTTTGAGTCGACAACTCGCCAACTATTGTAACAAACATCGACTGTTCTGGAGCTTTTTAATTTAGACTTTAAAACATGCGTGTAAGATTAAATTTGTTTTGATGTATGTTGAGCAGCGAAGATAGGTCATAAAAATTTATTGCTCTTTGTACAAGCTTTGTGAGTGCAACTTTAAGCATTGCATTTAAGGTTGAATTTGTATTAATGTATATTTATTTCATCTAGAATTCTTAGAATTACGTAAACTCAATTGGCGACAGTTTTAAAGAGATGTTTTGAATGGGATTGTGTATCTAGTGGCTTATTGATCGAAGACTAAATCCTACTATTTAGCATAAAAAAATAAACATATCATAAAAAGTAGGGCAGCTAAATAGTAGGGCTAGGTTAGATTCAGATGCATGTTATTAATAACGTACGACGCATAGACGCATGTTTATCGAGCCTTGTAGTCAGCAACATCAGGTATGTCGTCTCGCGAGCCCTGTATTGCAAGCATTAATAACAAAAATAGTAGTCTTTGCGAATCAACAGGCAAATACAGACAACTAAGGTCTGATTTCTGAATTGAGTATTTGATGTTAAGGTTTCCCTAGTCGACGGCACGAACTATTTTGTGCGCATGGTTAAAATGCATGCTATCTCATCCGACAACACGTGTGAAAGAGATAGATGCTATGAGGAGCAGTAAGAAGCTAGTTCGCGTACGAATTAGCACTTTTACAAGTTTGTAGCTAAATGGATGATAATTTAGGACGAAAACGAGCGCGCAAAATTTTATAAACAGACCTTTGGGAGTATAGATATCATCAAGAAACGACTATTTTCAAAATAAAATTATTT
The DNA here is from genome assembly GCA_949775005.1 of Orthosia gothica. Lineage (NCBI taxonomy): Eukaryota > Metazoa > Arthropoda > Insecta > Lepidoptera > Noctuidae > Orthosia > Orthosia gothica. Next base: position 8,776,161 of record OX459050.1, read on the forward strand.
ACATTGTTGAATTACTAATCTATCCCTGTATGGTGGCTGTTTTGCAATTTTCCTTCTTCTTATGGTATTTATTTCCGCCCAAAGATGCGTTAAAATATGGAACTTTCGACGCTCATAACTTTCAAATATATATTTTTTTTACTTTTTTGTTTCCATACAGGGCTAGATACTGATGAGACAAATTGATACCATTTTTTATTTTGAACGTACATCGTCCAACAGTGAAGTAATCGCCAGATTACGTTTGTATGGAAGAATTATCGACTAGTGTAACCTTAAGAACGTTTCAAACCCTACTTTAGTGCCAAATTATGACAGGTTTTCAGGCTTACTTATAGTTCGACAAATACTCAACTCGTTCATAACCTCTAAGGCTTTAGACAGACGGACTGCATTTCAACTGCAAATTTGCAGTTCGGATGCAGTTTGAATGCAGTTGACACGACTGCAATAGAACTAACTACCAGGCCCCTCAGAAAGTATTGCGAAAAAAAGTTTTTATATATGGGAGACTGGCCAGTTATAATGTTTTTCGAAAATATGATTATTTATAAGTAAAAATAAGTAAGTTCCAATTTCAAAATTTCCCTCCACATTTTTTGCGAGTTAATTCAAAGTATTGTGTCTCACTGAAATATGGATCTGCGCCGGGAACATTTTAGAGCTATGATTTTATACGATTTCAAGTGTCGCCTGAAACCGGATGAATCGTACGATAGACTTCAAATGGCATTCATGGATGAAGGCCCTTCCAAGGCAACCGTGTATCGTTGGTATAACGAATTCAAGCGCGGTCGACCAACTTTGGGGGATGACGAAAGAAGCGGTCGCCCTTTGACGGCTGTTACCGAAGAAAACGTGCTAGCAGTGAAAAATTTAATCCAAGACAATAGGCGAATTACATATCAGGAGATTCAACACATATTGAAGATTGGATCGGGAAGCGTTCACGAGATTCTACACAGCCATCTTCGCGTGAGGAGGATAGTATCACGCTGGGTGCCGCACAACCTCACCGATGCTCAGAAGCAGGCCCGGGTGGAATGGTGCCGTGATATGCTTAACAAATTTGAAGCAGGCTCGTCTCGGCGTGTTTACGACATCGTTACAGGTGATGAGTCCTGGATTTATCAATACGACCCAGAAACCAAGCGCCAGTCGACTGTTTGGGTGTTTCAAAATGAGCCAACGCCTACCAAAGTGAAGCGATCTAGAAGCGGGGGTAAGATTTTGATCGCTAGCTTTTTTAATTTGACTGGCCACTTGGTATCAATTCCCTTACGGGATCAAAGAAGCATTAATGCCGAATGGTATACTACCAAATGTTTGCCAGAAGTTTTCTCTGTTATAAGCAACAAGCGACCAAACACAGGGCTCCGCGGGCTACTGCTCCACCACGACAATGCACCTGCGCACACCGCACTCAAAACGAGGGACTTCCTGGACAGCACGCCAGTCAAACTCCTGGGTCACCCTCCTTACAGCCCTGATCTAGCACCGTGTGACTTCTTTTTATTCCCAAAAATAAAAAATCTGCTCAAAGGGATACAATTTTCGTCGCCGGAAGATGCGCTGGCTGCGTTCGAGCAGGCTGTAAACGAGGTGTCTGCGGCGGACTGGAAAAAGTGTTTTGAAAACTGGTTTAGGCGCATGAATCTTTGTATAGAGGCTGGTGGAAAGTACTTTGAAAAGATTTAATAAAAATATATGTACGTATAGAACAATTTTTTTTAGTTTCGCAAAACTTTCTGAGTGTCCCACGTATGTGTCAACTGCATTCAAACTGCAAATTTGCAGTTGAAATGCAGTCCGTCTGTCTAGAGCCTTATACTCAATTCAGAAATAGGCACTAACCGCCAGTTTCCCAGCTCAAAATTATCGGAGAATTAATGTGACAAATTGTCAAGCACGCGTTATCTACTGTGATTGGCTGTTGAAAATTCATTCAACCAATCACAGCAGATAACGCGTGCTTGACAAATTGTCACATTAATTCTCCGATAATTTTAAGCTGGGAAACTGGGGGTAAACCTCTCTTACACTAGGAGTTCACAAATAGCGCTGGAATTGCATTGGGTTGTTTCCCATGACTATCTTAAAAATTTTGGATGCTCGGTGTTGGAGACGTCTAAATTGGTTTCTTCTATTTTTAGCTATTAATAATAAAGTTTTAATCATTCATCTTCAGGACCCCTATCAACAACAGTCGGCGACTTCTGGCAAATGGTGTGGGAGTCAGAAAGCAGTCTTATAGTAATGCTAACAGTACTCACAGAGCGGGGCAGGGCCAAGTGCCACCAGTATTGGCCCAAGGTTGGCAACACGCCGCTGAAGGCGACCAACAGTCTGACTATACTGACAAGTAGTGAACAGAACCATGGACATTATGTTAGGAGAGAGATGACTATGAAGGTATGTTGTTGTTTTATTTTTTCATAGTAATGCTAACAGTTCCCACAGAGCGGGGTAGAGCCAAGTGCCACCAATATTGGCACAATGTTGGCAATTCGCCGTTGATAGCGGCCAACAGTCTAACCATACTATCGTCTAGTGTTAGGAGAGAGATGACCATGTAGGTTGGTTGACATTTAAGCTTTGTTTGTATATTGACAGATTTAGCGCGCCTGTTAGAGACAGAGCAATGCGCGTCAGCCTCTGAATGAACTCGTAATTCAAAGAAATAAGTTTGAGTCCAACATTAGTAACAAATTTCGTGGAATTTTAGAATTAGACATCTTAGAATAAAGATTTATCTCAGTACTCAAAATTAAAAAACATTATCACAGTAAAAATATACAAACAGTATGCAAACTACCTACAAAATGTCGAAACGGCACACTTACACAAACATACGTGACCACTCGTCGTAACGCGGGACTTAGTACTGACATTACCTCGAAAGTGCCCGAGCGGTGTCGTCGGTAGTTTCCATACTGTTTGTATATTTTTACTGTGACATTATTATAGTTTATTTTTTTCCTTTTTCATTATTATAGTTTTTTCATCAATAGGATGGACCCTAACTGTATTACAATCTAGCCTTATAAATAGACTAATAAGTAATTTAAATATAACACTGTCTATTACACTGTCTTAAGGCGAATACACTTCGTTCTTGTGTTTGTTTGGTAGAACTTTTATACTATTTACATTCACTAACTCGAACGGTTTTGTTCTTTTTAGTCTTGTCACTATGTTTGTGTGTCGATTTTATACCAAGAACCTATAACCCCTTGAGTGCTAATTAACAGACACAATAGAAAAACAATTGTTTTGGAAAAAAAAGGTCCCAAAATGCACTCAAGCACAGAGTTGTCAAATTAAATAGTACCTGTGCGACCGAGCTCTGCTCGGGTGAAAATAAAGAACACGACGTTTTCTAAGAATGAAACCTAGCTAGATCGATTTATCGCCCCCGAAACCCCCTGCATACTAAATTTCATGAAAATCGTTGAAGCCGTTTCTGAGATTCTGATTATATATATATTATATATACATTTATACAAGAATTGCTCGTTTAAAGGTATTAGACGTGCTGTTATCTTGATCAGCAGATCGGAAGCCTGGACCTGGTATTAAAAAATATCTGGTATTTATACCGACCAAAAATAAAAAAATGATGTGTTTAAATATCTTTTTTCTTTGATTAACAGGAGAACACCGGAGCGTGTCGCAACGTAACTCAACTACAGTACACAGCATGGCCGGACCACGGAGTGCCCGAGGACGCCTCCGCATTCATCAGCTTCACGCAGCTTTGTAGCCAACTGAGGAAACATGCGGCCTGTAAGTCTTGAAAATATTTTTCTCTACATTGTCTATTATGTCACACATTGCCTAAGAAATTCGTTTCGAAATATGAAAATTTTGACTAAAGATTATAAAATAAAAATTAAAAAAAAAACAAAATTACATAATAACAGTTACGAAATGACTTTTGTATGGATCTTTATGTAACTGGCAGAATGATGAAAAGCGCGCGTTGATTGTGTTTTTAGTCTAAACGTTTCTCTCTCGAAAAACGACTCGCATCTAGCTTTCGACGTTCGCCTTCGGCTTACGTCGTAATTGGCTACATCGCTCGTGTTAAAATCACGACTTTTTATGCTTGACACGAAATTTACTATTTAATGATCATAATATAGATATAAGGGGTACTTAGCAATACCGTCACAAAATCGACCAGTCTGTAGAAAGAGACAAATTTACTTTAAGTCTAATACCTGTCTTCTTAAGACATTATGAAACAGCCTATGACGTGAACTGATTAGTGTTTTAGAAAACAACAACTATTGGACGTATGATCGCCTTGTTAGTCTGTCTCTGTATACGGAACATGTGAAGGATGCAACCGGTTTATGAAGACTAGCGAGTGTCTCATCCTCAGCCTGTTTTAATGTTCCCACTGCTGTAACAGGCCTCCTCTGTGAGTGGGAATGGGCCGTAATCCGCCACGCAGGCACAGTACGAATGAACGTCTGATGGTTCCCATTCGTTCGCTCGTTCGTAATTTCCAGCGTCCTAATAAAGATGAACGCGCACCTAGGCGCACCGCAAGAACCGCACGCACCGCAGTCGTCGCATTTTATACATCTTTACATATAATAACGAAAATATTGACATAATAATGTACAAAAGTGAATACGATGCATGCGCCTCGTCCGCCAGTAGCGAACGTCAGAGTTACGTCACAGCGCCAGGTGCCTAGTTATTTTGACCAAGTAGTAGTAATATTCGTAACACTTATTTTAATGAATAATTTCTCCCCCAGTAATACCAACAGTCGTAGACCCAGAAGAGATCGAACAGGAACGCGAGCTCGACCCACCCATGATCGTGCACTGTTCGGCCGGAGTGGGTCGCACGGGCGCGCTAGTGCTGTGCGAGGTGGCACTGGCGCTAGCGGCTCGCCGCCAGCCGCTCTACCCGCTCGACCTAGTGCGGGCCATGCGGGCACAGAGACCTATGTGCATACAGAATGCTGTGAGTATACACTACCCTACTAGAAAACTTTTTACTAGAAATAATACAAAACCTTTTTCCACTGCCTTGTCTATTATGAAACATATTGCCTAAGAAATTCGTTTCGAAATACGAAATGACTTGTATGGAGTTATGATAATATCATTATGTAACCGGCAGAATGATATTGAACCTGTTACCTCTCGAAAAAGCGGTTTTAGTCTGAACGTTTCTAATAAATTTTTGTTGGAACTTATTTGCATTTAATTAAGTAAGCTCTTTGGGTAGTGGAAAAAAAAACGTTCATGTCTAGCATAAAAAACTCGCATGTAGCTTTCGACGTTCGCCTTTGGCTCACGTCTTAATTTAAGCCCAGCACATAAAACTTGCCCAGAATCTCAATTTTGAATATTGGCAGGTTTAGTTAGTTCAGTCACAGATAATATAATACTAGCATACAGATACCTCATCCCATACAAAGAAACCTTGCCGACGTAACTAGCGTTCTTCGTTTGATTATTTTTACAAGTAATTCGATTGTGTTCAGTTCTGTTTAACTGTTATAGATGGTGTTAGCATCGACTTGCAAGTAAAATGGTTGTCTCGGTTCATGACTATTTTTTCCTTTAAATACAGTGACGATTTGTTTTATAGTATTTTTTTGCACGTTTTTACAGTTTATTTGTACCAAAATGTGTTGCAATACAAATTTAAAAATCGATTGGCATGCCTCAGAAATGTAAAACCGCGCCATCTATTGGCATCAATTTTCATGATCCGTTCAAATAATCTTTGAAATGTGAATTAAGAACCCAATATTCCATAATTTTGTACTTAGGAGAGTTGATTATACAAGAGCATACAATTGTTAAGATCAATTCTAGAAAATGTTAATTTTACACACAATTCAATAACCAATCTATTCATATCGCGCCATCTAGTGATATTTATTGTAACCAAATTTTTTTGTAAGCGCTGCGACCACGTGTTTCCGTACTTAAGAGCGGACTCTAGTCAACAGGAATTTGAAAAATAGGTATTTGAAGAAACTATTGCCGTCGCGTCACCTCCAACCTCACCCCGTAAAGTGCGAAAGGGACAACTGCAGCTCAGGCTGATTTTACCTACAAAAACTTTGACTAAAAGACGTTTCGTATTCTGCTGTTTTCTTCATGAAACTGGTCTGATCTAAAAATTATTATATCAAAATTTAGAGGAAAAGTATATCTATGCCTCTATAATTTTCTTTTTTCTAAAAAACTTATCAATTTTGTCTGAAAGCCGTCTGAACATGGCGGTAAAAACGGGCATTTTTTTCGGGTTTTTGGATTGTCATATTTATTTTAGTGATTATGTTTTTGAAAAAAGGAAATGATAGGGGTACGTACTAATTAGACCCAGATTTTATGAGAAAAAATCATTGCTATAGAGGCATTATCCACGAAGAAAACAGCAGAATGTTTTTGTATGGAGAAAGTCTCACTAGAGTCCCCTCTTAAGGGAAGCTTATACCATACAATATCATAGTCACTAGAGACACCTTTAAAAAAAGACCATTTGATTAAACAAATATTTAGCGTATTTACTAAATTAATTTCTTCTTTCACAGAGCCAGTACAAGTTCGTATGTGAAAGCATACAGACAGCCTACGCCCAGGGAATAACGCAGAACTCTTCGGAAAGCGGCTCCAACTGATAGTGAGCCCACTCCCTTCCCTTGCCAATTATTTAGTGTACAGTCGATGTAAGACCTGACTGATCTTATTAGGAATGTTTGTTTATTGTATACGCCGAATGTGGTAACTTAGAGAGAGATACTGAACGACTTAGGTGAGAAAATAGGCAAAGGTTTAGTGGAAACTCGACGATAGCTCCGTCAGAATACAGCTGAAATTAGTATAACAGAGTGGTTATCAAATAAGTCGCGTCTAAGGGTATATTGAAGTAAAAAACCATTTGAGACAGCACAAAATATGCACAAGATTTCGGTGACAAGGAAACGGAAATTCGTTTGTTCTTTTTTTGGATAAATACGTTTCCAAAATGAGACTTTGAAATGACAGTAAGAACATAATTACACCTTTTCAGTCACCAATAAATATTGTCTAGAGTAGACGATTTATCTGAACAAGTTCTAATGTACCGGTTCGGTGTATACGATGAATATTGAACGAAATAACAGTGTGTTCATGGTTTCAAGTAGTTTAACAACTTTTTACATGGTACAGAATGCTGTATAGTCAGAATAATATTAAGTTTTAACATGTTAAGAGATACAAGATGAAGAACGTGAAATGACCTGAGAATTCTTCTTAAAAAGTTGACCTATGTCACAGTTATGTTAAAAAAAGTATGGGGAATGCGTACGGTGTAGACTGCCATCTAGTGGCGTAAATTCGAAACTTTTTATCCTATAAATACTTGACAACATGGCTAAACAAAGATACTTCTGTGTTGCCACCTATGATTCCTGCACATACCCAGGAATCTCCACCCCCTACACCCCCTACCCCCCTATACTTGGAACAAACTTTTATCTTCTTGTATCTTTTAACAACCCAGTGATAAAATAATTTTCTATAAACTTTATTCACTTGTATTTATTTCTAGTATAATTCTACCAGTGGTTTGTATATTATTAATTTATAAAATTTTATAAAACGTTCGTTTCTTATTCGATTATCGATTAACAACTCGAATAATAAATAATCGATCCCACATATCACTGTTTAAACATAAGATAGTTTTATTTTAATGTTTATTATTTATTTTTAGATTTAATTTTTCTAACGCTTGCTGTGATTTTTCACTACACATTAATAATATATGAATGTAATTAATAATAGTCTTGCCTTTCCAACGAATTTAGTAATTTATTTGATATGTTGTATAATTTTAAAACGTGTTTGTAATAGTTTGGTGACAGGTTAACTCTACGAGAGAAGGTCCAAAATCTCGCAGAATATTCCTTAAAAATAAGATGTATTTCAATGAAAATATTCCGCGAACTTTTGGACCTAGCCCTGTGTGTCTTCAATGTCGATGTAATTCTATCAGCGAAGGCAATTGCCGAAAATTCATAATTGTATCGGATATACTACAGCAGGGGTCATCAATTTCTTTCATTTCGGTTCGGTTTTTTTTCAAATAATTATTATGACCGTATAGATATAAAACCTTACAGACGGTTTAAAGCCAACTCCCACCTCCGGCCTATACATCGTCACATGTTTTACTTTGTTTTCGCAATTGTTGTTGGGGTCGGCTTCCAGTCTTACCGGATTCAGCTGAGTACCAGTGTTTTACATGGAGCGACTGCCTATCTGACCTCCACAAACCAGTAACTGGGGTTCTAGGGGTCTTTAAGTCAAGAGTGACTAGGTTACTTCTAGGCAAGCGTGCTCCACCGTCGACCACATTCGCTTACCACCAGGTGAGATAGTGGTCAAGCGCGAGCCTACAAAGAATAAAACCGGCCAAGTGGGAGTTGGACTCGCGCACAAAGTGTTCCGTACCATTTTCGCAAAAAACGGCACAAAAATCCTATTTGTTGTATGGCAGCCCCCCTTAAATATTAATTTAATTCTGTTTTTAGTATTTGTTGTTATAGCGGCAACAGAAATACATCATCTGTGAAAATTTCAACTGTCTAGCTATCACGGTTCATGAGATACAGCCTGGTGACAGACAGACAGACAGACGGACCGCGGAGTCTTAGTAATAGGGTCCCGTTTTACCCTCTGGGTACGGAACCCTAAAAAAAAAAACCTTACCCCTCAGCAAGACTGGTGTCAGATCTCAAGCTTCTGCCTACCCGTAACTACTGTCAAAGTTAAAATTGAAATAATAAACTTAAATATTTAAAATACATAGATACAATATCAATGAAGATTTTGATGAGATGATTCGTTGTCGAATCGACGGCAGTAAATACAAAGCGCGGGATTATTTATTTATTAAATTACGTACTCAATAACCCAAGTAAATTATATTGTACTAAGGTCCACTCAAAATAGGTCGGCGGTCCGGATGGGGACTGCGGTCCGCCATTTGATGACTCCTGGACTAGAGCAATCGAAATGTTTCTATCTATTATCTTCTATACTTATATAATATTATAAAGAGGAAAGATTTGTATTTTTGTATGTACCGAATAAACTTAAAACCGGCCAAGTGCGAGTCGGACTCGCGCACGAAGGGTTCCGTACCATTTTCGTAAAAAACAGCAAAAAAAACACGTTTGTTGTATGGGAGCCCCCCTTAAATATTTATATTATTTTATTTTTAGTATTTGTTGTTGTAGCGGCAACAGATATACGTCACCTGTGAAAATTTCAACTGTCTAGCTATCACGGTTCATGAGATACAGCCTGGTGACAGACAGACAGACAGACGGACCGCGGAGTCTCAGTAATAGGGTCCCGTTTTTACCCTTTGGGTACGGAACCCTAAAAACTACTGGACCGATTTCAAAAACTTTCACCGTTGGGAAGCTACATATATCCCCGGGTGACATAGGCTACTTTTAATCTCTGTATTCCCACGGGAACGAGAACTACGCGGGTGATACGCGGGTCCTCTAGTAAATGATAATTTCGAACTGTACCATTACTATCGCCAATAGAATATTATTTTAAGGCGGTACCCCGAGCAAAACGCCGCGCAAGCCGTTTTTTGTGCTGTTTTTAGGAGCTATCTACTCGTTATTTAAAAAGAAATATCAATTAATAAAAATACATTAAATTTCTACATATTATTGATTCTAAAATGGTAGATTTAGTTTTTTTTTTAAATGTTGTATATATTTCACTAATCTACTTCCAAAAAAACATAAAAATGAGAAATAATTATTGATACTATGCATCTCCTCGTAAAGTGTTCATTGATTATTTTTTGTACTAACACTAATGGATAGACAATTTAATAACGAACATTTTTGTAGAATTATTTTTTTCAAAAGACCAAAGTTCGATTTTATAAAGATTTTATTCTAAAATCTGGGCGTATTCATTACTGTAATTCATGCGCCACCAGTGCCGCTAGACCAATAGGAACGCTCATATCTCATGCCGATTTTTTGGTCAGGGTACCGTCTTAACTAGACTGAGGTAGCCTGTCGCCAAAAATAACATATATTATCGCTTCTTTTCCTGTGCCATTTGTAATTTATATTCATAAGAAAAATTGTACATTTTTACTTTAATATATTTCTCAGAAGCAACATGTACTTTACGTTATTTTGTATTTAACTGAAACCCAGGATACAGTAATTTGGAAACTGTCTTACCCTCTTACTAATAAACGCGGCATAAAGTTATACCAGGTATAACTAAGGTATACCCATACATTTTCATAGGTTAATACCTGGTATAACTTTATTCTGCGTTTATTTGTAGGGTTAGTGTTCGATCGATATAAGTTATGGGGACCCAAAATTACGATAATATTGTATGATTATTATTACGTATAAGTAATATTTAAGTATAACGAAAACGATAATACGTAAATTATTGGAAATATATGGTATTTTTGCACTTTTAAAATATAGCATCGTGTTTGATTGTGTCGTAGAATCCTATTTGAATGATATTAATTATTAGGAATTCATTAACCGAATTAAGAAAATACATTAACTCCCAGTTTACCAGCTCTCAGTATCTGCTGTGATTGGTTAAATGAATTTTTAACAGCCAATCACAGCAGATAACGCGTGCTTGAAAATTTGTCACATTAATACTCCGATAATTTTGAGCTGGGAAACTGGGGGTTAGATTACTTACAAAATACGTCAATTTGTTCTTCATTATGTACAAAGAATTGAACGTAAACATTTGACTATGCAAGAATTTGTCTAACTCTTGCTGCCACTTCAATGGACCTCCTTTTCTCTCGTTTTCAACTAACTCATCATTCTTCTGTCGAAACCTTTAAAATTAACATAAATAAAGCAATAACACAGTAAAAATATACAAACAGTATGGAAACTACCTAGTCAAGTTTTTGGGAGCGTTATGACGATTAAATAAAAGAATATGAATACGTGTGAGCAGAAGCGGATGCTCTCATGTAATGTTCTAATCCTAGCGGTTACATGTTTCGACTTACGACTACTTAAAGTGCTAAATTAACAGAAATGCATGAAACTTTCTGGAAGGGCCACCCTAAACTGCAATCGTGCATTTCATGCTCTCACAGTGATTACTCGATGCGGTTCAGGTTGCATAACTACCTACAAACGCTCGAAGCGGCACACTTCACACAAACGTACGCACCGACGAGACCGCTCGGGCACTTTAGAGGTAATGTCAGTACTAAGTGCCGCGTCGCGACGAGTGGTCACGTATTTTTGTGTTAGTGTGCCGTTTCGAGCGTTTGTAGGTAGTTTCCATACTGTTTGTATATTTTTACTGTGGCAATAACTCCCTAATCATCGATTTTCCCGAACATATCAAGTACCCATAGATATTATACGTATATTATTCAGTAGATTACAGTTTACGAACGATTTGTAAATAAGTCGATTATATATAACTTCTAGGTCACATATTCAGACGGATACTGGTTTAGATATTACAGTTTTATCGTCTAACCTAGCTTAGACATTACCAGTTTATTGGCACATAAATTATATTGTTGATCAAAATATCTCGAATGATAATTAACAGTATATTGCATAGTAAATGAAGGATACTTGTACCTAAACTAGGTACATAAAGAAACAACTTTTTCACTTTCTACAATTTCTATAAACTCGTTCTTTGCTTTTATCAAGAGCAAAACACGGAAGCAGTGGGTGTCTCATCCCATACAAATAAACTGTGCCGACGTACTGTACTGATTATTTTTTGTACATCGATCGATTCTTTTCCACGTATATAGATGGTGATCTATCTATCGCCGTGGAACGGAACCGAACGCGATCGATTTACAAAAAAAAAACAGTATAATCAGATGAACAACGCTAGTTACATCGGCACGGTTTCTTTGTATGGGATGAGGCGTCTGTATGCTAGTATTATATTATCTGTGAGAGTTAGAACAGGCATCTTCTAGATGCGCCCGTTCCATCGCATGGTCGTAGGCCTCATCCAATGCTTGCCATAATGCAATATCGAGGAGAAGATTTTGGGCTAATTTTCAAACAAAAAATCAGATCCAGTGATTCTGAGTGACCTTAGTTTCTTTTATTATTCTGTATAGTGATCATGTGATAACAAACTCAGTGACGTTTTGTTGATAGGTACTCAACTAAGCACCAAAATCTTAATGAATTTTAAATGTTACCAATATTGTGTATAAATCTTTTGTGATTCACGACATGCATGGGCGAACTCACTGTGGGGCAGATGGGGCAGCCTGCCCCATCCTTCATCCTGTCTCGAAACTGAAAATTTACTCTTCAAGAGAATAAACTGTCAGATGAGTGCAAAAAAAATCTCTTAATTATCTGCATACTGGTTCGAGAAGCCCTCATTGGTTTTCCTGTCCTGAATCTCCGACAAGCTAAGTCCGTGTCTGAATTTTCAACAATTTTTCGAGTTTCCTTACTTTTGCCCCCACTCCTAAGCAAATGCTGGGTACGCCCATGACGACATGTATTGCCTCTACTGTTTTCTTTCTTTGGCTAGCTGTAGAATATCATCTGAATGAATTTGATGTACTAAACAATATCTTCATTCATATTTTATGATGATTATTTAAAAACCAGCAATATAGCCTAAAACATCCAACCCCAAATAATGGGATAATAGAGAGATGATGTTTATTAAGACTCCTTGTCGTGAAACTTCACCATCATTTGGTTTAATATTATACAGAATAATAATTTATATATAATATAAAATATGTTTTTTTTTGTTTGTGTATCTCGGCACCTTGGGGTCCCGGTCCTTCGAAAGCCGTGCGAGGAGTCGAAGCCAACTCTTAGAAGGCCCCGTTAGGCATGTATCAGGAAATGTGACACCAACCGACGACGATTATCCCTGTATGCACTACGCAACTGCACCCAAAGACAATCCCCGGTTGGTGCAGGACTATTGCAAATTATGGAGAAAAATTTATTGGGCTAAGTATAGATTTAGTGGATCGATTGCCCAAAACTTTAGGGAGGACTACCGGCCCATGCCCGACCACTGTTGAACTAAACGGCTTTAAAATGGCAGAGGTCGATTTGCACACTCAATTGATGAGCCCCCATAAAGGGTCGCTAGCACATTAGGGACGTAGCGCCAAGGGGGCAACAATATTGATAATTATGATATATTATAATATATATCAATTTAATTATTCTGCAAATTACTTCTCTCTAAATGTGTGACCTAATCTATACTGTGCCTATAACATTAAGTGATGATTGCCATAATTTATACATAATTACTAGTAGTAAGATATCTAACGGTAGATTTTGTATTATTAAGGATTCTATCATGATTTTTTATCAATCCTAACGCATGAAACCCCATACTACATTTTTGGAATATCAGCAATACAATTATGTTTCCAGTAACATTATTTTAGGTATAAGTAGTCTTCTATTTTTTTTTTTTGTAAATAAAATGAAGCATAAAACAAGTATTTTTTTTTGGTAAGAATAAACATAATTTTGCATTTTTCTCAACTGTTTGACAAAATAATACAGCATTTGATTAACACACTATTTCTTATATTAATGAATCGCATTCTATTTTGTCAACAATTTATAATTCTTACGTCCGTTTTCACTAACACTATTGGACATCTAAATATTATAGCACTTTTGGATTTTCAACTCTCAGCGCTGAGCCGTACGTTGCTTATCCAAAAGCGCGCCTTTATTTATACATCCATTTGCGTCCCTTCTATAATAATAGAAATATAATATAGAGTTAGTGTAAACGGTCTTGACTGTTAATAAAATAACGCACGCTTAAATATTTTATTTCATTATTTAATAAGTTTAATATTGAATTCGTTTTTTTTTTAATTTATTGCAGTGTCTTTAGGCTTTACTTACTAACAAATAGTAAATGTAACAAAATTATATTTCGTTATAATGTTTTGTATTTAATTCAATTATTTTAAGGCTATCCCGTCTTCGTTCCATTTTGTGTGTGGCTGACCAAACATTTTTTTTTTAAATATTATATAAGCAGGCTACAAACAACGCCTTTCACATAGTCATTATTCTTTGTATAACGTCTGTGCAGTACAACTATTTTCTTATTGTCGTTCGGCAAACTTCGTGTTTCGTCAGTCGTCTGCTTTCTATCAGTTGCCCTTTGCAATTGGTGCAGACCGGACGCTCTCAATCAACTTGGAAGAATATAAAGTTGTTAATAATTTTTTAACTTATTATTTATTTATTTATTATATACTAAGAAAATGGAAAGAAAGCTGCTAAAGTTAATAGTTCACACGGACTAAAAAAAAAACAACAATAAAGTACTTAGTTCTGAATACAAATTTTTATACACGATAAATCTAATAATTGATGGACATGGAAATTAAGCATTCGTTTGTATTCGGCAATGCGATGATTGCCGAGGGACATTTAGAAAATAGTTGTACTGTACACACCTTTTTAAAAATACAAAATATATTATTTTCTTTCACAAGTGAGTTTTCCCTTTTTGTCTTTCCTTTTTGAAATAATAACCATCTGTTCACTATGGCTATGATATTACGAAAAATAGAATTTCAATCATGAAAAAACTTTGCAATAAATTAAGTTTTTATAAATTAAATGTAGTGTTAGTTCTGTGTGAATGACTGATGTAGTTCTAAGTGTTTTTAAATGTTCAATTATTTTGTAGGAGAGTGCGGATCTAATATAGCCCATTGTAATGTTTTCTATCTTGTGATGTATATTGAAGTGCTGTGCGTTTTTTTATGTCAAATAAAAGTTTATTGATTTATTTTGGTGTTTCATTTATCCTATACCAGCCTGTAAGGGTTCTAACACCTCACCGTCTCACCCGGACAGAGTAGAAGCTAAGCGACGGGTCACTCCAAAAATGGTTGTATGTACATAGCATATTGACCCTTGTCTCCACAACGTAATGCACATATTTCTATCCTTCACCATAATAGGGATGTGTCCTGGGTAGAAAAATTATAATTCTATTTAGTCCGTCAGTGAGATTATCAAATAATATTGGATCCGTATTTTTTGCTTTATCAAATAAATAACAAGTAAAATTTCACAATTTAAAAAACCCCCGACGCATTTATCTTGCGAAAATACCCCGATTCAAACAGTAAAATGCCCATAACTTTTGAACGGCCGAACCAATTTTATTCAAACATAGCTAAGAACACTCTCGACAAAATTACCTTTCAAGCAAAAAAAACTAAATTGAAATCGGTTCATCCGTTTAGGCGCTATGATGCCACAGACAGATACACAGCAACACACGTGAAACTTATAACACCCCTTCTTTTTCCGGCGGGGGTTAAAAAATTAAAAAGATAGAGCGCATCAAAGTTCAGAAGTGGGGAATTGTGACGTCACTTTGTCAGTATAAAGTGTAGCACACCGTGACGTCACATGATATTTCAACGCACTGTATCGTCGTAATTTTTTGTTCACGTGGCAAAAGAAAAAATATGTGTCAAATATTTTTAGGTTGTCTAACTGACGGACTAAATAGTTTTTTTTTTGTCAACTACCCTATTGTAATTTAACGAGCCTCCACCTAATTATCGAAACACAACGATACATAACACCGCCTGTATTTCTCGAAAAGTTACGAAAACGTGAGCCAATAGCACACTCGCATTTTGCCAGTTATTTTGAAGAACCATGTGCCTGGTTTTTATAACCGACTTCAATAAAAGGAGGAGGTTCTCAATTCGTCGGTACCTTTTTACCCAACTGCCGAAGGAGGGTAATGGGTTTATCAGTCTATGTATGTATGTGTGTATGTATGTTTGTTCCTAAAAGGCGTTCTAGAGACCAAACGCGTTGGCCGATTTTGATGGTTCTTACGTCAATCGATTCGTTTTAACCCTGCGAGTGTCACTGGCTACATTAAAATTATAAAATAAAAAATGGCGGAATTTGGGCGCCATATTGTGGGGGCCCAAATTTATTTTTTCATCCAAACCTGTGTGTGTTGGGTATCAAAATAAAGAGCTTTGAGGACGCTGTTACATTTTCGACAAACTCAAATTTAGGTATCTAGTCGCACACAGCAACATTACGCGTACGCACTCATTGAAACTACTGAGCGCTCGATTTTAAACATCACTGAAATAATCTTGGTCCTTGATATTATTTTTAATTTTATTGGAGTTGATTCAGGAAAGTTAGTCGACACTTTGAAAATGCATTTGGTGACTGTTACAAACCTTCGCCGCGTCGTTGTAAAAAGTAGATTATTATTTTCAACCGACTTAAAAAAAAAGGAGGTACTCTATCTATTCGACCCGTTTCTTAAAAACCACTTATCCGATACTGATCGGGTTTTCGTCGATAAATGTACCTATGTGTTTTCAGGGTAAAAATCTGATAAAGATCTTCGGAGATAGACAATGGAAATCTTCAATAAAAAACAGCAAATGACCTGCGATTACTGTGATCGTATGTTTATGTTTTCTTTTCACCACACCATAATATAATATCAGGCCTATACGGTTTTAGGGGGTAAACAGATGTATTTAGTATACCCAATATGGGGTCCCTATAAAAACTAAAAAGTAAAAAATAATAACTTTCCTGTGTCGAAAAACGAAAAACAATTGTACCGACACCGACTGCCGAAGAGAAAATTAGTTTTCACTTTGTTTTAGTAAGTACGTATGTAAAATAAACGCTATGTGAAATAAGTAGATACCTTTAACTTGATAATTGCCGATCCCAAGGATTAAAAAATGATTTGAACATTTTGCATTACATGGAAAATGTTTTATTTTTGCATTATCTAAAATTTTTGGAGCATTACATAATGAGCAACAGCTAATGACATAATACCCGAAAACCATGAAAATGACACCCATTTTTAATCTAACCTAACCATTTTTTTTACATAAGTAATTATCCTTATCTAAATAGTTCAGTTCCGGGTAACCTACTAAAAACAATCTCTTTTTAGGGTTCCGTACCCAAAGGGTAAAAACGGGACCCTATTACTGAGACTCCGCGGTCCGTCTGTCTGTCTGTCTGTCTGTCACCAGGCTGTAACTCATGAACCGTGATAGCTAGACAGTTGAAATTTTCACAGATGATGTATTTCTGTTGCCGCTATAACAACAAATACTAAAAACAGAATAAAATAAATATTTAAGTGGGGCTCCCATACAAGAAACTTGTTTTTTTGCCGTTTTTTTGCGGTAATGGTACGGAACCCTTCGTGCGCAAGTCCGACTCGCACTTGGCCGGTTTTTCTATTAATCCTAGTGTGGCGCCATACCGCCATACTTCACGACGGCAACACGCGTTGAAAGTTCCGGCTAGTTTATACAAAACGCACATGAGATTGCAATAGCGAGATGACGCGCCACCTAAGTAGCGGCTAACTAGTTCCGCGCGCACTATAAACAAACTATTTGCGGCCAAATGCGCGACGTTCAGATGGTTTCTTTAGTTAATCTGATCGTTGCGACCACTGGTAGTGATCGTGGCCGCGTAGTGCGTGAGGTCCCTAATAGTCGACTAACTTATAAAATGTAAACGGAAAAGTAAAAAAAAACATTGGAGCAATGTTCGGTGCTTTCATTCAGGAACTTCAGTTTTTTTTAAATAGCTGTTTGTAAGGAACCCTCGGCGCGCGAATCCAACTCGCACTTGACCGAATTTATATCGTTAAGATACGCAAATTATTGTTATTATACCGAAGTCGGTGTCTTTGGTGGGTACCAATTTTTTTTGCGTTATGGACACCGACTTCCAAAAATAAAGTTATTTTTCACTTTGTAGTTTTGTTATTTGGAAGTCGGTAGTATTTTTTTGTAAAAATTTTATTATTTTTCACTTTTTAGTTGTACCTCCTTAATAGGCAAGTAGTTACGTAAGGTACCTATAATGCCAGAATAGATTACCCGAATATCATGAAACTGAACATAACCGGTGAAATAAAAGTGTACCAAGGTGAACTGTACACTTCTGCGTACCCCTTTAGAGCGTACTGGCGTGGTGTTATGTTATGAAATGGTATAAACAACGAACAAACATGCGATTGCAGCAATCCTAAGAGATTTGCCGTTAATTAATGAAGAGTTCTATTGTATATCTCCGAAGTTCTTCATCAGATCTTCACCAAATTAAAATGGGACCAATTTCGAAATACACTCTTTTAAACAAAAAAAGAATTTTCAAAATCGGTCCACAATTGACGGAGATATCGGTGAATATAGTTAATTAAAAAAAAAACATACAAGAAGTCAACATAGAACCTCCTCCTTTTTGGTAATTCGGTTAAAAAGGGGTGGCACAGTTTTTATGATATTATACATAATTCACAAATATTACAATCGTTGGAATTACTCGTTCCAAACACCGTACCCACTACCTATACGAATGTGCATAACTCCAGCTTCCTCATAAGTGTTAGAATAATTCTATCTATGCCAATATTTCAGGCATAATAGCAGCAATCAAAGTACCAAGTCTTTATTTAGCTGCCACGAAAACTTCGCTAATATGTGTCGTTTAGTATGAGTCAGCTGGAGTGACGTCACCCCAGCTTCCTCATTCAATACAGGCAAACTAGTGATGTTAGGGTTTTGGACTATAGTCAAAAAAATAAGGCATAATAGCTGCACATGGAAGGAAAGAACTGAACGATAATACTTAAAAAGTGTTGAAACTATGATAAAAAAACGTGTGTGTAAGCTGATGTGACGTCACTCTAGCTGCCATGTCATATCTTCTGAACAAAAGAAGATACGATTATGTATTATAGCTCAAAAATTAAGGAATAATAGCTGCCATTGGCAGAAAAATTGTCAAACTGTTCTGGCGTGAAGTACCTTCTCACCTTTGCAAGGATGCCCAACTTTTTGGCAGCCAATTTAGCCTTTGCCTCAATATAAGGGCCAAAATTGAGATTCCATGTCAACGTAACACCAAGAAGCAACGGCACATCCGTTATTGGCACGGTCACATCTCGCAAAGTTGGAGGCGGTTCCCGGAGCCTTAATGCATAATGAATTCGGCAAGGCAAAGAGCAAAGAGTATGAAAAATCGACCAATCATATGCGAGATGAAAGATGCGATGTGGGTTTCCGTCTATGTGTTTGGTCGATTTTTCATACTCTTTGCTCTTTGCCTTGCCGAATTCATCACGCAATAAGGCCGCGGGTCATGACTTCCCTACGTCTTCCGGTACGCGGTGAACTAGAACTATTCGGCCCCATCGACCATCTTTCCTGATAACGAAAGATAACGATAGTCATTAAGAGCTCACATTCCTACGACACAGGTGACTTTTAGTCTTCTCATGCGTCAGCCACAATAAGAACAACTTATACAAATGTACTTTACTATATTTCCATCTGATCTGCCCAGTCTTAGGCGCCTTTCTCACCGGCTCGGTGCGTTTTCGTTTCTGTACCGAATCTGTACAGATTTTTTACCTAGAGCCACTTCTTGGCTGGTTCAGTGTCGGTGCGGTATCATTTCGTTTTGTTTGCTACGGTTTTGGTGAGTGACACGGTACAGAGACGCGAGTATGGGCTCGGTACAGAATCTGTACCGAAACGACTCAGTGAGGAAGTTCTAATTCATGTAGGTATAAGCACTTAGTAAAAAAATTGTACATATTCGGTACAGAAACGAAAACGCACCGACTCTGTGAGGAAGGCACCTTACCTGGTTAAGGGTCACGTGCTTGAATTCAAGCGTAATGCCTCACGAATTAGGTACCTACTTATGTAGGTACTGGAGTTTCCCAATGTAATTCCTTTTTATATAATATCAAGTCCTCTTCCTACGTTACCATGACAACGCGTTATTTATTATTACTGGGCCACCGTTCTTCAATTTTTTATTTAGGAAAACATTATTTTGCTCTCAGGGAATTACTAACAATGGATATCAATTTGCTGAGAGATCTGACACCTTTTTTACCCAGTCGAACCGGAAGCAGCTGAATAGGTACCTTAACAGGACCTATTTTACTTACATTTCCATGTAGCTGGAATCTTTTATTGAATCGATGACCTATCTTGTATTTATTATTATTGATAAGCTTAGGGTTTGATAACTATATCCTGTTGGTTACCTAAACGGTGGATGGACAACGATGGAGCACGCTTGCTTAGAACTCTTAGAAGTTACCTATTCACTCTTCACTTAAAAATCCCCAAACAATCTAACAGGAAACAGATTGGCAGGGAATTAACTGACCGCCACAAAACAACACATCTTATCCTTCGAACGACTCGTGGTGAGAGGTGCTATGAGCCCCTATTTTTTTTTATTATTACCTATATAAGGTGTTTGTTCCGGTAGATTTTATTTTGACGCAACATACCTAAGGTGAGGGGCCAGACTAAGATAGATACAATCCACAGGGCAGCTTTGTGGCGAGCTGATGGACAGTGGCGACCCCACGGACCTGATATCCAGGGAGGAGTCTTGTCCCTCATCTCCGGCTTGCCTTAATTGGCCGGTCTGAGTGAAAACTGACGGGGAACAGAGCTCCCACCACTCTCTTGCCTTAATTAGCTGGCTTGAGCGGAGATTCACAAGAGCAAACGAGCTTGGAGGAATGTAGTTAACCCAGTACTTCCGGGATTGGTCTGATATGCCGTTGTATACCTCTCCACTCCTCAAGAACCTCCATATATGTTGCCCCCCTGGCGCTACGTCACTAAAGTGCTAGCGACTGTTTTTGGGGGTAGAGGGGCATTAATTGAGTGTGCAAGTCATCCATTTTATAACCGTGTAGATCAACAGTGGTCAGGCAGGTGCCAATAGTCTCTATAATTCTATAGTTTTAGGTAATCGATCCACGAAACCTCTCAAATCCATAGCCCACTGTGTTTTGTCTCCATATTCTGCAACAGTCCTGCACCAGTCGGGGATTGTCCTTGGGTGCTCACTAGTACATACGGGGATATTTATTTATTTATCTATACTTGATTGTACACCAAGATAAAAATAATTCAAAAAGACACCTTGAAACAAAAACAGGCGGCCTTTTTACGTTCCGCGATCTCTTCCAGGCAACCTAGAATGGAAAGAGACAGCCTGGACACAATTTGGGGCTGCACTTGGTGCAAATTTTTCAACAAATAATTAGTTTATTGAGACTGTAGGTACTAAATAAAAATAACAAAAAAAAGATACATATACATACGAGTACAACTATTATACAGATTCCAGAAAATAATTCAGCTTATACAAGATTATGATCACAGTGACAAGTACAAGTACTCCTTTACAAGTACCTTTAAAACCAGCAGTGACTGTGCTCGTTTTATAGTCACAGGCAATGCATTCCATAGACGAGTGGCCTGGACAGTAAAATATTTGTCTAGAAAGGTAGTGGAATGCATTGGCATTAAGTTTCATACTATCCGATGACCTAAGAACTTTCAGGTGAGAGTCACACAGAAACTGAAACCGTTTCTTGATGTAAAGAGGCGTAGAAGGAAGAAAGAGAATATAATACAGGGGAGAAAGAATATGAGCATTCCGGCGATGGCGAATTGGCAACTACTTGAATTTCACACGAAATTCAGACACATGAGAGGTTAACAGAATATAATACTTACGTGGTGTTACGGTGAAAGTAACACCACAGTAAGTACTTAAGTCTGTCTGTTATATTTAATTTTAAAAAATACCAACCTTTTATTGTCCCAATGTCGGCCTCTTCTTACAAGGAGAAGACGCAAGGATTAAACACCACACGGGCTGGTGATTATTTTTTCTTGTTCAATAAAAAACAAAATGTTAAAGATAAAGCTCATCAAAATTCGGGAGTGAGGGTTTGTGACGTCACTTCTAAGTAAAAAGTGCACCAAGTACAATTACGCAAAATTTCAACGCCCTGTATACTTGTATTTTTTTTTTAACAAAAGACAAATACGCGTCCAATATTTTTTATTAATCTACCTGTAGGACCTAAATATCATTTCAGCCATTATCCAATATTGTTCGACAGACCGTTTCCCGAGAAAATATTAGAAGGGCACATATCAACATCAACACGCCTACATTCCGGGAAATGATAGGTGCACGGCGGAAATGTTTTGTAGGCACACAACAGTAATACCAGATGCCAATATATATTATCAAATCATAATATAAACAGGTAAAATTATTTGTTGGTTTATTTTAAAAAGGATTCGTATTCTTTAAAATAGAACAGGCCTGCTGTGCACTTCTTCCACCTTTCACGAGCCCGTACTTCCAAACCAATCTAATTTTTATCCAGAATGATCAACGGGTCCTGTGAGTTGAACCACGGGAGCAAATACGAGGCTGAAAACTTAAAGTCCAGGATTCTACCGAGGGTGTTGGTACTAGGTGGCGCAAGAAAAGACAGTACAGTGGTCTGGGACACTACTCGTAAAGGCAAATAATTAAAATAATATTATTGTTATCCCCCATTATGTTAATTATTATTGTGTAGTGAGATCTAAAATGCTGTCCTTACCTTTAATTTAAATGCATGCAGTGCTATTATATTTGTTAATGATAATGGTTGTGTGTATTTAGAATAGAATAGAATAGAATAGAATAGAATAGAATAGAATAGAATAGAATAGAATAGAATAGAATAGAATAGAATAGAATAGAATAGAATAGAATAGAATAGAATAGAATAGAATAGAATAGAATAGAATAGAATAGAATAGAATAGAATAGAATAGAATAGAATAGAATAGAATAGAATAGAATAGAATAGAATAGAATAGAATAGAATAGAATAGAATAGAATAGAATAGAATAGAATAGAATAGAATATAATAGAATAGAACAGAATAGAATAGAATAAATAGAAAAGAATAGAATAGAATAGAATAAAATATACTTTATTGTCCACCATAAAAGTTATACACATCTACAAGAAAACTTATTAACCCCCGCTGAAAAAAGAGGGGGTTTATAAGTTCTGTACAACTGTGTATCTGTGTATCTGTCTGTAGCATAGTAGCGTCCAAACGGGTGAACCGATTTTGATTTAGTTTTTTTTTTGATAAAACCGTGACTTAATCGAGAGTGTTCTTAGCCATCATCATCATCATCATCATTTCAGCCGAAAGACGTCCACTGCTGGACATAGGCCTCCCCCAGGCGTCGCCACATTGACCGATCCCGTGCGTCTCGCATCCAGCGCCTTCCCGCAACCTTAACCAGGTCATCGGTCCACCTAGTGGGAGGCCTTCCAACGTATCGTCTTCCAGTTCGCGGTCGCCACTCCAGAACTTTTCGGCCCCATCGGCCATCCGTTCTGCGAGCAATGTGCCCTGCCCACTGCCACTTAAGTTTGGCAATTCTTCGGGCTATGTCGGTAACTTTGGTTCTCCTGCGGATATCATCATTTCTGACGTGATCACGCAAGGAAATTCCGAGCATAGCCCTCTCCATTGCCCTTTGGGTGACTTTAAGCTTTCTGATAAGGCCCATTGTGAGCGACCACGTCACGGTCCCATAGGTGATCACTGGCAACACACACTGGTCATAGACTTTTGTCTTGAGACTCTGCGGTAAATTGGACGAGAAGATACCACGCAACTTCCCGAACGCCGCCGAGCCATGTTTGAATAAAATCGGTTCGGCGATTCAAAAGTTATGGGCGTTTTACTGTTTGAATCGGGGTATTTTCGCAAGTCATCGCGTCATAATTACGTGTTCAATAGATTGTCGATCGAAGCGTATCTACTTTGTACTAGATTAATTATGTAGCATGATATAAAAATGTGTCGGGGGTTTTTTAAATTTTGAAATTTTACTTGTTTAAAAAAATTCTTCACTAATAGAAAACTACACTATCACTGACAGTCTACTTTTTGTCCGGAAAAAAATGCACCGTACCCTGTAGTAGCCACGCGAGCGAATTCACAGAAAAAATATAGCGTTTCAATGAAACTGGGGGCGACCCCATTCCCAATAAATGAACCCGAATCCGAACTTACCGGAGCTACTACCGAGAATTTCGCAGCGGATAATTCTAAGAACACAGACATCCCCGGGCATGAAAACCTGTTTTCGGTCTCCCTAGCAGCTGAGTTGTGCTTACAAACACTGAGTCAACAAGGTAGACAGAAAAAGTTACAGTTAAGTTACCTACGGTGAAGAAAGAATATAAGCATGGCAAACATGTCAAAAAATATCTTACCAATTAATAACTCTGGCTTCGAAATAAACTTCAACCTATTTAAAAAAAAAACTGCTCTTTGAAGGCAGACCTTCAAAGGAAGAGTGAACATGAACAGGCATCTTTAGTGCATTGGAAGAAAGTTATCTGATTTCGGGAATTCTTTTACTGAAAGAAAGCTACTAAAATGTATGGAAGTAGTTTTTTTCTATGGGTAGGCCACGAGACCTAAGCCGAGGGAAAAATCCATTTCGTCTTCTGTAATATTATTGCGAATCCTGTCACGGTTATCGGTCCATT
Source organism: Orthosia gothica (assembly GCA_949775005.1). Classification (NCBI taxonomy): domain Eukaryota; kingdom Metazoa; phylum Arthropoda; class Insecta; order Lepidoptera; family Noctuidae; genus Orthosia; species Orthosia gothica. The sequence goes on from OX459050.1 coordinate 8,800,673, forward strand.
AATCCGAAAGTTTACTTAAGTAATACACTTCCTACACTGTGCACCGATGAATAACATTTAGTTTAACAGTAATAACTAACTTTATTGTGGATATAGTACCACACAACCAATATAATATTAGAAAGACAAAACTAACCATAACTCGAATCGAGTTTGCAAGCGATAATAATTCGACTTTCTTTCCAATAGTTGCATTCCAAGGTCGCGTGAACACCGCTCCGTCAGTGTAACCGCGACTACCGGTAATGCGGCCCGCCCAAACGTATCCGCCCAAACGTTTCACCACCAAACGACTCGAATAATACCGCTACGAGTCGCAAACTCTAAAAAACAAATAATTAAAAAATGTGAAAATATAAAAGTGAATGAGAAAAGTTACAATATTTTTGTGAATGTTTGTATTGTGTTGTAAAACACACTTTAGTGTTGTGTTTCGTTATTTATTTCGTGAAAGAAGGATTTTATCGTTATTTTCCGCGTTCGGAATCTTAAGCTCTACTTATAACACGATTTTATATTGAAAAGCTTTTTCGTCTAAAATTATTTAGCCTTTGAAGCGCTGGCAGATATTTAATATTCAATGAAAGGAGTTTGTAAATATATTTTTTTACATCGTTTTGAAATTTCTTGATGTTGTTTTTTTTAAATATATTAAGATAGAGATTATTTATGGGGATATGCAGAGTTCTAAAGTATATGATAAGTTTAGGAGTTTTAGTAGGCCTAATACCGACTTGAAATTTTCAATCCGTTTATAGATATTTAAATATAATAGTTTACTTATTTTCTATCCGCCTGGCTTTTTTTCCTCAACAGTATTGGGGGACTCTTGGTCTAGAAATAGGTGAGGCTTATATCTAGTACATTTAAGTACACAATAAATTTTTATTCCAATATCAACAGGAAACCACACTATCGAAGTAAAATAAAAATAAAGGTAGTCACCAATTCATGGATTGTCTGTGGCAAGAGTATCTTAAATTTGCAGTTGGTATGATTTATTTACACGTTATTTTTGTAAATAAAATAAATACATTAATTCTTGATCCAGACCCCAAATTGCCTACGTAGCTCAAAAAGCTGCAAAACTGAAGTGGGACTGGGCAGGCCATGTCTGTTGGATGCCGTCTAAGTATCCGTGTGTATGTGGGCTCGTATATCCCAAGACCGGAGCCCTGACACAGTTAGACGGGGTTTCGGCAGACCGAGGCAAAGATGGTGGGACGTCTAGGATGACTTCATCGAGAATTGGTTAGACGAAGTATAACACCGAGAGAAAGGAATGGTGGCAGACTTTCCCCAGGACTGGGACAATCCAGGCTACTAAAACAAAACATCTAGACCCACTCATAAAATAAAGCGAGGAAAAAATAAACTGGTCATTACATAGCCTACAATGTTAGCTTATATATCTTAGTTTATTTACTACAAGTATGTATCAATAATAAGGTCACAATAAGCCTGTAACTAACTAATTAAGAGTGAAATAAGTACCTCCAAGATAGACAGAGGCCCAAGTTGGGAAACACTCGGAAATTGGAGGCCTTCTTACAAATAAGTGGAATAAGGATGATGTTCCACTAGAGATGTGAGAGGTAGCTAGGCAAAGAGCGAGAAAAAAAAAACAACAGTGGGATCACTTCATTTTTTCACCCTGACTTAGCGCAGCTGCTCTGGTGGTATACAGCTAGCGGAGCTATGTATTTGTACTTACAAAAACACTACAAAGTGAAAAATAACTTTAATTTTGGAAGTCGGTGGCAAAAAACCAAGAAACGAAAACAGGAACACCGACTTCCAAAATTGAAGTTATTTTTCACTTTGTAGTGTTCTTGTTTAGAAGTCGGTTGTAATTTTGTAACAATAGTTTTTTTATTTTTCACTTTTTAGTTGTGGTACATAATGGACCAGTTCTATAGGCTAGCTACCTAAAATGCCCAAAGTGAAGCCAGAATGGATAAACCAATAACATGAAACTTAAACAAAGCTGTGGAATGAGAGTATACCAAGGTGAACTGTTCACACCTGCCTACCCCTCTAGAGCTTACCAGTGTGATATTATGTTATGAAATGGTGTAAAAAAACAGACATGCGATTGTAGCAACCCCGAGTGATTTGCCGTCATTTATTGAAGTCTCCGAATTTCTTCATCAGATATTGAAGAAAATTTAATGGGACCACATGATAAGCACCAGCTTCAAATAAAAAAAGAATCATCAAAATCGGTTCACCCAATAAAAAGTTCTGAGAAAACACACATTAAAAAAAACAGTCGAATTGATAACCTCCTCCTTTTTGCGAAGTCGGTTAAAAAAGCGAGAGATTTGTGCGAGGGTTGCGAGCGAGGAATGTGTGCCAGACGCTCATCCCAGCTGACTCGACTCCGACCGCGCATAGTTGAAAATAATAAGCCACGCATTTTCACACCAGCCGGCTACACACCGTTTGACAGCTTTACTACGCATCCTTGTACCACGCACGCTCCACACACAGCTGCAGTGGTAACAATCACAGATTTTCACAACTCTGCTACACAAAACCCTCGCACCGCCTAGCTTCTAAGGTGGAAAAGCAGCCTTAAGGGTCGTATAATGTAATTAATTTTTAATGACTACTTGTGCGCAATTTCGTGTGTTTGTTTTCGCAATGAGTCGATACTCATGTTTGTTTTCCTCGAGAGTAGGCAGGAGTCTTGGTTGACTTTACAAACGTAAATTATTAATTTTATAATTATTATAGGCCTACGTTCTAAGGCTTTTCAATGGGTTCTTTCTCAATTTCTTGGCTCAAAATGTACGTAGTTATAAAAAATCTGATAATTATCTCTCCATGCTAAAGAAATAAAGGTTTGTTTTTCTACTGGTCTGTTCTAACCTGATGATGCATATGAGTAATGGTGCTCCCACATTGCCGTTATAAAATGTTTGTAAACATTTTATAACACCAAAACATTTCATTTTTATTTATTAAATGTTTGCTAACAAATGTTTACTAACGTTATTAAACATTTTCTAACGGCAATGTGGGAGCACCATTAGTACTTATCCTAAATTAAATAAAATCTTATTTACCGGCTGAATTTTTCGTTTTTTAAACCATACTCGCCAAATATTGAGTGTTATTTTTGTAAAGCTAAATGTATTATTTTTCCTATCTGTTTAAGGAATTGGATATCGCCCATTTTTTTGATAATTAAATTTAATTTCACACAAATAATACATACATTAAAATTAGATTTAAAAGTCACAACGACACGTCAAAAAGCTGTCTTATGAGGCAAAGGTACGCCTTATCTATTTTCATTTAAAGGTTTTTTTTAGATATTATAAGCATTGAGGTACCTCCTGACCCATCACCGACGGGGACAAGTAGGTATAAGTCTATATCTCCCGTCCGTCGTCGGTATATACAATAGATATAGGAGTTTTAGGATACTCTGTCTTGACTAGTTTGTCGCAGCGAAAGAGCTATCGAAGATTTTTCTCTCTCAGCTCCACTCGTTGTTGGAACGACGCCTTTAGTTTGCAGGAAACGGTCACCTATGTTCTAAATGACGCTAGAAAGTTTTCAACAACGCTGAAAATAAAAATGATTAAAAAAAACTTCTTTAAAACTACCTTTTTTGTATTCCTCTTATCATGAGGGTGCAAAAAATAATTGGTACGTCATCTTTGACAATCCGCCAAATTGAATTTAAAATTATGTCACTTATTTAACCGTGCATTGTCATCCAAACCAAATCTATATGCATCAGCTCAAACGGTAGGGATACCTGTTTTAAAATTCAGTTGCAAGATTTGACTCATACATAACTAGTACTGGCTAACAATTAAGACAAGTTACATAAAGCTTGTAGAAAGGACACATTAACTGAATAAAATATGTATAGGTACGAGTACCTCGTATACATTTTCTGTTAGAGAGTAGAAAAACGTCTAAAAGATTACGTAATATAGGTATCTTTTACTACATAATATACCCCCAACATTACATAACATACCTACATAAAGATTACTTTAATTTCGTATGCCACACGGGAATATTCGGAAGCCGAGGCTTATCATTGGAGATGCGAGAGACAGCCATTCGGTGTTATTATCAAATATTTCCGAAACCAAGATTATTGAGATTAAAATGATGTTATAAGAATTTATTTTTATCCAACTTTCAAAAGAAGAATGTCAAATGTCTTCTTCATCTTTTCTCTTTTGTATATTGTCAATTAGTTGAATATTTTAATTATTATAAAAGGTTTAGCTCCCTTGATCTGGTGAGGCCTCTTCTTAACGAAGTACCATAGTAAGTTAGGGTCTGGAGTCGGATTTCAGTCAAAATGCACCAGGAAGATGTACTTTACGCATAGTGGCTGCATATCACATCACAACCCAATAACTACAGGGTACCCTACAGAAATAGGTCTAGAATTTCTATGAACAGCACGATACCCTTTGGTGTGTCTTTTTTAACTTAGCCGTGAGACCATTTCTTAAAATAAACAAAGCCATAATTCTCATTTAATTTCAAATAGGTAAATTACATCCCTCTTACCGTCCAGTCAGATCAAAGCCCAACAAAGACCCGTCCCGTCCTAATGTCTGCCACTTAAGTAGTGACGTTTCTTGATCATTTTCCTTGTCAACTTAAATATAAATTACCAACAAGTCAAGAGCCTCTTCCCACTGTTACGTGATCCTGTATTGATCGCGATTATTTTACATATCAATTTTGTTTTTGCCGAACTGCGCACGGCCTTCTGAGGAAAAGCTACTAATGATTGTCGTCATCATTCGCCTAACCATTTTTCCAACTATGTTGGGGTAGTACCTTTCTTGGACTGCCTTTCTAGCGTACACAACTTTGCTACTGATTCACGGTATCCCTTGGAAAAAGTGATATTGGGTTTTTCCATTAAGAATTTCTGCTGCCTCCTGCTGCTTCCAAAGGCATTTGGAAGTTTTTATTTTTATTTGACGTGGGTTTGCTCTTGACTCTAGTCTAGTTCAGACGTGACAGAGGTAAATTCGACAATTCAGTGAGCTTACCCAGAAGAAGTCTGTTCACTCTAACTTTGAAGAGATTCAGGTTGAATGCGTTTAGAAACACATATGCAGGCAGTGAGTTCCACTCTTTTGCTGTGCACATTATGAAGGATGTTTGGCAGCAGTTGGTGCGAATTGGTGGAAGTTGGCGTTGTGACACCTCCGTGCCTCGGAAAACGTGTCAAATTCTCAAGCTCTCTCCCGGTCGAGATATATTGCCGTCCAATCGGACTATGACAGTGAGGGAGCAGAGAGTGTTTGCGCGCACATTTGTGGACAATTGTGTAATAACATCTCGTTTGTGTTGGGTAATATCTCCGTCAAAGCTTTTCAAGACGGGCACGACCTTCAGTAATGAAGTCAACGAATAAGAAGATAAAATCTCGTTCGTCATATTTTCATTCGTTGTCGTAATTCGGCCTGGAGGACTATTATTATCTCTTGGTAAAACTGGTTAGCAGACTTTGCGGTTTTGACTACTCATCATCATTATCTTCATCAGCCTATGAATGTTCCCACTGCTGGGACAAAGGCCTCCTTTCTGTGAGATAGGGGATCAACATTAACCCACCACTCGGGCCCATTGCGGGGTTGAAAATGATGAAGTAACTTACACAAAGTAAAGCGCCTGCCTGGGTTCGAACCCACGACCTACGACACGTAAGCCGGGGCCGTTACCACTGGGCCACCACTACTCTTCACTTTGACTACTACGACTATCCAAGTCTACCAATGATAGACTGATAAGATCATGGATAGATGGACCACCTTATCCGCATTTAGACTCCCATTTGGTCCACATTGCGTGCAGGCCTCTCTCTGTGAGAGGGAACGGGCCGTTATCCACCACGCGAGACCTGTGCGGGTTGATAGATGTCACATGTCTTCGAATTTTTGGTACAAAGACATGCCGGTTTCTTCACGATGTTTTCCTTCACCGTTTTGAGAGAATAAATAGAATAGAATATAAATATATTTATTCGATACAGGCACAACACAACAGCAACAAACATGGAATAAAAGACAAAACAGAAGTGCAAAGACAAATTGCGCTGGACGTGCCCATACCGACAGGGTTACCAACTCAGCATTTGCTGTGCATCAGACAACCGGCCCTGGTATTGGCTGAGAGCATTGGTGATGAAATAATTTAGATAAAGTAAAGCACCTGTTACCACTGGGACACCAATGATAGCCGGAACGAATAGCTTAACGTGCTATCGTCGCCTGCCGTTCATCATACTCTTGTCCTAATCCCGATTAATTTGCGGTCGGTGCAGCATATCTTCTTTCATACAGATATATGAAAGAAGATGACAACGGCCAAGAGAAACAGATACGACAAAAGAGACAAATACGGCTAATTAATTAAAATAACAGATTTGCCGAGACATCATTCAAATTGATAAAAAAAAATGAAAGTCCAGGCCAGAAAAAAATCAGTTTCAGTTAAAACTTCCAATTCCTAATGTTTTTCTTATTTTTACGCCAAACCCGTACATTCATTGGTTAAATTGTTACAGACTAGTACAACAAAATAAAATTTTACTATTAAAATTATTGAAATCTGTACTTTTCTATATTTTTGCACACGAGTTTGTATTAATAGTAAAAATTACAGTTATTTATTGTATATTCAATCCACATAAAACATTTTGTTTAATGGCACTTTTAGTTTTTTTGATCAAAAATGTATGAATAAAGAAAGAAAGAAGGAAAAATATTTATTTGTGACCCGCACAGGAGACACGAGAAATAAGTATACACTTAAACAATAATAAAATAAAAGACCCTGTGCGAGACAAAAAAGGCTCCTATCTCAGCATGTGCAGCGATATCCAAAAAAGATAATAACGCTGCATCGTGAATGGTCGCCTAACCATTCTAAACATAATTAACTTTCACACAATCCATCCATCATTTTTTTTTCGGCCAAACACATACATACATTTTGGGACGAGATTTTAACACGAGCGATGTAGCCAATTTCGACGTGAGCCGAAGGCGAACGTCGAAAGCTACATGCGAGTTCTAAAATAAAGCCTTTTTATGCGAGACATGAACGACTCTTTTTCCACAACCTGATGAGCTTACATAATTAAATGCAAAATCCAACGTTCAGACTAAAACCCACAGACACACAATCAACGCGCGCTTTTTCGAGAGGTTACAGGTTCAGTATCATTCTGCCAGTTACATAATGATCCATACAATAGTTATTTGTTATACAAGAGTGCAAAGTTGCTTTTTAACCGCGTGTTCAATTTTGATGACCGAGCAAGCGAAGGATTCTAAAATTAAATCACGAGCGCAGCGAGTGATTCAAAATTAGAATCCTGAGCGTTAGCGAGGAAATCAAAAGAGCACGAGGTGAAAAATCTTTGCACTCGAGTGCAACACGTAACTTTTCATTCCACCTCAGCGAGGAAATAACTAAATGCAAAAAAAACGTTTACAATCACAAGATAGGTACACTTTTATTTCAGTTTAGGTATTAATTACTACATTATGACAGGTAAGTATTACAGAATAATCTTTAAATTATAACAACATAATACTAAGGTATAATTAAGAAAATTTTAAAGTAACGTTGCTACAGTTATTGTTGAGGGAGAAAGCTCATTTGCGCATTATTAACAGTTTCAGTCAATTCTGTTGGCGTCAAACAAACTTCCTCGTCGCTAGAATCACTCATTTTAGTTTTTTCACTTGTTTTCAAGTTTCTTGTTTTTAATATAAGGTTTAACAATGACGTGAAAAAATGCCGCGTAAAGAACCGCGTACAAAGCAAATTGAAAAAAAAACACCAAGAAGGTTCCGAGTCTGAGTTTTTAACAAATTAAAAAAAAGTTGTATGATATATTCGGCACCATAGAGGTAGCAGTAAATAGGTTTAATGTTTTTTTTAATTCACAAACTTAGTGCACACGATGTTCTAAATTCAATTTACTTTATCCTCTAGTGAATAAAAACGGCTTTTCCACTCAGATATTGAAGATTAAAAATACTCTTTCCGAGATGGTGGGATGAAAAAGTCATTTCGCAACTGTTATGTAATATTTTTTTTTTAATTTTAATTTTATGATCTTGTTTCTAAATGTACATATTTCGAAACGAATTTCGGCAATGTGTTACATATTAGACAAAGTAGTGGAAAAAATATTTTCACCATCGTGGGATACCTACTGTAGTTTTACCTCTCCTCTTATTATGTAATTAATGAGTGTAATTTAATTATTATTTATGAATTGAAGTTGAAGTTCGTATCACCGATACTCTTCAATACCCAATTACGGCTTTATAAGCCTTACTCGTAGTGAAGTTATCTCGAATATTGGTTTTGTTGTTATATCACGTAACTCATGAGGAGCTGAATATAATATTAATATCCATCTTGTGACATTCCGTGCCTTTCTCATTTGATTGACCTTCTTATTGTCCCGGTAACCGAATTGTTAAGAGTAGAGGAGGTACCTACTTACTTAGTCTACGAGTAGTTGTGTTCATATTAATCTTTTATTGCGATGAGATTTCCTGTATGGAGAGATGTTTATGACAATATTTAGAATAGAAAATTCATAGAATATTACTTAATATTGTTTCAAAAAAATCCAAGTTCGTTTTTACATGTTTTTTCAAAGGTAGACGTATTTTTATCAACTTATTAACATCCTCTTCCACTGTATTGTCTTTTTTGCTTCTGGGCGGAGCTAGGCTGGCTATACTAAGCAGAACACCGTGCACAATGGGCCGAATGAGAAGTTAAGCGAAAAAAGTTAATTCAAAAACTAAAAAAAAATCGACTGCTTAAGAAGCGAACTAAAAATACGTAAACAAGATGAAAATCATGCTGTGCAGTCGACGGATACATTTTAGAATTAGGTACATTTAAACATATAAGTGTAACATATTTTTTAAATCGCCTCTTTAAACCCTTTATTTTGATAGCCCACACATTGGTTAAAAAAAAAAAAACTCCCACAAAATGGCGCCCAAAATCCGCCATGTTTTTCTTTTCTAATTTTAATGTAGCCAGAAAACGTTTTTTTTTTTTTATGTATCCAAATCGATTGACATAAGAATCATCAAAATCGGCCAACACGTTTGATCTCTAGAACGCCACATAGGAACAAACATACATACATACATACATAGACTGATAAACACATAACCCTCCTTCGGCAGTCGGTTAAAAATGGGGAAAAAGAGTCCTTATAATTATCCACCAGTCATTTATCATGCTGTTCCTCCGTCACAGGCTTTTAGAACGCAAAATGTCATGACCATAATCTCGGAAAAGCTCGCCGTGTATTTAGTAGTATCCGGCAAAAATTGTACTAAAAGGCTGTCTCATCTTTGTAGCACTGTCACTTCACGCCAATTGCGGGAGCTTTTAATCATACCCAATCAAAAGCTCCTCCCGAATTTTACACGTGGTTCCCACCCGGGGGTATTTTTGTGAAAATAATATTCAAACACGGGAACCCAAACATTACAAACTTTGTTTTTACAAGCGGTTCAACTACTCTAGCTTATTATAATGACGAATAAATTATGCTGCCCTTATTAAAAATAGGCCCACGTTTATGTTAATGCAAAATAGAGGGAAAATATTATATTTTTATCAGTTTACCGCCTTTTGCATACCAAAAGCTTTATATAAAATTAGCTCGAATGGTTGAGGTAATTTTTCATACCGAGCACCCAGCCTCCTTAGTTGTGTATTTTTTTTCCTACTATTGACAGTTCTTCTTGTTTACGTATTTTAATTTCGTTTTTTAAGCAGTCGGATTTTTTATATATTTTTTTTAATTTAAACTTTTTAGTTACTTATTTTTTTTTCTAATTAGGTACATTAAAACATTTTTAAATCACCTCTTTAAACCCTTGATGGAATATGAAGAAAGAAAAAATTGGCACACTGAAATATGGCGCCAAAAATCCACCATTTTTCTATATTCCAATTTTAATGTGACAAAGTGAGCAAGGTTAAGACAAAACATTTGACGTAAGAATCATCAAAATCGGCCAACGCGTTTGATCTATGGAACGCCACATAGTAACAAACATACATACATAGACTGATAAACACATTACACTACTCCCCACAGTAGGGTAAAATTAGGTTAACGATTATGTTTTTTTTTGTCTTTTATTCGACGTTTTGTATTCTTTCCTAAAGGTACGATCGCACAGAACATCCGTTTTTCCAGGATCGTTTTTAACGGATCCCTCGCTACTGAAGGTAATGCTCACACCCCATTTAGTCAGTGTACCACCAACTTTCAAACAAAACGGATCAGTATTTTTACTGGATCTGGAATAGTGTCATGTATGTGGATTCGACCATACAACTACAAACGTCAGCCGCCGAATAAAAACGTGTACGATTAAGCGGACTTATAAAACGGACCTCTGTTATTATAATTTGAATACCGTTTATCATTGGATATTGTTTTTTGTGTTATATATTTTTGTATGTGTATTCATGTATGTGAATTCGCTCATACAACTACAAACGTCAGCCGCCGAATTAAAACGTATACGATATAGCGGACCTATAAAACGGACCTCTGTTATTATAATTTGAATACCGTTTATCATTGGATATTGTTTTTTGTGTTATTTATTTTTGTATGTGTATGAATTCGCTCATACAATTACAAACGTCAGCCATCGAATAAAATCGTATACGATTTAGCGGACCTATAAAACGGACCTATTATCCTATTACCTATATTATATTATAATTTGAATACCGTTTATCATTGGATCACTTTTTTTGTGTAAGTTATGCTTATATTTTATGCACGTGTAGTTCGCAAAAGTATTAAATAAAGGGCACATAGATAAGTTTTAAGGTTTTTTGTGTTTTTTAATGACTAAATATATAGTGTACTTATGTGAACCAGTTTGCAGGGTCTCATTTTATCACGATGCTCTCTTATTTTCAATTCCCTCTTGAATAGACCAAACAATTTGTGAAAAACTAGATACTTTCAGATTTTTGTTCATCTACAAGTACTTTTTGATGTATGAAATCAATTTGCCAACACTTGTAATCCTATCTATATCTATACTAATATTATAAAGAGAAAAGATTTGTATTTTTGAATGTTTGTATGTAACGAATAAACTTAAAAACTACTGGGCCGATTTCAAAAATTATTTAACTGTTGGGAAGCTGCACTATCCCCGGGTGATATAAGCTTACTACTTTTTATCCCTGTATTCCCACGGGAACGGGAACTACGTGGGTAAAACCACAAGGCGTCCGCTAGTATTATATCCTTTCGAAATTAAACCTACTTAAGCTTCGAAATCCGAATTCTTAGAAAGCTAGAAGGATCTTCATAACGCATCAAATAAAATTGAAAAGCAATCTGTTTTCCTTGAGATTCCTTGTCAGTTCAAGAAAGTCTGCTGGTAGTTAATTATTAATTATATTTCTGTCTATAATCTAACACGTGGCGAAGAGAAAGCCCGGGAAATGGGCTAATAATAGGTTTGCACGGGTTTGTGTCTGAAGTCTTGATAACAGTGGGCTTAGTGCGAGTTTTTTACTCACACTCAACTTATTCTACAATTTGTATTGAAACTGGATAAGCGCCGTCTGGTGGCAGTAAGGAGAAATCTCTTCACGCTCAACGCTCTTATGTCATCCTGTTGCGAAGATATGACTTTAATCGGCGTAAGGTGGAGAAAGATCGCTCGGCAGTGCTAGTAGTCACTGGAAACGTAATTCCAGCCAGAAATAGACAAGAGTTGCAAGCACTCATGTTCTTTGTGTTATTTTATTCATATATTTTGACAACTCTGATAATTTGATTTGCTTCTTAATATGTACTGTGATGGAATCTCCACAGTACACAAAAATACCGTTTCGTGCCCCCCCTTTAAATCCGCCCTTGACTGGGGGAACGGCATGATAAATGACTGGTAAGGACTCCTTTATTTTCGCTTAACTTCTCATTCGGTCCATTGTGGACGGTGTTCTGCTTAGTATAGCCAGCCTAGCTCCACCCAAAAACAAATAAGCCTAATACGGTGGATGATAATTGAGTTAATAAGTTCATAAAAATATGTCTACCATTGGAAAAATATGTAAAAAGACGCCGAAACGAACTTGGAATTTTTCGTAACATTATTATGTAATATTCTGTGAATTGTTCATTCTAAATATTGTCATAAATATCTCTCTACACGGGGTATCTTGTCGCAATAAAAGATTAATATGAACACAACTACTCGTAAACTAAGTAAGTAGGTACCTCCTCTACTCTTAACAATTCGGTTACCGGGACAATAAGAAGGTCAATCAAATGAGAAAGGCACGGAATGTCACAAGATGGACATTAATATTATATTCAGCTCCTCATGAGTAACGTGATATAACGACAAAACCAATAACTACGAGATTGATAATGTTGATTTGATCTTCACGTTTAGATCAAAATCCAATAGTATCAACCTATGGCGTGTTGACGGCTCGACTTCAGGCTTATATAGTAAATTCAATGAATATAATACTTTAATACACATAATAGAATTAATATATAATATACAGAAGGTTACTAAAGGTACAAAGATCTCAGTTTTTTTTGCAATAAACTCATTAGTAGCGTTTTGACGATAAAGTTCACAATTGAAAAACAATTGACAATTTTCGCTTATATTACTGATTAGGTATGTCTACGTCACCGGGTAATTGCAAAAACCGGTAGGTTCTTTTTAATAAATCTCGCAAGTATATAATTTTTTTCATCTCAATAAGACAGGGATACATGAAAAAGTAACGAATTTATTGTATTTCAAATTATCTGTTCATAATAATTTAACTTGGAATAAGTGGCGAAAGCAAAAAAACTCCTCAGAACGGATATTTATAGCATATTGTGTTAGCTTAGTTTTATTGTTATAAACAAAGCTTGATCTTGAAATCTCCTTTTTCCACTCTCACGTTTTGAAAGATGTAATTTTTAGATGAAATTCGCTTCGCATCACACTGCTCGCATTTCGTGTATCTGAATTTATTACAAATATATAAAACCAACTCTGTACTCAGCAAACAATATTGGCAGAAGAATAAATACAATGTTCTTACACCCGTGTTTACTTGCTTCTTTCGTATAGACACCATAAAACATCTTTTTTATGAGTTAACATTCCATAAACATGGTTTGAAACTGAAGCTGGGATCATGTGACTCAGAAACTATATCGTTTTAGATACCCACTTGCATGATAATTATAGCAGAATTTCTAATATGTTACATATCACCGGTTAAAACACTAAAAAATGGTGACGGGCAGGCATCGTTCTCATCATCATCATCATCACCAGCCTATAGCAGTATACTGCTGGATATAGGCCTCTCCAATTGCACGCCATTTGGTTCGATTTTCGGCAACTGTCATCCAGCTACTACCAGCCACCCTGCGAAGGTCGTCACTCCACCTAGCTTGAGGGCGTCCTACCTTACGTTATCCAGTTCGCGGTCTCCACTCAAGAACACGTTTACCCCAACGGTCATCGGTTCTACGACTTATATGGCCGGCCCATTGCCACTTCAGCTTACTTATTCTGTGAGCTATGTCGACAACTTTGGTTCTCTGCCGGATTACCTCGTTTCGGATTCGATCCCTTAGAGAGACTCCATAGCCCTTTTCATAGCTCGCTGAGCAACTTTGAACTGATGAACCAGCCGTATTGTGAGCATCGTTCTCAGCTTAGTTTAAATAAATGACTTTTGCTTTTAATCCTGAAAGGACAGAGTGGATTTTAATTTAAAATTCACAAATAATTTATCCATTAGACAATTTTCTTTCCAGAAATGATAAACATCGAGACGCTTATTATAACTAGAAGAAAGAGAAATATTTTGGATAAGATGATTGATCATTGCGAAGTGTATCGAAAAAGTTCCGATTTCTAACTTTTCAAGTACTGTAATCTCAGTGGGTCCGAAAGCTTTTGATATTTTTTATAAACAGGATCGATTGGCATTAAAAAAAGGTTTTGTAAAATTGCGCATTCCTTCTTCGATCATGAATACACCTAGATTGAGGATCCCATACAAAACTTATCTTTAAAACTGACGCCAATTGTGTTTAGGTAATTCTAAGAATTCTACTTGGAATAAATATACATTAATGTAAATTCAACCTTAAACGCAATGTTTAAAGTTGCTTTCACAAAACGATGTATAAAAAGCAATAAAAAATTTATGAGCTCAATAAAAATTTAGTCTTACACGCAAGTGTTAAAGTCTAAATCACAATGTGCCAAAAAAAAATCAATTCGAAATTCGAATTTTTAAAATTTATGTTTGAGCTTGGACAAGGAATGAGTGGAGTCGAAACGTTCAATTATTTTTTTTATATCATCGATCTATAAAAATACTAGATTAAGAATCAGGAACGAAAATAAGTCGCTCAAATGGCCACACACACTTACCTACCTATCTTTCTATATTATAAAAATCAATTGCTGTTCGTTGGTCTCGCTAAAACTCAAAAACGGCTGGATCGATTTGAATAATTATTTTTTTATTTTGTTCGCTCGAATAGAGACAGTTAAAAAATAGATTCGTGGGTAGGTAGGTAGGTAGGGTAGGTAGGTAGGTAGGGTACTTAGGTAGGGTAGGGTAAAGTCAGTTATTGTATGTAAGTAAAAAAATATTTATTAAAAAATGAAACTTAAAATTTCAGCAATAAGGTTAAAAACACTATGTAGGAAATTTCGGGGTTACTTTATTTCGTTTTCTATGGTGTCAAATATTTTTGACTGATTTATAAAAGTAGTCGGACCAAAATAACACAATATAGTATTTTTTTAAATAATAAAAAAAAAATAGCTTTACAAACCACTCCATGCATTCTCTGTTCCAGAACAGTCAATGTTTGTTACAATAGTTGGCGCGTTCGCTTTGTCGACGCAAACGTTGGTCAAACAATCATAATATTTGGTAATTTGATCATATTTTCTATTTAATTCGGTTTTTACTATAAGAAAAACACTTAATGATATAAACTTACCGAAAAAAAGATATTCCTTCCAAAATCAAGGTGTTACGGTGGTTATTTTCACAGTTTTTGAACGCACATTGCGGCATTTTTAACGTATTAATGTTGGCTATGATTGGACCATACTAATTTTGAAATAGGGCCACAAACGTATTTGTGGCCCAATTTTTCGGCCCGTTTTTTAAGCGCTGACCGGGAATCTAGGTGTATTTATGATCGAAGCATTCCTTGCTAAAATGTATATAATCAGCAATGAATGGGCAAATACTGAAACAAATTATGACAGTCTCCTGAGAACCTAAAGGCACCTTCCTAGTGCCTATTTAAAAAAAAACCGTACCCACCTCAACATCATCTATCTGTCCTTATCCCATGATACTTGAAGTCGGCGCAACACGTTTTCTTCTTCCATACCGTGTCCCTCGTCACGCTATCACTGACTCCCTTTTCTTTTCTCACACAGTCCATCCATCTTTTCTTTGGCCTTCCTCTCCCTCTCTATCCATCCACATTTATATTCATAACTCTTTTAGTTAAATGCTTTTTTTTTTAAACCCGTAACTACCGATAGAAAATGTTCTGTGTAAATAATGGCTGTCGTTTGTCACAGTGACAAACTGTCACATGTGTCACACATGTGACAGTATGTCACATTACGAAGGCTGAAATTTTCAAACACCCAGTGCGATTGCGGTGCTCCTGTTTAGACAAAGTCTCATGACGCACCCTAGATGTTAGTTAACGTCTCCCTCAACATGACAAGAAGAAGACCAGCTGATGGCCTCCGTGCCATGATTTCGCTGAATGCACACAAGATAGAGTGCGCGCAACGGGTGGCGTTCTTAATGTTGTCAGCGTAACTGATCTTTTGTCCTTCATTTAATTAAAAGTCATTTTTATTACTCGAAACTTAAAGTGATTTAAGTTAAGCGTAATTAATTACTAGCTTTTTCTACTTGCATAGAATATGATGAAAAAAGCTTCATGAAAATATTGTAAATCTTTTATTGAATACTTAAATTTGGTCTAACAATGGTTCTGCAGTAGCTAATCCATTTCAATTCTTTTTTTAATTTCTTCTTCAACATTTTTTGATTTTCAAATTGACATCTGTCATAAAATGACAAACGAATAGTTCCAATTTTGGCCGCGCGCAGACATATCTTGGCCGCACTCTATTAATCAATCGGTCAATCACACAGACTACTTAGAGATACTACCGGTCAATCAGTTACGAAACCGTTTCATACGTCACACCATACTTTTTGGTCAGTGTTTACAATGACGTCTGCATGTTCCATTTTTAAAACCCGAGTATTGAAAATAAATTCCACATATTTATAATTAGAGATCCGTATTATTTTCGGATGTTTGTTATTGTTGAACATGGATGTAAGTAATTGAAATTTTGCCAGTGCATTAGATACGTAACGATCACGGGAAAATACACATCGAATCTAGCAAGGAACTGACTGAGGATAAAACAACAACGCACAGCTTAAAACACAGATACGATTTTATATTCCTTTGGTGAAATTAGTTTTAATGCTCAAAGAAAGTCAAAAGGTATAAGGAGACTCTAAATAATCACAGTAAATACCTAATATTTTAGACCACATTACAGCAGAAGTGCTTGACGCATTAGAAATAACAGGTATCTTGAGGGCTTCTTTGTTCCAATATAGGCCATCAGAGCAGATCAAGGTCAAGCTGGTTTACTTACGAAATAAAAAAAATGTCCTGAAGCGAAAAAGGTACCCAAAAATATAAACGGCAAATGGAAGAAAAACGGCGATCGGAAAAATAAATAAGACCATTAATTCGTTCGCTATTAGTTTCGTTCACTTCCGAATTTTTGCGAAAAACACCACATTTTCTTGAAAATGTAGTAGCTATTTCAGCCAGCTAATGCCAAACCGATGTTAAGTCCTTTATACACCGGTGTGAATACCGTATCACTCATGATAAGATACCTGAAGTGCAAAAGAGAGAAGGTGAAAGGTCACACGCGCCCTCTCTTTCCTTTAAGCTGAGATTATTTTTAGATGTGGTCTCCGGAGGTCCTTTCAGAAAGAATAATCTCAGTAGGTCACCGATAACAAATTGAATGCTGAAAAATTCAGGTATGTTTTGTAAAGGGCTTAGGTATTTTTACACACGAATAATATATGTTAGGTAACATTTATATATCTCAAGATTCTGGAGATGTATTTGTCGGGCATCCCTTTGGTAAAGATTTTTTCCTCTTCACCAAAGGGGATAGAGAAGGACAAGATGGAACATGTCTTAGTCAAAACAGCTAGATAGCTTGGATTAAAATGGAAATTGAAAAATGTTGGAGGAGGCTTTTGATAAAGGCCGCACAGAGAATTAAAACTGAGGTAAATAAGGCTATAAATAAATATTAATTAATTAGATTATAAAATGTCTACACTCTGTGAACAGAAATAATTTATTCGACATAGGCACAACACAACAACAACAACCACAAAGTAACAGAGAAGAATAGTAAATAAAAAAGTACAAACAAGGTTTAAGAATTACCCATACCGAAAGGGTTACCAACTCAGCATTTGCTGGGCGTCAGACACCCAGCCCTTATTTTCAGTTGGCACCCCGCTAGTGACACACGGACGTGGGTAAATAAAATAGATAATTAAAATAATATCATAATGTGAATATGTAGGTGCTGAACTTATAAATTGAAAAAAATGTAAAATAGATTATATACAGTAATAGAAAATATATAATTTAATATAATATAAATTATATAAAGTGCTATAATATGATGGTTAAAATTGTCCAAAAAATCCCAAGTGACAGTGTGGCATAGACGCAACCGACGCCCTATGGTAATGATTCTATTTTACAAGCTTTTAATTAACTTGCAATGTAGGTATGTATTGTATGTGTGTTTGGGTCAAATATTGCAACTGAATTTTAAAGCAGTTATCCTCCAGCGAGTAAGATACAATTTTGCATACACGTTTAGTTTGGATGAAAATGCATGGTTAGCTAAGTGACGTCATTCTAAATCCAATATGGCGGACGGCCCAAGATGGCGGACTAGTTTTTTTTGGAGCACTGCCATGATATGGGTATCAAATGAAAGGGTTTGCTGAGCAGAATACGAAAAAAGCTTGTTTTAAAATAAGATTTTTTTAATGAATATTTTATTTGAAATATGTTCCATCTATTACTTTTTACCCGACTACGGCGAAGCCTAAAGGAAGGGTTATGTATGTATTTTGTATGTTTGTATTATTTACCCCCCATATTTATGTGCCCCCGTATTCCCTAAACTATTTATCCGATTTTGATGAATAATGTGTCAATCGATTCGTTATTATGGTCCGGGTAACATGGTCTAAAAAAAAAAAAAAATTCGTTGCCAGGTTACAGTTTTTATTAAACTTTTTGCTTGTTCAATATATCAAAAAAACCGGCCAAGTGCGAGTCGGACTCGCGCACGAAGGGTTCCGTACCATTATCGCAAAAAACGGCAAAAAATCACGTTTGTTGTATGGGACCCCCACTTAAATATTTATTTTATACTGTTATTGGTATTTGTTGTTAAAGTGGTAACAGAAATACATCATCTGTGAAAATTTCTACTGTCTAGCTATCACAGTTTATGAAATACAGCCTGGTGACAGACAGACAGACGGACTGCGGAGTCTTAGTAATAGGGTCCCGTTTTTACCCTTTGGGTACGGAACCCTAAAAAATGAGTTCAACATTTTATTTGGTCAGCATCTAACACTGATTTTCTTTACTATCAATTCACTCGTCCGTTCCCACGTTCTCGCTCACGTTTAGTTACTGTAGCACCTAGTTACAGCAAAAATCTCGAAAATCTGTTAGCCAAGAAAACAGCTGTGTAAAACCAAATTCAAACATCCGAGGCGTCTTATACTACAAATTGTCTAAATTCTAAAATGTTCTATAGGTAAGCGTGACGTAGGTAGAACAATCAGATGCGCATGGAAAATATCTGCTGGGCAATAGATACTTCCATTTTGACTACTCTCCAAATAGTAGATATAAAACAAATCGCTGTCTGCCTCCGTCGTTTCGTTGCTTATTTCTAAGCCACGTAACAGATTTTCATACGATTTTCACTAGTAGAAAGAGCCATAAACGAGGAGGGTTTTCGCAAGTTAGATCATGCATGGAGTACTGTTGTCATCTCTGGGACGGATCTGCCAAATACCAGCTGGATGCACTCGAGTCGATCGAAAAACGGGCCAAGAGGCTTATCGGCAATGAGATACTGGTCGAGTCTAGGCTCCAGAGCCTTGAACATCGGCGCCGAAATGCCAGCTTGTCAGTTTTTTATCGGTTACGTTATCTTCTCGTGTATGTCACGCACTGCTGGGACGAAGCCATCGAGAGACACGGCGAAGCTCTTGCTGTATCGCTTGATATCTCGAAGGCCTTCGATAGAGTCTGGCATGCAAGTCTACTCTGTAAGCTTCCTGCCTATGGCATCCCCGCTGGTTTTTGTAGCTGGATACCAGACTTCCTTAATGAACGGTCGATCCGAGTAGTCATTGACGGCTGCTCCTCTGACCTTATGGCTATCGATGCCGGCGTTCCTCAGGGGTCTGTTCTCTCTGCAACTCTTTTACTGCTGCACATCAATGACCTACTTCAGCCTGGTATTGTTGGGTACGCAGATGACAGTACTGTTTCAGAGAGATACTTGTCCAACGCAAAAACCAGCATGGATGAAGTTCGTTCCTTGAGAGAGGCTATGGTGAGGCGGACAGATTTGACCTTAAGCCTTGTCTCCCAGTGGGGTGATGAAAATCTGGTCTCCTTTAACGCCACCAAATCACAAGCGTGCCTTTTCAAGGCTAAAAGGAGACTTTTCGATCTTACTCCTACTTTCCGGGGTGCGTCTGTTCCTGTGACTGATCGGCTCGAGCTCCTAGGCATGGAGTTGACATCCAGTCTCAACTTCGGCGCATCCATTGAGTACAAAGCCCAAATTGCGGCCAAAAAACTGGGCATCCTAAATAGAGTGAAGCGATACTTCACGCCTGGACAGCTTTTAACCCTATACAAAGCGCAAGTCCGATCCTGCATGGAGTATTGCAGCCACCTTTGGGATGGCTCAGCAAAGTATCAGCTTGCCGCGCTTGACTCGGTGGAACGCAGAGCCAAGAGGCTCATCGGCGACGTTGAACTGGTGGATGCCAAGCTTAATAGCTTGGCTCATCGCCGCAAGGTTGCCGGTCGGTGCTTGTCGGTCTTCTACAGACTGTACTTCGGTGAGTGTGCTCAAGAGCTCCACGACCTCATCCCACCAGCCCCCTTCTACCATCGGACATCTAGACGCACTGCAAGTTACCATCCTTACCTTGTTGCCATTCCATCAATTCGCACCAAGCGCTTCCAAACATCCTTCATAATGCGCACAACGAATGAATGGAACTCACTACCTGCGTCTGTTTTTCCGAACGCATTCAACCCGAATCTCTTCAAGTTAGAGTGAACAGGCTTCTTCTGGGTAAGCTCACTCCATCGTAGACTCTGTCTCTGTCACCTCTGACCTGGACTAGAGTCAAGAGCAAACCCATCAAAAAAAAAAAAAACAACTGAGTAATCAAGACACTATAGGGTAATATGAAACAAGTCAAGTCAAATCAGGCAATGTAAAGAATACTGATTTAAACTTCTATATTTATCACATTGTCTGGTCATTATAAATATTGCTACGTAACTGTTGGGCAATTCGATAATCATAGTACATTAGTAGAATCAGCAGCGGTGCTGCTATTTGCAATGAATGAGTCCAAGAGCGAGCGAAGCGTGCACGGGTGCTAAGGGCACCCCGACACGGATAGGTTAGAATTGAAGGGGATGACGGAACCTGAATTGAGCGAAATCAGCTCCCGTCAGACCCTGCAGACAGAAAAAGGGGCCGGCTCCGTAGACTTTGTTGCTTAAATATTAATCGTACTTACCTTTTTTCACTGTTTTCCTTTACCTTGTTACCCTGCCCAGTAAGTGATGGGCATTACTCAGAATGCCCGAAGGAGGAAAAAAAAATTCAATGGCTTTTAGCAAATTGCCTATTCAATTTGTATATTTTTCTAATTGGCAATTGGCATTATGAATTTTGCCGGATTCATCACTGGTTAATAACATATATATAATTTGTTCCGTGTGAAGTCGCAGTGGATCGTTAGTCTATAGTATAGACTAACGATCCGCTGCGACTTCACATTATACTCTATACCATACCAATATTATAAAGAGGAAAGATTTTTTTGTTTGTTTGTACCGAATAGGCTCCGAAACTACTGGACCGATTATAAAAATTCTTTCACCTATGGAAAGCTACATTATTCCCGAGTAACATAGGCTATAATTTTGACGGGGGCGAAGCCGCGGAGGACAGCTAGTAATTAATAAATTCCTTTCCTTGTTTTGTTTAACCTTAAAAAGCGGAATAAATATAGGAGGAAAAGGCCAGGCGGGTATTGATAGGAATCTATCCTGCAAAGAGGTTGCTTGATTTAGCTTATCTCTAAGGAGAGTTTTCGACCTGAAAGATAGAAAACATAGTATGATCGTTTAAGAAGTTATCGATACTCCTAATCAAAGATTTAAATGTTCAGCATAGAACGAAAATTATGTTCATATTATTTTCAATGAGAAATTTAGAAGTAGATAAAGTTCTGACGTAGTTTTGACAAACCAATTAATATGTTTCAGCCTTTATAACCCAAATTAACCACATTCGTGCCTCCCTAGCAAAAAAGTACCAATTTTAAAATGTTCCTCGCACCAAGTGTTATTGAAATTAGTTGTACCAGTGTTGAATAGTGTATGTTAAAACCCCATGTGGACTAAAGAATGTCATCAGGATGAGGAAATGGCATGCGGCAGTGTGCTGCATCCTGACATGGATGATGCCGACCCCAACAGTGAACTTCCGGACCCAAGAGATGGGATTGATGCCCCCGAAGTTCGAGCCAACATCGAAACCTGTTACCCTGAAACCCGGTGCCGTAAAAGTTATTCCGAATTCCATCTCAGGGTTCTTCGGACAGTCCAAGGCGAAGATGACGAGTCCTGGGTCTACTACAGTTACTGTGAAGACTGTAGATGATGCCCAATTCTTGAATGACACTACCAGTGTACGGACTCTCAGTAGGCCTCATGTGAGTATACCTATCCAGTTTTTAACCCCCGACTTACCTGTGTGTTTGTGTATCTGTCTGTGGCATCATAGCTCCTAAGCGGGTGAACCGAATTTGATTTAGTTTTTTTTGTGTGAATGGTGACTTTATCGAGAGTATTCTTAGCTATGTTTGAAAATCGGTTTAGCCATTCAAAAGGTATTGAACGAGTCCGCAGGTTAAATAAAATGGTATTGCAGAGCAATAATATGAATTTTAAGTTCATTTAGGATAAAGTCAAGATAAATCTCTATTGACATTACCAAAATAGATTACATTACTATGTATTTAATGGTTTTACTTCAGCGACTCGATTAGATTGCTCAGATTTAGATCACGCGTTGTTTTCAACCATCTCAATGAATTACTGATGCAGCGAGCGATCTAGCGGATTTTCTAAATTCGGATTTCTACTTAGACTAAACGCTACATATATTCTTCAATATACGCTATTTTTCTAGACGGATCGTTCAGAAAAGCGTTAAAAACTTTTTTTTGAAATACATGGCCACGATCAGATTTTTATGCATTTTTGACGTTGCAGTGCAGTTCGGAAAATCCTATTGAGGAAACAGCCTTATAAAACTTATAAGGCTCATTGTTAAGAGGAAATTCCTTCCTTATATTCATTAGTAAAAGTCATAATTCGAAGTTTGGCTCTCGCCTCTCCTCCAGTATTGGGGAAATTTAATTTAATAAAAAAGATATATGTTGTGCTTCTATTTTTTTTTTCATATGTCTGTCAAATTTGTACACTAGGCCTTTGTTGACAGCGCAATTATGAGCATATTTTGAGGGTTCTAGTGCTTCTAAATATAATGTATCATCAAAAACGAAAACATAGGGGCACAGTATTATATCTTTGTTTTTCAGTTTATGAAATATCTTTTGAATTGGTTCAATACTGGAGGAAGAAATAGGCGAGAGCCAAACTTAGAATTATGACTTTTTACTTAGGATATTCAGTCGGATTTCTGCGACCGCATTTTCTCTTAAAGGCAAGGCTAATTCACATTTTGTTTGGATTTGCATCCCAATCGTAATCTAACAGAAAAATGTAGGCAAACTAGAGGTAAGTGAAGTCACAAAATAGTAAGTATACAGAAGGGCCAGTCCCGCCGTTTAGAAAATTGACAGCTAAACTTTACAGATTTACTAGGGTTGCTACTATATTGATTCCGAAACAAAAAAAAGAGTAGGTTGCCCAAGTTACAAACATAAATACATAGATTCGTCTAAACATACATCATATCATGCATACATGCCTTAGAGGGTAGACAGGGCACAAATATCCAATTTATATCACGAAACATTTAATATTACGCCACATACGGTGAATATTGGAGAGTAACAAGACGTAGTAATAGGGTAATAATGATCCCACTTAAAAAATTAAATTGTAAAAAGCTCCAAGATCGACAAAAATATAAATGTGAAAAAACAGGTACTTAATAAAATCAAAAAACCAAAGATGATCTTAAACAAGAATAAAATTATGCTGTGCAGTCGGAGGAAACATATTTGTAAGCTGTATGACTTGAATCTTATTATTATGACAAGTTCCCAATTTCATCTATGGGCTTAAAATAATTTATTATAATCCTAGATAATAAATTTCTAATTTGTCATCTTGAAAGATTAATGACCTTTATAACTTAAAAATAATTGAAAGAAAGAATTAAAAACAAAAAAGTAAATTCGGTCTGTAACAAATAATAAAGGTAACCCATCCAATGCAACCAACCTCGTTACAGTACTTAATGTATGAATGACTTGACAATAGCCTGCACAAAGCAATCATGACAGCCGCGACTGAGCTCGGTCCAATATTGCCCAATATTCCCTGTAAAACCGAAATGTCAAAGTGAGAGTGGCCCCTCTGTCTGCGGCGCGCCGCCGCTTACGTACTTTGTGGTGAAGTGTAGATTGCGTCTGAGATGCCAATGCAAACGTTCTTTAAAAATACGAAATAACGACACTTGCCTCTCAGGTCTTAAAATTTAGTCATTATTTTAGGACTGCCAGAATAATAAACATATTGTATTGTATTCTATTCGAAAATTCTCACAATCAAATGAAAACCAAATGACTGAATTTCCTTGAATCATGAAAGTTGAACGCAACTACGCATGTAAGAGGTACTCATACAATTCGTCGTACTTGTTTACACTGTTCCGCCATATTGTGTATGATTGTATCCATCCGACCCTTCATTTTCCATGGTGTTATGCCAGTAATCATAATGTTTTCACAGAGTTTGATTTATCTAAGTAGGGTTAATTTGTTTACAAGGTTCCGCCATATTGTGTATAATTGTACCCATCTAATCCTTCAGTATCCATGGTGTTATGCCAATAATAATAATGTTTACACCGAGTTCGATTTATCTTAGAAGGGTTAATTTGCGGAATGATTATGCGTCAAATAGTTTATTGATAGTCTATCGACCTTGGAACCTCACTATCTGTGTTGCGGTCGGATCTGATTTCTATAACTATCGATAATGTATCTATGATAATAATTATGATCTGTTTAATTTGGCGTAAGTAGACGAAAATAACTATTTTTGCGTTATTTTCGACGGTTATCCGAATTTTTGTTTGTTTCTGATGTCTTCATCATCACTGCTGGACATAGGCCTCCCCCAAGCGTCGCCACATTGATCGTTCCCGTGCGTCGGATCATCAGATCATCGGTCCACCTGGTGGGATGCTTTCCAACGCAACGGTTCACGGTTCACGGTTGCCACTCCAGAACCTTTCTGCCCCATCGGCCATCCGTTCTGCGTGCAATGTGCCCTACCCACTGCCACTTAGATTTGGCAATTCTGCGGGCTATGTCGGTAACCCTGGTTCTCTTGCGGATCTCTACATTTCTGATTCGATCACGCAAGGAAACTCCGAGCATAGCCCTCTCCATTGCCCTTTGAGTGACTGTAAACTTTCTGATAAGGCCCATTGTAAGCGACCATGTCTCAGAGACAGATGTCATCACTGGCAACACACACTGATCATAGACTTTCGTCTTGAGACACTGTGGTAAGTTAGACGAGAAGACACTGCGTGACTTTCCGAACGCTGCCCAGTCGTCACTTGCTTGTTAAACAGCGGGCGGAAAAGCTTCAAACTAGTAAAGTTATTATTGACATAAAAAGTTTACATGAAAAATGAATCCCCTTTCCCTAAACTAGTTTTAACTGGTTGTGGCTGGTTCTTTTGTCGTTGGCAAAATCTATCATCATTTGGGGTCAACGTAGCATGATACCTTCTTCCACGCTTCCATGATTACTCTGTCCAGCCTCAGCCCTTTTTACCAAACTGGCGAAGAAGGGTAATGTGTTTAATCAGTATGTATATGTATGTATGTATCTTTGTTCCTTTAAGGCGTTCTAGAGACCAAACGCGTTGGCCGATTTTGATGATTCTTACGTCAATCGATTCGATATTAAAATAGAAAAATTGCTGGATTTTGGGCGCCATATAGTGGGTGCCCAATTTCTTTTTCTCCCTGACCCATCATGTAGGGTATCAAAATAAAGTGTTTTGAGAGGTGATTTCAATAATAAACACTTATATGTTTCAATGAAAATAATTTAAAAAAATGGTAACTACAAAGTTATAAATAAACAAAATAATTAAATAAATTAAATAAACCCGACTCATGGAGTCGGGTATGGGATACATCTGGTTTTGGTTACTCACGAATATGTATCCTCCGCCTGCACAGCATGATTTTCTTCTTGTTTACGTCTTTTTAGTTCGCCTCTGAAGCAGTCAAGTTTTTTGATTTTTTGCATTAACTTTTTTTTTCTTGCCATATCACATTTTACACAATCCATACAATCTAATCTTTTTTTTATACGTATCCTTCATAACTGACCCCACCAGAATGTATTTTTATATCAAGTTTTGGGACACCTTCAGTTTTTCATTCCTATTTACTTCATCATTTGTTTCACCTGAAACATTCTCCAACGCCTCAATCAAACAGGATATCACAGACGTACATCTAACTAGATAACGCAAGCCCCTTCACCTCTATGAAAACCAAGCGTGCCACTTTTTCACAAACAGTTTAAAAATAAATTTACTTACCAATGAAAGAAAACATTTCCAATACCTCGGCCAACTTTTTCTATACATTCTATACAGCTCAATATTGCATAAAAAGGCATTTTTCTAGATTTCGGTAGATTTCTGGTGCCGATAATGCTAAATGAAGAGCTCAGATTACAATTATTTATCGTAATTTTAGTCCGTTTTTGGCACGCGAAGTACTTACAGTCGCGTCATCTAGTTAGATGTATGTCTGTGCTTACCATCCACTTAAAACATGATTCACATCCCAATATGACAAAGCAACAGGCTATTCCACGCTCATACGACCGTTTACTAAAACACAACTTTATATCTTATCCGTTTTTATCGGTATGCACGTCAGCCATACTCGAATTTTGGCATTATCAACAGATTGGACCAAAATTGATATCAATAACTCACTATCTTAATCATGAAACAATTCGCCTATTTGTGTAACATGCGTACGGACATATTTTTGAAGACAAGTTCCGAACTTGTTTATTTAAAATAAAAAAATAAAGTTTTGTGTGTGACTTTCTGTGTGTAAACAATATGTGCAGTGAAGATGTGTTTTAGTGAGAAAATGTGTGTGCGAAATGTGATTGTGTTAGTGTTATTGTGTTGTGTTAACTCTCGGGCTCAGTGGGACCCGAATTCGTCGCAAGGATTTCAGAATATACCTGAAAATCCGGGTCGGCCTTCGTATGGCAGGGCTCCTCAGTTTGGTACAAATGCCGGATTATCTGACACTTCCAGAAATCCTGTTATAGATCCGCAAGGACCATCTCAGTATGGTCCGTCCCCAGAATTATCACAAATACCTGAAAATTCGAATATGAATACACAGTATGGTCCACCTGCCGGAAATCTCGACATCCAGGACCATATACAGTATGATCCATCCCCCGAAATGCCAAACTTCCGGGATCATCCGGATAAGCATCTGCCGAAAGATCTACCCCCTGTGATTCTGGAAATACCATATTATCCGAATATGAATCCACAGGATGGTCTATCCCCCGGAATTCCAGACTTCCAGGATCATATGCAGTATCCGTCCCTCGAAAATTCAGATATCTCTAATCATCATATGCATCCGCAGTATGAACAACCCCACGGAATTCCGGATATCCTGGATTCACAGCATCGTCCACCTCACGGGTTTCCAGATCATCCGCAGTATGGTCCACACTTCGGAAATCCGGACATCCCAGATCATCCGCAGCATGGTCCACCCCACGGAGATTCTGACTTCCTGGATCATGCACATATACACCCACACAAAATGCCGCCGCCGCATCAACCGATTCTGGACTATGTAAGTTTCAGTTGTAAATACAATACAATACGTTAAATACGTCTATGGATATGCAAACAAAAATAGTTTGTACTGAAAACAAATCGTTTCTTAGTTTTTGTATAAGGGCAACATTATTATAAACGCGGCAACATACCTATCGTTTTGCTTGCTAATCATAACTTTTGGAATCTCTTGATGGTGGACGTTTATTGCCAATATAAGGATTAATAAGAATTCTATGATGAGTATATTGACCATTTCTATTTTAGCCAGAAAACCTAAATGCCACTAAATTCAGAAATCTTTACGTAGAATGCGCATTGCTGTAGTTTCTCTCTTGACAAAGAAAAGTATTGCAAAAGTGACGAAGGTTTTAACGACTCGACTGCACGTACCTACAACTATAGACAAATTAAAAACAAAATTTATATATTTATAACAAAATATTCTTACCGGAATCCTGCAACAGGTATTTATTTAAGAAGATGAACATGCTTTTTATTGTTCTTCCGATGAAAAAAGTAATAAAGAAAAACAGATCAAAAGAAAATTCAAAATTAGAGACAGAAGAAACACAAAAAACTAACTCAAAGACCGAATATTTTACGTATAATTTTGAGCTGGAGAAAACTGATGGAATTGCGCCCACACTCGGTTTGCTCTGTTCAATAAGATGTTGATGTAACTAAAATAGATCCGAACTTAAATTAAGTTAGTTTGATTTTACTTGGTTTGGATAATAATTGGAAAACTTTCCATTACATTATAACACCTTCCAAGTTCATCTTCGACATCGCTGACATCGGTGAAGAATAACAGAATAAGAAAACCAGTTAATACAAGCTTGAAATCGACAAACCTGCATTAAGCAAGTGTAATGCTTGTGCTTTTTCTGCAATAATCAATACACTACACTACAATACATACAATGAAATACAATACCATACAAAACAATACAATAAAATACAATACAATACAATACAACACAATACAATAAAACACAATACAATAATCAATACACTTGCTCAATGCAGGTTTGTCGATTTCAAGCTTGTATTAACTGGTTTTCTTATTCTGTTTTTCTAAGCTCCTGTGCCTATGCTCCTGTTAATAGCAATAACTAGGTTTCGTCTAAAGCGGGTCACTCTTGTGGTCTATTCTATTCAACAGGCTTTTTCCGGTATAAAAAACCAGCCAAGTTCGATTCGGACTCGCGCACGAAGTGTTCCGTACCATTATCGCAAAAAACGGCACGTTAGTTGTATGGGGCCCCACTTAAATATTTATTTTATTTTTAGTATTTATTGTTATAGCGGCAACAGAAATACATCATCTGTGAAAATTTAAACTGTCTAGCTATCACGGTTCATGAGATACAGCCTGGTGACATACAGAAAAATAGACAGACGGACAGTGGAGTCTTAGTAATAGGGTCCCGTATTTACCCTTTGGGTACGGAACTCTAAAAATGGTATAAAATATTAATCAAATAATTTTCGTCATTGGATCAGAACTGCCCAAGATTACCTACTTATAAATAGATAAATATATCAATGATTTTTCAATTCTATAATTGTCTATTTACTTAATGGTAGGTTATTTTCAGGCATGTGACCACTAAGTCTAAATCAAATATTTACAGGTCTCACAATAGTTGTTTCAAACGATTTTATATTGTACCTACCTCAATATTATCACCTAATCAGTTTATGACCTTCAATATACTTGACTTGTACAAATCTTAGTGCATTTTATCTACACTAGGTACAGTTGCACTATATCAACAAAAAAATGTACTTGCCTGCCTACAAACTGTTGTACCAGAAAAGGTATGCGCTTCGGGAATCATCGTATACATTTGCCAACACGAAGAGAGATATATCTCCTTTCGTGTATTAAAAATGAATAACCACCAACGTACTGGGCAAAGGCTCTCTATTTTACAGTTGTACCTACCAGAAAAAGCATTCGCTTCGGGCATCATCGTCTATATTCGGTAACACGAAGATTCGGTCCGTTCTTAGCTTAAAAATGAATGACCACCAACTTACTGAGCGAGTTTTGGCGGGAACGTGATGGCGTCTATGTTGTTTTTCCGTTTTATTTCCCTAAAATTGAGTCAAATTGAATATTAATAGTGTAAAAGTGGTGGTTTTCATTCTAATAATATTAGTGAACGTGCACGAGTGTGGGCAAGTAAAACACAGCGGTAGAACATTAGTTTGTTCATGTTGTCGACAAAACTTCGTGGAAGCTCCATTATAGTTACCGCCATTTTAAGTGCGTATCCAAAAAAAAGAACTTAGTGAGCGAAGGTTCTCCATTCGCTCCATTTATAGTTCTCGATTCTGCGTTACTACTTTCTGAAGGAAGGCAATCAAGTAGTCCCGCCATCTCCTTCGTGATCTGGAGTGGGACAGTACAGACTTGCTCTAATTCAGTCATCATCATCTTCCTGCCCTTATCCCATGTTATTTATTTATTATTTACTATATACTTTATTGTACACCACAATTAAAAAAAACTTACAGGACAAGCATGTTACTTGGGTTCGGCGCAACACATTTTCTTCTTCCTTACCGTAGTGTCCCCTGACACGTTATCGCTGACTCCCTAGCTTTTAGTTCAGTATAAAACGCATATAGGGGTTTTCCGTTATAAAGAGAACGTATCAAGGTTATCTAAACTTACCTAGGGTATCTACGCAAAAAGAATACGATACACACAAAACATTTACTATTTAAAAGACAAAGCTTATCTCCGAACAATACGATAGAACGCGTGTTTTGTTCAATGTCTGCTCGTATGATAAGATTTTTAATCCAGCGTTTCTAGTTCCGACCAATCTTTTCAGATCAGATGTTTGATTTGTTTATAGAACAAGCTTGTAAGATCTGAATTCCATGTTGTGTACTGCGCTTTTAGAAGCCAGGGTCAATGGTGATTCTTCTTTCATCTCGATCAACTCAAAAATCGTCTCAACTTCTCTGATTGTGTTCGACTATGTAGCTGAGCAGCTACCTTACATACTGGTCGTGTACGTCACTTGGACAGCTCTTTCATTCGCCATGTTAAATCCTGAAAGGTGCAGATAGTTGGGCTGAAGGGTAGATCATGAGATGGCCCATATCCTGCGAAGGGGCCACATCTATAATATTCCAATTAGCTAGGTTGTTTCTACAGCGGGCAATCTGGGTCCGCTGATCAATGTAGAAATATGGGCGTTATTGATTTCAAGGAGACCTACAGATAGCCAGTAGGCCATAGGCCTCCCCAAGCATCGTCATGTCGACCAGTCTTGTCTTGCTTCTCGCATCCAACATACTCCTGCGGCTCTCACTACCTAGGTCATCGGTCCACCTTTGTGGGAGGCCTTCTTACACTGCATCACTACATCTTCCAGTACGCGGTTACCGCTCCAGAACCTTTCGGATAAAGGTGTCATACATTAAAAAGGTCTTTTCTTGAATCCTGCCACAGACTAATAAAACCCAGGGTCCGTACTATAACGTGTCGACGCCATCATGATTCCGCTGTGAAAAAGGTATAGTGCTATTCGTCCTGTATAGCTCCGTCTCTCTCACTGTGGAAACAGGATAGTGTTGACACGTCAGAGTCAAGCCTCAGATTTGTTTACTTCGAGCCTTCGAGCACTATCAATTAGTGTCCATCCAAGCAAATCTGACCTCCGCAGCTCTTGGCAAGACTGGTGTCAGATCTCAAGCTTCTGACTACCCGTAACGACTGTCAAAGATCTTATAAATAACAGCAGGGCCCAACGGCTTAACGTGCTTTCCGAGGCACGGAGGAAACTCTGTATTTTGAAATGGTCACCCATCCACGGACCGACCTCGTCAAGCGTTGTTTAACCTTGTAGATCGACCAGTGCGGCTGTTTTATTTAGCCACGAGCTCCTCCAAGCAAAACTAAAAGCATTTTATTCAAAACTACAAATCCCAAACTCAAACTAAAATTTTCGAGGTTCTCTATTATTTTTCTAAGTGGTATTTACACAAGCATTTATTAGTCATAGTCTAGGCAGTTTGTTTTTCTTTTGTTCCTAGTGAAAGCAGCCTCAGAACCACAGAAATCTTAAATTATGTTCAATTATATATTATCCACCCTCTTGCACGACGAAATCGTTTGAAAGACAAATAGGTCTGAAGAAACACAGAACTGAACTATATTAAGTGCGCACGAGTGGTTTTAGCTTGTGAGTTTTACTTTATGTTATGATTAGGAAATTATGTGAATAATTTAGTGCTTTCGTTGGTAGAGGGATTTAGGTTTATGTTAGGTTAGTAAAGTTGGTCTAAGTAATATGTGTTTGGATTTGTATAAAGTCTTGAGAGCCAGAGTTTTAGGCAAGGTTGCCCTAGTCTCTTATTCTTCCATACAAACGTAGTCTGTCGATTACTCCACCGTTTGACGGTGTACATTTAAAATAAAAACCGGCCAAGTGCGAGTCCGACTCGCGCACGAAGGGTTCCGTACCATTATCGCAAAAAAACGGCACAAAAATCACGTTTGTTGTATGGGAGCCCCACTTTAATATTTATTTTATTTTGTTTTTAGTATTTGTTGTTATAGCGGCAACAAAAATACATTATCTGTGAACATTTCAACTGTCTAGCTATCACGGTTCATGAGAAACAGCCTGGTGACAGACAGACAGACAGACAGACAGACGGACCGCGGAGTCTTAGTAATAGGGTCCCGTTTTTACCCTTTGGGTACGGAACCCTAAAAAAAATACATATTTGAAAGTTTATGACCGTCAAAAGTGCAATATTTTAACACTAATTTTAACGCATCTTTGGGCGCAAATAAATACCATTAGAAGAAGGGAAATTGCAAACAACCACCATACAGGTATAGATAAGTGGTTCAAAAATGCAAATAATTTTATTTAGAACAGATATATTTAGTAGTTTTTTCATGATATCCATACTCCCAAAGGTCTGTTTATAAAATTTCGCAAGCTCGTTTTCGTCCTAAATTCCATCATATATTTCGCAACAATGAATGAGATAGCAAGCATTGTCAACAATAAATCTTAACTAATATTTTAAAGAGATAGCCCGAATTTTGGGAGTGCGTTTAGATGTGCAGGATAATCTCTGGAACCACTACACCTATTTGAAAAATCTTTCACCGTTTGAAAGGTACATTATTCCAGATGGTAATAGGCTATACATAATTGTACCCCAAGCAAATCCAGGATGGGCCATTAGTTGTAAATAATGTGTGTAAACCACATTTCTATTATACCACTGCCTTTTCATTCAGAGAACATTGCCATAGTGAGTTGTGAGACAGCAACAAGTGGCCGTTCGTTGTGAAGCGACAGGTCACACCCTTCCCTCCCTGCATTATAATAGGGTGACTTTTAATTCACTGCCAATATTTCAGGGGGAATATTTCAATCAAAGACATGCGACAACCAAACCGCACTGGACCCGCGTGGTGGATTACGGCCCATTTCCGCTCACAGAGAGGAGACCTGTGTCCCACCAGTGGGAACATTCAAAGCGGAAATAGCACATGAGATACTTTTTATTATCCTGAGAATATGTGGGCGAAGCCACTGGCAGAAAGATTTTTTTGTTTGTTTGTACCGAATAGGCTCCGAAACTACTGGAGTGATTTTAAAAATTCTTTCACATATTGAAAGCAACATTATTCCCGAGTAACATAGGCTATAATTTTGATGGGACCGAAGCCACGGGGGTCAGCTAGTAATTTATAAAGTAAAATACTTCTAGTATTAATTCGACGTGAGAGGAGCCGCAAGCAGCAGCTAGTATTAAAAACTTGTACTATGAAATACGTCAAAAAAAAAAATAAAGAAAATCTGCTGTTTATTTTTACCACTGATTTTGTTTTTTGACTCTCATTTACGTTTTTTGGATAACTCGACAAAATTCCGGGGAACAACTGATATTTTTCTGCGATTTCAGGGTTGTTTCCATAGTGACAGTTGTTCATACTTTCTCCCCCTCAAATATTGCCGCGAACTAAAGTCACCCTGTAGACAGATTAACCTATCGAACTTAGATATGTCTATATTATAAATTTCATTATAATTGAATGCCTATTAAAGTGATGTAAATCTTTATAATATTGGACAAGGAAAATAAATAATAAATCATTGGATAATGTAAATTATTGCATAAAAGACATCTGTTTTAACTGTGAATGATATTGAATGTATATTTGTAAAATTTTAAAACCATTGATTCAATAATACTAATTGTACATAATATATTTGCACGCCATGAGAAATGGCAGACATGTCGTGAGCCAGTCTTATTTAAGATCGTGCATGCATTTATTATTTTCATTCTGAATGTATATTTTCACATGTTTGAGCAAATAAAATTTCTTATTCTTAATAAATATTTGTTATATGCCTTGCTGATGAACCTTCTGTACGAAATTGTGGTTTTATTTGCGTTTATCTCAATTTTTATAACGTACGCCTACTTTTATATTCTTCAGATGTACTTTTTTAGGGTTCCGTAGCCAAATGGCAAAATACGGAACCCTTATAGATTCGTCATGTCTGTCTGTCTGTCTGTCTGTCTGTCCGTCCGTATGTCACAGCCACTTTTTTCCGAAACTATAAGAACTATGCTGTTGAAACTTGGTAAGTAAGTAGGTTAGAATTGGGGGTTCTGAATCACGTCTATAGAATTGGGGGTTCTGGATCACCTGTTCTCGCTGCGCTCGAACCATGATCCAGAAACCCCAATTCTATAGACGTGATTCAGAACCCCCAATTCTATAGACGTGATTCAGAACCATAATTCTATTTCGATAAATAAGCAATGCTCGATTTATATTTTGCATCGCGTATTAAATATAAACTCTCTCCCCTTCACAGCATTTAAATAAAAACATTGTGGGAAATGTATAGCATGTTGCATCCAAGGATCGTCATATATCTCCCAATCTTCTATAACACCTCCGCATGAGAAACATGCTGCTTTATCATTTATACTGTTTCCACAATAAAAGAATCCAGAGTCAGCCATTTCCATCACTAATCTTTTCTTTGAGTCAGCCGTTGCCCAGTAATAATTAAATGAAAATTCACGCATTTTATAAGTATTATACATGTCATAACGAGGTTTGTAGTTATTTTGAGACATGTTCCGTTTTACAGGTAAACGGATAATGACACCGTCTAGCTACAGACAGCAGCTTTTAATGATTTGACGACCTTATCGTGATTGGGAGGGATAGGAAGCGTTTTACCGTAGTATAGAAATTAAAGAAGAAAATGTAATTTTATTTTTTATTATCATTGCACCATTTATTTAAACACAATACATTTTTTAAAGCACATACAGAGTCATGATAAGTACAACTATACAAATCTTGAGAATTTTTATATTGATTGTACAGACTTAACAAACTAGGACAACCTTTGTCTTCTAAATTAAATATATTACTATTACTGTTTTCTAATATATTTTTTAACCACAATACTTTTTCAAAACCTTTAACATAGACACATTTATCTCTTAAAATGTCAACAATAGTATTCTGGTAATTGGAATATGATACAAATCCTTCACGCCAATATATCTTTCTGTTACGTTCAATCCAACTAACTTGCTTTCTTTCTGCTTTCGTCAAATAGTAAAATGGAAATGGTGGCTTAATTAAAAACCATTGAATTTTTTTATTATACAATATAGCGATTTCTTTTATTATAAATTCATCTGTTTCTGTTCGAAAGCCTTGAATATCTACAATAGCAATCATGATAACCTGCGTACAATGTTACTAAGAGGTTTGTATTCCACAAGTCGATCGTTTATAATCAAACAATATGCAGTTGTTTTATCAGGTATTGGCGTTGAACATTCAATTTCTAACCGGACATCCACTGGACCTGATTTTAGACTATCGTTTTGCCTTGAACAGTCTAAGATAAAGAGGGGAGCTTTTTCTTTGAAGTCCTTTAGGCCGAGCAACGGGTCTGCTGGACAGTTGTAATACGACTGACGAAATTTTACATACATTTCGTATAATATACTGTATTTGCTGTCAGAAAACTTTAAACCCAAAGGCTCATAAGGATAATATTGTGAATTTAAAAAGAGCGTAACGTTTGTCACCTCACAATGATCGAATAGTGAACTGTCTTTCGTTTTATTATTTTTTCTATTAGTTTGTAAGCAAAATATTACATATCTAGGCTTTTCTAATTGTGAAGCAGTCTTAACTGACCAAGAATGTTTTGTAGTTTTAGGTAGTAAAGGATATTCATATAAATCCCAATTTCTAAAAGCCATTTGAATGGATTTATCTCTTTCTAAATGCTTTAAAAGTGTTAATCGTTCTCGATCTGACACTTTTATGTGTGGCATCCTCCATTGAACTCTTTGCATATCTATTTGAAAATTGACAACATCATCAGTAAGAATAACGCTGTTTAAGTTAGAGTTACTTCTATTTAATATAAGCTCGTGTTTACAATTTATAACGATTTTATTGTAATCCTCTGCAAACCCTAAAATCTTATTTAACGGTAACACAATACTAAAATGACCATCATTTTCGAATCCGTTTAACTTCCAACCCCATAATGCAGCAACTTTATTTTCACCTTCATTTAATGAGATGTATGATTTTATAGTTGAAGTTATTCCAGAATTTTTTATTCGATCTATTTCAATACCATTCATTTCGTACCTGATGTCTTGAAACAAAGACATAATAGGGTTATTAGTGAACGTAACATTTTTCTTGATTGGATTCCCATCTTTACCGAACAGTTTTGCTTGGCCTTCGATGTAAATTGAACTGGCTGATGGTAGCACGTATATGTCTTGTTGATGTATGGGGATTCTGATTTCATCGTTTTCTCTAAAGCTGTTATTGTAGGGATTATATGAATGGATTTCATAACTTTCGATCGAACTATCGAAGTGTGGTAATTCGGTAATCTGTAGTATATTCATACTTTAAAACCTAGGGCTCTAAGAAAATCTTTATTTCCTTCAGTTAATTTCTTAACTTTTTTCTTACGTCTATGCTCCGTAGAGCAGGAGTGTTTTTATAATATACTATCATTTTGTTTTTCTTAAATGAAGACGTAGTTGAATATTAAGTTCTTCACCAAAGTTAATACAATAACCAAATTGATCAACAATCCTAATAGATATGGATGAAATTATATTTTTGTTCACTGGAAAGTAAATAACGTTTCGCGGTATTTCTACGTACTGATGACTTGGAGCAGTATCAAATATAAATTCATGAATAAAATGAGTTGGTAATCCGTTGCAGTACGAACCATGTACAAGATCACACTCGATTCTGATTACAGATAGACTGCTGTTATTGATGGGTACATTTGGTCTTGAATTTAACACTGAAAAGTATAACAAACCGCATTCGTATTGATTGGTTAAATGCAGAGATGGTTGAAAGTATGACACCAATTCAGATTTATTTCCAGAGATGGTAACCGTTGTAGACATGCTTGCATACTGAACTCGTTAAGAAGATCCTCATTATTTTATCCCTTGACTACTCCAAAAATTCTTTAAAAAATTTAAACAGAGATGGCCGCAATTGAAAGGATGATTGCGTTGTATATAATCATAATTGTAGTGAACTTGAGAACCTATGTATTTTATAAATTCTTTTGGAGGCTTAAGATTTCCATAACTGTCAAAGTACTCAATATATTCGTTATATTTTGCATAGGCTACCCAATGAGAGCCAGGATCTTTAGAACTATCTAAATTAATAACTCCACATTCTTTTTTAAACGGACTTTTAGGAAGCTCGTCTCTCATAAAGACTCCTCTAAAATAGGGAATACTATTTCCATACTTCAAAATGTCAAAGTTAGTTAAGGCTCGTTTGGGTAGCCGATATTTTAGTTTTTTTTATTCGATAAAAAAATTCCAAGACCGTTTTTATGTGATTTAAGGTGTAGTCCTTTCCCAATGCAGAGAGCTTCCATTTTTTCGTTGTGTCTTTTCGATTCGGTCAACAGCTTTCTAGCCATTTTGAATTCATTTATGGTTTTGGCAATACCAGCTGCACCGCCTGCTAATGCTCCCACCGCTGATAATCCAGCAAAAATAGGAATCAAAGGTAATACACCGCCAGTTTTTGGTATAGGAATAACTCGAGGAAGTTTAATGGATAAATCACTAGCTAATTCTCTGGCTGCGGCCATAGCATATTCTATTGCCACTTTTTTGCATTTAGGTTTTAATTTTTTCATGTGTCTTTTTGTTTTAGTTATAACATTTTTAAATTTATTTTTTAATCCTTTTCCAGATGTAACTTTTTGAGAGCACTTTTTGCTACTTTTTTTTAGGCCAGCACCACTTTTAATTTTTGCAGACATTGTCTTGCTTACTAAGTGTGCTGCGAGTTTTTCGCTTACACTCGCATCCGAGGCAGCCGCTCGCTCTTTCGCCATTTTTAACAAAACGAAATCAGCGTTGTGACGATCCTTTAAGTTTGATGATTTGTGATAGGCAATGTCGTGTTCTTTGCAATATTCGTCTAATTTATTAATACCTTTACCTCCGTGTGTAAGCCTTTTAATTAATTTCGTACCAGGACCACAATAATTGTATCCTGGTAAGTGTAATTCAAACGGCAAATTGTTTATAAGCCAATTGAGAAGACTACTCTCTCCAATACACATCATAAGACTAATGAATCTTGAATGAACACTTTAATAAATACTTATTCGATTCATTAATGTATTTGTTGTTAAGTTAGTAAAGTTAATTTTATTTATAATAAAATATTCGATTGATCAATCCAACTGTTTTCAGCAGATGACAAACCTAACCATTTTATTAAAACCCTGTTTCCTTTTCTTCTAAGAACTTTCTCAACTAGATAAACATGGGGATGTTTTGTCTTTTGCAGCTCTTGTAAGTAAAATGCCCCTAAAATAGGCTGACCTCTGATCGTATCTTCAATTAAGTAGGTGATAGGAATTGTTTTTTGTATTTTTCGAATTTTAAATATTTCCATCGACCAGTTGGGGGTATATCCTTTTTCAAATGTTCCTTTGTACTTACTGATACGGACATAATCACCAACTTTATACTTGCTTCTTATTCTTTCGTTTTTTACCAGCCTTAAATACCTTTCTAATATACGTTTTTTATTAATGTTATCCTTCTATTTCGTTTACTACGTCAGCTTTGCTCATTTTTAGAATTTAGTACATTTGTCTTGAATCCATCTATAATACTGAATGAAAAGCATATTATTATCACTATTTATTCTTTAATTATGTCAGCTTCTTTTAATTCTTCAATTATCGATAAAATTTCATTATCATGGTTTGTATTGCCAGCATCTCTTGAAGCAACTAATAGTTTCAATCTCTCAACCAATTCGTTAGGATCATCCCAATATACCAAGTCAGTGTTTTTTTTGTATTTTTTTAGCATGGGCAAGTTTCCTCCAAGTTTAGTGTGAACAAGTTTATTATCGTTTGACGATTCGGAAAAGAGTGGTTTAATTATTTCACGATATTTTATTCCTTTATCGCCTCGTATTTGTCCATTAGGATTAAAATCTCTCTTATGAGCATTTGTAAAATGCAGCATATCCTTATAGACAAGTTTATCTTTGCTCGAAATTAATTTTAAATCAGGTTTTCTTCGAAGTAAAAGTTCCTTCAGGCCAGGGGTTAAATTATAGGTTTTGTCATCGATTTTAATTAAAATGTCACTATCGTCATTTAAACTATCAATTTTAGAAAATGATACTGCTGAATTACCCATCAATAAAGTTTTGTTTACACTTCTTATTCCAAACGGTATATTTACACCATCATAAATATCATGGATATCGCGGCCCTCTAATGAAATTTCTAAATCATCTGGTAATTCCATTTTATTAGACTTTTTAGGGGATTGGGTAGAATTTAGTTTTGGATCGTAGCAATCCTCAAAACTTGTAAATGAGCTAGTATTGATGTCATCCAATTCATTGCCTTCAGAATTAGTGAGTGCTGTATTTTCTAAATGTTTTATTTTTTCCATATATTTATTAGAATCAACTAGAGTTTTAAGCGGATCTGTGACAGGTTTTAGCATTTTATCGAGTGACAAGTTCATTGAGTTTTCCTGGTTCTTCATTTGTTTTATTTTATTCTTTATAGAGTTTACAGACTTAATTAATTCTATTTTAATATTTTTCTCCATGTTGTAACAACTGTATTCAGCTGAAGAACAAATAATACTAATTTTTCTTTTTGCGTGTTATTTACTTATATTTATACACAGTCAATCAAATTTTAAAAAAATATCGAAATTCTGTCTGTACCTTCCATTATTTAATGGTGATTCTTTGCTAATAAGAAGAAATTGATATGGATTACTCCAAACAGTTTTACAAATATCTTTGAACTGATTCCATGGTAGATCGGAGTTGACATGTTCTCCATAGATGTGCTTTAAGTTTACATCATCTTGTTTAAATATTATAAGAAAATTGGTGTTATCCCGTAACAACTGTTTCGGTATTTTTGAGTAGGTTTGCGATAAATAAAAGCAATCAATTTGTTTATGTCTACCCATAGAAAAATAATTACGAATATTTATTTGTTTTTCACAGGCAACATCATCAAATATAAATATAGAATTTGGCAAAGCTTCACCGGGAGATATGACTTCTTTATTGTCATTGAACTCCTCGAAATTAATCTGAGGCACTCTTCTTAATACTTCACTTAAGTAACGATATTTTGGCTGGAAAGTAGTTTTTGAGTAAAGATAAAGATTTTGAAATTTAAGACCATTTTCATGCAACAATAAACTGATCATAGCGTTTGTTTTGCCACAGTTCGAGGGTCCACATATTATGCAACGAATCGTATTAGGCAATAGAGCACTATGCCTTATCTGGCGAGCAGAGTCATTGAAATTGATATTATTCACGTTCAGGGATAGGGGTTGTTTGATTAACTTCATCTTGCCTAATATTTATTTTCATTACTTACTAACGTTTATATATGAATATGTGAGTGCAGTATTTAAACAACAGGTTTGGACTTGTATCGTTCTCAAACTGATGTTCTCGTCTTACATGAATGTATTTATGACTAATAACTGAAAGGAGAATATTCTAGATATGTAAAAGTAATTAAACACTACACTTCATTGCAGT
This sequence comes from Orthosia gothica, assembly GCA_949775005.1. Taxonomy (NCBI): domain Eukaryota; kingdom Metazoa; phylum Arthropoda; class Insecta; order Lepidoptera; family Noctuidae; genus Orthosia; species Orthosia gothica. Next base: position 8,841,482 of record OX459050.1, read on the forward strand.
AGCTGACTTGAAGTAGGACCATAGGCTGTTGTTCGCGATTTAAATATTGTTTTTATTCTAAAGGTAAGTGTTTGAATGATAACCAATCAAACAAAAAGTTATAAATATAATATCTGTATAAATTTTATTCATAGATAGTATATTTTTTTTCAGAATAATGTCTCAAGCAACTCCACCACCGGCATCCTACAGCCCTAGCATATTGGACAATGATAATGTTATTTCTGCAGAGCAGGAGCAACCTAGTTTTCATGAGGTAGTCTTTGGTTTAATATTTCATAGGAGTTGTTTTTCTTTTTTCTTACGCTACTGTTATTTTGTTCACATGCTAATTACGTTTCTTTTTTTTTTTTTTTGCAGTGGAACTCTGAGGTCCTCAATGGAAATCCAGTTATGAGCTTATTTTTTTACTCTCAGGGCAACTACGAACCATATTTTGAAGGCTTAAATCAGAACGCTAAAGTTGAAAAGTTGCTCACTGGAGATGACCAAGTCCAATCCTCTAAAAAGTCTTCAAAAAAGAGGAAATGCCCATTAGGATCAACAACATCATATATTGTTCGCCGAGGAGAAAGCGATAATCGAGGGCATTTAATTAAATTAGAAGTGCATAAACTTAAAGACTCTAAGAACGAAAATAATTATGGTGATAGTGACAATGCATGTGTAACTGTGCAATATGTGGCGCGTGAAACTTATGACGACGTGATGGAAGCAGCAGAGACCCTCATTAAAAAAATTGGGAAAAAATTGAGTGACCCTGAACAGTTTTAGACTATTTTTATATACCTTGTTAATAATAAATAGTTTGCACTATCAAAATATGTGTACTTTAGTTAATAAGATAGTAATTATTGTATTTAGTTACTTATTGTTTTATTACTGTTTTAAGATTATTTTTATTTTATATAGTCGACTGTGAATGATCTATATAATAATTATGATAAAAAAATACATTTAAGTGTAAATTAAATAAATGTTATGACTATCAACTATTCTGGGTTTCATTTTTCTTTGTTTACTTAGTTAAATAGGAAGTGGGTATATCACATTCAAACACACTTATTTGATTACAAATGATTTATTTCATATTATATAATATTTCAATCAATACATTTTACTTTATTAATTTTTGATAGATACCTTAAATTTTTGCATTGTAATCTCATCGAACACTTAATTAAAATACAGTTTTATGATGCCCCCAAGGCAAAGTATTACAACCATCTTCCATTATTTGTCTTTTATCATCATCCCTACTAAGAACAAGCTTATTAATCTTCTGAGTAAAAATCTTATGATTTTTTGACTTTATAATACACATGTCATCTCTTATGCATTCATTGTACCGTAAAGCTCGTTTATATTTTTTAATATCGAGTTTTTTCACCGCTGATTTTTAACACCTTTTGCTCTGATGATTGAAGAAGCTAGCGAGTCTATACAATACAATTTCGCTCTTAAACCTACAAATTCAGATATAATATCACCACCCATTTCATCTTTAAAAAAACCTGGTATTTTACAATTTGCTTTATGTATATTAAATTGATTTCCAGTTTGAAAGTTGCTCGTATCAAAGTATTTTATATTCTGTTTCATATCCTCATAAAAATCTTCTGTATATATTAAATACAAAAGGCTGTCAGTGTCAGTATAACAAAGTTGAATATCATTTTCGTATAGACGTTTCATCACAGAGTAATGAAAACGATACAAATGACTCTTAGCCAATTCCAATATTGTAAAGCCAATATAAATTGGTCTATCAAGAACAATTTTCGTTTGTTTTAACTGGATTGCCACTAAAGTATCGGAAAATATAGATAAATCTTTGAAGTTTGGAGCACTTACATATTTTTCAGCTCCACAAAGTTTGTTAGTTTTATTATGAATATCTTTCCATACATTAACCAGTTTGACATCAACTTGTTTTCTTTTGTTTTCGATAGTTTTGCCAAATATAGAATTGTTTTGTTTTTTAAAAAAGTCTCTTTCAAAATCGGAAGAAGCTCTTTGTCTGAGAGTAGTATTCAACAAGATATACGGAGCCAAAAATGAACTTTGTTCAAACGCTAGTATTCTATATATTTTAAGTAAAAGAAGCCCGTTTTTAACACATTCTTTAAGATGAACATAGTGAATGATATATTTATGTTTATCATACAGGTTAGCAATTAATTTAACATTTTTACTACCTGGTGGAGCAAACTTTTCAGCGGCAAATGGTAAATCTGAATGAGCTTCGTGAATTTTATGAGGATAACATAAATCAACTTCTAAAATAAATCCTGTGTCACTATCATTTAAAATACACATTACATTAAAATTATTTATTTCATCTTCGTTTAAAAACCTAAAGTTTCGAGTAGGAAGCGGTTGCATCATGGCGTGGCTATATAAATTTACACAATCAAGATAAATTAAATAGCTGTCAGGTTCCTTATTGTTATAATTTGGCAGATATTTATTATTTGCCTTCGCATATCTTAAAGAACATTGAGCAAGTCCTCCCCTAATGCCTTGTTCTAACATTTGATACATATCAATATCTGAAATTTTGTCTAAATTAATTTGAGTATATAATAACATTGCATCCCAACTCAGCGAAGGAGATGATACATAATAGCAGGGATCAAGGTTATAATACTTTAAACTCATTGTTCTAAACTTTTCAAAAACATCACATAAAAGAAGGACATCGCATTTCAAATATAAGTCTGTGTACTCCCCTAAATTAGAAATATCAAATGCATTCCAGACATTTAAAGCATGATTATAATCTTCATCCGAAATAGATTGGGATGTGAGTTTATTATAAAATTTAGATGAATCTGGCAATTTAGTATCTTTATAACGATCCCATGAATCAATGTAATCATAGCAGTAAACACCCTTCTTGCATGCTAAATTAAATAAATAATCATCATTATAAAACTTTCGTAAATTTTTAAAATCATCTGTTTTCATCGTTTTTATTAAATTATCTAGACTTGAACTTAAAAAATTAAAAGAATCGATAAACTTTAACTGAGCTACATTTTTTTTGTCAATCGGGACGAATTTTGTAAAAGATATATATTTTTCTTTGTTTTTAGGAATAAGATTTATACGACCGCAAAGAGCTGAAAGTTCCTTTATAAACAAATGACAATCATAACCAGAAAGATTATGAAATATGACAGGTATAAATGGGCAAGAATTTGCATTTAAATTACATGCATTGTGGGCTGGTCCTCTATACATTCCTGTGAAATGATCATGATCAGCAACAACGAGGTCAGTATCAGAAAATGTTTTCCTACATAAATGACATTGTTTAGCGTTGTTTAAAGACATTTGCTGATCTTTACTAATAATTATGGGTTTTATCTCTGTTTATAAGTCTATGAAGTCTTATTACATCTTGACTAATAGATTCGACAAACTTTTTTGAGCAGTCTGGCCCCCTATAGGATCTAAATTCATTTAATTCAGGTTTAGACTGACAAAATATGTAATAACCATAACAACTTGCCACATGGATTTGTATATTTTCGACACATGTGGATTTATTTTTGTCTGAATATTCGTGTAATAGACTTTCAAAATCGCCATAAATAACAATTGGAACTCTTTGAGTCCTATTAAAATTTGAAAAACAAAGTTTCGAGTTTTCTTCGGGGAGTATAGTCTGCACTCTTGCGCAGCTATGATTTAATTGTTTTTCTGGTGAGTCAAAATACACAAAACATTCGTCACATAAATATATCTTAGACTTATGTTTTGTAAGTTGTCTGTGTACAAGCTTACCGAAATTTTTAATATTGCAAAAATGACTTTTACCATTATTATTGAAATAAAGTAAATTTACATGATAAAGTTTTCTTTTTAACGTTTTATATAACGGTCCTGTTACATCATAATTCTGCTCCAAACCATAGACGTTAATACTTATGTTTGGATTTAAATTTTCAAATAATTTTATATCGTCTATACTGGGGGGAAATGTCATATTAGAAATGTTTAACACTTTAGAATAGTGCGGATATGATGTAACTCTATTGGGGTTATTCTTTGCTGGATACAAATATGCCACAATGCTCCAAAGAAAACAGTGATTATCTTTATTGACTATGTTTAGACATGATTTCGTATTTTGAATTCGTTAAGGTAATTCTAAATAAGAACCTGCTCTCAAAGGACTGTATTTAACGAAATTAATTTCTAAATGACTTATCGATTCGATTGCCCACCCTGACTCACTTAGTTCGAACTCGGAACATTTATTTAAGATTTTTCTGCAAATGCATGATATATGGATAATATATCTGTACTTTGAAGTATAATTACATATCTTGTGTTAAAAGATTTAAGACTGATTTCGTTATTTTTAGGTAAAGTGTAGGAAACAAAAAGTTCGAAATTGACTTTCAAAGAAACATGTTGTTTTAATAATTCTTTAATTAGATAGTAACATGTGTCTGAAGCTTCAGTTAAAAACTTTTCAGGTGTAATAGTAAAACTTTGAGGATTTATTTTGTAACTGACTATTTTGTTTTTAAAAGCACAAGCTATTATACGAACATTATCAAATTGAGTTTTTATGAGGTTATTAGATTTATGGATGTTAGTTTTTTTGTGAGAAGAATAATTGTGAACGTTAATGTTACAAGTTGACAGAAAACCATTTTGAATAATTTTAGAAAATCTTTATTTCTTAGTTAAATTTGATTTATGAATATTGCATTATTTCAATTTTAGGTTTTTATTTTATTTTATCTACTAAGTAGATTCTGTAAGAGAACAATGCAAAAATATAAGTTACATGGTTGGTAGGTATTTAATCAAATTAAAAAATATTTTTTTAATCTATGTACTCATATCAATTATAATTTTGTATATTAGATAATAATTATATTATGAATATTGTATTATTTTCAATTTTAGATTTTTATTTAGATTTTTATTTAAACTTTTATTTAGATTTTCATTTAGATTTTTATTTAGATTTTTGTCTTATCTACTAAGTAGATTCTGTAAGAGAACAATTTAAAAATATAAGTTACATGGTTGGTAGATATTTTTAATCAAATTAAAATATATTTTTATAATCTAGGTACTCATATCAATTATAATTATGTATATTAGTTATATTATGAATATTGTATTATTTTCAATTTTAGATTTTTATTTAGATTTTTATTTAGACTTTTATTTAGATTTTCATTTAGATTTTTATTTAGATTTTTGTCTTATCTACTAAGTAGATTCTGTAAGAGAACAATTAAAAAATATAAGTTACATGGTTGGTAGATATTTTAATCAGATTAAAAAATATTTTATAATCTAGGTACTCATATAAATTATAATTATGTATATTAGATAATAATTATATTATGAATATTGTATTATTTTCAATTTTAGATTTTTATTTAAACTTTTATTTAGATTTTCATTTAGATTTTTATTTAGATTTTTGTCTTATCTACTTAGTAGATTCTGTAAGAGAACAATGCAAAATATAAGTTAGTTATAGATACCTATCCAAATTAAAAATATTTTAAAACATGGGTGCTAATATCGATTATGTCCAATATTATAAAGGATTAAACCAAGTTTAATACTGAAAATTAAGTAAAGTTATACAATTTAATAAAGTTAAGTAATGTGTTAAACTTAACTAAAATCTTACTTTAAATAGAAATAAAAAGAAAAAAATTACTTATAATTTTGGGGGTACAGAATTGGTTGGATAGAGGAGTAATCCTCTTTAACTGCTGCAACCAATTGAGTAACCGCCTTCCAAGTTGGGCTATCGTCATTCACTGCTGTTTTTAAACACACCAGTGAATGTTTCCAGCGATCGGTTGTTATGGCCTCCAACTCCTGATAATTCGATATTCGAAGCTCAATATAATATTCGCCTCGCCTTGCGGGGTTGCTTTGCATAGTATATCCAGAACCAACTCGACGCGTTAGGTAGCTCTTCAGTATCGAGGCACGAATTGATTCACGTTGCTCTTCATCCTGGAAAAAACAAAAAACAAATTAGGTTTATTCGTTATCATTATATTCTGATGATTCACAATGATCTTCAGCCTCTGCTATTATTAAGGTACCATCACAATAATATCATAGGACATATGTATTCTTCTTCATGTATTTATTTAAATCAATCCCTTCACACAATCACGAGTTAACGTTTGCTAAGTAAACGTTAACATCACGCCTGTATTTTTCGACCGCTCCACCTACTATAAAATTATTCAAAATTGACACAATTATCTACACTTGGTCAGACCTGAGAATTGAATATAGGACCTTATAATAATCAGTAAGCTTAACACCAATAAATATGAGTCTATAGGCCATTAAATATTTATTCCGGGCAGGCATCGAACCCACAACACCCAGCGCAGCTGACAATCGTTCAGCCCCTGCGCCTATCGATCCGTCTAAATATAATTAATAATTGACAATTTTATCTCAACTTACCTCGGAATCAGGGTAGATGCTAAGTTTTCGTTTCTTTTTAGCCGATGTAGACGCAAATGCAGATGCGGTTGAAAGGTCGGCCTCTGACTCAGACCCGCTACCGATCGGCTGTTCTTGGAGTAGCTTTTTATTTTTTCTTTTTGGCTTCGAGGGTTTAGGTGTTAAAGGCTTACTTGGCTTCTTCTTTTGTGATACAGGAATCACTTCAGTGTCAGAGTCAAATGGATTGGAAAACCTGAAAACAAAACAAGATTATAACATTTTATAAAGCAGGTCTACTTGCAAACATTCATACGTTTAGTTACAACTTTTATCACATAGATCATTCATGATACTATACATTAGGTTCCTGGCACGCCTAGCTATTTGCCTTCAAGGAAATCTAACTTATAAACTCGCTCTCAACAGTGACCTCTGAACCTGCAATACCTTCGATAAAATTGATCATAGTATAAGACCTAAAATAAAATATATTAAAAAAACACCCAGTCATACCCCATATACTCCACACATAACTGCACTGCACTGCCCTTATACTGTTAACTAAATTAATAGATTTAAAATGATACGTACATACTTGCTGCTTTATTTGTTAAACGCACTAATTAAACAATGTTAAGTTATACGAAGATCACAGCACGATGCACTGATTGATTGAACAATATTCTGTGAGATAATTGTCAGATGACGCTGCTTTTGTATCCATAAATTGTAAAACGGTATACACACTTAAATAATCTTTGTTAGATATAATATATTTAAAATTAGGGGTCAATATTGCCATTTCATTATAATCCCTATGCGCATTGTGCATAAGATTTATAATTATTTATTTCTTACTCATCATTCATACTCAATTGTAAAGTTGCCCTAACTTACCATTTTAGGAGGATATATTAAACGGCGCCGCGCTGTCGCTGAAAACTGAGACGAAATTTTTATAAGGTAATCGTATGTACTTGTATTCAAATGGATTTAACCATCATGAAATTCTACAACTATTCTACTATTATCGAAACAGTGTTAATGATAAAGCAGCATGTTTTTTCATGTGGAGATGTTTTAGAAGATTGAGAGATTTACTTTGATCTATGGTTCACGATAAACACGGTGAAGGGATTATAGATAAATAACAAAAAAAAATTGAAAATCTTACCTTATTAGAATGTATATGTATACGATGACATATTGCATTAAAAAAATAACCAAATTATGTGTATATATTATAGAGGCACCCATGCATCACCACAATTTAACTCTGAACTTTACAGTGCAGCGGTTCAATTTTAAATCTAATTCTTAAATAAATAATTAAAATTATTTTTATTACCTATAATGTTTCACTCAGCGAAATCTGATTTAGTTGGCATTCGTAAAATGATTTTCAAGAATGCTAGGGGTGAGATAATATATATTCAAGATATGCACCCTAGAAAAAAGACATCGAGCACAGGTGAAATAAAACACCAGGATAATGATATAACCCAAACAGAAGATTTAGTTTACCAGAAGTTGGAAGATTCTGTGAAATCTAATTTGAGCAATATTCACTACCTAAAACTCAAAAGCGGACCTGGTGAGGATCTTCGCCCATTCGTAAGAGTTAGCAACAATCAGGCTAATCATGAAAAATCTATTTTAAGTTCATCAAATACTAGAGGGAGTAGTATATCGACAGCAACAGATGATTTAGTTCATCAGGAGAGTGATTCAGCCCATGAGTTAGTTTTGCCTGCTTTAGAAGATATTGATTGCTATCAGATACTGCCAGGAAACGAAATATGTTTCATATAAATTGGGCCACCATCACCGTTTCAGTTCTACTATACAGTTCTGAATGTTATTCCTAGTATTACCTGTCTAACTTTTATTGCTATGTAATCTAGTCCTAAGTTAATGAATAAATTTATTTTATTTCTATTTTATTTTTATTTTTTCAAAAGTAAACCCTAGTCCAACATCGACTGAGATGAGGATTGAAAAAATAATGTAGGTGTTCTGAATCATGGCTTTTAGAATTGGAGGTTCTGAATCATGGTTCGAGCGCAGCGAGAACAGGTGATTCAGAACCCCCAATTCTAACCTACTTAAGTAAATGTATTCTGTGAACCGCAATAAGATTTTCACACAAAAATAGAAAAAAAAAACAATAAATTATGGGGGTTCCCATACTTGAAACTGAAACTAAAAATTTTTTTTTCATCATACCCATACATGTGGGGTATAGGTCTACCAGAATCTCATGGCAAATGTGGAAATAAAAATTTGTTGTGTGCAATACTGGGGAAATTGGATTAAACGATCTTGATACTGTTTAATTTTTGTTTATGTCTTTAGTATTAATGAACATGAGGTACTTATATTATAGTTGTCACAGCGGATCTTTGTGTCTTTGAACTTGGTCCTGCCAACCATTGCGTAAGAAACAGTTTTTCATCGAGTATACTGCATAGAGTAAGCGAGATAGGACGATTTGACATACATAAGCGAGTGAAAGAGACAGTTATACAATGCTATCTTCACCTTCAACATTGACACAAAAATAGCTACAGCGCGGGGTCTTGCAACCAATTCAGAGACACAAAGATTCACTGTGAGTATTATAGGTATGTGTATGAATAATGTTGTTATACATCGGGTTCTTAACATAGGAAAAATAAATCATTTGAATATTAATTTATGTACTTATTTATTATATATCATTTAAATCATACTAATAACTTAAAACCTCATTCAGAACTAGAAAATTAGAATATGATTTCATGAACTCCACTGGCATTTCAAAAACTTGTATCTTTGTAGTTTTATGTCATCTCTCTCCATCAATATGGTTCTTTTTCATTGGCATTTAACATATTCAAAACCAATCTCTTTATGTATAAAGTCTGTAAAAAATAATAAAATGTATCATGTTACTTATAGTCATTCATCATCATCAGTCTATATATACTTTTTTATGTAAGTTTTATGGCCTGGTTGCTAGGACCTTTTAGCCACGTCTTTGGAAAGAGTTTTGGATCTTATATTTATTCTTTAGTATGCATTAGAATGCGGATGTAACAGATTTTAATGTTTTTTGGAGTATTTGGCAGCAAATTGTATCGAGTCAGTCTGCCCAGTAAGCTTTGCAGAGGCAGTCAAACTACAATAAAATACTCCGCTCCACTATCCCGAGATCGCTTCTCTCAATGATTTTACAAATTGTCCAGTTGCGTAGACAGTTGAGACACAAAACTACACCAATAATATATCACAATATCCACTATATAGGAATCAATTTGCAAATAATATTAACAGCCACTGAACTTCACTCGACAAAAGCCCGCCATAAACTCCCGTCTATATACACGTCCCACTGCAGGGCGCAGATTATTACTTTATATTTTTCTTACGTCAAAGATTCTCAATCCCCGTTAAAATCAATATCTTGTCGAAGAATTAGTAACAGTTACATTACTGTTGCCATTTCCTTCCGGCCATTATTCGATGTGCCCTGTGTATTAACCATATAATAGTAATGGAAAGAAATAAAAATTAAGTAAGAAAAATGTAAAATAAACTAAAAGTATCAAAACAAGTCAGTCCAACTTACCGGTCCACTCTACGACGCACTTTAAAATCAAAGATTGAGTTTGATTTACGCCTTCTTCTTCCCTTATTTTATGATACACATTGAAAACAATATGTCTCGCTTGAGATCGAAGTGGGTTTTTCGACATTTTCACAAAAATAACAAATTTTCAAGATAATATCAAAAAAATTCAGCAGCGGTTGACACATCAAGTACTTTGATTTGATAGGTGACAATTGACATTGCCATATGAAAATCACAATTTAAAAAAAATTAAAAATGCCATGAGATTCTGGTAGGCCTATATCTATGAATAGGTCTTCAAAAATGATATTGAGGTTTCTAATATCATTTTTTTCTAAACTGAATAGTTTGCGCGAGAGACACTTCCAAAGTGGTAAAATGTGTGTGTCCCCCTCTGTAACTTCTAAAATAAGAGAATAATAAAACTAAAAAATAGTTATTTATGCTACAAGTGCGGAAGGTAGGTGAATTCCGATGAGTGGCGTTTTTATTCACGAGCGAGCGAAGCGAGTGAGTGGATAAATCGACACGAGTCGGAAATCATCTTACGTACGTGTATCATACAACATTTTACTATGCATTGTGCGAGGAAATAAAAAAATATATAATTTAATAAAATTACGGGCTTATTCAAGCGCGCTCAGCATTACCACAGATTAACTAATAGTTCCTTGGACATATCTACTGCGCATGTGCAAATAGCTGTCACATCGTAACGCAATAAGGCACGAGCAAAATATACGTTCTGCCAAACATATTTAATTAATATTTAAAATTAATTTATTGATCAAAATCTAAATCTAGAGTAATTAAAAATGCCTAAAATGAAGTATTAGTTTTATTTTACCTTTTATATGAATGATAATCTGTACATAACTAATTTTTAAAACTTTTCTCAAATAATAAAAACTCTATGCGTCGGGCTGACGTTGGAGTTAAAAATTAAAAAAATACAGGAAAGTAAAAAGCACTAGTGAAAAAAAGTGACACTTTCCGCACAGTTTGGCTGCTTGGAAAACCGCTCTTTTCGAGGACATGCATTGTAAAATATATTATGTACATTACCATGTAAACTTCCAACGAAAATTGGTTTGAACGAGATCTAGTAAGTAGTTTTTTAATATACGTCATAAATCGTAAACCACAATGGAACCAAATGAACCAAGTATGGAACCCTTCGTGCGCGAGTCCGACTCGCACTTGGCCGGTTTTTTTTTTCAAGTAGAGTTTACACAAGTTACATTCTGTCATCGAAAACGTCGCGATACTGATTAAAAAAAAACAAAATTGTATGAGAATGACAAACGCTATAGAAATGTCACCTGACCAATCTCTTAGGGGGTATTACACTATTATATATCTAGGAACATACATAGGATCCTATAATCATCATCAGACCTTTAATGTTCCCACTGCTGGGACACAGGCGTCCTCTCTGTGAGAGAGGGAATATGCCTTAATCCACCACGCGGGACCAGTGCGTGTTGGTGGATGTCACATGCCTTCGAATTTTTGGTTCTAGGACATGCCGGTTTCTTCACGATGTTTTCGAATATGACGATGGTGACGAAATAATTTATACAAAGTAAAGCGCTTGCCTGGGTTCGAACTCCCGACCTACGACACGTAAGTCGCGGCCGTTACCACTGGGCCACCACTGCTCTCTCATCCTATCAACGATGTTATTTAAATACTGAGGTAGATAAGTTTTACCATCGTTTGCGCGGTAATACAAACACAAGCTGACCAGCTTGAGTGAACTCAGTCCGTCCTGCGTCTGGCTGCGACACGCACGTACGTTTGAACAGTATGTTTATCTCTTTCTGACAACGGGGTCCTATTTATATCTCTGTGGTCTTTTAACCTATTCTTCTTCTTAGCGTGTCGATAGCAAACATACTCTCTAAACATTTTGTTTGGCCCAGAAATCAGCCACGGCAATACCAACCGGTGACGCAGCCTTAGGCTTTAACCTACTCAGTGATAGAAACAAAGTTCCAAGTTCCATTGTTTTTATGAAGGTAGCTGTAGTAAAATATCGCCATGTTTTTCATTTCTTTATAATGAATATGACGTCTTGACTTAAGATCGTATGTCCCCTAGCTGGGGCAGAGGGCTTCCACAGTAGTCCTCCATCGAGACCGGTCTTGAGCTTCGCGCTTCACCTCGCTCCACGCCATTCCAATGCTTGTCGCTTCAGCTAATACGGTACGTCGCCAAGATTGACGGGGACGGCCTCGCTTCCTTTTTCCTTGGGGATTCCAATCTAAGGCCTGTTTAGGAATGTGATCGGAATCCCTCCCAATATGACGTCACTATTGGTGAAACCTCATTAGATCCTATCTTATATCCTAAAAATATGAACTCTAGATAAACTATTCTACTCTTTCTACTTCTCTACTCTATATATGTGTTAAAATACATGTAATCATTATCATAGTTAAGGAGTTTCTTGTGCGTTCTTCTACTTTCCAAATGCACGGTAAAATCAATTTTTATCCCTTGTAAATTTTAAGGTTACGTTCAAAAGTGCCGCTTGGTGGCCTAGTTGAAATAAAATATCTTTGTCTTTAGTTATTTGATCCTATTTGTGTAGTATTTGGTTGCAATGGAGGACAATTCGGTTGATGTGTATTACTATTGCTTCGGCAGTGTGTACAGCAGTGTTCCCAACAATAATTTGTAACTGTAAGAGATTACCCTGTGCGATAAGACCGCCCATTGTACACTTTGTTTGAAAATATTTGTTCTGTATGTATTTTTTTTATGGTGTACAATAAAGAATATGCTAAATAAATAAATAAATAAGCATAATATTGTGAACTTACGCCAAAATATCGTTGAACTTACTTTATTCCGTTAGTAAAACTGTAACAATAACAATTGCCTTAGAATTAAGAATAAGGCTAGCAAAGCTGAAAATCATTTAATTTTATGGACGTGTATCAGACAATTATGAAACTAAATTTGATAATTCTATAATGGCAAGACCAGGGGCCATATACCATGACTTGTTAAAACTATAATAGTGCGACAGTGCAAAAGGGACAGAGTTATTTGTCGTTTATAGCTCCGCCCTGCTCGTGTTTCAGTTATCCTATCTAACAACAAATATCAGAAATATTTTATCAAAGACGATATGATTCATAATGATGTATTTATTACATTATCATATAAATATGACTTATAGATCTGTGATCCTAGATATATGATAGTATAATGCCCGCCTTACATTTTGGCATTTCGGGAATCGCCTTTACTGATAGATGTCTAGAGCCTCAGGTCTCAGGAAAGAAAAACATTTTATAAATCATTGATGTATTAAAAAGTGGAAGATACGTTACGCGCTTTGATTATATCAAAGGTTACGCGCTAACATGGCGATAAGAAAACCTGTGTTCAGTGTCATAACTTGTCCCAAACCTACAGTTACCGATGGACAAAGACAGAGATATGAGACGGCGCTGTAGTGCAAGCGAAATCGCGTTAGCCGCCGAATGTTGGCCGAATCACCGAATGTTTACTATTATGAATGAAATTACATTGAAATATGTGCGTATCGTGTCTCACACGCAAGTTTGTAATATCTATCTCGCTCTCACAAATATGGCGAAGCAAACATTAAATATTATTGTAATTTTCAACAAATTAACCTTTTTAACTGTACTTACGAGTGGTAAGTGATCCCGTGTGACTTATTTTTCTTCCTGGTATTATTTAAACACTGTTTATCTACACAAGAAGTCATTTTGATGCGTATTTATTGCAAAAAAAACATAAAAACACTGAAATTAATGAGCTGTGTGATCAACAATGTGTCGTGCGCGACTGAGTACCCGCTACGGGCATTCACTTAGATTAGTAGGACCAAGCGTTGTGAGCAGTCCCGTATCTTCCTCTTTTTAATACATCAATGTTATAAATAGAAATTTGTTTCTAAGCTCGTCCTCATCTTTTCAATAGAACTGAAAATTAGTTTTTTGTCCGTCAGGTAAATTAAAAAAAAATATTGGACACGTATTTTTTCTTTTGACACGTAAACTTAAAGTGACGACGATAGAATGCGTTGAAATATCGTGTGACGTCACTCCGTTAGTACACTTTATACTGACATAGTGACGTCACAAGCTCATGAACTTTGATGCGTTGCGTTTTATATTTGTATTTTTATTGAATTGGTAAAGCAAAAAATACATGTACAATATTATTTGATAATCTCACTGACGGAATAAATAGAATAATCATTTTTCTACCCAGGAAACATTTATATTACCTATTTTAGGAAAAACACCTACTCAGTAAACAAAAATTTTAAGATGTCGGTAAAAATAAAAATACTACCTACGCCTCATAATTCTTGCTACCTAATAGAGTTACCTGTCTGTTAAACTCTATTGTGTTTTTCCTAATTGTGTTAGAAAAAATTCTAAATATTATTTTTTATAATAAAGTATATTCCTCGATGGATACCGACTTTGACGTCGTATTTTTTTCACCAAGGTGACTTTACTCCAAAAATTTTCTTCAGTACCTTGATAGAATTACCCCCAATTACTCTGTTTTAAATTTTCTGTTGATCAAAGCCGAGTTTCCTTATAATTTCATTGTCTTTATTACTTTCATCAAAGGGACTGTGGTCGAAGTAATTCAGTTTGGTTGACAACACTTTGAGAATGACTACGTCAGAGAGACTTTGCTGAAAAAAGTATTAGTGATGGATTTGCGCAGAGTTTCTTGTAATAAATCAATCAGTCTTAGGTACTAGTCCAACAGTTTACATTGCCGGATGGACAATAGGCCTCGCCCTTATTAATAAATACAAGATTCTGCTTAGCATACTGCCCACTTAATGGAGTTTCTTGTGCGTTCTTCTCCATAACAAGCTACGTTTCCGAATGCACGGTAGAATCAATTTTTATTACTTGTAAATTTTAACGTCCAAAAGTGCCGCATAATGGCCTACTTGAAATAAATACATTTGACTTTGACTTTGTAAAACAAAAACTATAAAAAATTGAAATGAGCATTAACAATATGTGTTTAAAATGCTTAAGTGTAAGCACTTATGCATTTTAAACACTTTTTTTGACAGGATGAAAGAAAGCTCACTAAAATGGTAGGATTAGTGTCCAAGGCAGATGCGAGTGGAAACCCCCTTTACAGTAAATTGGTTATGTTGCCAGAAAGGTCATGTACGTAGTACTGTAAGGGGGTAGACCGGGTGAGCTACAGTTAAACATAGAAATAACTTTATATTTTATATATTTAATAAGATATTACAATACGCCCGCCTTTTGGCGGCTTCAATCCAATTCTCCAACATTCAAACTTAACAAAAAACATCTACAGCTATTCTCTGTTCGAAATTCATACATCTTTCAAGTAATAAATATTGCCAGTGTTTTAATAGGCAAGTAGGTTGCCTTCTCAAGTGGTGAGTCCTCACATAAGCTACGCCCCTACGAATAGACGCACAGAATCATATGAAGTGCTTCTATTCTAAGTCTTGAAAGGATATATGAATTCTACCTTATCCTAACCCGAACATTTACCTAACAGAGGAATCAAAGTACAATTGAGGTACGACCCTTAAAAGGGGAAGGCTTAATCATGACAAACGGGTTATCGGATACTCCGATATGTGCTTCTAACTTCAGCTGACGTGCACATACGCACTAACAAATCAACGCAGTCATGCTTGAACCTCCTTGGCCAAAACCTCTGAAAAAGGAACAAGGCGTCCTCCCAACACTCATAAGAATGATGCGTCAACTCACATCGACCCGGATGGGGTTTAAATTCAAAAATTCAGATATGATACAATATTTCGATCTCGTGCGTTTATCAGGCCAGAGAAGGAAAGGCTGGATCGCATCGAATTTAAATTCTATTCATAGAACTTACACCAGGGCTTATAATCATAAACATATTTACTTTCTTAAACAACAGTCATCAACTGGACCGATGATGTCAACTCGACATCCTTTGCAAAGGCTTTGCCCCGTTAGCAAAGTCGGATTCAGTTACAACTATTCCTCATCTATTGTATTTAATCACTAGGGCCTGGTGTTAATTCGACCTATACGAACTTGCTCATTATATAAATAGTCGTTTCTTCGATGCATAGTTAATGTCGCCAGCCTCTTCTTCGCCCAGCAGCATACAACACACATACAAGCTCATGCAACGGAAAGAAATAATTTTATTATATCTATCGATACTATTTGAATATTTCGACAAGAAAACAATCGATACATTTTTCCTACTTTCCCATCCCTATTAACTTCCTTAAGTCAAATTTGATAGTTGTTATTCATATTTTTTTTTAATTCTGGGATTTCGTATCCGGCATGCTCCACCAATTGTAAGGGGGTAGACAGGGTGAGCTACAGTTAAACATAGAAATAACTTTATATTTTATATATTTAATAAGATATTACAATACGCCCGCCTTTTGGCGGCTTCAATCCAATTCTCCAACATTCAAACTTAACAAAAAACATCTACAGCTATTCTCTGTTCGAAATTCATACATCTTTCAAGTAATAAATATTGCCAGTGTTTTAATAGGCAAGTAGGTTGCTTTCTCAAGTGGTGAGTCCTCACAGTACTCACAACCGGCGATGTACATGACGTTTACCGTTGATGTAAGAGGTCGTTGTAGTTAGCATTGTATAGTTTTGGACTACTCCCATGGGAAAATAAAGTGAGAGGTGTCTTATGGACACCCGGTTGGAACGGAGTACCATTAATTAAATTTACAGTCTTTCAGTTTCGTAAAATATTACAAAGCTGAAATAACAACATCACAGCTGATGCTCAGTGTAAACACACAATAGCGGCTGTTAGCGTAGGTACTGTATGCATCTAGTCAGCGCACGCTCGTACGTCTTCAGTTTTCTTCGTGCGCCTCCGGCTCTCTCCTCGGCGTCTCCTTTTTGTGAAAACCTTCGCTTGTACTATCTTGCATGCAGCACGCTGTGCCTCGCACAATTTATCACGCAAAAAATATTAATTAATTTTTTTTTATATTAAAGGAACGTCCTCACTTAGAGCATTCACGTGTAATGAGCATGTGTGGACGTTGAGTCATCGAGTGTCGGAGCGTGTGGACGCGTGCGTTAAAGTTTGCTAAAATATCATTTGAATATTATAAAATAACAACGCGAAAGTTTTTACTAAATCAAGTTCTATCCTACTACAAATAAAGTGTATTTCAAGACCACTAGCAGTTGTTTACCTGCGGGCGAGAAAGACAAGAAGCCAAAACCGGTTCTGTGCGCCTAGTCCGAGAGCTAGTTAACATGAATATTACGCGAACTCCAGCAAAATCAGTAATGTTTAGCGGGAGTGCAAGTGGTGGATCCACTTCTAATTTGTCCAACTTTGAGGATGACGAAAGTCGAGTTAAGAAAGACTCAAAGAAGAAAAAACCACACAATCTAGAAAGTGACTGTAAAAAAGGTTTGGCCAAATTTCGTAGCGAAATAATGACTTTTATAAAAGAAGCTATGAACAACCAAATTGAAAGTATAGCACAAATGCGGAACGAAATTAGGCAAGATATTCAAGATCTGAAATTAACGACTGATAACCTAACAGAAGAATATAAGAAACTGCACAAATCCGTGGAAAACATCACAAACGAACATAAAATTACCCAAATTAAATTTGCTACAATTGAGAATGAGCTTTACCAACTTAAAAGTGAGAACCGGAATCTAGACGCAAATTTTGGAACACAACACGAGATGTTTGCTGAAATACAAGATAGACTTCAAAGAGACAAGAACGTAATACTAGTGGGTTTGAGTGAGCAAGATGACGTCAAAGGTCCCTCAGGCAAAAATTGCGACCCTGAAGAAGTACGCAAGATCCTAAAACAAGCATTCCAAGATTGTCCCAACCCCTTAATAACGACAAGACTGGGCAAATATAATGCGGACAAACCCCGCCCAATAAAAATTGTATTTGAATCTCCTAATACACCGAAATACTTACTGAAGAATCGCTCGAAAATGCCAAAGAATTTAAAAATATATTCGGACCAAACACCATCCCAAAGGTCGTATATGCAAAATCTCCAAGCCGAGCTTAAAGAACGTGAACAAAAGGGTGAAACAAATCTAACCATTAAATATGTAAAAGGGATACCTACTATTATTAAAAACAACTACAACCAAAAAAACTAGGTGGAGCTGACCCCGGATGTTCCAACACTGTTAACCCAGGCAAAATTACATACCAAATAATTCAAAAGTATACAGACTTACCCTCAAAGTCATCATTCCTCAAATTCTTGTATGCTAATGTAAGAAGTATCCGCACTCCGGGAAAACTCGAAGAACTTCAATGCATCCTTAAGGCTGTTCCCTCTACAGTACACGTCATAATACTAACTGAAACCTGGATAACATCGGAACAAGATGCCAAATTACACGATTTACCTAACTACAAACATATTTACAATTATAGACAAGATTGTAAGGGCGGAGGCGTTTCTATCTACATTCATGTGGGCATTCCTTTTGAAGTAACAGAAGATCTTTATAAGGATAGCAACCACTACCTATGGACATATCTTCCGAAATATGCGTTGCATGTTGGAGGTATCTACAAACCAGGCAACACAAACATCAAAGAGTTTCTCGAAAGATATACCTTGCAACTGGAATCTAGAAGAAAATCGATTGTGTTCGGTGATTTTAACTTGGACCTACTGAATCCGAACACATGTGCAACTCAATACCTATCAGGACTCGAAGAAAGTGGCTACGACATCTTAAATAAAATAGATAAGGACTACTCCACAAGACAAACTCGGACAACAAACACCATCATAGATCATGTTGCCACAGACTTACAAAAACAATCCTTTCATTTTGTTATTCTGGAATCTGCTATGTCCGACCATAAACAAATTTATCTGGAAATGTTCAAATATAAACCAACAATCAAACAAAAGATGCATTATAGGGCAATAGATTTTGAAAACTTATACAAAAGTATTAGCGAAACTCCATATATGGGCAAGGCGGATGACTACAAGTGTCTGGAAGACTTTATTACATCACACATACTGCAAAACAAGAGGGATAAATCAAAAATTATGAACCTGCCAAAGGACGACTGGATTAACAAAGAAGTTATTAAGATGATCGATAGCAGAAACACTCTATGGCAACAATTGAAAAAAAGATGAAACAAACGTAGACTTGAAGAGGAAATTTTTAATGGAGCGAAATAAAGTCCGAAAGAAAATAAATAATGATAAAAACAGTTACTATTACAAAGTATTCCAAGATTGTATTAAAAATCCAAAGAAGATGTGGAAATCTATTAATTTTTTAGCTATGAATAAGACGAAAATTAATATTCACCTCCAAAACTTATACTGAATTCACAAGGAGTCACAGATGGCAAGGAAATCTGTGATATACTAAACGTTTATTTCACTAATATTGGTACAGAGCTGGCTAATGGGATACCATCGGGATACCATCACAATTCAGGTAACACACTTATGTACAAAGATGGACATGAACACACAGAAACACTCATTCAATTTAGACCCTGTACAGTCGAGGAAGTAGCTAAACTTATCGATAACTTGGATGCTGATACTAGCACAGGTGTGGACGGAATTAGCACAAAAGCATTAAAGTGCATAAAAAATGCAATAATTACACCTTTAGTTAGTTGTATCAATAAATGCCTTGACCATGGTACTTTTCCTGATAGCCTGAAGCTGGCAAAGGTGTCACCCATCTACAAGTCGGGTATGAAAACAGACCCGAGCAATTATAGGCCAATTTCTGTGCTTCCAGTGATATCCAAAATCTTTGAGAAAATTATTTATAACCAATTAACTCAATACTTAAATAAAAAAGATTTCTTAATTGACCAACAATATGGTTTAAGATCACAATCGAACACTCTATCAGCAACTATTGATCTAGTAACAAATATAAAAACGAATATAGATAAAAAAAAATTGGGCTTAGGCATTTTCATTGATTTGAAAAAAGCGTTTGACACAGTTTCTCACTTAAAACTCTTACAAAAACTAAGTAACTTAGGTATCACTGGAACAGCTTACAGCATGTTTCAATCCTATTTATCTAACAGATGTCAAATTGTTAAAATAGATAGTTATGAGAATATTTCCCAAAACATTACATGTGGAGTGCCCCAAGGGTCTATTTTGGGACCACCATTATTCCTTATTTATGTAAATAACATTAATCAGATAGGGTTGACAGGCTATTTAACACTTTATGCAGATGACACAAGTTTATTTTACTTCGGTCAATCCATACATAATATCATTAGTGAGGCGCAAAACGACTTAAACCTAATAAATGAGTGGTTCCTACATAATTTACTTACCATTAACACTACAAAAACATCTTACATGATATTTACCGCGAAAAACAAAAAGATCCCACCCTACGCCCCTTTGATCGTAAATAATTTGAAAATAAAGAAATCCAGTACAGAGAAATATCTCGGTTTACTTTTGGATGACCAACTCTCCTGGAAGCCCCATATCGACCACGTAAGAGCCAAACTTGTGTCACTATCAGGAGCCCTTCGTAAAATGGGAAACTGCCTACCACTTAAAGTAAAAACTACCATCTATAATTCCTTAGTCAAGTCTAATTTAGAATACCTTATTGAGATATGAGGATCGGCGTCCAAAACTAACCTTAATTACTTACAGAGGACACAGAACAAAATTATAAAACGGTTATACTGCTACGACTTTTTAACACCTACCAAACAGCTTTATGCGAAAACTAAACTCTTCAATCTGTCCCAACTATACAGTTACTATATATGTATATTAGTAAAAAAGATCTTGGATAATACAACACAAACCAATATTAAACTAACAAAAAAGGCATACACATATAACCTAAGAAATAGAAACGAGCTGGTTCTGCATTCTCCTAGGACAGTAAAATATGGAAAAAAGAACTTTTTATATGAAGGGGTCCAATTGTATAATAAACTGCCAAATGAAATTAAAGAGTGCAAAAGTATACATATTTACAAAAGAAAACTAAGGGATTATATAATATCATTAAATTGAATGAAAAAAATAAAATTACTTCAATTAAATCATTAAATAAAATTACTTAAACTGAAATGATAAAATAAAATTACAAAATAATAATTATAACTAAACAGGTATACCTGTTACCAAATAAATTATATTACTTGTATTGCTGTTTATTTATAATTATTATATTATTATTGATTTGTAATTTTAACGTAAAACTTAGCTTTCACAAAATCACAACACACTGACCCTTTGGACAAAACCACCAACACACATACACAATCTCTCCTCACAAATAACCTACATATCTTATAAATATAATATACATAATATAAAAATATAAATACATATTTATATATAAACAAAACATTAATAGCAATAAACGGTAAGCGGTCTCCGAGACTATAGTTATCGCACACAAGCAGAAACAAACTGGTGTTCTTGTCAATCGTATTTACTTACGGTCCTAACAAAATAAATAAGTGGGTATCGTGGTGATGACCAATTGGCCGGCTGTGTTTAGAAGTACACTTTTTCTTTGTTTGTGATGATAATTATTGTATTTTTTTATTACCTTTGCATGCCTCGTCATAAGACGACGAAATTTATTATGTAAAAAATTTAAAACTCATGTAAGTGAACTGTAATGTTCTTATGAGAAATAAAGATTCTTTAAACCTAACCCTTCGTGCGCGAGTCCGACTCGCACTTGGCCGGTTTTTTATTTTTACACTTTTTTCGGTCTAGCTCCTCAGCCCGCAAACAAATCAGAACTATACGTGCGATAAGGAACTCCGTTCCAAAAACATGAGTCTATTAAAAAAATGGACCAGTCAATACTATCTACGCGCATCAACCAATTATCGATTAAATTCTTTTTTTAACTAAATTTATTAATTACTTATCTATCAGTAGGTATTATAAAACGTACTCCCTCGTAAAGTCCGATAAGTGGAAATAACCGGAACATCAGGGATTACCGTCAAATTACCCAGCTGGTACTTGGCTATTGATTAGCAGCCGTGACTGATAACATCAGCAATATTAGTATGATATACGAGCTGATGACATCATTCGCTACCTCAGCTTCTGTAGGGTTCCATCATTAAGACGGTCCAAAAATCGACATGAGATATGAGCATTCCTATTGGTCTAGCGGCACTGGTGGCGCATGAATTACAGTAGTGAATACGCCCAGATTTTAGAATAAAACCTTTATAAAGTAGTAAGTATTTTTTTTTTCAAAAGACCAAAATTCGATTAATTTTGGTCTTTTGAAAAAAAAATACTACAAAAATGTTCGTTATTAAATTGTCTATCCATTAGTGTTAGTACCAAAAATAATTAATGTACACTTTACGAGGAGATGCAAGCTATCAATAATTATTTCTCATTTTTATGTTTTTTTTGGGAGGAGATTAGTGAAATATATACAACATTAAAAAAAAAACAAAATCTACCATTTTAGTATCAATATTATGTAGAAATTTAATGTATTTTTTTTTTATTAATAGATATTTCTTTTTAAATGACGAGTACATAGCTCCTAAAAACAGCAAGAAAAACGACTTGCTTGCTCGTAGTCGGCGTCAAGTACTGCCTCGTTGGCCTCGCGGTCGCTATTAGTGCGGCTGCTAAGCGTGAAGTCCGATTCAGTAAAGTATTATTGGGTTTTCTTAGTAGCAACCCACAGTATTCAAATAGGCGGTGTGAAAACCTCGTGACGTGGCAAGTTAAGCCGTTGGACCTACAATCGGGTAGTTTACAGGAAATTTGTTTTTTTTCCGTCCGGTAGATTAATAAAAATTATTGGACACGTATTTTTTTTTGACACGTAAAAATAAAATGACAACGATGTAATGCGTTGAAATATCGTATGACGTCACGCCGCTAGTACACTGTATACTGCCTTAGTGACGTCACAAGCCCCCACTCCTGAACGTTAATGCGCTTTAACTTTGTAATTTTTTATAGATTTGGTAAATCATAAAATACGTGTCCAATATTATTTGATAATCCCACTTACGGGCTTATTAGAATTATATTTTTTCTAGCCAGGAAACATCCCTATTGATCTCTCACCGATCATGTCGGATTACAGTAAGGGAACAAAGAGTGTACCTGTGTTTGGGCACATACTGGTGTAATATACTATCCCGCATCGATAGCTAGTCTCTGTTTTATTGGTCAATCAATCTGCCTAGCCTTTTCCCAACTATATTGGGGTCGGCTGCCAGTCCAACCGGATTCAGCTGAGTACCAGTGTTTTACATGGAGCGACTGCCTATCTGACCTCCACAACCCAGTAACTGGGTAACACGGTACCCCTTGGCAAGACTGGTGTCAGATCTCAAGCTTCTGACTACCTGTAACCGGTGGTATGTAACATATTAGAAATTCTGCTATCATTTTCATGCAAGTGGGTATCTAAAACGATATAGTTTCTGAGTCACATGAGCCCAGTTCAGTTTCAAACCATGTTTATGGAATGTTAACTCGTAAAAATGTTGTTTTATGGTGTCTATACGAAAGAAGCAAGTAAACACGGGTGTAAGAACATTGTATTTATTCTTCTGCCAATATTGTTTGCTGAGTGCAGAGTTCATTTTATATATTTGTAGTTTAGTAGTTTAGTATATTTGTACCCAGTAACATCTCTGTTTTATTGGTCGCTGTGGCCAAATTCGGTCTGTAGGACTATTAATATTACGTTTAAAGGGCAGTTCTTTAATTCCCACCATCATCAATATAACTTTCAGTCGAAAGACTTCCTTGCGGAACATAAGGCCTCTCCCAAGCGTCACCACAACGACCGTATCTGTGCGTCGCGCATCCAGCGGATTCCATTACCTCGAATTCAAACCATAGCGTAATTCGATTGAACTTATATTGCTTGCATGTCAAGTTCTGTGGTGTGTCAGACACCCCTCAGGACCTGGATGATCAGTCTACAATAAATATATAGACGCACGGTTGTCTTTACAGACGAGTTTATATTAGCACGCCTAATCAAACGTTTCCCGGATAAAACAAACAATCAAGACGTTCTATTTTCAAACAGATTCTATATTCGAATGAGTATTCAAATGCAGCGAGGACTATTTTCTGCCAGCCAGGGCCTGCAGTCTCGACATAGCTAACGATCGTTACGTTACCTAACATTCGTTAACTCTTACCACAAAATAGTAAGTATACAGAAAGGCCACTACCGCCGTTTGGAAAATTGACAGCTAAACTTGACAGATTCACTAGGGTTGCTACTATATTGATACCGAATTAAAAAAAAAAGGGTAGGTTGCCCAAGTTGCAAACATAAATACATAGATTCGTCTAAACATACATCATATCATGCTTACATGCCTTAGAGGGTAGACAGGGCATCAAATATCCATTTAATATCACGAACACTACAACCCTAGTGAATCTGTCAAGTTTAGCTGTCAATTTTCCAAACGGCGGGAGTGGCCCTTTTGTATACTTACTATTTTGTGGTAAGAGTTAACGAATGTTAGGTAACGTAACGATCGTTAGCTATGTCGAGACTGCAGGCCCTGGATGCTGTAGAAGTGTAGAGCTGACTTAGCAGACAACGTTCACACTAAAACCTGCTTAGTCAATTTGAAAGTTGCATCAAAAAAGCTGTGGCTTTACTTGAAATAAATATAGTGTATTCATTTTCACTGAATATCATATTTATGTGCTGAATTGCACACATAATTACCAGTTTCTCGTACAATATTTCTATCTTCTTCTTCTTCTTTTCGTGCTGATAAGCTCAAATTTTTACTCAACTACTCTCAAATTTTGCCTGACCAGTAAGTAGCCACCTGGACCGCTCTGTCATTTGCCACGTTTAGGTCCTTGAAATGTACAGGGGGCTGGGCACGAAGGGCAGACAAGGAGGTGGGGCATATCCTGCGACGGGGCCCCACACTGGCACTGTGTTTGAGATGGGTCTATGAGACTCCATTTAGCCAGATTTTTTCTGCAGCGACCAACCTGTACCCGCAATCGGTTTAGGGATTTCCACATTGGCCACTGCAGTTCGTGTCCAGGGGGCAAATTCTCTGCCGAAGTGATAGAGTATGGAGGGGCAGGATGTGCGTTTTTCCACAGTGTAGATCTCTCGTCTGTTGCGCTGGCTTCCAAGGAGGTCGTATGTCTCAAAAAGCTTTTGCGGCTTTATAGGCGTGCAGGTTGGAATTGATGTATATATAAGGGGTGGCGACTGTCCCGTTCTTGTTTTCTCTTCTTGATGCGGCTGGCCACTTCGCACCGAACATCTGGTGGGGCTATGCCCGCCAGTGGATACAACATCACGAGCGGGGTAGGTCTCAAACAGCCAGTTATGATGCGGTATGTATCATTTAGCGTCGCAACGCCTTGCCACGAGATGTTGAGAGACCTATTGGACTGACGGTTGCGTAGATGGAAAGCATAGGTTTGGGTTTTGGATGGGTTTGGCCTTAAGGCATTTTCATCATAAAACTTTCCAAGTGCTGCCAGAGCTTCCGTCAGACTTTCTTCGGCCTCTTCGAAGCTATGTGTCTGGGCGGCCAGAGCAAGGTCGTCTGCATATAGAAAGCGTTTAGTTAGTGGAGAGCTAGGCTGGTCATTTGTGTAAACATTAAATAGTACCGGAGCCAGCACGCTACCTTGTGGGAGCCCGTTTTTTGGACAACGCCACCTGCTTTTGCTGTTATTAAGATGGACTTGGAAGCGACGGTTATTCAGCATTACGCTAAGAACCTGAACGAAGCCTGTGTCTTTTGTTATTTCCCTGACCTTCAATAGAAGCTGCTTGATATAAACTGTATCATAGGCTGCTGAAAGGTCAACAAAAACAACACCTGTGACATTTTTCGCCTCAAACCTGTCCTCAATAAATTGCTATAATTTCTATATATAACCTACATATATTTCTGTAGCCTAGTAAGAAATTAAGTTTACCGATGTTTACTCCATCTACTTCATATATTTCAACAGTCTAGTTAATCCCGGCTCAAAATAAATCAAGTACATTTGGCCATCCATCTCAATCATTCAGTAAATAGCTGTTATGTAAGGCGTACAGTAACAATATTTAGATACGCCAAATATTTTGGCGCCGACCCGCGTGCGCGTTATTTTTAACTCGAATATCAATCATGACATGATTGTAAACTATATTTTGGAGCACATACATGTATTACGTAAGTATGTCGAAGTGTATTGATGGTCTACGTATTATAGGTACTCTCGCCTCTACAAGGTAAGTTATAATTCGTTAGCAATGTTTCAGGGGGTGAAAGTACTCATGAATATAAACCACTTTCACTATGGGACCAAATCTGCCATCATCATTATCTTCCTGTCCTTGTCCCATGTCTCTTGGAGTCAGGAAGGGGCACAACACGGTTTATTCTTCATTTGTCCTGTCAACCGTCACGCTATCACTGACTCTCTTTTCTTTTATATCACTTCTATCTAAATCCATCCATCTTTTCTTTAGTCTCCCACTCCCTCCATCCACATTTACATTCATAACTCTTTTATGAATATTTGAATCATACCTCCTCATCACCTGACCATACAAGGACAAACGATTCTCGTTTAACTTTGCCGTGACAGGCGCCATTTTCAATCTTCCTGTAATATACTCATTTCTCACTTTATCCATTCTCGTCATTTCACTCATCCATCTCCACTACATGCAATCTCTTTTCACAAGGACCAACTCTGACATAGTAATTATGAAATAATAAAATCCTGTTAATGCACTTATGCTTTTTATTTTATTAAATTACATAGGTCGTTCTATTGGGAACAAACAGTCTTCCTACTACCACCATTTATTAGAGTACCACCGGTGGTTCAGTTCAGTGGTACTAGTGAGAACAAACAGTCTCCCTAGTATCACTAAGTAAATGATGTTAATATAGAGAACGTCATTTCACTCTAGTACCACCGGTGGTTCAGTTTAGTGGTACTTGTGGGAACAAACAGTCTCTCTAGTACAACTATGTAAATGGTGGTACCATAGAGAACGACATTTCACTCTAGTACCACCGGTGGTTCAGTTCGGTGGTACTAGTGGGAACAAACAGTATCCAGTAATAGTGGAACCATTTACTTAGTTGTACTAGAGAGACTGTATGTTCCCACTAGAATGGTGGTACTATAGAGAACGAGATTTCACTCTAGTACCACCGGTGGTTCAGTTCGGTGGTACTAGTGGAAACAAAGAAATAAAACATAATCAGCCGTTTCCTACATTTATAAAATATTGAACAGGTGTTTCTCTTTTCATATTTTGGTGTTGATCCCATATTAAAAGATGTTTATTTTCATAAGAAAATAGCACCCTCTGAAATATCGCCAGTGAATTAAAATCAAAAGTCAAATTAAATCATAAATCTATAAGCTATATACCTACAGTTTCGCTCAGATTTATGATTTCACCGAATCTCTTAAAAGCTTCAACGATTAAGGTCTGTCTATCAACCAGTCAATCAGTGAAAATGTATGAGGAGTTGGACATACTTTGTGGATTGGTAAGTTTCTGCTCTTTCTCTGTAACTATTCTCCTCCTTTCTCTGTTCTATATTTGATATTTATTATTCAGTCCATCCAAAGGTTGTCTGTAAGAGATTGCCCTGTGCGATAAGACCGCCTATTGTACACTTATCTTTATAAATGTTTTGTTCTGTGATTATTTATGTGGTGTACAATAAAGTAAATAATAATAATAATTTTACCTAGCTCAGTTCTTTAGTATATACCTATAAATATCTCTTGAGGAAAATTAAGACAGACACAATTAAAAGTTCCTGATGTTGATTGACTTACTAAGTATAGCTAGATGCCCGGTATAACAAAAGGTAATTTCAAGGACTTTGTCCTACTTCTTGATGTGGAGAAATCCTGATTGATAACCTCTGTCTGGATAGAACTGAGGGTAATATCGGACTTCCACCGACTTAAAACCCCATGGTTCTTACTAATGCCATTAGATGAAGGGCTGGGCAATACTCGGTTTATCTTCATTCGTACCTTTGGCCCTTATATAATCTCTTAATGATAAATTAAAAATAATATTGATTTCTGTGTATTGGTTTAAATAAACACTTTTACACTTTTTTTTGACTAGCTGTCCCACGAGGCTTCGCTTCCATCAAATGGCTACCTACCTACCCTACCCTACTAACCTTACATACGCCTACAGCGCACGCAACGGAAGCTCTCAAAATTGTATAATCTTGCCCGTTTTGCTACATTTTTCATTTATGCTCCGCTCCTATTGGTCGTAGCGTGATGTTATATAGCCTATATTTACCTATAAATCGATAAATGGACTAACCAACACAAAAATAATTTTTCAATTCCAACCAGTAGTTCCTGAGATTAGCGCGTTCAAACAAACAAACAAACTCTTCAGCTTTATAATATTAGTATAGATAGACTCATGTTTGAAACACAGAAACAAACTCAGAGTCTCTTTTAAATCTCTTTTAAGACAATTATCTTGATCGGATCGATCTTTTATGGACCATGAAGATTGCACTGGTCTTTTGAAAAAAGAACAACACATATTTAAGTATAGTATAATGCACTCTGTGATTTGAGCAGACCTGTCAAATTAATGCCCATAATTTCGGTGGTCGTGTGGTTCACGTTTTTCTCCTAGTCTCTAGAGTGCACCATAAACTATAGTTTATATTATATACCTAGGTAAAAAAATACATTCTCACATCACACGCCAGATTTAACAGTTCAGCTCATCTTGTTCAAATAAACGTTGCATTAATCAACGTTCTTCTCATTCTCTTGACGTATCAAAACACTTCAACGTCAGCCTAAACTATAAACTATGGAGATTATATTTTTTTAATAACTAGGTTTTCCCCGCGGCTTTGCTCCCGTGGTCCACCCCACAGGACCCGTTTTCGGGATAAAACAAAAAGCCTATGTTACTCAGGAATAATGTAGCTTTCTGTGAAAGAATTTTCAAAATCTTTTTAGTTTTCCATTACAAACAAACTTACAAATAAATATTTCCTTTTTTAAATTATTATTTTATATATCTTTGAGATTCTCGGGACCCAACGGGAAACCAACTGGCAGATGCCCTGTTAGACTTGCAGCTTAAAATGTGACAGTAACCGACAATTATCCCTGTATGCACTATACTACGCAAGTTATACTATTGCAAATTATTATTATTATTTTCTGTTTATTTATTTTTCTACTTCTAATTTTTCTACTTGAATATTTATTCAAAAACGCCGAGTCCTGACAAGTTGAAAGTTAGGCATTCCATATTCGTGAATTATTTTGTACTAGTCCAGCGGCTCCGCTCTGATGAAAGTCAAAGTCTAAGGGAACATACTCCTGTGTCCTAATCCAAAACAGGGTCTACCCTTGGGTCAAGTTCCAGCCTTGAAAAAGTATTAACAAACAGAAAGGGAACGAATCTAACTATAATATTATTAATGTGTGAAAGATTGGATGGATGTGGATGTATGTTTGTTACACAATCACGCTAGAACGGCTGAACGGATCTGGATGAAATGTAACACAGGGATATATTATATTCTGGAATAGCACATAGGCTACTTTTTATCCCGGTATAATGTTCTTTTGGGATGATAAAACACTTTTCACGCGGGCGAAACCGCTGGTAGAAGCTAGTTTAGTAGTACCTACCTATCTTATCCTTTGTGACCGATTAAAAGTTACAAGTACAGTTCAAGTCACAACGCTAAAAACGTTTGCTGCTATAAATATCAGGATGCTGATTGCATTAGTAGTTATAGATTTTCTGATAAATTGACTACAAATTTTTTGTCATTTTTTTTTGTATATTTTCTTTTGACTGCTAATAGCTGCTTTGCCTCTCCTCCCCCATAAATTGGCCTCTTTCATAAAATTGCTTAAAAATAATATTAGTGCAAACTCGGGATGAGTTAACGTTTCTATGTTTAGATAATCTTTTCTTATAGTTCCGTAGTGCATCACCCACTTAAGTTCCAATGATAGCAAATTTTGTTTGCCACAATGATATCGAAGCTCTAATCTATAAGTAATTTCCGTTTCCTTTGCAAAATTCAATGACAATCACTTTAACTGAGTATGATTATCATCTGAATACTTGAAAAATAAATTGTATTATTGTTTTGTGTAATATATATAACAGTTGTTTCTTGTGCATTCTTCTCCATAACTAGCTACTTTCCGAATGCATGGTAGAATCAACTTGTATTCCATTTAAATTTAAATTGTGACATTCAAAAGTGCCGCTTGGTGGCCCAGTTGAAATAAATATCTTTTGTCTTTGTCTTTTATTTGTTTACTATCTTCAGCACGAAAACTGTTCCCATCAAAAACATAACACGAAAATAATAATAATAACCCGACTGATTATAAAAAGTGAACAAAAAGAAGTAAACAAGAAGAAAATCATGCTGTGCAGTCAGAGAATACATATTCGCGAGCTGATTTTTCTTTATTTATCACTTTTTAGTTAACATTTTTTCGAATTATGTATATTTAAACATATAAGTGTGATATATTTTTGGAATCGCCTCTTAAAACCCTTTATATTGATACCCCACACGATGGGATTGGAAGAAAAAAATATTGGGCCCCCACAATTTGGCGCCCAAAAGCCGCCATTTTTCTATTTTACAATTTTAATGTAGCCAGTGACACTCGCAAGATTAAGACGAATTGATTGACGTATGAATCATCAAAATCGGCCTACGCGTTTGGTCTCTGGAACGCCACATAGGAACAAACATACATACATACATAGATTGATAAACACATTACCTTACTTTCCAGTCAGGTAACAACACAAGTCACCTAGCTTTATCCACAACGATTTTGAATGGGACGAAAATGTTCTGAATGGCTTCGAGAAAAGGATGGTACGGCCTTATTAGCTCGACTGTGCTGTCTTTCCATGTGAAACTTTTTCAAAGTGCAACGTTTTAAAAAACCTTGTATAGAAGACGAAATTTTAATGCAACCTAAGATTTTATTATAGATTTCAATTTTTTTTTTAGTAAACTTTAATATTCTGGAACCAGGCTGTGAGAATCAGAATATATTATTATAACCAGTATTACCCGCGACAGTACATATTGTTTACGAATATATATAGGAAACAGTGTTCTCATAGAATACCGAACGATAAAGAAGTGGAATTTTCCCTAAGGAAACAAATAGTGTTATCCAATGTGTGTTAAGGATGTTACGCGGTGCTAATCTATGAGGATCGCCGAGACAGCATCGACCCAAATCAACACTGCACACGGCTCGACCACGCAGTGCAGCATCAGCAGGAGCGTGCCGCGCGACGACGACAACAGAGGTTTCGCAATATCGGAAACGCGGACCCAGATTCACTTTTGATTCACACTTCGATCATTGTCAATCTTTTAGAAATAATTAACTTGTAACTTTTAGTATAATTAAATTCTATTAAATAACCTTTGCTTTTTTTTTTATCCTCCGGTTGTAGCCCAGGTAATTGGCGCAGTCGGTAGGATACCAGTAAAGTAGAGTCAGTGTCGTATCGAACGATTAGTCTACGGGTATCCGAACCTACGGGAGCTGCAGTCCAGAGGAGAATCCGACACTCGATTCGTCAAGAAGAAGCAATGCTGTAAGTCCTTGAATCTTTCAAGTCCTTGCCTACCTAACTCTTAAGTCTCCTTGAATATCTCAAGCCCTAAGTTAATCCTTACTATATTCTTATATCCTGTCCAATCTATGTTCATGATATTATTTTTTTTCTTATAATTTTTGCGTGTGTGTAAGTTTTAGCGTTCAAGATTTTCCATCCTATGGAATATCGATCTGATAGGTTAGAAAATAGTGACCGAAGTAGGAGTAGGCTCGCGGCTACAGACGAGAACAGGAATTTAGGCGCGATGTCGAGCGACGACGTAGACACGATTTATAAATCCCTAAGATTAGTGCCGGAGTTCGACGGAAACCCGCACGTACTAACCCGTTTCATTAGCATATGCGACCAGTTGGTAGTTACTTATTTTAAAACCGCACAAGGTTATGAACTAACGAATTTAGCCCTCCTTAACGGAATTTTGAATAAGATTACGGGACCCGCTGCTAGGCATATTAATTCCAATGGTATCCCGGATACCTGGCAGGGTATTCGATCCGCTCTGATCAATAACTTTGCTGACCATCGAGATGAGACCGCTTTATACAGCGACTTATCCTTGCAAACCCAGGGTTCCAGTAGCCCTCAAGAATTCTATGAAAGGTGTCAAAATTTATTTAGCACCATAATGACTTATATCTCGCTTCACGAGACAGTTAACACCACTATTGAGGCTAAACGATTGCTATATAAAAAGTTAACCCTTCAAGCTTATCTGAGGGGTCTAAAAGACCCCCTAGGCTCTAGAATACGTTGCATGCGCCCAGAGTCCATGGAAAAGGCATTGGAATACGTGCAAGATGAACTAAACACGCTTTACCTGCAACACCGCAATGAGGGAGGACCCAGTAGAAAGGACTGGGTTCAACCGCACCCAAATCATCATTTACCCTTGAACAATTTCACCCCCAAAGTAAACCCTTTTAACGTTCCTGTCATGCCTGGACCATCGAGACAATTTGCGTTCAATACGCCTGGCCCGCAGCGACAGCAGTCAATGCAGCCTTATGTTCAAGGATGGAGACCTAGCATGCCTACGCAACAGCAACCCCGTGGCTTAACTCGTACACAACAAATGATGCGCGCCCCCTTGCCAAATTATCACCCGCAAAGTAACGTTTTTAAAATGCCTCCTAGACCTCAGTCACAACCACAATCAAGTTATAATAACGCGCCTAAGCCAATGAGCGGCGTCAGTCCTTTTGTGCCCAAAACCTTGCCACCCTCAGGTCACGATTGGAGACAGTATGGTAATCCACCTCCGAACAACCATTTCAGGACACGCGAGATTAATTTCAACGACTTAGACTACGACTATGATTATAGTAATTGGTACTATGCCGATTACGAACAAGATTGCTATTATACCAACGAACAGTACCCCGAACCTGGATATTATGAGGATTCACATCCCTACCACGACACTCCTTCGGTAAAAGAGGTAGACCAAGATACCCAACCTACTGAAAATTTTCAGAAGGTATCCAAATTAGAAAAACCAAAATAGAGCTCAACTTTCATATACAGAGGCAACTCGGGTTTATTCAGATCCAGGATCCACCACTTAAGTTACTAATTGATACGGGAGCTAATCAATCGTTTATAAGCCCAGAAGCCGTAAGCAAATATTTTAACCATATGCCACTAAACTATGAGCCATTCGAAGTAACAAATGTTCACGGGACGTCTAAGAATGACTATTCCATTACTTTGCCATGCTTTTCAGAATTAAACGAACATTCAGATGTTACATTATTCGTTTACAAATTTCATGATTACTTCGACGGACTCCTTTGATTTGACGGCTTTGATTTGCTTGAAAATTGGGGAAGTAAAATCGATCTTAACCGTAAATTACTAATAACCCAGAATGCACAACTACCTATACAGATGTATGATTCACGCAATGCCAATTTGTACGAGGATATAATATCAGCTAATTCATCCAAGTTAGTTAGAGTACCTATTAATACGTTGGACGGTGAAGTAATGATCGAGGATCAGGTCATCTCTAGTTGCTTAATTTCAAACTGCATAACTAGTGTAAAAAATAACCGTGGCTGGGTGGAGATCACTAACCCAACGTGTAACGACATCATCTTTTCAATGGACCGCCCCGTAGAAGCCCAGTTATTTAACATTGAAGTTGAAGATACTGCAATTCCATCAGATCGTGTTAATGCCGTACTTTCTCGTCTTAGAACGGAACATTTAAACCCAGAGGAACTTGCTAACTTAAAAAACCTCTGTGCGAACTATGCCGACGTCTTTTATCTCGAAGGCGAATCATTGACATTCACAAATAAAGTAAAACATAGCATCCGAACAACTGATGAAATTCCAGTACACACTAAAACTTATAGATATCCCTATGTCCACAGACAAGAAGTCAGAGATCAAATAGGTAAAATGCTTGATCAAAATATAATACGACCATCAGATTCGGCCTGGAGTTCCCCTATTTGGATCGTACCCAAAAAGGCGGATGCTTCTGGCAAGGTTAAATGGCGACTTGTCGTGGATTTCCGAAAAGTCAACGAGAAAACGATTGATGACAAGTATCCCATACCTAACATTACAGACGTATTAGACAAATTAGGTAAATGCCAATATTTTAGTACCCTGGATTTGGCCAGCGGGTTCTATCAAGTCGAAATGAACCCTGAAGATATACACAAAACGGCGTTCAATGTGGAAAATGGCCATTATGAATTCCTTAGAATGCCGATGGGGCTTAAAAATTCTCCATCTACATTTCAAAGGGTTATGGATAATATCCTTAGAGACCTAAACCACATCTGTCTGGTATATTTGGATGACATTGTAGTTTTCAGTACCTCCCTGCAGGAGCATATTAATAACCTGGAAAAAGTATTTAAAAGATTGCGAGAATCTAACTTTAAAATTCAAATGGATAAGTCCGAATTTTTAAAGTTAGAAACTAGCTTTCTAGGCCACATCATTTGCAACGAAGGTGTCAAGCCAAATCCAGACAAAATTAAAGCCATAGAAAACTACCCTCTTCCTAAAACAGCAACAGACATCAAACGTTTTCTCGGCCTGATCGGCTATTATAGGAAATTCATCCCGGATTTTGCTAAATTAACTAAACCACTAACTCAATGTTTAAAAAAGGGTAGCAAAATAACTTTGGATCAAAAATACATTAATTGCTTTGAGCACTGTAAAAAACTCCTTACTAACGACCCTATTCTGCAATATCCAGATTTCAATAAAGAGTTCATTCTAACAACCGACGCATCTAACGTTGCGATCGGCGCCGTCCTATCCCAGGGAGTAATAGGCTCAGATAAACCCATAGCGTACGCTTCACGTACTTTAAACTCTAGCGAGTTAAATTACAGTACCATTGAAAAGGAATTGTTAGCAATCGTTTGGGCCACCAAATATTTTAGGCCATACTTATTCGGTAGAAGATTCAAAATAATTACCGACCATAAGCCCCTTCAATGGATCATGAACTTGAAGGAACCCAATTCGAGACTCACAAGATGGCGGCTAAAACTGAGTGAATTTGATTTTTCAATAGAATACAAACAGGGTAAATGCAATACTAATGCGGATGCTTTATCACGGCTTGAAATTAATAATGAAGAACTAATGTCTATTGTAGCTAACCCTACAGAAAATAATCCTGCCCTTGATGACTCTAGAACCATTACGGCTACGGAACCCGCGGATGACTCGGGTACCGCTACAGTCCACACAGATAATGAGAACCCCATCCTAGAGGTTCCCATTTCTGACGATCCATTAAACAAGTTTACGAAACAGATTATTTTTAATATAGTAGGAGATTTAAAGGGTCGAACAATTGTAACTAAACCCTTTGACACCCACACACGAATTAACATTCAGGTGTCAGAATCAAATCTAGAGGAGGAAGTAGTTAATGCGATAAAAGAATACGTCCATCCTAAAATTAAAACAGGGCTATTAATAAATCCAACTTTAGGCATGTACTCAATAATTCCCATTATTCAAAAGAACTTTAAAAATTCATCAATGAACTTAACGTTAACCAAAAAGGACCATACGACACCATAAGGTAGCACCACATACCCCGAATGAAAATGGTATAGTTGAGAGATTTCACGCTACCATATTAGAGCACCTTCGCATCCTTAAATTTAGTCAAAAAGGTGAATCCGTGACTAACCTCATGCCCTACGCCCTCCTAGCTTACAATAGCAGTATCCATAGTTTCACAAAATGTAAACCTATCGAAGTTATTACCGGACATTTTGATCCCCGCGATTCCTTCGACTTAGATTTATCCGCTCATTTGCTACAGCAGTATATGACTAGTCATAAAGAGAAAATGACTACTGCATATAATGCAATTCACGAGCTATGTATCGAAACCCGCAAGGAGTCTACTGATAGTCGTAACCTTCAACGCGAACCAGAAGTCGACTACCCACCTGAACAACAGATTTTTGTAAAGAATCCATTTGCTTCCAGGCAAAAATTAGCTCCTCGATACACTCATGACGTTGTTATGGCGGCCCTCCCTATTCACATCTATACAAGGAAGAAACGCGGTCCTGTTGCGAAGTCCAGGCTAAAAAGGGTTCCTAAAACCGCCCGATTGTTGCAGGAAGCTCCTGATCCTGCACCTGTTTCTGCGAACATCTCTGTCTCAAGAAATAAAACTTGAGAGCCTGGACGATGGACCCGGGATTGTACCCTTTAAATTAGGCCCAGCTAAGATCTTATCACACCACCATTCCTTCATACAATACGTTAATTTAGACACTTTACAAGATAAAATAAACTCTATTGATAGCCAACTACTAACCAGCAGCCCTAATCTTAATAACCAAACCAAATCATTATTCCAGCCTCATATAGACTATCTAAGATCCAAACTCAATAGCGTATCCGAACAATTAAAGTCCTTCGAGATAACTCGTATAAAAAGAGGGCTCATAGATGGCCTCGGTAGTGTTGTGAAAAGCATTACAGGAAATTTAGATTATACTGACGCATTACATTATAATCAAGCTATAAAATCTCTCGAAAACGATGAACACAAATTAGTTACTGAATTCAACCAGCATGTTAGTCTAACAAAAGAGATGTCCGCTCAATACTCTAAAATGATCGACGATATTGCAGATAACCAGGGAAAAATGGCAGCCCTACTAAATAGAATTAACGAAAGCAACGCAGATAAAGATAATGATTTGATAAAGTACGCACATTTAGCCCAAATACTTATTATCCTCAGCGACAACGTAGATGCAATTTCACAGGAACTAAACCGGCTACAGAATGTTCTAGCATTTATAAAGACCTCTACAATGCATCATTCTATTCTCAGCATAGACGAAATACGCGCTATACTAAATAAATTAACAAGTTTATATAGCAGGGAGGAAATAGTAGACATAGATATAAGAGAATATTATAATATAATTAAGTTAGGTTCATATTATACGAGAAATAATATAGTTATAGTATATAAGTTTCCAATATTTCTACCGCAAACATACGATCTATATAAGTTATCAATAATACCTAACAAATATCACGAAGTCCTCATTCCATCCTCTCCTTTCCTAGCCACCTTCCAGAAAGATTCTAAGAACATAGAGGCTGAATGCCCGAAGACCAACAAGTGGTTCATATGCGAGGAGAAACGAAGTCTACAGAGCCATTTCTCACAAGATTGCATACACGAACTCATCAACACGCAAAAGAAAAGTTCTAAATGCAAACCTGTCGCTATCACCTTGGACCAGCCAGCGTACGAGGAACTTGACGACAGACACTACACCATCAGCTTCCCGGTTCCCACGAAGGTTCATCTCTCTTGTGGACAAGACCTGTACAAAGAAGTTCAAGGAAGTTACTTACTCACCATACCGCAGGACTGTTACATAGAGACACCACAGATCACTATCGCCAATAAGAAAAATCGTCTGAAGGGTCACGTATTGAAGATTATGGACCTACCTGTAGAAGACGTAGACAATCAGCCTCCAGTCCCGACACTAAAACTGAACTCAATAAACTTGGACCACCTACATGCAGCCAATATGAAGATAATGCAACAACAGCCACATATTCCAGCGACGAACGACTACGGAATCTACCACACTACGATTCCAATGTACATAGCACTAACCGGTGCATGTGCACTCATGGGTTACTTTATCTACCGACGGTACTGGTCAAAAGCCAAGAAGACTCCAGACGAGGAACCACAATGTCACCCAAGGCGTCCAGAAAGAATTTACGCTCTTCCAGAACCTAAAGAGAGGATAAGCTGCAACCAACCCCCACCTCAATTTACTACGAAAATCATCGGTGGTGGCTGCTCTTCGGGGGGAGGTGTTACGCGGTGCTAATCTATGAGGATCGCCGAGACAGCATCGACCCAAATCAACACTGCACACGGCTCGACCACGCAGTGCAGCATCAGCAGGAGCGTGCCGCGCGACGACGACAACAGAGGTTTCGCAATATCGGAAACGCGGACCCAGATTCACTTTTGATTCACACTTCGATCATTGTCAATCTTTTAGAAATAATTAACTTGTAACTTTTAGTATAATTAAATTCTATTAAATAACCTTTGCTTTTTTTTTTATCCTCCGGTTGTAGCCCACGTAATTGGCGCAGTCGGTAGGATACCAGTAAAGTAGAGTCAGTGTCGTATCGAACGATTAGTCTACGGGTATCCGAACCTACGGGAGCTGCAGTCCAGAGGAGAATCCGACACTCGATTCGTCAAGAAGAAGCAATGCTGTAAGTCCTTGAATCTTTCAAGTCCTTGCCTACCTAACTCTTAAGTCTCCTTGAATATCTCAAGCCCTAAGTTAATCCTTACTATATTCTTATATCCTGTCCAATCTATGTTCATGATATTATTTTTTTTCTTATAATTTTTGCGTGTGTGTAAGTTTTAGCGTTCAAGATTTTCCATCCTATGGAATATCGATCTGATAGGTTAGAAAATAGTGACCGAAGTAGGAGTAGGCTCGCGGCTACAGACGAGAACAGGAATTTAGGCGCGATGTCGAGCGACGACGTAGACACGATTTATAAATCCCTAAGATTAGTGCCGGAGTTCGACGGAAACCCGCACGTACTAACCCGTTTCATTAGCATATGCGACCAGTTGGTAGTTACTTATTTTAAACCCGCACAAGGTTATGAACTAACGAATTTAGCCCTCCTTAACGGAATTTTGAATAAGATTACGGGACCCGCTGCTAGGCATATTAATTCCAATGGTATCCCGGATACCTGGCAGGGTATTCGATCCGCTCTGATCAATAACTTTGCTGACCATCGAGATGAGACCGCTTTATACAGCGACTTATCCTTGCAAACCCAGGGTTCCAGTAGCCCTCAAGAATTCTATGAAAGGTGTCAAAATTTATTTAGCACCATAATGACTTATATCTCGCTTCACGAGACAGTTAACACCACTATTGAGGCTAAACGATTGCTATATAAAAAGTTAACCCTTCAAGCTTATCTGAGGGGTCTAAAAGACCCCCTAGGCTCTAGAATACGTTGCATGCGCCCAGAGTCCATGGAAAAGGCATTGGAATACGTGCAAGATGAACTAAACACGCTTTACCTGCAACACCGCAATGAGGGAGGACCCAGTAGAAAGGACTGGGTTCAACCGCACCCAAATCATCATTTACCCTTGAACAATTTCACCCCCAAAGTAAACCCTTTTAACGTTCCTGTCATGCCTGGACCATCGAGACAATTTGCGTTCAATACGCCTGGCCCGCAGCGACAGCAGTCAATGCAGCCTTATGTTCAAGGATGGAGACCTAGCATGCCTACGCAACAGCAACCCCGTGGCTTAACTCGTACACAACAAATGATGCGCGCCCCCTTGCCAAATTATCACCCGCAAAGTAACGTTTTTAAAATGCCTCCTAGACCTCAGTCACAACCACAATCAAGTTATAATAACGCGCCTAAGCCAATGAGCGGCGTCAGTCCTTTTGTGCCCAAAACCTTGCCACCCTCAGGTCACGATTGGAGACAGTATGGTAATCCACCTCCGAACAACCATTTCAGGACACGCGAGATTAATTTCAACGACTTAGACTACGACTATGATTATAGTAATTGGTACTATGCCGATTACGAACAAGATTGCTATTATACCAACGAACAGTACCCCGAACCTGGATATTATGAGGATTCACATCCCTACCACGACACTCCTTCGGTAAAAGAGGTAGACCAAGATACCCAACCTACTGAAAATTTTCAGAAGGTATCCAAATTAGAAAAACCAAAATAGAGCTCAACTTTCATATACAGAGGCAACTCGGGTTTATTCAGATCCAGGATCCACCACTTAAGTTACTAATTGATACGGGAGCTAATCAATCGTTTATAAGCCCAGAAGCCGTAAGCAAATATTTTAACCATATGCCACTAAACTATGAGCCATTCGAAGTAACAAATGTTCACGGGACGTCTAAGAATGACTATTCCATTACTTTGCCATGCTTTTCAGAATTAAACGAACATTCAGATGTTACATTATTCGTTTACAAATTTCATGATTACTTCGACGGACTCCTTTGATTTGACGGCTTTGATTTGCTTGAAAATTGGGGAAGTAAAATCGATCTTAACCGTAAATTACTAATAACCCAGAATGCACAACTACCTATACAGATGTATGATTCACGCAATGCCAATTTGTACGAGGATATAATATCAGCTAATTCATCCAAGTTAGTTAGAGTACCTATTAATACGTTGGACGGTGAAGTAATGATCGAGGATCAGGTCATCTCTAGTTGCTTAATTTCAAACTGCATAACTAGTGTAAAAAATAACCGTGGCTGGGTGGAGATCACTAACCCAACGTGTAACGACATCATCTTTTCAATGGACCGCCCCGTAGAAGCCCAGTTATTTAACATTGAAGTTGAAGATACTGCAATTCCATCAGATCGTGTTAATGCCGTACTTTCTCGTCTTAGAACGGAACATTTAAACCCAGAGGAACTTGCTAACTTAAAAAACCTCTGTGCGAACTATGCCGACGTCTTTTATCTCGAAGGCGAATCATTGACATTCACAAATAAAGTAAAACATAGCATCCGAACAACTGATGAAATTCCAGTACACACTAAAACTTATAGATATCCCTATGTCCACAGACAAGAAGTCAGAGATCAAATAGGTAAAATGCTTGATCAAAATATAATACGACCATCAGATTCGGCCTGGAGTTCCCCTATTTGGATCGTACCCAAAAAGGCGGATGCTTCTGGCAAGGTTAAATGGCGACTTGTCGTGGATTTCCGAAAAGTCAACGAGAAAACGATTGATGACAAGTATCCCATACCTAACATTACAGACGTATTAGACAAATTAGGTAAATGCCAATATTTTAGTACCCTGGATTTGGCCAGCGGGTTCTATCAAGTCGAAATGAACCCTGAAGATATACACAAAACGGCGTTCAATGTGGAAAATGGCCATTATGAATTCCTTAGAATGCCAATGGGGCTTAAAAATTCTCCATCTACATTTCAAAGGGTTATGGATAATATCCTTAGAGACCTAAACCACATCTGTCTGGTATATTTGGATGACATTGTAGTTTTCAGTACCTCCCTGCAGGAGCATATTAATAACCTGGAAAAAGTATTTAAAAGATTGCGAGAATCTAACTTTAAAATTCAAATGGATAAGTCCGAATTTTTAAAGTTAGAAACTAGCTTTCTAGGCCACATCATTTGCAACGAAGGTGTCAAGCCAAATCCAGACAAAATTAAAGCCATAGAAAACTACCCTCTTCCTAAAACAGCAACAGACATCAAACGTTTTCTCGGCCTGATCGGCTATTATAGGAAATTCATCCCGGATTTTGCTAAATTAACTAAACCACTAACTCAATGTTTAAAAAAGGGTAGCAAAATAACTTTGGATCAAAAATACATTAATTGCTTTGAGCACTGTAAAAAACTCCTTACTAACGACCCTATTCTGCAATATCCAGATTTCAATAAAGAGTTCATTCTAACAACCGACGCATCTAACGTTGCGATCGGCGCCGTCCTATCCCAGGGAGTAATAGGCTCAGATAAACCCATAGCGTACGCTTCACGTACTTTAAACTCTAGCGAGTTAAATTACAGTACCATTGAAAAGGAATTGTTAGCAATCGTTTGGGCCACCAAATATTTTAGGCCATACTTATTCGGTAGAAGATTCAAAATAATTACCGACCATAAGCCCCTTCAATGGATCATGAACTTGAAGGAACCCAATTCGAGACTCACAAGATGGCGGCTAAAACTGAGTGAATTTGATTTTTCAATAGAATACAAACAGGGTAAATGCAATACTAATGCGGATGCTTTATCACGGCTTGAAATTAATAATGAAGAACTAATGTCTATTGTAGCTAACCCTACAGAAAATAATCCTGCCCTTGATGACTCTAGAACCATTACGGCTACGGAACCCGCGGATGACTCGGGTACCGCTACAGTCCACACAGATAATGAGAACCCCATCCTAGAGGTTCCCATTTCTGACGATCCATTAAACAAGTTTACGAAACAGATTATTTTTAATATAGTAGGAGATTTAAAGGGTCGAACAATTGTAACTAAACCCTTTGACACCCACACACGAATTAACATTCAGGTGTCAGAATCAAATCTAGAGGAGGAAGTAGTTAATGCGATAAAAGAATACGTCCATCCTAAAATTAAAACAGGGCTATTAATAAATCCAACTTTAGGCATGTACTCAATAATTCCCATTATTCAAAAGAACTTTAAAAATTCATCAATGAACTTAACGTTAACCAAAAAGGACCATACGACACCATAAGGTAGCACCACATACCCCGAATGAAAATGGTATAGTTGAGAGATTTCACGCTACCATATTAGAGCACCTTCGCATCCTTAAATTTAGTCAAAAAGGTGAATCCGTGACTAACCTCATGCCCTACGCCCTCCTAGCTTACAATAGCAGTATCCATAGTTTCACAAAATGTAAACCTATCGAAGTTATTACCGGACATTTTGATCCCCGCGATTCCTTCGACTTAGATTTATCCGCTCATTTGCTACAGCAGTATATGACTAGTCATAAAGAGAAAATGACTACTGCATATAATGCAATTCACGAGCTATGTATCGAAACCCGCAAGGAGTCTACTGATAGTCGTAACCTTCAACGCGAACCAGAAGTCGACTACCCACCTGAACAACAGATTTTTGTAAAGAATCCATTTGCTTCCAGGCAAAAATTAGCTCCTCGATACACTCATGACGTTGTTATGGCGGACCTCCCTATTCACATCTATACAAGGAAGAAACGCGGTCCTGTTGCGAAGTCCAGGCTAAAAAGGGTTCCTAAAACCGCCCGATTGTTGCAGGAAGCTCCTGATCCTGCACCTGTTTCTGCGAACATCTCTGTCTCAAGAAATAAAACTTGAGAGCCTGGACGATGGACCCGGGATTGTACCCTTTAAATTAGGCCCAGCTAAGATCTTATCACACCACCATTCCTTCATACAATACGTTAATTTAGACACTTTACAAGATAAAATAAACTCTATTGATAGCCAACTACTAACCAGCAGCCCTAATCTTAATAACCAAACCAAATCATTATTCCAGCCTCATATAGACTATCTAAGATCCAAACTCAATAGCGTATCCGAACAATTAAAGTCCTTCGAGATAACTCGTATAAAAAGAGGGCTCATAGATGGCCTCGGTAGTGTTGTGAAAAACATTACAGGAAATTTAGATTATACTGACGCATTACATTATAATCAAGCTATAAAATCTCTCGAAAACGATGAACACAAATTAGTTACTGAATTCAACCAGCATGTTAGTCTAACAAAAGAGATGTCCGCTCAATACTCTAAAATGATCGACGATATTGCAGATAACCAGGGAAAAATGGCAGCCCTACTAAATAGAATTAACGAAAGCAACGCAGATAAAGATAATGATTTGATAAAGTACGCACATTTAGCCCAAATACTTATTATCCTCAGCGACAACGTAGATGCAATTTCACAGGAACTAAACCGGCTACAGAATGTTCTAGCATTTATAAAGACCTCTACAATGCATCATTCTATTCTCAGCATAGACGAAATACGCGCTATACTAAATAAATTAACAAGTTTATATAGCAGGGAGGAAATAGTAGACATAGATATAAGAGAATATTATAATATAATTAAGTTAGGTTCATATTATACGAGAAATAATATAGTTATAGTATATAAGTTTCCAATATTTCTACCGCAAACATACGATCTATATAAGTTATCAATAATACCTAACAAATATCACGAAGTCCTCATTCCATCCTCTCCTTTCCTAGCCACCTTCCAGAAAGATTCTAAGAACATAGAGGCTGAATGCCCGAAGACCAACA
Source organism: Orthosia gothica (assembly GCA_949775005.1). NCBI lineage: Eukaryota > Metazoa > Arthropoda > Insecta > Lepidoptera > Noctuidae > Orthosia > Orthosia gothica. The sequence continues at coordinate 8,885,729 of OX459050.1, forward strand.
AGTGGTTCATATGCGAGGAGAAACGAAGTCTACAGAGCCATTTCTCACAAGATTGCATACACGAACTCATCAACACGCAAAAGAAAAGTTCTAAATGCAAACCTGTCGCTATCACCTTGGACCAGCCAGCGTACGAGGAACTTGACGACAGACACTACACCATCAGCTTCCCGGTTCCCACGAAGGTTCATCTCTCTTGTGGACAAGACCTGTACAAAGAAGTTCAAGGAAGTTACTTACTCACCATACCGCAGGACTGTTACATAGAGACACCACAGATCACTATCGCCAATAAGAAAAATCGTCTGAAGGGTCACGTATTGAAGATTATGGACCTACCTGTAGAAGACGTAGACAATCAGCCTCCAGTCCCGACACTAAAACTGAACTCAATAAACTTGGACCACCTACATGCAGCCAATATGAAGATAATGCAACAACAGCCACATATTCCAGCGACGAACGACTACGGAATCTACCACACTACGATTCCAATGTACATAGCACTAACCGGTGCATGTGCACTCATGGGTTACTTTATCTACCGACGGTACTGGTCAAAAGCCAAGAAGACTCCAGACGAGGAACCACAATGTCACCCAAGGCGTCCAGAAAGAATTTACGCTCTTCCAGAACCTAAAGAGAGGATAAGCTGCAACCAACCCCCACCTCAATTTACTACGAAAATCATCGGTGGTGGCTGCTCTTCGGGGGGAGGTGTTACGCGGTGCTAATCTATGAGGATCGCCGAGACAGCATCGACCCAAATCAACACTGCACACGGCTCGACCACGCAGTGCAGCATCAGCAGGAGCGTGCCGCGCGACGACGACAACAGAGGTTTCGCAATATCGGAAACGCGGACCCAGATTCACTTTTGATTCACACTTCGATCATTGTCAATCTTTTAGAAATAATTAACTTGTAACTTTTAGTATAATTAAATTCTATTAAATAACCTTTGCTTTTTTTTTTATCCTCCGGTTGTAGCCCACGTAATTAGGACAACAATATTTATGTCGTGTACACATACGTTACAAAAACAAGACATACAAGACTTGCTTTGTTTTATTCATCAAAATTTTTAATGGGGTTCCGTACCCGAAGGATCCAAACGGAGTATGTTGTATGATGTATCTGTCTGTCCGTCGTCTGTCACACAGGCTTTACAGCCAAAGAAAAGTTAAAAGCTACATTCTCCATTCCAATTTCCACAGTATACGCATCTTGTTGACCCAAAGCCATACAAATTGTGAATAATATTTTCAAATGTTTTTATGGGGGCCTCACACACAGCACGAAAAAGAATTTTGGCCTACTCCATCGAGTGGGGTATCGTAGTTTAGAACTCGTTAAGTAGATAAACACTGTATTTTTCGTTCTAAAAATATTGGAAAATAAAGGAATGAGAAGCCGCCAAAGTCAGCTTTTTTACTAAATTTTGTGTCGAAGATTTTTTTGACTTCCTTTTGACCTTTGAACTTGAAATTGAAATTGAGTGATAATGTTTATTATGGCGTATATTTTACTAAAAAATACCAATATATTGATAAATCAGATATTTCTTTGAAATTCCCTCATTTTTTAACCGACTTTCCAAAAAAGAGGAGGAATTCGACTGTTTTTTTTTTAATGTTTTTTACCTAAGAACTTTTTACTGGGTGGACGGATTTCGATGATTCTTTTTTTATTTGAAAGCTGGTGCTTGTCATGTGGTCCCATTTAAATTTCATCAAGATCTGATGAAGAACTTTGGAGATATACATCGAAACTCTTCAATAAATGACTGCAAATCACTTGGGATAGCTGCAATCGCATGTCTGTTTATTGTTTTTACCATTACATAACATAACATCACACTAGTACGCTCTAAAGAGGGTACGCAGGTGTGAACAGTTAACCCTGGTATACTCTCATTCCACCGGTTTTGTTTAAGTTTCATGTTATTGGGATAATCAATTCTGGCTTCACTTTGGACATTATAGGTACCTAACCTATAGAACTGGTACAAAAATACAACCGACTTCCAAATAAAAACACTACAAAGTGAAAAATAAATTCAATTTCGGAAGTCGGTGCCAAAAAACGAAGAAACGAAAACAGGAACACCGACTTCCGAAATTGAATTTATTTTCACTTTGTAGTGTTTTTATTTGGAAGTCGGTTGTATTTTTGTAAAAAGTTTTTTTTCGATTACAACTATCTTGATCTTGCGGTTTGGTACGGAAATATAAATGTGCAAAGTCTGGCCGGTGTTTTTATCGTCGCCAAGTCACACTTGGCCGGTGTTTTTATCATTATTATTGATAGGCTTCCGTTTGACCACTATATTATCTGATGGTAAACGATAATATGAAGCACGCTGGCTTAGAAGTAACCTATTCAAACTTGACTTTAAAACCCTCAGGTTGCAGCTATCAGGAAACACAGACTCAGGCAGAAAATTCCATTACTCCATTACTCTATGCATAATGAAAGTACATATTCTCAAAGCATGTAAGGCGCTATAATTAACATTAAAAACAAAACTATTTCACAATTTTTACATTCAAGTAATAACGGAGAAACACTTTTAGCAAGCCATCCAAGAGGTCGTAGAATTACGATATACTGCGGATAATAGGACCACTTTTAGCTTACCACTAACAAATAAAACGCAATTTTTCTTGCATCTAAATCTGCGCGGGCGCCGGTTCGTGTGCAACACTCCTATAAATTACTAGGAAGGTCAAGAGTAACATATTTTGTATAGTTTTCAAATGAAATGCACCTGGATTGCTTTTTCTCGTTATTCAGTAATTGTGTTCAACGAAACTCTATAGTGCTCGACTTTCCCAGTTTTCTTCTGCGAATTTCGGAGGGTAGGTCGGTTTTACAATGAAATTTATACAATAATAAGCATGGCCTTGAACCTACCCATCCCAGTACTTGCGTTGTTTTTCGTAGAAGAGAACCATTGATATCTACTTACAGCCTTAAGAGGAAACGGGGGCAGAGAGTGCCGAATGAATTTCCTAAGTAAAAGTCATGATTCGAGGTTTGGCTCTCGTTTATTTTCTCCTTCAATATTGACCCAATTTAAAAGATATTCCATATATACTATACTAGCTGACCCAGCAAACTTTGTTTTGTCATAAAAAGACCAAACATTTATCTACCCTACCTACCCTACCTTACACTACCTACCCTACCCTTCCCGACCCTACACTACCCTACCCGACCCTACACTACCCTACCCTACCCTACCCTACCCGACCCTACACTACCCTACCCTACCCTACCCTACCTACCCTACCCTACCTACCCTACCCTACCTACCCTACCCTACCTACCCTACCCTACCTACCCTACCCTACCTACCCTACCCTACCTACCTACCAACTTGTTGAACTATTTATTTGAATAAGAAATACTATATACTACTATACGAATGCAACCAACTTTTGTTTCTACCGGCAGCGTTGATCTAATTAAAATTTAGAACATAAAAGTTGCTATTGTGAGTCAACCTTAAAAGATAGACATATTATTATGGTGTCACGGACTTTTTTTTAGAACTTTTAAAGAGAAACAATTCCATCATACATGATATTTGCGTAACTTAAACCATTTACGCAGCGCACGCAATGGAAGCTCTCAAAAAGGAATATTTTTTCCCGTTTTTGTAACATTTTTCATTTATGCTCCGCTCCTATTAGTCGTAGCGTAATGTTATATAGCCTATAACCTTCCTCGATAAATGGACTATCCAACACAAAAATAATTTTTCAATTCTAACCAGTAGTTCCTGAGATTAGCGCGTTCAAACAAACAAACAAACTCTTCAGCTTTATAATATTATTATATATTATATAAGTATAGATATAATATATATATACTCAAGGGAATATATAATAAAGGGCAATTTGAGTAGCTGATTTTAAAATGAGAATCAGGTCTAAACGGCTAGTTGTTATGTTTTGGAAAAAATATATGTTATATTAGACCATTTTTTTAATAATTTGATCTAAGCAAATTTTGAGTTTTATTCGTATACCATAGTGTAATTAATTTGTAAAGTTATGTCTAAAACGAACAAAAACACGACAATCGCACCAAAACCGCTGGGCGTATTTTAATGAAATTGACACCATCTCAAAGACAATTTAGTTATCTACATTTTCATCTGAAGCTTTTTTTTTTAAAGTCATAGAATAATAAGGAAAGTACAAAAAACTACTAAAATTTTGGGTCGCGTGGGTGTGAAACGTGGGCGCGTTTTGTTCCCTCAAGGTCGTTGGCGTTAGTCGTCGTCTTGAAGGTCTTCACGTCGGTATACCCAGTGGTACGTTGTTGTAGCGACAGTCTGGGCGTTTTTGTTCAACCTTTTAATACATAATATCAGTGTGCTTATGCCGAGATTTTTAACGTACTCACTCGTGATAACGTAAACGATCTCTTATGTCAAAATGTATACGAAAACGGAGGTTTATCTTTATCGTCACCAGACGGCACTTATCTGGTTTCAATACAAATTGACGTTTACGTTAACGCGATTTGGCGTGAGTAAAAACTCGCACTAAGGCCTCTGTGGGCTCCAAGCAATATGGGTCCAGTAGTGGGGTATTGAGTTAGGACTAGATTCTGTATTTAGAATAGTCAATTGATATTAAGGATTTAAAAAATATTCAAAAAATTGCATTTTTTGTCAGACATTTGAATTTGCAATGCTCATGAGTCACTACCTTGTGTTTGTATGAGGACAACTTTACAAAACTGCGCATATCTCGGCAAAGAAATGCTGAGAACAGGACCCTTTCTGCTTGGACGCCCACATTTATTCATATAAATAAACATTAAAAACGCACAATATTTATTCAGTCTTAATTCAATATAATAATGACTTAAAATGGTTTGAAAAAATCGGATCTTTCTTTACTCTTTCCAAACATACTTATGTTAAGGGTAAAGAAAGATCCGATTTAGAAATTTCTTTCACTAATAGAAGGCTATATTACCACTTGTAATCCGGAAAACGCAAGGTTAATGCGGGTTAGGTCGCAGGGGTCACATTACTTTGTGTAAATTATTTTACAATGCATGTCCTCAATTAATTCAAAAAATCAAAAAACCCGACTGCTTCAAAAGCGAAATAAAAAGTCGTAAACAAGGAAAAAATCATGCTGTGCAGTCGGAGGATACATATTCGTGGGCTGACTGACCAAAATCTGGTGTATCCTCCGCCGATCCGATTTGAATTATTTTTTTTTATTTATAACTTTTTGGTTAGTTTTTTTCGAATTAGATACATTTAAACATATGCGTGTTATATATTTTTGAAATCACCTCTTAAAACCCTTTATTTTGATACCCCACACGATGGGTTTGGAAAAAAAAACCGCAATATGGCACCCAAAATCCGCCATTTTTCTATTATCAAATTTTAATATAGCCTATGACACTCGCAGGGTTAAGACGCATCGATTGACGTATGAATCATCAAAATCGGCCAACGCGTTTGGTCTCTGGAACGCCATATAGGAACAAACATACATACATACCAGGCCCCTCAGAAAGTATTGCGAAAAAAAGTTTTTATATATGGGAGACTGGCCAGTTATAATGTTTTTCGAAAATATGATTATTTATAAGTAAAAATAAGTAAGTTCCAATTTCAAAATTTCCCTCCACATTTTTTGCGAGTTAATTCAAAGTATTGTGTCTCACTGAAATATGGATCTGCGCCGGGAACATTTTAGAGCTATGATTTTATACGATTTCAAGTGTCGCCTGAAACCGGATGAATCGTACGATAGACTTCAAATGGCATTCATGGATGAAGGCCCTTCCAAGGCAACCGTGTATCGTTGGTATAACGAATTCAAGCGCGGTCGACCAACTTTGGGGGATGACGAAAGAAGCGGTCGCCCTTTGACGGCTGTTACCGAAGAAAACGTGCTAGCAGTGAAAAATTTAATCCAAGACAATAGGCGAATTACATATCAGGAGATTCAACACATATTGAAGATTGGATCGGGAAGCGTTCACGAGATTCTACACAGCCATCTTCGCGTGAGGAGGATAGTATCACGCTGGGTGCCGCACAACCTCACCGATGCTCAGAAGCAGGCCCGGGTGGAATGGTGCCGTGATATGCTTAACAAATTTGAAGCAGGCTCGTCTCGGCGTGTTTACGACATCGTTACAGGTGATGAGTCCTGGATTTATCAATACGACCCAGAAACCAAGCGCCAGTCGACTGTTTGGGTGTTTCAAAATGAGCCAACGCCTACCAAAGTGAAGCGATCTAGAAGCGGGGGTAAGATTTTGATCGCTAGCTTTTTTAATTTGACTGGCCACTTGGTATCAATTCCCTTACGGGATCAAAGAAGCATTAATGCCGAATGGTATACTACCAAATGTTTGCCAGAAGTTTTCTCTGTTATAAGCAACAAGCGACCAAACACAGGGCTCCGCGGGCTACTGCTCCACCACGACAATGCACCTGCGCACACCGCACTCAAAACGAGGGACTTCCTGGACAGCACGCCAGTCAAACTCCTGGGTCACCCTCCTTACAGCCCTGATCTAGCACCGTGTGACTTCTTTTTATTCCCAAAAATAAAAAATCAGCTCAAAGGGATACAATTTTCGTCGCCGGAAGATGCGCTGGCTGCGTTCGAGCAGGCTGTAAACGAGGTGTCTGCGGCGGACTGGAAAAAGTGTTTTGAAAACTGGTTTAGGCGCATGAATCTTTGTATAGAGGCTGGTGGAAAGTACTTTGAAAAGATTTAATAAAAATATATGTACGTATAGAACAATTTTTTTTAGTTTCGCAAAACTTTCTGAGTGTCCCACGTACATACATACATACTTATATACATACATAGACTGATAAATACATTACCCTCCTTCGGCAGTCGGGTAAAAAGAGCGTTCGCCAAGCAGCCAAACTGTGCGGAAAGTGTCACTTTTTTACACTAGTGCTTTTTACTTTTCTGTATTTTTTCTTTTCACTAGTCCTTGACTGGACCTAGAGTTTAATTTTTTGAGAAAAGTTTTACAAATTAGTTAAGTACAGATTTTCATTATACTTATAAAAGGTGAAATATAACTAATACTTTATAAAAGGCGATTTTAATTACTCTAGATTTAGATTTGATCAATAAATTAATTTTAAATATTTATTAAATATGTTTGGAAGAACGTATATTTTGCTCGTGCCTTTTTGCGTTAAGACGTGACAGCTATTTGCACATGCGCAGTAGACAAATTACTATTATATACTGAGTAGTACGTAGATATGCCCGAGGAACTATTAGTTAATCTGTGGATATGTTGAGCGCGCTTGAATAAGCCCGCCGTAAGATATATTTTTTTATTGCCTCGCACAATGCATAGTAAAATGTTGTATGATACACGTACGTAAGATGATTCCCGACTCGTGTAGATTAAAATGCCACTCATCGGGAATCCTTCCGCACGTGTAGCATAAATAACTATTATCACCTCTGCTCTAAAAACGGCGAATGAAAGCATCCTAAAGAAACAAAATTCGAAGACATGTGACATCCACCATTGGGGCCGCGTGGTGGATTAAAGCCCATACCCTCTCCAGGTCCAAGATCCTTACAGTCAAATGTTCTACAGTAAATCCTCCTTAGTGCTTACTCCTTTCGAGCGTACCGGTGTGATGTTATGTTATGAAATAGTCTAAATATATATGTATTTATTTCAATACTGTGACTTCTATAGTTCAGGAGAAATTGTAATTTCAAATGTGTTTTACTAACTTTTGATGGCCAATATAGAAGCGTTTAAAGTAACTAAATGTGCGCATGTAACAACTAGCTGTGAATTACTTAAAATGGCATTTAGGATACGTTCGGGACATAAGGCATTAAAGAAGTTTGACTTTTTAATGAAAAAATCCCTTTGGCCTAATTGTGATGCCTGCAATAAACCAGAAGATGTACAACACCTCCTTTTAGATTGCATTAAAAATCATTTAGAAAGAAAACTTTTATGTAGACGATTAAAATTAAATTTACTAGATTTAGGCAAATTTCAATAACCGCAAGCCGCAAGTATTAAATCTAAGTTTATTTATAAGTTTATCCTAAATAGTGTTAAGAAATGTGTGTAAGTAGGGCTGACATAACCTGTTGTTGGTTACAAGTCCCTAGTCCCAAGACCCCTAATAAATAAAGAGAAAAAAAAAAACTAGCTGTGCCTACGGCTTCGCGCACGTGTATTGTCTATTCTATATGTATGTATTTAGTAACAGGAACGTAAAGCCAAATTATATTCGTAAGGAAATTCAGTACATAATCACTTGTTATTAACAAAAACACTTAGGAGTAGGCAAATTAATCTATAAGTTAAGTAGACGCGGCTTCGCAATTCATGCCTCTAGGGTAAAAGCTTATTAAATTCGGTGAATGCTTTGATTGTCTACATAAAGAAGTCATCCAATTACAATGACGCCACCATAAGCTTAGTAGGCGTTTCGGCCGCTGAATTTCGTCCGATCCGGTCAAAACAGGTATTTCATTATTATTAATATTTGTACAGAGTTTATTAATATGATAAAAATATAACTTCCTCTTTTGCTTTTTGTTGTATGTTCAACATTATAAGCATTTATACCCAAAATACCAGAGGCCAGTTTCATAAAGAAGTCTTAATATTTGCGGGGCTGGGATCATTACCGGTAAAGACTAACTTAAGTACCAGGTGATTATAATCATGAGGAAGTATTACCGAGGTTGAAATCATGAGATGTAAAAAGAGTACCAGGGGAATTTCGATTCTGACCACCTGGCACTCCGCAAGGCTCTACCGCCTATGATTCTAGGCCCGCAAATACTTCTTCATGATTCTGGCCTCCTGATAGTTTGTGTATAAATGTTCAAAATATAACAAAAACAGCAAAATAGGAAGTTATATTTTTATCATCAAATGATTTTAATCGAATTTTTGATTTTGACGTCCTAAAAAAATAAACGTCATAATAAATTATTCATATCATTTATTAAGTGCACCATAGCACTTACGAAAAATATCGATGAGTGCCGTATGTACAATACTTCAGGTGTCATTTTGTGCGCTTTTTAATTGACATAAAGGACTGGATTATTGTGATTTATCATGTTAACTGTTGATTGTTGTAATGGTATATGGTAGCTTTATATTTTTCAACAAAAAATCTTGACTTTTACTTAAATAATAACCCTACCTAAGGTTTTTCATTCTGACCGTACAAAATTTTCTTAAAAATATATAGCATAGTCCGAAACACCACTCAAAAATATGAATAATAATGATATTCCTGTTTTGACCGGATCGGACGAAACTCAGCGGCCGAAGCGCCTACTAAGCCACGATAGCAATTTAAGTCATAAGACAAATCGGTTTCGTGGCTTGGGATATAATATTGGCAAACATATGGGATATAATTTGGTGGTTAAGCATTCCCATGTTTAACCACCAAATTATATCCCATATGTTGATATAATATTGCCAAACATGAAGTAACTAACACTCAGATGTACTTAACCCGTAAGGGTGGTAAATGCCTAAGTCGTTAATGAACTCTTTGCAGACTTACGTACACACGTAACGAGGCTGTGCATAGCGAAGGTGGTGTGATGTTTTTCAGACATGACTGTAAAAACCATAAAACGGAAATGAGTCAAGAATTAAAAAAAAAAAGAACAAAAACCCGAATGCTTAAGAAGCGAACGAAAAAGATGTAAACAAAAAGAAAACCATGCTGTGCAGTCGGAGGATACATATTCGCGAGCTGGCTGACCAAAACCAGATGTATCCTCCGATCTTTTTAAGCAGTCAGGTTTTAGATTTTTTGAATTAACTTTTTTATTTCCCATTTTAATGTAGCCAGTGGGCAGTGACACTCGCAGGGTTAAGACGAATCGATTGACGTAATAATCATCAAAATCGGCAAACGCATTTGGTCTCTAGAACGCCACATAGGAAGAAACACATACATAGACTGTAAACACATTACCCTCCTTCGGCAGTAGGGTTCAAATAGGAGACATTCTCCTTTTTTTCAGTAGCTTATTGGTACTTGGAATCACTTCAATCTGCTGTAGGAAGAGTCTGAGTCCGTCCATAAACTCCATTTATAAATATTTAATCCAATCACGTATTTGCATTAGCATACCCAAATCAAATTCTCACCCACTTACTAATAAACACAGAATAAAGTTAATACCAAGTTTAAACCTATGAAAATGTATGGTTATTCCTTTGTTATTCCTGGTATAACTTTATTCCGTGTCTATTAGTAAGAAGGTCAATCTTTAAAATCGACAGGTTCTATTATTTGAAACTGATTCTAAATTCAAATAAGTAACTAGCCAGAACTTTTCTTCTGCCAGCCTCACTTCAGCATGCATTTCAATCCATCGCCACCAACACAAGTTACGACTTTAGAGTCATGTATTTAATAGTATATTATGCAACTAGTGAATAAAAGACGGATTTAAAGCGAGGGCCATAGATGAATCACGAGCAAGTGAAGGATTCTAACTGCTGAATCACGACCGTAGGGAGTGATTCATGATGATTGATATTAATAAATACAAAATAAATAGTTTATTTCCTTCAAAATTTACAAAAAATGTGAAACCCTGACCCCTGAGCTAGGTAACAGCACCTGTGTTTCAGGGGCCGGTGACCACCTCCGTTAACGTTACATAATTAATTAAACGCCATTGCAATTAATATTAGAATTACAATCCCAATATAAGTATTCAAAAATATCCTAGACTAAAATCAAAATCATTATTAAAATCCTAAATATAAACAAACTCAAAATTAAAATCGAAGGAGTTTGAAAGTGGAGTATTCTCTGCACAAGAAGTTTGTATCGAGCATTTTTTGCGCAAGGAGGCGCAAGGAGGTTATATAGCATTGAGATGAAGGTCGAATATATTGGTGTTCCAAATTCAAACACCAAAACAGTGATTAAAAGTGCTTTATATTCACTGTTTTCCGTGAATAAAATAAGCTTTTTAGAGGGGGAATGGTATAAAATTGATTTTTATGTGGCCAAGTGTATTAAGAAAGCCCTAAAATACTTTAAAACTTCCGCGTTTCATAATTGAAAAACAATATATCAAGGGAATTTAACGCGATGATTTCGATTGTTTATTTACCTATTTTACCCGAAGTTTCGGCCGTGTTGCAAGCAACGACCGTGGTACCGGGTAGACTGGTGTCTCGGTGTCTCGGCTCCATTTGCGGCAGAAAATTCTGTCTCTACCCTCACATTTTTACACACTACACTGACCGTGATATATTGTTTTTCAGCCCTAAAAAGTAAATTAATGTTGTTTTTTATTTTTACAGGGAGGGCAATAGAATTTGAATTTAGTCATGTCACAAAGTATAAAAGCGGCGGCGCGCCGTCATATAGTCTGTTTTTCCAAAATTGGAAAATTATTTCCAATTCTAAATTCAAATAAACCTTCAACTGTCCATTTCCAGACACAATAGAAATTACCATTGTTCTAATCCGATTCGGTCTGGTGGACAGATGACCGTAATACCCGTTTTTCCGACCGTGACCATGCTATTTTCTTAGTTTCGATCGATATAATATAGAATAGTTGAACACAGTATTTCTGCATACATTTTCAATTCCGACAAACGATCGAAATATTGCTTTTCTGTTTAGTCTAAATGGAAACGTCAGTGAGTTAATATATGTGTCTAAAAATTGTAGCATACAAATTATAGATTGAAAATAGACTTGTTCCAGTAAGTAAATGCATTTGCATGTCTGTAGTTTAAAACAAATGAATTTTATTAGTTCAACAGTAGTAAAGGTAGGTGGTAATAGGTCCCGTTTTCGATTTATCTTATTCCACATGGACATAGCGACTGTGTTTATTTTCTCAGCCTATTGTACTTATCGACAGTGTTGAAAGTGGCGCCAGTGGCAGAAAAGTTAAAAGGAAACTGTTGGTCCTGGTATGGTCATGTGATGAAGAGGTATGAAACGCATGTTACTAAAAGAGTCAGGAATATAAATGTGGATGAAAGGAGAGGGAGAGGAATGCCAAAGATGGATGAACTGTGTGAGGAGTGATATGAAAAAAAAGGGAGTCAGTGATAGCCGGACACGGGACAGGACGGTATGGAAGATGAAAACGTGTTGCGCCAACCCCAAGTAACATGGGATAAGGGCAGGAAGATGATGATTGTACTTAGCGACAGTTTTCTATCAATAAAAGAATTTTAACATTTGGATCCGTACCAGAGAGATCCTCTTACGATGGATATTATTAAAACAGACGGAATGGAGTATATGCACAAATAAAAGATGAATTATGCTAGACCGTGGCGCGAGCCGTGTCCGAGTCGTCCGAGCCCTTTTTTTTTGAGTTCCAAAGTCCACGAGGAATTATTATAGTTTCGCTTTGTCCGACCGCATCTTAGCTCAGAGACTCTAAGTACTAGAAAGGTATAATTTGGCATTGATATACATATTAATAATTCCGACAAAGTGGTCAAATTAAATCAAGTTTTTTTTTTTTTCGTTTTCCTCCTATCGCCGTAAAGTGGTTTTTTTTCTCATCGTGTAGTCGTATGGGTATCTTTAGATAGGCCATTCTTTAATATTACGGGACTGTCAAAACCATTTTTCGATACAGAGATTCGTTTGCGTAAAATTAAGCTTTAAATTGCAAATAATTACAAGAGTCAAGTGTCCTCCCCCCTGCCAGCGAAATGGTTGCTTTTTTTGGCTATTCAAATTCACGGCAGTTGTATATATAACGAAATTAAAAGAAAAACTATCACAGCTAAGTAGGCTTTACAAGTTTACGAGTAATAGTCGACCAACTTATAAAATGTACTGAACAGTAAAAATTTTGTACAAATACCATTGAAAAATTACTTGTATAACGTCGTTACTTGTGTAAAACAGATTGTAAATATATGCTTATGAACCATGTAAAAATATATAATAATGGTAAATGATAAATGATTTTTAATTTTTTTTATTTGGTGCCTTATATATTTTTTATAAATAAAATCAATTAGAAATTATGTACTAATTTAAATATCCTCATTGAGGCGGACGAGCCTCTTTATAATATTATCATAAAGACATATTAAATTACCTATTTCCTTTTGTCGATATCCATCTTCTCTCATCTGACATTACTCATTGAGTAGCGAATAACTTTGAGAGCGAAATAGTGAATACATTAAAAAAAAACAAATTCCGAAAGAGAAAGAAACAAGTAGCGTGCATGCGAGGATCCAGGAACAAACCATACCATTCTCCGTGGCCCTAACGCGCGCTCGTATCGGCTCCTTTTCTTGTCTCGTCTCCGTAATTGACGTTCTTCATATAGAATATTTATTGCAGTTTATTTACGTTGGTTCTTTGTTACTATCATTGAACAATTTGGCTTTACTTTTTGGTAGTTGAGTAGGTTGTTTGAAAATGCTCAGGGCGTCGCTGGGGGAATAACTAGGGTTGGATCAAGTCATCCGTTCGGAAGTACCTAGTGTGACGTGCTTATAAGACGAGTAGAGTAGGGTGCGGGGCGAAACCGTGCGTCGTCGGGGTTATTCCGAGCCACCGGGACGCGGACGCCGTTTGGTGTAGCATGGACCGCATCACATAAAATGAAGTTTTGAATCCGTACCTCGTATGTGCCTCGCTCGGGGCTCGGCTAGCACCCGCTACGGTCTATAATAATTCATCCGTGTAAGATTTGTTCACATTTTCTTCCTGCAATTTATTGGTATTCTCAGCAGTCACATTATAGCGCCGTTTCTTTCTACCCCACCAAAATCATCACCCATCGGTAATTTACTGTCTTCTATAACATGATCTCGTTTGTTACAGGCAGATGACCCAAAGCCTCCGGACTTACGTCATCGACTGGTATACGCTGGTCTACCGCGGAAGCTGGAGGTCTTTCCTCTGCCGCTGGAGGATTCAGACCATGAGCTTCAGTTCAACGTATCATGGGTACCTAGTTTAGGTAAGGGTATTAATTTTATGCAGAAGATTCTGTCACATAGGAAGCGTTTTGAGCTCAGTATTCCAAGCAGCATTAATTATTCTTAAAAACCCTTTTTTCATCCAAATATTGCAAGCAAAACCCTATAACTAACCTTTTTATAAACGCTATAAATAAATAAAAGAATAAAAAAAAAAAAAAAAATGCTGTCCGTCTGTTTGGTCCGCCTTATCTCAGAAACGGCTGACCTGATTTTAACGTGACTTTCCCTGCCACTTGCTTGCTACTTTTATTTTAGAAAATTAATTACTTAGTAACGGTGCCGCGTAAACAACAAAACTCTTTTTTAAATACGGACAAAACCGCAGGCAGGGGCAGCTAATAGGTACGAAAGAATTAAAAAAAAAACACTTTATAGTGAAAAAAAATTTTTTTTTCCTAAGTCGGTATCGAAAAACAATAGAGAAGTACCAATGAGTTTAGATAAAGATAAAAGATAAAGATCATTAATTTGTCAGAAACATGAGTATGCACACACAAAGCATGCAAGATGTAAAGTACATTGCAGAAAAGATCACAGTCATGTTTTACCTTAACGGCGTACAAATATGTATTACAATAACATTGATTATAACTATTAATTAACATGCATATAAAATGAATTAAATTTGAATATAATGTAATTAAGCTTAAACATCAATTAAATTAGATAAGTAGAAATAACAAAAATATATTATCATTACTATGAATATTATTATTATTAATTAAAATGTCAAAATCAAAATAAAATAAATACAATAGTTCAGAAACAAACTTCCACTGCCACTACATTAGAGTTATTATGTTTTCTCCATTAGAAACTCAGCAATACTATAGAAACATTTGGCTGCTAAATACTCCTTTAGTTTTTTCTTAAATAGGTTAGTAACAGTTATATCTCTGAGTGCTTGTGGAAGCTGGTTAAATATACGTGGTGCCATACAGAAAACACTTTTATGCATTAGTGCTGTATTCGATCGTTTCACACACAATCTGTGCTTATATTTATCGCGCCGGTTGTGGTTATCAATATCTGATAGTTTCTTAAACAAATGCGGGTTAGATTTTATGAAAATTGCAATTTCAAATATGTAGAGCGATGGCAGGGTTAAAATTTTATGTTTTGCAAAAAATGGCTTGCATGAGTTGGTTGTTTTTAAACCGAACATGGCTCCAATGCACCTCTTCTGTAACCTGAATATTAACTCTTTGAGGGTTGCGTTCCCCCAGAAAATAATACCAAATCTCAGGAGATGACCAACTATGCCATGATACGCCGTGAGTTTGGCATCTACACCTAGAACAGGAGTCATTTTGTAGAGCATATAGGCGGATTTACTCAGTCGCTTGCTTAACTCCTCTAAATGTGGTTTCCAGTTTAATTTTTTATCTATTGTGAGTCCTAAGAACTTACTCACATCCACTTTACTTATCTTTTTGTTATTGTTATGAATATTCAAGTTATTATTAATATTTAAACGCTGACTAAATAACATTAATTTTGTTTTATCGATATTTATTTTTAGATTATTATTACTTAGCCAGGTAACAATGGAATTAACTGTATTATTTATTTCAGTTTCATAATTTTGATTATCAGTACATTTAATTGTTACGGTGCTATCATCGGCAAAAAGTGACATAGGGTTATTTGTTACATTCGGTAGATCATTAATATAAATTATGAATAGTAAAGGGCCTAGAACACTCCCTTGTGGAACGCCGTACATGACTGATTTGTGTTTAGATGTAAATATCTGCTCTTCTCTAGTCACATAATTGTATTGACTTATTTCAACATATTGTTTCCAGTTTCTAAGGTATGACTCAATTAACTGTAAAACGTTTCCCCTGATTCCGTAAGCATCCAATTTATCCAGTAATATTTTATGGTCCACGCAGTCAAATGCCTGCGTCATGTCGCAGAACACTGAACACACTGGACGCCTTTTATCAACATTTTCCACTACATTGTTTAGGAAATCATATATTGCCATATTTATTGTCTTACTTTTTCTAAACCCTTTTTGGTCATCTGTCAAAATGTTCATTTTTTCTAAAAAATTATATATTTTTACATATAGATATTTTTCGAATACTTTTGATAGTATGGGTACAAGCGCTATTGGTCTTTATGACTCCATTGACATCTTATCGGTTTTTTTCAGAAGTGGTTTTATAACGGCAATTTTGAGGTGTTCTGGGTATATACCTTCAGTTATGCATTGGTTTAAAATATGGCTTAGAGGTTTACTGATGATGTCACCGACTTCTTTAATTACATGTGTGAAAATACCATCATGTCCTACACTCTTTGTATTTTTAAGTGATTTAATAATCTTTGATATGTCATGGTGGCTACTTGGTGGCATAAATATGGAGTTGTTAGTTTTGGGTATATTTTTTGTAACATGTTTACCACAATTAGGAATAGGTTTGACTTTTTCTATAAAAAAATTATTTAAAGCTTTTGCTATTTCAGTTGGATTAGTTTCAATTTTATCACCTACTTGAAGTTGCGTAATAGCCTCCTTCGGTACATTCACTTTGTAACTGTTAATAATTTTCCATGCAGTTTTTACTTTGTTAATTGATGTTTTGATCTTATGTGTATTTTGAGCGCGTTGGGTCAGTTTAATATTTTTTTTTGTACGTAGTAGAGTATTTTTTAAATTTATCTCTACCTGCGTCACTGGGGTGCAATCTATACCGCCATAGCAGTGTCCTTTTCTTTTTGCTACAAAGTCTTATTACACGTGAGACCCATTGTGGTTTCCTATATGATTTAACTAAGACTCTTTTGATTGGAAAACATAGTTCATAGAAACACAAGAATGTCTCTATAAAAACGTTGAATGCTTTATTTGGATCTTTGAATTCATAAACTTCAGAGAAACTAATATTCTTTAGACAGTCATTAAATTTGTCCACATTTTCTCGATTGTAATCCCTACGATAAATATGCCATTGGTTAATCAAACTTTTTTTTTTAACTGGACACTTTTGTATTTGGCAGGTATTGTCGGAAAGGGCAAGGTCCACTACCTCAGACTTACATTTATTTCCTAGATTGTGTGCAAAATTATCAATACATGTACCACTTTTCAGTCTAGTAGGCTGATCTACTTGCAGCTTAAGATTCGAGTTAAGTAGGCGACATTCTAATTCTAATGTAGTGCTATCTCGCTTTAACATGTCAATATTAAAATCCCCACATATTTCTTTTTTTCATTTTATTAACAAAGTTTAACAATTTTTCTAACTGCTCAAAGAATGTGTTTAGATTCTTCGAATTTGGAACTCTATAAATACATACTATAATGGTATTACTTAGTGTCATTTCAATTGCACAACACTCGAACAAGCCACTAATTGAGAGTTTGCTAATATCTGTAATTTCCTTCCATTGATAGCCCTTTTTTACCAATATACAAGAACCCCCTCTTTTACTGTCCTTTCTCGCGTAAATGGCAGCTAGATTGTAGTTAGCAATTGATAGGAACTGTTCATATCCAGACATAATAAAATGCTCAGTTACACAAATGACGTCAATGTTTATGTTCTTTGCAATTAAATCCTCTACACATACCGTCAGTGCATCAGATTTTCCGATGAGACCTGCAATATTCTGATGCATAACATAAAGATGTTTACTAAAGAAAAAACTTAGCTTCATATGCTTGAGCACTGGCAGTTATATCTGCTTCTACAAACTCTGAACTATACTGATTTATGTTATGCATAAGAACTTTTGGTCTTTAAAATAGTTCGCATGCCATTGTTATTTAGTTTCCCGTTTCGTCTATTGAACATTGTGTGGTCATACAACAAATTCCTGTTAGAATCTAGAAAATAGGCATGTTCGTGAGCCAATACATCGAGATAAAGTAGACTATTAAAATGTTCTATCCTCCAATTAAACAAATTTACATAGTTGCCACATTTGTAGGTCGGTGCACAGATAACAATATTAGTGTGTTTTAATTTATGTAAATATGATCGTATTCCAAATATCATATCGAAGTAGTCATTGCTCGTGTTGAAGTCTTCTTCGCCAACTAATATAATACAAAAGTCGCTCTTGGTTAATGATTGTAATTTGGTTTCTATACCATGCATCATCTGGTCCAGTTTACGGTGAGGCATTAGGTAGTGACATACTTCTGACTTGTGTTCGAGAATATCATTTGAAATCGAAGTTATTAATCTCTTTTTAGTTTTTGTACCACAAATTGCCAGAAAATCAAAATTAATAGCCAAAGTACATCTCATGACGATTCCAAAAAGCCCAAACACGACTAGGATACATTGCTTTATTTTGGAGTTCCATACTCTACCTTCCGGCTTCATCATCAGATCAGTTCCATGATACCATTTTGATTAGTACCATTTATTTATAAGTATTTGCTTCATCATAGTCGGTTAACTATTCGAGATATCTTATACCCGTGACACACTTTTCTTCAAAGAGTTCCAGTGGCCATCTGTGGACTTCTTCATCAGTTCAACTTCACCAAATGATACTTTCTGAGAACAAATAATTACATTGTTGATCATCATCATCATCATTTCAGCCTAAAGACGTCCACTGTTGAACTGGCCTCCCGCAGGCGTCGCCACATTAAATTGTTAATGAAAATAACAAAATCGCTATAGGTATGCCTATAATATTTGAGGAGTTTCCTCGATTTCCATGGGATCCATCATCAGATTCTACTTGGTGACAATGATATCAGCTCGGGGTATATCAAACATAAAAATATATTTTTTGATCGAGCCATAATTAATGGAGAAATCGGTGAACATACATAAAGTCGAACATAGAACCTCCTCCTTCTTGGGAAGTCGTAAAAATAAAAGTCTCAGGTGTTACAAATCCGTAGCGCTCGAATCCAACTTGCTCTTGTCCGGCTTTTCTCTTTGCACTGCAATTTCCTTTGAAGGTTTCTTTTTATTTTACACTTATTTGAAGTTAACTTTGAAAATCCAGAAATTTTCTTCGTTTGAATCCCAGACGTCTTCATTTTTCTCGGACGAAATCAGACACCAATTTCCTTTTGAAATCTTTGATCCTTTTGTCATTTCCTTTGGAGACAAAATGACCACTTGAACAGCCAGCTAGACGGTGATACCATTACTGTATGTTTTCATATCCCTTGAACCACCGAATCTAAACCACTATACTAATAAATAGTTTAAAGTGGTAATTGTTTTTTGTATTGTATTTTCAGAAAATACTAATCCAATCAAGGAAATTATTTCACTGTGGCTTTGTCGCCCACGCGAGTCCCAGGATTATGCTGAGCGATGGCCGCTTTGCACGGATGTGACGCATAGTGCATTCAAATTAGCTTCCACTAGTAGCAGTTCTTCAATTTACTTCTGGAACACCCTGAGCAGTTAGCTTTGCTATTCGAACTCTAGCTGACATAAATGTAAGCGTTCGCATATATTCTTACGGAGTTTATCGGTGATATTTTTTAGAAAATTGTACTCCCAATCGACGTGCGTGTATGACAAGAGCATTGAAAGTAAACGAAGCAATAGGAATGTATATCGCACTCGAGTGGAAAACTGTGTAGGATTGTAGGTGGTTCATCATCATCATCATCATTTCAGTCGAAAGAAGGCCACTGCTGGACATAGGCCTCCCCCAAGCGTCGCCGCACTGATCGGTCTTGCGCGTCTCGCATCCACCGGACGCCCGCAAGCTTGACCAGGTTGTCGCTCCACCTAGGTGGGCTCCGTAGGTGGTTGCGCGGACGTTATTTAGTTTTTTCCTTAGGCAAACTGCCATAGGCAAAAGGTAACGTTAAACCATGCCGCTAATTCCTGGGTAATTTGGCTCGGATCGGCTTCCACCATCTGTTTCAATTTATTGTTATTAACCTGTGTGGGCGGTCTTCCACGTGGTTCGTTCTTCAAATCAAAGTTTCCATCAAGAAATCGTTTAAACCAAAATTGCACGGTGCGTTCATTAGCAGTCCCCTCTCCAAACGCAACATTGATATTGCAAGCTGTTTCTGCCGCGTTACTTCCAAGTCAGAACTCGTATTCAAAAATGACTCGAATTTTCGAAGTATCTATCTTTCTTGTCTAAGCCGAATAAAAAAAACAACTGAAAGTCGATAATCGAATGTTGCACATTTTTTAAAAGAAGAATTTCATAGGTACCATGTGATAAAAGTTTCACTCAAAAATCTCAAACCATGAAAGTTCTATGTCAATTTGAAGTAGCTATTACAATAAAACGGCAATTTCATACTTTAACCCCTATTACACATCGCCAGTTGATCGAAACTCATTGTTACCAATCGCCAATTTCACACACCGATCTATTCTTATAAACGTACAGTTATTCACTCATCATACACCCGATCTTAAACTGGTATCAATACCAGTACCGCCTCTTAATCTGTTCCAACTCCGTATGTATGCTAGGCCAGCTCAAGGTCAAACTAATAACAGTGACTGTAGCTCTTCCAAAGCAAGAATAAACACACATCTGTTGTTGGGGCTCATTAACCTGTAGACCTCATCCACCGATTACTATCAGGCAAGACCAAGGTCAAGGACGGTATCACAAAGAATACAGAAATACGAAAGAAGACCGATCATCTGAACTATATATTCTATTATAAATTACTCCGTCAATCACCCAACAATTGGTTCCAGAACACGTGAATGAAACGCCTCGTAACATAAACAGACAACGCCTCGTAGCGGAAGCTTGGCTATTATTGACTCACGTTGAGAGAGAGAACATACCACTCGTTCGCGAATTTTATATGATTACGATCTGTTAATGCACTGTGTTGACGGGAAAGACAATAATGGTATTCGGATCGGAATGACGCATAGGATTGCAATAATGATGGTTTAGGAGCAATTAAGAGACCCTGTTGATGTGAATTTCTGGATTTGAATTCCTGAAACGCCATTTCATTTCTATGTTACTGTAAAAACCCGAACTATGGTAAAGATAAGGATTTACCGGTAAATCCTAAGATTTACCTAGTCTTACTGCAAAAGGACGTTTTTATGATAATAGCTAATTTCGGGCTTTACCAACTATCACACGGTATATCTTAGGATTACATTTGTTTCGTGATTAAAAATAATACCTAGGTACATGATTTTAAAACATTTGAAAACGTTTTTAAAATTATGTTGGTATTTTACTGGTTAAGAATAAGAACAACATAATGAATAATGTTGTCCTGTTTAATGAATAAGTGAAGCTAATCAATCATTCTTTAATTAAACAAAATCAAAATATACATGGTAAATATCCCAAAACAAATATGAAGGGTGACGATACGATACGATACGATTGTATTTACGATTCTTATTGGGGCCATCCATAAAGTACGTCATAGGTTAAGGGGGGGGGGGAGGGGGTCGTCAAAGTGTGACATTGTGTGACAAGGGGTGGGAGGTGTTCTAAGTTTCATGACGTCGCATTTCAAAATCTAATACATCTAAGTGTTAAAATGCCAAATTTGAACTAAACACATCAACACGGTCTAGGGATATTTTAAAAAAAGCGAATTACTATCAATGTGTTAATTATTTATATGACATGTATATATTTAAAAGATACGTTATTTAATATTCTACCATTTTTTAATAATGGTTAAGGTACTTCGATTAAAATTTCAGGATTTTATGGAAAAAAATGAAGCATAGACAGAAAACCGTATATGAATTAACTTTTAATTTATGAGTAAAAACTGAAAAAAAATGAAAATTCATTTAATTTGTGTTTATAAACTTGAAGTTAGTAGTCTGAGAAAGCACCCATGATGTTCATAACACATCGGCAACGATTCGGCATGCTCAGAACAAGGTTGTCAATGTCTTGCTGCGGAATATTGTCCCATGTCCTTCTGAGGTGCGCAAAAAGTTGATCTTCTGTAGCCAGATTTTCAGGCACTTCCTTCAGAGCTCTTCTTTGCAGCATCCAATTCCTGCCCAAACCATAATTGTTCCTCCTTGGTATGGGTGAACTTCCTGAGGGTTCTGAAGACGGCTCCATCGTTCAGGAACTCGCCAAACACGCGTCCTTCGTGAATCTGGATGGAAGCCGAACCTGGATTCATCCGTGAACAGCACATTGGACCATTGCTCACGGCCACAGTCCACGTGGTTCCGAACCCATTCTAATCGTCGTCCACGATTGCCTCTCCGTAAAGGTGGGACCCGGAGTGGTCTACGAGAGCGTAGATCGCTTTCATGCAGTCGCCTTCTTACAGTTTGGTCACTCACAAGCACTTGGTGTTCCACTCGCAGCCTTTGGACCAATTGAGTCGCCGTTGCATTTGGTTGAGCTCGCGTAGTAATTTGCAAAAATCGGTCTTGTCTGGGGGTAGTGATGCGACTTGGCCCCCGGTGCCTCTCCGCTACTTCACCTGTGGCACGATAGCGTGTCCACAATCTTGAAATTACATTTTGGTGGGTCCCTATGGCCCCAGCAACATTATGCTGAACAGACCCAGCTTCCAGCATTCCCACAGCTCGTAACATCTCCGCCCTCGTCAAATGTTGGCGTTGCATAGCTACAATACCTCAATTTTAACTTTATCTTTCGTTTAAAAATGAAAAAAAACTGTAACTAAACGTAATTCGTATTGTTTTCTAAATTTCGCACAAATGAAAATTCTCTCTCCTACACATCAAGACATTTTTATGCCACCGAAACAAAAGAATTTTCAAATTTTTTAATTTGGAATTAGTCTGAGATAAATTACAAAC
Source organism: Orthosia gothica (assembly GCA_949775005.1). Classification (NCBI taxonomy): domain Eukaryota; kingdom Metazoa; phylum Arthropoda; class Insecta; order Lepidoptera; family Noctuidae; genus Orthosia; species Orthosia gothica. The sequence goes on from OX459050.1 coordinate 8,908,513, forward strand.
AAATCGGTGTATAAAAGATTGCAATGCGGCCAGTACTTTTCGAGTTATTTAATTAAGTATGAAATATCCCTAGACCGTGTTGATGTGTGTATTAATAAAAATAAAAAACCATCTCTTTCTGTATGGGCAGACTACTGGACTTTCACGCTTTTTCTTTCAATCATAAGGGTTTCTACAGCAATGAATGCATTCACCATCTTCCGACATCAGCGCAACACGTTTTGTTCCTCCATTATTTCCTCTCAACTATCACGCTATCACATAATTCCTTCTTTCATGCAATAGGTGCATTGTTAGTGTATCATATTCACACCTATTGGTCTGTCCAAAGTTTGATCGATGAAATACCGTTGTTGTTGATTCGTCATCACAATGTGTATAAAGAATGTTTATCTTTTTCAATTTGACATTATTCCGGTAGATATCAAGTACTTTTTTCGTATCTACTTCTAATCTAAATATTAGCTTAGCTTCCAGCGATAGGTAAGCCTTTACGATGTCATTGTTGTAAACATTGTTGTTATCAATAGTAGGTTTTCCCGCCAAAAGAAAATTATTTAGTTCAATTCACTATGGGCGCTTTTCCACCTGTTCCTAAGCAATTCTTATGCAAGTTTAATTTACTTGTAAAATGGATCAAAACCGGCCAAGATTATAACCGGCCGTCGGACTCGCGCACGAAGGGTTCTGTACCATTAGCGGAATAAAACGGCAAAAAAATCACGTTTGTTGTATGGGAACCCCACTTAAAAAATATTTTGTTCTGCTTTTAGTATTTGTTGTTATAGCGGCAACAAAAATACATCATCTGTGTTTCAACTGTCTAGCTATCACGGTTCATGAGATACAGCCTGGTGACAGATAGACAGACCCAGGAGTCTTAGTAATAGGGTCCCGTTTTTACCAAAGGGGTACGGAAAAAAGACGTTTTCTAAAAATGTAACCTAGCTAGATTGATTTATTACCTCCGAAACCCCCTGCATACTAAATTTCATAAAATCTTTGGAGCCGTTTCCGAGATTCAGATTATATATATATAGAAGAACTGCTCGTTTAAAGGTATTATAAATATATTTATAAATATTATTAGACAGATTAGATATGGGACACAATCTAGTGATGCATCACATTATACCTCGGATACCGCAATGTAATGCAACTTGTCAAGTCTGTCAACTTTTCCCAACGGACGATGTTTCAATTCATCATCCTTCAGCGTCACTATTTGGAATCACCGCATTGCGCATAGACGCATACATAATACATTCGTAGTGCACAAAAATAGAATATGATAATTGACTTGAAAACTTAAAAAGTCCCACTAAAGTTGTAGCATAGGTAATATTATCACATAGTTAATTCAAATTCTATGCCATGTCAAACGAATTATGGGCTAAATCCACCACAATTTACCGGTAAACGCTCGGTACTACTGCAGTAGTAAGAAAGGGAATCAAATTACCAGTATTACTACTGGTAGTAAGATTGGTAGTAACACGGGCGCCAAAGGCCGGCGACATAGCAGCCGACCCAGGTGAAGATGGCGGGACAAATTATGTTTTATTTTTAATCAAATCGCTTGTTAAGAGAAGTTGCAGTTGTTTTTTACCCGACTGCCGAAGGAGGGTTATGTGTTTATCAGTCTATGTATGTATGCATGTATGTATGTTTGTTCCTATATGGTGTTCCAAAGACCAAACGCGTTGGCCGATTTTGATGATTCATACGTCAATCGATTCGTCTTAATCCTACGAGTGTCATAGGCTACATTAAAATAGGATAATAGAAAAATGGCGGCTTTCGGGCGCCATATTGTAGGGGCCCAAATTTTTTTTTTTTCCAAACCCATCGTGTGGGATATCAAAATAAAGGGTTTTAAGAGGTGATTTCAAAAATATATAACACTTATATGTTTAAATGTATCTAATTCGAAAAAAACTTAACTAAAAAGTTATAAATAAAAAAAGTTTAATCGTTAAATCAAAAAACCCGACTGCTTCAAAAGCGAACTAAAAAGTCGTAAACAAGGAAAAAACCATGCTGTGCAGTCGGAGGATACATACGCGCGAGCTGGCTGACTTTTTGATTTAACGATTTAACTTTTTTATCAAATCGCTAGTTAAGAGAAGTTGCAGTTATATTTCATCAAACCGCTTGTTAAGAGAAGTTGCATTAATTTTTTATTGTATTTTACGTCTTCGCGCCGGCTGAAGTCTCTTCTCATGATCTCATCATTTAATAGATTCTGTCTTTCGGGACAAACTACTAAGTAAAAGAACAATCCTTTTATTTATAGAACATTAATAATATACAGTATGTCTAATCTCACGTCTAAAAAAAAGAACATATTTCCAAAGAAAACACAGGTGTAACATAATATAAATTCTAATGATTAAATTCGGTTTCTAATGATTATTTTTATATTTATTCGTAAATGTGTTATTAGGGCTTATGTGTAAAGGAATTTCGTGACGACAGAATCTGACAACTACAAATTAAAACGTACCTATTGATGGAAAAGAGTGTCCGTGGAGTTTCTTGCACATTCTTCTCTACAGAGACCTACTGATGCTTGCAAATGTGCAATTAGCTTCATTTTTGTTTTTTTTTTGCTGACCATTCAAAAGTACCATATTGGTTTAGTTGAAATAAAATATTTTGATTGATTGATCTTAACACTCACATTGAAGGTTCATTATTCTGGGAACTGTTGTCAAAAATGGTAACCAATTAATTGGCCTGGTTTTTGATGTGAACAGAATAAGCACTTGTAGAGGCTCTTATAATCATCCCTTTTGAGCAATTGGTCTTCATCATTATCTATGATAACCTGATAATTTAAAATGTTTTCGTTGTTGCAGGAGGCAAAGCGACAGAGTATTCCTTAGAGGTTCGGAGTGTGACTGACACCGTCGACTGCAAGTCACTGATGTGCTATGATCCCTTCATTCCTGGGGTGAGTCAGTATTATTTTCATGAAGGTGTCATCAAACAATCGTCCAAGTACTTAAAGAAAGAAGTCTTGGTCGTCCCGCGGTCAGATGGGTGGACATAATTTTTTGCCATCTTTTACCAGAATAGAATAGAATATAATAAAATAGAGTATAAGATTAGAGTAGAGTAGAGTAGATTAGAGTAGAGTAGAGTAGAGTAGAGTAGAGTAGAGTAGAGTAGAGAAGAGTAGAATAGAATAGAATATACTTTATTGTACACCAAAAAAGAAATGTATGTATGGTACCTATGTAATTTTTTGTCATTAAACCTGGATTCCCATGTTTCTGTGCCAGACACAAACATGGTGATTAGCACAAGAAAAGAGAAGTACTCAGCAATAGCCGAAATTGGACTGTAGATGATAATTAACTTTCGATAATTTATCTCTATTAAAGCCAAAGATTCAACAATAAATATGAAACAGCTGCAAATATTTTAATACTCATTATTAACCCATTTCTGTAAGCTAGGCTAGTTTTTAACATCCTTTTTTTTCCACAGAACTTGACGTGGACTTTGATCCCTAAAGCCGCGAACCTTGTGGCCGATACATGTGCTGTGCGTCCCGGCTGCGCTTACACGGTGAAACTGATATCTCATCCCTGGGATGGACACACCAGCGCTAATCTTCATAAAGAGCTTCGTGGTGAGTTGTTACCACAACATTTGTTTCTGAAAGTCAAATATTAGTAGAGTGTAGAACATTTATCTCAATTTTTAAATGGATCAAACAACGTGAGTGTTATAAGTGAGTTAATGGAGTAGACGAGTAGAAAGGGTTGATGGAAAATCTAAGAAACTTTACTGATGGCGCAACGCAATTTAAATTGTGTCGAAATGCGATATCGTGCAGGTAGGCTCTGTCTCTGTCACCTCTGACCTAGACTAGAGTCAAGAGCAAACCCATCATAAATAAAAAAAAATAAAAAAAATGAAAATTTCAAGTGCAGATCGGTCGAATTGCATCGCAATGTGAACGTTCTTGGAATTTCACTTAGTTAATCGCTAATGGGTGCGATATAAATCGAAGCGCGTCGACTCATCAGGACGGTGGTGAAGGCCCAGATTTTTAATCCGTAGTTAACTAAACCAATGATTAAATATGTTAACCGATGATTTTAAAATTCGGTAAAACGCGTTTCTTCACCAATGTTTAGTCTAACAATGGTCATATTATGTATAATTAACTCTTCAACATAATTGACCATTTGTGATGCCAACAATTGATGAATAAACGCGTTAAACGCGGTTTAGTTAACTACGGATCAATAAACTGGGCCTAAATGACCAGCAGCCGTATTGCGTAAGTACGCAAAGAGTTTGACCGCTATCCAGTCGACCAAATCGACCAATCACATGCGAGATGTATGAAGCGATGTAGATATCCGTCTGCGGAAAGATCACCACACGTTGTATGACCACCGTTGCACTGTAGAGACTGAAGAACTGAATACAAAATGACAAATTGTAGCAAGTTTTGTAAGTGCGGTTATAAAGATAACACTGCTAATTTGTGCTAGTCAAAGTTGGCGCAAAACTGGAAATGCAGAATATTCTACCCCAACGTTTTTGTTCCAGAATGTGTGGCAGGAGTATGCTCCTGCGCACACTCCCCGCGTTTACCCACGCCGATAGTGTCTGCCCCGACAGTCATCATGAAAGGCGTGATGTACGCCAACGTCACCTGGACCTTGCCTACACCGAGCTATCCGCAGAGACTGCCCTCTGCTAGGCTGGGCAAGCAGAGCTATATTGTTAGGTTGGTATTCATAAATAGAATATCGTCTGTCAAAGTTTTACTAATGGCTGCTAGAACCAAAGGCTTAACGAGACACGCAGGGGTCTCAGCATGTACTTGATCGATGGTTGGTGACCCATCCAATGACCGTCCTCGTTACTCAGCCTTAAATAAAGCTGGCAACAAATTAACAGACGCGGTTGATGGACGCGACTGTCAGCCGCGACTGTCAACTGCGACTTATAGAGTATCTGGGTAATGAATGTACATTACATTGTGCAAACTATGAGACGTAAGTCGCGGATGTGACCTTGGGCGTTCGAACATCTTTTAGATATCTCGCCCGTTTTTGTGAGGCGAAAACGTCCACGGACGGTGTGCAGGGGATGCGGGAGGCGTCCTGGCGTCAGAACAACTCAGACTACACGAAATCTCGCACGGGTGTGCGACGTTATAAATAAAAATGAGAGAAAAACTTATCGAGTGTGTTCGCAGCGGAGAATTGTGTTCTCACTTTGACTACTCGACATGTTTCTACGTAAACATAATCTTCATTGAATAAGCTATATTGTCTATGAAATAAGCGCTCAGACGAGACTGCAAGCCGCGTCGCAAACGAGTGTGCACACACTATCAGTCGCGGCTGTCAGTGGCATCCGTCAGCTGCGTCCGGTAATTTGGTGCCAGCTTTACGCTCGTGCAGCTGTTTACTTTGTTGCCCATACCTAATGTATTTACCATGCGAAATATATTGCAATACGACGGAAAAGAAACTAAATTATAATACTCAAATGAATAATTCATACAAACGTCAAGCAATATCAAAATGCGGATGTTATCCATAACCAAAGCCTGAAAAACATCCTTTTTGTTTTTAAATATTTTTCCTTATAAAAATAGCACAAAGATCTTACCTACGTGACGTGTCCTCTGTTTGTTTTCCCACGTAGAGTACGATCCATATCATCGAGGAAAATGGATTGGTTTCCATGCGACATAACGTTTATGTCTTTGTAAAAATATCACCTTCAAAACTTAGGCGAAGTGACCTGCCAATTCATAGCTGCACGTGGAACTTTAGATCATTTATTAATATTAATTATTTATTCGGCACTATAAAAGAAACAAAACAATACACAAATTGACAGCTCATGTTTAGTTTGATACATAACGTACTTGTCTCACCGCCGCCGACAATCAGCGAGAAGCGAGTAGAGCTAGAAACTAGATACGACTCGGCAAGTAACGAGACTTTAGGGTGTAGTTCCAAAAATTTTATCGCTTGGCTATAAGCGAGTGTTCTTGTGCAACGGGCAATTACTCCCTTAGACCGGCTGTTTATCTATAATTAATATTAAGATTTTTTATTCCTAAGGGATTTTATTTCCTTGTCTGCAATAAGTAAGTTTTATTTACTCTAAACTGCTATATCTTCTTCCACAGTCTCGGCAAGCAAATGATATCAGAAGCGCACGTTATGGCCCCATGGTTTTCCATCATCAAGAGCCGCCAGGTTCATGCTGAGGGCCTGGTATCAGAAGGAGACACCACGAGGTCGTTACTGCTGCCTCTTAGCGAGCGTGGTGTGCCTTATGTGAATATCTTAGCTAGAGTCAATTTGGTCGATGACAGGGGATGTGTTGGACCTGCAGGAAATGCTACTGCGTTCAGTGAGTATTCAAAATTTTTCGCATTTTTGCCTTTTGAAGTATCTATGGTCGTCGCTTAGAAAATAACACCACTTAAGAAGTCTGGCGAACTTTTAGTGTTATTAGATAAAATCCCTTATTTATTTAACTAAGCTTCATGCAACGTACAGGTACATAGGCAGACTTAATGTTCTTGTTCGGATTGAACTGATTACTCTTTCCTAACCTAACCTAACTTGGTCCGTTGTGCGTGTAATCCACCACGAGGGCCCAATGCGGGTTGGTGGATGTCACATGCCACAGTGTCCAATTATCCATTTTTTTAAAATTTTACTATTTTTCACTCAAATGTAAAGTTATCCAAAATTATTTGAGTGGTGTCTTTTGCGACACATACACGCTACTGCCGCAAGTAAGCGCTCGTCGTAAGCTCCATGAACTGTCCCCCTAGCCAAGTTACAAACGTTTCGTAACGAATCTCTTTCTACAATAGTTAACGCCTTCTATTTGTATGGTCTGACCACGTGAGTTAAGACGGTACCCTGACCAAAAAATCGGCATGCGATATGAGCATTCCTATTGGTCTAGCGGCACTGGTGGCGCATGAATTACAGTAGTGAATACGCCCAGATTTTAGAATAAAATATTTATAAAATCGAATTTTGGTCTTTTGAAAAAAAAAATACTACCAAAATGTTCGTTATTAAATTGTCTATCCATTGGTGTTAGTACAAAAAATAATTAATTAACACTTTACGAGGAGATGCATGCTATCAATAATTATTTCTCATTTTTGTGTTTCTTTTTAAAGGAGGTTAGTGAAATATATGCAACATTAAAAAAAAACTAAATCTAACATTTTAGAATCAATATTATATAGAAATTTAATGTATTTTTATTAATTGATATTTCTTTTTGAATAACGAATAGATAGCTCCTAAAAACAGCACGGAAAACGGCTTGCGCGGCGTTTTGCTTGGGGTACCGCCTTAACGTTCAAAGTCTTTGAATGTAATGTTAGCACGAATGATGAGCAGTGGTGGTCCAGTGGTAATGGCCCCGACTTACGTGTCACAGGTCGTCAGTTCGAACCCAGACAGGCACCTTACTTTGAGTAAATTATTTCATCACCACTGCTCTAAAACAGCGAAGGAAAACATCGTGAGGAAACCGACATGTCCTAGAACCACATATTCGAAGACATGTGATTCTAGGACAACAACCCATCAGATTAAGGCCCAATCCATCTCACAGAGAGGAGGCCTGTGTCCCAGCCGTGGGTGGGAACATTAAAAAGACTGATGATGATGATGAATGTTTGCACATTGGAACAGATTATGTACACAGGTGTGTGAAGAAAGAGAGAAAAAGTATTTATTGTCACAGAAATTGACATGCCAATACACACATTTATGCTTGAACTTAAACACTTAACAAGAGTATTAGTAGATACTAAGTAGTACTAAAATCACGGTCTCTCACTTAGGTCATTGAAATTATATGTGTTCAGGTCTAACTGTTCATAGCTGTTGTTTTCTTAATTTTCTGATTAATTTTACTTTCTTGCAGACCCTGAGAAACCTACTAAGAGCAAATTCTCATTTGGAGTTTACGTAAGTGAAACCTTCGGTAAATAACATACACGTAAAATTCATAAAGCTAAAAATAAAGAAGACTCACGAAGAGAACTTAGGTTTACATCTGATATTTTCGTTTCTGTAATATCTGTCTAGGAACAATCATTTTATTTTCTTCTTCGGGGACAAAAAATAAAAAATAGAGCGTATCTAATGGTTCAAACCCACGCACATTAATAATACAATAAAATCGGAAAAAAATGGGTATGGTGGAGGTGGGTGGTGGGTATGGGTTTTAATAGGATAATGAAAATGGAGAGAAATATAATACTTAACGAACAAACAGACATTTGGAGAAGAGGTCTTAATGTAAGCCTGTGTAGCTCTTGACAATGACCTTGACCTTGACCTTTTTGACTACTTTTATCCTTTTGTTCTTCAAATTTAGTTAACAACGTTACAAGCCAAAGAGAGTCTACAACATCGTCACTCAAAATCTTAATGGCTGTAACTTACAGAATGTGGTTCCATGCCAAAAGGAACTAGACACTTCAGATCACTAGGGGATCCACAGTAACTCTACCAATATTAGGGCTATTCAAAAGTGATCTTACAGTGGGCCCCCGGTTTTCCTGATATCCATGGGTCCGGCAATGTTTTTCAAAGGTTGGTAGCCGGTAGAGCAGACTAGTACTAGAGTGGAGACCACGTATTTGATTGATTGAATAATACTTATCTTATTAGTGATTTTCCTTTCATCAATAAAACCAGTCTACGTAGTTTACAAATACACATAGAACCCGCCCTAAGAGTGTCACAACACCCAGTTTCATCGCCTCCCGTATCCAGTTTATCCCAGCATCTTTTACCTTTTGATTTATTTATTTTCAGCCTGTTCTGATCCTCTGCAGGTCATAGGGCTTTATTTTTTTCCTCCCTTTCCTCCCGGTTTTGACTATTGTGGACCAATCCTATATAGATAGGCGTCATATTTCATTCATACTAACATTTATTCCTTTTCTTCCACCAGGCAATCCTAGGAGCTCTAATCGGCGCCTGGGCAATGGGTGCGGTCTTCGTGCTAAGCGCACGCGTCGTAAAGCGCGTGTTAAAGTCTTTCCGCCCCGCTCCTGTCTCCGCTCCGCTTGAGCCACTAAGGCGTCGGCCTGCGTGGTTCCCGCTGCAGCTGCGTACGTGAGTAGTAGAATAATAGACATTCATTTGTTTTTCTTTTGTGTAGAATTTTTGAAAATGGAATGTAGAGTTGTTCTCAAGGTTTTAACGGATCTTTACACCCTATCATTGGTTTATAAAATACGGTGTTGATTTTGTTTTTCAAATATATGTTTCTATGTGACTTATTTTCAGTACCTTTTTCTATCTGTACTTTTTAGTTCATCGGCCTTGATTTTTTGCGGCAATTTTGTTCCAATGTTGTTGTAAATTTCAGTATTATATTGATTGATAGAATAATATTCGCTAAAATCATACTGGGCTTTATGGAGCAATACGCTACATTGCCTCTCACTGCGGTGATTTACTCTCAGGCAAATAATTGCCTTATAAATTGCTCGTGTAAGAGGGTGAATTGATTGTCTCTCATCCATTAAAAAATAAATTATTAATTCGTATTCGGAGTGAGTGATGTGAGTATGTAGGCAAACCCTTTTAAATGAACGCTCACGCGTTGTAAAACCTTTTAGTGATTTTAATTAGGCGAGGTTTATTTTCGTAAAGCAGGTTTCTATGTAATCAATATTGTTGTGTTGGATGATAACACGATGTTGGAAGATGAACGATGGTGGCGAATATTTTTTTAAGGTAAGTAACTTGTAAGTATGTACCTATGTTAGTAGGTTTTTTTAAGAAATCCTTGACTAATCATACAAAACTCACTGCCAATATTTTTATTATCTATTTAAAACATAATCGTGTACACACTGATATCATGTTAAGGATAACACGATTTATGTACCTAAACCATTTACTCGTACGCTACTAACAATACCAACATTTATACAGTTTGCAGAATATTTAGCAACTGTTAACTTTCACTTTTCGATATAGTTTAATGACGTCTTAATATACTCTCCAAGGCTCTGGACTAATCAACTATTAACAACCTTACTTATTACCCAAAGCAACTATGTTACAAGTGCCTGATAAAATATGAATAGCAACTCGCATTGTTACGCAAATGTTTCTGTAAAGCCCACAGGCGTTCACTAAGAACGCTTTCTCTTATAACAAGTTTACGGTAACTTGATTTGAAAACATAAAGGCTCAATTTTGAGACCCAAAATATAATAGCTCAAGTTTTAGTAAGGGTTGATTTTAATAATGAACTGTTGTACTTTCTTACTTACGGGAAAATTAAGAGAAAACAGCTCACGCGGCTAACCCTTATTCTTACCTCAAATTGGTTTACTTAATGTATTTCCTTCACTGTTATGTATTAGATTGTATAGAAGACAGGACACAATTCAATTAAATGTTCATTTCCTTTTGGGAAAAGCCTTGGCTCTCTTGCTCAAAGCTTACACGTGGAAAAGGAAGAAATTAAAACGGGGCTTATGTCTATAAAGGTCATAATAATATTGTTCGCATCATCCTAAGTCGTTTGTTATTTAAGTTGATATCACCCGGAGTGTCAGAGTTTATCGCCCGAGCTGTAGGCAACAATTCGGGCGATATTTCCGCCTACGTTGGTAAGGCAAGTTAGGTCTTGTCTCAATTACCACGTCAACGTGACGCCATCAACATGAAACAGTGTGGTGTCGCGGCGCGCAACGTTGCCGTGGAACCACGCGTCGTACGTCATCGGAAGCGGTACGTGGCGATGCGCTCGCTTAGTTGACGTTTAATTGTATTAGCGGCTTAGCTTAAGCTCGCCGCTTGTCCTTCCCAGGGTCTCAAACTATCTCCATGCCAAATTTCATATAAATCGGTTCTGTAGATCTAGAGATTACCCTAGAGATCCAGAGATATTTATTAAACAAACGTATCGAGAGTAAATCAAGCTCATAGTGGCTTTTGTATCTAAAAAGCTTCAACCTCAAAATTTTGGATTCCGCATATTTAAAAGCGATGTTATAAATCTTGAATGGTTCGGTTTTCTATATATTTAACTGCCACATTCTAAATGGTTAGGGGTCTGTCTTACTACCGAATAAACTGAGATACGTTCTTCGCAAATGAAGTGTTTGCCATAAGAGTTTACTAACCTCATTATTCAATCCTCAATTGTAATGCCAGTGTGTAATAGATATAGTATTTAGTGAGGGATGAACTCACGTAGTCTTAAGTTAGTTAAGTAGCCTAAAATAATGTTCGACGTAGGAGTCAAACCATTGCAATTTTTTATGAAAAAAAAAAAAAACAAACTAAATATAACAAGGTAAAAAAGAGCGCGGACCACACATGTCCGCGGTAGAATAAAAAAAAAAAAAAAAAAAAAAAAACCTCATTATTCAGGTGTCGTGGTGGCCCAGTAGCTAAAACCTCGCCTCTTGTGCTTGAGGTCGTGGGTACCAACGTGACTTTTTCAAATGTACTTACTGAGTTTATATTGGACATCGCAGACAACGGTGAAGGAAAACATCGTGAGGAAACATGCATCCTTATTGCGTAGACGGAAATCCACATTGCATCTTTCATCTTGCCATGTTATTCGATTGTTCTTACTCTTTGCCCTTTGCCTTGCCGAATTCATTAAGCAATAAGGCTTATATATGACTTATATAGTTAACTAGCTGACCCCCACGGCTGTGCTCCCGTCAAAATTATAGCCTATATTACTCGGGCAATAATCTTGCTTTCCATAGGTGAAAGATTTTTTTATATCGGTCCAGTTTCGGAGCCTATTCGGTACAAACAAACAAACAAAAAAATCTTTCCTCTTTTTAATATTGGTATAGATGTAAGTCTTCAAGGGCCAAGTCGGAGGTCCCAGAGGCGGATTAATCAACTCTGACACCAAACATCTTCACACGAAAAGAAGAAGAATTATTTTCGAAGCTTGCGGAGTTACACCTTCGTACTTCAGGAAGCATGTTAAACCTCAAGAATTCTTAAGTTGGTGGAATGCCACCCCCGCGCCTTGGTCAGCACGATAACAAAATTCATTTATCAAAAAAGTAAAAAAAACTAACAAATTAAATTACCAACACATAAACCCCAGATTTACTGGCCCACTTGCACGGGGGACACAGCTTGTAATGTCAAAATATGATGACAAAACGAGTCGGGTCCTCCATGGAATGTGGCCCAACCAAAGTTAAAATTTCAGAAATAAATGCCGAATTAAAAGGGAGGCAGTGGTGGTTTTTTAGTCGGTAGGCACAGTTGTGAATCCGACACTGAACAACCTGGCCCGCTCTGGGCGGGGCAGTTTGTGGCGTCCAAAGAGGATTTTTCCGCACCAGCCAAAACAACAAAAAAAACCATTGATCATTAACACCTTATCTCTCTCCGGGCGTGTCAGACTGTCATCCGATCGGAGTAAGAAAGTGAGTGAACAGAGACACACACACACACACACATTGTCTGGCTGGTTTGCACACACACTGGTGCACTATAATACCGTGTCATGACAGTTTTTTTTATAGTCTATAGGCTTGCGCTTAACTACTATTTCTCCAGAGGGTAAGCGATGATGTGGTCGACGGTGAAGCACGCTATTCACTCTTGACTTAAATACCCCTAGATTGATCTACAGGACCTTTATTAGAACATCACTACGTAGAAACTGTAATTTCAGACCTCCATCAAAGACACGGATAAACAGCCTTATCTATATACATTATTTAAACGTGGCAAAGTTTGAATTATACATTTATTTCCCTACGAATTACTCATTTAAACAAACAGAACTAATTTGAAAGTAATGTTTACCGTAACAAGCAGCTGTCAAAACTGTGAAACAGACTTAATAGGGTTCGTTGGGCCAAATAATAGATGGCTATGAGGTTCAGTACATCGCCCACTCCCTTACCTTTTAGTTGCGAAGTTGGTTTAGCGTGAATTTGTTATAAATAGGGATCGAACGTTACCTTTTAATGTGGAAGTTTTGGGGTTTCAAATTATAATTAATCCATACTAATCCATGCTGAAATGATAAATGCGAAAGTAACTCTGTGTGTCTGTTCGTAACCTCTTTTCATATCTTAACGGCTGAACCATTATTGGTGGTCTGTTGTGGCATGATATAGGTAAAATGTAAAAAAAATATGGGAATGTCAAACGTTATCGAAATGTCAAGTGAATGACAGTTGTATTTTGGCATTTTGACCATTGCCATCGCTGATGTTGAAAGACACTTGTCTAAGGCCTCTGGATTAAGACAAAATATTATAAATTAGTTGTTTTTATAATTCCAATCTAAATAAATCAATATAACTACAACCTGGAGTCCTTTCAGTCAAGACTGAATAGGTTATTCTAATCAAAGAAGAAGGCGTCGAGGAGGCAACCGATGCCTAAAACGCTGAAACCCCGCCGCGGTCGCTGGTGGTCAGATTGGGGACTCTGTCCGCTCACCAAGTGACTCCAGGAAAGACGGCAGCACAGTGATTACATGCTGCCGTGCACATCGAGGCTTAGGGGATACGCTTCTCAGTCTCCCTAGGGATGTGCCCTAGCAGGCGTTGCACAGAGCGGGTTTCGGGGTGGTCTTTTAAGAGGTAACGGGGGCCTTCCATGTGTTTCCAAGGCTGATTACGGGAATGGTTTTAGTGAGGTAAAATCCTTCACTCCCTGGTCTTTTCCCCAAAAATCCAGCCGCCTTTTCGAGGTTTCAACATACAAAAAAAGAAAAGATTGTGTACATTGGACCATGAACACCTGGTAGGACCTTTTCACTCGGGATTACCGTAATGCTGTTGGAGTTGCTGGCAGAAGCTAGAACTTAATAATTATCCTTCGTGGATACCCTTCCATAACAGAGACCGAGTCGCCCTTGTTCCACGGAAAGCACGACCAACTCTTAAAATTCCGGCTGCCATTTGTAGACTTTTCACAGACGTTACGGGTTGTTGGAAGCCAGAAAATTTTACACATCTTTTGTCAAGGGGTATCGTCATCCGGTTAGACTAGAAGCGGACCATGTTGGGAAAAGGCTAGGCACCTTCATTGACTTAATCATAATATCTGCCGGGTGTACATAGTTCAACTTATCTGTGTGCGGCGTTATGTGTGCTTGCACTATGCGTGCGCTTGTAATTATACATCGTGCATTTGTGTGGCAGTGACGCGGCAGACCTCGTCCGAGCAACCACCCACACATGCTTACTTACCCACACATAGTGTCGCGCACAAAGATGAGTTGAGCTATCTATACATACGTAACATAGAATCAATGGGACCAACATTTTTTGCGTTATTAATGTTTTAGAGCGGAAGAATTCTTCAAAATAATGAAGCATTTCATTTCCCTTGAAAATTCTTCGGATTGTGACTGAAAGTACTAAGTTACGCAATTGGGGTGCTGATCTCCACAACCAAGTGGTTAACACAATACTCTTTTGTAATACTGGTTGTACCTTTGTCTGCTGGACTCCTGGGTAACACGCAGCGCCTAGGTAATCTATTAGAGATCTACAAAAATAGCATCTTTGACTTCTGGCTTGCCCAGTCAGGGTGCGGTTTCATTATAATGGATGGTCATTGGTCATCCATCCACGGATAGGTTGCGGCAAGTGTTGCTTTACCTTGATCAATCCAATCGAGGTATTATGTATTATATACTATCTTCTATACATTTTACAAAACATTTCTAGAAACAAATACAACCGACTTCTAAAAAACACTGCACATTATTGATCGAAGCTGCAAAGTGAAAAAATCCTTCAATTACGTAGGTCGGTGTTCTGTTTTGGTTTCTTTGCTTTGTGACACCGAGTTCTGTAATTTAAGTAATAATTAATAGTATGAATAATAAATATTAATTTCACTTTGCGATGATTTTTGGGAGCCGGTTGTATTTTTTTGTAAAATCAGTTTTATTATCGCTTTTTTGTTGAGGTAGGTACATTATGAGCAATTTTTATGTAAAGGTGTATTTTATGTTTAAATGCCCAAAGTTATGCCAGAATAGATTACCCGAATACCAAATTTTTCTAGTCATTAAAAGCGTACGAAGCAAGAGCGGTTCACCCAGTGGTGTTTAATAACGAATACTTGGTTCCTAAAACGTCCTTCACATGTTCTCGAAACGTAGCAACTTAGCTAGTTAATAGGCTTGTCTGGAGAACGTCAGAAAAGTACACATGTGCGTAGGAAAGCACATGTTTACGCACATAGCCAACACTGTTATTGTTGACCAACCAATATCTTTAGGCTTACTGTCAGCCGCCTTCCTCAATTTTCAATTAAAATCGTGCAGGTTTGTAATTAAAGCTTTGGATGTTTGGGTTCCGCAACTTTAGATTATGACAATATCGAGTTTGAGATTCTTACCTCACTAAAACCATCCAGATGCCAACAGCACGTGAAACCACCGTGTCCATTTTTAAACCCAGATAGAAAAAGAGGGGTGTTATAATTTTAGACGTGTGACCTTTGTGTTTGTATATCTGTCTGTGGCATCATATCTCCTAAATAGATAAAACATTTTGATTTTGTTTAAAAGGTGACTTTATCGAGAGTGTTCTTAGCTATGTTTTATGAAAATCGGTTCAGCCGTTCTAAAGTTATGGGCGTTTTACTGTTTGAATCGGGGTGTTTTCGCAAGATATTGTGTCATAATTAAGTGTTTAATAGATTGCCGATCGAAGCGTGTCTTCTATTAGATAGATAATGTAGCATAAAATAAAACCGGCCAAGTGCGCGTCGGACTCGCGCAAAAAGGGTTCCGTACTATTATCGCAAAAACGGCAAAGAAAGCACGTTTGTTGTTTGGGAGCCCCACTTAAATATTTATTTTATTCTGTTTTTAATATTTGTTGTTATAGCGGCAACAGAAATACATCAGCTGTGAAAATTTAAACTGCCTGGCTATCACGGTTCATGAGATACAGTCTGGTGACAGAAAGACAGGCGGACCGCGGAGTCTTAGTAATAGGGTCCCGTTTTTACCCTTTGGGTACGGAACCCTAAAAATGAGGCGGGGACTTTTTTTTTGTTTAAAATATTTCTATGGTGTCCATTTAAATGTACCCCCGAACCCGCAAAAACTACGAGTATTTAGGGCCCAAGTAATAACAGCAATTTAAGGGCTGATGACTGCTCTGTCTTTCCTCATGTCGCTTGGTGAGCGAACAGAGTCGTTACTCTGGTTGCCCATGACCCCAAATATATACTTACTTATAGGAGTAAGTACTTATTACAAAGCAAAAAAGTGAAAATCTCGTCTACATTTGACTCTAAGGGCCTTTACTGATAGCGCGACGCATTTAAAATTGCGTCGATAAGCGATATCGCGCATATATCGGTGGAATTGCATCGCATTGCGTCCATGTGAACATATTTGCAATTTCGCATAGTAAAAATCGCTTATTTGTTATGATATAAATCGGATTGCGGGGCGCCATCAGTAAAAGGCAGTTAGCTAAGCGTGCAAAAAGCTATCGAACTTTTCATTCCAAATTATTAAGTAAAAACAATTAAGCATATACATTATCTACTTATTCACAAATAATAGGCCCATTTAACTCGATTTATAACATATAAAATGCAGGTCGACGACCTTTAGATACGTAATAAAGGTGCTCTTGCAAATTATTATCTCAATTACATGACATCATCGTATTAATAGACTTGATATTTGATAGCCATAAACCCATCAAAGATGTTCACTGTATTACGCATATATATTATAAATCATCTATATAGATGATCTCTCATCTAACTAATTAATTAATTTATGAATTCCATAACTGATTCATCAATTTCTAAACCGGTTTGCAAAATGCTGTGTAACGGTGCATATTTGTTTTTTATGCCTATGAAGCTTCGATCAGTATAAAAGAAGAGTTCTTATTAGTGATTGAAGCTACAATATTGGGTTAGTTAAAATAATCTTCAACTAGTATGTTGCTTCTGGCAACTAGGTCAAAGTGACCGTCTGCTGCTTAACCAGGTGATTCTTTGGAGACTAAGCTATATAGCCTCCAGCCAGGCAGATTTTATTTAGGTGCAACCGGTCAATTTATAACCCCTTGAGTGCTCGAAACTTGGACCCAGGCGCACATAATAAATAATAGTACAGGCGAGACAACAGGGGTGACATATTAGGTCTTGTATACATCAGTCCCTTACGCACACTCAAAATAAACATACCTGACTAGACTAGACTTTGATTTTGACTGATTTTCTCTTCTAAAGCTTTGATACAATGATGCCCGGCAATCTGTTCAAATCTAAAATCAACAAATCCTTCAATACTGCTTGCTATGTAAATGTCCTTTATAGTCTCCTACTTCTTTCTCCTGTGACCCATAAACTTGGGCTCGAGCTGCCTCGTCCTTTTAGGGTTCCGTTCCTCAACTCTTATAGGGTCACTTTGTCTGTCCATGTGTCAAGAATAGGCGGTTCATTTGAGCGACCAGCCGCCTGACGTGGTTGGAATAGCGGCTGACCGCCATGGCGTGTACGTCCATAAACAAAATGGACACTGTCGAGGTTGTTTATGTTGTCTATTATTACTCCCGAAAACAACGACATAAAAAAAAAACTGGATTTATCCTATATAGGAAACGTGTAACGAGTCTGGCCAATCCGCAAGTTGTTTTCAAGAACTGAAAAAGCTCCTTCACAATTCCAAATAGCTTCTCGTTGTTGAATTTCAATAATTAATTTCTCTGTGTCGAGGTTCATGGCTGCGTAACTCACAAATAAGAATCAGAACAGTCTAAAACAAATATTTTTTTTTAAAGTTTGGAGGTAGGTGGAACAGGGTGTAAAGTCCCACAAACCTCGATAGAAAATGAAGGATCCTCCGACCAAACGCGTGTTGTGTCTCGCACAACTGTCCGACAGTTGATATCGAAGTGAAACACGAAAAAAGTGAAGTGATACGTTGAAATACGTTCAAATCGCGCCGAAAACTTTGCTTGCGCGATGCAATATTTGTGTGACGTCATGTCATTAGTTCGTACAGGACCCGGCACGAGTTTAGAGCGCTCGGCGAAAGTGGTGGGGTGATTTGCGCATGTATACAGTCACGCATAAAATTACTAAGAGCGATTTGAACTAATTACTTGTTTGTACGTAGTTTAAATTTTGTGAATAATAGATATTTAAATAGCTAAGTTTAACACATTGTGGTTTAGGCACATTAGCCTATCATCATATTAATAAATAATATGTCACTCAATTTAATAGTTTTTCTGCAATGAGATATTTGCTCCTGTTATTGCATTTTTCACCAGTTTTAAATCATCAAAGACTTCATCTGTTTCTTTTTTTACAAAACAATTCACATCGTTAATCATTTTTCGGGGATCCTGCCGTTTTGCCGAAAAGATTTTGACAAAATTTCATTACCCAAACAAATTTCAGCAATCTTTTTTTATACCATTGCAATATTTCGAATGATTTTAGTACGCTTATTTTTATTTGGTCAAATTTTTACATGGCAAAATTTTACCAAGTATAATGTCATTATGGCATTTGGTCTTTAATCAAATGATTTATTACAGCAAACAATCTTCAGACAATAAACGTTTGGTGAAATGATTTGTTAAGACAAAAAGTATTAAGGCAAACATAAGATTTTTTGAATTATATAATAAAAAATACAATTTTATTTTTTGATTAATTCTTTCAATTTGTCTGAAACAAGTCAAATTTATGGTTACTTGATATTAATTTATTTATGGAAGTAGTTAGAGTAGGTTAATTATTAAAAAAATGGTTAGGTTAGGTTAGGTTAAAACTGTGACCTCCTACGCACGAGCCGAGCGAGCGAAGCGAGCGGTGCCGCGGCAGCGGCCGGCGAGTGCCAGAAACGACTTGCATTAATAGAAAAAAGAGATTGTTTTTAGTAGGTTACCCGGAACTGAACTATTAAGATTAGGATAATTAGTTATTAAAAAAAAAATGGTTAGGTTAGGTTAAAACTGTGACCTGCATAAAATTTAAAAAAAATATATATAAAAAAAGAGAAATAAAAAACTATAAATATTTGGCTTATTTGATTTTGCGTAAAAACTGTTATTCCAAGTGAAATATTTGAATAAATAAAAAATGTTAAAAGTACTAGTTGGTTAACAAGTTATAGTTTAAACGTTCATTTCCCAAACATTATGTTTGCGTTAAAAATTTTCGTGAATAGATTTTTTGCTAAGTAATAATTTGGGAAATGAAATTATGCGAAAATTTTTTTGGTAAGTGAAAATTTGTCAAATTCGTTTCGGTCAAACAAGGGAGACCCCATTTTTCGTGCTTGTCTCGTCAACACTTTTTTTTTCTGCACCTTTCATCGGCAACGAAAAGAACGAAATTATGTTAAATAAGAAGTTCCGTTCCATAGTGTTTCAATACTATGGAATGGAACTTTTTATTTAACACGATAATGCGCGACTGTACCTAGGGGACACGAGACGTGTGAGCGCGGCGAGATGGGGGAAGGACAACTGATTGACCAATAAGACGCCGGCGCCAGCCGCTTCCCCCGTTGCACCTCACACACCCCGCCACTCAGACCCAAAAATCGACTTCTGCGCATTCAAGGTCAGCGCTCTAAATCCGCGCCGATACCTGGCGGTGTTGGTGCCGCTACAAAAGTTCAAAATTTGTTGGATTGCCATGCGCAACCGAAATATCATGTGGCCAACCATGTAGCAAATTTTAAACTTTTTGATATAATATCTCTAAAACTACACATTTTCTTGGTGATACTAGTACATACCCTAAGAAAGTTTATAATTATGCAATAGACGGCAAAAAGCGATTAGAAACTTTTAGGTCTGCTGCATAAATTAAAACAAAATTTAATGAATATATTGCACTCTAACGATGCGTTGTCGTTAATCAATATAATTAATTGATGTTTTTAGTAGTGAATATTTTAGTGCTCGTTTGCATAATTATTTACTGACAGAGATAGTTGGACATGTTGTTAAATAATTTGAGATTAGAAATCATTCTCTCGTTAGTGACTATTCAAATATTTATTAGAATCCTAGAACTAAAAAATCACAGATATTGTGACATCTACCAACTTACACTGGGCCCGCGTGGTGGATTAAGACCCATTCCCTCTCAGTGAGAGGAGTTCTGTATCACTGTGTCGCAGCAGTGAGAACATTATAGGCCTATTCTCTTCTTCTTCCTGCCCCCTTCCCAATTTATTTCGGGCCGGGTCTCCTTGTGCGTCTACGCCAGGATGGTCTATCTTGGGTTGTCGTCGGTGGCAATTTTTCTCCTTGAGGTCTCTCTCGACAGTAGTCCACCAAGAGGCTGGTGGTCTGCTCCTTGTTCGTTGCTTGGTGTTAATTTTGAGCATTGTCTTCACGGATTAGCTATCTTCACGTCTCATAATGGGCCCATACCATCTAAGTCTGCTCTCTCTGATCTTGTCGGCGATTGGTGCTATCTTGAATGATCCTCTTACGTATTCGTAAAGCGCGTCACGCCCCATGCCCAGCAGAGCATTTTCGTATCCGCTGTGCGTGCTTCTTCAAGGCTGCCCAACATTCAGCGCCATACAGCAACGTAGGTATTAAACGCCTGTTATGGTTTGTCATCTTTCTGCCGCTGTTCTTCTTGTGACTTCTTTTATTTTCCTCTGACAACTGTGGCTCTATCTGGCATTCCCTTTTCTTTCATATCCTTCCAAAATTCAACCTATCTCTGGTCTTAATATTATCACTTAAAGATACAAAGTAGGTACTACAAGATATAAATCAAACGGACTCTAATTTAATTATTTCATTTGTTTTCATTTTATCTGATACAAGCAATACGTACGTTCATTTTCTTGCTCCTTCTCTAAAGTTCCATTTGAAACCGTTTCAACCCTACATTTTCAGTACAGCTCCATAATACTTCATGGTCACGGATAAGTCATCATTAAGGCCCACGTGCAAGAAAAATTTAACTCAGGGTTAGTCGCAATATTGTTAGTAACTATTGTTAGGAAACCCAACCCTATTTAGTATTCGGAAACTGCACAACAGCGAGCTACTGGTTTTAGTACCACTTATTAGTCAAATGCATATTCAGCACCACTTCACAATAAGCCGACCTCATCTGCAACTCTGTCTTCAACGCAGCATGCATCATTATTTCATCCTAGCTACTGGTACCAGTACTTTCCTTCCTTATTCTGTCCATTATCATTCTGAACACAGTCTGGGGCACGACGGTGACTCATAGTTACATAAACCGGTGTAAGAGTTTTCTAGAAATCTTTACTATTTGATGCTTTTTGAATACAAATGGCGAACTATGGTGAATGCAGGCTAGTCTGATGGTTTAGCAGTATTGAAATAGGTAGGCACGCCTTTTAGCCATATAAATAGTTTTTGTTGCTTGCGAGTTAGTTCGCATCAAATTGTAACCTCTGCAAAGTGTGTGCAATATGCATGGGTTCTTGTTAAACCTTTCAAAATGTGCATCTAAATGTACTAGAGAACATAATAATGATTTCTGGTTGTAATATTACCCCACCGGTTTCACGGTAATCTATGATTGGGATAGGGCCCTAGGGAGAGATTTTTTAAACTGTTCTTGAGTCAGGACCTCCACTAGTGTACATCTTTCTCCCAAGTCTTTAAAAGATCACTTTTAGCGTGATGGCCGTCCAAACAAATGGTTTCTAAAATTGTATTTTCTTTTACTTTTATGACATATTCTATTTACTTATCTATTTATAATTCTAAACACCTTTGGTTCATCTCTAAATAGTCTAAAACAGGGGTCACTTTCGTTTTAGCGTTGCAGTCCGTAAGATTTAAAACCTACATCGTCTTCTACCCTGGCCTTTACATCGTCACGTATTTCAATTTTAACAAAGTAAACTAACTTTGTTAAAACTGAAATAATAAACTTAAACATGTAAAAATAGATTCTTCCGAATCTAAAAAGCGCGGGCTAAATAATCAAATTACGTACTCAAGTAACACAAGTAAATTATTGTACGATTTAATTGAGGTCCACATAAAATAGGTCGGTGATCTGGAGCCAGATCGCGGTCCGCCATTTGGTGACACCTGAGGGATGAACATACGCTCTTAGAGTAAGGTTATTTTGAGTGTGTATAAGGGACAGATGTATACAAGTCATATACAGCTGTCCCTTACGCACACTCAAAATAACCTTACTCTAAGAGTTTATGGTCACCCCCTTGGTCTACTACAAAGTCGCTGTCCTTGTCTGTCGACATCACTTCTGTTTCTCCGATAACTTCTTCAAAACCTTTCAACGGATTTTGATATTGTTTTCACTAATAAAAATAACAAAAAACGAGGAAGTTTTTTTAATGTTATTTTTCTCACGAGAAGCCGGGCCGGGTTGCTAGTTCAATACAAAAATAACTCAACGTTCCCAGTAAATATTACTACTCAGTTTCAACCATCTATCACCCATACATAATCAAATTGGTCTCGAGCCCTTAACCATCCCAGTTTGATCTCAGTAAAGGTGTTAGCCTATTTCGGTTGTAACATAATTAGATGCTGTTTATTTACGCAAGTGTTGAAAGGCTTTGCCGCCGAGATAGCGTCTGTCAGTAAATTAGGTTTCTTACCTACGTTTAATATTAACTTATCGCGTAATCTGGTCTTATTTCGTGGCTTTGGTGAAGAATTTTCTAGATTATAATTGAAAGCAGAATGTGTGTCTTCGGTCTAAAATCAGTGCCTACAATTAAATTAGGGTAGTTATAACAGGGACTGGGTCCTAGCCTGACCTAAAAATGACAATTCTATTTAGTCCGTCAGTGAGATTATCAAATAATATTAGACACGTATTTTTTGCTTTTTCAGATAAAAAAATTAAAAAGATAAAGCTCATCAAAGGTCAGGAGTGGAGGCTTGTGACGTCACTTTGTCAGTAAAAGTGTAGCACGACGTGACGTCACACGATATTTCAACGCACTACATCGTCGACATTTTTGTTTACGTGCTAAAAGAAAAATACGTGTCCGTTTTTTAGGTAATCTAACTATCTGAGTAAAATAAATATGTTTTTTTTGTCATCTACCCTATGGCGGTAGGAACTGTGGGGTTTAGTCAGTTGAAGTCCAACATAGTCCTCCGTTCTCCCCAGAAAAAAAGATATTCATTAGGATTTCCACACATAAAAAGGTATATGGGGTATTTTGCGTAATGTACATGAATTAACACTTATTTTCATAATGTTACTAAGATTAGTAAAACGCCTCTGAAGATATTCTCTATCCTTGGCTCGCTAAACGTTCATTTTACTGAATGGCACGAAGTCACTATGACGTTACCATCTTGATTCGATTTAAAAAACTATTTTATATTCAATATGTTTTATTATTTATGATGGTTGAGCTGAGTGGTGCCGATCCATGTGTCATGTTCGTGAACGGGCGCCATCAGTTGGGATTGGTCATAACTTAGCTGCCTCCGCCTGTTTTTAATTACCTAATTATTGTATTTTTAATTGTTTGTTTTACTGTAGAAGCTTTTAAGTGCGTTACTTTTTTTTGTTTTTTTTTCACATCGTTCTCACATGTATGTATTTTTTTTATTTTTCAACAAGATAATGTAACCAAATATTTGTAAAACACATTTTTTGTAAAAGAGTATGTGTGGAGTTTCTTGTCCATTCTTCTCCACAACAAGCTACATTTCCGAATGGACGGTAGAATCAATTACCCCCAGTTTCCCAGCTCGGAATTGTCGGGGGGTTGGTGTGGCGGGTTGTCGGGCGCGCGTTGTCTGCTGTGATTGGTTGAATGAATTTTTAACAGCCAATCGCAGCGGATAGCGCTTGCTTGGCAGTTTGTCGCATTGGTTCGCCGATGATTTTGAGCTGGGAAACTGGAGTTTAGTATTAGATTCAATTTTTTTTTTGACGTTCGAAAGTGCCGCTTAATGGCCTAATTAAATAAATACATTTTGATTGATTTTGATTTAACTCAAACACTTCACAACTTCTTTTCCACTTCATAAAATATTGGTGCTTTAGGAGAATGGGAATTAAAAATTACATAACGAACTCTTGCAAAACAATTATTTCGTTCTTAGATTTGCTAATAACAATGCTTATCCTAACAAGATCTTCATCTGTTAAACATCTGTCGTACTGTCACATTACAAGACGCGGATAAATGAAATGTCAGGCAGTCCTAGGATGATTGACATTCGATTGAAGTCGAGTACAGGCGTAAATACGGATCCGTGTAGACTTGTATTATTCAAAATGTCTGTCAATCCGGCGACATGACTGGCCTTGTTATGGCAGTTACATAAATAATGTTTGTAGAAAGAAATTGACGATTTTTTTTATAGGATTTTGATATCGAAAGTGATCGTTTGTGTAAGTTGAAATAAAATAGGGCAAAATATACTTCCCTGTGGAACTCCACTCTCAATGAGGTAGTTATCACTGAACCGGTCGGTACTTCGGCTCCACGGATCCATTGGACACACGCAAAAAATACTGCCTGCTTTTTTAACAATTTTGTAGTAACAAAACCATTGAACTAAGTATATCAAGTTTGGGTATACCTTGATAGATCTTATATTTATCTATCCTTCTATATATGGTGGGGTTTGACTTTCATTTTAATTGGGTCCTCATAAACTATAAATAAATTCACGATCATTCATCGTTAGAGTCTTTTCAGAGACCCATATTCAACATCAGACAGGAAGTTTTTAGGATCACACAAATACGGCTTATACCCATCCAAAATGTACCCGGCTAAAGAAAATAGTAAATAAAACTACCCACACAGGAAATACAAACAAACTATAGATTAGATTACGCCCCGTATGGAGTCGAGGTTGAATTACGATCACATCATTCACAATTTAACTTGCCAAGCGAAAACAACTTCTAAAACAAAACTCATAAGGGTTTTTCGTACGTCGGAAGTTTGGGCTTGTAATCTCGCATATCAAAAGGGTACGTTTTGCTTTGAATAGTGGCAAATCTGATGAAAAGAGGTAAAGGTCTACTGTCTGTGACAGCGGCAGAGCTACTTATCTATGTGTATAGACAGATAAAAATAAGCATGTAGATTTTATTTATTTAAGGAATAATTTATGGCTTTGTCCTCTCTATACAGTTCTTCTTTAATTTAAGCTTTGTTATGTCTTGTGCTAAAACGCCTCTTTCTGCTGCCAAGCAAAGCTGCTGCTTTCGCCAAGGTACCCTATTTTAGGGTAAATAGGTGGAAGGACACCAATGAAAGACAGATTGTTGAGGGTTTCAATAATAACTGTTTATTAACCCTTTACTTTATATACCGGAAGGTGTGTTTCAGTAATATTACGTGGGGTGTGTGGTCTAAGCAAACCTTATGGGATGGATTAATATAGTCTCTGTGACCAGCTAGGAATTCCAGAGTGAAGTGGGTGAGACGGGGCTCAAGTTATTAAAAACAATATTTATGGTTAGACAGAGAAAGACTAGAGTTGAAGTAGGATATATTTGTTTTTGATAAACTCCTACACCCTAAGGGCTGTTATGATCAATCAGCCTTAAATCGTCCACTGCTGAACATAAGCCTGGGACCAAATGTCACATTATCGACCAGTCTTGTGCGTCTCGCATCCAGCGGCTAAGGACTTTGGTTCCTGATTATATTGCAGACACCTAGATTTCTAAGGATCAAAATTGAAAGGCCAACCAACCCTCTTTTGGCCTCGATACAGAACTAGATTGAATCATAAATAGGTAAAGTTACTTGTAAAGCCCCACCAAATCTCAATCTATATTTTGATTTTGTCGTTTCTGTTATAAGTATAGCCAAAAACATAATTTATATCCCTCAAAAGAAAACCTTGGTATTTAATAACATTTACCTACGAAATAACATTATTTTGCTGAACACCTCAACTTAAAGTCGCTTTCAGATGATCCGGGAGAACGAGACCTCAACGAATGTTTTTGACAGATTTGTAATTGACCTTAGATGTAAATCTACGGTGAACTTCGTTAATTTATTATGTTTTGATCTGGGAGGAGGGTACAGCTTTATTGATTTTATAACCACAAGCACAACATCCATGTTCTCCTTTGTGACCTTACAACCTTTCTTCTTTCTTTTTTATAAAGACTTTATGGAGCTTAGCGTTGAGGATGACGCAAGGCGAAGTCAGGTTTCAATAGATTTGTTTCTGTAAAGAGGATTCCAATTAATCAATTATTTTTTTTGGAATTGAGCTCTTTATGGCGCTTGTCTTGGCCCAGATAAATAATAGTGGGTACAACACACTGGGTAGGCGCTTACTTCTGGTGCGTACTGGTTAACTAGTAACTAAGATGTGGACGTCAGATAGGCAGTGGGCCCAAAGTAAAATTCTTGTAGCCGGCTATATCCAGCCAGACTAGGAGTCGAGATGCTAGGCAGATAATGATGTATTTATGTTGACTGACATGCTGGGAGTTGTGTGCACTTATCATCAGCCTTATAATGTTTCCACTGCTGGAACACAGGCATCCTCTCTGTGAGATAGGTCCACTTAATACTGAAAATATGGATTATTTATTTATTTATTTATTTACTACAAGGATTAATATCCAAGTTTGAAGATATTTTAAATAAAACCCAACTTTCCGTAAGCAAACGTTATTTTTGTAATGACTTCAAGAAAACAAATTAGATAGGCCTTAATCCACCACGCAGGCCCAGTGCAGGTTGCTGTTTGTCACATGCACAAAGCACATAGTTTTTTTTGTGTTCTGTTACTTTATAATTATATAGCATGTAAGGTGTATTCTTTGTTGCAG
Organism: Orthosia gothica; assembly: GCA_949775005.1. Taxonomy (NCBI): domain Eukaryota; kingdom Metazoa; phylum Arthropoda; class Insecta; order Lepidoptera; family Noctuidae; genus Orthosia; species Orthosia gothica. The sequence goes on from OX459050.1 coordinate 8,935,344, forward strand.
TTGTTCCTAATATAATAAAATAAAATAAAATGTCTTCGAATTTTTGGTTCAAAGACATTTGGATTTTTGGTTCCCTCAAGATGTTTTCCTTTACCGTTTTAAGAGCAGTGGTGATGAAATAATTTACAGAAGTTAAAGCCCTGCCTGAATTCGACCACACGCCCTACGAAACGTAAGTCGGTGCTGTTACCTCTGGGTCACCACTGCTCTTGTGTCCCTTAACTTCAGATAATTAATATTTTAATTTGTTGCGATGGAAATAAACATTTATATTTAGAATAGTGGTACCAAACTAGAACATCCATTAGCAATAAAGTTAGTGGACAATCCTGCCGCATGGCAGATGATTAATGGACCAACGACCCTATGGACCAATTGGCTCATCTTAAATGCCTTGGCAAACGACATCGTGACAAGCGCAAACTAAGATGAATTGATAAACTGGACTGATGTGGTCCAATCATAAGAACTGGCTCTTAGCAACTTTGAAAAGAGATGAAGAAAAAGAGAGCTGGGAGGCCTTTACCATACAGTGGGATGATGACAATACATAATGTAACTATAAAAACAAAAAAGTATTTAAGGAACTTCTGGCCTACATGAACAAACAAATATTGATCAGACCTATTATTATTATGATACATAGAAAGGAACACAGAATGTGTATTACAAATATTGTCTACCAATACATTGTGCAAATATCCAAGTTTGCTTATCGATGTTTGCTTATCGATGTTTCCTTTAGGAAATGCCGGGTATCAACCTTGAATCTGGATTTTCGGACTGGTTACTGAGATTTTGGGATTATACTCGCCCACGAACCCTTGTTTAAATATTTAATGTACATGTACTGAAATCCTACTTCCCGTCCTTATTCTTAGATTGTACCCTTAATATTGTAAATGTGAAACTATATATGTCTGTGTGTTTGGATGTAAGGTGTATGCCATAAGCGCAACGGTTGAACAGATTAAACTAAATTTGGCACTCGGGAAGACCATGACCTGGGTTAAGTCACAGGATATTACTTATACTACTACTATTACTTTTATTACTTGTATTCAATTGTTGGTGAGCCAAATAAATAAAAATAAATAAATATACCAGTTCTCGTGGGATGATTTCAAACCTGAACGCGGGCGGAACCACTATCAAAAATCAGTGGACTTCATTTTAGTAATGCCGTATAGTAGTGTTCTATGAGAAGTCTCAAAAGTTACAACCAAGTTTTAGTGTGTGGCAGTTGATATTAATGATGATATTTACTTATTTTTAACCGACTTACAAAAAAGGAGGAGGTTCTATGTTCGACTTCTTGTATGTTTTTTTTTTTTTTTTTTTTTTTTTTTTATGTATGTTCACCGATATCTCCGTCAATTGTGGACCGATTTTGAAAATTCTTTTTTGTTTGAAAGAGTATGTTTCGAAATTGGTCCCATTTTAATTTGGTGAACGTCTGATGTAGAACTTCGGAGATACACAACAGAACTCTTCAACAAATAATGGCAAAACTCTCGGGATTGCTGCAATCGCATGTCTGTTTGTTGTTTATACCATTTCATAACATAACATCACGCCAGTACGCTCTAAAGAGGTACGCAGATCTCTCATTTCAACGGTTATGTTCAAGTTTCATGTTATTCGGTTAATCTATTCTGGAGTTATAGGGACCTTAATAAACAACTTGCTATTAGGTAAGTAAAACTAAAAAGGGAAAAATAAAAAACTTTTTTGCAAAAAAATACTACCGACTTCCAAATGAAAAACTACAAAGTGAAAAATAACTTAACTTTTGGAAATCGGTGTCCATATCGCAAAAAAATGGTTCCTACGAAAGACACCGACTTCCAAAAGTTAAGTTATTTTTCACTTTGTAGTTTTTCATTTGGAAGTCGGTAGTATTTTTTTGCAAAAAAGTTTTTTATTTCGTCAGAGTTCGTCTGAGCTCATAGCGAAATAATAACAGCCGCACTGGTCGATCATCAAGGTTAAGCAACGCTTGACGAGGTCGGTCCGTAGATGGGTGACCATTTCAACATACCGTGTTTCCTCCGTGCCTCGGAAAACACGTTAAGTCGTTGGTCCCGACTGTCATTTGAAGATCTTTGACAGTCGTTACGGGTAGTCAGAAGCCTGAGATCTGACACCAGTCTTACCAAGGAGTGACGTGTTACCCAGTTACTGGGTTGTGGAGGTCAGATAGGCAGTCGCTCCATATAAAACAATAGTACTCAGCTGGATCCGGTAAGACTGGAAGCCGACCCCAATATAGTTGGGAAAAGGCTAGGCAGATTGATTGATTAACTTATTAATTTTTAGCCTTAGTTGTTCCACTGCAGGGCAAAGTCCCAATAAGTGATAGGCAGGGTATTTTGTGCAAATATTCTCGCCTGCGGAAGTGATGAGTAAGAAGTTGTTACTCCAAAACTCTCGAATTTCTGACAAAACAAAGACCTTCCAATAACGTTAATCCTATTTATTCGTTTGCTCTCATGTTATTTCTCTGTAACACCTTACATAAAAGATAACTATCGCATTGGCTCAGCGGAAACTATCGGCCCATTGTTCGATGTAACAGGTTCGCTTCCCCGGTCGATTTTATCTTCTGCTATATGTCAGGCTCATTTGAATTCACTTTCTACGAAAATATTCTCATACGATTAGAGTATTATATTTTTTTGTAGCTTGCTTTTCGCACTATTCTTAAGTTGCAAGTTTGTATTTTTATTATATTTTTTCTGTTGTCATGATAACTATTTCTCTTCTTGTTAGGATACCGTACCCAAAGGGTAAAAACGAGACCCTATTACTAAGACTCTTCTGTCCGTCTGTCTGTCACCAGGCTGTATCTCATGAACCGTGATAGCTAGACAGTTGAAATTTTCACAGATGATTGTTACTGTTGCCGCTATAACAGCAAATACTAAAAACATAAAAAAATAAATATTTAAGTGGGGCTCCCATACAACAAACGTGATAGTTTTGCCGTTTGTTGCGATAATGGTACGGAACCCTTCGTGCGCGAGTCCGACTCGCACTTGGCCGATTTTTCTTGCCATGAGCTAATAATTCTGCTTGCCTTTGTTCTTGGGTTTGGCATGAAAAGTTTTTCTTGCCTTTCCATTTTGCTTGTGACATTTTCCTTTCCTTTCCTTCATTTTTTTCACATACTACAAGGCAACAAAACATCGTCGTCCCATAACCTATCCGGGTCATGATTTATCCGTGTTCCGAATTCACTCAGATTGACAATATATGAAATTATTCCATCTTCCTAGTGCCCATATTCTTGTACTATATTTTCAGTTCCTAACCTGAAACCATTTTAATCATATGCTTCAGCGAGCAATTCTCATAAACAGGAACTATTAGTTCGTCAAGTCCCTGAACGTATTATATATCAAATTAATTATATAATTAAGTAAGTTATACGTGCTTTCTTAATTATAGGAAGCCTCTAAGCCTACATAATTTTCTAACTAATTATAATTACGAGTACTAGAGTTACTAATTATAGCGAGAATGAGTCGTGTCATGGATATTTACGTAACCTTGGAAACTTCTCGCCTGTATCTTTGGATACAGTAGAGGGGTTAGTAAAATATAGAGACGTTCACGGCTGAATACAGACTTTCCCCAAGCGTAGACACATCGACCGATACTTAGCTTCTCGCATTCAGCGGACTTGTGGGAGGCCTTCCAACGTTGCGTCTTTCGGTACGCGTTTGTCATTCCAGAACCTTTCGGATTCATCCGCTATTCATTCTATGAGCAATATGCATGCCCGCTGTCACTTAAGGTTGCCCTAGTCGATGGCACGAACTATTTTGTGCGCGGGGTTAAAATGTATGCTTTATCAACCGACAACATGTGCGGAAGAGATAGATGTTGTGATGAGCAGTAAGAAGCTAGTTCGCGTACGAATACACACTTTTGCAAATTTGTAGCGAAATGGATCATGATTTAGGACGAAACCCAGACCGCGAAATTTTATAAACAGACGTTTGAGAGTCTGGATATCATAAAAACGACTAAATGTATCTGTTCAAAATAAAATTATTTGCATTATTGTACTAATAATCTATCCTTGTATGGCAACTGTTTTGCAATTTTCCTTATTTTTATGGTATTTATCTACGCCCAAAGATGCGTTAAAATTAGTGATGAAATGTGGAATTTTCGACGCTCACGCTTTTGTTTCCATACAGGGCTAGATAATGATGAGAAAATTGATATATATTTTTTATTTTGAGCCTACACTGTCAAACAGTGGAGTAATCGCTAGACTAAGTTTGTATGGAAGAACTAGCTGACCCCCGCGGCTTCGCTCCCGTCAAAATTATAGCCTATGTTACTCGGGAATAATGTAGCTTTCCATAGGTAAAAGAATTTTTAAAATCGATCCCGCCATTACAGAGATTAGCCGGAACAAACAGACAGACAGACAGACAAAAAATGTTATTTTGGTGTATGTACCGTATATATATTCATATACATGTGGTAAAAAACGGTTATTTCAATATTACAAACAGACACTCCAATTTTATTATATGTATAGATGAGCGACTAGTGCAACCTTAAGTTTGTTTGTTGATAACACTGATTCTTCTGTCATTATCATCAGTTATGTCCACTGCTGGACATAGGCCTTCCCCAAACCTCTTGTAACAGAGATATATTGTTAGGTATAGTACTTGTAGAACACGGAACTCACAACGTATGCCCTACGTAGTAAATAACCTGCAGTAGCCCAAAAGGTCGTGAGAACCCTACTCACCGTACTATAGAGTGGGCTGTTGGTCTACTGCTATTACAACTGTATTCAACACAGCTGGGTTAATAGCAAAACAGTTGCCAACTATTGAATAACAATTTAATTCGTTGCATGAAAATCATTCAAATATATGCGACAATCGAACCAATGCAAATGGGAATTACAATTTGTTTGTTTTAAACCCACAACTAGCTATATGCTGATGCAATTTCCCATCGGCTTTAAATACGAAATTCTTTACAAATTTTTATTACCTAGAGCTGACCCGGCAAACTTTGTTTTGACATAAAACACCAAACATTTATCTACCCTACCTACCCTACCTTACCTTACACTACCTACCCTACCCTACCCTACCCGACCCTACACTACCCTACCCAACACTACCCTACCCAACACTTCCCTACCCTACCCTATCCTACACTACCCTACCCTACCCTACCCTACGCTACACAACCCTGCCCTACATTACCCTAGCCTACACTACCCTACCCTACGCTACACTACCCTACCCTACACTACCCTAAACTACCCTACCCTACAATAACCTACAAAAAAAAAAATACGTAAAAACCATCTTTGAACTTCCACGAACATTTAAAAAAAAGAATTGGCCAAATTGGTCCAGGCATTGTTGAGTTATGCGCTTACCAACACATTTTGCGATTCATTTTTATATTATAGATTTATCCCCTTTGGGTAATGAATTTGCTAAAATTCACCCTGAATGCTCACCTTTGTTTTGTAAGGATTTCTTGTGGAGTCTATCCCAGTGGTTTAGGAAGTGCGTTTTCGCTGTTTGTGAATATTTTTACCTAAATAAACTCAAATTATGAACACAACCAAAATACAGGGTATTTTGTTTGTGTCCTTAATTTAAGATTACAACTCCACATTTCTTACTTCCGCAATCCAAAAGTTCATCACTTTAGTTCAGTGCCTTTTATAAAGTTATTAAGTAAAGTGTTATATGAGAATTGAGAATGGGCCGCGAGTCCATAGAGCGTGTGCCCCGCAATCATAAATATGATGTAATGCGCCAGCGCCGGTGATTTGGGCTATAGAACTAGCGGGCCGATGAGCGGAGTGATTATTTTGTTGAGAAGAAGGAGAAACGATGGATGGTCTGTGTGAGGAGTGATATTAAACAATATGGAGTCCGTGATAGAGCGTGACGGTTAACAGAAATATTTGAAAAGAAATCATGTTGCGCCGACCGCAAGTAATTTGGGTAACTGCCTCAATTATTATTTATTTATACCATATGTCATCCACGTTTTCATTGACCATAGCCTACTTCGGTAAACCTCTTTGAATGTTTAAGATTTTTGTAGAAAAGATTGGAAAATAATAACCGAAGTAGTTCAACAATTTTCTTTATTCGATAGGTTGATGATGATAGTTATCTATCTATTAATCACATTCGAAGTACCTACTTAATAAATTAACTTTAGTCAAAGCCAAGAAGGAAACCACAATGCAAATGAATAAATAAATATACATACATACATAAACTCACGCCTTTTTCCCATGGGGGTAGGCAGAAACTACAGAACAAATAAATAGATAATAAATAAATATACATTTCTCTACATAATTCGAAAACACACCAAACAACTGAAATACTAAAACGAGCTTTCTTGACGTGACCATAATATCTTATCCTACAGTATTTGCATTTACATGATTTTACGGACCATGAAATATTGAGCACAGACAAATAAAATACATTCTCAAACCGCCTATTTCGTGGCCACACACAATCACGTGAGCAATTTCCCCGCTAAACTGACTGCCAGACAGATTATAATGTCTGTAATAGTCTTTACAGCTGCCTTTATCATAACACGATTAACACTAATCGACGTCTTCATAACGTCAGAGTGAAATGTAATCCGTTTTTATAGTGAAGTGTCAATTTGAATTGATTGCACTACTTTTTTTTTGAAACTAAGTATTTTCCTGGGTAGGCTGGGTATATTTTGTTTCTGGTATCATCCATCGAAATACTGATTGTCATCAACTCACGTACTTCTCCAATTTCCCTGGTTTTACCCTACATTTAATCTTGCTACACTACACGACACTGCTATCTGACGGTGCTCATAATTAAGTTACGGAAAAGAGGGATATCATAACATCAAACCGAGCCAGCAGTCAGACTAAGCGGTACTTCTGATAAAATTGTCACCAGTATTCTTGTGACAATGTCTCTTTAAAACAGCTACGTCAAATGTATAACGTGCTCTCCAAAAAAGCTAATCTACAAAGAACATTAACATGCCCAAGTGACATGAAACTCTATGGTAATTAACAAAAAATCTTTCGACGGTGACAAAATGAGACAATTAAGAAAACCAATAAATCTTGTCACCAGACCTGTCCTAAAGATAAGGATCAGGAATACTGATGACCACTATGACAAATGTCCATGAAATATGTGACCAGCAGTGAAATAGTGAAATATGAACTAACAGTTTCAAAATTACGATAACTCTTGAGTTTGAAATGCCAAATGAAACGGATTCCTATTAATTTAATGCAATGTGATTAGATCTGATGTTTGAAATAGCCGTGAACAGATGTAATAATGTTTCAGTAATGTCTGATTTAAGATCTTTACTAACTGATTTTGAAATTATGAGCATTCAATGCCAGTCTATTTCAGTCGATTATTAATTAAACACTACCTTTATTAATGTTGAAATCTTTCTCACAGAAAAAATAGGCAGGGTTTGGGACCGACAGAAGTAAAAACTTTGGAATAACTTTTAAGTTTTCACTGGCGCAGTACGCTACATTACATTATACAGAGGAGCTCGTGGCTAAATAATAACAGCCGCTCGGGTCGATCTTCAAGGTTAAGCAACGCTTGACGAGGTCGGTCCGTGGATGGGTGACCATTTCAACATACCAAGTTTCTTCTGTGTCTCGGAAAGCACGTTAAGCCGTTGGTCCCGGCTGTCATTTGAAGATCTTTGACAGTCGTTAGTCGGAAGCCTAAGACCTGACACCAGTCTTACCAAGAGGTATCGTGTTACCCAGTTACTGGGTAGTTGAGGTCAGATAGGCAGTCGCTCCATGTAAAAAACTGGTACTCAGCTGAATCCGGTAAGATTGGAAAGGCTAGGCAGGTGATGATTACGCTACATTAGCATGTCGATGATGCGGTCACATTAACATGTCGCATGACGCGAACCCAAAAGTTTTGTCCCTACGAAAAATCGCTCAACGCAGCTAAATAAAATTTCACTTCAAGAAGTATTCTTCAAGATCTTTCATTCCATTCCGTTTGGCCTTTCACGCGTGCTTGATTGACAATTATCCAATCATCCAAGCTTTTATAAAGAAAGATATTGTAACAACCTTATTTAGATAGATAGGGAACATGAACATGCTTTGCTTATTTTAAAACCGGTTGGATGAATGGGTTCAATAGAGATTACAAGTTTTTAGGACATTTCAACATTGTTTTCCACGTTGGTAAGGCTTTGAATCTTTGTGTTTTTAATCATTCTCCAAAAGGTGAAAAATTCCATCAATTTGATCCTGTACGTAAACCTTTTTACCTGAAAAACCTCTGTAGATAAATTTTGGTCTAGATCCCTTCGTGTGGCCTGGTAATTGGTTTTATTTATAGACACGTAGGTATATATAGGGTCTAAATTTAAGCTGGTTTTAACTACACAGTAGAGTGGCATAGGGACGTAATGCCTCAATTACGTGGGACACTCAGAAAGTTTTGCGAAACTAAAAAAAATTGTTCTATACGTACATATATTTTTATTAAATCTTTTCAAAGTACTTTCCACCAGCCTCTATACAAAGATTCATGCGCCTAAACCAGTTTTCAAAACACTTTTTCCAGTCCGCCGCAGACACCTCGTTTACAGCCTGCTCGAACGCAGCCAGCGCATCTTCCGGCGACGAAAATTGTATCCCTTTGAGCTGATTTTTTATTTTTGGGAATAAAAAGAAGTCACACGGTGCTAGATCAGGGCTGTAAGGAGGGTGACCCAGGAGTTTGACTGGCGTGCTGTCCAGGAAGTCCCTCGTTTTGAGTGCGGTGTGCGCAGGTGCATTGTCGTGGTGGAGCAGTAGCCCGCGGAGCCCTGTGTTTGGTCGCTTGTTGCTTATAACAGAGAAAACTTCTGGCAAACATTTGGTAGTATACCATTCGGCATTAATGCTTCTTTGATCCCGTAAGGGAATTGATACCAAGTGGCCAGTCAAATTAAAAAAGCTAGCGATCAAAATCTTACCCCCGCTTCTAGATCGCTTCACTTTGGTAGGCGTTGGCTCATTTTGAAACACCCAAACAGTCGACTGGCGCTTGGTTTCTGGTTCGTATTGATAAATCCAGGACTCATCACCTGTAACGATGTCGTAAACACGCCGAGACGAGCCTGCTTCAAATTTGTTAAGCATATCACGGCACCATTCCACCCGGGCCTGCTTCTGAGCATCGGTGAGGTTGTGCGGCACCCAGCGTGATACTATCCTCCTCACGCGAAGATGGCTGTGTAGAATCTCGTGAACGCTTCCCGATCCAATCTTCAATATGTGTTGAATCTCCTGATATGTAATTCGCCTATTGTCTTGGATTAAATTTTTCACTGCTAGCACGTTTTCTTCGGTAACAGCCGTCAAAGGGCGACCGCTTCTTTCGTCATCCCCCAAAGTTGGTCGACCGCGCTTGAATTCGTTATACCAACGATACACGGTTGCCTTGGAAGGGCCTTCATCCATGAATGCCATTTGAAGTCTATCGTACGATTCATCCGGTTTCAGGCGACACTTGAAATCGTATAAAATCATAGCTCTAAAATGTTCCCGGCGCAGATCCATATTTCAGTGAGACACAATACTTTGAATTAACTCGCAAAAAATGTGGAGGGAAATTTTGAAATTGGAACTTACTTATTTTTACTTATAAATAATCATATTTTCGAAAAACATTATAACTGGCCAGTCTCCCATATATAAAAACTTTTTTTCGCAATACTTTCTGAGGGGCCTGGTATAGCAGTTTATTTTCCGAAAAAATACATCATTTGCTTTTCCTCGCCCTTAGTTAATATAAATTTGAAATCGCCAACCCACCCATCTAGAGCAAACGTGGCGATCAGTGATCGTGCCTTCTATGTTGGAGCAGACTCCTTTCTTCTTGCAGTGGGGCAGTTATAGGCTGGTATTATTATCACAATTTGTTAGGAATTGGCGCAACTTGTCTACTCTTTAAACCCCGACGGAAAAAAGGGGTGATATAAGTTTGATGTTTGTTGCTGTGTATGTGTGTGGCACCATAGCTACTAAACGGATAACCCGATTTCGATTTAGTGTTTTTTGTTGGAAAGTTTATTTTGCCGCATTTTACTATTTCAATTTGAGTTCTTTTCGCAAGATATCGTGTCATAACTGTTTCGATAGATTGTCGATTGATGTGTGTGTACTACTATGGCAAATTATATGTAATTTAAAAAGCACAAAAAAAATAAAAATAAGAAACCTCCGACACAAAACCTCTAAAATGAAAAAATAAACCTCGTACTCGCTTCGTACAGCTAAATTGCGGCTTAATAAATAAAATAAACTGCTGTAAACGGTGGCGGTCCCCCAAAGCGAGTACGAGGCTTATTTTTTGCTTTTTAGAGGTTTTTGTGTTATCAATTTTTATATAATTCTTTTTAATCGCCTTATTAGTACTCAATTTATTTCGATAAGCGATATCATCTCTCAAAGAATCCATCTATCATTTCTATGGTATTTCCTTCCTCTTACAGACAAATTAAAACTAAAAATATTCCTAGTGACATTTCCTCATTGCCCCGAGGAATAGGGAAAATATCACATCGCACCCTTAGAGAGAAGTTCAAAATTCCAGTTAAAATTTTCTGATTTAGCTATAAACTGACCATAAAAAAGCCTACTATAAAAAAAAACAAAAAATCCGGCCAAGTGCGAGTGGGACTCGCTCACGAAGGGTTCCGTACCATTATCGCAAAAAAACGATACGTCAAACACAAATCACGTTTGTTGTATGGGAGCCCCACTTAAATATTTATTTAATGCTGTTTTTAGTATTTGTTTTTATAGCGGCAACAGAAATACATCATCTGTAAAAAATTATAACTGTCTAGCTATCACGGTTCCGAGATACAGCCTGTTGACAGACAGACAGACAGACGGACCGCGGAGTCTGAGTAATAGGTTCCCGTTTTTACCCTTTGGGTACGGAACCCTAAAAAAGAGAGATAGAGCGAAAAAGAGACAGTGGAAAAGAGCCCAAATCGACTCAAAAATCGGGCTCTTTTTCACTATCTCTCTCTTTTAAATGAACCATTGGTTACTTTAGTCACAGATAAAATAATACCTTTAGTTAAAAAAATACATTCTCATCAAAAAAGTAGGTCATAATTATATATACTATAGTGTGTTGCCAATGAGTAACTTGTGCTTCTACTAGACCCGTTACTTGGGATTGGTCAACTGGTAATTTACGACTACTTTTGATAGCTTGGGTACCTGTAAAAGCAAATGTTATCATCATCTGCCTAGCCTTTTCCCAACTGTATTGGGGTCGGCTTCCAGCCTTACTGGATTAAGCTGAGTACCAGTGTTTAACATGGAGCGACTGCCTATCTGACCTCCACAAACCAGTAACTGGGTAACACGGTACCCCTTGGCAAGACTGATGTCAGATCTCAAACTTCTGACTACCCGTAACGACTGTCAAAGATCTCCAAATGACAGCCGGGACCAACGGCTTAACGTGCTTTCCGAGGCATGGAGGAAACTCGCTATGTTGAAATGGTCACCCATCCACGGACCGACCTCGTCAAGCGTTGCTTAACCTTGATGAACGACCATTAAAAGCAAATGTATTTGTGAATAAATATCTGAGGGTGCGACATCGACGTCCATACCATGACAACCAATTTCTACACAATTTTTCTTCAAGCGAAAAAAGCTAGATTGATGATAAACCCCATATTATAATTATGATAAATTTAATAAAAAACGGTAGCTTAGACCTGTCAATTTTATTACACACTAGTGCGCAACAACCAATAAGTTATTGCCGGATGTTTCATAAGATTTGGAAATATTCTGAATGAGTTTCATTATGATGAAGACAAGCGCTTTAGTTAAATGTTTCGACACACTTTTGTCCATTATTATACTTTTGAATTTCAAGGACTGAGTCGAAGTTTTAACTATGTTGCTTTGTAATTAAATTAAATGTATTGATGAATAAAGCACTCTAATTTTGTTTACATTGCTTAAGATTTAGGTAGAATACCCTTCGCTGTGGCTCCTATTATTTTAGGAAATATCCGTTTAAAGAAAGAAAAGAAAAATCGTTTATTTGCGCCAGGCACGACGCATACCAAAAAAATAACAAAAAATCTTAAATACAATCATTGCAAAGTATGCGTAACAACTACGCAAAACGGTCATCGCTCAGCATAATGCTGGGAGTCATGTGCGAGACAGAGCCACAGCGCTGGTTTTCAGCGATAGCCGGTGTCGACTGGGTGACTCCGAACCAGTGAAACCTTAGTGGCAAGTGACGGAGCGAACAGTTTTATTTATGAATGAAAAATAAATAAATGAGTAAACATTAATACCTATTAATGTAACGTTTAATACCTAAATGAGCGTTTGAAATTTCACATATAAAAACGTTGTTAAAAACCCTTTGACCATCTTTATCCTATTAAGTTGTTATAAACTTTGAAACCTAATTGAATTGTTTGACTAAACAATTTTGAGCTCAACTGTATCCACGGGTAGCTTTAAACATTAGTTTTTTTTTTTCTAATTTTGAATGTAGGTCCAGTTAACCAATAAAAATACAGAAAATAAATTATGTGGTCATGTGGACTCGCGGGTCCAGTAGCGATTGGATCCAGCTGATCATAGACTCTCTCTTTGACCATCTTTATCCTATTAAGTTGAATTTGAAGGTTCTCTTTTTACGACGCCGTAGGTAAGGTATCCAGGGGTCGTACTACAAAGTATCAATGCCTTCATGCTTTTGTTGTGAAATATTGCTATTCATCTTGTGTAGTTCCATTTCTCTCCCACACACCGGAATCAAGATAGTTTTAAAACGTCATAGTTAGGGAACCAATAATTCGAAGACATGTGACATCCACCAACCCGCACTGGGCCCGCGACTTGGTTTACGGCCCATTCTCTCTCACAGGGAGGAGGCCTGCACGCACAACGGACCAAATGGGAGTCTTAGTGGTGAAAAGGGGTCCATCTATCCTACTCCAGAGGCCCTAGACAAGTGACATTCTATCATCGAAAGCGTGGCGATAGCGATTGTCAAAATGGAAATATTGTATGGGATTGTCGTGATGAAAAATCACGTGATCAATCCCTTACATTTTGAAATTTCGACTATCGCCTTCACTGACATCGAATACCACTTGTCTAGGGCTTCTGGAGTAGGAATAGGATAGGATAGATGGACCCCTTTCTCGCACTAAGACTCCCATTTGGTCCGTTGTGCATGCAGGCCTCCTCTCTGTGAGAGGGAGTGGGCCGTAATCCACCACGCGGGCCCAGTGCGGGTTGGTCGATATCACATGGCTTCGAATTTTTGGTTCGAAGACATGCCGGCTTCCTCACAATGCTTTCGTTCACCGTTTTGGGAGCAGAGGCGATGAAATAATTTACACAAAGGAAAGCGCCAGCCTGTGTTCGAACCCACCTACAACTTGTAAGTCGCGGCCGTTACCACTGGACCACCACTGCTCCGGCCTCTGGAGTGGCTGTATCTATTGGTACCTACATATTTAAGGTATGTAAACGTATGCCTATTTCCCATGGATGAATGCAGAAACTAAAGAACACACCTGCTACGATCTTTTATCATCATCATCATTTCAGCCGAAACACGTCCACTCTACGCACAAAGGCTACCCGCAAGTGTGGCCACATCAATCTGTCCTGTGCGTCTTCCATCCAGTGGACATACGATCCTGACATGTCATCTTTTGTGACAGAGGTATGGGCGTATGGGTGGGTATAAGGGGTATGGTGTTACGGTATTGTCAGTGGTGTCTCATCCTATACAAAGAAACTGTGCCGACGTAACTAGCGTTTTTCATCTGGTTATACCGATTAATTTTTGTAATTTTTGTATGGGTTGAGGATCTGTACGCTAGTATTATATTATCTGTGGTATTGTATAGGTACTCCACCGACTTTCTACAGATGAAGGACATCTTTGAGGAATTCAATAAGAAATAATGACGTATCACCGCTAACTAGATTCCAAATATTTGAAGTAATAATAGGTACTTTAAAAGTTTAGCAATACTTCAACGCTAACGAACCGTCAGTGCCAGGGAATAGGCATACGAAACTCCGAGGTTACCTTGTGGTTAATTAGTAGAAAAATGTACTGGACTTTATTGAAATATTCTTTTGATCTCCGAAAGGTCAGGTACGTCTCTTTCGGATTTAATCGTAAATAGTACGTACTTTCTTGGAACTTTCTGGCCTACAAAAAGTAGATATTCTGATCTGGAAAATATAAATTGTCTACATCAAAGACTCTAATATCTAATCTAACTATATAGGGGTAGGCTTCTAATCTTATGAAGAGTAATTGAATATTTTGTATTCAATAACAAATAATGACTGCCATCAGATTTCCGCTACCCAATTACTAAAAGGGTATCGAAGTCCAAAAGGTGTCTTCTGATTCTATATTTAAGGGCTTCATTCATACTATTCAGCAAATAAGAAGTTTTGGAAGCATTCCTGCTGTAGTTTGCGAGATCAAAATTCACGAGCAAAACTTCACAAAGTGTCTGATCTCAAGATCTTATGCAAGCAGCTGCAGCGAATAGAAAAAAAGTGAGCGAGTGAGTTTGGGCAAAATCAAACTCTGCTTTATAAAACTGCTAAGGAGTCAGTTCTTCAGAACATGTAAGCCATTTGCAAAGTTTCCAAAACGAAAATCTCTACGGAGAAGAAAGTACAAAATAATCCACAAAATCCTGGTTTCCTTATTTTTGTTGCTTTTATCTCATCAGCGTTTGTGAAGTTTATCTTGTACAGATTGCCGTTTCAAGTCTAAATATCGTCAGAAATTAAGTACACTTCTCTACTACAGAAGAACGTTCTAGATAAAACGTTTTTCTCAGGTTTATAATACGTAAAGTCCCACTGCCTCACTAAGGTAATGAGGTATCATCTATACTTAAACTCAGTTATTAGAATTTGCTCTTTGACTTTAACAAAATAGGTGTGAAGTCTGTCTCGCGTCATTAGGTACTCGAGAGTGAAAGGAACCGTTACGAATAGCATAATTCTTGGCATGTACAGGTCGTTCGGTTTGAACTAAGATCATAATATATAATTATACTTTATGTAATGATGAGCTGTCCCTGGTTGAATAAATATGTTAGATTGCGTTCATATAACAATACGATGGGTCCAAAAATTTTAGACCACCTAAGCCTCCCTATGTTGGTATTTACCTGGTGTTAGACCGGAAGCCAGCCCGATATAGTTACAAAAAGGCACAAGGTTACAGATTGGTTAACATTTCATTAAATTTTGGATAGGTATCTGAATACTTTTAGATTTTGAAAGAAAGAAAAATTGTTTATTTGTGACCCGCACAGGAGACACGAGAGATATGCTAAATCAAAAAAAATAACACTTGTAAAAATAAAACCCCGTGCGAGACCAAAAATGGCTCCTTTCTCAGCATGTGCAGCGATATCAAAAAAACATATATCGTTGCGCTGGTATTCTGAAAGTATATTGAGCAAATCATGGCTATTAATAACTAACCAATTTGCAGGAAAAAACTAGATTCAGATTTTATAATGATCCAGCTAGTCTGATAGTTGCAGTCGTAGATATCTTATTAAGGTATAATTATGTCCTTTATTCATTACATTTCTTATCTTGTACATTTTTAAATATTTTTATAAAATAAATTAAAAAAACAAAAACATTTCAAAATATAGAAAATAGAGGCCCACCGGTATCGGGAACAGGGTCCAAGCTACCGGCGGTCAGTGCTCCAGAGAGAGGAACCTCCTAACAATACGAGCCGTGTCCAGCAATACTGCTTTCTGGATCAAGCCCTTGATCCAGCTGCCCAACGAGAGCCTCCTCAGATGTTCGTCGAGGCTCTTGGCTATTATGCCATTGGCCGTCACGACTATCGGCACAATGACTGCTGTATTCACATCCCACATGTCGACAACCTCGCGAGCCAGATCAAGATACTTGCTTTTCTAATCTCTCTCAGCCTTCACTAGGTATGAATGTATGTATGTATTATATTTATTATTATGAGCCTGTTATGTCCCACTGCAGGGCAAAGGCCTCCCTTCCGTCTTTCCATTTTTCTCTATCCCTAGCTATATCTGGCCAGTCGTCCAGATAGACGTCTAATTCGTCACGCCATCTCTTTCTGGGCGTACCGCGTCGCCGGTTCCTGTTATTCGGCATCCAATCAGTGGTTACTTTTGCCCAATTCTGTTGCAACATACGGCAGATGTGGCCTGCCCAATTCCACGTTTTCCAATTCCATTCCTATTAAGGTATAACACAAACAATAAAAAGAACGTTACATAAACACAATGAAAAACTTAAATCTTGTTTCAAACAATAAATTCCTATCTATATTCATCCATCATCACTTTATTTACTTAGACACAACTACTATTCCCAAGCCTAAAGAATCCATTTTACAAACTTCAATCAAAACAAAGAAAACAGCGTAAAAACAAAAAACTAAAGACAGACCTTTTCAATTCCCGAAAGAATGTAATACAAATAATGGAACAGCCTATACATAATATAGATAAACAATTCGTACCAATTTTTTGTGATCACTTCTCTCTGTGACCTCTGACCAAAATTGGTCGAAGACATCGCCCACTTGACATTTATAAGCCTAACAGTGATGTTCAACCTTTTTGGTTCGGCCTACACTGATTACGGATTACGTCAAGCCCGCGTTAGGTCATATTTTTTAAGATAGGAAGAAAATAGCAGCACCTTTTGCAAATAATTACAATATCGGCAGCAGCTTTGGAAGACCACCTACAAGGTGGACTGATCGATGACCTGGTAAGGGCTGCAGGAATCCGCTGGAAGGTAAAAGCACAGGACTAGGAGATGAGAGAGAGGAGACCGTTAATGGACCTCTATCAGCGGAATTATTGATGATATCATACATTTAGAGAGAATAAAAATATTCCTGCTCATGCTCACGTTAATTTACAATATAAACGACAAATTATGCCACCATTGCAAAATATTTTGCAACAATGAATAAACTAGAAACACTTGGAAAAGCCAGTCTGATGAAATATCTAAGCCTGTGCTAAAAGGTGTCCGGTTCAGCACAAGCTAAGCGGTAAATTATGCCATTGAACTGTTTACTGTCTAGCAGAGCCATAAATATGTATGAAAACGTAATTATTCGGGTCTTACTCGGCGAGAAAGACTTGGCCAAAGGTTGATAATCTGTGATAAAGTACTTAGTATCTTGCTACCTTAGGCAGGTTAGTAAAATATAGAATATTACCCAACTGAATTAGGTACTAACTCTCTTACTAATAAACACGGAATAATGTTATACCAGGAATAACAAAGGAATAATCATACATTTTCATAGGTTTATATTTGGTATAACTTTATACTGTCCTCCTCCTCGCATCGTGTTCCTCATTACTGACGGTCGTGATTCCCCGGTCTTCGTGAAAACAACTTCTCCTTCACCAATTTGCGCCATCTGCTTCTGTCTTTGGCGTCGTGGAGAGCATCGTGCAGCCTGGTATTTAATGATGTGCGGATTGGACTTCGACCCCTCGGACGTCTCCCCTCGATCTTGCCAGTAACCATCAGCTGTTCGAGGTTGTGTCCGTCCTTTCTGGCAATGTGACCAAAAAACTCCAGAATCCTACGAAGACAGACCGTGGACAGTCTGATATTTATGTTTAGTTCCCGGAGGATAGAGTCATTGGTGCGATAGGCAGTCCAGGGGATTTGCAACATCTTCCTCCAGCACCACATCTCAAAAGCATCGATTCGGTCACGGTCGGCCTTCTTCAGAGTCCACGTCTCAGCCCCGTAACTGAAGATGGAGAACACCAGGGAGTTGACCAGTTTCACCTTCGTCTTCCTTGAAATGTTACGGTCTCTCCATACTCTTTGCAGCTGGGTCATTGCATTTTTGGCCATCCCTATACGCCTCCTTATATCATTCTCACATGACCCTGAATTGCTGATACTTGCACCTAGGTAGATAAAGTCGCTTGCGGTTTCCAGTGATAGGGCACCTGTATGTTGGAGATGGTTTGCGCGATCCACTATCATTAGTTTAGTTTTAGCGTGATGGATTTTGAACCCCAGTTCCATACTAATTCTTTCCATCCTTTCAAGGAGATTCACCATTTCGGTTTCATTTGCAGCTAGTAGTGTAGTATCGTCTCCGTAGCGGAGGTTAGTTAGTTTAACTTTATACTGTATTTATTAGTAAAAGGGTAAAAGTCTAGGTTCTCTCTCACCGCTGACGCATACGGCGACGGAACGAAATACCATTTTAGAGGTTTTTCTCATGATATATTGTCCGACACCGCATATCGCAGCGCTGTGCTTTTCGATTAAGGTTACACTAGTCGAAAATTCTTCCATACAAACGTAGTCTAGCAATTACTCCACTGTTTGACGATGTACGTTCAAAATAAAAATGTCTCATCATTATCTAGCCCTGTATGGAAACAAAAAAGTAAAAAAAATATATATTTTTAACTTATGAGCGTCGAAAGTTCCATATTTCAACAGTAATTTTAACGCATCTTTGGGCGGCAATAAATACGAAGGAAAATTGCAAAACGGCCTCCATACAGGGATAGATTAGTAATTCAACAATGCAAATAATGTTATTTTATAAATATACATTTAGTTGTTTTTTCATGATATCTAGACTCCCAAAGGTCTGAACTTATAAAATTTCACGCGCTCGTTTTTGTCCTAAATCATCATCCATTTCGATACAAATTTGCAAAAGTACTAATTCGTACGCGAACTAGCTTCTTACTGCTCATCACAGCATCTATTTCTTTCGCACGTGTTGTCGGATAAGATAGCATGCATTTTAACCCCGCGCACAAAATAGTTCCTGCCGTCGACTAGTTCCACCTTAAGAGACCGAATCTTAAAACATCAAAAACTACATAATACCAATTATCTCAGACTGTACCATAACAGAATTACGCAAGTAATAATTTCCTACGCCCACGGCAATTAATACAAGTACCTAGGTAAAGGTACAATGGGTAAGTACAATACCAAAATATTATAGGGAAAGGTAAAATACAATATCGGTAATTGGTGCCTTTAAGTACCATTGAGCTAAAGGTCAATAAGTTTATTACCCAAATCAGAAATTAACCTTTAGACATTATTCAAAGCAAAATCGAGAGTATTGTTCGATATGGGTAATAAGAAATACTTGAACGTATTAATTCTATGATTAAGTTAGAAACCACACTTGAGGTTTATTTATTTACTTACTTATATAAAATATGCAATGTTCAAAATTCTTGATTAATAATATACACTTAGTTATTTTACGGTTATTGTTGTGTGTAGAAATGTGAGGGTAGAGGAAGAATTTTCTGCCCTAACGGAGCCAGTACACCGAGACACCAGTCTACCCGGGACCACGGTCGTTGCAACACGGCCGAAATGTCGGGTGAAATAGGTAAATAAATAATTGAAATCATCGCGTTAAATGCCCGTGATATATTGTTTTTTCTATATACACTTAAATCAAAAACCTAAAAATAAATTAATGTACAATATCGCATCGAAAAACACCTCCACCTCGCTGTCCACTGGTGTTTTCCTACACGTTTATGGCAAAGCTTATCATCTACCA
This sequence comes from Orthosia gothica, assembly GCA_949775005.1. NCBI lineage: Eukaryota > Metazoa > Arthropoda > Insecta > Lepidoptera > Noctuidae > Orthosia > Orthosia gothica. Next base: position 8,955,053 of record OX459050.1, read on the forward strand.
AGACATGGTTCGATTAGTTATATAAAGCTGGCTTCTCACGCGCCATGGGCGATCCCTCACCCCGTGTGTCCCATTCTCTCGGACGCGGCGCGTCGCGCGGTGAAGCTTTTGCACCGTATATATAATTATACTAGACAGACCGAGGCACGAGGCATTTTTATTTTTGTGCTCCGCTCTTTTCGAGTTCCACAAAGATGGTTCATTTTCGTATAAAATTAAAAATTTGGCATTTGTGTCATTCGACCACTCATATTTACGCAGGCGATTCGTCGCGATTTTTGTGTCTTTCTACCTGTTCATAGAGCTCAAAATATTCGGGCGAATTTAATCCTCACCAAGGTGCGATGGATTCTGGGGCAAAACACGGATTTTTGCGGTATTATTTCAATACAATGCAATGCGTGCAGCTTCATACAACTCCATGTGTCACAAAAGGTGCGGCAATAATTCGCGCGGATTAAAACGCAGTGCGTGTTAAGCCACCAACATTTAGGGTTCGGACGCGCCATAACACATCAGCCAACCCGAGTCACGTCTAGTCACTTCCTTCACATGGCGCGAAGCGTAAATGGGCGCGGCGCGGCGTGACTCGTGATATCACGCGCCGTGAGAAGCGAGCCTTAGAAAGTAAAAAATAGTCTTATTTGGTAGTACCTACTTTTTCACCATGGCTTCTCTTCCGTGGCTACTTACAGAAACCGTGCATTTTTAAGGGATGTGTAGATTTTGGCTGACATAAGAATTTACAACTTCTCTACTTTCTAAAGATATTTATCATTTCACAACAAACTTACACTGTTTATCCTCAAGCAAATAAAAAAAAAAATTAAAATATTTTCTTCTTGTTTTTAAAGAACTTTTTTTAACTTTATATAACACTTATGTGTTTAAATGTACCTAATTCTTAAAAAAAAATACTAAAAAGTTGTATATAAAAAAAGTTATTTACCAATTTCTGCAGTCATGTCTCTAAAAATCTAACATAATTCGGCCCGAATATAATACAATTCGTATTGATTTTTATCTCATCTACACAAGACTTTCAGCCGTGACTGTTTACAGATCAAATGCCAGTTGAAAATATTATCAAAGTATCCTCGGGCTATAATATAATCCCCGGGGCAATAAGTAAGTAGTACTTATTCTTCTCAAAGGAAGGTAGGTTGAGTGCTCCTTATGGCTATTTTCGTTGCTCGACAGTGGAGATAAAATGTTAAAATAATTTATCTGTGGTCGGAAATTCGGAATCGTGATTCCAATTCGTCTTTGGAAGTATAATAAATGGATAATCTGTCTTCCCTTTTGAACTGGGAGTACCTAATAACTTATATAGTAAGGAGAGGGCGGACCACGCGTTTTTCTGGCGCCACAATTTGTTAATTATATGAGATCTCGCGGTGGAAAAGATTCCTAAGCTTGATTGTTTTTTGATTCATCGATATGTTTACCAGTCTTTATTCTTATGAAACACTTTATTTTCCCTGCAGCTTCGCTCCTTTAATCCACATGTGAATAACTAAAGATGTTGGTAATCGGAATTAAGAAATTACGTCGTACGTACAAAATCATTCCTCTTTAAAAAATAAATTTAAATTTAACTATTAAAATGTAACATTTTCTTTTCTTTTTTTTTCAATCATCATCTGCCTAGCCTTTTCCCAGCTATGTTGGGGTCGGCTTCCAGTCTAACCGGATTCAGCTGAGAACCATTGTTTTACATGGAGCGACTGCCTATCTGACCTCCACAACCCAGTAACTGGGTAACACGGTACCCCTTGGCAAGACTGGTGTCAGATCTCAAGCTTCTGACTATTCGTAACGACTGTCAAAGATCTTCAAATGACAGCCGGGACCAACGGCTTAACGAGCCTTCCGAAGCACGGAGGAAACTCGGTATGTTGAAATGGTCACCCATCCACGGACCGACCTCGTCAAGCGTTGCGTAAACTTAAAGATCGACCATTTTTTTTCAATGTTAGCAGTTTTACATATACTATTAGACGACCATAGATAAAATTAACTTGTTGGGTGTGAGTTGAGACTACAGAGATAAATCTAAATAGATAACGCAAGTCCCTCAATCTGTATGAAAACCAAGCGTGCCATTTTTTCACAAACAATTTAAAAACAAATTTACTTACCAATGAAAGAAAACATTTCAAATGTCTCGGCCAACTTTTTCTTAATATCTACTCTTTACAGCTCAATATGGATAAAAAGGCATTTTTCTGGATTGAGGTGGATTGTCGGTGTCGATAATGCTAAATGAAAAGCTCAGATTACGATCATTTGTCGTAACTTTACTCCGTTTTTGGCACGCGAAGTACATACAATTGCGTCATCTAGTTAGATTTATGTCTATGGTTGTAACGCGTGCGAGGAAAACTGTTTGTTTTCAAATTAACACGTAAAATGAAATCATTTAAGTCACTCCTAGTCCTTGTGATGGATAGCAATCTTATGTGCTCCAGTTGAGAAGTCCAAAGCAAAATGACTCATCATAAGTCACAACTTACGTAGGTATAAAAATCCAGTATAAGTTGACAGCGCATCCTAAAGGCTTTCCTAACAATCAGAGGTCAGTTTATACTGAACGTATGTACACTTAATGTGTGTACCATTAGCAGATCATTATCAGATTTTCGAAACATTTTTGCCAACAATAAGTACCATCTTTCATGCAATCTCTCAAGATAGCAGATCAAATGGCGATGACACAGAAGTTTCTAGATTATCTTGATCTCACGAATTTGAGAGATCAAATTCTCGAGCTGTCTCGTCTAATCTAGATGTTACCGTTTTTGACTATTTTGTAATAGGTTATCTTATCTTATGGAGGGATAGGAGGGAACAATACTTCAAAACAATAATGTTCGCAGTCATGTACTCGCTACATGCCTGCGATTGGACGTTCCTTGTGGGGCTCCACATCGCTGTCAATGCGGTGAAGCAGTCGACTGCCTCGGACACTATGGCCTATCTTGTAGTAAGAGTGCAGGTCGGATTGCGCGGCACGCTAGCATTAATGATCTCATCCGTCGTGCTCTTGCCACCGCCGGGGTGCCAGCTGTCTTAGAACCCAATGGCCTGGCACGCGTCGATGGGAAGAGACCAGATGGTATGACCATAATGCCATGGAAGTTGGGTTGGTCTTTGGTGTGGGATGCAACTTGCGTCGACACCTTTGCACCATCCCATCTTCCTAGCACAGTGGGCTGCGCTGGGGCGGCTGCTGCAGGTGCTGAAAACCTGAAACGGCGCAAATACAACAATTAAATCGGTAATTATGTGTTTGAGCTGTTTGGGGTTGAAACTATGGCCATGGGGTCCGAGTGCACACCTATTATTTCGGGATATCGCCAAGCAGTTGGTCGATTCTTCATGAGACCAGAGGGCTGATCTTTTTTTGGCCAAAGAATCAGCATTGCCATCCAAAGTGGCAATGCTGCCAGCCTTCTGGGCACTTTTCCTGTTGACAGCGAAGTGGAAGATTTCTTTGACGCCCCGTGAATGCACATATTTTTATTCTTATTTTATTTCTAATATTAGATTGTAAATAATAATGTACTTATTTAAAAATAAAGTTTTTTATAATGTTCTGCATATAACTTGTTTCTGCGCCCTAGTGGTTTTGGAGCAGGACTAGCACTCAGCCAAGCATTTTTATCAGTGATGTAATCCCCCAACTTACAATATGCCTGCCTGCATAGTGTACGTTTAATACAAGTTTTAAATTTAGTCTCATTCAGTTCTAGAATGTGGGGCGAAATTTTATTGTAAGACTTTTTACAGTACCCCATGAAAGATGAGGCTACTTTAGCCAGTCTGGAACCTGGTTGAACTAATTTGTCCCTATTTCTAGTAACGTAATTATGTCTGTCACCATTTTTACAAAAAATATGTAAATTCTTTCTTTCTTAAATTCTTCACCATCCATTGATTGCCTGTAAATGATCTATGACAGTTTTTACCAATCCTTTGCCAAAGAGTGGAATGGTGCATACTAACAGTAAAAATAACATAGCCCAAAAACGCCTATCGCTGGGAATAGGCCTGGGACTAGCGTCGCCACATATACCGGACTTCAAATTTAGAGTCAAATTCAAATTTTTATTGCTAATCGTGTCTTGTTCTTCTCGCATCCAGCGCATAGTTGGATTTAGATTTATAGTTTCATACCATGCTTTTTTAGGGTTCCGTAGCCAAATGGCAAAAAACGGAACCCTTATAGATTCGTCATGTCTGTCTGTCTGTCTGTCTGTCCGTCCGTATGTCACAGCCACTTTTTTCCGAAACTATAAGAACTATGTTGTTGAAACTTGGTAAGTAGATGTATTCTGTGAACCGCATTAAGATTTTCATTCAAAAATAGAAAAAAAACAATAAATTTTGGGGTCCTCATACTTGAAACTGAAACTAAAAAAAAAAAACATCGAAGCCATACGTGTGGGGTATCTATGGATAGGTCTTCAAAAATGATATTAAGGTTTCCAATATATTTTTTTTCTAAACTGAATAGTTTGCGCGAGAGACACTTCCAAAGTGGTAAAATGTGTCCCCCCCCCCCCCTGTAACTTCTAAAATAAGAGAACGATAAAACTAAAAAAAATATGTGATGTACAATGTATATGTGTATATGTATCAATTTTCGGTGGTAGTTTACATAGTAATTATGTAAACTACCACCGAAAATTGGTTTGAACGAGATCTAGTAAGCAGTTTTTTTTTTAATACGTCATAAATCGTAAACCGCAATTTACCACGAACGGAACCCTTCGTGCGCGAGTCCGACTCGCACTTGGCCGGTTTTTTTGTAATCTCACAGTATTTCAAGCAATTCCCTCCTACGTGCTCTTACAAACAATTTGATCCATTTACAATGTCAGTTTGGATTTTGTTTTTCAAATAAGACCAGTAAAGGTACAGGCTTTGCATATTACTAATTGCCCTGCTTTCATTTAGTAGTTAGGTACCTTGTCAACAACCGAATACCAGTACTCACATCACAAGGGTTAACAAACCCGACCTTATCCAAAGCAAAGTTTAATGCCTTGTTTACGGCCATGCTTATTTGCAGTCATGTTCATATACACGGTCACACCTTGGACTTGACCCTCAGAACTCGTTCCAATGAACAAACTCACAGATAATTACGTCAGTACAAGGTCACTGCACACCCTCAGTGCCGTAACGGTATCATGTTAACTTTGTAGGTGTTACGTATTGACCGTAAACATGGCACTTTGGGTTTTAGAAAAAGTTCTGACTGGTAGAGCGTTATTCTGACATTCAAACCTTTTTTTTTTGTTTGTGAATTCATCCAATGACTTATCCAGCACTGGGTGAAGCGGACGAGACACTGTCAGACATTTACTGACTAAAACCAACCCGTGTTCCTTCAGTTGCTGTCAGGGCCGCGGTAACTCTCTGTCAAATTTATCCGAGTGTCATTCATACCTGAGGCCTTAGATCACATTGTATCAACAAAAGCGTGGTGATAGCGATTGAAAAAAATCGACCAAGTCCGAGTCGGACTCGCGCACGAAGGGTTCTGTACTTGGTAAATTGCTGTTAACGATTTATGACGTATTAAAAAAAAACTACTTACTAGATCTCGTTCAAACCAATTTTCGTTGGAAGTTTGCATGGTAATGTACATAATATATTTTTTTTAGTTTTATTATTCTCTTATTTTAGAAGTTACAGGGGACACACACATTTTACCACTTTGGAAGTGTCTCTCGCGCAAACTATTCAGTTTAGAAAAAAATGATATTAGAAACGTCAATATCATTTTCGAAGACCTTTTCATAGATACCTACCCCACACGTATGGGTTGGAAGGAAAAAAAAAATTGTTTCAGTTTCAAGTACTTATTGTTTTTATTTGTGTTTGTTTCCCAAAATGTATTGTTTTTTTTTCCATTTTTGTGTGAAAATCTTATTGCGGTTTACAGAATATATCTACTTACCAAGTTTTAACAGCATAGTTCTTATGGTTTCGGAAAAAAGTGGCTGTGACAATCGGATGGACAGACAGACAGACAGACATGCCGAATCTATAAGGGTTCCGTATTTTGCCATTTGGCTACGGAACCCTAAAAAGACAAAAATGTATGGGAAATTTAAACGGTATCAAAATGTCACGTAATCAATGCCTTTACAATTAGGTACTCGTGTCAAACAGAGGCCTTAGAAAAGTGACATTCGTTGACAATGATGGCGATGATCGAAATGCCCAATTGTAAAGGGATTGATCACATGACATTTTTATAGCGATTAAAATGCCCATACATTTTTGTTATTTTTCCAACCGCTATCACCACGCTTTTGTTGATAGAATGCGACTTGTCTAGGGCCTCAGGTATGAATGACACTCGGATAAATTTGAAAGAGCAGCACTCTTCAAGTAAGTCTAACATATCCAAGGCTCGCTCGCTCATGGATACTAAACTAGCAAAACTGTACAATGTCGACCAAGTAACTTCTACTGTTTAAATAGAAAATGGAAATCTCTATTCAAGGCATGGTCGAATTTCGAGCTCGCTTCGGTCGCTATCACATAAAAAAAAACTTTTTACAAAAAATACAACCGACTTCCAAATAAAACACTACAAAGTGAAAAATAAATTCAATTTCGGAAGTCGGTGTTCCTGTTTTCGTTTCTTCGTTTTTTGACACCGACTTCCGAAATTGAATTTATTTTTCACTTTGTAGTGTTTTATTTGGAAGTCGGTTGTATTTTTTGTAAAAAGTTTTTTTTATTTTTCACTTTTTAGTTGTGGTACATAATGGACCAGTTCTATAGGTTAGGTACCTATAATGTCCAAAGTAAAGCCAGAATTGATTATTCCAATAACATGAAACTTAAACAAAACCAGTGGAATGAGAGTACATACCAGGGTTAACTGTTCACACCTGCGTACCCTCTTTAGAGCGTACTAGTGTGATGTTATGTTATGTAATGGTAAAAACAATAAACAGACATGCGATTGCAGCTATCCCGAGTGATTTGCAGTAAATTACTGCAAATCACATTGAAGAGTTCCGATGTATATCTACAAAGTTCTTCATCAGATCTTGATGAAATTTAAATGGGACCACATGACAAGCACCTGCTTTCAAATAAAAAAAGAATCATCGAAATCCGTCCACCCAGTAAAATGTTCTGAGGTAACAAACATAAAAAAAAAACAGTCGAATTGATAACCTCCTCTTTTTTGGAAAGTCGGTAAAAAATGAGTGTCCACTGAGAAAAAGAATTCACCCTTAAATAATTATGTAACCCAGCTAAAAGTATTTCCCTTTTCTTCTTGCTATTTACGGGGTGGCATAAATATTTGGCCCAGGGCGACAAAATTTTAAATACGCCACTGATAACCTAAGTGCTTTCTTGTGTCAAAATATATTTCGGATATAGGAGTCAATGTAACTTATTATAAAAGTTCACAGTAACACGTGTAGATTTATAAAAACTCATGTAGGTACCTACTGACTGATATTGAATAAGTAAACTTTTCGTATTTGCCCTTCAAATATCACGATAGTAAAATATTACCTGCCAACATCTACCCGCGGCATCACCTACGTAAGACCTTTTTAGGGTTCCGTACACAAAAGGTAAAAACGGGACCATATTACTAAGACTCCGCGGTCCGTCTGTCTGTCTGTCTGTCACCAGGCTGTATCTCATGAACCGTAATAGCTAGACAGTTAAAATTTTCACAGATGATGTATTTCTGTTGCCGCTATTACTACAAATGCTAAAAAAATAATAAAATAAATATTTAAGTGGGGCTCTGATACAACAAACGTGATTTTTTTGCCGTTTGTTGCGATAATGGTACGGAACCCAACGTGCGCGGTCGGTTTTTTTTTTATTGACAGACTCGCGTTAAATCACACTCACCTGATGGTATGCGATGACGTTTTGAATGAAGTAGCTTTGCACAAAGGCTGCGCTGATGTTCATGTTCGAGGGTCAACAGTTTGAAGGTATGCGAAACAGGGTATAAAGACCTACAAACCTCCATAGAAACGGGAGGATCCTCCGACTAGACGGGTGTTGCGTCTGGGGGTCTACTTCCTAAGCACGAAGACCGTAGTTTTGGCCTTCGTTACGGGCGTTTCCTACTCCGTATCACCAACGGACGGATTATTTGTTCGAGGCCCAAACTAAGAATGAATGAAAACACAATTTGACATTTGTACCTACTCCCGACCCGATGTCTTACTACCGGTCCGAAAAATTTAACCTAACACTTGTCTTTTTCACTCCGTAGTTTCGGAGTACTTTCGGACGGGGCCCGAATCTTCGTTGACGACTGCCCGACGGTTATTGTCGATCTATTGTATGTGTTCAAATCGCGCCGAAAACTCTGCTTGCGCGATGCGGGATTTGTATGTCGTTATATCATTAGTTTGTAAGTGGCGGTGTTGGTGCCGCTACAATGTGATCGACGGAGAAACACGCTTGATTAGAGTAAACTTTTTTTTTTTACGGGCGGTGTCCTTCAAAAGGCGCCTGGACTTTTGAGGCAAAGACCAGTGAGTGTGGGATTTTAACCTCACTACAACCATCCCGGTGATCACCATCTGGCACCTGGCCCTGTCACCTCTTAAAAGACCACACCGGCACCCCTCTGTGCAACGCCTTTTAGGGCACATCCCTAGGGAGGCTAAACGAAGTGCCTCCCCTGAGCCTCACTATGCACGGCAGCACGTGATCACTGTGCTGCCGTCTTTCCTGGAGTCCCTTGGTGGGCGGACAGAGTCCCCAATCTGACCACCAGCGACCGCGGCGGGGTTTCAGCGTTTTAGGCATCGAGGCGGTTGCCTCCTCGACGCTTTCTTCTTTGATTAGAGTAACCTACTCAGTCTTGACTGAAAGGACCCCAGGTTGTAGTTATATTGATTTATTTAGATTGCAATTATAAAAAAAAAAACAATTTTATAATATTTTGTCTTAATCCAGAGGCTTTATACAAGTGTCTTTCGACATCAGCGATGACAATGATTAATATGCCAAAATGCAAGTGTCAATCACTTGACATTTCGATACCGTTTGACATTCCCATAAATTTTTGTCAATTTTTTCAATCGCTATTACCAAGCTTTCGATGATAGAATATCACTTGTCTAGGGCTTTCATGGTCTACCCTTGTGCGAAGTTTCATTTATATCAGTCAATTAATAAGCATCTAAATATTCTGACTTTTTTTTACAATATTTAGTAAGAAGATGGATGTTTTTTGCTAACCAACACTATTTACTGATCAATCCTTCCGGAAGTGAATAAATACCAAATAAATACCCTAGGAATGGAAACGAAGCTCTCGTTTCCGTTCCTAGGGTACCGTAAAAGCCCAAAAGTTGATTCTGTCGAGGGTATAAGCAGGACATCCTGTCTGATATCTTATTATAAAATTCTACGACCGGTAATTCGACTGAGAATGAGTCCTAAATTCTTGATTCTTAAGAGAAAAAGTCTTGAGAAAGAGTCTTTGAGATAAAAAGTACCTCTTTGTATTAGAAGTACAAACCCATTACTTGAAGTGCGGTTAGGGCGGTTACGGATCCGTGTACGCGAAATTTCGGTTCTAAAGTAGCCGTAGTACTTCTTGCAGGGAAGCTTACTCACTACATCCGAACTCTATCCGTCATAATCTGTCATAATTCAGAACATTTTGAACTCGGAACTCAAATAATGGATCACGGATGTAGTGGGTAAACGCCCACATACCAAAGGATCTGTAAAGATTAGAGAAAATGTCAAAATTGTATGTGATTATCAAGCACTATTGCGTTGTTATTTTAACAATAGCCATCAATAATCAGGGTCTCTTTTCATATGATCTTTACTAATCAAGTTTAAACTAATAATAGGTATAATAATAATTTCTATTCAACGCGACAATGCTGCCAGCGTCCTAGGTCCGTTTCCCATTGACTTCGATGTGGACGAATTTTTTTCAAGCGCGATGGGCCCTTTTCCCTCTCCTCTTTGTATATAGGTTTTTTTTAGAATATTCAATAGTATCTATACCATACCAATATTATAAAGAGGAAAGATTTCTTTGTTTGTACCGAATAGGCTCCGAAACTACTGGACCGATTTTAAAAATTCTTTCACCAATAGAAAGCTACATTATTCCTGAGTGACATAGGCTATTTTTTTATCCCGAAAACGGGTCCTGTGGGGTGGCCCACGGGAGCGAAGCCGCGGGGAACAGCTAGTATGTTTATAAAAGAAGAGCGGCCTCTCTAGGCCACTCTCTGGACAAAATCAAAATATCCAGAGCAAATTGAAGGTGTGGTGGCACAGACTGGAGAGTTTGGGCCCGAAATTGAGGAGAACCGAAACGGAATACCTATAGACCCCATAGGTCTCGCTGGGACATCCATATACCGATCTGCTCCGACTTTTGGTACCTAGCTTGTGCAAGGGGTTGGCGAGATAGACCGAGACGTAACGTACCGGATCAACTCAGGAAGGATGAAATGGCGAAGGTTCACTGGAACAACTTGTGACCCACGGATAAGTCAAGTCAAAAATCTACATGTCCGTGATTAGACCTGTCGTACTGTATGGAGTTAGACTGTGAAAAATATCGATGAAAAGAGATTGCATGCAGAGAGGATAATGTTGAGATAGATGTGCGGAGTGACAAGAATGGATAACATGAGAAATGAGTATATTAGAGGAAGTTTAAAAGTGGTGCCAGTGTCAGAAAAGTTAAAAGGAATCCGTGTCCTGGTATGGTCACATGACCATGAGGAGATGAAACGCATGTTACTAAAAGAGTAATGAATATAAATGTGGATGGATGGAGTTGGAGGGGAAGACCAAATAAATGATAGAAGGACTGTGTGAGGAGTAATATGAAAGAAAAGGGAGTCAGTGATAGCGTGTCGGGGGACAGGACGGTATGGAAGAAGAAAACGTGTTGCGCCGACCCCAAGTAACGTGGGACAAGGGCAGGAAGATGATATGTTAATAAAAGCACCTAATTTATCATAGGAGGTTAAACAATTTGTCAGTTTGTTGGTAGGAGCAGGTCTCTGGACTAGGTACCTACTGATCCGTTTTCCGAAATTCAATCTGCCTGCCTAGCCTTTTCCCAACTATATTGGGATCGGCTTCCAGTCTTACCGGATTCAGCTGAGTACAAGTGTTTTACATGAAGCGACTGCCTATCTGACCTCCACAACCCAGTAACTGGGTAACTCGGTACTCCTTGGCAAGACTGGTGTCAGATCTCAAGCTTCTGACTACCCGTAACGACTGTCAAAGATCTTCAAATGCCAGCCGGGACCAATGGCTTAACGTGCTTGCCGAGGCTCGGAGTAAACTCGGTATGTTGAAATGGTCCCCCATCCACGGACTGTCCTCGTCAAGCGTTGCTTAACCTTGATGATCGACCAGTGCGGCTGTTATTATTTAGCCACGAGCTCCTCTTTTGCTCAAATTCATTCACTTATATAAAGCTAGATAATTTTCATCTTAGAAACTACACGACCTGTTGGCCATGGAAGATAAGTCCCGGAAAAAAGGATCGCTCAAACATCTTATTCATAACCTGAGTTGACTAATAATTCATTGAACAATTTATTGGAGAAAGTACGTTTTCCTAGACGATATGTCCCACGATATCGATTTGGTAAAACTTTTCTGATAGGCTTGCCGGACTTGCCAAAAGTCCGCTACACAACTGTCCAACAATCTTGGTTTGTTTCTGTCAGAATCGTGTAATTATATTACGTTTCTATGGAGACAACTTTTCTTCAAAACTTTTTGGGCGAAAAGTTGTCTTTTCTTTATTGATTTATTTAGATGTGTTCACGCAAATATTGAGGAGAGTTAGTTTATTGATATTTATTGTTTTAAGCATTGTATATTTACAGGCTGTTTTTTTAAACTATTTTTGTCTCACAATTAAATCAAAAGATTGACCTACTGACTAACCGAGCTTTCCTGTGGAGACTAAACTAGAGCCTCGAGCCAGACAAGCAGCCTTCCGGAGGACAAGGTAGAACATACGGTGAAGGTCTGCCCCGCTTGAGTCGGGCAACGCCGTGTCCTCGTGGAGGCGATCGGTGGTTGCGACGTCTCGCGTCCGGCCTGGTTCAGGCCATGGTACGGAGCGAGAGGGCATGGGAAGCTGCCAACTCCTTCTGCGAAACAGTAATGCTCGCGAAGGAGGAGTCAGAACGCGTGAGGGAGACACAACGGAGATGCCCTCATGCCCCCAAGCCATCGCAGGAGACGCCTTGTGCGTCGGGACTCGCAAGTCGATGCCCGGCCACCGTAGACCCGGGCTTGCGGACGGCGAGTCAAGGGTAGCTCGCCGTCCGATAAGGACCAGACCCGATTCGACGGCGCGTAGTGTTCCACGCACATCTCAAAGAGATGTCAGCAAAATTGACGGGGTCCGCTAGGGCCGATGCAATTCTCAATTTTTTTTTGCGTACCATAATGTATATACATAGTTGGTAGGAAAATAATTATATAAGTCGCAATTTGTCTGGGTCGCGGTTAAACTTTGATAAAAAGTTACCGCGGCCCTGGCACAAGCAACTGAAGGAACACGGGTGGGTTTTAGTCAGTAAAAGTCTGACACGCCCTCCCGGAGAGCGGGAGAAGTCATTGGATGATTACCCACAAAAAAAAAAAAGACAGGTTTTGATATGAGTTGCGTTTTTTTTAAATCTTTGCCCGACACTAGGAATTTCTTCCTACATCGTGGGTGCGTTTACAAACATTTAAAGTCACATACACCAGACACCCATATCCGGAACAACTATCTGAAGGCCAAACAAATATTTGTCCGTGCGGGTATCGAATCCGCGAAACACAGCGCAGCAGCCGATCTTTCAACCACTCCGCCAACCGTGTCCTATTTTAAAGTGGTAAGATATATTATGGTATTGTTTATCTCTTTGTCCTCACAAATTTTCTTAGGATATCAAAACCAATAAACAAAAAAATACGGACGCGTATAAAAAGGCCAGGGCTCATTGGGCGTTAAAGAAATTGTCCACATCGCTGTCCACGTGAAAAGTATCCAGAACGCTGGTAGCATTGCCGCGTTGGATGGCGATGCTGCATCATGCACCAGATTAGGGGTAAGATAAAATCTACACATATTACAATACATTCTTAATACTCATGTTCTAAATCATTTCTTCCACTCGACTCACTCTTGATTAACCTTTCCTTCGTCCTATCGATGATTCGAAAATGATATTGTTTTCATCCTCTCTGTACAAAGCGATAATTATAGCTTGAAAAAAATTTACATAAAATAAAATCGTTATTATATCGAATAAGTCGAGTGGAGTGGACGAAGATTCCTTCAAGAGGAGTTTCTGTTCACTCTGAATAGTCCGTTTTCTAAACCTGCTGAGTATTTAACTTTAAAACAAATACCAGCTAATTAACCACATGAAACTTGAAACCTAAGTCTAGGAAATGTTAACACTATTAACTAAATTCCCAATAAATATACCAATCCCTAAACCAACAAGTATTCAGGTAAGTTCAACAACTTGATTAACTTCAAAGTTATAAAGTTATTAGTTAATTTGTTCTCTTGAATTCAGTTACTTTACTTTGTGTTTTTGAGCAGTGGTGGCTCAGTGGTAACGACTTACGTGTCGTAAGTCGTGGGTTTGAACCCAGGCAGGCGCTTTATTTTATGTAAATTATTTCATCACCACTGCTGTAAAACGGTGAAGGATAACATCGTGAGAAAACCGGGGAATGTCTTAGAATCAAAAATTTTAAGAGCTGTGACATCCACCAACCCGCACTGGGCCCGCGTGGATTGCGGCCCATTCCCTCTTACAGTGAGGAGGCCTGTTCCCCAGTACTGGTAACATTAAAAGGCTGATATTGTACATTATTCTTGTTGCTTTTAAAAGTAAAAATCAATCTAAAAAAAACATGAAGAACCAGCTAGCCAGAGCTAGAAAATAGACGGCGTCGCCGAGGCCAACTCAAAAAGCGGTGCGAGATGACCTAGGGCCTTACCATGAGCTCTTAGAGCAAGGTTATTTTAAATATCTGTCCCTTACGCACAATGGAAATAACCATGCTTTAAGTGCTGATGGTTGACTTCTCCCGCTCTAAGTGAAGCGGGAGGGCGTGTCAAACTTTTACTGACTAAAACCCACCCGTGTTCCTTCAGTTTTTTGTGCCAGGGCCGCGGTAACTCTCTTTCAGATTTATCCGCGAACCAGACGGGAATCGGCTCTAGCAGGCCCCGTCAGTTTTTGCTGACATCTCTTTGAGGCGCGCGGGAAACACTACGCGCCGTCGCCTCGGGCTTGGTTCTTATTGAATGGTGAGCTACCTATTGCTCGTCGTCCGCATGCCCGCGCCTGCGGTGGCCGGGAATCGGCTTGTGACTCCCGACGCCCGGGGTGTCTCCTGCGATGGTAGGACCCTTGGACGCGCACCACAAATGTTAATTCGAGGTGGCGCAAGAAAAGAGTGTCAGGAAAGATATGGAGGAGGCCTTGCACAGCAATGGGACATTCTAGGCCAATTAAAAACTATGTATTATCTACCAACCCCACCAGATCCCCTTTCTAGACATTACCTCACATAACACATACCAAAGAATCTACCAACTCTCGGCTAGCTATACAGGAAATATTAACAAAAATCAATAAGCATTAGTACTTCCTGAACAGATCTGTCTGGCCTAGATACCAAGCTAGATTAAATATAGCTAACTAACGAACCAAAAAAGAAAGTCATTATTTATCTACGATCACAAAACAGCTGCTTAGGAACGAAGCAGGTTTTTATTTTGACAGGTACACTATAATAACTGCTTTCACTGTCATTTGTGAGAGATTTCAATTTAAAAATTATGTTTTTTGGACGGTAATTGAGAGTTGAAGTGCCTCGATATTTGAGTGGAAGCAAGGGCGACTTTTAAACGTTCAGTCCTTGACCTCTGGGTCGTAGGGCAAAGGTATATTGATTTTTGCGTTAAAAGTTTCTCACTATCACCTAACGATGGTAATTATGTTTAAGGTGCGATTAATTATGTTTATGGAGTTTCTTGTGCGTTCTTCTCCATAACAATCTACTTTCCGAATGCACGGTAGAATCTTTTTTTTTATTTTTTTTTATTACTTTTAAAATTTTTTTTATTACTTTTCATTTTTAATTTTAATTTATGTGACGTTCAAAAGTGCCGTTTATTGGCCTAATTGAATAAATATATTTGACTTTGACTTTGGTGCCAGTCAAATCAGACCAGGAGGGCCTCCTGGTCTCTTTTTCCTTCTTCTCTTACTCATAGTGGCAATGTAATTTTGACACGTCAGAATAAGGCCCCAGCTTCCTAAACGCTGGCTTAATGTGTAGATGATAACAGACACCAGAGGAAAATCTCCACCTACACCATGGCTCTTTATAACTGGCTAAATTACCTACAATTTACCACTGCCTACTGGAAATAGATGACAGCCCCTCGCTTTAGTTTATGGCTTCAAAACCAAGGCAGCCAGTCTCAAAAGCCATGCACACAAAACTAACCCAACCTACTCAGGACGTCAGAAAAAGTTAAAACATATTACAGAATCTATCAACATTCTAATCGCAAATAGCCATAAACGGGCGATGACGGCATTCTCCTTTAAAGGCTTGATGCAACTGTCCCACTAAACAGGTGATTGTTTACTAAAGTCATGCTTTACTTACCTATCTCGGCTCGGATAGCCGCCATTTTGTAACGTTGATGAAATCAAGACATATTGCGCGCGAAAAGTTTGACATTCGTGCGTGAGTGATGGGCAGGTGTCGATCTCGTGTCCTGATCTTTATCGATAAGAATGCCAATCAAAAGTAAGAGTAGTGAGCTAGAGAAGTACCTAGGTGTAATTATGTAATGCTTTTTTTTTCCTTTATTTATCAATTAAACAACAGAGTACAGGATTATAAGTATTAAATAGCAACCAAAAACCACTAAGGTTTAAACTGGTGCTATCATGAGTCTATCAATGTGTTTATGTAAGTTATGTGCTATATGTAAAAAAAAACGCTAAAAGCACACTACATACTATCATTACAGCAATTAAAGCGATTTAGAAAGATTACCGAAATAAGATTGATTTACCAATTGGACCATTTACTTCACATTGTTCTTCTAGTGTCAGTTACTAAAACTGTCAAACGAACAAATTTGAATTTGCCTTATGTTCACAGTTGATCGTAAACTTTTGAGAGATGAATTTATCACCTCGAACAAAGTTACATCCCTAGTAATTGGTACTCCAATGACGAGTAAAAATCGCTTGTATTATAAAAAACTGTAATTAATTTTAATCGCCTTTAAATTGAGTAACATCTTCTAAGACTATATTTAACTTTCAAGGTTTTAAAAAGCTTTAATTATAACTTAAGAGGATTAAGTATCGCTTGAACTTTCAGTAACAATGTAAGGTTATTTACGGCAAAAGCATTAAATATTCTTATCATGCTCCTGAAAACTTTCAACGTTTTAGATACCCACAGACTTTGGAACATCGAGAGGCCTCGACGGTCACTGCTAGAGACAATATTGTCAAAACTTTTCATACAAACCAAGCTTAGTGCTTGGAGCCACCGTAAGAATTCTTATTGTTGCTATGGCAGCCGAAACCCGTGCTCAACACGCGGCGTATAGGTAGGATAGGATAGGATAGATGGACCTCTTTTCCGCACTTTGACTTCCATTTGGTCCGTTGTGGACGTAGGCCTCCTCTCTGTGAGAGGGAATGGGTTGTAATGTCGTAATCTACCACGCGGGCCTCGTGCGCATTGATGGATGTCACCTGTCTTCGAATTTTTGGTTCTAAGACATGCCTGATAGCGGTTTCCCCGCTATGTTTTCCTTCAGCTTTTTGAGAGCAGTGGTGATGAAATAATGTACAGAAAGTAAAGCACCTGCCTGGGTTCTAACCCACGACCTACAAATTTTATTATATTATTATTACTTTATTTCTTTCTAGACACTGTGTCTTCGTCTATCATCTAACTTTACTGTCGCAGTTCTGCTGGAAGAAATGGCTTCTGAATTAAGCAGTACCTTTGTGCTCTTCTATCTGTTTTCTTTCTTTTCTCTGTTAAGTGTCTGTGTGTGCATAAATAAATATTAAAATTGATTTAGCGGTTTAGAAGTGAAAATGTAACAAACAGACTGACAGTTACTTGCACATTTATAATACTAGCTTCTGCCAGTGGCTTCGCCAGCGTGAAAGTCGAAAGTTGTCCCATAGGAACCGTACATTTTTTCGGGATAAAAATGTAGCCTATGTGTTATTCTAGACTATAATCTTTCTCTGTGCCAACTTTCATACAGATCCGTTCAGCCGTTCTGGCGTTATTGTGTAACAAACATACATCCATCCAAACTTTTGCCTTTATAATATTAGTGTGATTAATATACATATTTATAATTTTAGTTAAGTATGGATAGCGTCTCTTGTTGCTTGTACGGTATTCTGTGCTCTGTGGTTGTAATAACAATAACAATTTTAGTAGGAAATTGCTTCGAAAATAGAATAAAATATGGTTTTGACAGGGGTAACAGGATCAAAAGCTTACCTTTGTTGATTTATGTCACTATAAATATTTTCTTATTTCTTGGTGTCGTACATAGTAGTACAATTTACTTTAACATTGTGTTACTTTTTTTTCGTTATTTAGAGCTGGATTCCACCAAAGTGAACTGGAGAAGAGATATATAAAATAGATAAAATGTTAGAATAGAATAGAAAACATTTATTCGACACAGACATAACACAAAAGCAACAATCACAAAGTAGCAGAAAACAGACAAAGTAATAGTAAAAAAACCGGTCAAGTGCGAGTCGAACTCGCGCACCAAAGGGTTCCGTACCACTATCGCAAAAAACGGTTATAAAATCAGTTTTGTTGTATGGGAGCCCCACTTAAATATTTATTTTATAATATTTTTAGTATTTGTTATTATAGTGGCAATAGAAATACATTATCAGTGTAAATTTCAACTGTCTAGCTATCACGGTTCATGAGATACAGCCTGGTGACAGTCAGACAGACAGACAGTCCCGTTTTTTTCCCTTTGGGTACGGAACTATAAAAAGTAACAGAAAACAGACAAAGTAATAGTAAAAAAGTACAAACAAGGTTTAAGAATTGCTACGGGCGTGCCCATACCGAAAGGGTTACCAACTCAGCGTAACATAAAACAGCATAGTATTATTTTAAGTCTCCACTACGTTCCAACGCAGCTCATACACTCTAGATTAGAAGGTGATTTTCGGGTCATAAACTCTCCTCACTTTTAGTGGAAAACGCCCCATGGTCACCTCAATGCTTTATTTTTAAAATTCCCTGAGCTTACTACAAAAGTAGCAGCAGATTTTTTATTCAAATTCTCTATAGAAAATAATAACATGAAAATGTGCTAAGGAATCGCTTAACAGTGTCAAGATTCTTATTAGTAAAGATGCTAGTACTTACCTCATTATATTTACAAGCGTCATTAATGAAAACCAAATAGTAAATCAATCGTTCAGATTAGAACACACTATGGACACACTTGTATTGATACAACTTTGAACATTGCAGCAATCTACCAGTACCACTTGAGTCAAATATTGCAATGTATACATATACAATTGCGTTCAATGCTCAAAAGAGGTGTGTACGTGCTGTGTTTGGTCTGAAAAAGACTGATAGTTGTAGGCCATTATTTAATAAATATAAATTTCTTACTTTGCCTTGTATGTACATCTACGAGACAGCAGTATTCGCAAAATCAAACTTGCATCTGTTTCAAACACTGAAATCGAAACGTCGCAATATGTGCTATTCCACACAAGACTGCATTATACTCAAAGAGCTTTTTAGGAATGGCACCCAAGTTATATAATAAGTTGCCCATTTCATTAAGAGATCTTGACAGCATAAACCACTTTAAAAAAGCACTTCTTGATCTATTTTGCGAGAAAGCTTACTATACAGTCAATTGGTCCTGGAAGACAAATTGTAATCTTATGACATTTTATTCATTAATTTTGAATGTTTTATTATTTCTTACCAATTATTAATTAAAAATTATAATTAGAATATTTGTACGCCGTTGACGCCAAGACATAGCGTTCATTTATTTCAATGAGTATCTGGAAGACACATTGTAATCTTATGACAATTTATTTATTAATTTTGAATGTTTTATTCGTCATATTGATATATTTCTTCAAAAATTGGGCAAAGTTTTACATAAATTAAATATAAAAAGATCACATAAACACTTAATTATAGGAGGAGACTTTAACATAAACGTGAACAATAAAAATAAACAGACTCTGGAGTTTTTGAACTTTATGAAAACATATAACCTGCAACAAATAATCCGCGAACCAACACGAGTAACCAAGACAACATCTACTTGCATTGACCTACTTTTTACAAACTACCCACCACTCATAAACAAAGCAATTGTTAAAGATTATGGATTATCGGACCATAAAGCAATAAATGTTCAGTTAAACGTAGACTATTTATCCAATAACAATAGTAAAACTTGGTACACCGAAAAAAGATTATTCACAAAAAATAACGTCGAATGTTTTAAAAACTCAATAAAATCCAAAAATTGGGAAGCTATACTAAATAAAAATAATAGTGTACATACAAATTACGAAATCTTCATTACAATAATTAAACACAATCTAAATACATTTATTCCATTACAAAAAATAAGAATAAAATCTAAACCAAAAAAAGGATGGCTTACTAAAGGTCTCAAGAAATCATGCGAACACAAAAGAGTGTTAAGAACTATTTTTAATGAAACCAAAAGTGGTGTTATTAAAAAGCACTATAAATTATTTAGTAAAATCTTAAAATCGACTATTAGAAAATCAAAAAAACTAACATATATTAAACAAATGCAAGAATCTGACAATAAGGTAAAGACAATGTGGAATATAATTAACACAAAAACAGGGAAGGCAAAAATAAATAGACGTGAAAATATATCACTGAAGATAGAAAATGAAGAAGTAAAATGCCCATTAAATGTATCAAACAGATTTAACGAATTCTTTGCGACGGTAGGGCAAAATCCAACAACTAACTCGACCAATAACATTGGAAAACCCGTGGTCAACCCCTCTACTTGTTCAATGTATTTACGCCCGGTGGACCAAAAAGAGATAGTTAATATAATAAGGTCAACTAAAAACAAACATAGCTGCGGTATCGATGACATTCCACCAATATTATTAAAACAATGCGCAATAGAACTCTCCATTCCTTTAATGTTTTTGATCAATCAAAGCTTCCAAGACGGCCAATTTCCAGACGCACTTAAAGTAGCTTTAGTAAAACCAATACATAAAAAAGGTGACAAGCATATCCCAAGCAACTATAGACCCATAGCACTGCTACCAACCTTTTCCAAAATATTTGAAAAAGCTATGTGCAATCAGCTTTATATGTTCTTGGAAAGGTTTAATATTCTTGACGACGCACAAAATGGATTTAGAAAATGTAGATCAACAACATTAGCAGTATATAAATATGTTCAACAAGCTCTACAACATATAAACGACAAACAATACGTAATTGGGCTACTACTAGACATGACAAAAGCATACGACAAGGTCCTTTATGACATTTTACTTACAAAATTATATGGTTGCGGCGTACGTGGACCAGCATATTTGTGGTTCAAATCATATTTACATAATAGGACACAAATAGTACAAATTGAAAATTACGACCATGGAAAACATGAGATCAAAAACATTAGATCACAAGAAAAACAAATTACTTGCTCAATCCCACAAGGAAGTGTATTAGGATGCCCACTGTTTTTAATCTATATTAATGACCTTCCTAAAATATTAGACAAAGAAAACGTTTTACCCGTATTATTTGCAGACGATATTTCAATATTAATTAAGTGTGAAAATATAAATAACCCTAGTCTACAAATACAAGACACCCTCCAGACTGTAGATACTTGGCTCCAGATCCACAACTTGGAAATTAATAATAATAAAACTAAAATAATACAATTCAGATCATACAAAAAACCACCACTCAATCTAAAAACAACATTTAGAAACACTAAAATAGAAGAAGTTAATACATTTAGCCTACTTGGTATAAATATTGACACACATATTAACTGGAAATCACACATCGAACATATAAAAACAAAGCTATCAAGATTCTCTTACGCTCTTCTTCAAATTAAACAAAGCACTAACACACAAACAGCTATGGCTGCTTACTACGCATACGCCTACTCATGGCTGCGATATGGCATCATGCTATGGGGAAATAGTGTTAACGTTAATGATCTATTCATAATGCAAAAGAAGTGTATAAGAATTCTAGCCCAAATAGATAGCACGGAGAGCTGCAAACCATACTTTATAAAGTATCTGATCCTAACTCTCCCGTCAATATACATACTTGACATTTGCGTGTTTGTTTTTAAAAATATCGATAAGTTCACTAAAGTAGAAGATACGCACAACGTCAACACACGCCACAAAAAGAGGTTATGCGCTCCATCCTCAAGAATTAAAATGTTAAGTGATAGCCCATATTATATGGCAATAAAAATATATAATAAGTTGCCCAACACGTTTAAAACTGAAAAATCAGTAACAATATTCCAAAAAAGGCTAAAATTATACCTTATCCAAAAATGCTTCTACTCAGTGAAAGAATATTTAGAGTCCAGCTTAAAATAAAGATTTTATCTTTAGTGGCGATCTGACCTATACAAACAATCAAATTTACTCTATCCTATTTAACTTCATACGAAATTATAATTTGTACTACCTGAAAAGGATGACATTGATATTGTATAATTGTATTAAATTCATTATTATTGACATTGAATTTTGACATAACTATATTTTCATCAATTTAATTATATTAATGTAAAATATTATAATTCAGTAATGATAATGTTGATAATGTTTAATGCATGTAATTTAGAATGATAAGCACAGCACAATGATAATTGCAATGCTTGTAAAAGGCTGCTAAGTCATAAGTACTAACATAATATAACACCAATATGATACACTTAGTTCGCAATAAACGTTTTGACTTTGACTTTGACATGTCTGTTTATCGTTTACGCCATTTCTTGATATAACATCACGCCGCTACGCAAAGGTGTACACCTATATGTACAGTTTACCCTGGTACACTTTTATTTCACCGGTTATGTTATTTTTTTGTTATTCGGATAGTTTTTAAATACTTATTCCTTGGCATAAGTCTGACCCTATAGTCAGCCACAATCCTTATATTGTGTAAGTTATCTTTTTTGAACGATTTGTCATGTGGCAACGCTTCCGAATTTCTAAGACATCTACTTCATTCGTACCAATGTTCTCAAGTCTTAGCCTCCGTGGTGTGGCACGTCCTTAACTCATTTTTTGAGGGTCATCGCTGCATGTCTTCTTCTGCCGTATATTTGCCATAATCTTAATAGTCATCACCTTTCGCTCAATATAATATAAGGCGATGACTATTAAGATCGTTTCTTTGGTCTTTCTCTACCCTTGAAACCATGCTCTCAGCATCAGCTACTATTGCAATTATTATTCGACGTTGCTCTCAAAATAAAATGATATATTGCACCACTATTAACAATGTGGTATTTAACTCAATTAAGAAGCAAATTAATGCGTTTTGTTTAAGGTATAGAATAGATTCAGATCGTTATTTTAAACAATAAATATTTACCAGTGTTGCATCAACTAGATGCAATACTTTGAATCGTTGTCTATTAACATCTTTAATTGGTAAAAACCACAATGAGAACCAAATTAATGCAATTCCAAGAGATATTGTTATTTTAATCGAGCCACTACAAACTTATGCAACACTTTTAATCAGCGTTTATCATTATCTTTAATTTGACCACAATTTGACCTCTTAAACCTTGCACACAAACAGACAAACCGCTCTCTTATTACCATACTTCGTGAACCGTAGAAATTCACTTTGATTGTATCCAAATTGCATCACCACTCATCTCAAATTCGCTTTCTTTACCGGAAAGGATTTGTATTCATTCTCCATTCGGGTTGAGATCAAATCTTGAATGCACCTTTCACTGTTCGTGCCCACACTTAGTGTTGGTTCAAGTAGTTAGTCACTTATCCTTCGCCATTCAATATATCTGAGGTCACGACTATTAGGCCTTACAAAGTATCTTTTATTTATCTACACCAACCAAAATTCTAAAAGTGTCTGGTTTGTCTGTTACGTGTATGTTAATGGAATTTGGCAAAGATTTAGCAGAAACGTTTAGAATATACATATGCCTATTTCTAGGAAAATTCTAAAAAGAGCATTCATGTTTGTATGTTTGGCTTTACGATAAAACCAGTTGTCAGATTTTAAATATACCCAGAGATTAAATACGGTCTGGGATAAGACTTCTGATACTTCTTATACGAGTCTAAAATGTGGTTCTACTAGGATAAAATTTAACCTGCAAGCAACCACTAGCAACTAAACATTTCTATAGAAATAAACATCGAAAGAAAGAAAGAAAGAAAGAAAAATATTTATTTGTGACCCGCACAGGAGACACGAGAAATAAGCATAAAATTAAACAATAATAAAATATAAACCCCGTGCGAGACCAAAAAGGCTCCTATCTCAGCATGTGCAGCGATAACCAAAAAAGGTAATAACGCTGCGCTGATATTCTGATAGGGCCCACTGTTGATGCCACGGACACACTTACGGAAACGGGACTTATATAATAAAAAATAAAATAGAAGAATATATAAAAAAAAACAAAATAGAAAAAAAAAAAACTTAAAGTGGGTCAAAGTATGTGCAAGTATAATACAAATATATAAATAAAACATATTAAATATAGGTAGACCTAGAAACCGTCATATACCATCTTTACCGTGGCAATACTCAATGATCATTTGTCGAAACATAGACAAACGACAGAGCGCGCGTAGCAAAGAGTGAGTAAAGTAAAGTAGGACCTAAGAAACTAAAAAAGATTAAGACATTTGATATCCACTGTACGTACGCACTGGATCCCAGAAAGTGGGAACGTTACAGCAAAGTTTAACAACTGTGGTATTAACCACAACCATATTTAACCGATCAGCCATTACGCTGATATGGGCTATGGTAAAAATATGAAGTAATACATTTCGTAAAAAGAATAAATTAATGGTTTAGGCTGTAACCTTGTGTATTGTATATTTGACATACAAATTGTATGGAATTGAATGAAAAGCTAAAAGGGTTGTACGTCAAAGGTCTTGTCATGGTTAAATGATAAATGTGCTTGTGACTACAGCGAAGTAAATGGGATCTTCTTTAAAATAAGATGGAAATCAAGTACACGGAATAATGATTTTCCTGCAAAAATATTTATCAGATGATACCGGTATCAAATTTTCATTCATATATTTCTCAGACCGCCTTTGTACCTATATATATATAGAATAAGATTAAGTAGATTAATCTCTAAATAGGTTACAACAAAGTCGCTGTCTACTTGTATGTTTCATCGCTTACTTTAAGCCATACAAAGGACTTTGAAACGGTTTACAGCTGTTACTCTAATAAGCGAGGAAGGTTTGTCCCATGCGCAGCTGGGGTGAGTTACTAGTAACTTCAATCATTCTGCCTAGTCTTTTCCCAACTATATTGGGGTCGAATTCCAGTCTTACTGGATTTAGCTGAGTACCAGTGTTTTACATGGAGCGAGTGCCTGTCTGACCTCCACAAACCAGTAACTGGGTAACACGGTACCCCTTGGCAAGACTGTTGTCAGATCTCTAGCTTCTGACTATTCGTAACGACTGTCAAAGATCTTCAAATGTCAGCCGGGATCGACCAGTGCAGCTGTTATTATTTAGCCACGAGCTCCTCCCACTAGTCACTAGTAACTTAACTAATTTAATAAAGAGGTAAATTTTACGGTCATTTATATTTTTGCAAAGGGTTATCTCAGGATCTGGAATTACTTTTCTTATTTTTTTTATTATTGATAGGCTCGCACTTGACCACTATCTGATCTTATTGCGTAAATTATTTCACGGGTAGAAAGCTTACTTTCGCTGAGCCTACTTTTTATTTCGGTTCCTGCGGGATAGGCTTTCTTCTATAGGGCGAAGCCAAGAGGAAAAGCTAGTTTTGCAACAATTAATAATAATAATATTTATTATAAATAATTGTTAATAATATAATTTAAATAAATAATAAATATTTTTTTTAGATAATATTTAAAATATAAAGTATAAGTGAAAGTAATGAATAAATGAAAAAAAAATAATAAATGTATATTGGACTGGTACAAAAAAAAGCTATGTTACAATTATGGTGTACAATAAAGTATATCCTAACCTACATAACTACTAACAAAGTTCAATTAATAAAATTAAACTAAACAAAATCAGATTATCCAAAAAGTTTTAGTATTTGATAAAGGTTGTTCTAAAACCGGAAACTCCCACATCAACTAATGATAATAATGTAGTTAATCAAAATAACTGAAATTTTCAATTTCGTTGTTAGGTAAATCATAATTAAATGAACACATTACTAAATCATTATTTAATTAATTCAATAAACCATCCAATTACTTAAACAAACTAATAATTTGACCTATCGAAATATTGTACATTCAATAGAAGACCTTAGCCTTAGGCCTTCTTCAAGACTTGACACTTGACATAACTTTGACACTTAAAACTGCCAAATTGACAGCATTGACACCTTCTTGCTTCACACACCTCTATAAAAGCATAACGAATATCTTTATAAGGCGTTTATTAAGAGGTGATCCACAGAGTTCTGGCTCGGCCACGGCTAGAGTCGCAGAATTCTTCTGACTAGAATTATGGCCGCAGATGGTTGTGCTCAGCGCTACTCGTACGAATACTAGCTTTTGCTTGCGGTTTTATCCGCATTAAATGTCTCTACCAAACTTCGCAGGATCACTCGCTGGGCCAATCTAAAGATTGCCTGACAATTTCATCAAAATCACTGCGGTCATTTTGGAGTCCATAGGGAACATACATACAAACATTGATTTTTATAGATATCATCATCATCAGCCTTTTAATTTTACAACTGCAGGGATACAGTCCTCCACTCTGTGAGAGAAGGAATTGGCTGTAATCCACCACGCGGGCCCAGTGCGAGTTGGGTGGATGTAACATTTCTTCGAATTTTTTGTTCTAAGACATGCCGGTTTCCACATGAAACCGTTTTCTGTATTTATAAAAACTTTTTAACAAAAAATCAAACCGACTTCAGAACAAAAAACTACAAAGCAAAAAATAAATTTCTTTTCCGAAGTCGGTGCCTGGTGGGGAAAGGGATAAAACTCAGATAGAAAAATATTTTAATTATTGTAATTCAAAACTCAGAGAGCTAGACTTTCCATTGGACTTTGTAAATTGTGCGGATACGTTATGTGATAATCAGGAGCATAAGTTGATATTAAACGAAATGTACCATAACATTGTTTGTATATTATCTAGGGGCGCGGAACTAAGTTATAGTGTACCTAAACGGAAGTTCAATACATATGTACCTGGCTGGAACAAATATGTGAGTGGTGCCCACAGGGAGGCTCGACTTTGTTTTCAGATGTGGCTATTACAGGGTAAACCTAAATCCGGACATTTTTATAATAAAATGTGTAAGACTAGAAAAATATTTAAATCAAGATTAAAATACTGTCAAAACAATGAAGATCAAATAAAAATGGACATTATTGCAAAACATCACACTGATAAAAAATTCAATAAATTTTGGAAGTCAACTAACAAATTAAATCCGGGGTCGAGCCTTCCGGTGAGTGTAGGTGACGCTCATGAACCGTGCGACATTGCTGGCCTCTTCCAGCGCCATTTCAAGGTGGAGTCGCCGCTTGGGCCGACGCGACGGCGCAGGTGCTTGGTGCTGAGTGTCAGCATGGAGACGTTAGTATCAGCTTTAAAGCCAAAGATATAGCTGTCATTATTAAGAATATGGTTAGAGGTAAGTCTCCAGGTCACGATGACCTTAGCATCGAGCACTTGAAGCACGCTGGTGTGCATCTACCAAGGGTACTAGCAATGTTGTTTAATCTGTGCATCAGCCATAATTACTTACCTGATGATCTAATGTACACGGTGGTAGTTCCGATTGTAAAAAATAAAACCGGTGATGTGTCGGATGTATCTAACTATAGGCCTATCTCACTCGCTACTGTCATAGCCAAGGTGCTGGACAGGCTGCTTGACAGACAGCTGGAGAAGCACCTTCATTTCGTCGACTGAGACGGCTATCCTCTGTCTCAAGCAGACTGTACAGTACTACACGGCTAGAAATACTCCTGTGTACGCTTGTTACCTAGACCTCTCGAAAGCGTTTGACTTAGTTAATTATGACATGCTGTGGCACAAGCTGCACAGTGAGACACGGGTGCCGAGTGAGATAGTGTCGATATTTAGGTATTGGTACAGTCACCAGCGGAACAGTGTGAAATGGGCAGGAGAATATTCCAACGTGTACGGGTTGGATTGCGGTGTGAGGCAGAGGGGGGTGACCTCGCCACGCTTGTTCAACCTGTACATGAACCAGCTGATTGGCGAGCTCAGCAGTGCTAATGCGGGTTGCTCAATAGGCGGAGTGCCTATTAACAACATCAGCTACGCGGATGATATGGTGCTGCTGAGCCCGTCAGTTGGGGGGTTGCGGAAACTCCTGCGTATTTGTGAGACATATGCTGGGGCTCATGGGCTCAGGTACAACCCTAAGAAGAGTGAGTACATGATTTTCAAATCTGGTGCTAAATGTTTCTCTTTTATACCTCCGATCACTCTTTGCGGTGTTAGTCTGAAGAGGGTTAACCATTTTAAGTACCTGGGCCACTGGGTCACAGATAACTTGTCTGACAATGAGGATATCGAGCGGGAACGTAGGGCGCTGTCGGTGCGCTGTAACATGTTGGCACGTAGATTTTCACGCTGTACTGTACAAGTTAAAGTGACCTTATTTAAAGCTTACTGTCAGTCTTTTTATACGTGCAGCCTATGGGCCAACTATGTGCAGCGAGTATACAGTGCTATGCGTGTACAGTATAACAATGCGTTTAGGGTACTGTTGGGGCTGCCGCGGTTTTGCAGCGCTTCTACGATGTTCGCACAGGCGCAAACCGATGACTTTTATGCTATTATTAGGAAGCGAAGCGCCTCGCTGCTAAGTCGCTTCCGACGCAGCTCTGAGAGCGGGGGCACACGATGCGTTGCGGCGGCGGTACGGCGCCGGAGCGGTGTCGCTGCGTCGTCTTACATAGAAATATCTGTGGCATGTCACACGATGCGCTCCGTCGCCGCACCGGACTTGCAACCACCAAGACGAGGCGGGGAGGGGTGAATGCGTTGCGACGTCGGAGCGGCACCGCTCAGTTGTTTTGCGTCACAAGGAAGGACACACGGCTACGGCGCCGCTGCGACATAACAACGTTACGGCGCCGCACCGCTCGTGTGCCCACTGACACGGTGAAATCTTTGCGGTGCGGCGCCGCAACGCATCGTGTGCCCCCGCTCTAACAGTATCCTGAGCGTATTGTCCGAGCGCTGGGACTCGGTGTTTTTGGAAAGGTGGATGCACCTGCATGCCAGTTCGTCACCATTTATTAAGTGACATTTGTTTTATAATTATGATTATTTTATTAAATGAATTATTAAATATTAAATGCTATTAAATGAATTTTAACTACTTTTCAATAAATTTTAAATTTTTCATGCAATGTTATTAATGTGTTAATTATTGTTTATTCAATGTAATTTGTAGTGTGTTTGTATATGGGAAAAACTTCCTGAAATAAATGTTTTTTTTTTTTTTTTTTTTATACCCATTTTTTTCCGTTTTTCGATACCGACTTCGTAAAAGAAATTTATTTTTTGCTTTGTAGTTTTTGTTCTGGAAGTCGGTTTGATTTTTCGTTAAAAAGTTTTTATTTTTCTCTTTTTAGTTTTGGTAGGTACCTCCAATGAACATGATTATCATTTATAGCCAAAGTAAATCTCATGGCGATTCCAATAAGCCTAAACTCGACTAGGATACATTGGTTTATTTAAGGTTTCCAGTGCCTACCTTCCGGCTTCATCATCAGATCAGTTGGATGGTGCCATTTTCATCAGTATCATTTATTTATTAGTATTTGCTGCATTATAGTCGGTTAACTATTCGAGTTATCTTATGCCCGTGACCTACTTAGCATTTAGAAGTTCCAGTGGCCATCTGTGGTCTTCTTAATCAGTTCCACTTCACCAAATGATACTTTCTGAGTGCAAATGATTGCATTGTTGATGAAAATACCAAAATCGCTATATGTATGCCTATAAGATTTGAGGAGTTCCCTCGATTTCCCTAGGAGTCCATCATCAGATCCTGACCTGATGACTATGGAACCAACTAGGAAGTATACCCTTTCAAACAAAAGAAGAATTTTTGAAATCGGTCCAAGCGTCTTGTGTAATCGGGGAACATACATAAAAATAAAAAAAAGGATTCCGACGAATTGAGATCCTCCTCCTTTTTTTGAAGTCGGTTAAAAAGATATAGAATATTGGTAATGCCTTCTCTAGTCACTGCCGATTCGGTACTCTGTGGGATGGACTTACCATCTCTTGCACATATGGTAGGTACTTACAATTGGTAACTTTTTGATAGTTATTGCGTAAGTCTGAGTATGTTGTAGCTACTGTGGTAATGATAAGTGTAGTTGCGATGGTGTGTTCATGGAAATTGTGAATTAACAACCTTACTTTATAAATAGCGATAATTTTATTAATACACCGATACGACCAATTCGCACCGACGATGTAGGTTCTGATGTTTTTATAAGTGCCCATTTTGCTTTATTAGAATTTTAATGTTATTGGTTTTCTGAGCAAACATTCCAATGCATGCTAAAAAATATATTATAATAAAAATACATGTCTTATTATAACTAAAAAATTAAAAATATACAAACGGAGTTCCTTGCCTATTTTTTTATAAATTTGTTATTTAAATTCACATGATCAATAATCATAATTTTTAGGATGCTGCTTCAGAACAAGTGCTCAAAACGCCTTCCAATTATATCGCTAGAATTCGAATTAACCGGAGTCAAACCCCCGCTGAATCGTATATTCCTGACCTTACAATCACACATTTCGGTCAATACTATCTTCGAAACATCTAGGTCTCAAGTTTGCACCTTCACTTACTAATGAGAATGACCTAAAATTGCAGTGTAAATACTTAAAAAAAAGTATTTTCAAGGTATATTTTCAAAAAATCACATCCTTCCAAAGAACGCTAACAAGTCAATATAAGATGCATTTAGATGCGTTTCAAACACTTCGCATGGGAGTCAGATATTTCACACATTCTATCAACTTGGTTTAAATAACAAGACAGAAGTATAAAGAAGGTCCACTCATTTAATTTATGACGTGTGTGCTGTTTAACGTCAACTGTTAAAAAAATCAACAAAACAAATCATTTCAGCCGAAAGACTTCCACAGCCGAAAATAGGCTTCCCTCAAGTATCAACCACGGGACAGAATATGTATTCCGTTTATTTTGGTTTAGTTTACAGCGATCTCGGTGTACAAATTAATGTATTTAGTTGAACTTGTGATATAGGAGCCCCAACATCTACAACTCAAGCAAGTTCACGAGTAAATTATTTAAACCTAAATTAACAGTTTACGTAGTTTAAAACAGTAAATACGAAAATTACAGATCAATGCACTAAACGGATAAGAGATTTTTCACCCTCTCATAAATATTATTATCATTTCTATTGAAACACGGTTACTACTGGACATAGACCTTCCCCAAACGTCGTCATATCAACCGATCTTATGCTTTTTGAAGCCAGCGGACTTTTGCTCCAGGTCATCATCGGTCTACCTTTTGGAAAGCTTTCTAACGCTGCGACTTCCAGTACTCCTTCTGCTTCTTCTAAAATCCAATTTGTTTCCATTCAGTCTGATCGCCCTGCACTCTGTACCTTTATTAGTTAAGAATTGATTTTGTATAGCGCAAAATATAAGCAATTCTTGAAACCCAAACGAAGTAAGCCTTCTGTCCTCATATCTTTTGCCTCGTTTACTACGCAATCCTGCAATTGCAGTGGAGAGCGCCCCACGATTATCTACTCGCGCAAGTTGGCACACTGGACGGTGAGAAAAAAATAACTGGGTGACGTAACATTCGGTTTAGTTCGGCATTATTCGGCAATGATCGATGGCTGTCTTATTGTGTGGCCTTTAGTTTTCTATGGCAGTGTTACAAGTGATGTAGGTGTTATATTAATTGATAATGCGTTTGATATTTGGAGTTGTCTGTTCGAAGATGTGTAGGTTGCATAAACATTTTCTTTTTATCTTTAACACTGATAAAATTCGGATGGATGAGCTCTTTCTCTGCGGTCCTTGGTTTCTTGGTCTGCGGGCAAATCCGACACTTTCAGAAAAAAAAAAAAAAACATCTTTATCATCATAATTCTCTTGCCCTTATCCTAAGTTATAGAGTAGGCGCAGCATTTCTTCATCTTCCATGCAGTTGTCATCTCAGTAGATAGTCAATATATTCTCCCTCTTTTAAGTTTAGGTATGTTTTGAATCTGCATCGTTTTTTTTTTGGTACTAATATGGCATCAATTAATAACACTGGCCAGGAATTACTGGTCAATTCAAAATGAAGAAATCGATGGAAAATCTGTTCTGTATCTGTTCTAGCCTGTCTTTTATTTTCTTGTCACTTCTTGATATCTTTTTAATCTCAACCTTCATGATCATGACTTTACTTTTTTCAGCTTTCTCAAAACCAAGCCTTTCTTTTTTTAAATACCGAGTGAAGTTTCACTAAATGTCAACGTCAAGCGTAGGAGTGACATTTGTTGATCACAAGTAGCTTAAGTATTCAGTTTGCGGTACAAAACTTATCTCCAAAGATGTGTGGTGAATATTTTTGGCCAAAAGTATATCCGCTATAAGAGATTTTGTGAATCAGTAAACTTTGAAACGGATGCTGATTTTTTTTTGGTTAGTCGCCAAATTGGTAGAAATTCAAAATGCAATAAGGCCATGATTGTCTTTAAAATTCTCAATCGTCATCGTGTGTTGAATGCAGCCAATATACGTCTACTGCTGGATAGTATGTTTTAGGCCTATCCCAAGTGTGGTCAAATCAACCAGTCCTGTGTTTCTCGCATCCAACGGACACCTGCGGCCCGGATCCTGAAAACAATAGATCCCGTTCAGATATAGAAAAAAAAACTTTGTACAAAAAATGCAACCGACTCCCGGTGTTCTTGATTCGTTTCTTTGTTTTTTTGACACAGACTTCAGAAATTAAAGTTATTTTTCACTTTGTGGTGTTTTTATTTGCAAGTCGGTTGTATTTTTTGTAAAAAGTTTTTTTTTTTTTTCACTTTTTAGTTGTGGTACATAATGGACCAGTTATATAGGCTAGGTACCAATAATGCCCAAATTGAAGCCAGAATAGATTAACCCAATAAAGAAAGAAAAGAAAGAAAGTAAAGAAATAAATCGTTTATTTGCTCCAGGCACGACGCATACCAAAAAAAATAACAAAAAAATCTTAAATACAATCATCAAAAACTATAACATGAAACTTAAAAAAAATGGTGGAATAGGAGTATACCAAGGTGAACCGTTTACACCTGCTTACCCCTTTAGTGCGTACTAGTGTGATGTTATGTTATGAAATGGTGTAAACAATAAACAGAAATGCGATGCAGCTATCCCGAGTGATTTGCCGTCATTTATTGAAGAGTTCTAATGTATATCTCCGTGAAGAAATCTTAATAAACATTAAATGAGACCACATGACAAGCACCAGCTTTCAAATGAAAAATAATAATAATAGAAATCGGTTCACCCAGTAACAAGTTCTGAGGTAACACACATAAAAAATGCAGTCGAATTGATAACCTCTTCCTTTTTGGGAAGTCGGTTAAAAATAATTGCCGTATGCCGCAATTATTTTACGCATAACTCTCCGTAGGTATACATTTTTTTTTTCAATTTCTTTTTCTTTTTTCGAACATAAATATACTTAGTCCATTTATGCCAACACTATTTTTAACGACCGCCATGAATAGCAACCCTGAAACTAAAAATACAAAAACTAACCTTGCTCACGCGCAAAAATTTAAAAAGCTAGCGATTGCATGTTTGCTTTGAACCCTCGAGACTCTGCAGAAACCTTGGCCCTGACCGAAACGACGTAACAGTGACAACAGAATCGAATGCGAATAAGTTACTTTTACTTTATTGATGTAAGGTGTAAATTGCAATGACGACGGGCTGTCGTGAAATGTTGTGCTAATATCTTCGAAATTAGCAAGTTTTATTTTGGAAACGTATAGTAAGAGGTAGCGGACAGAAACTAGGTATGTTGTAAAAGGATGTTGTTGAATTTTATGATTCTGCAATAAAAAATATTTGACTTGTTATGGCGCTACAAACTAACTAGTTTTATAATATCAATACTTCTATACTATAATATTATAAAGAGGTAAATTTTGTGAGTTTGTGTGGTTGTAGCGGGTAATCTCTGGATCTACTGAATCGATTTAGATGAAATTTGCCACGGAGATAGTTTCGAGACCCTGGGAAGGACATTGGATAGTTTGTATTCCCTTGGGATGATAAAACAGTTTTTATGGAGGAAAGCCGCGGGCAGAAGCTAGTTGCTTATAATTATAAAGAAGTGTCTGTTGTTTGTAAGTTGGTAATTACTGGAATCTGGAATCACTGATCCGATTATATGAAAACTATATTAGTGATACAAAGCTGCGCTAAAGCGACGTTATTTGTGGGGAAATCCTTATGGATACCTTTCGTTTAGGCAATGTCGGACTCCAACCGGTTAAAACTCCACAGTTCCTACGGCTACCGTGGTCAGCAATACCAGTAAATTCGCGTGCATCCCCGACTGGTATCATCCCGACGAGCCCAGCGGGCCCCATCACAAGTCATAAGCCGACCCGAAAAAAATGCAGGATTCCTGAG
This sequence comes from Orthosia gothica, assembly GCA_949775005.1. NCBI lineage: Eukaryota > Metazoa > Arthropoda > Insecta > Lepidoptera > Noctuidae > Orthosia > Orthosia gothica. Next base: position 8,989,150 of record OX459050.1, read on the forward strand.
GAAGGGCTGTTCCGGCGGTTCCACAGGAGCGAAGGAAACACTATATCAAAATTACTGAATAGCTGTCACTATTCGATGACGATTTAGCAGTTCATTGAATAACAAATAGAAAAGAAATTCGTTCACATAAAAATGAAAGTGCAGTACCAAAACGAAAGTAGTGACAACGCTTGTAAAACAAGTGACATTTAGAAATTTAACAGTTATTTTGAGCACTCCATCGCAAAATCATTTCTACACAGCGATAATTTTTAGTCTGAACTTTGGCACCTAGAAAAATACGCACCTTTAACTTAGAAAGCTTGAGGGCATATTAATTAAAGATTTGGCTCATTACCTGAAGATGAACGGGCCATACATGTAATAGCATATCATGAGAATTACTGACTTCAGCTACATCTAGATCAAATTTGCCAGACGCACGGCGATACGTCATCGTTAGGGCGCGTTCCCACTATGTCGTAACGACTAAATTTATCGTTCGACGACCTGTTCCCATTATAACGATTCCATTTAAACATATAAGCCACGACACTTAAAACTACACGATTATCTGTCGTCACGACACGGTGGGAACGCGCCCTTACATGGTGGACATCCCACCCATACGCACAAAACGTTTTGGGGACACTTTTATTATGCGTACAGCTAAGGAGAGGAAATCTCTGCCGGAATCTGTGTTTCCCGATAGCTACAATCTAGAGGTCTTTAAGTCAAGAGTGAATGGGTTTTTTCTAGGCAAGTGTACTTCACCGTCGATCACATCATCGCTTACCATCATGTGAGATAGTGGTCAAGCGCGAGCCTATTGACAAAAAAAAAAAGAAAAATAATAAAGAAAAGTTACGATACTTATAAAATGAGCCTTGAAATTTGGCTAAATATTTATACTCCTACAGAAGAACCGAATATGAAAAGACTAAATAATAACATAAAATCACGCTTGTAGTTCTCGAAAGGTTAGGCAGAGTCGCACCTCGCCGCAGGAGACGCCCTCGGCGACGGGAGTCGCAGGCCGATTAACGGCCACCGTCGGCGCGGGCTTGCGGAAAGCAAGTAAAGGGTAGCTCTCCGTACAATAAGGCCCAGGCCCGAGGCGAAAGCGCGTAGTGTTTCACGCGCGCTTCTAAGAAATGTCAGCAGAAACTGACGAGGTCCGCTGGCTCATTAGTACACGTTCATTTCACTATACTCCATTTCAGAGAAATTTAAATAATCCCGTTTAAATAATCTTTAATAATAACAAAAATCTTTGGCATTATTTTGGAGGATCAAAGAAAGGTCCAAGTTATGGAACTGAACTGAATTGCTTACCATCAGGTGAGATAGTGGTCAAACGAGAGCCTATAAAAAAACTGACTGATCAAGTGAAATATGAAAAACATCTGGGGGGTGACCGTAAGATCTTAGAGTAAGGTTATTTTGAGTGTGCGTAAGAGACAGATGTATCTGACTTGTATACATTTGTCCCTTTTTTACAGTCACACTATGATAGTTTTGACATGTCGTAATTCGGGGGCTGAAATTCAGTATATTTATGTTTTATAGTATATTATAGTATTATAGTATATATTATTATTATAGTATATTTATGTTTGCAAAACTTGAATTTTTTTGCGATAAAAAATCACTGTTCGGTTGACCTCTCAAAATAATATAATAAAAACTGTAATGTCGAAATGTCTGAGTTGAGATGTCCATCTTTGTCTGAAGATCAAACCGAATTAGATGCACACGCATATTACGATTATGAGAATCTGCGATTTTACTATGCAATAGTGAATGTAAGACATAAATGTCGCAACCTAATGGAAACGGATTTAAAATCGTTTTGCAAATTGAATAATATTTGTTTAAGTTGAAAACTGTTTATAAATGAGCGTTGATTACTGTTTAACAACGGATTTATATTTTGATAATTGAAGTCGTTTAGTCGTAAGCCTGTAATATTAGTGCGATGTGTATAAGTATTGGATAACCAACTTTTTCCCGCAGCTTCGTTCCGGGAAATGTACCCTATGATACTCAACGATAGCGGTGTGTTTTACCCGTAGAAGAATAATAAACAAACACATTGTTTGAGTGTTTAGATGCTTAAATGAATTATAGGCGGACCATTTTTTCTTTCAAATCCTGCAAAACGGTGTTCTATTAAGAAATTTTATATCCATCCACTGTATACAACTTAAATAATAAAACAAAATGAGCATAAACACTGCGTTTTGATGTACTTAATTATTAACATAATTAAAACCCAGCCATTCACGATTCCATACATATTTCGCGGAGAATTATAATTCCTTTTTGATAAAGAATTTGTATTCAGCAGTAAAACATTCATCCAATAAGCTTTCCACAAAGAAATGCGCAAACATACACCTTTTCTTCCATGAAACATTCAATAGCATTCAAATAAATGTATGAGTTCGAATTAAAATTACAATAAGCTAATCAATAGGCAGGGCGCACAAGATCACCGGTTGCTAAGCAACGGCGGGCCAAATGTTTGTCCAAACTTTCGCAAATTAACTTTAGCAAATGTTTGGCAAGTTTTATCAGATACCTTAACGTAGTGCGCACTTCTGTAACTTGAGTATTTGATGACAATATCTACTTGTAAGTTTAGTGAGTACGTAATTCGATGCTGTATTTTGGTATTCTGTAGTTAGCGACTTTTATTTTCTTATCAAGATGTCGTAGGTGTATATAGTTTTTCTGTGTGACATTTGTTTTAATAAGATTTTCACATCATACTTTCTATTCTGCCTCTTGTATGCTAAGTTCGTGTATGTAAGCTATGATCTAGGGGTGGTGTGGGTCCTGTGTATTATCAACTAGAAGAAGAGAAGAATTATCGATTTATTTTCATTGGATCCCACTTTTGAATCCTACTATAATATTTTTGGCGTTGGATCCCAAGATCATTATTATGTATTTTCGTTGCTAACTGCCCCCTAAATCGCCTTTTAGGAGTGGTTTTGAAAAACTAATAAAGAAACCTTTACTATTTACTTAGGCTAGTTTTTATGCCAAGTTTCAAATATATAAGCCCAACAAATTTCCACTTTTTCACCTTTTTTTTTGTTGTCTATAGGCTTGCGCTTGACCACTATCTCACCTGATGGTAAGCGATGGTCGACGGTGAAGCACGCTTGCCTAGAAAAAACCTATTCAATCTTGACTTAAAGACTCCAAGATTGTAGCTATCGGGAAACACAGACTCCGGCAGGGAATTCTTATTATTATTAATCCATTTATTTAAGGCGACAGGGCCCATATATAAATAACTTAAATCTAAACATACATTATCATGGTGTTAGTAACAATACAAACTTATAACTATGTTAGTAGCACAATAACAAAAGATACAATTTGAACAACCGCTCCTAATACAGATTTTGTACTTACAATCAATACTAAAGATCGCCTTAAGTAACAGTTAAGGACTCTGAGTGTGGCAGTAAGACTTTAATTCATTGGAAATGTTACAAGGGCTAAGTATTATTGCTCGCTTTGTGAATCTAACCCTAAAAGCGCGATAAAAGTCAACCAGCAAATTCACGGCACCCCACTTTTGTAGAGTTATTTGAAGAAGCTGATAATTTTTACATATTTCAGAATTTATCCTGTACTTTTTATGTTTGTGAGTACATTCTTGTAAGATTTTATTTGCTTCAGGCATGACGCTTACCATCAATGAAATAACACAAAAGAAAATTTTAAGTACAAATAGTGAAAGTAGCTTTCAACCCACCCTGTATGCAAGTATTACTGTGGACGCGCTTTGCCCCTGCTAGGGAGGGGACATTTAGATTCTTAAGTTAAGTCTATGTCTAAACTCAATCGCAAAACAGACAATTACCTCTTAGTAAACAAATGCCAACAAATAAGATAGGGCGATTGATTTAATTACCTGTGAAAAGTACAAACAAGTAAAATTTAAACGTTTAAAAAACCCCCGACTTATTTTTATTTGACATATGACACGATATCTTGTGAAAACCACCCGATTCAAACAGTAAAACGCGAGTTTTGGCGGGTACGTGATGGCGTCTATGTTGCTTCTCTGTTTTATTTTCTTAAATTTGTGTTAAATTGGATTTTAATTGTGTAAAAATGGTGGTTTTTTATTCTAATAATATTAGTGAATGTGCACGAGTGTGGGCAAGTAAAACACAGCGGTAGAACATGAGTTTGTACATGTGGTCGACAAAACTCCGTAGAAGCTGCCAAATAAAACTACCTCCATTTTATTGGGGCCTTACAAAGACATTGGAAAAAAAAAACTTTTGGTGTTATTGTAATCTAAATCAGTCTTCACTACTCGACACTGGCAGGAATTGTCTTTGGAAAATTGCCATTAATAAAAAATAAAAAAAAAAACTGTAAAACGCGCATTACTTTTGACCGTTTGAACCCATATTCATCAAACATACTATACCTAAGAACACACTCGATAAAGTCACCATTCAAAAAAACGCAATCAAAATCGGTTCATCCGTTTAGAAGCTATGATGCCACAGACAGATACACAAATGCACAGGTACACACGCCTTATGATACCCCTATTTTTCCGACGGGAGTTAAAAAAACAGACTCACTTTGCATTAAAATTGTGAATTACTTTCAAGCAGACTGAAGAAAATAATAAACATCCTTTTATACAATCCACGAAAAATAATTCAAAGATTGCTGAAAATAGAAAAGTTTATTTTTTCCATGAAAACTGATCACATCATTTTGATTGCTGTTAGTATTTTTAAGGGTTCCGTGGCCAAATGACAAAAACGGAACCCTTATAAATTCGTCCGGTTTTTGCGTGAGATATCGTTGGCTCCCACAATAAAATTCAATTATGTTTCTAAGTGACTTTTTCATTAATAATTTGTGAGAAACGCGCTTTTAAGGTTACATCCGCATTAACAACTTTGGTGTTCATAGTTTCTTCGAAAAAAAAAACAAACAAAATAATTGTTGTTAATATACCTATGCGTCATACTCATCCCAATTACGGAACCCTTCACTGTGGGTGGTCAGCACCTGTAGCCAAGTTGACAATCTACAATCTATAACGCTAGTAGAAAACGAATCAATGTATGGTAATGACACATCTAAACTGAGTCACGTGGTCAGATCATACAAATAGAAGGCGTTAACGATTGTAGAAAGAGATTGGATACGAAACGTTTGTAACTTGGCTAGGGGGCTGATAAGCCCATGGCCGGTTTTTCTTTTTACCCGACTGCCGAAGGAGGGTAATGTGTTTATCAGTCTATGTATGTGTGTATGTAAGTATGTATGTATGTATGTATGTTTGTTCGTATATGGCGTTCCAGAGACCAAATGCGTTGGCCGATTTTGATGATTCGTACGTCAATCGATGCGTCTTAACCCTGCGAGTGTCACTGGCTACATTACAATTGGATAATCGAAAAATGGCGGATTTTGGGCGCCATATTGTGGGGGCCCAAATTTTTTTTCTTCCGAACTGATCGTGTAGGGTATCAAAATGAAGGGTTTTAAAAGATGATTTCAGGAATTTATAATACTTATATGTTTAAATGCACGTAATTCGAAAAAAAACTAACTAAAAGTTTCAATAAAAAAAGTTGAATCAAAAAATCAAAAAACCCGACTGCTTCAAAAGCGAACTAAAAAGACGCCAGATTTTGATCAGCCAGCCCGCGAATATGTATCTTCCGACTGCACAGCATGATTTTCTCCTTGTTTACGTATTTTTAGTCCGCTTTTGAAGCAGTCGGGTTTTTTGATTTTTTTCTATTTGCGTATCCAGGTGAGTGAGACATTGAGCTTCATATTTCTCAGCTCATTGAGTTCAAATGATGTTTTCACGATAGATTTAGTAATGCTTACATATGACTCTACTTGTAGGTAAATATTATATCGTAATTGTTGAGTTTGGGAACTATCCGTATTTTCGTACCTACATATAAGAGGGTAAGATGTAGTGACTAAAATTGAAAAGAGTATGCTAAGATGGTTTGGCCATGTTGAGAGGATGAATGAAAGGAGATTAACGAAAGGTATTTACAAGGCAGACGTGAAAGGAAACGCCGGGAGGGGACGCCCTAGAAAGACATATTTAGACCTTATAGGTGATGTTCTTCAGAAAGGCCAAGTGCGCAGTACCCATAACCGGCGTGTGTGTATGACTAGATGTATGAATGTGTGTGAAGCAAAAGAAGTATGTAGGGATCGTAGCAGGTGGCGTTCTGTAGTTTCCGCCTACCCCCATGGGAAAAAGGCGTGAGTTTATGTATGTATATAAGAGGGTCAGGCTTTTCTGGGTTCTATTCCGAGCCGTCTGGGCTCAGGGCACAGAATAAATAATAGTCTCAGGTTCCCGTCAAGGAAATAAAAATTGCTTACGTGCGTCTGGTACGACATTTTGAGCAACTAACTGTCTTTAGCTCGTTCTTCAGAAACACATTCTTCCGTGTAAAAACCCTATGAAACATAGACATCGCCACACGCCATCGGTAAATGGTGGATATCCCACCCATACGCACAAAGCGTTTTGAAAACACTTTCATTGTGCCTACAGCTAAGGAGTGGAATCTCTTTGTTTCCTGATAGCTACAATACGGGTCTTCAAGTCAAGAGTGAATAGGTTACTTCTAGGCAAGCGTGCTTCACCTTCGACCACATCATCACTTACCATCAGACGAGATAGTGGTCAAACGCGTGCCTATAATGAATAAAAAAAAATGAGAAGCTCATGAGACTCAGCAATATTATAGCTTTAAAAAAATAAGAATTTAAGTATATTTAAGTTTAATATACGTGGCGCGGAAACGTGGTGATTAGTACGAGAAGAGAGAGGCCTATGCTCAGCAGTGGGCGAGGTTGGCCTGTCGATGATGATGATGATGATGAAGTTTAATATTGTATCACTTATAATCGTGACAATCTAATAAGTCCGATGACGTTTCTCATTATACATGCCTCTATAACTTTGTACGTAGAAAAATCAAACCGATACACTATAATAACTAGTATCATTCATAAGCATCAAGTTTAATTATTATTAAGTATTATTAAAGCTGTCAAATCCGACTTCTTAGATTGTCACGACTATAGGTATTACAATTTTCGTATTCGGATTAAAAGAAAGAAAGAACATATTTATTTGTGACCCGCACAGGAGACACGAGAAATATGCATAAAATTAAACAATAATAAAGTCAAAGTCAAATATATTTATTCAACTAGGCCAATAAACAGCACTTTTGAACGTCAAATAAATTAAAATTTACAAGTAATAAAAATTTATTCTACCGTGCATTCGGAAAGTAGATTGTTATGGAGAAGAACGCACAAGAAACTCCATACTTACTCTTTTTAAAAAAATAGGTGTTTTACAAAATTTACATAAGTACATATATTAATAAATTAATATATGTGAGGACGATGCACCCAGAATAGCTCTACACACTATACTACGTACAGGTATAAAGTATTAAAAAGCATTGATAGGAAAATTAATTAATTTGATAAGTAGGAACATGGTTCTCACATACTTACAAATATTGCAAACATAGGTAAAATACCTAATTAAACAACAACGGAACAGTGTGCGAGTCAATTTCTAAAAAAAAGACAATGAATACAATAACTATGAATAGGAATATAAATTAACAAATTTGATTTTGTCTACACTAAAGATTGCCATATGGAGCAGGACTAGCATGTTTCCAAGCATTCTTATCTTGAATATAATCATATAATTTGTAATATGCTTGTTTACAAAGAGTGCTTTTAACTGAAGGTTTATATTTACTTTTATTTACTTTTAATATATCACAATCAATAAAAATAAAAACCCCGTGCGAGACCAAAAAGGCTCCTATCTCAGCATGTGCAGCGATATCTAAAATATAAATAACGCTGGATTACTTCCAGAGACATCAAGAATAAACTATTTAACCACTTATGAAGAGTAAATGAAAAGGTTGTGGGCCGTAAAAGTTACAGTAAAATTCTAGACGGTACCAACAAAAAAACAAACACTATAAAACTGATAAGTCAAACTACAAATCTAACACCATCAAACTAAAATGTTGTATGACAAGTCATACAAATGACATAACACAGTGGATCGTGGAACTCACTAATCAAGAGAAACAATTAGTTACATCATTCTTTCGAACTCTAATCTCACATTGTTTCAAATTCTTTGCAATTCTAACGATTAACAAATTAAACTTACATAAAACATCATAAATATTTCTTAATTGTTAACTTCACAGCATGTAGCTTCACAGACGCTTCGCAGCCAATTCCATCACGCACGATTAACCTTACCTGGGGTTTAACTTAACCTGTCTTTAACCGATACGATCAAAACGCTCGGTTTACAAGCCCGCTTATTATTGTATATCGTTGTCTCCGACAATCCAATGATTGATGTGTTGGCTTAAACTTTCACTTAACTGACAACTTGTGAAGTTTGGATTACGTCTTCCTTTGTGTTTGTTGGTTGGGAATTAATTCCGATATATTTTATCGTCATAGCTTGCATTCGTTGAATTTGAATGGATATATAATTTATATTGTATTGTACAGTATTTGTGCAACCTGCATACCATAGTAGAACTATATAGCTACTCATACATACATGATAGAACACCTTACATACTCCTTTGTTCATACAAGAACGCTGATTGTAAGTACTACGCAACGTGGCCTGTCTAGCTTTAATAAAGTATGTGTGTGTTCTTCGAGGGCCCTAATTAGTTAATAGAAATCGTTATTTTGAAATATAACAAAGAGATAGAAGAATAAGAACACGAATAGACAATTCATTTTTTCAGTATGCAAGATTATGTTTCTTCCCACTTGATGCTTAGCTTACCAAAGCTATAAAAAAATTGCTATATAGAATAAAATATACTTTATTGTACACCAAAATAGTTACACAACTCTTTCACAAAATATTTTATTCCATTGGCCCAGTGGCGGTCTTATTGCTGGAAGCAATATCTACCAGACAACCTTTGGCTGCACTGAGAGAATTCAAAATGCTATTATGTGTTGTGTGTAAGCCAGAATTACATGGATTACAGAATTAAATTAAACTGTCACAATATTCTATCTTTATTACTATTTCATACGTTCACCTTTACATCTTGTAATAGTTCGCGTAAAACAAATTGTATATACAAAGACCAGATATTTAGATAATATGTTTTACAGCTACAAACATGAAGAGTAGTAACTTTAATAGTCTTTTATTACCGTAAGATTATGGGAAAATATAACTATTTTATTGCAACTTGCGTGTAAAATGTACCTTTGTATGATTAAATCATTTAGTCCACTAGGTTTATGGTGTTGATCACGTACTGCCGTGTACAGCGAGGCTCGGAGACAACCCTTTTACAGTCTCCCAGGGATGTCTCCTAAAGGTATATCCACACATATCAGGTCCGGGCCCAGGCATTTAAAATTCGTCATTGGCCCGTGCACGTACGTGTGTGAACGAGTTCATATAAAATGTATTTTTTTGAGCTCCTGACGGGGCACGGTCCGTCCACGTCCCTGGTACGGCCCTGATATGTGTGGATAGACCTTAACAGGTGTTGCACAGAGGGGATTCAGAGATATTATTTTAAGAAGTCACGGGGCTCCATCTATACCTATTCTGATCACCGGAGTGATTTTCGTGAGGTAAAAATCCCACAATCGCTGGTCTTTTCCCCAAAAGTCCAGATTCCTTTTGAAGGTTTCCCCGCAATGACAATAAAAATCTTTCAGGTAATTAAGGAACCCCCCCGGTGGGTTCCCACATTGTCAAGGCGGGAGGACTTAAGAGCATGGCTTGGTCACCATTGTGAAGCGAAGAGGAACCCGAGGAGTGGCCGCTTATCAGGACTTTTGCCGATTAAACCGACGAAGTAGCGGCCAACGAGTAGGTTGCAGTGCCACTTGATAAAAGAGGCGACATCACAACTGGGGCGGGCCACGATGTCGTATGGAGCGTCTCAGGTCCCATACGATATTGAGGCTGAGGGTTGGAGGCCGTGGCGGGAGATGAGTGACGGTATTGCAGTGGGCTGCTCTCCCTACCTTCTGCGGCCTGGACAGGGTCACCACCGTCTGATGGCAAACGCGGTGGGCCGCAGAGGAGCTCCCTATGCCCTGCGGTCGAAAAGTGAAGGAGCGGGGCCTCTGACCTGACCCGTCACGGGGGGACCAAGGGTGCCATAAACGGGGTCGTCTGGCGCCCATATGCTGGTTTGGTCCCTGGGGTGGTCACGGCGTGCAATGTGTTCTGGTGCGCCGGTGATAGGGGTACACCCCAAAGGAGGGTCCGGTGACGGACATCCGCGGCGGGTTCGCAATGAGTGCTAGCACGTGCCCGTATTCCCGCCATAAGCGGCACAGAAGGACACCGTGGCGTTTTAGTGGGTTGGAGTCCCACATAACTGCGCTATCCTCCCCATGGTAGCGCAGTATGCATGGAGCATTTCTCTACGCTAAAAAAATTATCACCATAAGGTTGCATGCTACGTTACAAAACGACAAGGTCAGATTTGTCTATGTGACAGTTAGATTAAGCCTTACCTAAATTGCTAAAAGGCTCTTAACTAAATTGAGTATTTGATGCAGGTAATTTTTGAGGCTGAAATATAGTATAATAAATACTCAACATCAAACTGTTAGATCAGAAATCGGAGGTCAGGTAGAAAAAAATATTGCCTTGGCTTGACATTACACAATAATAATTAATTAGTTTGGTAAATAAGTATACTTTAGAATCAATAAAAATATGCTAAAAAGAGAAACCTTCACAAATGCCGTTCTATCATAATATTTGCTATCCGTATTACTTTCTAACGTTGAGATTATAAATTATCGAAACACTAGATACACTTTAGCAATATTTAGTTACGTATACAGTCTTTAAGATGAACTTTTATGGCAACAAAACTACCAATACATATCAGAAAAAATGTCGAAAGATTCTTACGAATTTTTTTAACTAGGTTTGTATTTATTTTCGACAATCCTGCCTCATAAATATTTAGAACTAGCATTTCCCCGTGGCTTCGCTCCCATTACCTATATACTACCTACACCTATATACTACATACCTGCAGAATCATTCGGGATTAAAAGGAGCTTATGGCAACCACCTCTAAAAACGGTGAAGGAAAACATCGTGAGGAAACCAGCATGCCCTGGATCCGAAAATTCGTTGGTGTGACATCCACCAACTCGTACTGGGACCACGTGGCTCACAGAGAGGAGGCCTATGTACCAGCAGTGGAAAAATTAAAAGGCTAATGATGATGATGGCACTTAGTGATAGTGTAGCTTTTTCTTGGTGAACGAATTTTTGATCAGTACGACCAGAGATGACCTCAAACAAACAATCAATGTAACCTCTATACAATATGTTATGGTCGACTCTTCTCGAGACCAGAGGGCTGGCCTTTTTTTGGCCAAAGAATCAGCATTGCCATCCAACGTGGCAATGCTGCCAGCCTTCTGGGCACTTTTCCTGTTGACAGCGATGTGGACGAATTTTTTGACGCCCCGTAAATGTACATATCTTTATTCTTATTTTATTTCTAATATTAGTTTATAAATAATACTGTACTTATGTATTATATTATGTATACAATATTAAGTAGTTACGAAGAAGATATTGCAAAACTTGTAAAAATATGATGAGTCAGTCCAAAAAAATGTAAAACAGTTCCATTTCAAAGAAACCTCTAGCCGTATAAGTAGTGTGACAATGTATTATGCACCACCTTGAGGTATTCAAAGTATGCTAATAGAAGTTGCAACAAAACACACAAAAATGGTAAAACGTCCAAATAAAGAAGCTTCTATTTTAATAATAGATTAAAACGATTAGAATTTGTGCAAGTCTTTAATTATTCTAATATGGTTTTTTATGATCGTTTGTGTTCTGCGTGGGTTGATAGGAATTTTTGATATCTGTCTAAATATATTGCCTTTTTGATGAAAAAATCTTGCTTCATATTTTCTGTAAACAAATGCTAGTATTAATTTTTATTGTATATTGTCTCGTGCTAATTCTAAAGTTATCTACTTATTTTTATTTATCACTTTTATTTTCTCACGCTTTTATCCATCGTTACTCTTCTAACCCTTTGTGATAAAATGTCGATATTGCTTCTTGTATAATGTCTTGATTCGTCCTACCTATGTAGTAGGTCTGATAGGGATGGCCATCATCTTCATCATCATCAGCCTTTACTGTGCCCACTGCTGGGACACAGGCCTCCTCTCTGTGAGAGGGAATGGGCCGTAATCCACCACGTAGACCTAGTGCAGGTTGGTGGATGACACATTGTCTTCGAATTTTTCCTTTACCGTTTTTAGAGCAGTAGTGATGAAATAATTTACACACAGTAAAGCGCCTGCCTGGGTTCAAACCCACGACCAAAAAATTGTAAGCTGCTGCCGTAACCACTGGTCCACCAGTGCTAGTTACCTTGATGGCCATAGGGATGACCATGGTACCGTATAATGGATTTAGCTGAAAGATGTCCCCTGTCGGATGCAGGCTTCCCACAAGATTTGCGGTCTTGGTCTTGTTGTATATGTATAGTATTGGATCAAATTATCACTTAGGTACTAGCTACCGCCAGCGGCATGTCGAAAATTATCCTAAGGGAACATATGCCCAGGATAAAAAGTATCATATGTGCTATTACAGACTTTAATATAACTCTGTGCCAAATTTCATCCAGATCTGTCCAGCCGTTTGAGCGTGAAGAAGTAACAAACATACGAACACACTCACAAACTTTCGCCTTTATAATATTATTAGTGCGGTTGATAATAAGTGACTCTCCCAAGTACACTTGTAACCATATAATATCATGACGAATTTTAAATATCGGCACACAGAATAACTGTGTGACCTTTGCGACCTCTTCCTACCTTTCTCTCCACCAATTTATTTATGAAAGGAACGTATATTTGCCTCAAATGCACATAATATACCCAATGACGGAAAGAAACGTGTCCTTTCTCATCAAGTTTGGGAAGTACGTGATCTGGAGAATAAGTTATGAGATGCTTTTGTGAGGAGACTAAGATAATTTTTGCTATTGCGACGCGCTTTTGCCAATATCCGGGGTTTGCCTCCAGAGTACTAGCATCTGGGTGGAGAAGTCTTGAGGAGTGGTAAAAATGTTGGTAGGTTCTATAGATTTAAAATAGTAAAGATAGCGCCGTCGTTCAACATACATTGTCACAAAAAAAACAGCCTATAATTTATTCTGACCAAAAAGGAATCTGACGAATGCGTCCGAGATCCAAGAAACAACGCACATGACCGCTCTCAAAAGTCAACCACGTGGTAAGTTTTCTTTGGTCTAGTCGGGCTAAATTTTGGCTTCAGAAAAACGTGTAGCCCACCCAGTTCGTACTATATAACGTGTTTATAAATTAACTCAAAGAATTTTAAGGAGTTGTGTAATATAATATTTATAAAATAATCACGAAGATTTTTTTTGAAGCATATTTTCCAAAGATACGCAATTATTTGTATTACGCATAAATTATTGAATTTGCGCACCATTCAACGCCCTGGTTGTCAGCCTGTCAGCAGAGCGTATTAGGTACTGATACGTAGGTATTTTTTTAAAGTATAAATATTGTTTTTTTTTATTGTAATCGTTTTGATTATAGGTACAGAGTATCCTCACGAAATTCTTAAGAGTTAATTTTTTAACACCTTATATAATTCAATAGGTAGGCTTTATTCACAATACATAAAATAGCGTAACATCACGCCTGTATACAAAGGATTAAGCAGAGGTGCACCATGAGTACAACCGGACACAAGTTCTAACTCAGGCTGCTACTGAGAAATACCAGATAGAAAAACTCAATAATACCTTGCCCGACCCAGGAAGCGATCCCGGGACCTAATGCTCACCAGTAGGCAGGCTTCATCTATTCATATTTTAGTGTAATAATCAGACTGCAACATCCAATAACATAAGAAGTATTTTTTTTTAAATCCCCTAAACCATTTTTTTCTTCGTGCTTTTTAAACTATATGTATCCATTAGTAGACACACTTCGATCGGCAATCTATTGAACACGTATTATGACACGATATCTTGCGACAAGTAAAATTTAAAAAAAAAGTAAAATCCTCTGACATTTTTGTCTTCAGGCTTTTGAACTACATATATCCAAAAGTAGACACGCTTCGATCGACAATCTGTTTAACACGTAATTATGATATCTGGCGAAAACACCCCAATACAAAACAGACCGCAAAACGCCCATAACTTTAAAACGCCTAAACCGATTTTCATCAAAAAGCTAAGGTGTCTCGATAATGTTACCTTAAAACAAAAACTAAATCAAAATTGGTTCATTCGTTAAGAAGCTATGATGCTGCAGACAGACACACAGGTACACACGTCAAACTTATAACACTCCTCTTTTTCCGTCGTGGGTTAAAAATATAACCAATAAGTATAATAATTATAATTCAGATTCGTAGTAAAACATCTGTTATAATAATCGAGACAGTGCAAGTTATAAAACAAAATTATTAATATGTATTGATGACAAGAATTGTATGTTACAATAATAAAAAGTGAAAGGATTTATTATAATAATTAATAAATTTAAATAATCCTAATTTACATCAAGTTTTTTTGGGCAGTTGTTAAATGATACTTCATTATCGGAATTTTGAAAGTGATTGCATTATGTATGGAAATTAGTTGATCGAGCAGGACAATCGGCTGCATTTGGTTATGCTAATATTAAATTGGTTTTTACTTTATATTCTGAGGCCATTTGTGGTTATCACATATTTCAGTTAGAATCTGAGCGAAATAAGTTTAATGGCTTCAGTAACCTTCAGCTTAGTGTGAGAAAAAAAAAACATTATAAATACGATTATCTCTCCTTAACATCGACCTGTATTTTTTTTTACGTCGAATATCAGTTTTATAATAGTTGCTGTCCTAACAAAGCGATTGGGCTCCATTTACCTACCATGTTGTTTATTACCCACTGACACTTATCCCAACATTCTTAACAAAAACACTAACGAAGACTATTATCTATTTACTTACATAGAACAAAAAACAGCAATAAAAAATAATATAGGTATGATCAAGAACTTAAGAAGCGTACAACCAGTTACGCAAAAAAAAAAGAAAAAAATAGCCAGATATTTTTTGCTCATACAGCTAATCGAATTATAAGAATCGATTATAAATGAATGTAAACGTAAATTGATATGTATCTTTATCGATTTTAATATTCCAATTTGTGACATCTATATTACAGCGGTGTTGAACCTTTGGCACAAGTATAAGGCGAGAGTAATATGGATGAATTAATAATAATAGACAAAGAAAAAGGTTGACAAGAGATTGATTAACTTATTCCTTTCTTCTTTGAGTAAACAACTTATGTTTTGTTGTAGACCAGAGAGGAAATTTCCGTATTTTTATGGAGTTTTCGCATTTGCGTCCCAGTCGCAATCTTGCGAAAACCCCTCTCATTTCGCATTTTGAAAAAAAATTGACATTGAACGTTTAAGTACGAGAATTTGCCTAACATAGTAGCAGGAGAAATTTGCTCTACGGATAACGCTTCTATCTCGGTCGTCACTGTGTAATATTTTTAAAATATTACAGAAATGTTTGACCTATAGAGGTTAAAATGTTTGCCATCTCTGCCTAAAAAGCACTAGAAATGTTTCAAATGTTTTTGTGATTTTAGAAAGTAGATAGCTGTCGTGTTTCGATGCATCATAATAGGAGGTAGCTTGAAGCAAAGGATAGGAAAGAAGAGAAGGTTATCTCGGCAAATGATACTTTATTTATTTTTGTTGCATCATCATCATCATATCAGCGGAAAGACGTCCACTGCTGGACATAGGCCTCCCCCAAGCTTCGCCACATTGACCGGTCCTGAGCGTCTCGCATCCAGCGGATCCCGGCAACCGTCATCAGGTCATCGGTCCACCTAGTGGGAGGTCTTCCTACGCAACGTCTTTCAGTGCGCGGTCACCACTCTAGAACTTTTCTGCCCTATCGGCTATCCGTTCTGCGAGCAATGTGCTCTGCCCACTGCCATATCGTCACACAAAAAAAAAAGAAAGAAAGAAAAATATTTATTTGCGACCCGCACAGGAGACACGAGAAATAAGCATAAAATAAACACAGCACCGTGCTGCCACACCGTCGGTAACCCTGGTTCTCTTGAAGATCTCTTTTAGCATAGCCATCTCCATTGCCCTTTAGCTGACTGTACGCTTGCTGATGAGGCATGTGCTTTCTTAATTCTGTTTTCAGCAAAAATAGTTAAAGACGCTCTTCAAAATAAATAATTTAGCTGGAGAAAAGCATAATGGGACAATATTTTAAGACCACTGACACCGTCTTATGAGAAAAACTTGCTCTTGAAATCACTATAGT
Organism: Orthosia gothica; assembly: GCA_949775005.1. NCBI lineage: Eukaryota > Metazoa > Arthropoda > Insecta > Lepidoptera > Noctuidae > Orthosia > Orthosia gothica. The sequence goes on from OX459050.1 coordinate 9,005,613, forward strand.
TACCGGAATATCTAGCTATTAGCTACTTTCCAAATCCATACTATTTTTGGTATTCTAAGCAGTTACACAATATTTTTCTTTCTCCAATTATGGTCACGTGTTGCACGTCCGTTCGGTCTGAGACCGAGAAGGTGAGGTCTGAGACTAATGATCTTGAAGAGACCGTAAGCTACTGGTCAGTGTCATTCCAAAACGCAGTCGTCCAATCCTATGTCTTTCCATAAAAACAGACATATTGTCTCATCGTCCACATTGTGCAGTTGACCTCACCTTCTGTATCTAACTTTTGTTGTCAGTGAACGGCGCAGACGCTTCCTTGATGTTCACTCGATCAACGGCCAATCACTGAAATGATTCGCATTTCAAACGGGACGGATTTAGAAACACAAATGCATTGTCCGAGGCTACCATATTTCTTAATCAACTTAATTTGTTGTACAATCTGTATATGTAATCTGTAATTTAGATGAAAGGAACTGTAATTGGGATTTACATATGGAGCGATGTGCAACTGCAGATTGCAGATGTGTATCTGATTGTGCAACTTTAGTTTAGAGTGATTCATAACTTAATGACGGGAAATTAAATTATGAATATTGCGGAAATCCGCTGGTTCTTTTTTTGGATAAGCTGGGCTCTTTATTTCCAACCACTGAAACTTTTGAAAACCAGAACTTATAGTGGTTATCACCAGAAAAGTGTCATGATTATGAAGCTAGACGAGTTTACTGTCTTGGAATAAAAGTCGTATGAGTAAGAAAGAACCGGCCAAGTGTGAGTCGGACTCGCGCACTAAGGGTTCCGTACCATTATTGCAAAAAACGGCAAAAAAACACTTTGTTTTATGGGAGCCCCACTTAAATATTTATTTTATTCTGTTTTTAGTAGTTGTTGTTATAGCGGCAACAGAAATTCATCATCTGTGAAAATTTCAACTGTCTAGCTATCACGGTTCATGAGATACAGCCTGGTGACAGACAGACAGACGGACCGCGAAGTCATGGTACGGAACCCTTAAACATAATTTCTATTCCAATTCGCTGGATGCGAGAAATAGAAGGCTGATCAATGTGGTGACGTTTGGGGGCGACAGTAAAGGCTTTCGACTAACATAAGTGGAAGCATTTAGAATGAAATGCCTGAAATGTTGATATGACGATTTTCTAAGCTCTATACATATTTTGGGGCATCAATGTAACTTGTGTAAATATAATAAGTGTAGTATATTTACATCTCTACCTGACCTTTCAAGGAATGCAGGCGTGATGTTAGGGTTACGGTGATCACACTTCACACCAATATTATAATGGCGAAAGTTTGTGAGTGAGTGTGTGTGTGTTTGTATGTTTGTAACTACTTCACGCTCAAACGGCTAGTCGGATCTGGACGTAATTTGGCACGCAGACAGATTATGGTCTGGAATAGCATAGGATACTTTTCATCCCGGGTATATGTTCCCTTGGGATTAATTTCGATAAGCTTTATATATGCTTTTTGGCAAAAGCTAGTAATACATAATCTTCACTGGAGTCACGTGTGACTCGCGTATGCCAATAACTTCAGTAATATCTGTATGTGTAGTCGTCATCACCTGCCTAGCCTTTTTTCCCAAATTGTGTTGGGGTCGGCTTCCAGTCTTACCGGATTCAGCTGAGTACCAGTGTTTTACATGGAGCAACTGCCTATCTGACCTCCACAACCCAGTAACGGGGTAACCCACGGAACAGAAAAAAGTAACCCGATACCCCTTGGCAAGACTGGTGTCAGATCTTAGGCTTCTGACTACCCGTAACGACTGTCAAAGATCTTCAAATGACAGCCGGGACCAACGGCTTAACGTGCTTTCCGAGGCACGGACGAAACTCGGTATGTTGAAATGGTCACCCATCCACGGACTGACCTCGTCAAGCGTTGCTTAACCTTGAAGATCGACCCGTGCGGCTGTTATTTCTACATAAGTAAAGGCATGTAATTGATAGAAACAAGCTTTTTCTTTGTCGTATGAAAAGAACACTCGACTCGAAGAGGCAAGTGCGGACAAACTTAGCTAACAAACATTATGGCGATGCTTATGATACGTTTCGACTCGAAGCATGTTACAATTTTAGTGTCATTTGGTTGTTAAGTTTTTCCCATATGTATTGGATGAGCTTAAGAGGGGACTCTAGTGAGACTTTCTCCATACAAACACATTCTGCTGTTTTCTTCGTGGATAATGCCTCTAGAGCAATGATTTGTTTACATAAAATCTAAGTCTAATTAATACGTGCCTGTATCATTTCCTTTTTTCCAAAACATAATCACAAAAAGAAATATGACAATCCAAAAATCCAAAAAAAATGCCCGTTTTTACCGCCATGTTCAGAAGAGTTTCAGACAAAGTTTATAAGTTTTTAACAAAAAAGGAAATGATAGGAGCATAGATATACTTTTCCTCTAAATTTTGATATAAGAATTTTTTAGATCAGACCAGTTTTCATGAAGAAAACAGCAGAATACGAAACGTCTTTTAGTCAAAGTTTTTGTAGGTAAAATCAGCCTGAGCTGCAGTTGTCCCTTTCGCACTTTACGGGGTGAGGTTGGAGGTGACGCGACGGCAATAGTTTCTTCAAATACCTATTTTCAAATTCCTGTTGACTAGAGTCCGCTCTTAAGGAGCTCTCAGACAATACGAGGCAAGCGACGATTGACACCGCTGATGCCTCAACTTGAGACAAAAATACGAATCGACTGCCGCCGATTCTAGACAGTGATGGAAGTCTCGAGCTTGTCTGTTTGCACGAGCCTTATAGGAAGGAGTCACACAGTCGGATAGTGACAGAGATGTATTAACCATTGACCCAAGAGGCTAAACATATTTCTGACTTCTTCCTAATAAATAATATGACCGTGATTGCATACCGTGTTATATTACTCCTCAAAGATGTAAATAACTATTTACATACACTCTTATATAAGGTCCAGTACCATAATCAAATTAAAAACATAAATAAGAAAGCTTTCTACCTTTTCACGCTTTAAACACTGAATCGATTTTGATGAAATTTGGTGAGGAGATAGTTTGAGATCCTTAGCATAGAATAGATCTTATCCCACACAAAAAATATAAGCTATTCGAAGTACTAAGACTACTCAGACGAAGTCACAGGTAAAAGCTAGTTCAATTTATATTGGCGAAGATAGAAGAAGAAGATATAAGGTTCTAAAAATACATTGGGCATTGGGCGTGTAATAAATATTAACTAACTTTATTACCAGTACGTGTGTGGAATGATATTATTATGGAATTTTTATTTCGAACGCGAATATATCGGGGCTTTTGGCACTCAGACTGAAAATTGTATTAAGATGACGCGTACTTTGCTAAAACCCACATTTCAAGTGCACTCACAACCAGTTTATAATGTTATTTTTACAAGCTTTTTATTAACTTGCAATGTATGTATATATGTATGTATGATGTTCGGGTCAAATCTTGCAACTGAATCTTAAAGCAGTTATCCTCAACCGATTACGATGACAATGCACGGTAAGCTAAATAGATTAAAGATTATTATTTTTTTTAAAATGGAAAGAATTATTCTTCTTCGTGTCGCTGGCACGATAGTCGCACAAAGTTTAGACCAAAACATAGCCATCACCACGGCATCGTCACTTGGTGGCAGGACTGAGAGCTCATAGATCACCCTGGTTGTATGTTTGGGACACAGAGGACAGGACAGTTGGTGGAACATGGTTTGCGACTCGGCACCACATATACACCCTACTGCTTTTCTGTCTATTATATAAATAGGCTGTGCGCATTGGTGTATGCCACATATCATCAATAGAGCAGAGGAGATTTGAAGTGTTTGAAAAACGACTTAAAATACCTACGTCCGTGGCACTCTGTTCGCCACTCAGAAATTTAAAAATAATAATTACTCATTCTGATTTTAAAGTCGTGAGAAGAATCACTTCATCTCGCAGTTAATTGCCTAACGTCAGATAGGTATTTTTTATCTGTGGAATTAAATTGACGTTTGACAGTTTTCATATGATAAAACTCGTCTTCAAAATTTGTCTTTGGAAAAGACAATAGAACCTATATTGTCCAAAGAGCAATCTATGTAATTGCTTTTTAGGGTTCCGTACCCAAAGGGTAAAAACGGGACCCTATTACTGAGACTCCGCGGTCCGTCTGTCTGTCTGTCTGTCTGTCTGTCTGTCTGTCACCAGGCTGTATCTCATGAACCGTGATAGCTAGACAGTTGAAATTTTCACAGATGATGTATTTCTATTGCCGCTATAACAACAAATACTAAAAACAGAATAAAATAAATATTTAAGTGGGGCTCCCATACAACAGACGTGATTTTTGTGCCGTTTTTTTGCGATATAGGTACGGAACCCTTCGTGCGCGAGTCCGACTCGCACTTGGCTGGTTTTTTTACTGTTGCATTTGATCACTATCGTACCTAAGCACGGTTGCCTAGAAGTAACATAATCACTCTTGACTTAAAGACGGAAGGTTGTAGGTGTCAAGAAACACTTATTCTGGCAGGGAATTGCTGTACGCAAAATATAACTATTGCTTCAATTTATGTCGCTGTCTAATTTAAAGATAATGTGTTTAATGTGTTTTTCTCGTGTCTCTTGTGCTGGTCACAATTTTTTTTTTTCTTTTACCTAATCTCATCGGCTAACATTTAACAACTAAAAATAAGTGTTACTAAGTTTAATCGCGCCTACCGACACATCGTAGTGGATTCGTTACAAAATATTTAATTTACGTCTCCCGGGCGTGGGACCGCACGCCGGCTTACGCGCGCGCATACGAGAACGGACCAACGATGAACTTACGCAAGATTATATGCGTTTCCACTGTAACTGTCATTTGTTAGCGATTTTATTTGAAAGTTTACGGTCAAAAAGAATTTGCGTCTGCTCCAAAATGTGATTTCGTATTCAAAATTTTTGCTCTTGGGTTTCTTTTTTATCAAAGTTGTCATACTTATGGAATTGGTCACTGTCTCCGGATACGATAAATTTTGGATAATTTAAATCGCGGCTTTTTCATTATCATTGCCAACGTGTTGATTAATGCTCGTGTCTTCTCTGAATGAGAAGAGGCCGTAAGACTGTTACAGCCTGATGTTAATATTATTGGTAGCCTTGTTCCGCCACTCTGTTATTTTTTTCTCTTATGTTGCAATTTATTAATTTGTTAGACTGATTTAATTATGTCAATTTTAAGATTTGATATACAGGTGTACAAATGTATTTTAATGAATGACTCAAAGTTATAAAGTAAACGATATAAATGCCCGATAAAACTTCTCAACAAAAGTAAATTAATGACTATATAATTACTGTTAAAACTCAAAGAAATTTATAGTCTAGGAAACTGCAAACAATGAATAATAGCTACGATAAAAAATCATGATAAGCATGACAAATGTTGGGAGACTAAACATTCTGCTTTCTATTCAGTTTGGAAGTCGTGTACTCGTGTTAGGTAATATTTGGTAGCATTTACTTACGTTGTTATTGAGAGTTCTTCAAGTCGTGCTATAAATATTACGCACAGCCGTCATAATATGTGCGTAGCGTAATAGTTTATACATATAAAGCTGGCTACAGACATTGAAACTGACCAAAATTTTGAGGTAACATTGTATTTTTAGCTGTCTGAGTTTTAATTTTCATTCTGTTTTATACTTCGTGCTGTTTCGAGGGAAGAAGATTTAGTAAAAATACAAAATAAGTTAGTGTGTCCTTAGTCTAGTCCATCTTTCTGCACTTATACCATACTCGGGTTTTTCTTCACTCACTCTTTGAGTCACATTCGTTTTTCCCACTTCACCCATATCGAGAAAAACTTAACTGCCACATTTTTTTATTTTATAAAGCCTCGCGTTTCACCACTATCTCACCTGATGGTAAGCGATAATGTGGTCGACGGTAAAGCACGTTTGCCTACAAGTAACCTATATTCACTCTTGACTTAAAGACCCCCGAGGTTGAAGCTATCGGGAAACACGAACTCCACTGACTGGCGCCACTTTTATACTTCCTGGGTTTTAGTAGCTGGCTCTAAAATCTAACTTATTGAGTACAAAAAGCCACAAATTATGATCAAATAACAATCCCCTGGATGGAAACAAAACTCTATTTCAAAATTCACTAATAACTGGATAGTGAGCACAATTTTTTTTGCAAAATACATGCAAAAGAAAAGGGCAGCAAAGACTTTCGATCGGCATATCTGTAGCCGGCCTAAAGGTCGTTCAGACACTCGACTCGGCAACGCTAATTGGCTCCCAGAAGCATGTCGACATCACTTGAAAAATAAAAATTTCACGTCCCAAAGAAAGTTGGCTATTTAATTATTTTCCATTGACATATAAAGTTGACATTTTTATACGCACTTTCTTCAATACATACGAAATTTGTTTTATATAGGTACTTATAATTTTTTTGAGAATATTTTCTTCTGATATGAGAAATATTGTATTTCGTTCTGACATGAGTGATTGGCAGTCAATATCCTCAGTTTCCGGGAGCCTTGGTAATATTTTCATATTTTCATGTTAACCGTCGTTCTTGAGATCAACGAATATATTTATGAATAAGCAGACACCTGAAATAAAAAACAGAAAACTTTATTACTGTTTGATATCGTCATCACGAATGACGATTTATTTTCAGTAGATAAAAAGACTTTTCAATCCGACGATTCAGGATAACATGTAAATCTATATCTTACATTCATAACTTCAGTACTATGTAATGATAATCATTTAAAAGAAAAGCATTATTTGCTTGAAGAACCATCATCTGGCCAGCGTTATCCCAACTATATTGGGGTCAACTTCTAGTTTAACCGGCGGGATACAGCAAAACATCAGTAGATTTCTTATATGGGGCGATTAACTATCTTACTTCTACAGCACAGTAACTGGAAAGTCAGCAAAAGACAATTTATTATTTCTTGCCATCATTTCAGCCGAAAGACATACACAGCTAGTCGCGGATTAATTTGAAAGAGAGTTACCGCGGCCCTGGCACATGCAACTGAAGGAACGGGGGTGGGTTTTACTCAGTAAAAGTCTGACGCTAAAACTCCCGTTCCACCCAGAGCGGGAGAAGTCATTGGATGATAAAACAAGCCCAAAAAAAAACCTCTTCATAGATCTTTCCGAAGCGTCGCCAAATCGACCGATTCTGTTCATGTCGCATCTAGCGGATACCCTCGGCTTTCACCAGATCACCGATCCATATTGTGGAAGACTTTACAAAGCTTTACGTGTTTTCCCTTTAATGCAAAGTGCAATGGAAACCCACACTTCCCTAGCTAGTCCAGTAAGTTCACATCTCACAAGTTTCCATATTCGTAACATATCATTGGTATGAAATTCAATACATTACGTCATAATATTATTACATAGGCGTCTGTACACAATATATTATTTGCATTACATTTGTGTTGTAAACTATAAGCAGTAATGATGCATGTAGTCTGACCCATTGGGGCAGCTTCTTGCATATGAGTTTATGCGTTCATCAATCTTCGTTAGTTCTAAGGTGATTTGCTTTCTTGGGGATCGAATTGCATGATAATACTCGCCACTTAGGTTTTGTTATTGGTGCTGCTTGTATCAATATATCATCAGAATCACAACTCACTGGGCTAAAGGTTGAAGTAATAAAGACTAAGTCTCGACCCAAGAAGTGAGAATTTAGAGACAACCTGGGGCTTAGGGAGGCACTGCTTCGTCTACAAATGCTGAGTATACGTCTACCAATCAAACGCCAAGAAATCGACTATGCAAGTCATGCTATCATAAACATGTTTATAACAACATACATTGAGTCGATGGCAAGTTTGTTGTCATTTACGCACATTATTTATAAGAGAATTCAAAGATCTTTGTCATTGATAAATTCCGTCATTAAAATCCACATACTTAAAAGACTCTTACACAACTCAAAACTATATAAAACCCTAAGAAAAAGACAATTTAAAAGCTAGCTACTAATATTTGTTTTAATTACATAATTTCACGCCTCTTCCCTCACATGATAAGCAGACATGGTAAGAATTAAGCGCGTGTAATTATTATGACATGCTTTGCAATATTATGTTAGGTTTCGAAGCGGTGTTAATCGAATGTTTAGGAGGTAAACACGCAATGTGCAGATGTTGCTAATTCACCGAAACGTCTGGGTATCTACCTTTCGTTTTAATATGTTTTTGTAAAAGGAATCATAAACTCATTTTCAACTATTGTTTCTAGCACCTGAATAACTTGGAATAGGCAGGGTTATAGACTGCTTGCAATAAAAATCGAAGAGAAAACTCTCTTCGATTTTTATTGCAAGCTTTTCAGTATCCATCTTCCTTTCAATTTAGTCACCGAAACAGCAGTGAACGCGCGAACACGTGCGTTCTGGTTGACCGACGCGGTCAGAATGCCTCCTTTGTGGGTATATCTATGTAACGTAATACAACACAACGAACGCAAAACTGACATCTTGAACGCTTGACCGCGTGGCCGGTCTCTGTCTTATAGAACCCTAGGTAGACAACACACTTCTGGTTCTCCTAGTATTGCAGGTGTCTATAGAGGGTAATGTTGGTAAACTATAATGTGGGTCGCTTAAGTATTTCCCACTCTATGGCATTTCAAAACTAATTGTGTTGTTGGATGGCAAGTTTGGCAAAAAGTCTCAAAGTTTTTCAGAAGAGGTGATCTTTAACATGGCAAAAAAGACTAAATAAAACTCCTTCACTGATAGAATACTATCATGAAATGTCCTACATAAGCTCCTCTTGATCCCAGAAGAAGCACGGTTCCCAATGGTTAAGCCACAATAGCGAAGCCTAAGGAAGAAGCTAGTCATCATATTAATTAATATATAAATGATTATCCTCCTCAGAAGCCGCCACACATGTAGATACAAAGCGGTAATTCGAACAATCTCTCACTATCACTTACTAGTTATTACCTATCAACCGGTTTCTGTTTGTATGTTACCGATTAGCTGTCCACATGCATAACCGTAATCGCGAATAGTTCTTAAGACCACTGTTGTGTAATTTTCTAGAAGATTGTACACAGACTCGAGGGTCCTTAGAGACTCTCGCTGAGAGAAAAGATCTCATATATGTCTTATTACAGAGTAAAATTTCGTTCACGTGTTGTCACTGCCACGTTCTTTTCCCACTGCTGAGAGATAATTCACCACGAGAAAAAAGTACGGATTGGCGAGTGTCACACGTCTAAAATTTTATTTCTTTACGCATGATCTTTTCCTTTTTAGGGTTCCGTAGCCAAATGGTAAAAAACGGAACCCTTATAGATTCGTCATGTCTGTCTGTCTGTCTGTCCGTCCGTATGTCACAGCCACTTTTTTCCGAAACTATAAGAACTATGTTGAAACATGGTAAGTAGATGTATTCTGTGAACCGCATTAAGATTTTCACACAAAAATAGAAAAAAAAATTAGGGGACCCCATACTTGAAACTGAACTAAAAATTTTTTTTTTCTTCATACCCATACGTGTGGGGTATCTATGGGTAGGTCTTCAAAAATGATATTGAGGTTTCTAATTTTTTTTTTTCTAAACTGAATAGTTTGCGCGAGAGACACTTCCAAAGTGGTAAAATGTGTTTCCCCCCCCCCCCCCGTAACTTCTAAAATAAGAGAATGATAAAATTAAAAAAAATATATGAGGTACATTACGATGTAAACTACCACCAAAAATTGGTTTGAACGAGATCTAGTTAGTAGTTTTTTTTTAATACGTCATAAATCGTAAACCGCAATTTACCAAGTAAGGAACCCTTCGTGCGTGAGTCCGACTCGCACTTGGCCGGTTTTTTTTCGTTTTGCGAGCAGTGGTAATGAATAATAATATATAAAGTCCCTGCTTGGGTTTGTACTCATTATCTACAACTCGTAAGTAAACCTCTAGTTCTCCACTGCTCTCAACCTTTCTGATTATGAGTTAAACCAAAATTATACACAGCAACATAATTTCTTCTACAGATATGATTACCATGCTGTCAGTAATTTTCGCACGTTCATCACAGTAAATCACAGATATCAACTGAATGATGAATGAAACTCCTTTCTTTTTGACCTCTCGCAAACCATGACACTGCAATTTGAGTGCGAAACTTTTTCGAGTCATTATACGATGGAACGGCTAAGCTATAGTGCTGACTACGAAATACTAAATTACCTGGAACGGTCTTTACATACTTTCGATTTTGTTATTATTTCTGGTTTCACAATGAGGCACGTAAATTAGGATAAGGTGAATGTAGAATGGTTTTCTAAGGATAGTATTTAAACGAGCGAAAATAAATTCAAATTAAAGGTGTTAAAAAAAACTGAATAGAATAAAATAATCGAATAGAATAGAAAACATTTATTCGACATAGACACAACACAACAACAACAATCACAAAGTAACAGAGAAGAATAGGAAAAAAAAGTACAAACAAGGTTAAAGAATGATTGCGCCGGGCGTGCCTAAGGCATACTGAATATATGGCTTACTGAAATATTAAGTGAGCGTCAAACAGTTGGTGAATACAAATGTTTAAAACAGCGACTTGAAAATAAAAGTTTGACGACGGAGCCGCGCTGCACAGGGCTCCTTTTTCTGTCTTAAGTGTCTAAAATATTTCGTTGAAAACACGAATACAATCGAATTCTCGCGCTGTACAGCGATGTCGCCTCAAAGGTTGTTCAGCTATTTTCAAAAGAATAATATGCTTAAATAGAAAAAATAGAACCGCAAATACAATTAAAGTATGTAACAATATTATTACCGCAGCTCACAAAAACCTTCTAAACGGTATTTCTCAAACCGGATAAATAGTTACTTACTTAGTATAATATTCGCCCATTCGGTATATTTTTTTCTAGGTATCTAAAAATTTATCTATCTATTCTTTTTATTTCAAAAATTACTGCTGTGCTAATAAAATTGGAAGGACATCTCAATGCCAAGGAATTAATAAGTATGGGTCTTCTGACCCAGGAAAATGCAACATCCGCCTATATATACATTTCCTAACCATTAGTGGATCCCATTTAATCGGAAGGAGCTGAATTGACTGTCTTTCTAACCTCTAGAACTCAGTTTCTAGGTAACAATTTACCCCTTGGCAAGACTGGTTGTCAGACATTTGAAAGAAATTAAGAAAATCGTTTATTTGCGCCATGCACTACGAAAACCATAAAAAAGGCAATACTTAAATACATTTGGACAAAGATCTTCAAACACAGATCTTCACACAACCCATAAAAAAGCTAAATGTACCTTAAAAAAACCTTCATCAATTTCAAGTATATCTTTAAGTTAAATGTTAAGTGGACCTACCACAAGATTACGTAGCAGCATCAGTAAGCTTACACGTTTATTTTAGCACGAGTGCGTAATCACTTTTAAAAAGCACGAAACGTTTTGTCTAACATATATGGGTTACCATTGTCCTCTTGACGTATGGTTACAGATTCCCACGCAGATAAGAAAGGCGGGTCAGTAAGGCGACTGTTGTCAAGGGCTTAAGGCTTTTAATTTGAGTGTATTGTAAGCAAGATTTTTAGAGAGATATTTAAATGGTTTCAGATAGCTAGTCAGTTTTTTTTCGTACCAGCTTGTCCTAGTGTTTAGCCGAAAATTATTCCACGGGAAGAACCTACCGGGATATATAATAGTGCCAATATTCATGGATTCCGTTTTTGCTGTTGAGCCATGACTACAATTATCTAAACATCGAAACCTCGAACGAAGTTGAAGTTGCGTGGTATTTTCTCGTCCAATTTACCGCAGTGTCTCAAGACAAAAGTCTATGACCAGTGTGTGTTGCCAGTGATCACCTATGGCACCGAGACGTGGTCGCTCACTATGGGCCTTACCAGAAAGCTTAAAGTCACCCAAGAGGAGAGGAGAGGGCTATACTCGGAATTTTCTTGCGTGATCACGTCAGAAATGATGATTTCCGCAGGAGAAACAAAGTTACCGACATAGCCCGAAGAATTGCCAAACTTAAGTGGCAGTGGGCAGGACACATTGCTCGCAGAACGGATGGCCGATTGTGCCGAAAAGTTCGTTCGTTGTTCGTTTTCGTTCGTTCGTTCCCACGTTCGTTTAGTGTTAACATTACCCTCCTTGGGCAATCGGGTAAAAAAGGTTAACTCTATGTATAGTTAAACCAGGATTGACACATGAAAGCAATCGTCTTAGTGTAATTGCTACACCATCAAAGCTATTTCGAATTTACTCCAAACCGTGGACACAGAGAGATGGATTGAGCGTTCCTTATTTGGCTGTGAAGTTAAATCGGTCAGAGTGTGAGAGAGACAAAGAGTGGGACCAGTTGTAGTATTTTTCTAGAATTATGTTTAGGTGACACTACAAGCCCGTGACGTAACAGGCTTACAGTGTCACCTTCGTTACTACGACCTTCAGAAAAGAAACAGATATTGGCCGCACAATCGCTTTGTCTCTTTCCATAATTAAAACTAATCAGTATTAAAGACACGTCAAATTCCAAAGAAGGTGTCAAAATACCAATGTTATACGCCATTTTGTGTTCTAATATTCACATAAATGGCTCTTCTACGACCAACAGAAAAGCGGCAGGTATTGGCCGCACAGTCGGTTTGTCTCTCTCTACTGTATTGAAAATTTTATAAAGATATTGCTCAATCCATTCTTCTATGTCTATGCTCCAACCATATAAAACCACCAATCGTATAAGACGTCAAATAAATATGAAGCAATTGGGGATTCGAAGGCAATTATAATACGTACCATTGCGTTGTACACTCGCAATCGAATAGTTAGCGACTCAACAGTTGCGCAACGTTCGGTCGCTGCCCATTTTTGGGAGAGTTTCAATTTCCTACGATTAAATAGAACCAGTTTTTTCTACAATTCGAAAATGTCGGTCGAAAAAGTTCCGGTGTGATGACAGGCATGCAAATTTGATGCAGAAACGATTAAATATAACTATACGTCAATTTGAAATCTGCGGGGCTCAAGTTTTGCAATAACTGATGCGTGGGTCGCGTATTAATAACCTACGCATTATCAACCTTTTAAGTTGCCCACTACTGGGACACAGGGCACCTCTCTGTGAGAGGGATTGGGCGGATAGAATTTGATTAGTTTTGTTGCGGGATTTAATACAGTTGAATAGTTTTTCCGGTATTCGTCGAGCGTCATATACTCAACACTATTTTTTTTTGCCTCCTTTTGTTCTGGCTTTCAGGATTTGCAGTGGTTAGGAATAGTGTGGTCAGCTAGCTGTATTCGTTGCGAAAAGCCCTTTATAAGAGCAGGAAAAACTACGTTATAGAAGCGTGAAAAGCCGGCGAATACAGTTCACTGAAATATCTACAACGATCTTTACAGTCAAGTCAAAGACATATATAGTCTATTTTCAGATCACGGTAAACAACCTTAATTTCATTGCTTCTCTTGTTTCATTTCTGTAATTACTTAAAACAAATAATGTCGTAATCATGGCACTTGCCAATGAATAGTTATCCAATACTTGATAAGATTGTTTAATTAAATTTTAAGCGAGGATTCAAAGATGGAATTTTACTCAGCACTCCTGATCTAATCTCAAGATTGTACCACTTAAAACACTTTGTAGATAGTCTTTAGGGGAGAGAGGAGCAAAACTTTAGCTTCCTACTTACACCTGGAAATGTATACCTAATTAGGTACTGACTAATGTAATGCGGGTTATACTATAATAAAAAGACTTATCACAAAGGCGAGTATTAAAAATTCTACCTGTTATCATCACCACAATTTTAGGCAAAAGGCGTTCACAGCTAGACATACGAGAATGCCTTCCCCACGATTTGATGATATCTGAAAATTATTTTTTGTCCATCCGTCCGGTACATTAATAAAAAATATTGGACAAGTGTTTTTTCTTTTGACACGTAAACATAAAGTGACTTTATAATGCGTTGAAATATCGTGTGACGTCACGCCGTTAGTACACTTTACTGACATAGTGACGTCACAAGCCCCCACTCCTGAACTTTGATGCGCTTTATCTTTGTCAGTTTTATTGATTTGGTAAAGCAAAAAATACGTGTCCAATATTATTTGATAATCTCTGACGGACTAAATAGAATTATCATTTTTCTTTCCAGGCAACATCCCTATTGGCCATGCCCGGAATTCTGCTGGAGAAATGGTCAAAGTCTCTTGCATTTGTCAGCTTGACAATTTACATGAGCAATGTACATGACTTAAATACTAAACAGTGCACATACCCACATACCTCTGACAATTACTAATAATGCTTTTGCTCATTCGTAATGGAGCTCAGACAATTGCAATTTGTAAAAATGTTAAACTCATTTACTGAAAATTAGCAGTTCTTTACAACTAGACTAGTTAAAATTCAATACTCTTCACTCGGTGAGCAAAAATTATGCACATGCATATTGCATGACCGTCACTAATATTTCAAAGCGCTAACATCTTCGCTGTTTCAAAAAAGTACATAGGCTTCTTCTTAAATGACATTGACCAAAACTATCCTTCTCTAATGTCGAAATGGAGCGAAATAAGAACACTTAATAGGTACCTCTCCTAGGGTATTTACAATTGATGATGATAATAATAATATGCCGCATGACAGAATTGTAGCCATGTCCGCCGATCGCGACCCAAACGAGCGCTGGCCGTACACCTATATTCTAAGTCCTTTTAAACCAGAAGACTATAGGCTCTTATCTCCTCATCTCGTTGTGAAACTCATGAAGAAAGTTTTCAACGAGATTGGAGAGGAGTAGGTTATCTAGAGGACCACAAAAGATCCCGAAGGGTCGAACCGTCCTAGTTTTTCTCTGCCGTTCCACAAGATGAGATAAGTCCTTTTAAAGGAAACTTTCTCCTGACCTCTCCACTCGGCGAGATATCAGAATAAAACCCTCAGTTACTATCAATCAATAACAAATTATAACTGTCAATATGTTTGATCCGTGTGAAGAAAATAACCTATATTATAGGGGTAAGGCAAAGCGCTGCTGGCATACCTCGAGGAGCTGGGGTGGATCGAGCAAGGAAGACAAATCGCACCCGTACGAAAAATACGCGCTCAGACATGGAGTTGCGGACACCAGCCCATTTTAACTTAACTAAGCAGGGGTAAAGAATCACTCAAGTGGACTTTATCTATCCAGATGTAACTATTATTTAGGGTTCCGTACCCGAGGAGTCCAAACGGAGCCCTATTGCTGCCACTCACGTGTCCGTCCATCCACCGTCTGTCACACATTTTGTACAGTTTTTTTTTTTAATTTGCCCTTGACCTATGAACTTGAAATTGGGTGATAATGTAAAAATTATATTATTACGTATATTTTAATAGGGCCGAAAAGTTCTGGAATGGCGACCGCGAACTGGAAGACGATACGTTGGAAGGCCTCTCACTAGGTGGACCGAGTTGCGGGAAGGCGCTGGATGCGAGACGCACGGGTTCGGTCAATGTGGCGACGCCTGGGGGAGGACTATGTCCAGCAGTGGACGTATTTCGGCTGAAATGATGATGATGATATTTTACTAAAAAATACAAATATATTCTACATATGGTACGGAATCCGAAATGTGCGAAGTCCGACACGCATTTGGCCGATTTTGTTGAGGCCATTATTATATCAACAGAAATGGAATCTTACAAAATGTTCAACGTTTCCTACGCAAACACCCCAAAAGGCGCTCGATACCTTTAATTGTTCTATTATAAAGTTTTATTGGTTTAGTTCTTGTCCCGATCGGAATTTCTCTCGAGATTTGAAAACCCGATGTTGTTATTCGAAGTTTGCCCAAGTTATTATACGAAATGTTTTAACAAGTAGGTTTGGCAATTTGGGGTATACCTACTGTACGAAGATTTTATATGTTTATGAAGTTAAACAACATATTTGGATTTGGGATTTAATTTTTGAGTAGGTAAATAGGTAAGCAATGTGCTTCATTTCACAAAGAAGTTTTTTCTTGAATTGAATTGAATTTTTTATCAGAAAAATAATACAATGTTATACTTAACTAATAGTCAATCTTTAAGACATATATTGGCCCCTAGAATACTTCTTCGCGACTAACTTTTCAGTTTTTAACAAAGTTATAATTTAGGTCAAATAATAAACTTCTCACTTATAAGGAAACAACACGGAACGATTTTACGACTTTATTTTTGGTTATGTAACAGAAGGTTGTTAAAAATATTTTATACCAAAAATAAACATCAAAAGCAAAAAATACTGACACTGAAAGCAACCTTGCTCTAATTATATTTCAACATCCTTGTTTATCTTGAGAAAACAATTGAAACCCACATCAAAAAGGTCCAATTCACAACCATAAACTCCTTACCGAGTTCCGATTACGACTGACGTAACAACAAATTTATATGCTGGTAACACCGAACGCTAATTTGATCTCCGTAGGCCTACCGCGATTCGTACGCACTTTGAATGAACTATCACGTATGACAGGGTGCGCTTACGCATAGAAATGCCGATAGAAATAGAAGATTAACTCATAGTTCGTACCACTACTATTACTCACTTTTGAAGTTTCTCTATCGCGTAATGTTAACGTAATAAGTTTTTGTGGGTTGGTAACACGGATGGGAACGATTGTGAACATGCAAATGCATGCTAATACAATGAACTTTGCTGTTTACTGGCTTCTGCTCCAGCTTCGCCCGTGTGAAAAGTGTTTTTTTATCCCAAGGAAATATTATACCGGGCGGAAAAGCCTATGTGCTATTCCAGACTACTATAATCTATCTCTATGCCAAATTTCATCTAGATCCGTTCAGCCGTTCTGGCGTGATTGAGTGACAAACATACATCCATCCATCCAAACTTTCACATTTATAATATTATTAGTAAGAAGTAAGATGTAACAGGAATATGTCCATGGCTAGGCCTTTCTCGGCTTGATATTGGTTCTTTTATCTTATAACATACATACATACATACATACATAAACTCACGCCTTTTTCCCATGGGGGTAGGCAGAAACTACAGAACGCCACCTGCTACGATCCTTACACACTTCTTTTGCTTCACACACATTCATACATCTAGTCATACACACACGCCGGTTATGGGTACTGCGCACTTGGCCTTTCTGAAGAACATCACCTATAAGGTCTATATATGTCTTTCTAGGGCCGTCCCCTCCCGGCGTTTGTATTATTTAATTTATTTTATTCATCGATCAACATGATTCATTCTTTGTTAGTAGAAAAGCCTTAGAACTATTAAACAATACAAATAAACAAACAATTAACAATAAATAGTGCATAAAAATAAACAATAAATTAAAAAATAAAATTACAACCAAATATTATAAATATCGAATATTTTATTTTATTTAAAATGTCAAAAATAATGTAAAAACTGTCAAAAATTAAAATGTCAATAAAAACATTAAATACAACGACCAAAAACTTTGTTTTAGTAGGTACAAAGTTTTAATACGATGTTTCCAATTGATTAATGTCATATTATTGATAACTGAACACCCGCATCGGCTTTTTCGCATTCAAACATTTTCCCTTACAGGTTCTGTACACGGATGTGATTGAATTAATGTAACTGTGAAAGATATGGGCAGAACGTAAATATATGTGCTTTGGTATATGGCGCTATCGACTCCCACGGTTTCCCTGTAAAGTGCTTTAACTAAAGAGATACAGATTTGTTAATTACACGCAGTGTAGATTTATCCTCAAGAGAACCACGGTTACTGACATAGCCAGAAGAATTGCCAAACTTAAGTGGCTATGAGCAGGGCACATTGCTTGCAGAACGGATGGTCGATGGGGCTGAAAAGTTCTGGAGACCTAGCGACCGCGAATCAGAAGACGCTGTATTGGATTGCCTCCCACCAGGTGGACAGATGACTTGGTGATAGTGGCAGGAATCCGCTGGATGCGAGAGGCACGGGACCGGTCAATGTGGTGATGCATGGGATAGGCCTTTGTCCATCAGTGGACGTCTTTCGGCTGATATGATGATGATGATGAAAGAGCTTCAGCCTATCTTGAGTGTAAAGTTATAGGTTATATAGGGACACTGCTTCAGTTACTTAATAACTAGACTTAGCGCTTTCCCAAGTAGAGTCACAATAACTGGTTCTCAATCTTCCGCATCCAGTCTATCCGAAGATAAACCTAAAAATAATATTAAACATTAGTACCTGTTTTAAAGTCTGCTATAAATAGATACTGCCCAAATCCCAAATCAAAAGTCATGCAGAACTTGTATGAAATTATCAGCCAGTAAGTTAACCAGAGTATGGAGATGGTCAATCAGGACCTCAATACATATTTCACATCTCGGTAAAGATAAAGCAGAAGTAAACAGAAAATTCACAAATATTAATTCAGCAAATCCAATTGAACTAGAAAGTTCTATCTAAGCAAAGTAAACAATTCTTACATAATACCCAGACACCAAAAATGTACTACTTACGTATACTTACGACTTATTTGTAGGTACAAAATATGTATCGAGTTCATAAACATATTTGTAACCACTCCATATCCATAATTTTGCGTAACACTTCACATTTTCTTTCATAATTCCGTAGAGCATCTTGTATTACTCATAAATATTCGACCGCGTTATAAATGAATTATTTTATCTAATAGCCTAAGATCCCATTGCAAAAAAATCCGATTAAACTTAATTTTCGTGAATAATACTTGAAAGTAGAATACATTACTGGCCTAAATGCAAGTGAATCTAACGTTTTTTGAAATATGTGGTGACGAAATAAATAAAAAATGTTGATGGCTCTCAATTTGTCGCAATCTGTGGGTTGCCAGTTTACCTGACCTGGCAACCCAGAAGATAATGTTAAGCCATAGAGCTAGATGTTATTGACCACGATACAAGAGAAATTTCTAGTATGGGAAAATAACAAAAAAGCGTTACCAGTTTCGGCTAGATGCTGGCAGGAAACCCTGCAGTAATTAATCTATTTTACTAAAAATCTGCCTAGCCTTTGCCCAACTATGTTGGGGTCGGCTTCCAGTCTAACCGGATTCAGCTGAGTACCAGTGTTTTACATGGAGCGACTGCCTATCTGACCTCCACAAACCAGTAACTAGGTAACACTGTACCCCTTAAATAGACTGGTGTCAGATCTCAGGCTTCTGACTACCCGTAACGACTGTCAAAGATCTTCAAATGACAACCGGAACCAACGGCTTAACGTGCTTTCCGAGGCACGGAGTAAACTCGGTATGTTGAAAATGGTCACCCATCCACGGACCGACCTCGTCAAGCGTTGCTTAAGACGGTACCCTGACCAAAAAATCGGCATGAGATATGAGCGTTCCTATTGGTCTAGCGGCACTGGTGGCGCATGAATTACAGTAGTGAATACGCCCAGATTTTAGAATAAAATCTTTATAAAATCGAATTTTGGTCTTTTGAAAAAAATTATTCTACAAAAATGTTCGTTATTAAATTGTCTATCCATTAGTGTTAGTACAAAAAATAATCAATGAACACTTTACGAGGAGATGCATAATATCAATAATTATTTCTCATTTTCATGTTTTTTTGGAAGTAGATTAGTGAAATATATACAAAATTTAAAAAAAAACGAAATCTACCATTTTAGAATCAATATTATGTAGAAATTTAATGTATTTTTATTTATTGATATTTCTTTTTAAATAACGAGTAGATAGCTCCTAAAAACAGCACAAAAACGGCTTGCGCGGCGTTTTGCTCGGGGTACCGTCTTAACCTTGATGATCGACCCGTGCGGCTGTTAATCTATTCTACTACTATTGTAATTTTTATTTTTTTGCAGTGGGATCTCGGCTTTTAATGCTCATGAGACGATTCGAGAATTCGAGTACTTCAAGACCTAATTAGTACATATATGGTAGTACTGCACGATTGCACGCACTTTGCCTTACGTGATGACATCCAATTCTGTTATATAAATGAATGATTCATACTTGGTTGCTCCATCACTGAATCTTACAAATCGACCACCGACCAAGACTTGCTGGCAACCGATAGGATAATTAAACAAAAGGAAAGATATTTAGCCATTTTGCCTATTTCTAAGGGCAGTTACTTACTACATCCGATCCGTGTCCGTAAAATTTCGATCCCGAAGTAGCCGTAGTTCTTGTAGGGACGCAGATGCACTACGTCCGAAGTCTATCTGACATAATCTGACATAATTCAGAACATTTTGAACACGGAATTCAAATTACGGACACGAATTGGATTTAGTGCGTAAATGCCCAAAGGATTGAATTTCTCTAGATACAGCTATGTTGCAGTTAATTTTGAAATAACCCTGAACACGTGTCTGAATTTTTAGGTACATTTCTAGTGATAATAAAACGAAAGCTGTAGTTATAAGTGCGGCAACTTAAAAAGAAAAGTTTTGTTATTTCAATTAACACAAATATTTTATAATATGTTGAAGACAAGTGGGCGTTTCATTTCACTCACATTTCGCTTGTTTTGTTATAAGTCTCATGTAACATTCATCGTACTTAAAACTTATCCCCCGATATACAGGATACAATTCAGAGAAGTAATGTTTTACGGCAAACTTGAGCAAATATCTCATTTTAAACAAAAATGATAGTGTCCCTGTGTCCCAAATAGGGATCAGATGGTGTAATATACAGCGCGTGTTTTAAGGTTTCCGTACCCAAAGGGTAAAAACGGGACCCTATTACTAAGAATCCGCGGTCCGTCTTTCTGTCTGTCTGTCACCAGACTGTATCTCATGAACCGTGTTAGCTAGGCAGTTGAAATTTTCACAGATGATGTATTTCTGTTGCCGCTATAACAAAAAAAACTAAAACGGAATAAAATAAATATTTAAGTGCGGTTCCCATACAACAACCGTGTTTTTTTTGTCGTTTTAACGATAATAGTACAGAACCCTTCGTTCGTGAGTCTGACTCGCACTTGGCCGGCTTTTTTTAGGGTTCCGTAGCCAAATGGCAAAAAACGGAACCCTTATAGATTCGTCATGTCTGTCTGTCTGTCTGTCTGTCTGTCTGTCCGTCCGTATGTCACAGCCACTTTTTTCCGAAACTATAAGAACTATGCTGTTGAAACTTGGTAAGTAGATGTATTCTGTGAACCGCATTAAGATTTTCACACAAAAATAAAAATAAAACAATAAATTTTGGGGGTTCCCATACTTAAAACTAAAACCAAAAATATTTTTTTTCATCAAACCCATACGTGTGGGGTATCTATGGATAGGTCTTCAAAAATGATATAGAGGTTTCTAATATTTTTTTTTTCTAATCTGAATAGTTTGCGCGAGAGACTCTTCCAAAGTGGTAAAATGTGTGTCCCCCCCCCTGTAACTTCTAAAATAAGAGAATGATAAAAGTGAAAAAAATATATGATGTACATTACTATGTAAACTACCAGCGAAAATTGGTTTGAACGAGATCTAGTCAGTAGTTTTTTTTTTAATACGTCATATATTGTAAACCGCAATTTACCAAGTACGGAACCCTTCGTGCGCGAGTCCGACTCGCACTTGGCCGGTTTTTTTAAATCGACTGGTTCATTACTGGTTAGGAATATTGATTTTTCAAAAATCCAAGGATGCAGTTTTGGTTTTCATTAAAATCGGCCTCGCGAATCCTTTGAGTGTTTTTTGCAATGCCTCATAGTTTCGGATTTGTCCAACCAGGCCCACTTAAACAAATAATTCTGTATATCCTGACGAGCCAATAGCAATTAGCCGGCCACAGATTTAGACTTTTAGTAAGATTTTTCAAAGAAAAACGAGATCAAGACCAAAACGCCATACTTAACAATCTGAACATTGTAGGCCTTCTAGATTTCTAGATGCTTGTTGACATTTGTAAACATTTTATCTCGTTTTACTTTTTTTTTTAATCTTTTGTTTATTTATTATATAAATAATCAGTTTTATTTAGTTTCTTACGACTTATTGTCGGGCCTGCGTTGTCCCCCCATCTAAGTACTGCTGTAACATGGAAATATTGTAAAACCAAACAATTTTTTAAAAGAGTAACCATGGAGTTTCTTGCCGGTTCTTCTCCATAGGAAACGACCAACCCGAACCGTGCACCTTTTGTCGATGTTTTATAAGTGCCCATGTAGGCCTAAGTGAAATAAAAATTGTTGATTGTTGATTGTTGTTGATTTTGAATCCAGCTTGATGATCCCACCAGTAAATTTTTACTAATAACCTTAACTAAGAATCTATAGAAGTGAAATTTTACAAACGTGAGCAGCGCGATGTCGATTGGAAAAATGACCACAATTTATTGGGACTGCGCTATCCAAAAGTTACATGAACAATCCTTTTCATTTTGGCATTACTAAAATCGCCTTCGCTAATACAATGATACTGTCTAGTCTCTAGAGCCCCTTATCTATTGTCTAAACAACTGTCTTTATAGTCCACATCGCGAAAGATTCCATACAGCACCATCGTTATGGTCACCGTATAAGGTTATACCACTTCTTAGTACCATTAATATTTCCTAGACAGTCGTATACAATTACAGTCATCTAACATTTATTTCCTCCTTTTAAACCCGACTATCCATTTCACTGAACTGTATAGATAGTCTAAGATCCCACTGTTAGAATCTCTATTACATAGTTCGGTATTCGTCATATTTAAATTTCTGTTTCATTTATAATATGGTATCTTATAATATAAAAATGAATCGCAAAATGTGTTGGTAAGCGCATAACTCAACAACGCCTGGACCAATTTGGCCAATTCTTTTTTTTTAAATGTTCGTTGAAGTTCAAAGATGGTTTTTAGGTATATTTTTTTTTTCTAATGGTAGGGTAGTGTAGGGTAGGGTAGTGTAGGGTAGGGGAGTGTAGCGTAGGGTAAGGTAGGGTAGGGTAGTGTAGGGTAGTGTAGTGTAGTGTAGGGTAGTGTAGGGTAGGGTAGTGTAGCGTAGGGTAGGGAAGGTAGTGTAGGGTAGGGTAGTGTAGGGTCGGGTAGGGTAGGTTAGTGTAGTGTAGGGTAGGGTAGGTAGTGTAAGGTAGGTAGGGTAGGTAGGGTAGATAAATGGTTGGTGTTTTTATGGTAAAACAAAGTTTGCCGGGTCAGCTAGTTTATTATAATTTTTATTAGTCTGTGTTTTAGAAATTATTTATGCATTTTATTAGTTAAGTAGTTTATTAATATCCGACTTTAATTATAATATTTTTTTTGCCTCCTACCACTGTTGTGTCCTTTTTGCAGCAATGCATTCTCTACCAGTAAACCTTTGAGTTAAAGGTTGACTTGTAGAGAATGCCTTGCTGCATTAAGTCCGCCTATGTATCACCATTGTACATGAAGTTTAAATAAATAAATATAATATGCAGGTTTTTTTTTTTGATTAAACTTAATTTTAATTAATGTTATTAATTGATAGATAAATAAATGCAGGGTTGCCTGGTATTATCTAGCCGCAATTAACTGGAAACCCATAAATTTCAGTTAAATAAGAGTTGACTGATGTTGCATACGACGTACCAACGATACGGGAAAAAACCCTAGTGTTGGACAAAGTTAAAAAAAAAACTAATTGCAGCTAGACTATTTAATTATATACTTATTGCTAGGTGATCCCACTGTAATCTATTATTTTATCAAGTATCTTTAATCTATACCATACCAATATTATAAAGAGGAAAGGTTTTTTTTTGTTTGTATGTATGTTTGTTTGTTTGTACCGAATAGGCTCCGAAACTACTTGATTGATTTAAAAAAATCTTTCACCTATGGAAAACTACATTATTTCCGAGTAACATAGGCTATAATTTTGACGGGAGCGAAGCCGCGGGGGTCAGCTAGTAAAAAAATAATAATTAAAACAATTGACTACAGATTTTTGCAGTTGGATCTTTTACTAAGAGATGATTATGATCTGAACAATCAGAATGCTGGACGGTGGTTATTACGTGTGTCTATGTATTACCTAATGTATAGATCATGTAAATAGTGGTTATGTGTGCTGAACGAGATTGTACTCGTATGTCGTTACGATTATTTCTTTCTAATCGTTGGCTGATTTAGTTCGGCAATAATGTTGACTGTTAGGTACATTATTGCCAGCCTGCCTATCCTTTTACCAACTATATTGGGGTCGGCTTCCAGCCTAACCGGATTCAACTGAGTACCAGTACATGGAGCGATTGCCTATATAACCTCCACAACCCAGTAACTGGGTAACACGGTACCCCTTGGCAAGACTGGTGTCAGATCTTAAGCTTCTGACTACCCGTAAACGACTGTCAATAATCTTTAAATGGCAGCCGGGACCAACGGCTTAACGTGCTTTCCAAGGCACGGAGAAAACTCGGTATGTTGAAATGGTCACCCATCCACGGACCGACCTCGTCAAGCGTTGCTTAACCTTGATGATCGACCAGTGCGGCTGTTATTATTTAGCAACGAGCTCCTCCCGTTAGGTACATTATTACAAGCTTTTATTTAACTTGCAATGTATGTATGTATGTAAGTGGGAATTTTAAAGTAGTTATCCTCCACCGATTACGATAACATTTTGCATACACATTTAGTTTGGATGACATGCATGGTTAGCTAAGGGACGTCATTCTTAATCCAATATGGTGGACGGCCCAAGATGGCGGACTAGTTATTTTCTGTGCACTGCCATGATTTGGGTATCAAATGAAAGGGTTTGCTGAGAAGAATACGAAAAAAGCTTGTTTTAAAATATTTTTTTTTAATGAACAATTTTATTTGACTAAACTGATAATTTTAATTGGTATAATTATGCTTATATCTTTTATGCCATAGCATATCAAACAAGCAGGGGGCACTCCTTATGGTAGGTAGTAATCATCGCCATCTGTGGGCATCAACCAGTCAGGGGTTCCAGAATAACGTCGCTTGCTCTTGTCAAAGAGGACTCTCTTCAATTTTTGTTTCAAGCTATGTTGTAGGTAACGACATGGATTTTATAGTAGACCTCTCTGCTCACTCCATTAGGAAATACAACCGTGATTTCATGCTATGTCTACTGATGTGGTACTTTGTAGACAGTTAAGTAATAAATAATGATTATCTGTCCGCTTTTCCGGTGGATATGACAGCGAATGAGCGAACACACTCTACCTCTTACGCCCCGGCCAGGGTGATGAGCTTGGGCGGGTTATATAGCTATGTCTACTGATGTGGTACTTTGTAGACAGTTAAGTAATAAATAATGATTATCTGTCCGCTTTTCCGGTGGATATGACAGCGAATGAGCGAACACACTCTACCTCTTACGCCCCGGCCAGGGTGATGAGCTTGGGCGGGTAATATGGCGGGCGCGGAGTTTCAAACCTATGAAACCGCCAACATCATCAAAACTACAACCGAAGGACGTCCACTGCTGAAAAAAGGGCTCTCCTAAATATCGCTACATCGGTCGGTCCTGTGCGACTCAAATCCAGCGGTTTGCCGCATCCTACCAGGTCATATGTCCGCCTAGTGGGAGGCCTTCCAACACTGCCTCTTCCAGTACGTGGAAGAACCCGTCAGTGCGGCTATAATGAAGTGAATAGGGCCGGGACCTAGAGCGTAATGACGGAGCGGACATGGGCGCTGGCTACACAGTAATGGACGGGCGGCTTCCCATTCCATTCTAATTTCAAACTAAATGCATGGAAATAAAGCGCAATTTGATCAGGTGCGGGTTTGTCGGTCCGAGCAATGACATATCATGTGTCCTAAATTGCGCTTTATTTCCATGCATTTAGTTTGAAATTAGAATGGAATAGGAAGCCGCCCGAGCCAGGTCCGCGCCCGACGCCATTTCTATGTGGCCTGCGCCTTAGCTAGCGAGCGATCGTCTATTGTTTTCCCCTGAGGAAACACGTGTAGGCTCTACTGCCCGGTACAACAACTCGCGATGCACTGTGAATGAATTCACTGATCCACATAATCGCGTACGCCATCGTGCCCGCTCCTCGCTTTCACTCTGGACAAGGCTTTAGGCGGCTAGATGTGAGAGCATTACTTGCGGCCAATTAAAATTAAGAGTAGTATAGTACGTTCGTGATGAATTTATGGGTTCAAAGATTATAGCAATTACATGATTAGTTTACATGTACACCAATTACATGTGTAATTATTTATTTATTATATACTTTATTGTACACCACTTAAATAATTACAGGACTAAACATTTATAAAGATAAGTGTACAACGGGCGGTCTTATCGCACAGGGCAATCTCTTACAGACAACCTTTGTGAAATTATGTCTCTTCTGAGAGTTGCGTTCGGTTCGGTTACTCGGAACCCAAACTTCAGGTGGAAGAAAGTACTTTGACTGAAACACCAGTTTTCCGGAGTCTTGGCATCTTCCTTACATATATTTTATCCCAGTGTTTTCTCATGTTCCTATTGAAAATTCGATAGGCCTAGATCTATTTTACAAGCACTTGCACTACTATAACTTGCAATGTATGTACTATGAATTTTAAAGCACTAACCGATTATCTTCAACCGATTAAGATTAAATTTTGCATTCATGTTTAGTTTGGATGACAATGCGTAGTTAGCTAAGAGACGTCATTCTAAATCCAATATGGCGCTCGACGTACCGAAATGGCGGCATAGTTATTTTTGGCGCACTGCTATGATATTGGTATCAAATTGGTATCAAATGAAAGGGTTTGCTGAGTAAGAATACGACAAAAACTTGTGCTAAAGAAAAAAAAAAAAGATTTTTTACCATCAGGGAATCAAACCTTGATATCACGGTACGCCTACTCACATCTTGACCAACCGCAATCGAAAAGATTTGACTGTTATGACAGCAAAATAACATCTCGAACTCGATGCAACACTATTATTAAGGTCAAGTGTCTGAGTTCAAAGATCAACACAATTCTAAACATTTTAGAAATAAAATAACCTCATATACATATTTATAAGTATTACATACATACTTCAATCATCTACCTTTTGCCAACTATCTCGGGGTCGGCTTCAAAAATCCGAATGCAGTTGATTACCAGTATGTTTAACCTCCGACGGAAAAGGAGGAGTATTATAAGTTTAATGTGTTTTGCTGTGTATCTGTGTGTCTGTCTGTGGCACCATAGTTCCTAAACGGATGCATCGATTTTGATTTAGTTTTTTTCGTTTAAAAGGTGACTTTGTCGAGAGTATTCTTAGCGATGTTTGGTTAAAATCGGCTCAGCAGTTCAAAAGTTATCCGCATTTTACTCTTTGAATCTGGGTTTTTCTCGTCAATGCGCAAAGTGCATGTCCATACACATGCACTTTGGACTTGAGGTACTCCAGCATGTGCACCCATTTAAAGAAGGACTTCCGCAAGTGTTGCTTAACCTTGAGTCGATCGAAAAGCGAGCCAAGAGGCTCATTGGCGATGAGGCGCTGGTCAAGTCAAAGCTCCAGAGTCTTGAACATCGTCGCCGAGTTGCCAGCCTGTAGCCTGTCGGTTTTTATCGGCTACATTTCGGGGAGTGTGCGATGGAATTGCACGATCTAATTTCACCTAGCCCGTTTCATCATCGGACGTACG
This sequence comes from Orthosia gothica, assembly GCA_949775005.1. Classification (NCBI taxonomy): domain Eukaryota; kingdom Metazoa; phylum Arthropoda; class Insecta; order Lepidoptera; family Noctuidae; genus Orthosia; species Orthosia gothica. The sequence continues at coordinate 9,033,216 of OX459050.1, forward strand.
GCGATGCGCCATCGATACATGGTAAACAACCCACCCATACGCACAAAACGTTTTGGGAACACTTTTATTATGCGTAAGGAGTGGAATTCCCTGCCGGAGTCTGTGTTTCCCGATAGCTACAATCTAGGGGTCTTTAAGTCAAGAGTGAATAGGTTATTTCTAGGCAAGCGTGTTTCACCGTCGACCACATCATCGCTTAACATCAGGTGAGATAGTGGTCAAGCGCGAGCCTATAGGTTATAAAAAAAAAATCCTTGATAACCGACTCGTGGGGATGGTGTTATTATGTAACCATGAGCTCCTCCACAGAATGTATAAGTATTATATGTAAATACCCAAATATTTCGCATTTTACCTTTCACGGAGTTAATTGAGTTTAAACAAAATCGACGGTTAATTAAAAGTTTGTGTTAATGAAAAGTTCTATGCCGCTTTATTTTAATTGGGTTCTTTAATTTTCGTTTCTGTTTTTATTATTTTATAATTATCAATTAGGTATAAGTTCATTTTGTTTTTTTTTATAGAAAGGTCATGTTCAAAAGATAATATTAAAAGGTGTCTATAACCTAACCTATTTGTGATGCGTCGGATGATCTTATGTATGTAAATATGTACAATTACAAGTATCTTCTTAATGAACTTCGGCAATCATCGAATATCCAAATACAAACGCATGCTGATTTTCATGTCCATCAATTATTACATGTATCGTGTACAATAATTTGAATTCAGAACTAAGTACTTTATTGTTATTTTGTTTTTATTTCTGTGTGAACTATATAGAGCTGTAAAACTATTAACCTTTTTAACTGACTTCCAAATCAGAGGAGGTTCTTATATTCGACATGTGATGCAACTAAAATAAAATTTATTCGGTTATTAATATTTTCAATTCAGTCAGATTTTTTTTTAAACTGATGTAGCTGTGTCGGTATGTTGACCAGCGTTGGAATAATCACTTTCTTCACTACTCGAACAGGTACTAATTATAAAATTTGCCATTTGTAAATCAAACATTGTTTCAAATTTTCTATATTCGTCCTTACATTTTATTGAATGATCTTTTACTAATTGAAACAATTTTCCATTATTCTGACTTTTTCCAATATAATTTCTTTGATTGTTGTCAAATTAATTGCAACATTTTTAATAGGTAGGGAGACCAAATGTTTTCAATTGGATTAAAAGCCGGATGATATAGTGACAATTGTCAAATGGTATGGCCATGTTCTTCCATAAAACGATCAATAGCAAGCTTTCTTTATGTTTTTTTATAATGTCATATAAATCGATCTTCAATGAGTTTGGGTTATGAGAAATGTTATGTTGCTGCAACCAAGCTATAATTTGTGGTTTAGTAGTGTTTGAGTTTGGGGGTCTAACTAATAATTTATTATGGTATGGTGCATTATCAATCACTAAAACACTATTAGCTGGTAGATTTGATATAAACTGATTTCGCAGACAATTTTGATATCGATCGGCATTTATTTCTTTATGGTAATCGCCGTCACTATTAATACATTTGTGCAACAACAGCGCACCTGGAACAAACCCTTTTTCATTGCCAGCGTGAACGATGATGACGTTCGCCTTTCGAAATTGGCTTCTTGAACACCGTCGCCGAGTTGCCAGCTTCTCGGTTTTTTATCGGTTACATTTCGGGGAGTCTGCTTTGGAATTGCACGATCTAATTCCACCTAGCCCGTTTCATCATCGGACTACCAGACGTACGGCGATGCGCCATCGGTACATGGTGGACATCCCACCCATACGCATGCATGCATGCATGCATGTATGCATGACATCAATCATTCAGAATCATAATATTCCATCTTATAAAAAGCTCTAAAATCATATATAATACTAGCTGACCCCTACGGCTTCGCTCCCGTCAAAATTATAGCCTATGTTACTCGGGAATAATGTAGCTTTCCATAGGTGAAAGATTTTTTAAAATCGGTCCATTAGTTTCGGAGCCTATTCGGTACAAACAAACAAAAAATCTTTCCTCTTTATAATATTGGTATAGATAGCTGAAATCCAATTGATCACATTGAATGCTGTGCTATAAAGTATTGGATGGACTGAAAGAACTTAGAATGAAAAAGGGGGTAGTCTGCGGTATTTCACATTAAAACATAATTATATACAAAACTTTTTTGTAATAATAAATAAATACTATCCATAAACTTATATTTAAACATATATAAACATATACTTGCTAGCTTGAAACAAAAGCAGCAACAGGTTGGTATGATAAGAGATATGCAACAGGTTTGTGACCTAGATCCCCTTTGGGACCAGCCTACAATATTCAAGTAAGTTCTTTATTATTCCGCCCTTGTTTCAATTGTAGTAGGAGTGAATATATGAAAATATTTCGTCATGTTTTTCTGGAGAGAATACCTCATTTGTTAGTTATTGCTGGTAGATTATGGAACATGGTAAAATTAGTTGTTCTGGTAATGTAAGCTTGGGATGATATCAATTTAACTATGGAAACGAAAATTTGTAAGGATGGATGATTTGATGTTTCTTACTATTTCACCCAAAAACTACTAAACGGATATTGATTAAAATTTACATTTATATAGTAGTTTTATCATTAGAATAACACATATACTTTAATTTATAAATATGTTGTGTAGAAGTACTAATTCTACGCGAGCAGACCGAGTCTCAGGCGGCCGCTAGTTCTAGGTGCATAAATCAATATTACATAATTATGTCCAATAGTTCATTGAACTTTAAAAATAATCTCAAACCCATCACAAATAAAACAAACTGTAAAACGTTTAGTAAGCAAACATAAAATTAGGAAATAACGTTAACTACAGTAGCAGTAACATGTAAACGTTAACGCGTAAGTTTAACTAAAGGTTAGTTGGAACGGAAGTTGTTTAAACTGCTCAGTAAACCATTGGACATGTCTTTTGAACCGATGCGACAAAGTAACTGTTAGATAATCGGTAAATGAACATAACACATAACATCACGACGGAATTACTAGAAGAGAGGCACAGATGCACTAGTGGTCACAGATAAAGATATATTTCCGAAAAAAAGGAAAAATACCACGATTTGAGGAAAAACATTATTTCGTGAATTCAAGCCTGATTTCTTGTGCACAAAAAATAATAGTTTTTAAATTATTCCCATATTCAATTCAACATGGCGTCTCATACGCGTCTCGAAATTGGCCATACCCAACTGGATTGTTATCGACATAGACCGAAGAATCAAACTTAAATGGCAGTGGTCATGTCACATTGCTCGCACAACGGATGGCCGATGGGACCGAAAAGTTCTGGAATAGTGACCGCGAAACGAAAGACGATGCGTCGGAAGGCCACCCAATAGGTGGAACAATGAACTGACCAATAAGGTAGCTTGGCGCTTTCCTGATGGCGACGCAATTTTAATAGGGATGTTTCCTGGGTAGAAAAATGATTTTACAATGCATGTCCTCGAAAAGAGCGGTTTTCCAAGCAGCCAAACTGTGCGGAAAGTGTCACTTTTTTTCACTAGTGCTTTTTACTTTCCTGTACTTTTTTAATTTTTAACTCCAACGTCAGCCCGACGCATAGAGTTTTTATTATTTGCGAAAAGTTTTAAAAATTAGTTAAGTACAGATTATCATTCATATAAAAGGTAAAATAAAACTAAAACTTTATTTTAGGCGTTTTTAATTATTCTAGATTTAGATTTTGATCAATAAATTAATTTTAAATATTAATTAAATATGTTTGGCAGAACGTATATTTTGCTCGTGCCTTATTGCGTTACGATGTGACAGCTATTCGCACATGCGCAGTAGACATGCCCGAGGAACTATTGGTTAATCTGTGGATATGCTGAACGCGCTAGAATAAGCCCGCCATTTTAGTAATTTCATTTTATTATTTTTATTATTTCCTCGCACAATGCATAGTAAAATATTGTATGATACACGTACGTAAGATGATTTCCGACTCGTGTCGATTTATCCACTCACTCGCTTCGCTCGCTCGTGAATAAAAATGCCACTCATCGGAAATCACCTACCTTCCGCACTTGTAGCATAAATAACTATTTCTATTTAGTCCGTCAGTGAGATTATTAAATAATATTGGACACGTGTTTTTTGCTTTACCAAATCAATACAAAATTACAAAGATAAAGCGCATCAAAGATCAGGTGTCCTTGTAGCCAGCGGCGTGACGCATCGCAACATCAGGAAGGGGCCTTCATCATCATCATCATATCAGCCGAAAGATGCCCACTACTGGATATAGGCCGCCCCCAAGAGTCGCCACGCTGATCGGTCCTGTTCTTAATTCTTTATTGTACACCAAAAACAATATTTAATACAATGTGATAATAAAGTACATGTACAAAGGCGAGCTTAACTCAATGTTGAGTTCTCTTACAGCAAACCCTAGAGTGACAGAGAATGATGACAAAAGAGGGTAGGATCCAGTGTACAATTTTAAAATTACATATTTATAAAAATAAATCAAAAATATATACATACATACATAAATACAAATATAATACTAACATAATAAATACAAATATAAATACAAATATAATACTAACATAACATATATCTACTAACATTGCGTCTCGCACAAAAACAAGGGCCTTACTATTAAATAATCGGTAAATAAGAAGCTATGTATCCACAAACAATATGAACGGCGCCCCTTTCGCGTGAATGAAATCAACAATATCACCATTCGCTCGCCCTGATCCCAATTTGTTTGGGGTCGGCGCAACATGTGAATATTTTATGTGGATGAAATAACAAGGAAGCTGAATTACAGAAGGGATATTGTGACAATGTTTGTCCAATATTTTTATTTTTCTTCGTGTCGCTTGCACGACCAATATTATGAAAATAATATTTATATACCTAACATCATCATCAAGCTTTTGTCATATGTTACTTGGGGTTGATTATATAGCTCCTTCCTGGATCTGAACAGTGCAAATGATATAACTGACCTACTTGGACTGGTCCGACAAAATTTTAAATCGAAACAAACAAAAGATGATTTGGCCTTCTGGGTCACCCTCTTGACCCTTAACACCTTTAGAATTGTAGCGTTTCCATGGCTGACGCTATCAATGACGCTGCCATCTAAATCTAACATCTGAATTCTGCCTTCAAACTTAGATGTCAATTGCCAACAAGTATGTTCTCTGCCACGCATGACTGGTTACCCTTCAAAGTAGGATTGAACAGGCATCTTCTCGCTTGCTCCATCTTAGACCTCATCCATCGATTACCATCAGGAGAGATCGTGGTAAAGAGCTCATCATAACAAAAATAATACTACCAGACCACAGACAAAAATCTAACTAGATAACGCAAGTCCCTCCATCTGTACGCAAACCAAGCGTGCCACTATTTAACCGACTTCCTAAAATGGAGGAGGTTCTCAATTCAAATGTTTTTTTTAAATATATATGTACACCGTTTACTCAAAGACGCCTGGACCGATATAGAAAATTCTTATTTTGTTTGAAAGGGTATATATACTTCCCAGTTGGTCCCATAGCCATCAAGTCAGGATCTGATGATGGAATCTTGTTCACACACAATTATAAAACAAATTTACTTACCAATGACAGAAAACATTTCCAATGCCTCGGCCAACTTTTTCTCCACAGTCTTTACAGCTCAATATGGCATAAACTGCATTTTCTAGATTTTGGTGGATTTTCGGTGCCGATAATGCTAAATGAAAAGCTCCAATTACGATCAGATCGTAATTTTACTCGCTTTTTTGACACGCGAAGTTCATACAATCGCTTCATCTAGTTAGATTTATATCTGTAACCAGCACAGACACTTAAGGCAAAGAATGACATGAAGAGTCGACCACAAATAGTGACATAAGGCTATCCAAAGAGAGAGAACGAGATCTTCCTTAGAATTACTTTTACCAAGATTCTCGTTTATCATTTGAATATGTTAACTACGTAATAAAACATGTTTTTTCCTTCTTTCACTCACAGACCCATCAATCATATCTCTTGCGGTTTTTAATATAAGTATGTGCATTATAGATATCTTTATTATTACAGCCGCTGGGCTATTACATTGGCATACATTATTAATTTGACGATTGCATGAATCTATAATTATTTTAATGATGATTTTTATGCAATGGGTTTCTTTTTTTTTGCAAATTTGTTTAGTCGGTGACTAAAATATCAAGTCAATATATGTATCTGATAGTAATCAAAGAATAACAATACAGGGTAACTGGTAATGTTTCAGGGAGTGAAAGTATTTATGAATATGAACATAAAAATATGGAACTACTTCATCATCATCTGCCTAGCCTTTTTCCCAATTGTTGTTGAGGCGGCTTCCAGTCTTACCGGATTCAGCTGAGTACCAGCTTTTTACATGGAGCGACTGCCTATCTGACCTCCACAACCCAGTAACTGTGATGGGTAACAGGGTACTCCTTGGCAAGACTGGTGTTAGAACTCAAGCTACTGACTACCCGTAACGACTGTCAAAGATCATCAAATGACAGCCGGGACCAACGGCTTAACGTGCTTTCCGAGGCACGGAAAAAACTCAGACATCGTCAAGCGTTGCTTAACCTTGAAGATCGACCCGTGCGGCTGTTATTATTTAGCCACGAGCTCCTACATATGGAACTACTTCTATTAAGAAAAATACTCTGATCCATAATGCTATGTAAATGCGATCGTAATACATATCAACCTTCGTCTGAAAATAAAGTGTTTTCTGGTAGGTCGGTAGTCTTTTTCAAAACGAATCGATTGAGCAGCAGTTTATTGGTGGCCATGATACAATGGCAAAAATTACATAGTGTATTTGTGTTATTGTAGTGTTTGTTAGTTGTCTATGTTGTTTGTGATGCATGTTTGTGTTAGTGAGATCACTTCTTTAGGAGTTCTTCTGTTTCATTGTAGTTTAGATTCAGTAAGTAGGAGCGAACAGTCTTGTTTAGGACATAACCTAGAGATAAAACTTAACCGTTTTATCTATCGTAGTATAAACAGTTTTGTCTGGGGTTAAAAATAAATTGTACAAAATATTATTTTAAATTTTAACTGAAATACTGTTTTTATAAGTGGGTCTTAAAAAGATCGACAGGTCTGCGCAAAGCTTTCGGTCACGTAAATGAGAACGACTGAATAATGTTTTGATAAGAACCAGATTTAAGCAATTCAGCGTTCTTATTGTCTTCCTCCCGCTGTCCCAATTTATTTTAAGGTCAGCGCTGCATATTTTATTTTTGTGTACATTTATTTTCGACGTCACCTCAATAATCTCTCCTTCTTAGCCGTATCATCTGTCACACAGTCCATCCTTCGTTTCCTTAGTCTTCGTCTACACTATGATCATCCAAATTAATACTCAAAAAGAATTTGATATTGTTAGACTATTACTCAAAACGTAATGATATACAAGGAGTATTATGATATTTTTTTTGTTTTTTGTTTTATCTTAGTTTGTTTTTAATCATGGTCTGGCAGTTTGAGTAGTTTATGCGGCCTACTCGAATGTCCTTTCTTTGGTATTGTTCGTCGAATCGTTGAGCTCCTTAAATTCTGAGTTGAGCTGCTCGGTTATTGACAAATGCGTGCACTGACTGGACAGGTCCACTCAATCTGGCTGGTTCTTTCCTCAAAAGACCATTTCAGACATCTGTCTACATGGTCTTCACATGATCTAACCAAGATTTTGTCAGGACTTTAAAAGAGACTGTGACCTCTGAGTTTGTTTCAGCCTTTCTTCTCAGAGTAGTCAGATAGGAAACGCCGACATCTAGTTTTAAAAATATGATCGACATGTAAATGTGTTTGTACAAACCAACTTACAGAAATAAAATCATTTATCATTATCATTTATTATTGTACAATACATCTTGAAACTCCTGAAGTATCTCCTACACTGGTTTGTTTTCAATAGTTGCGTATTGTTTACGTGTCTAAGTATTTAGCGGCTCTAGAGGTTGAGTACAGTAAGTGCAAGAGTGCTAGCTTTTAAACCAACACTTAGGCATTGCTAAGCCTAGGTAATCCATACTAATAACATGACCCATACCCTTAGATTTGCATAAACAACTGTTTATGCCCACTACTAAGGAAAATTCAAAAGTTGACGATGACATAATTATCAATCTTAGAAGAAAGACTGGTGAACACTAGTCGCTAAAGATCAAGAATGCTGTAGAAAACTCTTCGGAAGTAATAATTATTTCGAAAGGAACTAATTGGAACTACTCCCTACATCAATGCTTTTGCTCCAAGTTCCCAAGGGTAATCAGTGACTTATTTCAAACTCTTTACCAACGAAAACATTGGAAGGTTAATTCCAGAATCCCCGGTGGAATGGATTAGTTTCCCGCTATGGTTGGGGCAAGTTCCATGGGTTCTTGAAGCTAAAGATTATTCATCATCATCATCAGCTTTTTCCACTGCTGAGACACAGGCCTCCTCTCTGTGAGAGAGGGAATGGGCCATACTCCACCACGCGGGCCTAGTGCGGGTTAGTGAATAATGACATGATGTTTTCTCTCAACGTTTTTAGAGCAGTGATGATGAAATATAAAAATTGTTATATATACAGTGATAGAAAAGACGTTTATTCCCTGATAACTCATAAGACAGTAACCTAGAAAGTGTTTCTTTTTACCCGACTGCCGAAGGAGGGTTATGTGTTTATCAGTCTATGTATGTATGTATGTTTGTTCCTATATGGCGTTCCAGAGACCAAACGCGTTGGCTGATTTTGATGATTCATACGTCAATCGATGCGTCTTAACCCTGCGAGTGTCATAGGCTACATTAAAATTGGACAATAGAAAAATGGCGGATTTTGGGTGCCATATTGTGGGGGCCCAATTTTTTTTTTCTTCCTAACCCATCGTGTGGGGTATCAAAATAAAGGTGATTTCAAAAATATATAACACTTATATGTTTAAATGTATCTTATCCGAAAAAAAACCAACTAAAAAGTTATAAATAAAAAAACTTAATTGAAAAAAATCAAAAAACCCGACTGCTTCAAAAGCGAACTAAAAAGTCGTAAACAAGGAAAAAATCATACTGTGCAGGCGGAGGATACACCAGATTTTGGTCAGCTAGCCCGCGAATATGTATCCTCCGACTGCACAGCATGATTTTTTCCTTGTTTACGACTTTTTAGTTCGCTTTTGAAGCAGTCGGGTTTTTTGATTTTTTGAATTAAGTTTTTTTTTTTGTAACAGAGGTCCAACTACCAACACAGCCCACACCCGACTGAGCTGCGCCGATATGTTTCTTTTTATTTTATTCACACAGTATTCTTCAAATTGTACCGTTTCGCAATGTTATAGTGCAGATCTCAGTGGTTTTATCAAATCATAATCGCATTCTCTTTTAATTTTACATCGCGAGGTCGACGCGCGTTACCTCACCGTGAAATCCCACATGGACGATTTATGACAATTTGAATTGAATTCTTTTATTTTTTTTTCCTTTCATTAAACTCGATTATGAGCTATTCTTCGATACTTTATGTTTAAGGCGCAGATACCCCTCAGTAGCTTGTTTTAAAATGAGAATCACTTCTAAATGGTTAGTCGTAATTTTTTGGAAAAAAAATATGTAACATAAGACCATCTTTTTAATAATTTGATCTATGAACGTTTTGAGATTTATTCGTATAATATAGTGTAATTAATTTGTAAAGTTATGTCTAAAGGTCTATCCACACATATCAGGGCCGTGCCCGGGACATGAAAGGGCCGGGCCCAAGCATTGAAGATTCGTCACTGACCCGTGCACGGACGTGTGTGAACGAATTCATATAAAATGTACACACCGATATTTTTTTGAGCCCCTGACGGGACACGATCCGTCCACGTTCCGGGCACGGCCCTGATTTTTGTGGATAGACAGACCTTAACACGGACAAAAAAAACAACAAACGCACCAAAACCGCCGGGTGTGTTTTAATGCAATTTTCACCATTTAAAAGACAATTTAATCATCTACAGTTTTACCTATCTTTTTTTAAGTCATAGAATAATAAGGAAAGTACAAAAAATCTGCAGAATTTTGGGCCGCGCGGGTGTGAAACGAGTGCGCGTTTTGTTCCCCTCACGGTCGTTAGCGACAGTCGTCGTCTTAAATGACAATGGTAGTTATATGTAAGCCAATAAGAATAATTATGGTTTATTTTATTTCAATTTTATTAGCCTGATACGATTAATGGAATCATGATCTTGTTCCAGCAAACATGGGCACGACATGTCTACTTTTTCTTTAGACTAGTTTTATAGATATGTTGTTTTGTATCAAACGGTTACAAGATCATGTATGAAGTCTTGAAAAAGATTTCAAGGGGATCTCTGGGTAGTCAATCTCTCTACCAAACTTGCTAATTGGGCTTATAATAATATCAATACTTTATGAGCCACTAGCTGACACCCGCGGCTCGGCCCGCCTTGAATTACACCCGGGGATAGTGTAGCTTCCCAACTATGAAAAAATCTTTGAAATCGGTCCAGTAGTTTTTAAGTTTATTCGTTACGTACAAAAATACAAATCTTTCCTCTTTAATATAACTAGCTGACCTAGTAAACTGACCCTACCTACCCGACATATCCTACCCTACCTTACCTACCCTACCCTACCTACTCTACCTATGTAGGTAAAAACAATTTTTTTTTTATAAGAACCTTCTCCTTACAATAACAAACACAACAAAAAAAGAATAAGCGAATTCTTTCCAGGCGTTAACGATTCTATAAAGGACATACAGACAAACATTAATTTTTACATATATAGATAAGTATAGATAATATAGAAGTGTTATTTAGTTGTATTAGCTATATTATTTTAACGTTTCAACAAAATCCGTTCTGTAGTTTTCGCGTGAAATCAAATATCCTTCCACAAAAACTTTTGCGTTGAAAATACCACCAATCACGTTGGCGTAGTACGACATAGACGTTACAGCTTTTCTATTTGTCAGAACAATTTGACGCACACATCAAAGGTCACCGCTCGAATCTCACTTCCATACACATCGCCCTAAGGCCATATCTCACATATCGACAAATCCAAGCTCCAACCCATATTTATCACGTCCAACCAGATCAGCGATAAGATTAGCTAGTGAAAGTAATCAGAAGATTGCCTCATAACATCGGTAACAATGTAGATTGACAATGGGATTGTTAATGGTGGCCGTAGACAATGAGTCAATGACCAGCGCTAATTATATGCTGTTACTAACGCAGTATGGTATTGTTATGAAATGCTTGTGTAGTGATCACCATAGTTGACAATTATATAGGAAAAGTAGCTGTTTGTGAAACAGTTATTCCGGGGTGATTTTTCTGCGTCGCTGGTCTAGTTACGCGCTATCTTGCTGAATATGCGATCTGGGTTCGATTCCCGGTTCATGTAAAGTGTGCATTTTTCTGTCTGGAACTTCTCAGTAGAGGACTTGGGAGGATTTTTACCCGGTTGATGGCAAGGGTCACCCCCATTTACACGGGCTTTAATTTAATTTGATTTTATTTCTTTATTCATCGAACAACATGATTCATTATTTGTTAGTTCAAACACCTTACAACTATTGTTAGCAACATCACAAAAAAAAAGTGCATAAAAAGTTAACAATAAATGAAAAATTTAAATTTAAACCGAATACTATAAATTTCGAATAAAATATTAAAAATTACAAGAAATTCAAATAAAAACATTAAAATTAAATTAAAATGTCAACAATATTTTTTAAGTAGTAATTAATTCAAATACAGAAATACAAATACTAATACACATTTGGTTAATATACAGATAACCTAGAAACTATTGTTAGTACATATAACTACCAAAAACAGTTATTATTTGTGATACTTTTTATACGCCTCACTGGCATGTAGGCGTATCCAATGTCCCCAGTATGAGGCTGTCCCACCTGTTCGCTAACATTCCCAGAATACTGTTGGGGCTGCCACGCATCCTGCGCATCATAGAGGCGCATTGCTTGCGCACGATGGCTTGGAAGCCATCAATTTCTGCCTCTGCGAACATGACTGGTGAAATGTCAGGGTCCATCTGCCTAACCCTTTGAGAAATAATATTAGTACACCAAGGAAAAAATAATGACTCCTTCTCTTTATGAGAAGAGACTAAGACAAGACAATTACAATTCTTAGACAATTAAAAATTTACCTTAATTTTCAACTTTTTTTTTATTTTTCCCCTTTTTTTGTGCTTTAAGACCTTACTTTTTGCCAAATTTTGTGATTCTAGGTTAACGGGAACTACCATATAGGTCTTCGACCCAAAACCTATAAGGTAATTCTAGGTCAACTATTATTCAGTAAAGGGAACATTCCAATAAATAAATAAAGTTGAAAATAAGGGTAAATTTTGGTACTTACAAGTTTTCACGAAAATCTAAATTTGTCCATAGCTTTTTATCGTGTAGACTGATTATGTGTAGATATCGTGTATTTGATTTTTATACACCTAATAGGGACTATGGACCTCAGTATCTGGTATAAATTTCAACTTGATAAATATACCCGTTCCTGAGAAAATTAGTGGTGACACACGGACAGACAGACGGACAAGAGAGTGATCTTTAAGGGTTCCTTCTTTTACCTTTTGAGGTACGAAACCCTAAAAAACACTCTATAACACCATGGGTGGCATCATCGTTACCAAAACAGCACCATACACGTGTATGATATGCCATATATAATTGTGTATTACACAGTCAACAAATTAAAACATAACCCACCATCTTTGCCTTACAAAAAACAGTAGCCGGTCATATGCAAAGCGACGCATAAAATATACCTATATATTGCCTGTTGCATGACCGGAACACATAAGAGATGAGAAAGTCAATAACTTGGAAAGGCAGGTCGGGTCATTATATCTTCATGTCTTTACATAAAGGAGATGGGTAGATGTAATACACAATTGAGATGATAGCGCAGTTTTTGTGGATACAGATTTTTATCGCGATGTTCTAGAACTGTTTCTGAATTTGAAATTTCGAAAAATGTTGGCAATCTCTGCATGTCGTGTTCTTTTATTTAAATATGAATGTCGGTTTATTTTTTGTGAAAAAGATCTAATTTCTTTCTAAAAAAAAGTGTGCTAGTTATATAGTAAGGTAGCTAAAGGATTGACGAAATATAAAAAATAACCTGTTTGTCGCTAAGGAGTTCGGCTGTATTTCCATGTTTTGAAAACTGCTCTACCGGTTTTGATGAAACTGTTCCCTAAGTTGTAAGATAGGTACTTAATCCCATAAAAAGAATGATAACGATCCGACAAGTTAGTTAATTTCGGATAAATGCGTGAACAAACACACAATACATATATACAAACACAAACATACAAACAAACGTACATACACTTATGAAATTTGGCACACAAGTTTAGAAGCCTATATAGAGTAACGTATGTGATTATAGTGCAATTTCAACAATATTACATACATACGTGTCGAATTGATTACCTCCTTTTTTTTGAAGTCGGTTAAAAGAACATTCAATCAATCTGCTTAGCCTTTTCCCAACTACATTGGGGTCAGCTTCCAGTCTTACCGGATTCAGCTGAGTACCAATGTTTTAAATGGAGCGACTGCCTATCTGACCTCCACAACCCAGTAACTGGGTAACAGCGGTACCCCTTGGCTAGACTAGTGTCAGATCTCAAGCTTCTCATTACTCGTAACGACTGTCAAAGATCTTCAAATGACAGCCGGGACCAACGGCTTAACGTCCTTTCCAAGGCACGGAGGAAACTCGGTATGTTGAAATGGTCACCCATCCACGAACCGACCACGGTTAAAAGAACATTGAATGTTAAAAAAAATACTGACTAGCTAAAAAAATTATAGCTTTCAGGAATCTTACAGGAACCGTGCATTTTTCGAAGTTAAAATTAACCTATGGCACTGAGTAATATTCTATACTGCGGGACAAGTAAGTTGAACCAAAATGTATTATCGTTTTACTGAATTGAAACGATTTAAACCGAAATTAGTCTTTTCTTTATGATCTAACCGTTGACAAATTGTATATTGTAAACGGTTAGGTCGTAGAAAAGGGATTTATTTCGGTTTAAATGGTTTAATTTCAGTAAAACGATAATACATTTTGGTTCAACTTACGTGTCCCGCAGTATAGCTCTCTTTCAGTGAAAGATTTATTATAATCATATCAGTATTTATGAAGGTTACCTTAAACAGACAAGCAAACATCTGTGTAATATAAGTTTATATATTGTATGTTAAAAATACAAATGACACAATTTTCACAAGAGACATGACACAGACCCTGTATTCAAGGAGTAATTTATTAATAGTTTGCTCGAAAGCAATGCTAATTATACAAAGTGTTGTTTTAGCCCAATGTCTATGCCTTTATTCGTAAATTTGTCCTTACCAAGGTTGTATGTTGCAATCTTGTTCAAAACTGCGTCACTTGTATTTTTTTCTATATTTTGGGATACCCTTGAGATATCGATACAAATCTTCCAAGGCGAAACAAACAACCAACAAGAATTTGTAGGTCGTAGAAATGGTGGCTTGCTCCAGATCTTGGTGCTCATGCGAATATGCGATCTTCTATATTAACTGGCAACAATAAAGATTGCTTTTGCCTACTCCTAATATGGTATTTATGAAGTTTTAATTGTTATGATTTGTATACTTATATGTATGTATATGACAGTAGATATATTTTATTTGTTATATTGCAAATTACATAACTCTGAATTGTTTTATGACTTTTTTTCCCCTCCACACACAATGTCTACATCTCTTTTTTATCATATTCCTTTCGCAGGTATGCTGGAAGAGATTTAATTAGAAATAAGCATCACCTCTGTACCTATTTTCTGTTCCTTCTTCTTGTTTTTGTATTATGTGTGTGTACAAAAATTGTTAAAATAAAAAATAGGAAATATTTAAGAAAATGGACGTCATCCCGACGTACCTTAAAATCTTTAGTCTTAATAAAAGAATATACATACCTATGAATAGACAAATCTTGAAAATGATCGGGTCGTAATCAAATTGTTTCGTCCATTATAAACATGGTCATAAAACTAAAAACATATTTGTAACAGCATGTTATGTTAGTGTTCCATAGAGTAGAGATAGTTGTTTTTTATTGTTATTGCGATGTCTACGTTATGTCATATCGCAATAACTTGACCTCTGACATTCACTGATACTATCGTTTAGGAAAAGTTTCACTGGAATTAGTCCAGCTGTTTTTGAGATGGAGATTTTTTGAGAATGTGTGAAATTTTGTGAGATTTTGTGAGAATGTGTGAGATCCTTAGACCTTATTGGTGATGTTCTTCAGAAAGGCCAGGTGCGCAGTACTTATAACTGGCGTGCCTGTATGACTAGAAATAAGAAGTATCTAAGGATAGTAGAAGTTGGTGTTATTTAGTTTCTGCTGCTAGGTATGCATGTGTTTTATCCTTTAAGGGATGAGCAAGAAAGTCTATTGACCTTTGACAGTTATTAATACTAGCTTTATCTCTCCTACAGGAAACCTAGGTACATTTTTACGGGTCAAAATGTAGCCTATATATTTAGATTTATATCAGTGAAGAAACTTTTGTATCGAATGGATACTTTCAAAGATAACCTTATACAAACATATAAGTTTAGATTGGCCTGTCACAGTTAGTTCAGTAAATAGATTATTCTTATTAGTTTGACCTCATTGAAAAAGGGTCATGGGCGAACTTTCGTCTTCCTTTCCTAACTAGTTTCCCAACTCCAGAATCGAACCCATACACCCACACATTTATTATTTGACCTGAATTCTTACTTCATTAAATTTATAACAGCTAGAGGTCATGAGGTCCTGCAAATTCTAGTTTCCAATAAATAAAAATTTTTTCTTTAAAATTTTTATAAAATAATACGCACATCTATCAAATTATCATGAGAAGAAACTTTTTCGGTTTCAATATAAGTAGTAAATTTTTCTAAATGTTTTCATGAATCTCGTTTTCTGTGTGTTTTTTTTTTTAAGGTTTTTTTTATTTTATATTAAAGTTCTGTGTTAACTTTAGTGGCAATATTATTAAATTCAAACATTATTTAGAAATTCAAAAGATCACAATAAAATTATTTGAGAACATAATAATTTTTAGTGGTTAAATTCCATTAATATTTCTATTTATATAGTTTAATTAAAACTTTACATTTTCATTGTAAAATTTTTTTTTTTTTGTTACCTTGGGTTCTACCTGTAAAAACAATTGTATGTGTAAATGAATAAATAAATAAATAAATAATGCACCATAATGTATGCAGATCAGAGCCACAAGAAACTTGGAGCAATCTCATGACACAAAAACTTCTGAAAACAAGGAAACTATCTAGTTCCGTAATCTAAGAACTAAACCAAAGTTTTTACCTAAAGAAAAAGTTGGATGAATGAACCTCCGAGATGAGATAACTGTTAAATAAAATATTCTATGGATCACTTCACACCTCACAGATAAGCCTGAACAATAGGAGACATCGACAGCAATGGCAAATTAATATGTCACATCGAATTCTCTGTTGACATATCAATTATGACCATAGGCGAGCCTGTGAAAGTGTCCAATAGTCGTACAAGATCCACATTGTTTTCGCCAAAGAAGAATTGGACGGGTGTCATTAAAATCATAATTCTCGTATGGCCCGAAGGCCGAATGTTAGGAAGAGCCCGGGAGAGAGGCGTCGTCGATCCACCAGTATATAAACCAGCGGTCGCTGGTACAGAGCATCACACAACCACGACACCTCCGTGAGTCAACATGAAAGCGTTCTTGGTAGGTACTCGTGCAGTGAAAGTGACTTGTGACCTGTGTGACCCCCTCCTGTGACCGCACAGTGCTTCCTCATCGGATTGTTTAGTGCTGATCGGCTCGGCTCTATTCATCGAGTGCATCTCTAGAAGATACTCATCGATCAATATAGCCGAGCAATCGATCAAATGTTTGTAAAAGTGTTGTTTAAAAGTGAATTTTCTGCTGCAGGTATTAGCTGCCGTTGCGGCACTCGGCTCGGCTAGACCCGAGGCGGGATACAGTTACAGCGCGCCCGGAGGCGGCGGCGGCCACGGTGGACACGGTGGCGGCATCAGCCTCGGAGGCGGCCTTGGTGGCGGCCACGGAGGATTCTCCTCTGGTGGTCTGAGCTCCAGCAGCTTCGGAGGACTCGGTGGTGGCGGCGGCGGCGGTGGCTTCTCCTCAGGAGGCTTCTCCTCCGGTGGCTTCTCATCCGGTGGATTCTCATCCGGCGGTGGCTCCGGATTCGGCGGAGGCTCCGGTTTCGGAGGCGGCGCTGGCTTCGGCGGTGGCGCTGGATTCGGCGGTGGCGCTGGATTCGGCGGCGGCGCTATTGTGCAGAAGCACATCTACGTCCATGTCCCACCCCCAGAACCTGAAGAACAGCGTCCCCAGATCGTGAGCGGCGGTGGAGTGCCCCAGAAGCACTACAAGATCATCTTCATCAAGGCCCCCGCTCCTCCCGCACCCGTCGCCCCCATCATCCCCGCTCAGGCCCAGAACGAAGAGAAGACCCTCGTCTACGTGTTGGTCAAGAAACCCGACGAACAGCCCGACATCACCATCCCCACCGCGGCTCCCACTCAGCCCTCAAAGCCCGAGGTTTACTTCATCAAGTACAAGACCCAGAAGGACGGTGGTGCCGGCGGTATTGGAGGCGGCTCTGGCATCGGTGGTGGTATCGGCGGTGGTATCGGCGGCGGCATCGGCGGCGGTAGCATTGGCGGCGGTATCGGCGGTGGCTCTATCGGTATTGGCGGAGGTCACGGTGGCTCCATCGGTGGTGGTCACGGAGGCTCCATCGGCGGTGGTCACGGCGGTTCCAGCGGCGGCGTCAGCTCGTCCTACGGACCTCCCGGACAGTCCGGCCCTTACTAAACGGCGCAAGGGCGCGCGCAATTGTGATACCTGCTCTGCCGGCGACAAACCTAGTTATAAGTAGAGAAAAAATTACGGTGCCTAAATGTATTTATGTAAATAGTAATTTTAATGTACTATAATTTTAGTTGTATTATAAATTCTTATTTTTGCATAAAAAGTTTTAAACAAAGTTGAATACTTTCATTAGCTATCCCTTTACAATACCACCCTACATTGGAGACATACACGACAAGGTTATACAAATAAAAACACAGCTCCATCCGAGCATGAAATTTGAATTTCAAAATGCCATTCACCCACAGAGCACACATTTTAACATGTCAATATCATTAACACGCTACATAAACAGGTGTATGGTAGAAAGTGGTGTTTTCTCCGAAGTGGGCGAAGTTGCGCAACAGCGGGACAGCGTGACCTCAGTTGCATCATGCACTCAGAAAGAAGCTGTTTTCAACATCTATATAGAAAATAAGAGAGTTTCGCTTAATATTTCATTGCGTAACACACACCTATTGCAGTTCTTCACAATGCCGTTGCGTAAACCTTGACATTTGGGTGTATTCTTAATTCTCATATTTTCCCTTTTAGCCTCAAGTGTTGGCTAGCACAGCTGACGTCATCATAGTTAATGGTAGCATCTGACGTAATGACACCAGTATTAGGGATAGCAGTAACGAGCCTTACATACGCAAAAAGGCAATTTACGCGAGGACTCTTAGACTATTACACAAGAATGATGACACGGAACGAAAACATGTTTTAGCTGAATATTTATAACATATATATGGCGACTTTCGCAACTTCCGCGTGGCCGCCGTGTTTGGGCAAGTCATTATAGCGGCTGCATCATATTGTGTGGAAAGTGAACGTGCCAATATTAAGAGGTGACTGGTCAGATGTCTAACGTATACGTAAATATTTGAACGAAGTTGATTATGAGGATTATTTTCGAGACCTAAAATTCTGTTCGAAAGTTCGATTTCGAAAATTTCTTGAATAAGCCTGATTAATTTATTGTAATTTTGGTCGTTTGCATTTTTAAATATTTCCATATCAATAGCTTGCGCATTTGTGGTTTTAAATAAGTATTTTCATTTTGTCAATGATCTCATTACTATGATTGATTCGATAAACACCATCTTAAATATTATCTAAACAACCATTATTATTATTGACTCAATCGTGCAATACACCATAAAACCTTCTCCCACCTTCAAGATGTTTCCAAGCATTTATTTCGGCATTTTCTCACGGAAAGACATAATCCGTATCTTACTTCCCATGATGTTACCAAATGCCATGAGATCAACAATCTCTTACTTCTCATGCAAAGATGTATAAAACACTTTAGTTTTATTCCCCGTAATTGCTTTAATTATATGCTCATTTGTTTTTTTTACGGCTTGATTTAGGATTGAATGGACTTGTATGGAAGTTGTACGACTTGACCGAGACCTGACCCTAATGTGTGAGCCAGTTTATCAGAATAAGGTCACAAGATGATATAGACTCAATGCATGTTTCTAAAATTGATGTCAGTGTCAGGTTTTTTATATATTTCTTGAGATTTATTAACGTGCAGTTTGCTGTGCCTTAAACATTTTTTAATCTTGCATATTGGTGAAATTCCTGGATGTCATGAATGTTGATGATGTGATGTGTTGTGTGTGGATTGTTGTGTTCTTTCATATGTTAAAATGTATTGACAAGCAATTTGCAGCCCCTTAAAAATGGTTGAATTATCGCAGATTAAGTGGTAACGATGACATAGTCCAGATGCATATTAATTTGTTTGTAAGTAAGTAAAAGTATACTACAGTCAGTTTTTTTTAAATATATCTTGAGATTTATTAACAATTAGTTTTCTTTGCTTAGATCTGATTAAGTAGTAATCGATGTCATAGTCTAGATGCATATTAATTTGTAAATGTCAGTATCCGTTTTTTCTACCGTTCTTAAGATATATTGGCATGCAATTTACAGCGCTTTTAAACATTTCAAATTTCGCAAATTAATTGAGATTTATTGACATGTACTTCAGCTTGTAGAAAGTTAGAAAACTCAGATTAGGGTAACAGATCGCAGATGTAAACAATGGCATACATAGTCCTGATGCATATTCTTAAAAAATTGATTCCACTGCCAGTATATTTTTCTCTGTAGTCTTTTTATCATGCACAATTTTGGTGGTCATCTTAACATTTTGGACAGTATCCTTTTGACTCTCCATATTTCCCTTTTCTAGTCCATTCAGTCTTTGAACTGTTTCATCACTCAAAGTTTATAGATTAATTGGTTTGTTACCAACTCCTAGTTGCACGATATCACGAAATAAGTCGTTAAACAGAGTGTGGGTTATGATTTTGCTAATGGGTCTAGCTTTATTGCCTATAAACATTATATTATATATCTGGGTATTGATTGAAAGTATGTAATATGTCAGAGTTAGTAATACCTTCTCGAGCATTTGGCTGAAAATGAACTTCGAAATCAAAATTTGGTTTAACTTTTATTATTAATACATTTTTCATGAACATTTCATAGCGGATTCCAAAAAGACTTGAGAACAGGGACTGATACAATACAGTGATCTGAAACAAAACGAAAAAGATTATTATTTAAGAGTTTACCATTTTCTCTGAAATAATGGTCTGAAAACATTTGCCAACATTATGATTGATCTGAATCTTGTTTAACCCCTCTTAGAAGCACGGAAGCAAATAATTAGGGTCACAGCATATTCAAATAACAGTATAACAAAAGACAACCGATCATAATTCTGCAATTATTGCATAATGTTACATCGTAAAATAACTTTGCTACTGGTTGCTGTACTCGTATGTAACGCGAGCAATTGCGGTTGCAATCGACGGATGCTGCCCATTAATCACCATGACTGTTCCAATCGGTCACAGTATACTTAGATGCAGTAGGACAAGTCCGTGTTGACTTTTTGAGAGGAAGATTACAAGTAATTGTCGGAAGTATTCGTGTGTGAAATTGAGTAAAAACATAAGTCGTTACATAGATTGATAAGTCTGATCATGAAGTATTGTTTTTTTTTTTAATGATCCACTCCGTGTGTGTGATATGATATGCAAGGATAATGAAAATATCGTCAGGAAAGTTTAAAAAATAATTTAGATGGCAATTGGTAAGAAAGTCGCGAAAGTCCCAGAAATATGGATGGATTGTGTGAAAAGTGATATGGCTAGATAGAAGATAAATGAGTTGAAGACAAATAAAGAAGTGAGGATGAAGAAGACATATACCGAACCCGAATTACTTATGAATTGGAATAAGGGCAAGAGAGAACGACTGGTCCATAGCTGTAATGTTTGTTATTTTGTTTTATTGGTCTCAATGTTTTAATATTGCTTGCTAATACTCATAACAAGTCTAGCCATTTTAATCCGTTTCAAACTCTCACCACAAAACCACAGTAAACAATACGTTGTCCAACTGCATCCCTCTACTCTATGGCATTCGGTCAATACCGTTCTACATTGGGTATTATATCACAGTCCTATTAGGCATAGCTCTCGGTGTTGTATACTTACTGTACTCAGTCACGCCTGCGTCGATAGATCCATAGATCATCAGGCAACTAATGATCGACGGTAATCGACTTGGACATTTCGTTTTTCATCGATCACGATCAGTTTAGAGGGGTGTTTGTTGAAACTTAAAATAGGGCTTTGTATTTTGCTTTTCATTCTGTGTGGTTTAACTGTTTGGACTACTTTATAAAGAAGTGCGTTTGGTACTTTGAATTCTTTTTCTTCTTCGTGTTATATATTGCTGAATGTCGTGCCTGTCCTGAACAGCTTTGACGTATTCACTGACAAGCTTCCTCCAGGCCACTTCAAATCAAATTGTTTTTAATTTATCATTATAATCATCAGCTTTTTTAATGTGCCCACTGCTGGGACACAGGCCTTCTCACTGTGAGAGGGTACTGGCCGTAATTCACCACGCGGGCCCAATGCGTGTTGGTGGATGTCACATGTATTCGAATTTTTGATTCTAGGACATGCCGGTTTCCTCACGATGTTTTCCTTCACTGTTTTGAGAGCAGTGGTGGTGAAATAATTTACACAAAGTAAAGCGCCTGCCTGGGTTTGAACACACGACCTGCAACTCATAAGACGTGGGCGATATCAATAGACACCACTGCACTGTTTTAAATTACAAGACATAAAATCTCAGAAGAAACAAACCTGAAAGACTTGTTCATATATTTTAAGCCGAACGGCGTTTGCTGGTGGATATAGTTCTTCCCCAAGCGTTACCAAACTTTAAAACCTGTACTTCTCGCATTCAGTGGGCCCCTTACGACCCCCACCAGAACATTAGTCTAGCGCTATAGTCTTCTTCTTATTTAAAAGAAGAAGGTGATATTTTTGAAGTTTTCTAAAGGACAAATATATTTGAAAATTACTGCTTAAATTATTCCTAAGCAGTTAAAAAAGTTTTAACAAAACTAGCAAGTCTATTCTGAACAAAACTGCATCATTAACATAGATCTGACTATTAGTCAACCAGTAAGTTGCAGTAGTCAGCTGAGAGTCATAAATCACTTGACTGAGGTAACAATTTACCATGTGCTACTTTACTTCCAGTGACATATTGGAAATTAGATTGAAAAGTAGACGGAGTTGAGATGACTTAATTAAGACTTAAGAAAATGCTTCTGGAAATTCGTATGTAATAGGGTTGTTTACTGGAAATTAGTGTTTTGTCCGTCAGGTAGATTAATAAAAAATATAGGACACGTATTTTCTTTTGACACGTAAACATAAAGTGACGAAGATATAATACGTTGAAATATCGTAAAACGTCACGCCGCTAGAACACTTTATACTGCCTTAATGACGTCACAAGCCCCCACACCTGAACTTTGATGCTCTTTAAATTTGTAATTTTTTATTGAATTGGTAAAGCAAAAAATACGTGTCCAATATTATTTGTTATCTCACTGACGGACTAAATAGAGTTATCATTTCTCTAATCACCAGAAAATATCCCTATTGGTAAAATGCGCTTAATTTTGACAGACGGGATGAATTTACTGAAAAGGTCCCAACTAGTGGGAGGTCTTCGCGGTCGTCCCTCCAGATTCTTTCGGATTGATGAACTGGCGAGGGTTACGGGAGTCCGCTGAAGCGATGGGGGATGCGAGAAGAACTGGAACGATCACTGTGGTGACGCTTGGGGAAGGTCTATGTCTAGCAGTGTAGTGTAGTAGTGTAGGTGTAGTTCTTCAGTAATTTAATTTAATGTGATTCAATGTGATAATAAACTAGAAAGATTCTAGGCAATATGAAGTGTATTATATTACTCTGTTTGTATTAATTTATAAAAAAACATAATGTTTATCTAATTTTATTTATTATGTGAAATTACCCTGTAATGCTGCCCAAAGGTTGACTAGTAGAGAATGCCTCATGGAACTAAGTGCGCATAATATATTGCTATCCAGTTTGTACATACATGAAGTTAAAATAAATAAACAAATATTCGCGTAAACGTCCAAACATATTACATCACTAAATAGGTCAAGATTTATAATCCAGTTTAATAAAAAAAACACTATAATTGTATGAGTCATCTTGTTATGATGTCTACGACCTTGCGCTAAAAAACTTGCACTTTTAATATAACCAGCACAAAAAAAACCTCACAAACAGTATCTTGAATTGCTGTTTAAAGACTTTTATTTTCCCTTATCTTAAACCAAAAGTGAATCACGATCATTAAACTTTTTTTTATATCCATCGATACTTGGGCTGTCCCCATTTCTTTTTATTACTTTCTCTTGCTTCATTTTTAATAAAAAAAAGTGACTCGAGTACAATTTCGACAAAAACATTCAATGAATGAAATCGCGGACTGAATTATGCGAGAGATCACCAAGAATATAAATATTATTAACTATTTATGATAATTTGATTATTTTATTAAAACCTTCATTTGATTTTCAACTCTCCCATCTTGTTTTAAGGACGAAAGTTGTATGTGACGGAGATTCAACGCGGATCTCAAAATAATGTGTGTTTACAAGTCTGCGGCCCGTCTCGATAGTGAGAGTGGAGTGAACTCGCGCCAGTACTTTCGCTAGTTCATACAATACCCATAGTGCTACACCATACATGTTTATTTGTGGTTTATGAGGGCGTTAGTGTTTGACGTTTAAACGCAGCATCAAACTTTTGTGGTAGTCTTGCGTGTGAATTTGCGGTAGAGTATTATATTGTCTGTGGTGGTAGTGACAGTTTTAAAAGTACAACGGGAGCTTTGGCTTTGATCCTTTTATGACTTTATGATTTGTTTTGTGGCGGAAGAAACGTGAATTTTTTTTCAAAGTCAAAGATATATTTGTCGAAATCGTTTAAAACGATTGTTTATTACTATACCTTTTTATTGATTTCTAAAAACTCTCATGACTTTATTTTTTTTTAATAAAATAATTTTCAGAGTGCAAAGAAGCGCCAAAAGCAATAGACATTAAAAAATCAGTAATGATATTATGTTCTTCTTTTCTGTTTTAGTAGGCAAGTGTGTTTAAAGAGATACCAATTGTACCTGAAAAGCAAACCCTGAAACACAAAACCTATTTGTTTTATAGAGCTTATCGAATGTGTGAAGCCACAGTGTAACGTAATTCCGTCAGACAATTCTTACAGAGACAAGTTTTTACACACTATCATGCTGTAGACATCTAATTACCTGATTTTTTGCACTGACTCATGCAAAACATATACGTAACCGTTTGTTGAGCATAATTCCATTTAAACAAAGAAACCGTTAAAAATTAAACACAATCTTACAGGGTTATGTCATCGCTGGGAATTATTTTATTTATCTTGTTTCCATCTTTACGGAATTCATTTATAATTGACTTTTGTGTCAATGAACTTCAGTTTCTATTATTAATTTCATTAATGTGGACAGGTCAGGCTTGTATTCTAGTTGTAAACTATGTCGAGTTTTAGTTCCACGGTACCAGTCATTTTTAGGGTTCTGTACCTCAAAAGGTAAAAAAGGACCCCTTATAAGATCATTCTCTTGTCCGTCTGTCCGTCAGTCCGTGTGTCACCACCGATTTGCTCAGGAACGGGTGGACCTAGCAAGTTGAAATTTATACTAGCTACTGAGGGATAACCAAAATTGGGAATTCTAGGTCAACCGGAACTACCCTATAGGTTTTGGTTCGAAAATCTATATGGTAGGTCCCGTTGACCTAGAATCACGAAATTTGGCAAAAAGTAAGGTAAGTACAAATTAATAAAAAATATCAAAAACTAAAAAAAGTTGAAAATTAATGTAAATTTTGGTACTTACAAATTTTCGCGAAAATCTAAATTTGCCTATATCTTTAAAACTTTGCCACTAATAAAAACGATATCAATTTTATTATGGCGGTATAATGGGTAGGTACGGATCCCTCGACGTACGAGTTCGACTCGCTCTTGATCGGTTTTTTTATATGTAATGTGACTATACGGAAGTGATGACTTGAAGAAGACTATTATTCAGTGGATCACGAATTCTCGATAGAAAGGAACGGAACGTATCATCTTCATAATTGTCAATAGTCTCTAACCCGTCCCCTCCTACTCCAACGGTACTCCTTATAGATAATCTGTACGAAGGCTGTACCTTCCTACCATTTATTGACCCTCTGGCATAATTTGTAGGCTGTGTACCTTTTTGGTTTCGTCGTTTTATTAGACTGCTATTGTAATTTCTTTTATTTGCTTTTTGCACAAGTAAAATTAAAAAAAACAAACCCCTTTTATCAAACACGTAATTATGACACGAAGAAATCTCGATACAAAGAGTAAAATGCGTATAACTTTTGAACGGCTGAACCGATTTTCATCAAACATATCTAAGAACAATCCCGACAAAGTGACTTTTCAAGCAAAATCAAAATCGGTTCATCCGTTTAGGAGCTATGATGATAGACACACAAATAGACAGATACGCAGCAACACACGTCAAACTTATACCACCCTTTTTTTCCGACGGGGGTTAAAAATGGCATGATATCGTAGGGATGCGGTGCAGAAGTACTAGGCTGCTATTCATTCAAAATTCTCAGTCTTTAATTAAAATATATCATTAGCAGGTTTATAGGTTGCAATACTTATACATAGCGACAAAGCCTGAGTTAGAATTAAAAGCATTGCGTACGTAAATGCGACGTATTAAGTAATTATGTTCATAATTGTGAGACAATTCTATCTAATATGCGGAAAGTGTCGTCTGTTGACATATGTCTGTCACTTGTCTGTATGAATGCAGCTAATTACCGTTTTACGACCGATTCCGACAACGTATTAAGGCGTATACATTATCCAATGTTAAAGCAGTACTGCCCCCGTACCATGACGTGTCAAAACTATTATGGTTCGACTGCGAAAAAGGTGCGAAAGGGACAGATGTATACAAGTCAGATACATCTGTCCTTTACGCACTCTAAAAATAACCTTGCTCTAAGAGCTAATGGTCACCCCCCTGACCCTGCGTCCGCTCGGAGCCAGAATATCAATATTGAATTTTGGACAGTTTTGTTTGCAAAATATTCTTTGATTTACATATGCTATTTCAGTTATGAAGAAATTTTAGCCGTAAATTTTTCTGTTTAAAAATAATTTTAAACATCCAAGTCGTTTTGAAGGAGTATCCAAAGTTAATATTTTTTAACACGAAGAAACCATGTTTCACAAATAATTTAAATTAATCAATATGTTTTTTTTCAAACCTAGCCGTTACTAAGGAATATGCTTAAAAGTAATCTTTTTACGGCACTAAAGCGTTGGAAGGCCCTTAACTGGAAGAACGCTTTGGGTTGTACAATACTACTAGCTTCTTCCCGCGGCTTCGTTCCTGTTCCAAGTAACCTTTGGTTCTTACCAGTAGCGTAGCTTTTTATCAATGTAAGAATAGTTTAATTTGATCAGTTGGTTATTAAGATACTATCTAACGACGGTATTTCGAGAGAAATATTCAAAAAAACAAACCACTTACCTTTTTATAATATTAGTTTTACTTAATAAGCGGATACAATTAGCTTAGTTTACCGATAAAAATGATGCTATCAGTATGCAAGAGGAGTAGTTTTTTAATACACCGAAATCTAGCGAATAATCTTGAGATATTGCCATAGCTCTTATTTACCATTCAAGTAATGTAGGTATTATTTTGTAACAAAACAAAACGTTTACAAAAATTCAAAGAGCCTAACAAATTGTTCCTTTCTTTGTAAAGCCTATTTAGACACTAGCAACTAATTAGGAACACTTAGTTTTACCCACAAGTGTTTTTACAAGAAACTTACACAATCGCGAGTGGCCAATGCCTCTGTGAAATGCTCAGTAACTCAATAACCTGTTGTAATTCAAAACAATAGCTACACAACGTCTTTTGTTCAATAATGACGGACGTACATAACTCACTCACTCATTTTTAGAGTTCCGTAGACAACTAGCAAAATGGATTTCTTACTACGCTGTTCGGTCTACGATAGCTCCTTCGTGACGAACGACGATTTTGATGTTTTCCTTCTTTTTACTAATATTATAAATCTATTTTTTTTTTATTTTTGTGTTTCAATCAACAAAAATCTGCTGAAGGGATTCGGATGAAATTTTCCGTACATAAGATACTTGTCATCCTTGTATAATGTTCCCTTGGGATAATAAATCATTTTCCACGCGGGCGATACCGAGGGCAGAAGCTAGTATCTTGAAAACAAAGAGGAAAACACCCAAAAATATTTGACGTTTCCTCATCATGATTGTAAAAAAAAAATAGTATAAAAAAAGCTAAATTAGGATTAAAACTGTAGAGAGAGTCATCGTTCTTTTCTTATTTATTTGTTGCATATTTCTATAAGATGCACTAGTAAAAATTAAAAAAAGAAAGAGAACATTTATTACCAACACTGTACAATCAGTAGGTGTAAATTCAATCTGATAAAAGGAGTAACAGTTAATACTGTACGGAACACCAATTACGCAAGCACGGCTTACACTTGCCCGGTTTTTTTCGTATTGTTTGCAAATTAATGATCAGTCAAAAATGTCAAAATAATGATTGAGCTTACAGACTACGCCCTCGGCAGTCTTGTTTCTTGCTTCGTCGAAACTTCTTGCATAATACCATCCCTTTGTTCCGCTTTTGGTATTCACTGGACAATAGTTGCAGTTTCATTAATTTTGTTCTCTTAACGGCTTATTTGTGTAATATGTGATAGTGAATCTCGGGAATTCCCACGGACAACTTTTTTAGTGATCTCGATTTTATAATTGAGGCTCGTTTTCTTTTTTTTATTAGGTAGGTGTCACTTTCTTGAGAAATTTGTATTAAATAATGTAGATGACATTGTTTTCACCAAAGACCTTATACTTCTTAGAAATACGTATAAGGTCTTTGGTTTTCACATCATGGTATTTCATGTAGCGTTGAAGGAAAATTTAAAAAATATATTTTTATTTTTGGATTCACAGATAACCTCATCTTATTTATTTTAACAAACAAAAGTATAGCTTCATTATTATTTCTGTTACATAAAATCTAATCTCCGAGCATATATTTCTTGTAATTACATCGTCTAGGACCCTAGATAGTCATTAGGTCGCTTTTGATAGAGGTCGGTAACATTTCTTAAATACAAATTAATTACAGACCAATTGCTTTTAATTAATCCTCGATAAATAGTTTGAAATAAAAATCAGCACACTAGCTTTTACAGCGGCTTCGCTCGCGTTAAAGTCGAAAATTATTCTGGGGTAAAAAGTACCCTGTGTGCTGACCCAGGCCCTGTTAAAAATTTAATAAAAAATCCGTTTAGTTGTAGAGTTAATTGATCAACAAACATCCAACATACCTGCAGACTTTGAATTAGTGAATTAGTAGGACTACAAATTTAATATAAAATTCCTGACATACTTTAGCGTAAATACGAAAATACTTTTAGTAATAGTCAAGTACTTAGTTTAAGAGACTCATACATAACCACACCTATGCATTTTGAATTTATTTGAAAGTAAGTAAGAAAACGCTTGTCATTTTCGATGTCACTTGCGTCTACGCAGTTCATGACCAATGTGAAAGGAGATTTGAAGTGTCATCGTTTTTAGGTAGTTATATGGAAAACTTTTTGGTTAGTAAGCAACAAGTAAGCTAAACAAAATATTTTTGTCGTAAAATTATGCAAGTACCAGGCCCCTCAGAAAGTATTGCGAAAAAAAGTTTTTATATATGGGAGACTGGCCAGTTATAATGTTTTTCGAAAATATGATTATTTATAAGTAAAAATAAGTAAGTTCCAATTTCAAAATTTCCCTCCACATTTTTTGCGAGTTAATTCAAAGTATTGTGTCTCACTGAAATATGGATCTGCGCCGGGAACATTTTAGAGCTATGATTTTATACGATTTCAAGTGTCGCCTGAAACCGGATGAATCGTACGATAGACTTCAAATGGCATTCATGGATGAAGGCCCTTCCAAGGCAACCGTGTATCGTTGGTATAACGAATTCAAGCGCGGTCGACCAACTTTGGGGGATGACGAAAGAAGCGGTCGCCCTTTGACGGCTGTTACCGAAGAAAACGTGCTAGCAGTGAAAAATTTAATCCAAGACAATAGGCGAATTACATATCAGGAGATTCAACACATATTGAAGATTGGATCGGGAAGCGTTCACGAGATTCTACACAGCCATCTTCGCGTGAGGAGGATAGTATCACGCTGGGTGCCGCACAACCTCACCGATGCTCAGAAGCAGGCCCGGGTGGAATGGTGCCGTGATATGCTTAACAAATTTGAAGCAGGCTCGTCTCGGCGTGTTTACGACATCGTTACAGGTGATGAGTCCTGGATTTATCAATACGACCCAGAAACCAAGCGCCAGTCGACTGTTTGGGTGTTTCAAAATGAGCCAACGCCTACCAAAGTGAAGCGATCTAGAAGCGGGGGTAAGATTTTGATCGCTAGCTTTTTTAATTTGACTGGCCACTTGGTATCTATTCCCTTACGGGATCAAAGAAGCATTAATGCCGAATGGTATACTACCAAATGTTTGCCAGAAGTTTTCTCTGTTATAAGCAACAAGCGACCAAACACAGGGCTCCGCGGGCTACTGCTCCACCACGACAATGCACCTGCGCACACCGCACTCAAAACGAGGGACTTCCTGGACAGCACGCCAGTCAAACTCCTGGGTCACCCTCCTTACAGCCCTGATCTAGCACCGTGTGACTTCTTTTTATTCCCAAAAATAAAAAATCAGCTCAAAGGGATACAATTTTCGTCGCCGGAAGATGCGCTGGCTGCGTTCGAGCAGGCTGTAAACGAGGTGTCTGCGGCGGACTGGAAAAAGTGTTTTGAAAACTGGTTTAGGCGCATGAATCTTTGTATAGAGGCTGGTGGAAAGTACTTTGAAAAGATTTAATAAAAATATATGTACGTATAGAACAATTTTTTTTAGTTTCGCAAAACTTTCTGAGTGTCCCACGTAACAATAAATAAGCATAAAAAACCCGACTGCTTCAAAAGCGAACTAACGTAAACAAGTAGAAAATCATGCTGTGCAGCCGGATCATATATATTCGCGGGCTGGCTGACCTAAATCTGGTGTATCCTCCACCTACACAGCATGATTTTCTCCTTGTTTACGTCTGTTTAGTTCGCTTTTGAAGCAGTCGGGTTTTTTGCTTTTTAATTTAACTTTTTTATTTATAACTTTTTAGTTAGTTTGTTTTCGAATTACGTACATTTAAACATATAAGTATTGTATATTTTTGAAATTACCTCTTAAAACCCTTTGTTTTGATACCCCACATGATGGGTTTGGAAGAAAGAAAAATTTGGGCCCTCACAATATGTCGCCCAAAAGCCGCTATTTTTCTATTATCCAATCCAATTTAATGTAGCCAGTGACACTCGCAGGGTTAAGACGCATCGATTGAGTCATCAAAATCCGCCAACGCGTTTGGTCTCTGGAACGCCATATAGGAACAAACATACATACATACATAGACTGATAAACACATTACCCTCCTTCGGCAGTCGGGTAATAAAACACACAAACAGGAAGCGTTGGAAAGCTTCCTTCTAGGTGGACCGATGACCTGGTTAAGGCTGCGGGTATACGCTGGAGGCAGGACGGTGTAATTAAAATGCTACACGCCACAATCAATAGGACAAACCCAGGTTATTTCCATTAGGCCTGGTTCGATCACTTTTAAGTGGTACATGACTTCATGTCTTATGTCCCCTAGATGGGACAGAGGGCGTCCACAGAAATCTTCCATCGCAATTGGTATTGAGCTTCATGCTTCACCTCGCTCCACGTCATTCCGATGCTCGCCGCTTCTGCCAACACGGTGCGACGCCAGTTTTGACGGGGACGGCCACGCTTTAGACCTTGGGGATTCCAGTCCAAAGCATGCTTGGGAATGTGATTGGGACCCCTTCGGAGCGTGTGGCTAATCCATCTCCACTTGCGAAGCTTGATTTAGCGATCTATCGGGCTCTCGTGTCATTTCGCCAACAGCTCTCCGTTGAAAATGGCCTCAAATTCGGAGAATTCAACGAAGACAGCGTTTGACGAAAACTTGTATTTGGCGTGAGATGTCCTTTGTGACCTTCCACGTTTTGATTTGCCCGTAAATGCCGAGAATTCGACGAAAACAGCGGTTGACGATGACTTGGATTTGGCGTGAAAGGTACTTTGTCATCTTCCACGTTTTGCACCCGTAGAGCAGCACGGATTTGACATTAGACCCGAAGATTTTGAGTTTAATCCTTCGGCTCAGTTTTTGTGATTGCCAAACAGGTCTCAACTGCGATAAGGTAGTTCGGTAGCACTACCCCCAGTCTCTGACACGAATGTTGGGAAAATCAGGCTTAATCTTCGGGAAACAGGCTTGACTATTGGAAATTTAAATTGGATCATTTATCGATGCAGAATAGTCGACGAAAATATTGCAATTAAACATGACCGTAAGCCGAGGTATATAACAGCATAGACAGTTATTATTTATATAGTAGGTATTGAACAAATCTGTCTAGCCAATAACAGCGTTGAATAAGTCTTACGTAGGAACATAATCACCCGTAACAAATCTATTTGTTTCAAACAACAAAGTAGAAACAGTTAAAAATAATTACATTCATTTCACACGAACCACAATCTCCCGTTCCCCATAAATTAGCAACAGTCAGGCTATGAACCCGGAAGCTTTCGTTACGTCGACCATTAATCGCACAGCCATTGGTACCTACCGGGAAAAGTTATAACCTTTCACATTATGTCATCTTAGGGTCTTGGGCCAACGCAAAAACTTGCAGTGTTGGTTGTAAGAGCTGATTATAGTGATTATAATAAGTAGCCATGTTGGGTAATATGTTTACAAGGATTTTGTGAGGTGAATATGGCAGGATACATGAGAATATTATGTCATTTTTAGGGTTCCGTACCCAAAGGGTAAAAACGGGAGCCTATTACTAAGACTCCGCGTCCGTCTGTCTGTTTGTCTGTCCGTCTGTCACCAGGCTGTATATCATGAACCGTGATAGCTAGACAGTTGAAATTTTCACAGATGATGTATTTCTGTTGCCGCTATAACAAGAAATACAACAAACATGTTTTTTTTTTCGTTTTTTTGTGATAATGGTACGGAACGTTTTTTCGTGCGCGAGTCGAACTCGCACTTGGCCGGTTTTTCTTAGTCATGCGCTGTTCTTTTCTGATTAATTTCGTTGTGGGAAGTTCAAGACAGTTGAATTGATTCTCTGGCACTCGCCGAGCTTCATGGCCTCAACGCTTTTTTCTTGGTCAACACTGTTGATTCTGGTTTTCAGAAATTGCTGTAGTTAGGAATATTGTGACGGGTTTGTCTCATAAAAAACCCATGTTATCTTTGGAGACAATAAAAAGGGAGATCTTGAAGTAGACTACTTCAAGAACTCCCTTTTTATCGTTTCATTTTCATTTTTTTCGTGTGATACGAAAGATATAGATAAGTATTCCTGTACCTCGAGAATTTTAAATAGAACGATGTCAAATAGTATTTAAATAGCTCCACTCTGAAGTAGGCATTTCCAGTATTTGCCAACGCCCGCCATCGCAATAATTCGATACCTGCAGTAAAAAAATGAAAGGTTGGCAACCTGAAAAACATCTGAGTTTTCTGTCGACGATTAAGTTTAGAAAATTATAAAAAATCTCCTACGGTGATCACACTTAAAAACGTTCTAGTCCTGTGTGTAGCTCAGCTACCAACCTTCCTGAATCATCATCATCTTGAACTGCAAAGTCTTGCAGATCTATTTGCCGTCATTTTAATAATCATAATTTGTACTTATGTAGGAACGTAAGAATAACAATATTATCCGTGAATATTTATCGTCAAACAAGACTTACTCTCTCTATCAAGTAGTATATTATATGTGTCTCTATTTACGGTCATCTCAATATTCGCCTGCTTCAAGTCATGTATCTACTTACTACAAATAAAGCTTGCTATACTAATAATACTAGTTTAGTAAAGTTTATGCCGACGACATCGTCACAGGGGGTCCACATACCTCAACTCATATTACGTAACACAACAAAACGATGACCCAAACCGCTTCTATTTAAAAATCGAACACATCACAATCTGATTTAAATAAACGCCCTTCCAAGGTTATGTTTTGTAACCTATAGTAAATTATGTTACGTCAAGGTCACAGCATTTTCTCTTTGCAACCCAAGGTCAAAGTTACCTAATTTTGGAGTATTTTGTTTAGAAACAGAAGCCTTATCGGTTTAGCTACTAATTATTACGTTCGGAGGGTTCAAGAACGTTGATTGAACCTCTTGTTATTCGATTCTTAATCCTTAATTAAGGGCCATTTTGAAATCCCATCGGAAAAATGTGAAAAGGTTGATCCCTTTTTTATTAGTTCAATTAGAGAAATGCCGATCTCCAATTGCCAAAGGTTGAAAAACGTTAAATTACTGAATTAAAAAACTGTCGACGGTTCAATGGGTATTTCGGAAAGGGTTCAGACAAAATTAAAATGTCTTTCAGAATCATATAGATTTAACTTTTTTAAGCGAGAATTTGGATGGACACCTTTCTAAATTCTCGCTTCTAGAGAGACACCTTCGAACATAATGGCTTGTTTTCTTTAGGCTTTCGAAGTAAAAACCGTGATGATGTGATGTGTCATTCTTGGTCTTTACTAAAAATAATACAGGATATAACAGTAACAAAGCAATTCCTGAAACTGGATCATTAGAATAGAATAAATTGCACAGAAAGGTGGTACAAGATACAGATTTTATAGAGCTCCGACCGACTGAATATCCTAAGTATAAAGTCATAATTCGAAGTTTGGCTCTCGCCTATTGTTTCCTTCAGTATTAGACCAATATAAAGATGTTTTTCTTTTTTCATTTATAGTTGTCAAATTTGTTGTACAAATTTTTCGCAATTTTGAGCAACTTTTGAGGGTTCTAGTGCTTCTAAAGATAATGTATCATTAAAAAGGAAAACATATGGGCACAATATATATCTTTCTTTTTCAATCGGTTTAATATTGCACTTCAGACCCACCGTACCCCTGGTCGTACCCCTGGAGATACGGTGGGTATTTTAAAGTTAAACGGAACCACCAGGTAATAGTGTTGTATCACTAGTTAAAATCACTTTTGAGAACAACAATTTAATTTCGTAATTAGGTTGTTATGAGCGCAATTTTTCTAATGCGTGACCAATTGAAATGTCTTAATTTTGTCTCTGTTTCTATGGAGGAGGAAATAGGCGAGAGCCAAAAATCGAATTATGACTGTTTTACTTAGAATATTCATTCGGATGTCTGCGACTGCATTTCTTCTTAAGTGATCCTTGTACTTTCTACCTTACCTAAAGCATGCAAAACAGTTTTATAAAACAAATAAAACATTGTACTCATCATTATGAACAACTTTTAACATGGGACCAAACCTGAAATCACAAAAATAAAAACAGCTGTTCAGTAGGTACATTTATGGAGCAGCTAATAAATACAATGTTTCCTTTTCAGGTATTGCATTGTTCTTATTACATCTTGTATATATATCTACATACATACAAATCAATTGTTGTTCGTTAGTCTCGCTAAAACTCAAAAACGGCTAGATAGATTTGAATAATTCCTTTTTTGTTACGTTCGCCAGAATACAGGGAAGGTTTAAAAACAAAAAAAAATGGTAGGTTGGATAGGGTAGGTAGGCTAGGTAGGTATTTAGGGTAGGTTAGATAAGTAGGTAGGTAGGGTAGGTAGGGTAGGTAGGGTAGGATAGGGTAGGTCGGGTAGGGTAGGTAGCGAAGGTAGGGTTGGGTAGCGTAGGTAGGGTAGGGTAGCGTAGTTACTTTTATGGCAAAACAAAGTTTGCCGGGTCAGCTAGTATCATATATAAATAGTCCAATCAGAGAATTCTATTTGGTCTAAAAGCCCATAAAACCTAAGCCCAAATTCTCACAGCCTTTAAAGATAGAATGCACAAGATTTAGTAATCGGCTTTCAACCCGCGTGTACAAAGTCAATTGCAGGCCAGAGGTGATGCTGGAAGTTTGTAGTTTGTACCTCGTTAATTAAGTGTGCATTGTATAAAATGGATAGATACCCCATGTTAGTGTATTCAATTGCTGTAGGATTCATACGCGCGACAATGCGTTTTTATAAAATATTTAAAAAAAATTGCCGACATTACTAGGACTAATTTCATTTTTGATTGTGACTTGTTGTTTAGTTTTGTAGGTATGTGTATCTGATTTAAGTGTCAAATATTACAAAAATAAATTACATTACCTGACACAAATAAATAATACTTAATAAATAGTTTTCTATTGGAATTTGTGACATGCTGTTGAGCAAAAAGTGAATAAAAATCTGACCACCACTTTTAGTGATAAGAATAACAAACAGATAACACTTATATTGTGTATCTAACTGCTGACGTTGTGCTGTGGGGAACACCTCTCCACAGATAACAATAACCACAATAACCTCTCTATCCATTACCCGCTCTGTACCACAGACTAACAGCCTGTCAATACGGCCATAATCGCCTTTAGCCTCGGTGTTATTAATAGCCTGAGTACCAGATAAAGTCTTAATAGTTACAGATAAAGTATTCATTCTAGACACTTATTTCTATTGAACCCCGCTGATTGGCGTTACGTAACTTTTATATGGATGACGTGGTCAATACATCAATAATCTATGTGATTGTTAAACTTCATGTTGCATTTCTTGTTGTTCGTGCCTTGGTAATCAGGTGGTTTATGACCTTCCTTTTAGCTACAAGAAGTGGGTGGTCTATTTAGAATTTTCTGTTTACTTTTATTTCAATCATACTGAATTCTCGTATGATGTTTCTGACACCATAAAGGGTGTGTTAAGTGTCAGGAACAAGACTCCTTTGGCAACCAAAATTTTGTTACTAAAGGAAATCGTGTTGTGTCCAAGTTTGAGGATAAGACTCGATCGATAGGTTCCAAGTACGACAACCATACAGAGTAACCAAAATAGACAAAAATCGTTTATAGTAATTTTGTCAATAAAATTTATGCAGGTCAACAGTTGGAGAATGTGAAAAGGTAGATTGTAAAAATGGTTTAGTTGTCTTTGGAGTGATTCGCCCTATCCCTTCGTACTAGTATAAAACTGTATCACGAGCGGATAGTCTTCCTCACCCTTAGACACAACAGATTCTCACATTTTCCAGTTACAGTAACATATAATTAAGCAGATTGATTACTTAATGTATAGGTAGTAAATTTTAGTACAGTTATATTAACTTTCATGCTTGGATTTGTGTTTGGATATGGGTTTAGGGATATGTATAATGTTTTATGTATGTTTCTGTATGTGTGCTTTATTATTTATGTGCCTTGTTATACCAAATTATTTAGTAGATTTTCAGTGCTATTGTCAAAGACTTCTAGTGGAAGAAGACACTATACCTTCATAAGTAATGTATGCCATCTATAAGTGGAGTAATGGAAAGATTATTCCACTTAAAGATGGTGAGGTCCTTATTCGTTTTGACTTTGTAAGATAAAATGTCTTGGATATAGTTCTTGACATTCATTGCATGTTGCGATTATATCTAGGTAGTAGATCTATTCTACTACTTGAAAAATATCAATGTTATTATTATAACTACTTGTATAGTTGTATCAAGACAATGATCTGAGCCGTTCTACCCTTGACTTCAATTTACCAATATTGGTTTTGAATTAAATACCGATATATTCAGGTATTATCACCATACTACAAGGACCCAAAATTATAAAATCACACTGAAAGTTTGACCTTCTTACCAAAATGACAACACACTGAAGATTTTTGTAGGTCATTCGAAATAAAAGATCAAATTGTGAAACTGCGCATCAAAATGTAATGGTCACAAAATGCCGCAAAAATTATAATCTTTTTTTGCATTTGACCTTAGTCCTCGTTTCATATTAGAGGTGCGTGAAATTGGATATTGCTTCGTAAACTGAAAGCATCATTAAGGTTCGAAAAAGGTTTTTGATGGATATTCATTAACGAAGAGGCAACCCTAATAAATTCGGCAAAGGCGAGTCAGGGCAATTATTGAATAGGATGGACAAGAAGAGCTCCTGGCTCTTTTTACATAAGGCGCTGGGTAGTATGACACCCAATGTTTTTCTTCTTTTTGTGACAATTAATTCAAGCTTTGTCTCAAATATTCAAATTTTGTCTGACCAGTATTTACATACTTGCTCTGTCATTTGCCACGTTCAGATCCTGAAAGATGCAGGCGGCTGGGGCAGAGGGGCAGACAAGGACGTGAGCCATATCTTGCGAAGAGGTCTCACACTGGCACTGTGTTTGGGATGAGTCTATGATACCTACTCCAGCTATTAACGTTAACCAACGGTGTAATTATCCCACTATGCTCTGAAGTAGAAAAAAAATGTTAAGTGAGGGCCGGTATACATGATAGCAAGATGTGTACGCTCTATATACAAGAAAGAAGCATTGCTAATGCCACAATGAGTAGATGACTTTCTGAAACAAGATGAACCATTATCTTGAAGCTCGTGCCAACTCGAAAGATATAGTGCTAATAGAATTAGAAAAGGTTATTTTACTGGCATTTAGATATTAACTGTTGATAAGTCTATAAGACGTGAAATTACCGAGCTTGTACCATAATTAAGATCTTTATAGACGTGGAAATGTTAGTAGTAATTGTTGGTTAATCTTTCGAAGTAGTGCTCTTCTTCCGTCTAGATTTCGAAGATGTGCTCTTTTTTAGTCTTGACTAGATAGAAATAATTCAAGGGAATATTGTATAATTTTCCATGGTCAAGTAACTGATTTTTAATCGACTTAAAAAAAAGTGCTTCGGTTTCGCAAAATGGTAAAAACAAGAGGTGCCAAAGAAACTGACTTCCGAAACGAAAGTTATTTCTGCACTTTTTGGTGTTTTGCTTTGGAAGTCAGTTTATTTTTACCCCCGACGGAAAAAGAGGGGTGTAGTAAATGTAAGAACCTGTGTATTTGTGTATATGTGTATCTGTATGTGGCATCATAGCTCCTAAACGGATGATCCGTATATGATTTAGTTTTTGTTTCAAAGGTGACATTATCGGGCATGTTCTTAGCTATGTTTTGTATAAATCGATTCAGCCGTCAAAATGTTATGTGTTATTTTTGTTTGAATCGGGGT
The DNA here is from genome assembly GCA_949775005.1 of Orthosia gothica. Taxonomy (NCBI): domain Eukaryota; kingdom Metazoa; phylum Arthropoda; class Insecta; order Lepidoptera; family Noctuidae; genus Orthosia; species Orthosia gothica. Next base: position 9,071,928 of record OX459050.1, read on the forward strand.
ATTTTCGCAAGATACCGTGTCATAATTAGGTGTTCAATAGATTGTTTCTTACTACTAGATAAATTATGTACATGAAAATAAAAATAAAATACGAATGTTTCTTAATTTTTTTATTTTTACTTGTTGTGTGAAAAATCTCTCTCCCATACAAAGCCTAAGGACAAGTGGTTTCACGTGTCTCCTGCCTCGGTCGCGTGTTACGGTCTCGCATCGCGGACGCGCCGTGAACTCGCACCTTAAAAACATTGGAGAAGGACATAGAATACTTTTATTCCCTTTGGTTTTTGGCGAAGCCACTGGCACGAGCTAGTGCTAAATAAATTGGGATAAGGATTAGAAAATGATGAGCAATATTGTATTTGTTTCATGACCCGACTGCACCTAGAATCAACGATCAGTAAGTTTCCTACATACATACAGTCTGCATTTGTCCCAGAATGTTAATGAATACAACATTTACTAATGATGAGAATTATCGATGACTATTTCTTAGGAACTAATCTTAGATTTAATGAGAATTAGGAAAACGTAGTATATGCCATAGCGCTTTAATAAATTACCCTCCTTCGGCAGTCGGATAAAAATAGGCTTCGTTTTTAAACAAGAAAATAATTGGATAGACTTCTGGTGAAAAGCGATTTAAAATACAAATTATTTTTGTAATTATACTAGGTATGTTACTTTGTAATTATTCGTGTTTCAATGAACACACATTAAAGCATTTATTTCATTTCAACTAACTTTTGATTTCCCAAGGAGTCGGTTAGTCAGTAAATCTCAATTTACTGACTTGTAAACATGAACATAAAATTGGATGACTTTTAAACATTATAAAGTTGGCATATTTAAATTAAAATGTTAAATTAAGAATACTTTACTAACATAGAGAATGGACTGAGCGATACAATTATATATTTTTTTTTAGTAATGCTCATGCATACTGCGCTACCACGGGGAGATAGCGCAGTTATGTGGGATTCTAACCCACTAAAACTCCACGGTGTCGTCCTGTGCCGCTTAAGGCGGGAACACGGGAACGCGTTAGCATACATCCGCGAACCCGCCGCGGCTGTCCGTCTCCGGACCTTCCTCTGGGGTTTACCCCCCATCACCGGCGCACCAGAACACACTGTACGCCGTGACCACCCCGGGGACCAAACCAGCACATGGGCGCCAGACGACCCCGTGTATGGCACCCTTGGTCCCCCTGTGACGGGTCAGGACAGTGGCCCCGCCACCTACCAATTTTCGGCCGCAGGGGATCGGGAGAGCGGCCAACGCTATACCGACACTCCTCCTCCCCTGCGGCCCAACCGCGTCCGCCATCAGACGGTGGCGACCCCGTGCAGGCCGCGGAGGATAGGGCGAGCGGCACACCGAAATACCGGCACTCCTCTCCCGCCGCGGCCTCCAACCCTCATCCGCGATGCCTTCCATACCACATCGCGGCCCGCCTCAGTTGCGATGTCTCCAACACCGCAACCTACATGGTAGCCGCTACGTCGTCGGCTTATCGGCAAAAGCCCTGACGAGCGGCCCCGCCTCGGGTTCCTCTTCGCTTCACCGTGGTTGTCCAAGCCACGGCTACTGAGCCCCCCCGCCTCGACAATGTGGGAACCCACTGGAGGGGGGGGGGGTTGAGCGATTCCAGACTTAACTATTTTACTGGTTATACTACCCACCACTATTTCATAACATAACTTACATAATATTTTTCATTTGACAGCTGACCATAGATTTCAATTTTCTTCCGTATTTATAATAAACCACTCTTTGGTCCGCGCGCTCTGTCGTTTGTCTACGATTTCGACAAATGATCTTTGAGCATCGCGTTTATATATATGTATTATACTTACACATACTTTGACCCACATTCAGTGTTTCATTCTATTTTGTTTGTTATTTATATATTCTTCTATTTTATTTTATTATATAAGTCCTGTTGTCCTGTGTGTCCGGCATCAACAGTAGGCCCTATCAGAATATCAGCGCAGCGTTATTACCTTTTTTGGATATCGCTGCACATGCTGAGATAGGAGCCTTTTTGGTCTCGCACAGGGTTTTTATTTTATTATTGTTTAAGTGTATGCTTATTGTCTCGTGTCTCCTGTGCGGGTCACAAATAAATATTTTTCTTTCTTTCTTTCTTTCTTTCTAGTATATACTTGATACCTGAGTGAGTAGTCCAATAATTTCAGTCCATTCTCTATGTCAATGCTTACCTTACCAATAATACCTACGCCATTTTCTTTTCAAATAAACCACAATGAAGATGCCATCTTATTTTCGATGGCATTGGAATACTCCAAAGCCATTAATCAACTTCAATTCCCGAAGGAAAACACTTCTATTTCGGAATTAAAAGCAAAGTCTGCTTTCAATCCCGTGGTTTACTCCGTTCAAAAACATCTGATCCAACCTTCTTAGAATTATTTCTACTTAAACAAAATTCAATTTCGGTGAAAACAACCATTTAACACAGTGGAAGTTCCATTAAAGGTTTTCCTAAGTGGTAATCGCTTAAAATCAATGTTCAAGCGCTGAGTACCTAGTTCGTTAACTTTAGGCATTCCTCGAAGAGAAACTTTAACAATGCGATTTTCATGAGATTGTTACTATGCAAGTGTAAGTGTGTATGTACATTATACGTCACATATACATAGGTATAATTGAGTGCGTTTCTTTCTATGTAGTGGTACTTGATTAAATAGAGATTGGGGGAAAAAGTCGGTATTCGCTGAGCTGGTGATGCCGATAGAGACGAATGTATCTATCGACCCCCTATCTTTTGTTTTAAATAAATCTAAACTAAAGAACTAAAGAAACACTTTTTTTGTAGGTAATCTCTGGAAGTACTTACTGATCCCATTACGAAAATTACTATCAGATGTATAGAAAGGAACACTATCGCTCAGTGCCATTGGCATCTTTTTTGCAAACAAAGGGCTTCTGTGGCAATAACAACGGGAGCGAAAGCAGCGGGCAAAAGCTAGTTACTTATAAAATACATTAATGATAAGTAAGATAAAATAAGTTATTCCTCGTGTGTATCTAATAATTCCGCGGTAGAACACCACACATTAATCTTCACCTAAACGTCTGTTTGTTGTGGTAAACCTAACAATGCAGCTTTAAATGGGGATATAATTTACAACATAAAGACACCACAACATCGTTATATAATAATATTATCAAACAGATAATATTATTATTGTAATACATACATACTTGCACCTACATTAAGCTTTATCCCGAAGATTCACTCGTGTGGTACTCGTATGTTGTTGTTGTCCTAGACATGTTTTTTTTTTTAATATTACTATTTTTGACTTACATTTATTTTTTTGCATAGACTTACAGAGTTACTTTTGCATTTGACTTCGGTCCCCTGGCCTATTCCACAGGGGTTGTGCATTTTTCGAGAATAAAAGTAGCATATTATGAGACTGTGGAATTGTAGCTTTCAATCATTTAAAGAATTTTCGGAATGTACGTACTTTCAGAGCCAATCTTTTCACTAAAAGAAAAAATACGAAAACTAGAAAAAAAGCGACTGTCCCCTTATTTTGACCAGTTATAAGAACAAAAATGTTCTGAACAGCTGTTTTTTTAAGAGTATATTTTTGCAATAATCATGACTTGATTGACACTTAAAGACCAAAATAGTTTGGATGGATAACAAATCTGGGTGTAAACAAACTAACGAATAATATTAATATAGATTCAAATGAATGATGTGTCATTGACATAAACACTTAGATACCATCGCACGAGGAAAGAGAAAATAGATTTGTATAGTTGATAATTATGTGTTTTATTACGTTAGAGGATTGATAAACACACAGATAGAAAGTGGTCAAGTTACAAGACTATACTTAGCATTCCTAACGTTAATTAGCTAAGAACGACATGGAAAAGGTAAAATATAAATGCTCATCTTTTTAGGGTTCCGTACCCAAAGGGTAAAAACGGGACCCTATTACTAAGACTCCGCGGTCCGTCTGTCTGTCTGTCTGTCTGTCTGTCTGTCTGTCTGTCACCAAGCTGTATCTCATGAACCGTGATAGCTAGACAGTTGAAATTTTCACAGATGATGTGTTTCTGTTGCCGCTATAACAACAAATACTAAAAACAGAATAAAATTAATATTTAAGGAGGGCTCCCATACAACAAATGTGATTTTTGTGCCTTTTTCTGCGATAATGGTACGGAACCCTTCGTGCGCGAGTCCGACTCGCACTTAGCCGGTTTTAGTTTATCTTTTTCTATAAAATGTTCGTATAGAACAGAGGTCCCCAAACTTTTTTGTTCCGTAGACCCCGTGACAGATTTTGTGTATTGGGCTACTTGAAGTTGTTTTTTTTTTAATAATTTTCTTTATTTTTAAGGATACACTAGATACATAGTTACTGAACACTATTTATCAACAGTGTACACCTAAATCGAGATTTCGTAATGTACGCTAGGAATAACTTCAAGGATTTACGCAGAAGTGGTAAAAAGCAAGAAAATGTATTTCTTGCATACATTTTCTTTCTTTCTACTGAGCGAGCAGTGGTGTAAAAATATTTTTCTTTAATTTTTTGGTTCAAATCTCGTGGTCCCAATTAAAGTTTTCTTTGTCATAGACCCCTTTCATGTCTGTATTGTAAAGCCCCATGGGGGTACACTTTGGGAACCATCGGATTAGAACACGATGCGGACAAAACATAGCATTATTAATAAGTTTTTGTTTAATAATGAACTGGCGCTTTTCTTGCCGTGAATTACTTCACATTTTCTAACGAATTTACCTCTTTGTGGTTTTCTTAGATCTAAGCTATCTTTCTGCCGAATATAATACCTTTTTCAAAAGGTTTTGTTTTTAATTCTTGGTATATTTTTACCCTCGAAGTAGGTTAACATTAGATAGACCAGCTGGTAAACTAGCTTCTGACCGCGGCTTCGCCCGCGTATTTTTTTTTATCCCAAGACAACAATATACCGGGATTAAAAGTATCACATGTGTTAATCGAGATTATAAACCATCTGCTTAGCAAATTCCATCCAAATCGAATCATGATTGAAACAAAAACATTATTTAAAGTAGGATCAAAAGTTGTTTTGTACGTAAATACTACATACGGATCTACACACATACCAACACTCACAGCCACACTTAACAAATCTAAAATTTTGCAAGCAGGAAATTCTTAGTTCGCGTCTAGTTTTGGTTGCGTAAGCAGATCTGTGCAGTTGCTTCTGACCTGCTTCTGACCCATCATTATGAGATGCTTTCATACCTAGTGGCATGTAGACTGGACAGAATGACATTACCGACACATTTTTATGTAGATATTCAGTCTATTTTGGTGGTCTAGGTTATAATGTGACATACACACACACCCACACAAAAATTTTGTCAGATACATCATAGATTTTGATTTGGTCATTTTTGGCTTACGCAAGACGCGAAATACGATTTGGTCATTTTTGGCTCACGCAAGACGCAAAATACTGCGACAATTTTTTTTCGTAGAATATCGTCTTATTTACGAGTACATTGACAAATCAAATTATATATTTGCATACTAGCTATTACCAGCGACTGCGTCCGCGTTTAAGTCAGAAATTTGCCCAAGTAAAAATACTCCCGGGTTAAAAAGTAGCCTTTGTCCTAATCTAAGATCTAAATACTAATCTATATAATCTAAAACTATACCAATCATTAAAACTGGTCCAGTGATTTGGGCGTGCAAACATAACAAACAGGTAGACAGACCAGTTATTTTCGCATTTACCATATTGGTATCTATGGATAATTTATTTGTTTTTCATTATATAAAAATACCAAATCTGCTCATTCGATAAATTAAGTATGTGTAGCATCTAATTTAAGATTTAGAAATGCGAATTATTTTGTATTGAATACGCTGTTTATAACTGTTATTAATGATAATTTCATGCAAGTAAGCAAGAAACCATTAACATTCACTCACTGAGTTTGAGTTTATTGTCTAATACAATTAATTATATTAATTTGTGCTAATCAGATGCAGGTGCGTCCATTTTGTTACGCGTCTTGTTTTGTAATGTCTTAAAACAAATGATTCGAGAGATTCTCTGATGGCGAGGTTGCCTAAATATTTTGAGTTGTATCTTGCAATAGCAAAACGACTTTTTTTTTATTATCGGTAGGCTCGCGTTTGACCACTACCTCGACTGATGGTAAGCGATGGTGTGGCCTACGGTGAAACACGCTTGCCTAGAAGTAACCTATAAAAAACCTAATGATTGCGATTATTGCGCAATAATTGCTCTTCAATACAGAAGTTTTAAATATATTGGCGGTTTTTTTTTTTAAATAAGTGCATTTGACAAACAGCGAGCGATTAGCAAACGATTTTGTAGCATCTATCATAATACACTGTAGGTAATACCGACTTTTATGACATTAAGCATTCGATCGCGAGATTATTGCTGAATGCTTTTTCTTCTAAGCCAGCAGCGGATTTGTTCCCGGTAGATAGCAATGGCTCACCACCTATTATAAAATATAAAAAAAAACCGGCCAAGTGCGAGTCGGACTCTCACACGAAGGGTTCCGTACCATTATCGCAAAAAACGACAAAAAAAACACGTTTGTTGTATGGGAGCCCCCACTTAAATATTTATTTTATTATGTTTTTAGTATTTGTTTTTATTATTCAACAGCAATACACCATCTGTGAAAATTTCAACTGTATAGCTATCATGGTAACAGACAGACAGACAGACAGACGGACCGCGGAGTCTTAGTAATAGGGTCCCGTTTTTACCCTTTGGATACGGAACCATAAAAAGCCTCTTTATCTCATGCAAACAATAATACATAGTTGAATTTTAAATTATAAAAAATATATTGTAAATCACTTTCAATCGAATAAAGACTGATACCTCTTTATGATGAACTTTTAATAATAAATAGTCTAAGATCCCGTTATAAAACGACCTTCACCGAGATGCTTATTTAATGAAACGTATTTTATATTTAATTTAATATGTCAATAAATATAATCCATATGGGTTGCCTAGCAAATTTCAGTCCAGAGTATGTTTAATTAATAATTAAAAGAAAATATTTTTTTAAACATTTCACCGGTATGATTATTAGATAAATTCTATACCAATCGAAAGTATGAAGCCCATAGAATATGCAAACGTTAGGCTGCCTATTCTTTTCCGGTCACAACTATCGGGTTGCCAGGTATAAACAGGTAAATCTGTACTAGCATTTTGCAACGGTCTGTTTATTGAATGAAATTTAAATGAAATTAAAGATTATTTTATTCTGAACACGGTGGTATAGGGTTGCCTGCGAAAAATCAGTCCAGAATTGCGGTTGTCGAATTTTAAAAAGTAAAATATTGCTTCGAGTGCGACTGAGAGTGAGAGACACATTCAGTGTGCGACTGAGAGGTCCCAACCGACCATCCCATGCGATAGAAGAGGACACAGCATAGCAGCTGTTTAAAGTCCGCCCATTTAAAGAAAGAGAGTGCGCATGCTATTTGAGCTTGGAAAAGAAAAGGATAGCGATAGACTCGTATATACTATGCATCATTTTGGAGTAGTGTCGCTATAAATACAATTGAAAAAACGTGCTACTATTTATTGTTGGAAAAATGGCAAAAAAGTGTTTTTGTGTGGATCGGATGATGAAATAATTGATTTTAATGATGAAACTTTTAAAAACTATGTATTAAAGTTAGCTTTTCGTAAAAAAAAAACACTTTAAATACAATTTTCAACTACCCAGTGCGTCTCTTCAATTTGTAGGTTATCATACCACGTGCTACAAAAAAGTGACCGTTTTGAATAAAAAATATAACGAAGAATTTCTTAATTTTAGTGCTGAATATACAGTAAATACATAATAATTGAATCTTTAAAATTATCTTAGCTAATACATCTTCTATATTTTTTTCATGTTTAAATAATTGTTATCAGATGCAGGTGCGTCCATTTTGTTACGCGTCTTGTTTTGTAATGTCTTAAAACAAATGATTCGAGAGATTCTCTGATGGCGAGGTTGCCTAAATATTTTGAGTTGTATCTTGCAATAGCAAAACGACTTTTTTTTTATTATCGGTAGGCTCGCGTTTGACCACTACCTCGACTGATGGTAAGCGATGGTGTGGCCTACGGTGAAACACGCTTGCCTAGAAGTAACCTATAAAAAACCTAATGATTGCGATTATTGCGCAATAATTGCTCTTCAATACAGAAGTTTTAAATATATTGGCGGTTTTTTTTTTTAAATAAGTGCATTTGACAAACAGCGAGCGATTAGCAAACGATTTTGTAGCATCTATCATAATACACTGTAGGTAATACCGACTTTTATGACATTAAGCATTCGATCGCGAGATTATTGCTGAATGCTTTTTCTTCTAAGCCAGCAGCGGATTTGTTCCCGGTAGATAGCAATGGCTCACCACCTATTATAAAATATAAAAAAAAACCGGCCAAGTGCGAGTCGGACTCTCACACGAAGGGTTCCGTACCATTATCGCAAAAAACGACAAAAAAAACACGTTTGTTGTATGGGAGCCCCACTTAAATATTTATTTTATTATGTTTTTAGTATTTGTTTTTATTATTCAACAGCAATACACCATCTGTGAAAATTTCAACTGTATAGCTATCATGGTAACAGACAGACAGACAGACAGACGGACCGCGGAGTCTTAGTAATAGGGTCCCGTTTTTACCCTTTGGATACGGAACCATAAAAAGCCTCTTTATCTCATGCAAACAATAATACATAGTTGAATTTTAAATTATAAAAAATATATTGTAAATCACTTTCAATCGAATAAAGACTGATACCTCTTTATGATGAACTTTTAATAATAAATAGTCTAAGATCCCTTATAAAACGACCTTCACCGAGATGCTTATTTAATGAAACGTATTTTATATTTAATTTAATATGTCAATAAATATAATCCATATGGGTTGCCTAGCAAATTTCAGTCCAGAGTATGTTTAATTAATAATTAAAAGAAAATATTTTTTTAAACATTTCACCGGTATGATTATTAGATAAATTCTATACCAATCGAAAGTATGAAGCCCATAGAATATGCAAACGTTAGGCTGCCTATTCTTTTCCGGTCACAACTATCGGGTTGCCAGGTATAAACAGGTAAATCTGTACTAGCATTTTGCAACGGTCTGTTTATTGAATGAAATTTAAATGAAATTAAAGATTATTTTATTCTGAACACGGTGGTATAGGGTTGCCTGCGAAAAATCAGTCCAGAATTGCGGTTGTCGAATTTTAAAAAGTAAAATATTGCTCCGAGTGAATGTGTGCGACTACTACGACGAAGAGGACACAGCATAGCAGCTGTTTATAGTCCGCCCACTTAAAGAAAGAGAGTGCGCATGCTATTTGGGCTTGGAAAAGAAAAGGATAGCGATAGACTCGTATATACTATGCATCATGTTGGAGTAGTTTATTATTTAAATAGAGAAATAGTTTTTTTTTTAATAAAAATAAATAAATAAATAAATATAAATCTTAAATGTAAACAGAGAAATTGAAATCAATTGAAACTATTGGAAAAATTCAAAACACATAAAAGTGTTTTTTTTTAATCAGGGCAGTCTTGCAAATTTTATTTTTATTGTAAGAAGACAAAATAAAAAAAACAACAATTAAAAAATTACTTCTATTTATTGTAAAATATTAGAAATACAAAAAAAAATTAAATTATTCAGAATCCGAGTCATCGGACATAAAACTACGATCTTCAACTTCTGAATCTTCTTCGTCATCACTCTCTGTTTCACTTTTTTCATCTATCATGTCATCATGTCTTCTATCTTTAAAGGTGTATGATCCCCAATGAATCCTACTGGTTTTAAATATTCATCTAAGAACCATCCGCAGTTCTCAGGCTCAAGTTTCACGCATATTGGATCCGTTGCTTTAAGCCACATGGAATTTACGAAAATAGTTCGTAAATTTTTCTGAGTTAATGATATCCAGCATGGTGGTATGGAGTTGGAGTCGAAGCCTCTTGATAAGAATAGTTGATTGAAAACATCCTCATTAATTGTTACAAAAAAAACAGGAAATCAGATCATTTTCTTGTTTAATTTATAAATTACCGTTTTTAAGTAAATTACAAAAAAATTATGTGTGTCGAAAATTAACAAAACCATAGGTGAATTTTACTAACAATTATTTAAACATGAAAAAAATATAGAAGATGTATTAGCTAAGATAATTTTAAAGATTCAATTATTATGTATTTACTGTATATTCAGCACTAAAATTAAGAAATTCTTCGTTATATTTTTTATTCAAAACGGTCACTTTTTTGTAGCACGTGGTATGATAACCTACAAATTGAAGAGACGCACTGGGTAGTTGAAAATTGTATTTAAAGTGTTTTTTTTTTACGAAAAGCTAACTTTAATACATAGTTTTTAAAAGTTTCATCATTAAAATCAATTATTTCATCATCCGATCCACACAAAAACACTTTTTTGCCATTTTTCCAACAATAAATAGTAGCACGTTTTTTCAATTGTATTTATAGCGACACTACTCCAAAATGATGCATAGTATATACGAGTCTATCGCTATCCTTTTCTTTTCCAAGCTCAAATAGCATGCGCACTCTCTTTCTTTAAATGGGCGGACTTTAAACAGCTGCTATGCTGTGTCCTCTTCTATCGCATGGGATGGTCGGTTGGGACCTCTCAGTCGCACACTGAATGTGTCTCTCACTCTCAGTCGCACTCGAAGCAATATTTTACTTTTTAAAATTCGACAACCGCAATTCTGGACTGATTTTTCGCAGGCAACCCTATACCACCGTGTTCAGAATAAAATAATCTTTAATTTCATTTAAATTTCATTCAATAAACAGACCGTTGCAAAATGCTAGTACAGATTTACCTGTTTATACCTGGCAACCCGATAGTTGTGACCGGAAAAGAATAGGCAGCCTAACGTTTGCATATTCTATGGGCTTCATACTTTCGATTGGTATAGAATTTATCTAATAATCATACCGGTGAAATGTTTAAAAAAATATTTTCTTTTAATTATTAATTAAACATACTCTGGACTGAAATTTGCTAGGCAACCCATATGGATTATATTTATTGACATATTAAATTAAATATAAAATACGTTTCATTAAATAAGCATCTCGGTGAAGGTCGTTTTATAACGGGATCTTATACTAAAAGTAACTCTTAATAAGATACGTTATCCGTTAAACATAATTCAATTAATTAATATAAGGCCAGTAATTTTCATAATTGTTTTATTTGTATTATAAATTCATTTTCATTAGGTAAAAATATGTTAGTTGTTGACAATATTTTAAAATAAACTAATTGGATTAATTTCTAAAAAATAAATAACAAATAAGCTCAAGTCATTAAAATTCCAAATAAATAATTTATTATTTGAATTCATAGTAATTAAAATTAAAATAATTAAACTTAGCAATAAATAATGTGAAATAAATAATTTTAAATAGTGTATGTAGTTGCGCGGTATCTTCTCGTCAAACTTACCACAGTGTCTCAAGACGAAAGTCTATGACCAGTATGTGTTGCCATTTATGACATATGGCTCTGAGACGTGGTCGCTTACAATAGGACCTGTCAAAGGCGTTCGACCTGGTGTCGTATGAGGTACTATGGGAAAAGTTGCGAAGTGATACAACACTACCTAATGAAATTACATCCTTGTTTCGTTATTGGTACCACCACCAGAGGAATAGTGTCAGGTGGGTTGAGGCTCACTCGGATGTGTACCGGCTGGAGTGCGGGGTGAGGCAAGGGGGGTTAAGCTCACCACGCCTCTTCAACTTGTACATAAACCAGCTAGTCGGTGAGCTTAGCAGCGCCAGAGTTGGATGTCATATTGATGATGTTTGTTTGAACAATATTAGTTATGCGGATGACATGGTGCTGCTAAGCCCATCGATCGGCGCTTTGAGGAAACTGGTGGCTATTTGTGAGTCCTATGCGGTGTCCCATGGGCTCAAGTACAATGTAAAAAAAAGCGAACTTATTATGTTTAAGGCGAGTGCCATGAACTATTCTGATGTTCCCGGTGTCTCGCTCTGCGGCACTCCTTTAGAATGGGTGACAAAATTTAAGTACTTGGGTCATTGGGTCACTGATGATCTTAAGGACAATATGGATATAGAGAGGGAGCGCAGGTCGTTGGCTGTCCGATGTAACATGCTGGTTCGAAGATTTTCACGTTGTACAAATCAAGTTAAGGTAACACTTTTCAAAGCTTTTTGTCAGTCGTTCTACACGTGCAGTCTTTGGACCCGTTTCACTAAGAGGGCATACAGCGACCTGCGTGTCCAATACAATAACGCGTTTAGGATTCTATTGGGGCTGTCGTGGCGTTGTAGTGCGTCCACTATGTTTGCGGAGGCGCACACAGACGATTTTTACGCCATTATAAGAAAAAGGACCGCCTCCTTAGCCGGCCGGCTGCGCTCCGCCACCAATGGTCTCCTGAGCGTGTTCTCAGATCGGTGGGACTCCCCTCTCCTGCGGCACTGGGTGAGCATTCATACCAATTGATATTTTAAATACTTTTTGTCTCCTTATTACTAACACTAGTTATTAAGTTATCTTGTTGCTACTAACACTATGGACTCATGTCTGAAATAAAGAATTTGAATTTGAATAGGCCTTAGATAATAGGCCTGTCACTCAAAGGGCAATGGAGAGGGCTATGCTCGGCGTTTCCTTACGTGATTGAATCAGAAATGTAGAGATTCGCAAGAGAACCAGGGTTACCGACATAGCCCGAAGAATTGCCAAACTTAAGTGGTAGTGGGCAGGTCACATTGCTCGCAGAACGGATGGCCAATGGGGCAGAAAGCTTCTGGAGTGGCGATCGCGAACCGGAAGACGTTGCATTGGAAGGCGTCCCACCAGGTGGACCGATTTCCTGGTGAAGGTTGCGGGGATCCGCTGGTTGCGAGACGCACGGGACTAGTCAATGTGGCGACGCTTGGGGGAGGCCTATCTCCAGCAGTGGACGTCTTTCGGCTGATATGATGATGATGATGTATGTAGTAATGTAGAAATAACCTTAAGCAATGGCTTTCCTTCTATTGCATGGGACTTAATCGGTTGTGTGCCGTAATTACAAAACAATTAAAAAGCCATTGTGTCTCGCATGGATCCACGTTTTAGGCACTCAAGCGGTTAAACAAATTATCTTGTAAAATTTGGGTGCTACTCTGCCCAATCCTTCGAAGAACAAAGGCGTTATGTAATCTTATAAATATTCATCACCATCATCAGACTTTTAATGTGCCCACTGCTGGGACGTAGGCCTCCTCTTTGTGAGAGGAGGAATGGGCCGTAATCCACAACGTGGGCCCAGCAACCAAAAACTCAAAGACATGTGACATTCACCAACCCGCACTGAAGCCTTATTGCGTGGGTGAATTCGTCAAGGCGAAGGGTTTGGTGAATGTCACATGTCTTTGAGTTTTTGGTTCTAGGACATGCCGGTTTCCTCACGATGTTTTCCTTCACCGTTCCTTATGGTGAAGGAAAAATTTTCATAACATTATAAAATATTTTCTTGAGTTATATAATGAAACCCGGCTGAAACTAGGCCTACCAATTAAAACCCTGGCTTATTAAGAAATTGCCTTTTTTAGCATACAATAATAAGTAAGGTTAATATAATATTATTATACTAATACCTATAGTCTTTAGACATTACACAATAATTAACCTTTGTTGATATTTTAGACTTTTTAACTTAAGAAAATTACGAAAGATTTCTTTAGTAATAGTAGTGGATGGTAAATACTTGATTGTGGGTCAGATGAGCCTGATGGCTATGTTTTTGTCTGTTTTTGAGAAGAGGAGCGTATCTTTATATTTCATGTTTTACGAGTTTCTACCCGCGGCTTACCTCGCGTGAAAATTAATTTATCACCCCGAGAGCACATTATGCCGGGAAAAAAGCATTGTGCTGTTCGAGACTATAATCTATCCCTGTGCCAAATTTCAATCAGATCCGTTCAGCCGTTCTGGCGTGGTTAAGTTACAAACATCCATCTAAACTTTCGCATTTTTAATGTATAAGTAGGATCTATTTTTGTCCATTTTGTTATGCCACCCGCATTATCGGCGCTCCACCTAGAGGGAGGCCTTCCAACGCTGCGTCTGCCGGTACGCGGTCGCCACTCTAGAACTTTTCGGCCCCAACGGCCATCCGTCCTGCGAGGAATGTGCTATGCCCACTGCCACTTAAGTTTGGTAATTTTTCGAGCTATGTCGATAACCTTGTTTCTCTTGCGAATGTCGTCATTTCTTATTCAATCACGCAACATAACGTTAACCCTTTGGGCGACTTTAAGCCTTCTGATGAGGGCCATTACCATTATGAGCGACTACGTCTCTGTCCCGAAAGTAATCGCTGGCAACACACACTGATTTGTTAGGTAAAAATCGGCAAAGAAATAACCATTTAAATGTTCTATATATTGTGTGTGTGTATCTCAGAAAAATATGTACTTTAACAACAATATTAATTGGATACGTAATAATTGAAAGTAATAAAAACCTATGCAAATTATTTGTAAGCAACACTAGACCAAAATTTGCGTTTGTAAGAAACTAATTTCAATAAAAACAAGCCAAGAAGCAAATGGCTTCTTTCACCATTTCTGGTCGTTTCTAAATGAGGATTTAATTTAAATAATATTTCTTAATCTAAACAAACGAGTTAAAATGATAACACTGACCTCTTGGTCAAATTAATAAAAGAGAATTTGCGTTTAATTATGAAACACGGAGTTTTATAACAAACTAGCTGACCCGGCTAACTTTGTTTTGCCATAAAAACACCAAACATTTATCTACCCTACCTACCCTACCTTACACTACCTACCCGACCCTACACTACCCTAACCTACACTACCCTACCCTAAACTACCCTACACTACCCTACCCTAAACTACCCTACCCTACCCTACACCACCCTACCCTACACTACCCTAAACTACCCTACCCTACGCTACACTACCCTACCCTACACTACCCTACACTACCCTAAACGTAAAAACCATCTTTGAACTTCAACGAACATTTAAAAAAAGAATTGGCCAAATTGGTCCAGGCGTTGTTGAGTTATGCGCTTACCAACACATTTTGCGATTAATTTTTATATTATAGAAGATAATAAATGGTAATTGAAGAGAATCTTTTGAAGGAGCTCGATTTGGGGAAATACCACATTGCCCCAAAACGAGCTCATTAAACTAACCTGCTGATTTTCCGATTCAGCTTATGAACGTGTCGGTAACTTACCTACTAGTCATTCGTTCCCTTGTCTTGATTTCGAAGTCGGTTCAATGTAACAGGAAGTTTTAGAATGCTGTCACCGAAATAGGCTAGAAGGCGTCATTGTTATCATTGCAGATGGCTGTGGTTTCAAATTATGAAGTCAATGCATTCTTTAAATTTAAATTTTGGAAACGCTGCACAATTGGAGAACACAGAAGTTAAATTCTTTATTTCAATTAGGCCACTAAGCGGCACTTTTGAACGTCATTTTGGCACGTCTTTTTGGTACGTCTTTGATTTTTTAATTCTAATTCGTGCAATAAGATTTTTTTTGTGAATTTTGTGTTTACTACGTGATATTTAGATCATTTTGATCATGAGAGTTTGCGCATTTCGTAAAATTCGCTATCTAAAAAGGCAACGGCAAAACCTTCCACAAAGTCAAAGCCAAAACTATATTTATTCAACTAGGCCAATAAGCTACACTTTTTAACGTCAAATTGAACTTGGTGAATGTCACATGTCATCGAGTTCTTGGTTCTAGGACATGCCGGTTTCGTCACGATGTTTTCCTTCACCGTTCCTTACGATGAAGGATACATTTTCATAACATTATAAAATATTTTCTTTAGTTATATAATGAAAATGGCTGAAACAAGGCCTACCAATTAAAATCCTAACTTATTAAGAAATTGCCTTTTTTAGCATACAATAATAAGTAAGGTTAATATAATATTATTATACTAATATAAAGGTCTTTAGACATTACACAATAATTAACCTTTGTTGATATTATATACTTTTTACCTGAAGAAAATTACGAAAGATTTCTTTAGTAATAGTAGTGGATGGTAAATACTTGATTGTGGGTCAGATGAGCCTGATGGCTATGTTTTTGTCTGTTTTTGAGAAGAGGAGCGTCTCTTTATATTTCATGTTTTACGAGTTTCTACCCGCGGCTTACCACGCGTGAAAATTAATTTATTACCCCGAGAGCACATTATGCCGGCAAAAAGCATTGTGCTGTTCGAGACTATAATCTATCTCTGTGCCAAATTTCAATCAGATCCGTTCAGCCGTTCTGGCGTGGTTAAGTTACAAACATCCATCTAAACTTTCGCGTTTATAATATTTAAATAATAAATATAAGTAGGATCATATGATATTTTTGTCCATTTTTTATGCCATCAGCATCATCATTTCAGCCGAAAGACGTCCACTACTGGACATAGGCCTCCCCCAGGCGTCGCCACACTGATCAGTCCTGTGCGTTTTGCATCCAGCGGACTCCCGCAGCCTTGACTGGTCGGCGTTCCATCTAGAGGGAGGCCTTCCAACGCTGCGTCTGCCGGTACGCGGTCGCCACTCTAGAACTTTTCGGCCCCAACGGCCATCCGTCCTACGAGGAATGTGTTATGCACACTGCCACTTAAGTTTGGTAATTTTTCGGGCTGTTCGATAACCTTGGTTCTCTTGCGAATGTCTTCATTTCTTATTCGATCACGCAAGCAAACGCCGAGCCCAGCTCTCTCCATTACCCTTTGGGCAACTTTAAGGCGGTACCCCGAGCAAAACGCCGCGCAAGCCGTTTTTTGTGCAGTTTTTTGGAGTTATCTACTCGTTATTTAAAAAGAAATATCTATTAATAAAAATACATTCATTTTCTACATAATATTAATTCTAAAATGGTAGATTTAGTTTTTTTTTAAATGTTGTATATATTTCACAAATCTCCTTCCAAAAAAAATAAAAATGAGAAATAATTATTGATATTATTCATCTCCTCATAAAGTGTTCATTAATTATTTTTTATACTAACACTAATGGATAGACAATTTAATAACGAACATTTTTGTAGTTTTTTTTTTTCACTAGACCTAAATTCGATTTTATAAAGATTTATTCTAAAATCTGGGCGTATTCACTACTGTAATTCATGCGCCTTCTGATGAGGGGCCATTACGAGCGACTACGTCTCTGTCCCGAAAGTAATCGCTGGCAACACACACTGATTTGTTAGGTAAAAATCGGCAAAGAAATAGGCATTTAAATGTTCTAAATATTGTGTGTGTGTATCTGAGAAAAATATTTACTTTAACAACACTATTAATTGGATACGTAATAATTGAAAGTAATAAAAACCTATGCAAATTATTTGTAAGCAACACTAGACCAAAATTTGCATTTGTAAGAAACTAATTTCAATAAAAACAAGCCAAGAAGCAAATGGCTTCTTTCACCATTTCTGGTCGTTTCTAAATGAGGATTTAATTTAAATAATATTTCTTAATCTAAACAAACGAGTTAAAATGATAACACTGACCTCTTGGTCAAATTAATAAAAGAGAATTTGCGTTTAATTATGAAACACGAAGTTTTATAACAAATAATAAATGGTAGTTGATGAGAATCTTTTGAAAGAGGTTGTTTTGGGGAAATACCACATTTCCCCAAAACGAGCTCATTATACTAACCTGCTGATTTTCCGATTCAGCTTATGAACGTGTCGGTAACTTACCTACTAGGCATTCGTTGCCTTGTCTTGATTTCGAAGTCGGTTCAATGTAACAGGAAGTTTTAGAATGCTGTCACCGAAATAGGCTAGAAGGCGTCATTGTTATCATTGCAGATGGCTGTGGTTTCAAATTATGAAGTCAATGCATATTTTAAATTTAAATTTTGGAAATCGCTGCACAATCGGAGAACACAGAAATAATAGTATATTATGCAACTAGTGAATAAAAGACGGATTTAAAGCGAGGGCCATAGATGAATCACGAGCAAGTGAAGGATTCTAACGACTGAATCTCGACCGTAGGGAGTGATTCATGATGATTGAATCACGAGCATAGCGAGTGATTCAAGTGTTAGAATCATGAGCGACACGAGTGATTCATGGCCCTCGATATAAATCCGTTTTATTCAAGAGTTGCATACTATATTTTATACCATGACTTCGAGAAAAAGAAAGATCTAAGCCAAAAGCACAAGGGATATTACGAGTAATAAATAAATGGTTTATTTCCTTCAAAATTTACAAAAAATCTGAAATTCTGACCCCTGAGCTAGGTAACAGCACCTGTGTTTTAGGGGCCAGTGACCACCTCCGTTACGTTACATAATTATAATTAATTAAACACCATTGCAATTAATATTAGAATTACAATCCAAATAAGTATTCAATAAATATCCTAGACAAAATCATTATTAAAATCCTAAATATAAAAAAAAAACTCAAAATTAAAATCGAAGCAGGAATTTGAAAGTCGAATATTCTCTGCACAAGAAGTTTGTATCGAGTATTTTTTGCGCAAGAAGGCTACATAGCATTGAGATGGACGTCTAATACATTGGTGTGTTCCAAATTCAAACACCAAAACAGTGATTAAAAGTGCTTTTTATTCACTGTTTTCAGTGAATAAAATAAGCTTTTTAGAGGGGGAATGGTATTAAATTCTTTATTTCAATTAGGCCACTAAGCGGCACTTTTGCACGTCATTTTGGCACGTCGTTTTGGTACGTCTTTGATTTTTTAATTCTAATTCGTGTAATAAGATTTTTTTTTGTGAATTTTGTGTTTACTACGTGATATTTAGATCATTTTGATCATGAGAGTTTGCGCATTTCGTAAAATTCGCTATCTTAAAGGCAGCGGACAAACCTTCCACAAAGTCAAAGTCAAAATTATATTTATTCAACTAGGTCAATAAGCTACACCTTTTAACGTCAAACAATTCAAAATTAAATTCACAAGTTATAATAATTGATTCTACTGACCATTCGGTAAAGTATCTTGTTATGGAGAAGAACGGACAAGAAACGCCACGCTTACTATATTTTTTTTTTTACAGTATTTACATACATACATGAATTCATAAAACGTGAGGACGATGCACCCAGAATAACACTACTATACTACGTATAGGTATAAAAAAAAGCATTACAAGCACTAACAGCTAAATTCAATCACTTGATAAATAGGAACATGGTTCTCACATACTTACAAATATTGCAAACATAGGCAAATTACCTAACTAAACAACAATCAGTGTGGAAGAAAAGGTTACTTATCGTTAAAATAAATTGATGTTTTAGCCAATAGAAATAAATAATGATTCATCCTCATCATCGAACTATAGCTGTCTATTTCTATACATAAGCCTTTCTAATCGCATACAATCAATAAGACTTATCAGTTCAAATCTAAACACGACCAGAAACATGTTTACATTCGACTCTACCTTTGCACCCAGTCTTAGGCCTCGATCAGAGTGAACACTCTGTGACTAAGGCGGGAGCAAGCACGGTGGCGGGCGCGATTTCTCAGTCAACGTAACTGTACACCTCGCTAAATTCGACCCACTTCCGCCAAACCACGCGGGCACACCGCGTTCGTCTCGTCCGCCAATAGCGAGGGTCGACCATCAGAGTGACGTCACTTTGCCAGGTGAGCAGTTTTAGCTGGCCACAATACATCGTAAACTGCATGCAGTAGAGACTAGACGTGCTTCCTCAAGGTAGAGCAATAGAATATCGCTCGCTAGCGAGGCCACCCCGTCACATCGCGCTAGGTGCCCGCCATATTCCCTTCAGTATGGAATAAAATATGTGTAATCACTGACTTAAATAATAAGGATATAATGGAACGCGCGTTTTTCTGTGACCACAATTTGGTCATACATAGGACATACTAGATCGAAGCAAACTCGCTGCGCGGTTGGATATCTTCGGGTGTGGTCGTGTGCCCTTAAAAATGCCGTGTTTCTTGTATATTTTTTTTGTTGTACATCTCTGTTTGATACTACCTACTACGCTTTAGCACCCGCGCAAGCTCATCACCCTGACCCGGGCCTAACACACACACCGTCACACACACTCTCAATACAACTTTCCTTTCTTGGTGTGCGTGTATTATCAAGATGAATGTCCTCAGTTCATGTGACAAGATCAAAAATGCGTCGCGTGCGCAGGGTACCGGATTTCCACGTAACGAACAACCTTCCGGACTGGTTGGCATATGATGGGTTCACACTATAATATAACATAGAACCCGAACAAGAACAAATGCATTCTTTTTTTGAAATTCTAGACAATGACGCGTCGTTTAGTTTGCACAAGCTGTGTGTTTGGGTAAATATGAGATAAAACGATGTTGAAGTTCGTAATTTTTGCCAATATAAAATCTCTTTCATACCTTATTTAATATTTTCATGGCATAAATTGAATATTGGGTGGAGATAGAATAT
This sequence comes from Orthosia gothica, assembly GCA_949775005.1. Lineage (NCBI taxonomy): Eukaryota > Metazoa > Arthropoda > Insecta > Lepidoptera > Noctuidae > Orthosia > Orthosia gothica. The sequence goes on from OX459050.1 coordinate 9,092,504, forward strand.
ATTCACACGTTCCATCTAAACCCAACTTTACACAAGCATATCTTCCGGATTGGCTGGCTTTATTAACTGATGGAACTTTGTACCACACGGTATTATTAAGTTGACTTTTATTATGATATGGCACGCTATATTATTAATTTGAGTGTTATTTAATAGTTTGCCTTCGTTATTGCTGTTTTAGTGTTTAGTTGTTTTTCTTATCGGATACTGTTATTATATGCCATTCATATTATTATTTTCACATTTATATTCTAAGCGAATTTTGAACGTCAATAAATCAATTTTTTAAGTAATAATAATTGATTCTACCGTCCATTTAGAAAAGTAGCTTGTTATGGAGAAGAACGGACAAGAAACTCCACACTTACTCATTTAAAAAAAAAGTATTTCACATTTACGTACATACATTAATTCACATACGTGACGACGATGTACCCAGGCTAACACTACTATACTACGTGTAGATATAAAGTATTACACACAGTAATAGGTAACTTCATTCATTTGATAAATAGGACCATGCTTCTCACATACTTACTAATTCATCAACCTGGGAACAGTGTGCGATTCAATTTCTTAAACAAACAGAGAAGAAAAATTTCAAAATAAAATAATGTTTTTTAGTATATTCTTTTACTAAATAATGAGATTTGGGTTGATTGGATGTCAGTTTTCTGTGAAAAGCTTGAAAAAAGAAACTTGTGGCGGTATTTATTTATTCGTTTACCCTCGCACTAGAATGCCTTGCAGCAATTACACCAATGGAGTACAAATTACTTCAGGATCATCAAGAAAATTTTGATAATATGAGTTTTACTAAATAAAATTAATCTTTGTAGACGAATTGTGAGAAGTGGTGGCCCAGTGGTAACGGCCGCACCTTACATGTTTTAGGTCGTGGGTTCGAACCCCGGCAGGCGCTTTACTTTGTGTAAATTATTTCATCACTGCTCCACTCCTCTCAAAACAAGGAAGGAATGGAACGTGATGGGAAACATTGCGAGGACACCGACATGTCTTAGAAACAAAAATTCGAAGACATGTGACATCCACCAACCCGCACTGGGCCTGCGTGGTAACCACCATGCGGCCCATTCCCTCTCACAGCGAACAGGCCTGCACGCACAGCTGACCAAATGGGAGTTAAAGTGTGGAAAAGGGGTCCATCTACCATCTACCATCATCCTATAGGACGAATTTAAATTAGGAAGTGTTAACATAAATATTAGTGTTATAAAAACGACATTCCAAAGATGTGCCGGTGTGATCGGCAAAATTGACGCTTCCAGTGAGATAAGCAATGCCGTGGGAATAATCTTATTTAGGATATAGAATAGAATTTAACTTTATTCGAGTATCATGACAAAGATAAGTCTAGAGTCATTATCTTCTTGCCCTTGTCCCGTTACTTGGGGTCGGTGCAACACGTTTTCATCTAGCAAACGGTCCTGTCACCGTAATGCTATAACTGACACCCGTTTCTTTCATATCACTCTTCACGCACTCTTCTCTTCAGACTTCCACATTTTATATTCATAACTCTTTTAGGAGTGTCAATGTAAAATGTCTATTAAAACTAGCAATAATACCAAATGATTCATGATTCCTCATCATCTCTTCTCCTTCGTATTTCTCCCCACTCCTCAAGTAGTTACGGTGGATCAATTACTGTTCGTGCTGTCCGCCTCTGGAATACTCTTCCACACTTTATACGGGATAGCGTTTCGTTGGTGTTTTTCAAGAAAAGAATAAAGGAACATGTCCTATGAACATGACGCTTAAATATGTATTTATAAATGTAAGATTTTAGTTATTTATTATGTTTACCTATACATTGTGTGTTGTACATGTATCTGTTTAGATTATTTAGTACTAGCTGACCCCCGCGGCGTCGCTCCCGACAAAATTATAGCCTATGTTACTCGGGAATAACGTAGCTTTCCATAGGTGAATTTTTCGGTCCAGTAGTTCGGAGCCTATTCGGTACAAACAAACAATTAAAAAAATCTTTCCTCTTTATAATATTGGTATAGATGTAATTTTTTTAAATATTAAATGTTTTTGAATATGAAATTTTGTTGTGCACTTGGATGCACTGTCCTCATATGCAAATTTCTTTTAACAACTGAGGTATGCTGTTAGAGAACCCAATTATTGGTTAAGCTCATCTTTGCACATAAGCTGTCCATTGTATTTGTATCTTCATTTATGTTTTGTGTGCAATAAAGAATAAGAATGATTCAATATTCATTTCCGAGAGTATGCGATGGAATTGCACGATCTAATTCCACCTAGCCCGTTTCATCATGGACTACCAGACGTACGGCGATGCGCACTCGATACATGGTGGACATTCCACCCATACGCACAAAAGGTTTTGGGAACACTTTTATTATGCGTACAGCTAAGGAGTGGAATTCCCTGCCGGAGTCTGTGTTTCCCGACAGCTACAATCAGGGGGTCTTTAAGTCATCGTCACCGTCGACCACATCATCGCTTACCATCAGGTGAGATAGTGGTCAAGCGCGAGCCTATAGGTTAAAAAAAAATACCAACATTCAAACAACATTACACAACAACAAATTCACAGGCCCTTCGACATCCTTAAATTCTGTTGCAATAATATTACGGTTAACACTCCACATCCTTATTGTCTCAATAACCCACGATGACGTAATACAGGCTTAGTCACGAAGAAAGTCCAGTGTCTGTCTGAATATTACCACGTAGCGTGCGGACACGCAGCTAAATTGACAGTTTATGTAAGGGCGATGACTAGTACAGGGCTTGAGAAGGAAATTAAGGCTATAAAAAGTGATGCAACTTTGTGACATGGTAGAAATGGTGGTTTAGAAACCTAGTTATTTGAATCCTGGGTTTAGTTGGGTCGCACACTTGTTTTTTTTTCAGTAGGGAATTCTCAGTGACAATCTGGAGTCCAGATGTAGGCGACCACTGAAAATCAGCGCCGTGCTGTGGGTACTCCACGGCACAGCGTTGTACTGAGTAAAAACCTTCTTGACACAACCACGACATGCATCTGCTTTTATTTACACTCTCATATTTTTGTGCCTTTTCCCAACTACATTGGGGTCGGCTTCCAGTCTTACCGGATTCAGCTGAGTACCAGTGTTTTACATGGAGCGACTGCCTATCTGACCTCCACAACCCAGTAACTGGGTAACACGGTACCCCTTGGGAAGACTGGTGTCAGATCTCAGGCTTCTGACTACCCGTAACGACTGTCAAAGATCTTCAAATGACAGCCGGGACCAACGGCTTAACGTGCTTTCCGAGGCACGGCGGAAACCCGGTATGTTGAAATGGTCACCCATCCACGGACCGACCTCGTCAAGCGTTGCTTAACCTTGATGATCGACCAGTGCGGCTGTTATTATTTAGCCACGAGCTCTTTTTTTACTTTACTAACATAATTTAAGAACTACTAACACTATCATTAAGAGTTTAGTTTGAGAAATCTACTACCATGTTTGCATGTCGTTTTGTGGCAATTAAATACTTTTTCTTTCTTTCTTTCCCTTTCCTGGTTTATTGTAATGGGTTCGCAAAAACATTACTTACCTTAACCGGCTGAATTTCCGTAATTACCGAAGCAATAGAAAAGCCATTGTGTCTCGCGAGGATACACGATTTAGACACTCGAGGGGTTAGTGAGAGAAAAAAATTGTTCATCATAATTATGTGTTACCTGATAAAGCACATATTGACACACATAAAAAATGCTGAGAAACCTACGCTTAGTATATTATGCCGAAAATGGCAAGACAAAGCAACAAATGCTACTGTTCTGTCAAAGATGGCGTAAAAGTTGCCCCAAAAACTACTCTTTTTAAAACTGTATTGAACAATACTCATCATATTTCAGACACACCAAAAAAAAAACTCGTCATCCTTTATCGATTTCCATTTATCGACACAAGTGATAATAAGAAACCGAAAAAGACCAAAAAGTCACTTGTAAAAATCTTAAATACCCGCCAATGTTTACGAGCCAGGTCACAGCAATCGTAAATACAATACTATAAAGGGTGTGTACACATCAACGCTGCCTTCCTATAGCTAGAGTAATCCTATCTGACAAAATCATATTTTGAGTTATAGACGAAAAACACAAGACGGCGAAATAGTAACTTAAAATCGCTGTTGTTTTAATAAATCATATGCGAGAGTCTCCGGTGTCAAAACAAATCTAATGGCGCACGTTCGAATAGGCACATGGCTTAAACCATTTCCGTAATATTGAAAATTGGTTTGTAAACAAAAAGTTAAAGCAATTTGGGGCTATTTTATATTTTATCCGGAATCTATTCATCATCATCAGCCTTTTTAATGTTCCCACTGCTGGGATACATGCCTCTTCTCTGTGAGAGAGAATGGGCTGTAATCAGCCACGCGGGCCCATCCCAGCCCAGATGGGTTGGTGGATGTCACAAGTCTTCGAATTTTTAGTTTTGGACATGTCGGTTTCCTCACGATATTTTTCTTCACCGATTTGAGAGCAGTGGTGATGAATTGACACAAAGTAAAGCGCCTGACTGGGCTCGAACCCACGACCTAAAACTTATAAGTCGCGGCTGTTCCCACTGGGCCACCACTGCTCTTGGAATCAATTAATAGTAGAAAAATACTTCGAGAGATCAATCGAGCATGTTTTGCTGATTACGGAGGTATTAAAAACTCAAAATCGACCAAATGTCGTATAGTGACACTTTCGCTGTAGGACGGCAGAGCGATGTCGGACGCGGCGTGTCGAGTGTCGATTTCCATACGATTTGACAGAAACCTGTTGATAAGTTCAACAGGGTGTCGGGCATTTACATTGAAAGTAATGACGACAAATAATACGCTCGGTAAATATAGATGCTGTGGGTAGGGTGACCATACGATCATCTATCTAGTTAATAGTGGGTTACCTACACTTAAGTATTGCTTGAGTCGTATTAAAAAAATCACATCACACTTCTAATACTATAAGGCGAAAGGTTGTGTGTGTATGTGTGATTGTATGATTGTTACTTCATCACGCTCAAATGGCTAGACGGATCTGGATGAAATTCGGCACAGAGATAGATTATAGTCTGGAATAGCACATAGGTAACTTTTTATTCCGGGAATATGTTCCCCGGGATAATTTTCGACTTTCACGCGAGCGAAGCCATTGGCAGAAGCTAGTATTTTTCAAATGTTCTAAATTTTTTTAAGTAAAAATTACCACTAAAGCTTAAATCGTCAAACCAAATTTAATAATAAAGTTATGTTTCCTCACTACACAGTTGATCTTTTCTGATGCATTTCTTTCCGGGTTCTAAGATAGTTGAATTTAACTGTATTGCCTATTGATTCACCTGTATCTTGTGCTTTGGGATAGTGTAGCAGGCTTGTTGGAAAAATTAAATACATGATTGAGTTTTGGTTCATTATTGTCTTGTTTATTTCTAAGAAATATTACCTTCATTTATTGTAGCACTTATAAATACTATTTGAACCTTTCATCGTATCAATATAAAATTCGATTATTGAACGTATTTCTCCGAACACGTGTAAAGAATATTTCCCTATTTGTACACCAATAGAAACAAAAATCGTCTCATATTCGCTTCATTTTTGGCGTCTATAAAAAACCCTTTTTGCCCCTTACACGAGTTACTACTTTATTTAACCCTTCAGGATTTATGGAACAAGCTCAGCCAAAAATAGTTTATTCCTCGTTGTAAATCATGTTTTTCTTTAATTTCTCTTCTTATAGTACTTTGGGTTTGTTTTCTGAAATAATATTAAGTACCCTCGAAAAATACTTATGTCGATGATGTTTAGAAAACAGAATTTTTATAAATATTCTTCTAATTTCAGCATGAAGATTTCAATAATGTAACCTTTATTGGAAGTATAATTAGAAAAAAAAGAAACAAGAACAATAATTTATTTGGGACACGGACAAAGGAAATATTAACAAAAATAAGAAATTATTATGAATTTCAAATATAAAATATTGTGCGAGTTCGAAAAGACTCTCATTTTTGCATATACTACGATTAATTGGGCATGAGTTCAATAAACCTTAAAGTAATATTTTATCCATAAGTCCTCGGATATATATGGTGCCCCTACAGTTCAGGGAAACCCACCGAACCGTTGCGTCATATCACGAAAGCCTTTCATATGACGTATTCGATATTACCGTACGTTCGTATAATTTCACATATATAGCCTTACAATTTCACATTTTTATTAACTTATACACATGTTTTTCCCCCTATAGAAAGCTTTTGACGTAACGTTCGATATTTCACGTGATATAATAAGACGGTTTCATTCGGTTTCAATCTTTATAAGTCGAGAATTCCATGAATTTATTAATGTGTTATGTTATTCATAATTGTTATGGTTGTGTGCAAGGATTCTCTGATTTCTATAGCCCATTGAATAATCGCTCTTAGTAGGTATTACGACTTAATCGTATCGTTTATTTTTACTTTTCGTTATCACGTTTATTTATTAACAAAGCGTTATTTAGTTCAATTCGTTTGATAAATAAAATTAAAACATTTATTGTTGGGCGGTAAAACACTTATTTTTTTGCTTGGTTAAATGCTCATGCATACTGCGCTACCTCGGGGCGATAGCGCAGTTATGTGGAACTAAGGATATGCACCGCCTATGTACCTGTACGTTGCATGAAGTTTTAATAAATAAATAATAAAACTCCACGGTATCTACCGGCTTATGCCGGCAACAAGGACACGCGTTAGCACTCGTCCGTGAATCCGCCACGGCTGTCCGTCCCCAATCCCTCCTCTGGCAAGTAGACCCCCATTACTGGCGCACCAGAACACATTGCACGCCGTGACTACGCTAGGGACCAAACCAGCACATGTGCGCCAGACGACCCCGTGTATGGCCTTGGTACCTCTGTGACGGGTTAGGACAGTCGCCCCGCCACCTGCTTCTTTTCGGCCGCAGGAGATAGGGAGAGCGGCCAACGCTATACCGACACTCCTCCTCCCCTGCGGCCTACTATCCTCAGCCGTGATGCCTCCCATATGACATCGCGGCCCGCCTTAGTTGCGATGTCGCCCAAGCGGCACCGCAACCTACTTGTTGGCTGCTACGTCGTTGGCTTAATCAGCAAAAGATCTGACGAGCGGTCCCGCTTCGGTTCCTCTTCCCTTCACTGGGGGAAGGTCCGAGCTACCTATCTTCTTCTATTCTTCTTTATTAGTCGTTCTTTCTAGTCATACCATCTTTTTACAGCTCATTGATCCATTCACCGTTTCTTTGGTCTTCTCTTACTTTCATTGCTATCCACATTTCTTCTCAAAACTTTTCTTACGACATTTTCCTCATTTATAGTCTGGTTTTAATTATTCCCATAAAATCTGCTCTAACTTGAATACCGTTGATAAAATGGAACGGTTGCAAAACACAGGTTTCCTGGTGCTATAGGTTACGAAGGTGATACGGTAGCCGCTTTCAATACAACCAGAGACACATCACGAACGATGAAACAGGTTGGACGATTACTATCCAGCGCAAGTTATTTGAAACTAAGATGGAACTGACAGTAGACTAAGAATAAAAAGAATTCATAAACATGCAATATATTTACTTACACAATTATTTATTTATTTTCATCTGGTTTTGTCCTATTGCAGGGCAATAGGCCTTTCTTGCATTAAATGCTTGCATGCAAGCTCACGCCGCCATCTTCACCTGGGTCTGCCGCGATGTCGTCGGACATTTTCTGCGACCCATATTGATACAAATAATATAAAAATAAATTTTATAAATCAAAGAGATTTTTTTTTAGTGTAGGGGGTAGGTAATCTCTATAAGTACTCATCCGATTACAACAAGAATAATAAAAAATTTAAAAAAATCTAAAGACCTAACCTAGTAGTAGACACGTCACACGCTTCGATCGAGAATCTATCAAACACAATAATATCTTGCGACATACCCCGATTCAAAGAGTAAAACGCCCATAACTTAGGTACGGCTGAACCGATTTTCATCAAACATAGCCAAGAACATTTTCGATAAAGAATAGAATAGAATAGAATACTCTTTATTATGTACACCATATAAGTTACAGAAAATATAGACGAAGAAAACATTACACTGGGTGACACAATGGGCGGCCTTATCGCTAAAAGCGATCTTTTCAAGACAACCTTTGGATGGATTTTAAAAAATGAAAGGAAAGACAGTACTGTAGGTAAGTTTGGTGTACTATTTATATAGAAAATAAATACATATATATTCATACTATAAAGACAAATATATACAAGTTTGGAACAAAACTAAGAAATCAAGAAAAACAACTATTAAAGAGAGAGGTAGTGATTCTTCACCATAGTTTTAAAAATGGGCAGAGATTGAGCACGCCTTATTGACATGGGAGGAAAGGTGATTTTGTCGAAAGTGTTCTTAGCTTTGTTAGAATAAAATCGTTTCAGCCGTTCAAAAGTTATGGCCCGTTTTACTGTTTGAATCGGGGTGTTTTCGCAAGATAAATGTGTCGGAGTTTTTTTAAATTTTGAAATTTTATTATTATTATTATTCATTATATACTTTATTGTACACCACAAAAACATACAGGAAAAACATTTACAAAAACAAGTGTACAATGGGCGGTCTTATCGCACAGGGCAATCTCTTACAGACAACCTACTACCCAAGAAAAATGCGGCGTCCTTGTGGGGTAGACTCCGCGAGCGAAGCCGCGGGAAAAAGCTTGTCTGATGGCTTACTATTATGTCACTACCATTACAAAATTTTCGTGACACTTGGCTTCATAAAAACTGAATACCATTTTCTAATCTTTGATGAATCGTGCCTTTCGTCTGAGGAAAATGTCTGACATTCGTGATTTTGGCATTAACGACTGTCAATACAAACATTACTACAGACATAGAACCTAATGCATAAGTGTCAATAAGTACTTTTGAAATGTGTTATAATCTTAATAAGTTGTTGTCATCTATAATGGTTAATCCAAAAATGCCAAAGTAAAGTGCTCAGGGATGCTGTAAATGCACCCTGGTACATAAGAAATGACGATCTTCACCGTGACCTTAAAACGGAATTCGTCACCGCCATCATCCAAAAATTAGCTGAAGCTCACGAACACAGACTTCATCGACACGTGAATGTTGAGGCTATCCAGCTGATAGACAATACAGACTTAGTGCGTAGGCTAAAAAGAACTAAACCTTTTGAATTAGTGTTGTGTATAAAGTGAATTAATAATAGTGACAATGATGTGCTATACATATAACACATGAACATAGTGTTTTTTAAATTATATCAGACTCTAATAAAGTGCTACGGACTTGTGGAAAAGTGCAAATGGACACTATTCTTACTTTTAACATTATCTATCACGTAACATATTAAGTTAGAGTTAAATTGCTTATTAGTCTTTTAGGCTAGATCGTAATTAATTATTAAGAATTTTGTTCTTACTAATAAATTACAAAAAAAAATCTCTAATGGTTGAATTTTAACACTACTGGATAAGAAAAGACAACATATCAAGCAAACAGAAGATGTTTTGATTGAATAGCATAGCAAACAAATCATTCAATACTCGTAAAGGAACTTTTGAAATGAATTTGGTTTTTCTTAGGAAGAACCGAAATCTATTCCCAGAAGTGTATTCCATACTTCTTCGATTACAGATAATGTTATTTGTATTAAAAAAAATCTTCTAGAATAACGAATTCGTATTCATCCGACATGTTACAAAAAAATCAGGTTATCAATTTCTTAACATAGCTTTTTGAGGTACTACCTACATAGTCACTATTTATCTATTTAATACCTAAAAACGACCAATTCTTGTATATATGTTTATATATAATCTGAATCTCGGAAACGGCTTCAAAGATTTTCATGAAATTTAGTATGCAGGGGATTCCGGGGGCGATAAATCAATCTAGCTACGACTACGACACGAACAGAGCTCGGTCAGCCAGGTATTATATGTGTGTATGAAGTACCCTGGTAAGTCCCTCAGATAAGTCAGTCAATATTAGACATTTGAATGTATCATATATTATTTTATAGAACATATTTAAGTATGTTTATTTTAACTACATATTTTTTCTTTATAATACTAATTTTGACTTTATAATATTTTTATTTAATTTTTTTTATGCACCTGCCATGCTATCTCTTCACCGCCCTTGGTTGACTGGTAGAGAATGCTTTGGGCATTAAGTCTGCCTATTACTTTTATGTTGCATGAAGTTTTAATAAATAAATAATATAATAATAATAACCATCAAAACAAATCGTATTACACATAACCACAAATAAATTGAATTACAAATCACTTTAACGAATCCTCTCAAATCTATTCTTAATGAAGAAATCATAGCCTTTCACAAACAAAGCTGGCTATTACGCCACGGTGCCCTTAACGTAAGCGTTCACCTAAAATGGTCAAGAAGCATCTGTTTCTCGCGTTTACGACTTCGAATGCGTAATCTTTGCGCTGTCATTTGTTTGTGGCTGGTACAAATTGTAAGCTGATGTCAATGAATACAATAGAATAGAAATATATTTATTCGACACAGGAACAACACATGGAGTAAAAGACAAAAACCGGCCAAGTGCGAGTCGGACTCGCGCACGAAGGGTTCCGTACCATTATCGCAAAAACGGCAAAAAAAAATACGAGTGTTGTATGGGAACCCCACTTAAAAATTAATTTTATTCTGTTTTTAGTATTTGTTGTTATAGCTGCAACAGAAATACATCATCTGTGAAAATTTCAACTGTCTAGCTATTACGGTTCATGAGATACAGCCTGGTGAGAGACAGACAGATAGACAGACAGACGGACCGCGGAGTCTTAGTAATAGGGTCCCATTTTTACCCTTTGGGTACGGAACCCTAATAATAGGGTCCCATTTTTACCCTTTGGGTACGGAACCCTAAAAAAAGAAGTGCAAATACTAAATTACTAGACTAGATTACTAGACTAGAGGATTTGGCAGAAACTGCTCTACACCATGGCGGTAAAAAATACCGGAAAAAATTAGAAAAATCAATATAACTTAGAATTTAATAGAACCTCAAACAATTTGCTTTGTGACAGATGTTTTAATTCAATAGATGATAATTTAAATTTTAAACAGACATGATTTAGGTATGGACTAACAAACACTTTAGATTATAATTATTGACATTATTTATAAAATTAATCAATAAATTGTTGAGCTGTCTACTGTGACATATAATCTAATAATTTAATTTAATATAGTTTATAATATAATGTGTCTAATTAATATTTATGAAGCAGGACTGTTAATTTTATTATGATATGATGTGTATGACTAACGATCAGTGACATTGATGAAATTTCATGATATTATGCATGTAACTACCTACTTGAAATATTTGCACGACTGATAAGTCAAATATAGTGAGACTAAAATAATTTTACCATGTTATTATGTAAGTACCTACATAGTATTCTTGCAAATAAATAAATTTTATTTCATTTATCTTTGAGGCTCTCGTGGCTAAATTATAACAGACTAGCGGACGCCTCGCGGTTTCATCCGCGTAGTTCACTTTCCCGTGGGAATACAGGGATTAAAAGTAGCCTATGTCACCAGGGGATAGTGTAACTTCCCAACGGTGAAAGATTTTTGGAAATCGGTCCAGTAGTTTCGCAGCCTATTCGGTACAAACAAACACACAAACAAACAAACAAAAAAATCTTTCCTCTTTATAATATTGTTATATAACAGATATACGGGTCGATCTTCAAGGTTAAACAGCGCTTTCCGCAGTTGGCCCTTGTTACTCAGCTGAAAGTCAGACTGGAATTCGAACCCCAAATGATTGAGCAAAAGATGGGCAGAATCATTATCTTATTAATCCATTATGTCTCCAAAGGCCTTCCTCTTCCATTGCGCACCATTCCTTTGGTAGGAATCAAGTTCCTCAATCTTCGTCTTGGATATAAATTACGTGTATGAGTAATTAAATAATTTAGTTTATTTAGAAATAATATGTGGTACAATTTGTAAACTGATATGTAAGAAATTTTAATCATTATAACCAAAGGTGAAGTTTAAACGTTTCTCAGAGATGGGTCCCAACAATATGCCTGTAATCTTCGAATTTTAAGGAAGAGGTAATACATTGTATGAAAGGTACACCCATGTAATTGAGGAGCTTATTACAATCAGGTATGTAGGCTTCGAGCTGCTACAGAGATTTAATTAAAAAGTATGTACGTCTGCGTCTTTTTTGCTCGACTTTACGGGGGGCTCTGCCTTCCCCTAGATGAAAATATACTGGCCGGCGTACTGCAGCTGATCGACCTAAGGCTCCATTCTTAGCAGCTGTGCCTTCGAGCACTTTATGCTGGTCAAGTGTTCGAAAACGCAACTGCGATAGAGGATAAATCAAATTGATCTAGTTCGCTTTTCTTTTGTTCGGAAAAGCGTCGCTTCGTTGAAGTCTTTTCGACTGCGCCCACGCAGAGAAATGGGACAATCTCTTCAATGGATAGTTTGTAGCTGATTTTTTAAATTTTAGTTTATGTTTATCGTTATCCTGCAAAAAAAAGAGCTGCTTTTAATAAATTAGATCAACAAAATGTATGGAGAAGCTGTTTTTTTTAACGATTTCAGGGGTTATTTCCACAGTCGCCCATAATGATGAACACAATAAAAATTATTTTGACGTTTTTAATAAACGATCAAGGTTGTTTTACTCATAGCCAGCTTAAGACGGAGAGAATACAAGCAAGGAACTACTCAAATCTTAACAAATATTTTATAAAAACGCTATTTCCCTTATCGCTAACCCCTCACTCCTTAAACGTTCTATTAAAACTGCGATGCGTTAAGTCAAAGGGCAAGTGAGTGGCGACGAGTCGATACTGATCTAGATAGTTCTACCGACCGACCAGTCGCCTACATGGAAATGGATTACAAGGATTCACAGACTGGTCTGGGAGACGAGATATTATGCAATGCGTTAGTTAGTAGTTCATTTAACCTATGGTTAGCAGACGTGATGCAACGGAATCTATGCTCGGTTTAGACGAATGATTAGTAATACTGCATGGTGCTTGCATACGAATCAAACGTTGGTCAATATCTTTCACCATAGGCTCTCAAAGAGAGTGTGAAATTGTAGTACTGTTATCCTCACTGATAAGGTTTTGTAATTAAAAATTAAAATGAGTCATTCTGCCTTGTTAGTGCCAACTGATTATGATGCAAAGAGGCACTACCTGATTAAGGATTATTGACAGCTTTTACTAACCATAGGAAACAACAACTAATATGAATTCCCATACTTTTAATGCAGTGTCGGATTTTCAAATCATAGCAGCTCACCGGATTCATGGATGCACTTTTGTGTGCCCTAAGTGAGTTAAAATTACCGTATGCGGTGGTGTTTACATGTATGTACTAACTTTACTTTCATCTCGGAAACTGAAGACCGCAAGCAAAGCTGTATACAAATCAGCTGATGATGGCCGATTTTAGCCGTACGATGTATATGTAGAAGATGAAGCAACTGTTAAGAATACTTCTACGCTTGACACCAACGGCCTGACATTAAGATGTTTATAATATATGTTTAAACACAGAGTTTTATCTTTATCCATATCCGAAACTCTTGAATATTAGGTTAAAACAATGGAAACTCGCGATCCCATCTCTTGTTTTTAGATAAAATTTAATATATTTTTTTAGGATCTCTTTACAATTTTAATATTTTTGGGGCATCGGCACGTGTACAGAAGTTTTATTATTTTAACATTATAATAGGGTACTGTTTACTGTATTTACTAATTTATTGTTTTTGTAAATATACACGTGTCTCGTTTATACATTGTTGAAAGTTGAATCAAAATAACCAACCTTGAATGTCTAGGTTCTTTCCATTAGCAGCTGTTAGAAAAATCTAGCTGTTAGCTGCTGGAAATATGTATTTTTAATTATCCCCCGCTAGAAAAAGAGGGGTGTTATAAGTTTCACGTGTGTTGCTGTGTATCTGTGTATCTGTGTGTCTGTCTGTGGCATCATAGCGCCTAAACGGGTGAACCAATTTCGATTTAGTTTTCTTTGTTTGAAAGGTTTTGTTAATTTTGTCGAGAGTGGTCTTAGCTATGTTTGAATAAAATCGGTTCAGCCGTACAAAAGTTATGGGCGTTTTAGTGTTTGAATCGGGGTGAGATAAATGTGACGGGGGTTTTTTAAATTTTGAAATTTTACTTGTTCCAACAATATTGAAGTCTTCCTAAACGTCTTCCACGGTGCGACTGTCATATGACATTCCCATCCCATCTCGGTAATACACATCATATCACTCAGTTATAACATCTTAAAATGACACCTACTAATTGACTTATTTTATTAAACTTACTTATACCCGAAGGTGAAGGAATATGTCTACACTTTACAATATATTTAATCAATCGTAATAACAAAAGTTCCATGTAAGGAGTAGCGAACCTATTGCTATTGTTTGAGTAGTATAGTGTAATTTTTTTATAATGTGCCATCGACCACATGTGCCCACTGTTGGAATACAGGTTTACTCTGGGCACTGGACTAACGATCAGTTCATTCACAATTTAGAATTTAAGAGCTGCCGGCCGCGTGGAATCATTACTTTCACCAATATCTTTAGTGTAATTCGTTTATAATGTGCCATCGACCACATGTGCCCACTGTTGGGATACAGGTCTACTCTGGGCACTGGACTAACGATCAGTTCATTCACAATTTAGAATTTAAGAGCTGCCGGCCGCGTGGATATATTACATTACCTTTGTGATTATCTGATGTACAATCAAGGGTCAAAAGTGCAGTCTTACTCTCCCAAAACTCAAATGACTAGTTATTGTAGAAAAAGTTAAATTATCCACAACAGATTTAATATGTTGTATAGAAATTAAAGTTAAAATTATACTTATTAAACGTGAAACGCTCAAATACTGCTACCTAAAAAAAATGGTCGCTGCTGTTTTGGTGTGACTTTTTTTTTTTTTTTTTTTTTTTGATGGGTTTGTTCTTGACTCTAGTCTAGGTCAGAGGTGATAGAGACAGAGTCTACGATGGAGTGAGCTTACCCAGAAGAAGCCTGTTCACTCTAACTTTGAAGAGATTCGGGTTGAATGCGTTCGGAAAAACAGACGCAGGTAGTGAGTTCCATTCATTCGCTGTGCGCATTATGAAGGATGTTTGGAAGCGCTTGGTGCGAATTGGTGGAATGGCAACAAGGTAAGGATGGTAACTTGCAGTGCGTCTAGATGTCCGATGGTAGAAGGGGGCTGGTGGGATGAGGTCGTGGAGCTCTTGAGCACACTCACCGAAGTACAGTCTGTAGAAGACCGACAAGCAGGCAACCTTGCGGCGATGAGCCAAGCTATTAAGCTTGGCATCTACCAGTTCAACGTCGCCGATGAGCCTCTTGGCTCTGCGTTCCACCGAGTCAAGCGCGGCAAGCTGATACTTTGCTGAGCCATCCCAAAGGTAGCTGCAATACTCCATGCAGGATCGGACTTGCGCTTTGTATAGGGTTAAAAGCTGTCCAGGCGTGAAGTATCGCTTCACTCTATTTAGGATGCCCAGTTTTTTGGCCGCAATTTGGGCTTTGTACTCAATGGATGCGCCGAAGTTGAGACTGGATGTCAACTCCATGCCTAGGAGCTCGAGCCGATCAGTCACAGGAACAGACGCACCCCGGAAAGTAGGAGTAAGATCGAAAAGTCTCCTTTTAGCGGTAACGGCACACTTGTGTTTTGGTGGCGTTAAAGGAGACCAGACTTTCATCACCCCACTGGGAGACAAGGCTTAAGGTCAAATCTGTTCGCCTCACCATAGCCTCTCTCAAGGAACGAACTTCATCCACGCTGGTTTTTGCGCTGGACAAGTATCACTCTGAAACAGTACTGTCATCTGCGTACCCAACAATACCAGGCTGAAGTAGGTCATTGATGTGCAGCAGGAAAAGAGTTGCAGAGAGAACAGACCCCTGAGGAACGCCGGCATCGATAGCCATAAGGTCAAAGGAGCAGCCGTCAATGACTACTCGGATCGACCGTTCATTAAGGAAGTCTGATATCCAGCTACAAAAACCAGCGGGGATGCCATAGGCAGGAAGCTTACAGAGTAGACTTGCGTGCCAGACCCTGTCGAAGGCCTTCGAGATATCAAGCGATACAGCAAGAGCTTCGCCGTGTCTCTCGATGGCTTCGCCCCAGCAGTGCTTGACATACACGAGAAGATCGCCAGTTGACCGTCCCCGGCGAAAGCCATATTGACGGTCACTGAGGAGATTATTGTCTTCAAGGTAGGTCAGCAACTTACTGTTCAGTACCCTTGACTTCAGCACTTTTGACACTTTTTTTTATAACCTATGGGCTCACGCTTGACCACTATCTCACCTGATGGTAAGCGATGATGTGGTCGACGGTGAAACAGGCTTGCCTAGAAATAACCTATTCACTCTTGACTTAAAGACGGCCCCCAGATTGTATCTGTCGGGAAACAGACTCCGGCAGGAATTCTACTCCTTAGCTGTACGCATAATAAAAGTGTTCCCAAAACGCTTTGTGCGTATGGGTCGGATGTCTACCATGTACCGATGGCGCATCGCCGTACGTCTGGTAGTCCGATGATGACGCGGGCTAGGTGGAATTAGATCGTGCAATTCCATCGCACACTCCCCGAAATGTAACCGATAAAAAACCGACAGGTTGGCAACTCGGCGACGATGTTCATGATTCTAAAACTTTACAAGCTATATTCTGTGCTATATTACTGTCAAGTATTATTAAAATCCGTAAAATAGTTTTTGTGTGAAAAAAAAACATGCACCCACAAAATTTTAATAAAAAATAGGACTTTACAGATTCGATTTCCATTCCTTATTATATTACTATGAAGTAAAAGGTTTTGATAACGATGTAACTTGGTTAGTTATTTGTTTGTTACTTCAACTTGATATAACTTTGATTGACGTTTCACCAGGAGTGTAGGGCCAGGCTTCACTGATAGCGGGCACACAATTAAATAAATAAGGGTCTGCTCAAGAGGCAAAGAAACTGGTAATGTTTTTTTGTAACAAAAAAAATATAATAATATCATGCCTGCATTTTGCGAAGAGATTATGCAAAAATATAACTTTTATACTTAAACAAACATGGCAGTGTTTTTGCTATTGCTACTAATGGTTATCCAAGAATGAATACTTAGATTACTGGCTTTGACAATATATATTCAAATAATAGTAATAACGAATGTGTTCGGTAAGGTTACCTCCACGTATTTCGATCCTTAGGTCGGAAAAACCGTGATTAGCTTTAAGTTGGATTTTAAGAAAGACTCTAGTTTTCCATCACGAAGTATTCCTACCATATAGAAATCATTATTGATATACGGTGGCATTGATGGTTAAAATCAAGCAAGAACTAATTCATATATTTGTTGTTCAAGCAAGAACTAATTCATATATGTGTTACATTGTATGTTGTATGTATTTTTTATTTTATTTTATATATGTAGTTAAGGTATATTTGTAATTGATACATAATTAGTTAAGTTATAACAGTCTATTATAAGTTTCCTTATTTCTTTCTACACACTGTGTCTTCGTTTATCATCCAACTTTCCTGTCGCAGGTCTGCTGGAAGAAATTTCTATTGAAATAAGCAGTACCTTTGTGCTCTTCTATCTGTATTCCTTCTTTTCTCTGTTAAGTATTTTGTGTGTACATAAATAAATAAATATATTTCTAGACCATTATAATAACTACAATATCTTTCTACCCACAAATCGCTTACAGTCGGACCATCGCCTAAAATTGTCATCCATTTTTAATTGATAGACCTTGCTTAGTAACCGCTGTTTAATATTCTAAACAGGTACCTACTTATCCCTTTTTGGTATTATGAGGACTGAATCTGCATTAATTATAATTTATTTTAAAGTGCGTGTATAAACTAGATGGAGTGGGTTCTTTAAATAAATAGGGTTATGGGCGACCAGCGACCCGAGTCGGCTTTACGGTGTATTTATATCTTTGGTGAAGTTTTTGCTTTTATGTCATAATCAGCTAAACAACAGCCACACGAGTCGATGTTTCAAGGCCAAGGTCAATCCATGAATGGGTGACCATTTGTAATATACCGAGACACCTTTGTACTTCAGAAAGCTGCTGTGCTGCTCTCATTTGCAAACATTAGACAGTCGTTACGGGCCGTCAGAAACAGAAAATCTGGCACCAATCTTGCAAGGGCATCGTGGTACCCAGTTACTGGGTTGTGGGGGTTAGATAGGGGGGGCGGGGGTAATATACCTGGTCTTTAGCTGCAACCAGTTTATGAATGACTAATGACTTAACAGTTTGACCGTCCACATAGCAAAAACAATTAACAAAAAACAAGTTAAAACAATCACAAATGCTATATATTATGCGACAATAACTCATGGGACTATGAACCTGTTAACTTATATCGTGGCCTCTTAAGTCTGTCCTAACAACGTCATGATACAAACAAAACCGGTAGGCAACAAATGATTGATGACAAACCACAAGACTTTTAATAAAGCACTTGTTTGGCAATTTGTTTTAACTTAATAAAACTGACAAGTTGGAGAAGTGACATTAATTTTGTCTGTCGTGTAAAAACATTTGTCCACTTATAACTCTGCGTAAAATGGTTATGGTTGTTTTGTACCTTAATTTTAATTGAATAAGATTCAAATTCCAAAAGTTCCTTTTGACATTGAACAAAGTTAAATTTGCTGCTCAAAATAGATTCACCCGAAGTATTTTCTTAGATTTTTTTCTTAATCCGAGCTCATTATGAAAGTTTGTACAAAATACGCATGCGGACAAACGGTAAAGTTAAATTTACGTAAATATTACGTCACAGAGAGTATCCATATATGCGCAAGATTCGACCTACGACTTATGACCCTCTAGTGATGTAAGAGTACTTTTATTTTATCGATATTTCTTGTTGACGACACGCAATTTTACGTAACGTTTATTATGCCTAATTATGGATGGTAAATATTGTAATTATAGCTTGATTAACAATGATGTGTGAAGTGCAATAAAACTTGATGAATAATAATGGAGTAAATAATATTTTATTGGCTTGTCAAATTTATGCCAAAACCAAACAGTGGATGTGAATAATTTATAAGCTTTTTATTTAGCCCAGTAGAAATCAACACAAAAAAAGGCTAAAATCGCAAAGCATGATGTAGTTCTGCATTTTTAGTATGTTGTATGCCAAATTTGCTACTTTGTAAAACGTGTGCTCGCTGCATAATACGCGAAAAACGGCGGGCAACTTTAGGTAATTTTTCACTTTATTATTATTTATTGTATACTACTTTTTGCTCTAAAAGTGTATGCATTTATCGGCAAACAATGTTCGGAACTTTTTTAAAGTGTTTTCAATTTGCAACAATTTAAGCAAAAAAGTTGCAAATCTGGATTAACACTACCCTAACTGCTCCATACAACATACAAAATATGCATAACAATATCAAGCTTTGCAATTTTAATGTCGATTTCTACTGGGCTAATTACCCAGCTTCTTAGCTAAAAATATAAACACTGGTAATACTTTAGTATTCATTTTGTACGTAGCAGTTGAAGTGACGAACGCAAAATGAACTTCAGTATCGGCGGGAATATACCAGGAGAATTACATACATACATACATACATAAACTCACGCCTTTTTCCCATGGGGGTAGGCAGAAACTACAGAACGCCACCTGCTACGATCCTTACATACTTCTTTTGCTTCACACACATTCATACATCTAGTCATACACACACGCCGGTTATGGGTACTGCGCACTTGGCCTTACCAGGAGAACTATATATATATTACTTGCTAGCAATGTTACCTACGTATTAATGACAAATGTTCGTCATTCGGCAAGCCCTGTTATAATTTACGCTAAATGTAAAACGCATTCCAATCCAAAGCACTAAACTATCGATACTTATGAAGGCATCGATATATAAAAGGAACGGAAAGCCCAACACTACTACGCATTATTGCGTGAAGAGATAGATTCGGTACCGCTTGCCCCATAGTGTTGTAACCTACACTTATACCTCGATGGGATTTTTATAACGAAACAAACAGACAGATACCAATCTGTTTTACATAGTAGTAACTATTACTACATAGAAAACAATACGATTTGGTGTATTCAAATTAGTGAAGACGAAAACAGAATTAATTTTGTTTGTAAGTACATTCTATTGTTTGGAGTAGGCGTTTAACTTTTTACTTAGGTGTGTATATTATAAAAAAACCGGCCAAGTGCGAGTCGGACTCGCGCACGAAGGGTTCCGTACCATTGTCGCAAAAAAAACACGTTTGTTGTATGGGGACCCCACTTAATTATTTATTTTATTCTGTTTTTAGTATTTGTTGTTATAGCGGCAACAAAAATACATAATCTGTGAAAATTTCAACTATCTAGCTATCACGGTTCATTTGTTACAGCCTGGTGACAGACAGACAGACAGACGGACCGCGGAGTCTTAGTAATAGGGTCCCGTTTTTACCCTTTGGGTACGGAACCCTAAAAACAAGGCAACAAATTAAAATTGTAGTACCAGTACCTCCTCGCATCGATTCCCCAATGCTCGTGGTCGTGACCACATCATGGTTTCAAAACTTTCTCTTTGATAACATTTCGCCACCAGCTTCTATTCTCAGCAACATGCACGGCCTCTGAGGCTTTGATGTTCACCAGCTTCTATTCTCAGCAACATGCACGGCCTCTGAGGCTTTGATGTTCACCAGCTTCTATTCTCAGCAAAATGCACGGCCTCTGAGGCTTTGATGTTCAGCGAGGTTCGGATTTGGCCTGACCAGCGTATAGGACTTCTGCCTCTAGACCGTTTACCCTTGACTTTGCCAGTGACAATTACCTTTATTAAGTTGTCATCAGGTTTACGGGCAATATGGCCACAGAAGTTAAATATCTTGCGGAGGCACAAATTCGACAATCTAGGCCTTTTTCAAATTTTGAGCTCCTGCAATATCGAGATCTTCGCCTGTGCGCCATTCACCGGTACAGACCTGTGTTAAATCTTAGATAGGATGGGGTCGGGAATGTTGCAAAATCCTGAACCTTTCTCATTCTTCTTGAATATAGTAAATTCGTCATATTGTATAAAATATTTCTACTGAAAATCCTAGGATACCTCTTATATACCTTTCTCTCTCTGCCCCAACAGACAAATCTGGAAAATCCCGTAAAATATTTAACAATAGCACAAAGGTTGAAAGGCCTAAATTCCCTTTTCATCCGCGTCAATCATTTATGGTGACATCAATTCTTCCGTGTTTGAAAACCCATTAATAATAGATATTGTTTCCCTTTCACCGTAAGTGTCGACATATTTTCCAAAACCTTGAGAACAGCTCTATACAGACATTGAAAAAAAATATTTAAAACAAGAGAAAAGCGTCAATTTATTAAATTAACCCTTTTTGTCTGCAGAAATAATGAAATTCCGGTACGAGGCCAAATGGAAGAGAGTCCGCTGTACGTACAAAAGGAATTTGAGGTAAAATTATGTATATTTTTTGATATAATATACCTATTAGGTATACTTGAAACTGAAACACACGGTGTTTGAAAGAGGTGAAATGCGTGACCCTATTCATCAAAAAATCGTGTAATATTACTCGTGTTATTACAGCTTTTGTTTTAAGGATTCCGTACGTCCGAATGAAAACACGTGAACCATCAGTGCCTTTTCACACGCCCCGGCAGCCGGGTACCCGGTGGCCCTACATCCAATCCGTGTCCGTGATTTCAGTTCCGAGTTCAAAATGTTCTGAATTATGACGGATAGAGTTCGGATGTAGTGCATAAGCTTCCCTACAAGAAGTAGGTACTACTGCTAGTTCGGGATCGAAATTTCACGGACACGGATCGGATGTAGAGCGTAATCACCCTTAAAATCACTCGTGTGTGTGTCTGTCCGTCTGTCACAGACAGTTAGCTCCGAATGTAAGGCACCAATTCAGTTGAAATGTTTTACATATATTCGTGTCAAGTGACACGGGGGAGGGGGACTTTTAGAAAACAAAAAAAAAAACGAAATTAGACGGTTTATAAACATTAAACTTTTCAAAGAGTATGGTCATTTTTGTTATTAAATCTGCAATTTTAGCAACTGAAATACATTTAAGTAACTAGCTTCAGCCAGCAGTTTCGCCCGCGTGAAAACTATTTTATCCCAAGGGAATATTTTACCGGGATGAAAAGGCTATGTGTTATTCCAGACTATAATCTAGTTCTGGCGGGATTGAGTAACAAACATACATCCTTCCATACAAACTTTCGCATTTATGATATTAGTAAGATAAGGTTTAAGCCTGTAAATTCTTCTTTTTCAGTTCTCATTTATCCGCAATTCCCCAGCCATAAAACCAGTAGACAATTTATTGTGAACTCAACTTCCATCAAACAAAATTAAATTTTCTCTTCATTGTTTACAACCTTCACTTTTAGATTTGATTTCCTAAATTCTTTTTGTTTGACTGATTAAATTTGCCACCAATCTTGTTAGAACTAATAATAAATTAATGGAAGTTGGTCTCAGTTATGGCAAAAAACTCTAGCACAAAATCTCTCGATCATTTAGTAACGTATTTACTTCAAAAACATAATATTCCAATTAATGTTTGTATTATCTACTTACTTAACAATGAAAACAGTCCAAAGTAAAGTACTCCCAAAACCTATGCGTAGAAAAGATTTTGAAAAAAAATATTTTTCAGAGCACGATTTCGCTGTAGCCAACAGCAAAATAACTAACGCTTTAGTGTCTTAAAAATGTTACTTTCTAAACCATACTCCTTAGTAGGGTTAGAAGGCTTGAAAAAAAAATATATTATTAATTCATGTACATTATTTCTGAAACATATTCTTTTCGTATGATTTCCTACATATCATATGTACATCTAAAAATATTTTGCAAACAAAACTGTCCAAAAAGAGATCCAATATTTAAATTCTGGCACCGACCGGGCGTACGGCCATTACCGCGTTAACATTGGGGAATATATACAACGTCTGATCTCTCTATACGGTCGTATCGGATTGCCGTCAAATCGGACTACGAGATGTGAGCAGAGAGTGCACTTGTGCTTGCATTTGCTTACATTTGTGCTTGAGTACACTTGTGGCTTATAATATCACCCGCGACGAATGGCTAGCCTTCGTTGAGTCTGCAGGACTATTATTATTACTTCGACCATTTCGTACTGTCACATTTTGACTGATAATTAACCCCCGCCGGAAAAAAAGGGGTGTTATAAGTTTGACGTGTGTCGCTGTGTATCTGTGTATCTGTGTGTCTGTCTGTGGCACCATAGCGCCTCAACGGATGAACCAATTTTGATTTAGTTTTTTTTGTTTGAAAGGTGATTTTGTCGAGAGTGTTCTTAGCTATGTTTAAATTAAATCGGTTCAGCCGTTCAAAAGTTATGCGCGTTTAACTGTTTGAATCGGGGTGTTTTTAACCCCCGCCGGAAAAAGAAGGGGTGTTATAAGTTTCACGTGTGTTGCTGTGTATCTGTGTGTCTGTGGCATCATAGCGCCTAAACGGATGAACCGATTTCGGTTTAGTTTTTTTTGTTTGAAAGATAATTTTGTCGAGAGTGTTCTTAGCTATGTTTGAATAAAATTGGTTCAGCCGTTCAAAAGTTATGGGCATTTTATTGTTTGAATCGGGGTGTTTTCGCAAGATAAATGCGTCGTGGGGTTTTTTAAATTGTGAAATTTTACTTGTCGCAAGATAAATGTGTCGGGGGTTTTTAAATTTTGAAATTTTACTTGTGTTGTTACAGATTGAAGAAGAAGGCGGTGATGAATGGGAGGTGAGCAGGTCTCGCGTTCACCTGGGATCTCTAATCGGTAGTGGGGCATTCGGCAGGGTGCATGCAGCTCAACTGGACATGCCAGGGGGCGAGACTATTACAGTAGCTGCCAAGATGCTTACAGGTAAGCAAAAGATACCTATTGCTATTTACACCGAATTGATGTAACCAACGCATTACATGATTTATTTTCTTTCTACAGTAATTATGAAAGGCGACGTGTTTTTTGTACAGATTTGGTGTTTACCTTAAATAAATATTTAAAGAAAATAATGGACAAACACTTAAAATTCCCACAACCGTGTGTTTGCTCATTAAATATAAATACGTCCATTTAAATAATATTTGCTGCGAATTTTGTCTTGAAACTGTAAGAGTTAATTTTTCGACCACAGCCGAAAATCTTCATCTTTGAAATCAAAAGAGAACCTTTGCATTTGTTTCAGTGGTTCATCTAAGGCCCAGGTTTGTGATGCATAGTTAACTCAACAAATTGTTAAGTTTGCTAACCAAACGAATGGTTTCAACAAGTACAATTTCAAAAATTTAAAAAACTTCCGACACATTTTTATTTCATGCTACATAGTTTATCTAGTACATAGTAGATACGCTTCGATCGGCAATTCATTGAACAAGTAATTATGACACGATATTTTGCGAAAACACCCCGATTCAAACAGTAAAACGCCCATAACTTTTGAACGGCTGAACCGATTTTATTCATTTATAGCTAAGAACACTCTCGACAAAATCACCTTTCAAACAAAAAAAAACTAAATCAAAATCGGTTCATCCGTTTAGGCGCTATGATGCCACAGACAGACACACAGATACACAGCAACACACGTCAAACTTATAACACCCCTCTTTTTCCGGCGGGGGTTAAAAAGCCGTAAAACGCGTTTATTCTTCAATTATTGGCATCACAAACGGTCAAAGAAGTTAAAGAGTTAATTATTTGAACATTTGTTAGACTAACAATTGATGAATAAACGCGTTTACCGAAATTTTAAACCTTTGGTTAGCATTATGATGTAATAAGACAACGTTGTGGTTTAAAAGAAGATGTAGTGACTAAAGTTGAAAAGTGTATGCTAAGATGGTTCGGCCATGTTGAGAGAATGAATGAAAGGCGACTAACGAAAGGTGTTTACAAGGCAGATGTGAATGGAAACGACGGGAGGGGAGGCCCTAGAAAGACATACATAGACCTTATTGGTGAAGTAGTTCTTCTGAAAGGCCTGGTGCGCAGTACTCTTAACCGGCGTGCGTGTATGAAACAAAAGAAGTATGTAAGGATCGTAGCAGGTGGCTTTCTGTAATTTCTGCCTACCCCCATGGCAAAAAGACGTGTTTTTTGTTTTTTTTTTTTTTTTTTTTTTTTTATACGTTGCTCCACACTAGGAACTTCTTCCTGTATCGTGGGTGCGTTTACAAACATATAAACTCACATACACAACACCCAGAGCCGGAACAACTATCTGTAGGTCATACAAATACTTGTTCCGTGCGGGAATCGAACCCGCGACACAAAGAGCAGCAGTCAATCGCTCAACCACTGCGCCAACCGTGCGCCATGTATGTATGTGTGTGTGTTTATGTATGTATGTATTGCTAGCGTATTTAATCATTGGTTGATTGGTTAGTTGACTACGGATCAAAAAACTGGGCTTTAGAGTAGGTATAGGTCGGAAGCCAATGACGCAATGCGATAGTGACGCATAATAAAACTCATTTATACTACACCTGCTCGGAAAGTACCTTGATACTTTATCAAATTTACGGTAGAAAGTACGTCATTGCATATCGAACAAATATGCGGCGAGAAAACGCATCTGAGCGGGAGAGAAAAGTGTATGAAAATCCATTTCTTACGTGGTTTTTCTTTTTTAATTTTGGGTAAGACTATGCGCTGGTAACCTAAATATCAAAAGCCAAAAAGTTTTTACAGTGAGTTTTTATCTCCAAGTTCGCAAAATGACATTGGCCACTAGCTGTGTGTTGGATGGTGTCAAACAATTTGAAAAAAGAACATGTGAAAATTGCAGACGCCATTGGCGCCATTTTCAATTTGTGTGTTGTTTGAGGATTCAGTTTTCGTAGAATTTATTTTCCTCGTAGGTGTAGTATAAAGCACTATGTATCACTCGAGAGAAAGTCCTCCTCCTCTCGGTGAACAATGTACTATAGTTTATATATATGAGATAAAAACTTATGAAAGAGCTTGCGAAGAAGCTATGCAATATACCTCGGATAATCCTTTAAGACCTCTCTATCAGCCAAACTGCTGCTGCTGTAAATTGTCTTTTGCCCAGCTCCTGGAGGAACAGTGTTGGCCCAGTGGTAACGGCCGCGACTTACAAGTTGTAGGTCGTGGGTCTGAACCCAGGCAAACGCTTTACTTTGTGGATATTATTTCTTTACCACTGCTCTCAAAACGGTGAAGGAAAACATCGTGAGGAAACCGGCATGTCTTAGAACCAAAAATCCGAGGACATGTGATATCTTCCAACCCGCACTGGGTCCGCGTGGTGGATTACGGCCCTTTCCCTCTCACAGAGAGGAGGCCTGCACGCACAATGGACCAAATAGAGGTCTAAGTGCGGAAAAAGGGGTTCATCTATCCTATCCACCCAGCTCCTGTTTAAGTTTTCAACTTAATAACTGTTGACAATATTGCCATAAAATGTACTGAAACACATAGCAACTAAAACATAATCTCACATAAAAAGAAGAGATAATCATTTAGTGATCAATCGTAAATCCGTGTAATGTAAATATCTCGACACAAGCCACAAGTGGCGGCATCTGTCATTTATAGTTTGCACTACCACCACTACTTGTAAACACCATGACGTCGAGGTGAGTCACGTGCTTTTTAGAAACTTTAGTGTGTTTACGTTGTAAGTACTATTTTGTTTCGTATCTATTGAAATTGTGCAATAATTCCAAAGATACCGTAGTAATACTCTTGAACTCCGAAAATTTTAGACCGATTTTATAGTCAATAGAACTAAGAAATGAAGAAATGCTTCAAAAAAGGCGCTGTAAAGTCAAACTTTTGCCATAGACGTGCAGTTGGCTTTTTTACCTTCTTTTTTTTAGCATGGCGGCATACTCATGCATGCAGACTTGTGGGATGTGACCACCACAATATGGCTCCCAAAATGCCCCATTTTTTTTCTAGGAATGTCCATGTTTACAGTCGTGGGTACGCCCCTGACGTAAATGCAGCTAACTATTTATTTAAACAATAACAGCAATATTTTATTGCCATGTTTTCTTCGCTGTATGTTCATGTGTGTGTTCATGTTTACGTATTTTAAACTGTCTTCATTATTTAACACAAAACTAACTATGCATATAAAACCATAGCTTCCACAAACACAATGACTACACTCTAATGGCATAATTAAAACGCACTCAACAATAGTCAACTGTCAAAAGTTGAGTCTTAACGCAGTCACATCACTATTTTGAAGCAAAATGTTTAGTTAATTTTGCATGCTCAATTATGATTACGTAAACTCGTCTAGGAAATGAAAGTGAGCAATCCGTAGCGTTCATGAGTGCACTCTTGAACTGCTTGTTTCAAGTTATTTCTTAGATAATACTGTAGAAGCGTGTAGGAATATTTACTCAAATTGCTTGCGAGGGATCTTCTGTTCTCGAAAAGTGTCTGTGTTTGCGGAAACTGTGGAATAATGGTAGATTTTTATGTTTTCTCCGTAATGAGAAGTCTGAAGTTATCGCTACCCAGTTTAATGCTTAACAAGGTGCTAATGTTTGAGAAGTTCTCATGCATTAATGAATTCCTAACTAATGTACTCCGTTACTCTTTTCTGATTATTTTCGTTGCGGGATCCAATTCATTCCCCGGGACTTTGTCGATCTTCATTGCCTCGGCGCTTTTCTGGTGGTCGCCACTGTTGTATCTGGCTTTCTGGATTTGCAGTGGTTTGGGAATACTGCAGTGGGAAAGTAAAAACAGAAATTGGCACACGCGAGCAATCAATTAATCAATCTGGCCTTCTCCCGTCTATTTAGGAATTGGCTTCCAGTCTAACCAACCAAGCTAAATATCAGTATTTTACCTAGAGTGACTGACCTACACAACCCAGTAACTGGGTATACGCGCGAGTAGTCAATATAAAACCGTCCTACTGTTTTTATTCCAACCGCTTAGTCAATTAAAGCCCTCTTAATTGCCAGTAAATATTCATTAGGCACACATACTTAGTTCCGCGCACTTAAGTTCGTAACAAAGATGGAGACTCCGACGTTTTTCCATCGTTTACCCTGATGTCTTAATTGCGATAAAAATTAATTAGTTATGTAAAGAGTTTAGTTGCTAACCGTATTAAGGTAGCGGTCTTTATTAGAAATTGTTCTCAAATTGCTTCACAGTTTGAACAATTTATATGGAATCACTTTGTCGCATCGCTGTCGCTTCTCACATTTCATTTATTTATTTCATTTATTTATTCTCAAACAATTTACATTGTGTCGAACATTACATAAGTAAAATTCCAAAAACAAAAATTGAACAACATTAACTTAAAAAATACCTATCAAACATGAATTACTTTGCAAAGTTAAAACAATAGTCTCAAGAAAATTCAATTCAATATGAATCCAATATTTTATATCACAAATAATAATTATAATATCAGTTAATATATAAAATTACAAGACCAGTTCACCAGTTCATCAGTTGGCGCAATTTGCACATCTAATACGCAGAATGAAATCAAAAGAAATCTTTGTGATGTGTAATTTTAGCACTTGGGCAATGTATTCATGAAGTAAACTTCGATTCAGCAGCAACCTTCAATATGACCGAAACGAACCTGGGAATTTACATTGAACTTAAACTATCTACAAAAATCTTTCACCCTTAAGCCATCGTCCCTTCTTTAACCCACTCGTCTTCTCTTCCACAGAAGAGGTAACAGAGGAAGAAGTTCAAGACTTCCTCCGCGAAATAGTGATGCTCAAACACGTCGGCTCACATAAACACGTGATCCGATTAGTAGCGTGTTGTACCAGACGGGCACCGCTTATTGCCCTGTTGGAACACGCTCCAAGAGGGGACCTGCTGTCACTCCTGCGGGCAGCGAGAGGGAGACGGAAGGAAAATCAGACCTCTGATGTGACGAGGAGGATTGATAGCTCGCAGGGGAGGCCTTCAGAGGCGGATTGTAAGTACTTTTATCTTATAATTTTTTTCCAGGAAGTTAAGAGAGCCGATTCCACCTTAAGGCGGTACCCTGACCAAAAAATCAGCATGAGATATGAGCATTCCTATTGGCCTAGCGGCACTGGTGGCGCATGAATTACAGTAGTGAATACGCCCAGATTTTAGAATAAAATCTTTATAAAATCGAATTTTAGTCTTTTGAAAAAAACATACGACAAAAATGTTCGTTATTAAATTGTCTATCTATTAGTGTTAGTACAAAAAATAATAAATGAACACTTTACGAGGAGATGCATGCTATCAATAATTATTTCTCATTTTTATGGTTTTGTTGGAAGGAGATTAGTGAAACATATACCTCTTTAAAAAAAGTATACGACCATTTTAGAATCAATACTATGTAGAAAAATGTATTTTTATTTTAGTTGATATTTCTTTTTAAATAACGAGTAGATAGCTCCTAAAAACAGCACGAGAAACGGCTAGCGCGGCGTTTTGCTCGGGGTACCGCCTTAAATGGGATGGTCCTAGGAAAATGGAGAAGATTTTATTGTACACCAGAAATTCAAATAGTAAACAGATGTTAGTAAAGTTCACGTACATAGGTAAGCTTTATAACTCAAACTTGAGTTTTCTCCCAGGAAACCTTTGAGGGAAAAACTCATTACCCTTCCCATGAGCGTATCCAGCATTTGCTTAGAGGTGGGGCAAAAGTAAGAAAAATCGAAAAATAGTAAAAACTATCGTTCGGACTAGGCATCACGGGGACCCAGGGTGACAAAGCAACCAAGACTCCTCGAACCAGCACGCAGGAAAGCATGAGAAGGTGTACTGAAGGGGCAAGTTAAGTTAACAGTAGAGTTTTAGTTTCAAGTCAGTGTGAAGGGTTCCCCCGCTGCTCCACCGTGGATACGTCCATGGCCGTTCCTATCGCAATCTGTTAAAGAGAGAAATCGTTCACTATTTTAGGGTAGGGTAGAATCTGAGAAAGGGAGGTGACGGCCAAAGAATAGATGGATGGACTGTGTGAGGAGTGATATGAAAGAAAAGGGAGTCAGTGACGGCGTAACGCGGACAGGACGGTATGGAAGAAGAAAACGTGTGGCCCCGACCCCAACTACAACATGTTGTCAAGTACAACGGTTGTAATATGGGAAGATGATGTAGAAACAAGTAGATATCAAGATTTCAATTTTAAAATTACATAACTCGTATATTTTTTTTTATATATATATATATGTAGGTTAGGTAAAAAGGATTCGTGGTAATGCAGATAAAGAAATAATTACCAAGAGATGACTTTGTATTTTGTAATGTGTGTAAAATTTCGAAAAGTTTAATGACATACTCTGTACAGTAATCTAAGAAATTATAGAAATTATTAGATATATATAATTCAAACAAATATTTTTATTACAGAAACATTCACGTAGTTAATAGATAAGACAGCAAATAAAAGCTTAACTCTCATTCAAAACGCCTGTTTAATTTTACGGAGCAATATTTATTCGTGAAGCCTTTCAGAAACAAAATATTTTGTCAGGAGCTTTTTATTCAAACGGAATAAATGAAAATGTAGGCGTGTCATACCCACATTTTCGGTTTAAATTTATTCAGCACACATTGTAAAATTCTAATTTTAAAATGGATTTGATGATCGACCTTATCTTTAAATAACAAACTGTTGGTAATATCAAATATCGGGTTAGTATCTTTTAGTCTATTAGTGATCACAAGCACAGATCAAGGAGTCCAGGGTACAATTCCTAGTTTGCCAGTGTTATTGGGTTCTTATAAATCGAATTTCTCTGTAGCTTCCGATAAACTGAAACTCTAGATTGCGCCCGGTTAATTTGTAGATAACTCGAACTCTTAAAGGAGACTTAGATATTCAAATAGAACTGCGTAACTGTAGTTCTACTATGAGTACTGTCAAATGCACATCAGTTGTAAAATTGTAGGTGATAAGTCTGAAATATTTACGCTTGTTAGTGAGGCACACGAGTGTAAGGGAATTGGCCTACTGTGTGTAACTAAGGCTGTTTTACAGTCCATTGGCAGTGCGTATTATGTCGTAACAGTAATATTCGTAATGCAAGCATACAATTGCCTGTACACTACCTAATCTACATCTCTGTCTACCCCTATGAGTAACACAGGCGTGATAATATATTAAGACGGTACCCTGACCAAAAAATCGGCATGATATATGAGCATTCCTATTGGTCTAGCGGCACTGGTGGCGCATGAAAAACAGTAGTTAATACGCCCAGATTTTAGAATAACATCTTTATAAAATCGAATTTTGGTATTTTGAAAAAAAAAAATCTACAAAAATGTTCGTTATTAAATTGTCTATCCATTAGTGTTAGTACAAAAAATAATTAATGAACACTTTACGAGGAGATGCATAATATCAATAATTATTTCAAATTTTTATGTTTTTTTGGAAGGAGATTAGTGAAATTTATACAACATTTAAAAAAAACTAAATCTACCATTTTAGAATCAATATTATGTAGAAATTTAATGTATTTTTATTAATTGATATTTCTTTTTAAATAACGAGTAGATAGCTTCTAAAAACAGCACAAAAAATGGCTTGCGCGGCGTTTTGCTCGGGGTACCGCCTTAAGAAGAAATGCGGGCAGTGAGCTCCGCCTGAATTTCCGTAGTGAAAAAGGCCAATTCGAGGTTTGGCTTTCGCCTATTTCCTCCTGACGTATTGGACAAATTTAAAAGATATTCCTTAAATGGAATAAAGAATCGAAGTTGTTATTCTTCTGTTTTTCTTTTATCATTTATAGTTGTCAAAGTTTTCGCGAGGCCTCTGTCGACAGTGTAATTTAGAGGTTTTTTTTGAGGTTTCTAGTGCTTCCAAAGATATTGTATCATCAAAAATTTAAACAAAGGGGCACAGTATATATCTTTATTTTTCAGTTTATAAAATTTCTCTTAAATTGGTCTAATATTGGACGTGGAAATAGGCGAGAGCCAAACCTCGAATTATTATTATTTCCTCTTAAGTAATTTCTATATGTTTTCATTTCTAGCCGAATACACGAACCTCAGTGATTCGGACGCCGCTCTTTCGGATGGTGACGGCAAATTGTACATAGATTGTGATAAGAGAAAGGACCATTATGTAGCAGAACCTGCCTTGCAGCTTGACGGGAGTACCATGAGGGAATATGCACTGCAAGTCGCACTCGGGATGAGGCATCTGGAGGAAAGAGGAATAACACACAGGTGAGCCTTTACTTAATTCGTATTTGTTTGTGACACGCACAGCAGTATAATAAAAACCGGACAAGTGCAAGTCGGACTCGCGCACGAAGGGTTCCGTACCATTATCGCAGAAAACGGCACAAAAATCACGTTTGTTGTATGGGAGCCCCACTAAAATATTTATATTATTCTGTTTTTAGTATTTGTTGTTATAGCGGCAACAGAAATACATAATCTGTGAAAATTTTAACTGTCTAGCTATCACGGTTCATAAGATACAGCCTAGTAGTAGTAGACACGATTCGGCCGATACTCTGTTGAACACATAATTATGACACGATATCTTGCGAAAAAGACCCGATTCAAACAGTTAAACGCGTATAACTTTTCATCGGCTGAACCGATTTTCATCAAACATATTAGCTAAGAACACTCGATAAAGTCACCTTCCAAACAAAAAAATAAAAAAAACTGGCGATGGATTTACGAGCTATGATGCCTAGACTCTGACTAGACTAGGTCAAACTAATAACACCTTTTTCCGTCGGGGGTAAAAAGCGATAAACTAAGAAGATTTGTATATATAATTTGTCCTAGGCAATAATATAAGTAGGAATAGTAGGATAGGATATAAAAAAAAAGTTAAATAAAAAAATCAAAAAACCCGACTGCTTCAAAAGCGAACTAAAAAGACGTAAACAAGGAAAAAATCATGCTGTGCAGTTGGAGGATACATATTCGCGGGCTGGCTGACCAAAATCTGGTGTATCCTCCGCCTGCACAGCATGATTTTTTCCTTGTTTACGTCTTTTTAGTTCGCTTTTGAAGCAGTCGGGTTTTTTGATTTTTTTATTTAACTTTTTTTATTTATAAGTTTTTAGTTAAGTTTTTTTCGAATTAGATACATTTAAACATATAAGTGTTATATATTTTTGAAATCACCTCTTAAACCCCTTTATTTTGATACCCCACACAATGGGTTTGGAAGAAAAAAAAAATTTGGGACCCCACAATATGGCGCCCAAAAACCGCCATTTTTCTATTGTCCAATTTTAACGTAGCCTATGACACTCGCAGGGTTAAGACGAATCGATTGACGTATGAATCATCAAAATCGGCCAACGCGTTTGGTCTCTGGAACGCCACATAGGAACAAACATACATACCCCTTCCGATGTCCACTCTGCCTCTCTGCCAGCTGTCATCGGTCGCTCAAATGTCCAGTCTGCCTCTCTGCCAATTTTTGATATTCTATGGCTGTTCTTGTTTTTGGCTTGAAATATGTCAGTAAGGAGGATATTCTCGACAAATCTTGGTTTCATTCGATACTTTAATAGACAATTATGAAAAAAAAATACCCCGCTGGTCTTTGGATCCGCCCAAGACCGTAATATTTATTTATTAAATCTGTGCATCGGGCGGTCGCCATTTTTGACAGCACAAGGGGCCGTGCTCAAACTTTTTGTGATTAAAAATTTAGTTTTTTTATTTTGAGTGGCTGTTGTTTTCTGCTGGAAATACATGGAACGGTAAGTTTTGAACTGTTTTTAATAGTTTTTTTTTGTATTTGGCCTAAATTCCAGCAGATATACGTATTTCAACGAACGCCGTCCGACATTGTTGTTTATTTTTTTCTGCGTGCGAATATTTTATTTTTTATTTCTTATTTTTGCAAATATGACTATATCAAACTGTTGTTATTTACAATGCTACGTTAATTAACAACAGAAATAATGCATTTAATTGTAGTGGTAACGAAACAAATTCGAATAAAAAAAAAACAGCCACCAACTGTCCACCCTGCCAATTTGCATTATTTTTTTTTTGAAAAGTTTGTAATTCTCGTGGGATGAAAAAATGTATCGGGGGGTGTGTAATTTTGATTGATTATTGTGAAATAGGGTGTATTCCTGTAAATAAAATTAAAACTTTATGAAATAATGGTTTATTTTTTTATTTCTATCTCCTTTTATACACGAAACTGGAAAAAAAATCCCTTACACTGACTTTACACAACAATTACCAATACTTACAAGGTAAAACTGGATAAATCCATTTGGAATATGATAGCTTATTTCATAGAGATTGTAACAACATAAGTTTCATACATGGTTCCCATACAAAACTTCCGAGAAATCGACGATTTACTGACACCGCGCCCATAGCGCAAAAGGCGCCAGGGTACCCGGACACATGGGTGATTTTCGGCCTGCCTGGTGGACATCTAAGGGGATACATACATACATACATATATACATACATACATATATACATACATACATACATACATAGACTGATAAACACATTACCCTCCTTCGGCAGTCGGGTAAAAAGTATGGTTTAACTGAATCATTTACACAGAT
Organism: Orthosia gothica; assembly: GCA_949775005.1. Taxonomy (NCBI): domain Eukaryota; kingdom Metazoa; phylum Arthropoda; class Insecta; order Lepidoptera; family Noctuidae; genus Orthosia; species Orthosia gothica. The sequence goes on from OX459050.1 coordinate 9,127,238, forward strand.
AACTAACCAAACTGATTTGTACGACATAATCCACCAAAATATAACAAATATAATAATAATATATATATAATAATCCATCACCTTTGCAGGTGCCATCAGCCTCCACAAATTATAGTCAGAGTTCGTATATTGTGCGGGCAAGTAGATATTTTAATGAGTTGTGTAAGCAGCATGATATTGATCCATTTCTAACTAGTGTGCCATCAGTCAGGAAGTGCTTAAGCCGAAACTTTTTCAATCAGTTCAATGCAAAGTAAAGGTTGTTGTGTAGTGTGAGCAATATGTTAGTATTAATTATATAAGTTGTTTAGTGGTCTTGTTTGGCGATCTATTGTTATAGACGTCTTCTGAAGTGTCCATAGATATTAAGTAATATCCAATATTTTATAAGTGAAGACTTTTAATTGGCTGACTGTCAAATTTACTGCTCTTGTTCTGTTTATTTTTAGCTGTAAGTTTTCCATGTTATCTAAATAAATAAATACATAAATAATAAGAAAGACAAAATAATTTCGTGCTAACTTTACCTTTTTTATCTTAAGTCAAACTTCGAAATAACAGTACTGTATCCATTTCAACAAAGTTTCAAGTTAAAGGTCAGAAGTAAGAGGATTGTGTTTCATATTATTACATTAATGAAGTATTGTAGAAACCTAAATACCACATTCATAAACTCATGGCTTATTTTTTTTGATGAAAAGGCATGGATAAACTCATGGCTTATTTTTTTTGAAGAAAAGGCATAGATTTATGATTGTATGTAGAAACCTCTGATTCCAAAATAAAAAATAATTCAGGTGTCTTGTGTCTGCAAAAAATAATGGGACCTGTAAATAATAAATTAGAAAAATTAATACTTCATAGTTTAACAGGTTTTTATTTTAATTGCCTTATATTACACCTAAATACCTATTTGTGCCTGACTAGGTAAACATATTTTCTTTCTATACCAAATAATTTTATTACCTACGTTTTTAACTACACTAAAACTGATTAGTTTCACAACCTCTCCTCTATACTAATATTATTGTTAAGGTTTTAGCTTAAGCACGTCACATATATTGAGTCGTTTTGTGACAATTGTACACATTTTCCTTTTTTCTATATCACAACAAAAAGACACGTCAGCCACATGTTGCTATCAAATTATTGAAAGGCCCCAATCTATAAGGCTTGAAGAAGGAATCCAAAACATCCAACGCGCAGGTCGCCTACGGTACGGGGAAAATTCCAACCTTTTCCGAGAACTCCGCCCATCTACAGCTATTTTCCCGGGGACCCCGAGCCCCAGGAATATTTAATTTAAAACATAAACCTCCACAGTTTGCCACTCAGATTACACACCAAATAATCCTGTTTGATGTTAATCCCTCTCACATTATTGCCTTTATTTGTATTGTTGTTAAATTAAATTTAATAATATTTAACAGATCATAGAAATATCAACTAATTGGGTAGCTGACGATGAATTCTATTCAAGCATTTAAGTAATTGGAACCCTATTATCGTAAGATTTCCGAGAGCCTATAGTCGAAATTATGAATAAATATATTGAAGTAGGTCCTCATATTTCTATTAATGTTTATTTTCGATCATAGCATTAAGAAATAATTCCGTATTCATTGTGGAGAACATTGGCCGCTACTCCTGACAATAATGTTAGAGCAATATCTTTCAGCTAGATTTGTAGTTTCTTTTTTCGTGTAGGCGTTTCTAATTTGTTATTTTCATGTCGAAAAAATTAGAAACATTAACAATTAATTACCTGCTTTTCTCCAGCAGATATCTAGGGACTTGAATAAAGATAATTATATTATTTTTTATTCTATTCTATTCTAGAAGTGTTTACTTTTACTCTGTCTCGTATAGAATATAAATACTTCAAAGATCTCGTATAATAGTTATTTATGCCACAAGTGCGGAAGGTAGGTGATTCCCGATGAGTGGCAGTCGACACGAGTCGGGAATCATCTTACGTAGGTACGTGTAGCATACAACATTTTACTATGCATTGTGCGAGGAAATAAAAATATACATATACCTATAGTAATAAATTAATAAAATGGCGGGACGCGCTCAGCATATCCACAGATTAACTAATAGTTCCTGGGGCATATCTACTGCGCATGTGCAAATAGCTGTCACGTCATAAAAAAGGCACGAGAGTTCTTCCAAACAAATCTAATGAATATTTAAAATAAATTTATAGATCAAATATAAATCTAGAGTAATTAAAATCGCCTTTAATTAAGTATTAGTTATATTTTACCTTTTATTTGAATGATAAACAGTACTTAACTAATTTGTAAAACATTTATCAAATAATTTAAGGCATTATGCGCCTGGCTGACGACGGAGTTATTTTTTTTTTTAAATACGCAAAAGTAAAAAGCACTAGTGAAAAATAGGTATGTCACTTTTCGTACAGTTTGGCTGCTTGGAAAACTCTCTTTTCGAGAACATGCATTGTAATTGTAAAAATCTTTATCGTATAAAAATGTTGGCAGAGTTCGATTGTACATAGCTGAACATTCAGCTTTCGACGTTGCCTAGCAACCGTTGCTATGAGCAGACAAACCTCAAGGTTGGCGAATCATCCGAAATATTACACCCAAAATCTCAGTTCTATATCAAGGGTACAAAGTTTATTTTACGGTAAATATTGTGCGGCGAGAAATTTTATTTTCCCCAAAACTCTGAATACAATTAAATTAATTTAGATAATTTTACAAACAGAATTACTTTGGAACTGTATATTTTATTAAATAATTTCTATTACACACGCAGCGTTATATGTTTTTTTTTTATCTCTTCAAATTTAGATGCGTAGGTTGATTGGTACTATGAGGGACGTAGCTTTAGGAGGTTAAATTAAAAAGAAAACTGCTAGTGGCTTTTAGAGAAGTCACATGCAAAACGAAACAAAAATATCTTCAAAATCATCTTAGCGTTCCAAATATGATTAATCTGCCGAAACTAAATATTCTGTTGCCAGCTTTAAAAGAGGTATAGGCCGAACCTCAGAGGTAAGGAGGTTACACCTCATAACAGTAGGTACCTACTCTACTCTACTCTACTCTACTCTACTCGTTACTTTATAGGTTTGCGTGAACCCTGACCTAGAGATAGGTTTGCCTACAGGTATAAAACTTTGTGAAACAAAATATGTTGCCCGTTTTCAGGGTTCCGTACCCAAAGGGTAAAAACGGGACCCTATTACTAAGACTCCACTGTCCGTCTGTCACCAGGCTGTATCTCATGAACCCCGATAGCTAGACAGTTGAAATTTTCACAGATTATGTATTTCTGTTGCCTACAACAAATACTAAACACGGAATAAAATAAATACAAAGCGTTTTTGGCGATAATGGTACGGAAACCTTCGTGCGCGAGGCCGACTCGCTCTTGTCCGGTTTTAATAAAATCTGTGATTTTGTTGAAACCCTTTTCATCGTCCCCCCATTTTGGGCACCTACACTATTGCTTTTATATGAAAATTATAAAGTTCGTCAAGGCGAAATAGAGTTCTCATAATTCACTAAACTTAAATATACGAGTAGCCCTCTTAATGAATGAGTCTAACAGCAGTCCTTTACCAATTTCCAGAGACCTAGCAGCCCGGAACATCCTGGTCGACGGCGCAGGCCTACTCAAAGTGGCCGACTTCGGTCTATCTCGGTCCGGTGTCTACGTGCACACTAGATCCAAGCCGGTTCCACTCCGGTGGCTAGCTCCTGAAGCTATTCTACATTCCCAGTACTGCGGGGCTAGCGATGTATGGGCGTTCGCTGTACTGCTGTGGGAGATTGCTACTTTAGGTAAGTTTCTATTCATAGTTTCATCATCATCATCAGCATTTCAGCCGAAAGACGTCCAATGCTGAACATAGGCATCCCTCAAGTGTCGCCACATTGACTGGACCCGTGCGTCATCCATCCGTGGTCATCGGTCCACCTAGTAGGAAAAGGATTCATAGTTTCATACATACAAACATTGTCCAATCCGTTGCAGTAGTAGCACAGTCTTCTTTCTAAGCAGTCGACAGCGATGCCGAAGAGTGATTCCATGTCCTAGGGGCGTTTATCCAATTGGTCTTCTACCTGTTCAACAATCTAAGTAAAGTTTTACAATCCTACATTGAGGTAATAATGTACTACCAATGCTACTAGTATTATAAAAGCGAAAGTTTGTGTATATGAATGGATGCTTGTTACTCTTTCATCATCACATCATCATCATCAGCCTATTAATGTTCCCACTGCTGGGACACAGGCCTCCTCTCTGTGAGAGGGAATGGGCCGTTATCCACCACGCGGGCCCAGTGCGGGTTGGTGGATGTCACATGTCTTCGATTTTTTGGTTCTCGGACATGCCGGTTTCCTCACGATGTTCTCCTTCACCGTTTGAGAGCAGTGGTGAAGAAATAATTTACACAAAGTAAAGCGCCTGCCTGGGCTCGAACCGACGACCTACAACTTGTAAGTCGCGGCCAATACCACTGGGCCACCACTGCTCCCCACTGGGCCACCACTGCTCCACCGTTACTCTTTCACGCAAACGAATTTGATAAAAAAAAAAGTTAAATCAAAAAATCAAAAAACCCGACTGCTTCAAAAGCGAACTAAAAAGTCGTAAACAAGGAGAAAATCATGCTGTGCAGTCGGAGGATACATACGCGCTAGCTGGCTGACCAAAACCAGATGTATCCTCCTCCTGCACAGCATGATTTTTTCCTTGTTTACGACTTTTTAGTTCGCTTTTGAAGCAGTCGGGTTTTTTGATTTTTTGATTTAACTTTTTTTATTTATAACTTTTTAGTTAAGTTTTTTTCTAATCAGATACATTTAAACATATAAGTGTTATATATTTTTGAAATCACCTCTTAAAACCCTTTATTTTGATACTGCACACAATGGGTTTGGAAGAAAAATTAAAAATGGACCCCCACAATATGGCGCCCAAAATCCGCCATTTTTCTATTGTCCAATTTTAATGTAGCCTATGACACTCGCAGGGTTAAAACGAATCGATTGACGTATAAATCATCAAAATCGGCTAAAGCGTTTGGTCTCTGGAACGCCATATAGGAACAAACATACATATTATACATACATACATAGACTGATAAACACATTACCCTCCTTCGGCAGTCGGATAAAAATTGGTACCCAAATAGTTTATTATCTTAATTCTCGTAACACAATATTTTACGATTACACGCGAACCGCTGTGGTGTGAAATAGTTCTAATGCCACTTTAATTTACTTTTCAGGAGGCTTTCCATACGCCGAGCTCAGTAACCACCATGTACCTCCATTCTTGGCCGGTGGAGGCCGTCTCCCGAAGCCAGCTAGAGCCTCACCCAGGCTCTACCAGCTAATGGTGGAATGCTGGTCCGAAAACCCCACAGACAGGCCAACTTTCTCCGAAATCGTGGACAAATTGACAGTCCAAAAGCAATTATATGTAGACTTGGATTGCGTTTTCCCGCCTTCCGAAGACGAACTGCAAGGCTTAAGAGATTTCGACTTCAATATGGCGAAAGCCAACGGTCATCTCGACCGGTGACCCTTGTAAAGACTGAATATTTTTATTGTTATTATTGTCACCCTATGTGCACAGTACACGTGTATAATAATTATTATCTTGTTTTATTTTCAAGTCATTTCTCGATATCGTGTTCTTTAGAATGTATAGATGTCGCCGGATTATTGAAAATGCTGCCACATACACCGACCAATCAGGGGCATAATCACAATAAGTAAGATACAACAAATCAATTAGCCTATAAGCAGTTCACTGGTGGGTCACCAGTACATGACTGTTCACTGCAATTAAAGTCTCGGCACGACATAGATACATTACAAAGTATTGAATTTTGGGTGAATATTTGGCAATTGAAGTATTAAAAAAAAAAAAAAAAAACATTTATTTTTTGTCTGAAATAAATGTTTTTTTTTTATTATTATTTTTTAGGGTTCCGTACCCAAAGGGTACAAACGGGACCCTATTACTGAGACTCCGCGGTCCGTCTGTCTGTCTGTCTGTCTGTCTGTCTGTCTGTCTGTCTGTCTGTCACCAGGCTGTATCTCATGAACCGTGATAGCTAGACAGTTGAAATTTTCACAGGTGATGTATATCTGTTGCCGCTACAACAACAAATACTAAAAACAAAATAAAATAAATTTTTAAGGGGGGCTCCCATACAACAAACTTGTTTTTTTTTTTGCCGTTTTTTACGAAAATGGTACGGAACCCTTCGTGCGCGAGTCCGACTCGCACTTAGCCGGTTTTTTATTATTGATGTTGGGTGCACAATGTATCATGATTTTACAATCGCCCGAGATGTTTTATAAACTTACGTAAGTACTTAAACTCTAGCCTTTTTCCCAAGGGGGGTAGAAACTACAGAACGCTATCGTCTAAGATCCTTACTTACTCCTGTTCCTTCATTGTTTGCAATAATCTGGTCATATCGTGGCCAGATCTTAGAATTGACTACTTAGTGATTTAGCCGACCATTTCTTGAAATGATGGTATTTCACGTAATGGAAAATACCCGCTGCCCACATCATGATATGGTCGGGCCAGATCAGTGAATAATCAGTAAGTATTTGACGATATGAACAACTAAATACACGGCTACTTCATGATATATATACGTATATGGTCAAACGCAGGGCCCGATATAGCAATTTCATCGCTCCGGACAAAGACAATATTTTGGCGCAATTGGCGCCCTTATAATGACGCCTTATAAAGCCCAGAATGAATAATATTCCACAACGAAGCAGGCTTCAAAATTTGAGCACCACACCACGAATAATTTAGGTTTTCTGAGTTCAGTTTGGCCGCCCCTCATTTATGAGGCTCTGCGCATTTGCCCTTCTCGGCCCCCCCTCCCCACCCCCCTAGTTTCGGCTGTTAGTGATCATAATATTATCGTAAAATAGTTACATTATCTACCGTTAGAGGCACTGATATCGTTTTGTTTTTGTGATGCATCACGGCGGCGGACAATTATTCTCATAAAAAACTATTGATAACGTGCCAATTCAAGATAATAGTGAAGTGAAATGTGGTTAAGACACAAAACTATATACTTGAATTTTAAGAAAGTTAGAGTCGCTTAATCGATACGGTCAATTTTAGCAGCCATATCATGAATTACATCTATGGTCGGCCACGACGGCCACATCATGAAGTGATTAATTCTCAGATCAGGGGGGTGACCACAAGCTCTTAGAGTAAGGTTATTTTGAGATCGAGTAAGGGACAGATGTATCTGACTTGTATACATCTGTCACTTACTCGATCTCAAAATAACCTTACTCTAAGAGCTTGTGGTTACCCCCCTGACCGTCACAGACAGTCACATTAGTTACATAGATACTCGAAACTGCTTGAAACATTCACATCGAGAAATTGTCGTCGTTACGTCCAATTAACTTTTAATTTTAAAATTTCTGATAGGAAAACTATAAACCTCGGTTGAAGGCAATGCCATATAAACAAGCTGATCAATTTAAAAAAAACCTTGCAAGTATAGGAGCATGCATAACATTTTAGCTTTTTAAATTAACAAGATAAAAAAGAAAGTAAGTTATTCTTGTTTTTATTTTATTTTAAGAATATTACATGTATGTATATTATATTACATGTACCGTATGGTGTCGGTCGCATCACCGTGGCTCAGCCACGGTGAAGCGAAGAGGAAACCGAGGAGGGGCCGCACGTTAGGGACTTTTGCCGATAAGCCGACGACGTAGCGGCTAACATTTAGGTTGCGGTGCTGCCTAGGCGACATCGCAACTGAGGCGGGCCGCGATGTCGTATGGAGCCTCCCATACCCATACGATTTCGTGGCTGAGGGTTGGAGGCTGCGGCGGGAGAAGAGTGCCGGTATTGCGGTGCGCCGCTCTCCCAACCTTCCGCGGCCTTGACAGGGTCGCCACCGTCTGATGGCGGACGCAGTGTGGCCGCAGGCAGGGGCGGAGGAGTGTCGGTATAGCGTTGGCCGCTCTCCCTATTAGACCGATAGCGCTAGGTTTTGAGGTTTCAAAAATATTAAGGTTGTTTGTGTTTCGCATATAGTTTCCAGACCATTTGCCCAACCTAATACCTTAGTTTGTGTCATCCTAGGTATTTGCATAGGTAGAAATTTAGGTATTTGTCTTTTCGACCAGTATTGGATGAAAAGAAAATTAGAGATGAAAATTTTACTTTCACGATAATAACGAAGTAGTAACTGATGTACATAGGCATTTTGTGTCACATCTGTCCACGAGGATCCGAATACACCCAACTAGCTCAAAAGAATATTACAATAGGTTAAATAGGTGTTACGCGTTTTAGATTACTGATATCTGTTGGTTAAAATATTTTGTGTCGAATTCATCCACAACTTTTATAGATATTTTATTTTTTTATTAATTTTTTTATTACCTGTAAAATCCACAAAAGGAAATGCAATTTATTAGAGTTTACTTGTTTTTGATTATTATGGTGTAACAAAACACTGTGCCTAATTTGTGTCGTTTTTATCCACGAAATCTTATTATAAAAAAAAAAATAGACTTCTTCGCACGATGGGCGAGCGCGGGAACCCGCGCTGCGGGTGCCGGCCAGCCAGACTCGCGGCGCGTATATTTATTTACATTAGGTCTTTGCACAGAAATCTTAATACTTATTATTAAGATTTCTGTGGGTCTTTGCAAGTTGCAACAAATAAGTGCGTACGTTATTTATGATGTATTTGATTGATTAATACACACTTGCACTAAAAACTTTACTAAGAATTAATTGCTAACACGAGGTTAAATTGACAATATTGTATAACAACTGAGTTAAGTTTTTTGCGCAAGTGGGCCTTAAAAGTTAGTTATGAAGCCGTGAAAGACTAAAATGGAGGTTGATTAAAATGAATGTGTTATATCGACACCCATTATGAAGAACATTGTAACTCAACTTGGCATGGTTTTTTTATTTAACAACTGCAGGCATACGTTGTTCTGTACAATTTTAGGTTTCATGGTAATAATTTTAATTGCTTTCTCAGTTTTAATAAAACTACTGCAAGTATGATTTTTGATTTGATATGATTTTTGATGTACAGATTTTAAGCATTTTTAATATGAAAATCATTGTAACTACCGTTACAATGCTATTTGTAGTTACAATGCTTAAATGGCATTATGAAAACAATTGAAAGGTTTTTTCTGTGAATATTATTGTATCTTATTGTGCGATTTAGATTATACCGACAAAAAAAACTTCGATAAATATTATTGTAAGCAATAATTACAATGTGTGTCAATGTTACATTCGGATAAAACAGAAATGTTAGTACTATTGAAGAGCTAATACAACTCGATTTTTAATAATTATTTTAATTCAATCAATATTCACAACGCTTCGGGTTCTGGTGGACACAGGTCTTTGATAAAAGTATATATGCCTGTGTCTACCATTCGCACAGCGGAGATCAGGAGCCAAGCAGGCTCACAGATTACCTCAGTGAAGCGGATGATGCGACACAACAGTGGTACCCTTCAGCCCAATTAGTGATACGGGGGAACTTTAATGCTTACCACCAGGAGTGGCTCTTCCCATACCACCCAACTAGAAAAATGTTACTTTATAAACGTCATTAAAGCCAAAGAATAATGTTTTATAAAGGCCATATTAGTACTTATAAGAGTGGGTTTGGGCGCAAATTATAAGGGCTAAAACCTTTTAGAGGTTATATAGTTACCATAAAATAAGCTAATCACCCTTGAAAACGTTTTATAAACGCATACTATATGGCTGATTAGCTCGAAATAGACAAGAAATTTGCTTTTATGTAACAAATCACCCTTATAACTACAAAAAAAAATCGGCTTTTAAGGCCAATTTCTCGTGTAGTAGCAAAACGCAATACGAATATGAGTTATTACTTCATGATTATATCAAACACCTCCATTATTTATAAATAAAATAGACAATAAATGGCTGCCTTAGTAGAAATTTACCAAATCGCTCTTTTTTCGTTTATTATACTGCAAGGTTATGTGGGAAAGCAGTTTTGCGAGAATTGTGGATATGTTTTATAACATATTTTTAATGCGCCTCTTAAAATTTATGTTTTTATTATTTAAAAAATGATTTTAATTTTGAGAGACCTTGTGAATTACTATTATAAGAATAATTAGCAAACCAAATGCTTTTAGAAATCATTTATAAGTCATTTACTCTTATTGAAGCAGGGTAGTACTAATATGGTCAACCATATTGAAAGATAGACCAAGATTATTTCCGTGATGTATAAAATCGAGCGCTCAGTAGTTTCAATGTGTGCGTACGCGTAATGTTGCTGTGTGCGACTAGATACCTAAATTTGAGTTCGTCAAAAATGTAACAGCGTCCTTAAAAAGTCAATATGTTATGTTACACAAGTTAGTGACAGAATCTGTACAAGAACCTACAGGAACCTATAGAACAGAAGATGAACTAAAAACCTACTGTCGATGTCAACACTGCATATTTCTTTACAATGATAACATTTAAAATAAGTGTTTACATTTAAGAAGAAAAACAATATGGTTAAAATAGTAATTTAAAATTACAATATGGTTAAAATATAAATAGTCCAAAATTGTACATGTATCGCAATTTATACTGACTTTAACACAAAGAAACTCTTGTTACCAAAACTTTTGTGTATTGGAACTTGATCTACAAGTATACTTCAGTAGAAACATTGTTCATTTTTAATTGCAATGAAATTATAGAAATACGGTTAAGAGGCAGAAATAAAAGATCTGTTCTTGCTGATTTCATATGACATAAAGTTATACCAATGTGTAACTAAAGTTACAATGTTATTCATATTGGGTGTCGATATGTGGTCTCATACTGGACGTTAATACAGTGATTGTTAAAAAAGGAGATTATTAAAGTTCATAGAATCGAGCATTGTAAGGGATGACGGAAAAGCAGACTGTTTTAAGGACCGTGATGAAATAAAACTATACATAATCACTATCACCACACGTAGCTAGTTTTTTTTTTTCACTTCATGTATTATTTGATTTGCTAACTGTACACTACCTACCCGAAGCGGGGCGCGGGATATTGAGAAGCAGTATAACGAAAAAGCGGTAGGTAGGTAGGTATCGGCATCAAATTCGAAGCGAATCGAAGCGTCAATCCAAAAAAAAACCCACGTCATTATTTTTATCTCTATAGGTTACAAATTTGTTCATTACGTAGCGGAGATAAGAGTAAATCAATACTCAATATAATAGTTATGTTATTTATTTATATTATGAACGCTAGGCATCTAAGAAGAAATCGTACCGAACGAACGTGTTTGCGTGCGTATGCCGCCTGCCCGGCGAGCATGGCCTACTATGACATGGCTTAAGTCACACTTTTTATCACAGTTTGGGTGATAAAGCCATTTTGTCATAAATGCTAGCACGGCGGCGTGAGATATTTTCTTGACTTGTGGCATAACTTCTTGACGTTTATTTTTTTTCTTTTTCGGAAATTTTCCAATTTTATTGCAGTTTCGGTTTAATCTTGGCCATAAAATAATTTAGGTTCTGAGAAGCATAGCCCTACGACGCACTGTTTCCGAATTATGGGCCTCCTAATCTTATTTTATTTTGCTTAAAACGCTTCTTATTTCCAAAATGGTATCTTGAAAACGGTATGTCCTAGGCAAAAAATAATCAAAATTTGGCCCCCCCCTTTGCTACCCCCATGCTAGCAGCATCCCAACATGTTTTCATTTTTCATATTTCATGGTTTTCGACTTGAACTACAAATTCTTAACAGAAAAAATTAAAAAAATGTCATGATAAAATATGTCATGTCTTACAATTTGTCTTAAATGCTGGCACGGGACAACCATGTGACATAGTTTAAAGGCGCGACATGCCTTTCTTGTTGCTGCCCGGCGAGCACGGCCTACTGTACCATGGCTTGAGTCACACATTTCATCGCAATTTGGGCGATAAAGTCGTTTTGTCTTAAATACTAGTACCGGCGGCGTGAGAAAATTTCGTGACGTTTATTTGGGACTCATCGGGTCTTAATTGCTAATACGGGCGCACCCATTTTGTCACAAATGTCACATTTTGACAGATGATTGAGAAAAATGTATCACTTTCGTTCGGAGGTGGTGATAAAATTGTACAGTTGAAAAATAAATATGTCACATGGTTGACCCGTGCTAGCATAAATGACAAATTGTAAGACATGGACAAATTTTATCATGTCTTGTCACAAACGTCTTGGGTTTGCCATGCTCGCCGGGCTGGCCTCCTCCGCCCGCTTCGGCCGCAACCATTGTTTTTGTGTTTTATTCATATAAAGGTACACATATCGTGCATGAAAATGACACACATTTACAATGTCGATTTTTCATGCATTTATGATATTGATTATGTGAACTCATTGATAAAAACTAAAAAAAAACAAAAAAAAAACTAACTAACTAAACTCAACTTATTGATTGTAATATTTTTTTGAAGCGTTTGTAGCTTGGAAAAACAAAATAATTAAAAATCTTAAAATTGCGTGCCTTAATTTGGCACAAATTTATTTAATAGGAATATGTAAGTGATCTGAGATAGGAAATAGTAATTTCATAAATTGTAATATTTTTTTGCACTATTTTTATACACTGACCCTTATGCCAGTTTGCACTGGACGAATATGACACAAATTGGGTTTACACACTCCGCAGACTATCCTAGATATGATAGCATAATTATTTTAAACTTTAATTTAATTTTGCCAGTTTTGATTTGAATAAAAAGAATCAACCACAAATCATCGAATTACTGAAAATGCAAGTAACAGATGTGACACAAAACGCAATATTAAGCTACATAGGTACGACTGTATCCACAGGCAAGAAATAAGCAACTTTAGTTTTTTTTTAACTTATGACATCAAAATAGCCTAGCGCTATCGGTCTATATCTCCTGCGGCGGAAATATGATAGGTGGCGGAGCCATTATCCTTGACCCGTCACACACGGGGTCGTCTGGCACGTGAATCCCCCTCCATGCAAATTTTTTTTCGGCATATTATTGTTTGGGATAACGTTTACGTATAACTTTTATCAGCATAATAATACTAAGGTTATGGGTATAATAATACTTTGGCATAATGCAAAGGTTAGCATAACTGTCATTTGGTCTAATTTGTTTTGCCATAATTTGAATTTGCATAAATATTTAAGGAGTAATATTTATTCGTCATAATAATTTTATGGGTACATATTTGAACGTGGAAATTTAAAATACCAAAAAGTAAAATGCCAATTTTCAAAATATCGAAAAATGTTATATCGATTTGAATTTATTGTAAATTGTTTTACATAAGCTTAAACTGTCTAATTAAATATATTTGATATAAGTACCCAAATTAATAAGGTTAATGTGAAGCGAGGTGGCCCTTGAGCCGCGAACAAGTTTGTTTTATTCCAAAGAACATTGTGTGAAAATATCATTATGCGTTTAGAACATTATGCTTTATAAGATTATGCATCATTATTAGTACACCAACAGTATTTATAGCAATTTACATTATGGCAAAGCATTTATGTCTAATAACATTATGCGTAATGATCATTATGCTGAATTTCGTTATGACAATGTTAATTATGGGAATATATTTTTTGTTTATCATGTATAAACCATTTTTAGGGTTCCGTAGCCAAATGGCAAAAAACGGAACCCTTATAGATTCGTCATGTCTGTCTGTCTGTCTGTCCGTCCGTATGTCACAGCCACTTTTTTCCGAAACTTTAAGAACTATGCTGTTGAAACTTGGTAAGTAGATGTATTCTGTGAACCGCATTAAGATTTTCACTCAAAAATAGAAAAAAACAATAAATTTTGGGGGTCCTCATACTTGAAACTGAAACTAAAAATATTTTTTTTCATCAAACCCATACGTGTGGGGTATCTCTGGATAGGTCTTCAAAAATGATATTGAGGTTTCTCATATAATTTTTTTCTAAACTGAATAGTTTGCGCGAGAGACACTTCCAAAGTGGTAAAATGTGCCCCCTCCCTGTAACTTCTAAAATAAGAGAATGATAAAACTAAAAAAAATATATGATGTAAACTACCACCGAAAATTGGTTTGAACAAGATCTAGTAAGTAGTTTTTTTTAATACGTCATAAATCGTAAACCGCAATTTACGGTTAAGTACGGAACCCTTCGTACGCGAGTCCGACTCGCACTTGGCCGGTTTTTTTATTGTCAATAGGCTCGCGTTTTACCACTATCCGATTCGGTCCCTGGAGTGGTCACGGCACACAGTGTGTTCTGGTGCGCCGGTAATTGGGGGTACTCTCCGGAGGAGGGTTCGCGGTGAGTGCTAAGGGCACTCACCACTAACACAGTGCAAAGGCATAGGAGGACACCGTGGAGTTAAAGTGGGTTAGAGAATAACAGCGCTATCTCCCCTTGGTAGCGCAGTCACAGATTACTTATTAGCAGTATGCATCATGAGCATAGCTCCACGCAAAAATAATAATGATAAGGTGTTGTGGTGGTCCGCCACGATCACGCAGTTACGTTTCGGGTGCGTAGCGGCCAGACCCCAATACACTAGATACCGGAGCAGACGTCGTCTGGTCCCAGACGAAGAAGCCGCGCGGAATGAGGTGTACTGCGCGGTGAAGGAAACTCTGCGGCTGGCAATCAGTGAGGTGAAGAAGCGAGCCAGGGAGGAGATGTTGGAGACTCTAGACGGGGATCGGTGGGGGCACCCTTATCGAGCAGTTCGAGGAAAACTTCGACCCACCGTGCCTCCACTTCCAGAGAGTCTCCAACCCGAGCTGTTGGGGGAGGTAGTCGCAGCCCTCTGCCCGGCGAGAGCGGAGCATATCCCGCCGCCAACGGCCGCAGAGCCTACAGAAGAAGACGCCATCAGCGTCCCAGAGGTAAAACAGGCAGAGATGGGTGCGGCCTTGATGTGGCTCCGGAGCCCGTCGGGATCCACGGCCACATGTTAGCCCTCACTCTGAAAGAGCTAGAGCCTTGGCTGAGAGGACTCTACACAGCGTGCCTTGAGTAGCGGACTCGCCGTCCGCGTACCGGCCCTTAGTGCTGCTAGACGAGGTAGGTAAGCTGTTCGAGCGAATAATCGCTGCCCGCCTCGGCAGCCTCTTGTACAGAGAGAGGCCGGACCTGGACGAATGGCAGTTCGACTTTTGGCACGGGCACTCCACCATCCAAGTGATATCACGGATGAGAGTCCTGGCGGAAGAAGCGGTGTCCCGGGATGGGGTGATGTTGGTGGTGTCTTTGGTGCAATATTGAAACTTAAACGTACCAGGATTATTTAAATATACTTATAAACTATAAATACAATATAATTATACCAAATAACTCAAAATAATAAACTAAATACATAAATATACTTAAACATTTGTAGTAATAGATAAATAATTGAAAAATATTAGCGCTGTGACGATACTACTGCCAACTTCTTACGGATATGCTCGCGAACTTTAACTTTGAAGGTTAACCGGTTGGTTGCCATCCTGATTGCCTGAGGGAGCGCATTCCAGTGAGTGGGACATTGAAGAAGGCGGTTGTGTGATTTTTACTGTGGTTGTCGCAAATGTATTGAAGGTGAGGGGCCAGATAACTAGGAAAATTGGAAGAGTCGAGAAATGAGAACAAGGTAGTTAGTGCCCTTTGCTCTCTGCGCTGGCGTATTGGCAACCACTTTAGAAGTGATCGATGCGCAGAGACATGATCATATTTACGCAAATTGAAAACAAATCGAATGCAGTAATTTAGAAGACGGTCAAGTTTGTTGAGAAGATCTGCATTCAGGTCATAGTAGCACATGTCACCATAATCGATTATAGGAAAAATTAAGGTCTGCACAAGCATTGCCTTCGTGTTGATTGGTAATAAATTTTTTAAACGATACCTACAGAACCCGCAGCGTTCCAGTGACTCTCTGACTCACACTAGCGATTTGAGTACGCCAGTTAAGAGTATTATCGATGTGCAAGCCCAGGTCCTTTACATCAGTGCTGAATAGAATAATCTTACTGTCGAATAAAACAGGCGGCAAAGTTGCACCATCCACTTTAGCAATGTTTCGATGACTCCCAATGATGATCGCCTGATACTTATTGGGGTTCACTGCAACACCAAATCTATCGGACCAGGTTTTTATAGCCGATAAGTCCCTGTTTATTTTGCTGATAACGTCAGGTATTTCGTCGACATTCCCTTGATGGTACAACTGCAGGTCATCTGCATACAGATGATACGCACACTGAAGTTCGGAAGTAATAAGATTTATAAAAATAGAAAATAGAAGAGGAGAAAGAATGCCGCCTTGAGGAACGCCAGTTTCCAAATCACACCAGCGAGATGAAGAATCCCCAACCTGAACCGACTGCTGACGCTCCTGAAGGTAAGCGGTAAACCATTCCAGTGCTTCAGGGGAAACCATCTGATAGGACATAATGGCTAACAGGATGTCGTGACTGACGGTATTGAAGGCGTTCGAAAAATCGACCAACACTAGTACAGTAACTTTGGTGTCTTCCAATCCTGCCCTTATATCGCCAGTCACTTTAAGGAGGGAGGACAAAGTGCTGTGCCCGGGCCTGAATCCAGATTGTAGAGGGCTAATAAGCGAATTACTGTGCACAAACTTTGAAAGTTGTTTGTGGACACAGGCCTCAAGCACTTTGGATAGGAAGGGAAGGATAGAAATTGGACGGAAGTGGGTTGGAAGAGAGGGGTTGGAAACTTTGGGTAGTGGACGAACATAGGCTTTACGCCACTGGGAGGGGAATATTCCGGAAAATAATGAAAAATTTACTATGTGCGTGATAGGGGGTAAAAGGTGATCCAGAACAGTGATTATCATACCACGAGTGATATTATCACATCCCACCGCTTTGGATTTAATGGAGAGTATGATCTTTTTGATCTCTCTCGGCTCAACTGGAATGAAACGAAAAGGATTAATGTGAGGACGCGTTAGACCAGAGATTAGAGACAGACTTTGTTGCTTGGTTAGATTATTCATGGTAGGCACAGTGGAAAAATGACGGTTGAGATCGTCTAAGTCAATAGAATTTGGATGGTCTACATGTCGCGGTTTGCCGATACCTAGTGTTCCAAGGAACTTCCAAATATCGGCAGAAGAACAAGAAGAAATACTTTCTAGAATGTGGCGACGTTTAGCGTTGCGTATCATCTGGTTACATCTATTCCTAGAAGTCTTAAATAGCGCCCAGTTCTCGTCAGTGCGTTCTCTTTTAAACTTTCGGAACGCTCGGTCTCTGCGTCGCATGGCTATCTGTATACCTCTTGTCATCCAAGGTGCAGGAGGACGTTTCAGTTTAATTTTTTTGACGGGGGCATGTATGTTGTAAAGGTTGACCACGACATCATTAAAGATCGCCACCTTTTCGTCAACCGAAGAGGCCTCCGTCATTATCTTCCAATCGATCACAGATGCATCCTTCTTAAGTTTCTCAACATCCATCCTAGCAAAACAACGCCTGTACATACCCTTGTTTATAGGTTTAGGAGGTTTGACGATATAGGAAAGGAAAATCATGTCGTGGTGAGAGAAGCCAGGAGCGTCATGTTGACCATGGGAGGAGACGAGGGAAGGATTCGAGGTGAGTATAAGGGTCGAGCCAGGTGTCATCGCCACATTTATTATGATGGGTAGCCTGGAGCGGCAACACGTGCAAACTAGCTGACTCGATAATATGAAGAAGTCTACGGGATCGAGGGGAGTTTTGGGAAAGGAGGTTTGTATTGAAATCACCCATGATGATGTGGTGTGCATACTCAGAACCCAAAGATTTAAGAACTTATTCGAATTCAGTGAAGTAATCGACAGAGGGGGGACAGTAGACAACACCGATAATGGTTTTGGCTCCTTTGACACAAACTTCAAGAAAGATAAACTCCGCAGAGGCAGAATAGTTTGAAGAGGAAGTAGTAAGTATTTTATGAGGAAAATCACTGCGGAGATATATGGCTACACCACCCCCTCCCTTACCAATCCGATCATTCCGTATTAGAACGAAACTGGTGAGAGGGTAAGTGGTAGACAGAAGATGAGGTTTAAGCCACGTTTCGGAAATCAGGATAGCGTGAACGTTTTTGTTGTTAAACGCATCGTACAACTCGCTGTAATGACTGGCGACGCTTTGTGCATTAATGTGGCATACATTCACCAACCGATTAGACTCATCATTGAAGTTATGTTGCAAAAAGTCAGCAACGGTGCCACCGAGCGAACAAAAACTCGCTTCGCTTGAAGAGGCAGTAGATTCGTTAGCAGAGAAAAAAGACTCATTGTCTGACATAAATTGAAGAACTCTATTTGTTTAAAATGTATTATTATATATAAAATTATTAGTTTGCTATTGCTACTTAGGTGCCACTCTGCACCACCCGCCAGCTAACACAGACACTATTATAATAAACCAATACGGAACTCGGCACCTTCTGAAAAACATTATTCCAAAAAGAAAAACAAAACACTGAAGAAAGCTGTAGTTCCCAAACAAACAACACATAAATTAAACAGTCGCACACCACAACGAAAGCGGAAAAATTCTAAATAAGTAACTAGCTACACACTGGAAAAAAAAAACAATAAAAAAGGTGGTGTGCCCAAAAAAATACATAAAAAAAAAACAACTAAATATAACATAAAACAGTCGCACACCGCTACATATAGCCAAATGGAAAAAAAAAGGACATAAATATGTAAACATACAAAAAGAAAAATCGTTATTCGTTATTTAGTCGATTTAAAGATCATAATAATTTGATTTAAAAATTTCCATCGTTTATTACAAATGTCAAAATATTTTTGCGTCAATTTGACAGCCAAACAAAACAATTTTGAGGGTATCAACAAAAAATATTGAGGGTACTGAATTTCTCAACCAAATAACAAATACACCTCCGTGAAACAAGCAAAATACGTAAACAGTGAACAACACAAAATAATTAGTATGAGAAGGGGAAATGCAAGGGTAAGTACAGATTGATTTTATAACAATGGATTCCTGGGCGACTGGGACAATTACAACACAACGTCATTAACATTAATTCGGCTATTTACGTGTTATGCTTCTCAGGCTCCCGGCTGCGTCCGCACTTCTTTCGCCCGTGGATGGAATTACGGCCGGTGACTTGGAGTACCTGGCTATCAGGGGCTTCAGCTCGTCAGTGGAAGTCACTTTGTGCCGACTTCCATCAGAGGCCTTTATGATGATGACGCCATCCTGAGTCCAAGACGACCGCATGCCAAAGTGCTCGCGGGCCTTCACGAATACAGTCTGCCTGGCTCTCGTTAAAAACTCCTTGATGGATATTTTGGATCCCTTCAGTTTTGTCTTCACCCTCCAAACAGAAGCCTTGATGTCTGCACTAGTGAACCAGACGAGAATGGGCCTGTGATGCTCTTTGCTGGGAGCCCCAAGTCTGTGACAGGCCTTAATAGAAGAATCCGCGACCGTTTTGAGGGCAAGCTTGGTACTTAAGACATCCAGGATTACTGCCTTGCTATCCTCATTCTCCACTTCAGCGAGTCCCTGGAAAACTAGTGCCTTCCGCCGGTGCCTGGTCTCCGCGCCATCAATTTGTTTGACACACTCATTGATCTGGGTTCGTAGCAGACCGAACATGGAGAAAATGAGCTCCCGGAAGGTGCGAAACTCATCAGCTATCTTCGCCACTGTGTTTGCCTTAGCAGGCCCGGCACACTGGATCTGCGCTTCAAGTTCGCCCATCTTCTTCAAAAACTTCTCCTCCAGGGACCTCTGAGCAGCAAGAACTTCAGCGTATTGTGACATCTGTGAAGCGCCGACTAACGGTGTAGTGAAAGTACTGTGATCAGCTGGCAGGTGGTGTTTATAATATTATATGCTTATGTCTCCTAAATGCGCCACAAACGTAAGTACTTGTAATTTTGCTCTAGTAGACTAAGCACTGATCTAAATTTAGCCAGTATTTTTAGTTTTTACCACAAATTATAATTGAAATAAAATTTCCAAAAAAAAACGAACGTCTTTACTTTTTCAACACCTACCCGCCAGTGAATATGATTTAAATGAATATGATTTTTTTATGTTCGAAGTTTTTCTATCTCTTCGAAAATGGAGTGCCGACCGTGACCAAATTGCACAGTCTGGTATGAGGTCCCTAAATAAAATAAGGTAAATTTGCAAAAGAAAACCTCATGCATACAGTAATTTTGTTCCAGTGATACCAAATGTCATCTACACAGCATTGACATTATGTTCCATGGCGGTCACCGTAGCCGTCCGCTGGCCGGATCCTGATAAAGATCCATTGGTGTACATCCAGAACCCAATAGAAGCTGAGATGCCGGGCCACTGGGTCCCACTCAGCATCGTCAAAGTTATCCTGGAAAAAAAAACACGAATACCACAAACTAATAAAAAAAAAAAAAATCTGCACCTTTCTACTACGAAATACATAAAGCCTGAACCTAAAAAACCTGACTGGAAGGAGGCTTGGAAAGATGACTGGAAGGCCAACGGAAAAGATCCAAATAAACCAGTTGATTCCAAGCCTAAGAAACCACTCCCGATAAAGAAGCCCTATCATCCTTCTTCTACTCCTTACGTGCCTGACTTCGCAGAAATATCAAAGCATCAGAAATACAGTAATAATGATGATATTAGTAATACTACTGATAATGGTAATGATAATACTGATAGTAATGATAATAGTGATAATAATGATGAAAATAATGATAATGGTGAAGGTAATGATAATAATAATGATGATGATATTGATAATGGTAATGATGATGATAAGATAGATTATAGTGAGGCAAATAATGATAATGGTGAAGGTAATGATAATAATAATGATGATAATATTGATAATGGTAATGATGATGATAAGATAGATTATAGTGAGGCAAATAATGATAGTGATAATGATAATATTAATACATATAAAGCTGATGATGATGAGACAACGACTAATAAAGTAGTAGATGTTGATAGTAATTATTTTTTCCAAAATTATACAGAAGAAGACAGTAAAAAAAAAGCTACTGATGATACTCAAGGGGATGATACTAATAATATTCAAGGGAATGATAGTGAAGATATTCCAGTTACCCATGAGCCTATAACACAAACGCAAACAAAAACAACAAAACGGCCGCGAAAACCAAAATTTGACGTGCAACCTCTTGTACCAAGATAAGATAAGATAAGATAAGATATATTTATTTGCCCAAACATGTGTATACATACAAAAAATCATTACACTTGCATGCAGGATGACAAAAAGAAACAAAGGTTCAGCCATGTTTGCCATACTATGGCGTGCAAATATTATAAAAAAATAAAATAATAATAATTAATTCCTCTTATGAATTAGGTATTTTTGGTTTTGGTTTGGTTTAGGTCTTATAGGTTTGTTTTTGTTTTTAGAATTTTCAATTGTATATATGTCTTATGAATTTAAAAATAAAATAATTCCAAATGTCAACAGTAAAAAGAAAACAAAAAATGATATAGTAAAAATGTCAAAAATATCAAGCAAATGTCAAATCTATTTAAAAATATGTAATTCCAAATGTCAACAGTAAAAGAAAAATAAATAATAACAATATCAAAAATATTAAGCAAATGTCAAATCTATGTAAAATAATTTCAAATGTCAACAGTAAAAAGAAATAGAAAATAACAATACCAAAAATAATAAGCAAATGTCAAATCTATGTAAATATAATTTCAAATGTCAACAGTAAAAATTAACAATGTCAAAAAATATATGTCTAATGTAATATGTCAAAACTATGGTAAAAAATCAATCAATTTTAGAAAAAATAAATTAAAAACAATGTTTGTCAAAACCTGTAAAAAAATAATCAAAAACAATTATTGTCAAAAATAGTAATAACAATCTATGTCAAAATGAAAGATTCTGCCAGAAATTAGTCAAATTAGTAGAAGAATTGTAAAATTTAAGTGGCAGTGGGCAGGGCACATTTCTCGCATAATGGATGGTAGATGGGACCGAACAGCAGCCTTATTGTGTGCGTGAATTCGGGAAGGTGAAGGATTTAACCCCATCAATCGAACAATCAAGTGCAAGATGAAAGACGCGCTGTGGATTTCCGTGTATGTGATTGGTCGATTGATGGGGTTAAATCCTTCGCCTTACCGAATTCATTTACGCAATTAGGCTGCAGTTCTGAAATGGCGGAGCGAAAGATGCAGCGTTGAGAGGCCATCCACTGCCGACCGATGACCTGGTAGTTAAGGTTGCGGAAATCCACTGGAGAGATGTACAGGACCGGTCGATGTGGTGAAACTAAGGGGAGGCTTATTTTCAGTTGACGTCTTTCGGCTGATATGATGATGATGTATTAGTCAAACTAATTTTTTCTAACTAACACCTACTGTCTAACTTGTTTGGAATAAATTTATTTTTGCGTCTAAAATAACTTTTCATTTTTCTCGTTTCCGTCATTTCTCATCACAATATACAAATTAATTTACATTGGTAATCACGAGGCATAACAATACCTAGCATAATCTTAATTATAGAAGCACTTTCGAAGACTGGCGCACATGCAACACGTATTGCCTTCTTATCAGACCCTATACAACCGATATATACCGCAAAACGTTTTATGACAAGTAAAAACATTTTATTTTTCTATAAAAGCAGATTATTGTTTTCTATTCATTTTTGGCATTCATTTGCACTTGCATTGTAATAGATAGACTATAGTTATTAGTAACGATATAACACGACGTGCATCATGCATGCATAGCAAACACTTGGCGAAATATTGTTATGCTGGGGCTACACTAACGTGAAATGCCATTCATTATCGCGATAATGGACGTTAAGCCACGACTTAACGCGGTAATTTGACAACGGCATTGACATAGCCGTTTGGCGTTAGGCGATAGCTCAAGTCTCTGTATTAAGCACTGACTTAGAAACCTATGGACTTGCCATACCTACGAAATTAGCGTGCATACCTACAAAAATCGGGCACATAAAATGGCTGCCTTGTAGGGTTGTAACTGCGAGAAACATGCGCAGCTGATATCGATGTAAATATCGACCTTCATGAAATTGTTTACGTTGTTGTTCTACGATATAATAATGTAATAACAATATAATATGAACAAAGCAGGCCCATAGAAACAGAAGTAGCTATGGGTATAGAGAGAGTATCGTATGACTGGCAATATACAGGTTGGGCAAAAAATATATCGTGGATCAAACGAAATAGCGATTGTTGGGGATAGTGGCAGATGTTTTTATTTTGACCTGCTAGAAAAAGCCCCAAATATCGCCCTGTTTCCTTTGATTCACGATTTTTGGCCTTCCTTATACCTCACCCATTAAAAACTAATATGTAAGTCAAATCATCTTATCGCAATCCACTGGACATAGGCTAAAGGGGTAGTAATAATAAATAATACCAGCCTATAACTGTCCCACTGCAGGGTAAATAAAGGCATCTTCTTATAGTAAATAAATAATAATATTTTGTTATCTTCCTACTTTTCGAACAACTTAATTTATGTAAAATAATAACAATGTTTTATGTAAAAAAGACATATTTTCATTTTTTAACTAAATTAACTTATTTAAATTCACTATTTTATTTATTTCTATAAAGCGAGGGTCGGCATTAGTTTTAGATTATTTTTCCGCTGAGCGCCCGTTGCGTGCAAATGTTGTACCATAGTGCTAAACGTTGTTAAATATGTCGTCGGCTAATGTGCTTAAATGTAACAATTGCAATATAGTGGTAAATGAATTGTTGGCATTTGTGCAATTCAAACATGAAGTGATGGACAGTGAAGGCTTAGTGAGGATATGCAGTTCTGCTTTTTCAACAGAAGACATCGAAAAAGCTAAGTCATTACTGTTTCAGTCTGTTTCTACTGACATACGTCAAGTAAAACGTAAAAACAAAGAAGGCAAAAGTAAGAAAGATTTATTTGATATTATAGAAGTTATTAAGAATGTAGACCCTGAGAAGATTCCTGTTTTCGTAGCTCATGATCTTAACAAACTACCCCCAATAACTTTTGATCATGTAGACGTTACTCGACTTTTGAAGGATATCCTTATTTTACAAAACGAGGTCAAATTGTTTAAAAGTACATATGCGACTGTGGATCAGCTGCTACAGACTAAGCAGGAACTGTTAAAAGTTAACTATGACGGTGGTGGTTGCGGTGTTTCTGTTGACAGTCTAAATAAGACGATTGTACAGAATGAGTTCAGAAATATTAACCTAAGGAGAGGTGCTTCATGTATGCAAGCTAGCTTTGCTTATGATAGCGGCCCAATGGGTCTACCTCATATGTCAACAATGTCACTGACCCCTCCAAACCAAGTAAACAGTACGAATGTTGAGCCTGATGAGCATGACTGTAACCGTCCTTATATGTTACGAGATAGCATTGATGTTGTGACTGAGTGCGATAAAATTGTTTCGTTTGCGCCTATTAAACAATTAGTGCGACAGGAGGTAGATGATAAAATAACTACTGGGTTATCAACAGCGGGAGGTGCGAAAGTGATAGATATTTCACTGTGTGATGTGTTGAAGCCCGCTAGCAATATGAGAGGTACGATAGCTGAGGCGCATAATAACAGCTATTTACCGAAGTCTTATCACTCGTTTGCAGATATTGCGCGTGCGCCGGGTGAATCGAAACAACCACCGAATGATGATGAATGGACGAAGGTACGAAGGAATAGGTTTAGGAATAGATTTATAGGACAGAAAGGCGTGGCTATTACCACTCCACAATGTAAGTTTAAGGCTGCAGACGTCAAACTCCCTCTGTTTATAAATAATGTTGACAAAGGAACCTCGCCGGCAGACATTGCGAACTATATTATGTCAAAAACGCACATTTGCGTTACCTTAGAAAAAATTGAAATGAAGCAACATAAAGAGTATGACGCCTATAAGATGTTGGTTCCTCGGCACAAATTGGCTGTTTTCATGGATGACAATATATGGCCGGAAGGAATAACTTTCCGGCGTTTCATAGACTTTGGAAACAGAAAAAAATATAATATAAATCCTAATGGAAAGTCATCTATCGGCAAGTCCCATGCTTAGCAGTTTTATTACCTGTAACTGTAAGTCATTAGTACGGTCAGTAGATCATGTAAGAACCCTGTGTCGTCGAGCAGACATCATAGCACTACAGGAGACGTGGTTGTTCCCGCACAACCTGCCATTCCTGGGAACAGTCGACCCGGACTTTGACTACTGCGGTAAATCGGCTATCGACTCGTCTGCTGGTCTAGTACGAGGCAGACCGTATAAAAAAAAAGAAAGAAAGAAAAATATTTATTTGTGACCCGCACAGGAGACACGAGAAAATAAGCATACACTTAAACAATAATAAAATAAAAACCCTGTGCGAGACCAAAAAGGCTCCTATCTCAGCATGTGCAGCGATATCCAAAAAAAGTAATAACGCTGCGCTGATATTCTGATAGGGCCTACTGTTGATGCCACGGACACAATAACGGAAACAGGACTGATGGTGGATGGTGGTGTCGCTGTGCTGTGGCGTAAGAGTGCGTTTAGTTCGGTTACAGTGATCCCGTGTAATAGTGTGCGTCTCGCGGCGATTAAAGTAGTTGTGTGCGATCGTTATTTTGTGGTTTTCTCAGTTTACATGCCTGTGAACTTAGTAGAATTTACTGACTGCCTAAGTGAGATAAGCGCTATTATTGACAACACTGAAGTTGCGAATGTGTACATTTTGGGAGATTTTAATGCTTGTCCTTATGCATTGTTTGGAAAGGAACTTTAAAATTTCTGTAAAGATCAAGAATGGGTATGTGCGGATATAGATAAATTAGGAATTTCATCGGACACCTTTACATTCATTAGCGACGCCCATGGCAGCACAAGCTGGCTTGACCATTGTGTGGTAACGAAGTCTGCGTGGCAGTCGGTGGTGGATGTGAGGGTGAACTATGACTGCACTTGGTCCGACCACTATCCCCTAGAGGTGCGTTGTAATATTGCTGTTATAAAGCCACAGTACGTATTTCTTGAAAGTACTCCTAACGGTATACTGTGGGCCGATAGGAAAGAGCAACAAAAACAGCTTTATACTGGAATGTGCAACGATAGCTTTAGAAAAATTGATTTTCCTTTGGAATTATCGGGGTGTTGTGACGGTGTATGCCACAATAAAGTGCATAGTGGTAATAGACCGAATCTATGAGACTATTGTTTGTACTATGTGTGAGGCGGCTATGTCTAGCTCAAGTTCTACATGTAAACAAAATCGAAAGCGTGTTGTTGTGGGTTGGAATAGGCATGTTCGTGGTGCTCATGAGGTTGCCAGGCTTGCTTTCCAAAACTGGTTGTTCTACGGTAGGCCTACTGATGGACCTGTCTATAGTAACATGGTGGAATCTCGGCGTCGTTTCAAATCTAAACTTAGATGGTGTCAAAACAACGCCGAGCAAATAAAAATGGATATTCTGGCATCGCACCACGCAAGTAAGAATTTTAAAAATTTTTGGAAGGGCACGAAAAATCTAAATAATAAACCTACTGCCCCGATCAATGTTAATGGAATAACTGGTCCTCGTGACATTGCGAACATGTTTAGGAGCCATTTTCAGATAGAACTTCCTTCCGGCGGGCTGGGGATGCTCAATGCGAGTGAAATCAGGCAAAATCCTTTAAGGCCAGCAGTAATACCATCTTTTACGGCTAAAGATATAGCTACCGTTATAAAGAATATGACGAGGGGTAAGTCCCCAGGGCACGATGGCATTAGTATTGAGCATTTGCAGCACGCGGGACTTCATCTGCCTAGGGTTCTTGCAATGTTTTATACATTTTGCCTAAGACACGCGTACCGGCCGGACGAGTGTATGAAGACCGTGGTTGTGCCAATAATCAAAAATAAAACTGGCGATGCATCGGACAGCAACAATTATAGGCCCATTTCGTTAGCTACAACCGTGGCGAAAGTGCTGGACAGTCTGCTTGATCGTATTTTGAACAGTCACATAAAGCTGAATGACGCTCAGTTCGGTTTCAGGCAGGGGCTGTCGACAGAAACGGCTGTTCTATGCCTCAAGCATACTGTCCGGTACTACACCGATAGGAAGACTCCTGTCTATGCCTATTTTCTAGACCTTTCGAAGGCTTTCGATTTGGTGTCCTATGATGTGCTTTGGTACAAGATGAGGACTGAAACGAGCCTCCCCGAAGAAGTCATTAACATTTTTGATTATTGGTACAACAACCAAGTCAATGTTATAAGATGGGCAGGCGTTACCTCCGACGCGTACAGATTGAAATGTGGAGTAAGACAGAGAGGGTTAACTTCGCCTCGTCTTTTCAATATGTACGTGAACGGACTCATTGAGAGGCTCAGCGGGGCCAATGTCGGATGTTCTATAGATGGAAAATTCATCAACAACATCAGTTACGCGGACGATATGGTTCTGCTGGGTCCCTCCATAAGCGCTGTTCGAAAACTGCTCGCTATATGTGTGGATTATGCTGGGGCTCATGGGCTCAGGTATAATGTAAAGAAGAGTGAACTCTTGGTTTTCCAGTCCGCTGGCCATAAGGTCTTACATGTTCCACCCCTCTTCATAGATGGTGTGTCTTTGCCCTGAGTTTAAAGATTCAAGTACCTGGGTCACTGGGTCACGGATGACCTCTCAGATCACGATGACATTGAGAGGGAGCGCCGGGCGTTGGCTGTCCGATGCAATATGTTGGCTCGTAGATTTGCACGCTGCACCAAGGCAGTAAAAGTAACTTTGTTTAGGGCGTTTTGCCAGTTGTTTTACACATGCAGTCTATGGGTTAGATATACGCAGAGGACAGTCAACGCCCTGCGCGTTCAGTATAACAACGCATTTAGGATGCTGATGCGGCTGCCGCGGCACTGTAGCGCGTCGGGCATGTTTGCGGACGCACGTGTCGATGGCTTTCATGCCATCCTCAGAAAGAGAGCCGCATCGCTGCTAAGTCGTGTCCGCGGCAGTGGCAACAGCATTCTTAGCGTTGTAGCTAGCCGAGCAGACTGCCCATTATTGTGGCATTGTATTATGTTACATGTCGGAAAGAAGTAACGAAAGTTTGGTCCTCATTGAATTTTATTGTCAATTGATTTAATTTTATTCTATGATTTTTAAGTTATATTAATTTTCTGACATGTTATTTTAAATTTAATTATTTACAATATCTTCTTGACATTTAAAATCTTTTATTTTTGACATTTTCATTATTAATTTACATATTTTTGATTAATTGTGGTTTTAATCAAATGGCAATATTTTGTAAATGTTTATTTGATTTGTAATGTACCTTTTACTAACACTAGTTGTATAAGTTTTTTGTTACTAACAAGAAATGGACTGTAAATTGTCTGAATTTTGAAATAATTTATTATTATTATTAACATGTTGGTACCATTTGCTCAAAGTGCGAATGTGTCAAACAAGTGTTGTCGTTATTTCTTATAAAATCATACGCTTTCGGCGAAAAAATATTGAAGCGTAAGGTTATATTTTCTTAATTCTTTAGAATACTTTTTTTCTAAAGTAGGCCTTTAGATTTGGCAATTTGCTTTTTAAGAAATCCTGCATATTCATCCAGAATTAAACTTCCTTCATTATTGATGTATTTAACTTTCTTAAGGTCTTGGTATTCGCGGGCTGGCTGACCAAAATCTGGTGTATCCTCCGCCTGCACTGCATGATTTTTTCCGTGTTTACGACTTTTTAGTTCGCTTTTGAAGCAGTCGGATTTGTTGATTTTTTGAATTAAGTTGTTTTATTTATAACTTTTTAGTTAGGTTTTTTTTGAATTAGATACATATTTAAACATATAAATATTATATATTTTTGAAATCACCTCTTAAAACCCTTTATTTTGATACCCCACACGATGGGATTGGAAGAAAAAAAATTTGAGCCCCCACAATATGGCACCCAAAATCCGCCATTTTTCTATTGTCCAATTTTAATGTAGCCTATGACACTCGCAAGGTTAAGACACATCGATTGACGTATGAATCATCAAAATCGGCCAACGCGTTTGGTCTCTGGAACGCCATATAGGAACAAACATACATACATACATACATAGACTGATAAACACATTACCCTCCTTCGGCAGTCGGGTAAAAACGTAAGGTACATTTACATCGCTATCAGAAAGTGGTTCAGGTTGTGGTAAATGTAAGGAATTTGTCTGAAGTTTTTCGAATAAAACACAATCTCTGAATACACCACCGTCACTGATTCTACCCTTGTTGCCTACATCGCAAAACATAAAACAAAAATTGCGATCCACTAAGGCCATCAACACAATACTACACGAATTTTAATAATTATAATATTCAGACCCACTGTGAATCGGTGACACCATGACAACATGTTAACCATCGATTGCTCCCAAGCAATGAGGAAATGTATCTCTTAAATCAGATTCCTTTTGTAGCCATTCGTTTTCATTCTCAGGTAACTAGATCATGTCCTTCAATACAGATATGAGAGCAGCACAACATTCCCTTACAATATTGGAAATCACTTGATGAGACATCTTGAACAAATAATGTAAGCTTCTGTAGCTATCTCCTGTATCTAAATATCGTAAAGTAACTGCTAATCGTACTTTGGCAGGTATACTCGTAGTTACACGAAATTTAGTTTTTTGTTTTTCTATCAAAGACCCAACTCTGCTTAAAATTGATTCGAAATCAGTTGCTGACATTCGAACGAATCCCTCGAACTGGTTGCTTGGTTCAGTTAGTAGGTTGGAGAATATTTCCTCCATAGTTTTCCTGTAAAATATAAAAAAGTTGAATAAATATTTGTATTACTTCAAAAGTACACTTTGTTGTATGCTATGAATGAGAGATAAATAGACAGGAGAAAAAAAGAACTCTTGCGTCAATCTAATTAGCATTTGACCAAAAGTATTTATTCTTTACAGACTGTACACGGTTTGCAGTGAACTGACAACAGTATAAAATAAAAAGTTTAACATGGTAATACCGGCATTACGTTTACCACAGCCCGGGGATTGGAAAGAAACCCGAAGTGATTCTATAGTTTTAATTATTAAAGTTAATTACAATTAATTTCTCAACAGCCGCCATTTTGGGAACGAAATTTTCGATGACAGTTCCAAGAATAGTATAAAATGCCGCGACCATGCCATCCACCTCAGAACAATTGAGAATTCGTTTCTGCCATTCTATACTCTTTAGCTCACTGACAATGTCTTTACAGTTGGGTTGATAAATATGAAACTTGACATGGACATAATCTGAGATCCTGGGAAAGACATAGGATAGTTTGTATTCCCTTGGGATGATAAAACACTTTTTACGCGGACGAAGCCGCGGGCGGAAGCTAGTATAATATTTATTTATTTATTATTAAAATCTCCCTTACAACTATCATTACAGGTAGGTATACCAATGAGATAGCGTGGTCTTAAAATTAACTTTACTACCTATATAAAACTATGAAAACGTAAATGTCTAGTAAAGTCCTTTAACATCTAATAAAAAATAACTTATAAACTAAGTTGCCTAAATATAAAAACACGATATTTAAAATAAAAACATATAACCTACTCTATCTGCACAATAACATAAAATAAATAAAAGTATTTTTGCGAATTCACTCAAATGACAAGTAAATATATCGATCTTGACGTGAACATCGTTAAGAACCCGAATTGCGCGGGTCACTGGTCAATATATAGTAACAGACACAGTAAATATTATATTAAATAAAAAATCTGTAGGTAGGATTGTAAAATATAAGTTTCTGGTAGGAATAGAAATAAATATATATATTAAGGCACTATTCAAGATTTAATTCTGCACTATTATAAGGGTTGATAGGATCAAATCAAATAAAACACTTTGATTACTTAAATACACGAGATGATCTGAGGCTTCTCAACTAGTGACTGAGATATAATTGATTATTATTATTATATAATTGTAATACCCAAATTCAGATTAACATAAACTAGGTCTTTTCATATAAACAGTATACGCTTTTATTACAAGTTGCCAAAGTCAGTTATAGAACTGACCGATGGAAAGTTTAAAAACGACATCAAACATGTCCTTATTAAAAAAGCATATTATAAAATCAAGGACTACGTTGAAGATAAAAAATTTGGCTTTAGCTCCGTCTGCGCATGCGGCTTCCCTGGTAACTCATAAACGGCACAAATATGTGGATGTCTCTAACTATTCTCAATCTCATTAATTCTTTGTTTTTTTTCCTTCTTTTAATTAGTCTTTTTACAATGGTTTTCAATCATCTTCATAGCTCTTTGCTAAGAATAGTTACAGCACTGATTACAATATTTGTGCCATATGTAAGATTAAGTCTTTTTTTTATTTTACTTTTGTACAGTTTCCTTTACCGATTGTTTTGTAAATGTGTGAACATTTTAGGCCTTCTAGATGCTTGTTAACATTTGTTGACTTTTTAACTCGTTTTATTTTCTTTTGTTTATATAATAAGTAATCTTTTTTTTTTTTTCTTACGACTTATTGTGGGGCCTACGTTGTCCCCACATATCTAGGTACTAATGCTGTGACAAGGAAATATTATAAAACCAAACCATTTTTTTAAAGAGTAACCATGGAGTTTCTTGCCGGTTCTTCTCCATAGGAAACGACCAACCCGAACCGTGCACCTTTTGTCGACGTTTTATAAGTGCCCATGTAGGCCTACATGAAATAAAAAAATATTTTGATTTTGATACAAGGAGTTGGAAGAAATTATTCATTGCTGATGACTACAAATTCTAATTTTGGTTGGGTGTGCTATATAACTGTACGGTTAGCAACCGCACATCGTACTTTGGCCTAGTTAGAATACTGCAAATTTTGTTAATTTATAAAATGTAGTATCGACACTTACGCAAGAACGTCTGTCTTCGGTTTGTATCGAGCTCGCGCAACATTCAACATTTTATAACATTTTTCTATTATTTTATTATTACTTTATTTAAGTGCTTTTTAGTATTAAATATTCTTTTTAAACATTAACATTTATTTTATTAAACATTCAACATTAAGTGTAAAGGCTCCTGCCCTTACATTTTGGTCCTTCGAGCCGTGAGTAGAATCAGTGCCGTGGTACGTTTCGCTCGCGGAAACATTTGAACATTAAACTCGGACGTTAAACAAAACATTAAAAACAGTGTTAACAGTGATATTGAGTGAGAGCTACACAAATCGGGGTGAAGTATAAGCAGCAAGCGTAAGCAGCGAATCCGGTGAGCACGTTCCAAATTACTTACTTTTCTGAAATTTTGGATTTATTTGTGAGCACTAACCACCTTTAGACAACAATGTCGTCTTACGATGCTTTACTCAACTCGCAATCAACAAATCTTGATGCTATCAAAAGAATTAATGAGAACTTTAAGAAAGATAGTTCTACACGTAAAACTACTCTTGAATATCATGATGACAGACTTCAAAGGCTGGAAGAGTATTGGAGTGAGTTTAAAAAGAACGACATCCAATTAGCTTTGTTTGAAGGCAAGAAGTCTGGACCTTATTACGAGAATCGCATTTACGAGCATCTGGAGCAAATAAACGAAGAAACGAAGTGTATTATAATGAAGTCGAAACTAAACTTATTGGCGAAAATCGAAGACGAACAATATGCTTCGTTTAATCAGTTACAAAAACAAGAAGAAAGGTCATGTGCCCAAGAGAATGTTCCAGAACAACAGGAGAGCGATGACGATTTAGTCGTGGACAAATGGACTAAAGATATGATGAATGAGCAGCGGTCAAACATCAAGACGTCCGAGAGATCAGTACGGAACATGGACATTGAACATTTAAAAGAAAAGTGGTAACTTGAAGACAAATTGAGGACAATAACGCAACTTTGGGAAAAGTAGATAGTACTTATTGTAAATTCGATAACATGTTGGTCAACACGTAAGCATTTGAAAGTGATTACAACAGACAAGGAACAAATAAACAAGAGGATTTGGGATAGCAAACATCAGGAAAAAGCCACGCCTAAAATTGATCTTCCAAATTTCAGTGGTAGCTATACTCAGTGGACAACATTCAAGAACTTATTCGTGGAAATTTTGCATCGGAACACTTTCATCTCAAATGCTCAAAAAATGCAACATCTGAAAGCGAAATTGAAGGGAGAACCCGAGCGATACAGCACATGAACATCAGTGCTGATAACTACGAAGCTAGTTGGCAGATTCTTCAACAGAGGTATGATAATAAGAGGCTATTATTTACCTACCAGGCAAACATTTTGTTGAGTCTACCTAACATACAAACACCAACGGCATCTCTGCTGAAAAGAATGCATGACACGACCATTGAGTGCCTTCAGGCTATTAAGAATCTGCAGTATGACACTTCTAGTTGGGACCCCTTAGTAGTTCACATATTAATGAAAAAGCTGGACGCAGACACACGACAGTCATTCAATGAATCCATGGAAAAACCAAGGGAAATGCCACCATTGAACGAGTTCCTGAAATTCATTGAAACCAAGTTCATGTCAATGGAATCGGGTACAAACCCGAACCGCCCACGAAACTTTAACATTCAACAGTTAAACATTCAGGCAAAAACAGTTCATAATGCAACATACAGCAAGCCTAAGGTGCAGCAACATACCATTCAAGGGAGAACAAAGAACATGCCGAGAACATTCCATAACAAGCAAACATCTCATAATTCCTTTATAACTTGTCCGAAATGTAATAAGCAACACGGGCTCTATAATTGCAGAGAATTTTTATGTATGTCACCAGAAGAAAGGTTAAAGACCGCTAACAACCTACGTGTACGTCTAAATTGCCTATTTAGTCATGACGGTGAAAAATGTACGTCGGAAAAAAGTGCAAGCACTGCGATGAGCCGCATAGCAGCATTTTGCATGAAGCGATTGGAGTTGCGAAATCGAGAACCAGCAGGGCTAATGTAGGTCAACAATTGAACACGCATTTAGCCCATGACAACTCCGATGGAACTACGATCATTTTACGCGCTTTAATGGACCAGGGCTCTCAGGTTAGCTTAATTTCAGAAAATACTGCACAAAGATTGCAGTTAAAACGAAACAAGTTGAGCGCGGTAGTGTCAGGTGTTGGTGCTTCAGCCACCACCAAGTGTAAACTTGTGCTCCATCTTAAATGCCGAGCGATTTACAATGACTTCAACATTAACTTTAATGCACTTATTATGAAGGCAATAACAAACAAACTGCCAAGTAAAACAGTAAATAAATGTAGTTTTGAACATATACAACACTAGCTTCCGGCCGCGACTTTGCCCGCGTAAAAATTGTTTTATGATCCCAAGGGAATACAAACTATCCTATGTCTTTCCCAGGATCTCAATCTATGTCCATGCCAAATTTCGTATAAATCGGTTCTGTTGATCCACCTAAATCGTCTTTTGGGGGTAGTTTAATATAAAAAATATAAATATAACATTAGTTGTTTATCGAGGTTGGTATTTATGTCAAGTTTCATATTTATTAACCCAAGAAATCAAATACTGCCGTACAAACTTCAACACCCTCTATATCGTCTTTCGGGGGTCGTTTCAAAAAACTGTTAATGGCACCTTTATTGTTTATTAGGTTGTTTAAGTCCAGTTTAAATTTTTGTTAACCTAAGAAATAAGATTCTTCAAAAACACTAACACACCCCAAATCGTGTTTTGGGAGTTGTTTCAAAATACTAATAATGATTAACTTTATTGTTTATTTAGGTTGGTATTAAAGTCAAGTTTCAAGTTTATTAACCCAAGAAATAGGTTTCTTCAAAAACACTTTAACATCGCCTTAATCATCTTTTGGGGGTAGTTTAAAAAAAAAAAACAACCTTCAATATTCATTTAGGTTAGTATTTATGCCAAGTTTCAAGTTTACTGACCCAAGAAATCAGATTTTCCATACAAACTTCACACCGCCTAAATCATAATTTGGGGGTAGCTTCGAAAAACTAATAATAGCAACCTTTATCATTTACTTAGATTACTATTATTGCAAAGTTTCAAGAATTTTGGAATTAGATTTTTCATCCAATCTTTCAAACCCTATTTTACCCCCTAAGGGGTAGTATTCCCAAAAATCCTTTCTAAGTGCTCACTTACGTCATATGTGAAACCTTGTTGCTAAATTTCATGCTTCTAGGCTTAGTGGTTTTGACTGTGCGTTGATCGATCAGTCAGTAAGTCAGCCATTTTCGTCTTTTATATATTATAGCTGACCCCCGCGGCTTCACTCTCATCAACTGGCTATCTACCTACCTATATACCCTACCTACCCATCCACCTACCTTACCTACCTACTAACCTACTCACCTACCCTAACGATCAACCTACCTACCCTACCCTATCAACATAATCACCTGCCCTACAGATCAACCTACCTACCCTACCATAACCTACATACCTACCTACCCTATTAACCCTACCCTACCTTTTTTTTTTTTGTTTGCCGTGGGAAACCTTCAAAAGGCGCCTGGACTTTTGGGGAAAAGACCAGGGAGTGTGAGATTTTTACCTCACTAAAACCACCCCGGTGATCACCATCAGCACCTGGAAGGGGCCCCGTCACCTCTTAGAAGACCATCCCGGAACCCCCTCTGTGCAACGCCTGTTAGGGCACATCCCTGGGGATGATTGATCCCATTGATCCATTTGATCCCACCTACCTACCAACCAATTTGTTAAACTATTTATTTGAATAAGAATTAATACTACAATACGAATGTAACCAACTTTTGTTTCTACCGGCGCGGCGGTGATCTAATTAAATTTTAGAACACAAAAGCTGCTATTGTGACTTAACTGTGATGGTGAGATATATTCTGTCATAGTCTTTTTTGTAGTAAATAATGAGTACTTGAATCATATAGTAAATCATTTTTATGTATCATCAATAGTTTTCTCAGCGCACGCACGCCGAATAATAGTAGATTGTTGCATCGAGCGCAAAGTGAGTTATTAATGCACGAGTGTTATGTTGGTGCCCGAGCGCATGCGAGGGCACTAAATTAACACGAGTGCATTAATTACTCACTTTAGCGAGGTGCGTAATCTACTTTTCTTTCAACTACCAATCTACCTCTCATCTATTTCCATTTTTTTATACTTTTCTTGTTAAATATGAAGTACCTACCTATCAAAGTTTTGGTACAAAATAAAATAAACAATGGTACAAAATGCGGGGCATTTTTTCACCTAATTGGTTTTATACGCCGATTTTTTTTTCTCAGCCAGTACTCGTACCACGCCAGTACCTTTTTCGATCTTCTGTGGTAAATTTATATCTAAACTAGCTAACCCCCGCGGCTTCGCACCCGTCAACTGGCTACCAATCTACCTACCACTACCTACCCTGCCTTCCTTACCTACTCTGCCTACCCTGGCTACCCTGCCTAGCTTATCCTGCCTACCCTGCCTAGCCTAACCTGCCTAGTCTAACCTGCCTACCCTCCCTACCCTACCTACTCTACTTACTCTACCTTCTCTACCTAATCTACTTACTCTACCTTCTCTACCTACTCTACTTACTCTACCTTCTCTACCTACTCTACTTACTCTACCTACTTTACTTACTTTATTTTCTCTGCTTTATTTACCTTCTCTACCTACTCTACCTTCTCTACCTACTCTTCTTACTCTAATTTCTCAACCTACTCTTCTTACTCTACGTTCTCTACCTACTCTACCTTCTCTACATACTCTTTCTACTCTAACAACTGTACTTACACTACCTTCTCTACCTATTCTACCTACTCTACTTACTCCACCTTCTCTACCTACTCTTCTTACTCTACCTTCTCTGCCTACTCTACCTACTCTAATAAGTCTATTTTGTCTACCTAATCTACCTACTTAACCTACTCTACCTACTCTACTTACTCTACCTTCTCTACCTACTCTACTTACTCTACCTTCTCTACCTACCCTACCTACTCTACCTTCTCTACCTACTCTATACTCTACCTTCTCTACCTACTTTACCTTCTCTACCTACTCTTCATACTCTACCTTCTCTACCTACTCTTCTTACTCTACCTTCTCAACCTACTCTACTTACTCTACGTTCTCTACCTACTCTACCTTCTCTACATACTCTTCCTACTCTACCAACTCTACTTACACTACCTTCTCTACCTACTCTACTTACTCCCCCTTCTCTACTTACTCTTCTTACTCTACCTTCTCTACCTACTCTACTTACTCTGCCTACTCTACTAACTCTACCTTCTCTACCTACTCTACTTAGTCTATCTTCTCTACCTAATCTACCTACTTAACCTACTCTACTTACTCTACCTACCCTACCTACTCTACCTTCTCTACCTACTCTATACTCTACCTTCTCTACCTACTCTACCTTCTCTACCTACTCTTCTTACTCTACCTTCTCTACCTACTCTACCTAATCTACTTACTCTACCTTCTCTACCTACTTTACTTACTTTATCTTCTCTACTTACTTTACCTTCTCTACCTACTCTACCTTCCCTACCTACTCTGCCTACCCTACCTACTCTACCATCTCTACCTACTCTACCCTTCTTCCTACTCGACTTACTCTATCTTCCTTCTCTACCTTTTCTACCTACTCTACTTATTCTACCGTCTCTACCTACTCTACCTACTTTATCTATTCTACCTACTCTACCTACTTTATCTATTCTACCTACTCTACCTACCCTAACTACAGTACCTACTCTTCGGCTTTATAATATTAGTTTAGATAAAATATACAAAACAGTGCAACAATGATATTTCATATAACTTTTCTGCACTGTTTTGGTTCTAAGCAATAAATACGTACTTTAGTTGGAAGAAATAGTACATTGTTCACCGAGAGGAGAAAGTGACCGATTACCGTCGAGGGTGTTTGAAGCCCAAGCCGTAGGCGAGGGCTTTAAAACACCCGAGATCGGGAATCGCACTTTCTCTCGAGTGATACGTAGTGCTTTATACTACACCAACGAGGAAAATAAAAAACTAAATCTTTACTAATTGAAATTTATATTGAAATTGTTGCAGTTGCAAAAAATCGTCATAAGTTTTATTATATTTTTTACAATGCATGTCCTCGAAAAGAGCGGTTTTCCAAGCAGCCAAACTGTGCGGAAAGTGTCACTTTTTTTCACTAGTGCTTTTTACTTTCCTGTACTTTTTTAATTTTTGACTCCAACGTCAGCCCGACGCATAGAGTTTTTATTATTTGAGAAAAGTTTTAAAAATTAGTTATGTACAGATTATCATTTATGTAAAAGGTAAAATAAAACTAATACGACATTTTAGGCGTTTTTAATTACTCTAGATTTAGATTTTGATCAATAAATTAATTTTAAATATTCATTAAATATGTTTGGCAGAACGTATATTTTGCTCGTGCCTTATTGTGTTACGATGTGACAGCTATTCGCACATGCGCAGTAGATATGCCCGAGGAACTATTAGTTAATCTGTGGATATGCTGAACGCGCTTGAATAAGCCCGCCATTTTATTAATTTCATTTTATTTATTTATTTATTTTCTCGCACAATGCATAGTAAAATGTTGTATGATACACGTACGTAAGATGATTTCCGACTTGTGTCGATTTATCCACTCACTCGCTTCGCTCGCTCGTGAATAAAATGCCACTCATCGGAAATCACCTACCTTCCGCACTTGTAGCATAAATAACTATTAATTGATTTCTGTGGTAAAAGGTTATCAATCAGTATTTTTGCTGTTTCCTTCAACTGCGGCGGAGTTAAAAAATCTTCATCATCACTATCACTACTTATCATTTTGATAGTTTTATTTTACTTTTCTACGAAAACTGAATCCTCAAACAACACACAAATTGAAAATGGCGCCAATGGCGTCTGCAATTTTCACATGTTCTTTTTTCAAATTGTTTGACACCATCCAACACACAGATAGTGGCCAGTGTCATTTTGCGAACTTGGAGATAAAAACTCACTGTAAAAACTTTTTGGCTTTTGATATTTAGGTTACCAGCGCATAGTCTTACCCAAAATTAAAAAAGAAAAACCACGTAAGAAATGGATTTTCATACACTTTTCTCTCCCGCTCAGATGCGTTTTCTCGCCGCATATTTGTTCGATATGCAATGACGTACTTTCTACCGTAAATTTGATAAAGTATCAAGGTACTTTCCGAGCAGGTGTAGTATAAAAAATATTGCTACTTTGGGTTACATTATTGCTGTACGGGACGGACGTGATCGTCCAAGACCGACAGGCAATCAGGAGGTTGTAAGGCTCCTGCTTGAACGCGTTGACGCCCCTTGCACCTATTGTTCAGTTGTCATCTGGTAACTATGGACCTTGGAGACACTTGAAGGCTGCCAAGTAGGTTGAGGTGAAAAACGTGATGTCCAGGTTAAATAAAACTATTTGTTCATGGCCAGAAGCGATGTTCCTTCATGGTCCTCGAAGCGCAATGATGCGTGGAAATACTTTAAGTGAAATAATGGCTACGAAATGTTCACGCGCCTGCGCACTATTAAAGAGGCGAACTCGACTGCGACGAGGACCACAACATTCCGACCGCAAAAACTTTTATTTTTCAAAAAATATACGCTAAGACTCGTAGCTTGAAACTGACAGGAACTACCCTTCCACTGGACCGATTCTGGTGAAACTTGTACTTTTGGATAGGTCTCGAGGAGACCTTTCCTCCGGTCTTTGATCCAGGTCCCTAGCCCCTACCATCAGGGAGTTCTCGTAAGGAGAATGTCGAAGAAAGGGAATTCCCGCCAGTTTGAAGCTTTACAATCGAGTTTCTCCTAAAACTAGACATGTTAGCTCTAGGGTACCAGCGAGGGACTTGGAGCCCTCTTACTGGGCCGTTGACACACATAAGTGTTACAGTTATATTCAAAACATTCAGGCGTACAGCCGCGAAATGGTGCGAGAAGTTAGCTTATGCCCCTGATCTTGGCACATAAACTCGATTCCTACTCAGACTGCTGGGTGGATTTTCAAGTTACATTCACACCCGGGTAGCCCTCGTGATGGGCTATCCCAAGGTAGAAGTCCGGTAGCTACATGTCCAACCCCCGATGAGTTATCGTTTGTTACAAGTTTGTTTACATAGCAAATCCATGTAACCTCGCACCATATCAGGTCGCTTAACTCCTCAACCACCAGAGCTAAGCTCCTTCCGGAAGTGTGGTTGGGTAGCTGGAAAACTAGGCTGTCTGACGGCGGTACCCTGATGGGTGTATCACCAGCCTTTCCGCAGCTTAAGGTGCCGGGAAGCGGCCGAATACTAAATTTTACGTCGTCTCACAGCTTTAATGTGTCTGTGTGCGTTATATACACCTATATACTAGTTTTGTGTCATGACTGAGTCTAGACGCCCGCCTGTGGGTCCACGAAGGTAATGCTTCAGACAGCATATCTATAACTGACCAGGCACCAAGTGTCCCTGGACGTAGTGACCCGTCGGCAGACGCATAGAAACGTCCATGCCGGCATACACAGACACATCACTTCAAGCAAGTGATGTCTATGTACTAGAATTACACAGGTGCTATCTATTTATAGGGCCTAGACAAAATTCTAGGTCACCTAGAAGCGCTAAATGGCTTGTATCGAATTTTCCAAACACTTACTTGAGTAAAATGTATGTATATTTCCCTTTTTAGAGTGAAAATGCACTATGACTGGCCATGTACTGCTATTATGTATAATTTCTCAGTCATGGTATCCAGCCATCCTATCTAGAACACCTAGGTGGTGTTTCCTAACAAAACAATTATGTGTAAGGAAGCAATCTGATTGGTTGGTGAATAGAATACCTATAGCACCACCTGATACCCTGCTCAAAACGGGGGGTCTAAAATAAGTAAACAAAATATTTTTATTTCCTTAAACCTATACATTTATCATATAACTAAGGTACCTTATGTATAATTCTAACACATAAGCGCTATATTCACACTATAAACTATGTAAAAGCCCCCAAAACATGAGTTTAAAGTTATCAAAATTCTACAAAAACTGGTTTTAGTATAAATATAAGGTGCCGCCCTCTTACAGGTCATTGTGAACTAAACGCTCGTTGAGGACGGTTGTTTTTTACGGAGTTAAATACTTGTTTCTTTCCGTAATAACACAATCAGTATGCATATTAAAGCTTCTAATTTATTGTTATTAGACTATATAATTCTATTACCTACTGATAGACACATAAAATATAATTTTAGTGTCTCAAAAACATGAGCAAAAATTAGTTACGAGCTTTACTATAAAAGGTTTTTTCACCTACCGACATCGCTTAGTATGCGATGGCGCTCTGGGGTGAGCAGACGTGTGTCTGTCAATACTATTTATATTTTACATATGACAACCTATCTAAAGGTGACGTATCGTCGCGAACATCTCTCCCGCCGTGCAGTGTCGCGTCGACTCGATGCTACGTTGGCGCGGCGCTGCATCAGCATTGTGAGCGGCGCACGTCGGCAGCGCTCGTGACCTCGACGCTCTGCGACACGTCGCTCAGCTCTCGCCGCTGGAACTCTGCTGCACTCATTTTGGCAAAGGAATGAGCTTCTTCACCGGACGCTTTAGAGTGCCGCCAGTGGTGCGCACCTCAGCGGTCCGGACTTCTCCATCAGGGCCAGGGTATATGGCCTCGATGCGGCCTCGCGGCCACGTGTTGCGAGGCAGCTGCCCGTCCGCGATAAGGACGGGGTCGCCCACCAGCAGGCCAGGCCCGCGGCTGTGGGGCTCCCGCCGGTTTTGGTGCTCCGGCAGGTATTCTCGCACCCACCGGCGCCAGAACATGTCGGCCAGGATTTGTGACCGACGCCACATCTTTTTGTGGTCGATGTCTTGCTCGGTGAACACGCCGGGGTTTGGGAGTCTAGCCGACCCACCAAGTAGGAAGTGGTTCGGCGTGATAGACTCGTCGTCATCGCCGTCGACTGATACATGTGTCAGCGGGCGGCTATTTACCGTGTACTCTGCCTCACAAATCAGTGTGGACAACACCTCTTCGTGTGGGTGTTTCTCTGTGAGTACGGTATACAATGCGTTTTTTACGCAGCGAACTAGACGCTCCCATGCACCTCCCATAAAGGGCGCTGATGGGGTGATGAAGCGCCAAGTGATACCTCGGCGACTGGCCTCCTCTCGGAAGGCCTCTCGTAGCTCTCGATCGGCACCGTGCATGTTGGTGCCGTTGTCTGAGTGGATCTCAGTTGGACATCCTCTGCGGGCGGCGAAACGGCGCAGCGCTAATATTGCGCTGTCTGCGCTGAGGCTGGCGGCGATCTCGAGGTGGACAGCTCTTGTGGTGAGGCATGTAAACAGTGCTACATATCTCTTGTGATGCTGGCGACCCACGGTGACAGATAGCGGGCCGAAGTAGTCTAGCCCGGTGTACGTGAACGGCCTTTGGTGATGAGCCAGGCGCGTTCGTGGGTGGTCGCCGGTCGCTGGCACAGGTGCTTGTGCCTTACGAATACGGCACTGAAGACATTGTGCCAGTACTTTCTTGGTGGTGGGACGCATCCTTACGACCCAATAATGCTGCCGTACCTCATTTATTGTGGGTTCAGTCCCACTATGTAGTAAGCTGCGGTGTGTCCAGTCTATATAGAGCTGGGTTATATGATGGTCGCCATGTAATATTGGCGGTCGCCTTACATCTTCTGTGACCTCGTCAGTGGCGGCTATACGGCTTCTAATACGTAGTAGGCCATCTACTACTTCTATTTGCAGCGCGTGTAGCGGACTATTTTTGTCCACTATTTCATGTGCATGCAATCTAGCTATTTCTTGAGCGAACGATTGCTGCTGTGCAACTTGTACGAGTATTTTCTCGGCTTTTTGAAGAAAGCTCGCATCTATGTACTGCTTTCGGACTTCTGGCGCTATGTATGACGGCTTGGTTGCTGCAGTCGCTGTCTTCTTTTTCTTTCGCCAGTCCGTGTCCTCCTCAGCGTTTTTCCGGGTTCTTTTGTAGAACGTTTTCTCTGTCCTTTGTTTACAGAGATGTATAAAACGTAGGACGGTAGCAGTCGCACGTAATAGCCGCTCCCATCTTGAAAAGTTGACGGGATTAGGTATAGCTTCTATGAGCTTCGAAGTGTATGTATGTCTGTCTGTTATTTTCTCCAAAACAGATTTTTCTTTTTCTGTGACAGTGAGCGTTCTTTCCTCTCCTGTCTCTTCTGTGATTGGAGGTTTTTCTGATGGCCATGAAGAAGGGTCTTCATACAAAAAACTTGGGCCACAGAACCACTCGTGTTGTGAGTCAAACCTCGGCGGCACGTCACGAGTCGCTATATCGGCGATGTTCAACTTCGTGGATATCCATCGCCAATCCTCCACTTTGCTACCTTCTTCTATGGCAGCTATGCGATGAGCTACGAAGGCTTTATAGGTTCGTGCTCCTTTTCTTATCCACGACAAGACTGTTTTGCTGTCTGTCCAATACGTGACCGACGATGGATTGTTGTCGTGTTCACGTTTCACAGCTGCAGCCAGACGGGTTCCCATCACCGCTGCCTGCAGCTCGAGGCGCGGTATCGATTGTAGCTTTAATGGAGCTACTCTCGCCTTGGCCATGACTAGGCTCACCTTCTGTGTGCCTACTGCTGTGGTGGCTCGCCAATACACAGCTGCTGCATATGCCAACTCGCTTGCGTCGGTAAATACATGTATTTGTATTTCTGTGGCATCACTATAACCAGGATAACATCTTGGTATGCTGATGCCCTTGAGCTGCCGCAGGTTTTCGATCCAACTTCTCCACTGAGATGCCAGGTCAGCGTCTAATAGCTGGTCCCAATCGACGCCTCGCCTCCAAGCTTCTTGTAATATTTGTTTAGCTCGAATCGTAACAGGCGAGGCTAGTCCTAGGGGGTCGTATAACGACATAACAATTTTGAGAGCCTCTCTTTTTGTAGGGGCCTCCTTTTCTAAAATTCCTGGCGGCAGTCTCGCAAGCGTTAGGTTGAAACCTAGCGTATCTTCACTAGGTCTCCAAATCAGGCCGAGTATTTTCTCTGCGCCTACTGTATCTCCGATGTTCACAACCTCAGTGCAGGTTTGTGACGGATCGATATTTTCTATCAGGCGCTTACTGTTTGATACCCATTTTGTTAGGTCAAACTTCGCCTGTTGGTGTATTTTCTTCACCATTGTCGCGACTTCTGTCGCTTCTTCGACTGTTTTATAGCTGTCCAGATAATCGTCCATATAATGGCTCTCTACTATAGCTTTCACTGCTACTGGATGCTGTTCGATGTGCTTTCTTGCGTTCCAATTTTTCGCAAAGATAGCGGTGCACGGCGAGCTTGCCGCGCCGAAAATGATGGACGTCATACGATATTCTTCTGGGGCTCCATCTCTTCTGTTGCCTCTCCATAGGTAGCGAAGTGAGTCTCGGTCTTCACTTCGTACTTTTACTTGCATGAACATCTCGGCTATGTCTCCGGAGATGGCCACGCAGTGTCTACGAAATCTCATCATGACGCCGGGCAGCGACTGCAGCAAGTCTGGTCCAGTTAGCAGGAAGTCGTTGAGTGACTTTCCTCTCGATTTTGCGGCGGCATCATGTACTATTCGAATTTTCTCTGGCTTCATGGGGTTGAAGACATCGAAATGAGGCAGGTACCAGGTTTTTCCTGGCGTGCTTGACTTGGGAGCCTTCTCAGCATATCCCTTTTCCATCAGGGAGTCCATCTGTTGTGTGTATTTCACACGAAGAGCGGGGTTTTTATCCAGCTTCTTCTCTATGGAGACTAGCCTTTTGAGTGCTGTCTCGTAA
Source organism: Orthosia gothica (assembly GCA_949775005.1). Classification (NCBI taxonomy): domain Eukaryota; kingdom Metazoa; phylum Arthropoda; class Insecta; order Lepidoptera; family Noctuidae; genus Orthosia; species Orthosia gothica. The sequence continues at coordinate 9,172,152 of OX459050.1, forward strand.
CTATCGGGCATCTCTATTTTCTCGTCCCGCCATAACATAGCGGTTTCTATGTGCCCATTTCCTAACTGTCTTGTGTGACGGTTCAGTATATCTTCTGCCCTCTTCTGGGGGTCAGAAGCTGGTTGTCGTGGATTGATAGCCAACGACTCGATAGCGAAGAATTCACGGAGCTGCTCGTTCAGTTCCGCATCTTGCCTTGCGTCAACGGACTGACACCCGTTGACATAGTGCACCTGCTGGCCCAGTGTTCTGGTGTGCGCGCCGTGCAATGTCCAGCCCATCATGGTTTTCGACGCGATGGGTTGGCTTCTAGGTCCTCTGCGGACTTCAGTGGCCAACAACAAATGCCAGTTGTCTTGGCCGACGAGTATCTTTGGCACTCCAGCAGGATACGTAAGCTGCGACGTCAAGTCTCGAAGGTGCCTACAGCGGGTTACGTCTTCTTGACTGACTGCCTGTGGTGACAGGTTGAGCTTCGAAATGGTGCGCGCCTTGAAGGGCACCCTATCTCTCATACGACTTGTGAGAGTGACGGTTATACGTCTCGATAAGGGAGTGTCGATCATGGTGTTTCCAATAGCACCGATCTTCAGAGGGTCGATTGGGCCCACTGCTCCCACTCGCTGAGCGATTGCTTCGTCGATCAGCGAAACGGTGGATCCGTCGTCAAGGAGTGCGTATGTGTCTGCCTCTCCCGCCGGTCCTATTACCCGGACCGGTATCATCTTCAGGAAAGCTTGACTCGATTCAGTTCGCGAACTGGCCACCGTCTCCTGAGACTCCTTCTTCTCTTCTGGAACAGCAGGCTTCCTTGTCCTGTCTGTTTGAGGCTTCTTACCCCTATGAAGAAGTCGATGGTGCGTGGCTGTACACCCCTTATGATCACACTGCTTCTTGTTGCAAGTGTGTCCAGCACGACGTTGTCTTAGGCAGCGATAGCACAAGTTGTAATTCTTGGCTAGCTCCCATCTTTTGTCACTTGCTGCGTCTCTGAACCTTTGGCAGTCAGACGCGTAGTGACCACTTTTGTCGCAAATTCGACATTTGTTTACCGGCTTGTCGGTAGCTGTATGCGTCCGTTGTATGACGCGTTTTCCCGCTAGAGAATCCGTTTCCTTGATGTTCTCAGGCGGGGCGAATGCACTGCAGAAGTGAGCTTGCTCGGTTATGAAGTCGCTGAAGAGTGACAGATCCGGCAGCGACTGGTACTTTTCCGTGTACGTTCTGTACCATTGTACACGCAGAGAATTGGGTAGCTTCTCAGTTAGCTGGCGCACCAGCTCGGCATTGAGCAGATAGTGCCCCTTCTTGAGAGCTCGCAGAGTGACAACTCCGCTTCTGACTCGACTTGCAAAGGTGCAGATGTCCTTGGGCGACTCGCTGCATTTTGGTAGCCCTCTAAGTCGGTCTGTTTCGGCCTGAGCTATTGAGTCAGGACGTCCAAACTGTAGTTCCAATTCTCTCATGATCTCATCCGGCTTTGCGTTCCCGATGAGCTCTGAGCTCACTGTCTCCAGTGCGCGACCACGCAAGCTCCTTCTGAGTCTTGCCGTGTTTTCTATGTCGCTGAAGTAGGCATGAGTTGCCTCGTAAATGGCTCGAAAAGATAGCCATTCTGTATGAGCTCCACCGAAATTCGGCAGAGTCATGATAACCTGCGACGCCGATCGGTTAGGCGTCCATGGTTCGATTTTTCTGTCGGCTAGCGACGCTATAGCGGATGTCAGCTCCGTTAGAAAAGGACGGAGTGACTCTTTCGCTTCTATTTGCCTTGGCGGCTCCACGTTGGACGGCTCTGTCCTAGGTGGTTCGATGTTAGACTTCACTTGTGGATGTTCTATATGGTCGATATGTTTCCGGGAGTCCGCTATAGCGTCGACGGCCGCAGCCGGGGTCCAATCGTCATTGTCCCCTTTGGCGACGTCATTCTCCCTCAACGGTGTGGGCTCTGGCGCCTCTTCGAGCCACGAACGGACATACTCTTCATTAGAATTTCTGTCATCCATATATTCATCCTCAGAAGCTTCTTCTTCTGCTTTTTGAAGTGCTAACTTAGCGAGTTCCAACTTTATTTTCAATAAGTCTTCACGAGCTCTTGAAATTTTCTTACGTGACCGGGTCGACTTGCTAGTTGACGGCGGTCCAGTATGTTCGATACGGGCGTCACCCCGGGTAGCCATTACTTCTCCTTGAACAAAGGTCTTATCCCGGATCCTTTGTTTTCTACCAGAAGGCTTCAGTGTTTTTTCTGAAGAATCTTCTGATTTCGATGCCTTCCTGCGTGTGCTTGGTTCCTGTGGTTCCTCCTCCTCATGTGTGGGCGTGTTGTCACCTATCTGTGACGTTGGTGGGCTTCTGACTGGTATGGACTTTTCTGTCCCTTCAGTAGTGGACGGTGAGCGTGGGGGCAGCTGATGTTGTACGCCCGCACCTGGACGCTCAATGGGGACTGTCCATGATTCAGGCCTCTTGTCCTGGGATCTGGTAGTCGGCATCCTGATTGGTTCAAAGTTTCAGTTTGAATACGCCAAGTACAAGTCCAATCTTCAACTTGTCTTCAAAACGTTGGCTCGAAACGGCTGAGTCCAATTCTAGACTTCTTCAATATGTCAGTTTGAATCGGCTGAGTCCAACTCTAGACTTCAACACGAACTGGTTGACATCTATTTTCGAGCTTCAAAACGGCTATGTCCAAACTTAATTTTTTCTTGAAAACTGCTAAGTGGTAACTCTGGGTTAAGTCCGATTTCAGTCGTCGGCTTGAAGAGGGTTCGCTTCCTTTTTCAAACTTCGAAAAGTATCTCCAAACTCCGGGTTAGTTTAAACTCCGGGTTATATCCGACCCTCTTAACTCCAGGTTATTCTTCAAACTATAAGTCGCTAGTGGTCTTCAAAACTATAAGTTCCAAATCAGCTTCAAACTTCAATGTTGATACGTAAACAAGTTCACTATAAGACTTTCAACACAAAATGGGTAAGCACATGAGCATATGTTTTCACTGTACTTACTGTTGTCTAAGTGTCAACTTGTCCAGCAGCCTCCAAGGTTGAGCAGCCGGTCTGGTACCAATCACTGGACTGTTGGTCCAACTCTTGACGTTAGTAGTCACTTCAGACTCCAGATATCCAGGTTTGAAACTCCAGACTTCGATCGAGAGCTTCTATCTCGATAACGACTATTTGTTTTTAAACAAATTCTAAGTCGAAAATAAGCCTTCAGCTATAACGCTTCAGGAAATTTCAGCAACTATTTTTTCGTTCTATTTTATAGAACAAGTCGCCCACACGACTATTCAATATGCTTCTGTGTGTAAGCCTCTTCTTGGATAACGCTTCAGCGATAATCCTTCAGCCGTAACCCTTCAGGAATTCTATGAACGTCGTATGTTCGTTCTATCTCCTAAACGAGCTCCCAACACGCTGTTTGAAAACTCCGATTATGAGTTTCCTAGCGATAACTCTTCAGGCTATGCTATATTCCTTCAGGATACAGTTTCTGTGTAATCTTCGATTACTGTGAATTCTCAGTAAGCAGGTTACACAACAGAAACAGCTCAAAAAACCGTCTTTTCGCGACGGTAATCACACGGGAACGGTTAGCTTCTCAGGAAGCCGGTAGAACCACAGGAATAGCTCAGGAATGGCTGCTGTGTCCCAGCAAAATGGTTGTCTTCCAGGTAGTCCACGCGTGGGCCTAATCCACTCGTGCACTCTTCACGACTGTAGTCGCTCTGGAAGTTTCTACTATGAGACGATAGTACGTTGCGCCTTTTGACGACGCTAATCACCCAGTAATACGGTTGCTGACCAGTAACTGGGTTATCTCACCCAGGAAAGGGTTTCTATCGTCCCAGAGTGTACGCTATGTTTTTGACTGTTAAAGAAACATGATCTTAACCCTGGCACTTGTAAGGTTTACGAGATGGAACGTCAGTATTCTTATTTCCCTGGAACTTTTCTCACGAATGCAACGCTTAGTACCCCAGTTGGCACATTTGTGTGGTGTGTAATCTTACCAGATTTATATTGAGGGTACCTTGAGATATTTGAGCATCAGTTTTCTTTGTTCTCACGAATGTTCACAGGCGTGAGCGTCAGTTTTCTTTGTTCTCAGGTACTAGTTTTCACAGGAACGATACGTTTTGACATTACCCAAGAAACAGGAATGTAACCTCAATATATAAGGTCACTTTACATCAGGCTTGTTTGTTCTCAAGGCAGCGTTCGTGTCCCCAGGGCATCAGGTTTCTTTTTTCACAGGAATGGGACATCAGTTTTCTTTGTTCTCGGGAACAAGGCTCTTCCTTGGCCTATATTTTCACAGCGTCCGGGACATCAGTTTTCTTTGTTCTCGGGAACAAGGCTCTTCGTTGGCCTATATCTTCACAGCGTCCGCTGGTCTGGTATTTTACCAGAGAATCCGGTACGAAGGACCAGCAAATGGTCCGTAGGTTACCAATATACGGCTCGACAGGACCAGCAAATGTACGGGACGGACGTGATCGTCCAAGACCGACAGGCAATCAGGAGGTTGTAAGGCTCCTGCTTGAACGCGTTGACGCCCCTTGCACCTATTGTTCAGTTGTCATCTGGTAACTATGGACCTTGGAGACACTTGAAGGCTGCCAAGTAGGTTGAGGTGAAAAACGTGATGTCCAGGTTAAATAAAACTATTTGTTCATGGCCAGAAGCGATGTTCCTTCATGGTCCTCGAAGCGCAATGATGCGTGGAAATACTTTAAGTGAAATAATGGCTACGAAATGTTCACGCGCCTGCGCACTATTAAAGAGGCGAACTCGACTGCGACGAGGACCACAACATTCCGACCGCAAAAACTTTTATTTTTCAAAAAATATACGCTAAGACTCGTAGCTTGAAACTGACAGGAACTACCCTTCCACTGGACCGATTCTGGTGAAACTTGTACTTTTGGATAGGTCTCGAGGAGACCTTTCCTCCGGTCTTTGATCCAGGTCCCTAGCCCCTACCATCAGGGAGTTCTCGTAAGGAGAATGTCGAAGAAAGGGAATTCCCGCCAGTTTGAAGCTTTACAATCGAGTTTCTCCTAAAACTAGACATGTTAGCTCTAGGGTACCAGCGAGGGACTTGGAGCCCTCCTACTGGGCCGTTGACACACATAAGTGTTACAGTTATATTCAAAACATTCAGGCGTACAGCCGCGAAATGGTGCGAGAAGTTAGCTTATGCCCCTGATCTTGGCACATAAACTCGATTCCTACTCAGACTGCTGGGTGGATTTTCAAGTTACATTCACACCCGGGTAGCCCTCGTGATGGGCTATCCCAAGGTAGAAGTCCGGTAGCTACATGTCCAACCCCCGATGAGTTATCGTTTGTTACAAGTTTGTTTACATAGCAAATCCATGTAACCTCGCACCATATCAGGTCGCTTAACTCCTCAACCACCAGAGCTAAGCTCCTTCCGGAAGTGTGGTTGGGTAGCTGGAAAACTAGGCTGTCTGACGGCGGTACCCTGATGGGTGTATCACCAGCCTTTCCGCAGCTTAAGGTGCCGGGAAGCGGCCGAATACTAAATTTTACGTCGTCTCACAGCTTTAATGTGTCTGTGTGCGTTATATACACCTATATACTAGTTTTGTGTCATGACTGAGTCTAGACGCCCGCCTGTGGGTCCACGAAGGTAATGCTTCAGACAGCATATCTATAACTGACCAGGCACCAAGTGTCCCTGGACGTAGTGACCCGTCGGCAGACGCATAGAAACGTCCATGCCGGCATACACAGACACATCACTTCAAGCAAGTGATGTCTATGTACTAGAATTACACAGGTGCTATCTATTTATAGGGCCTAGACAAAATTCTAGGTCACCTAGAAGCGCTAAATGGCTTGTATCGAATTTTCCAAACACTTACTTGAGTAAAATGTATGTATATTTCCCTTTTTAGAGTGAAAATGCACTATGACTGGCCATGTACTGCTATTATGTATAATTTCTCAGTCATGGTATCCAGCCATCCTATCTAGAACACCTAGGTGGTGTTTCCTAACAAAACAATTATGTGTAAGGAAGCAATCTGATTGGTTGGTGAATAGAATACCTATAGCACCACCTGATACCCTGCTCAAAACGGGGGGTCTAAAATAAGTAAACAAAATATTTTTATTTCCTTAAACCTATACATTTATCATATAACTAAGGTACCTTATGTATAATTCTAACACATAAGCGCTATATTCACACTATAAACTATGTAAAAGCCCCCAAAACATGAGTTTAAAGTTATCAAAATTCTACAAAAACTGGTTTTAGTATAAATATAAGGTGCCGCCCTCTTACAGGTCATTGTGAACTAAACGCTCGTTGAGGACGGTTGTTTTTTACGGAGTTAAATACTTGTTTCTTTCCGTAATAACACAATCAGTATGCATATTAAAGCTTCTAATTTATTGTTATTAGACTATATAATTCTATTACCTACTGATAGACACATAAAATATAATTTTAGTGTCTCAAAAACATGAGCAAAAATTAGTTACGAGCTTTACTATAAAAGGTTTTTTCACCTACCGACATCGCTTAGTATGCGATGGCGCTCTGGGGTGAGCAGACGTGTGTCTGTCAATACTATTTATATTTTACATATGACAACCTATCTAAAGGTGACGTATCGTCGCGAACAATTGCAATTATCATAAGAATTTCTATTTTTTTTGGAAATAAATTATAGCCTATGTTACTCGGGAATAATGTAGCTTTCCATAGGTGAAAGATTTTTAAAATCGGTCCAGTAGTTTCGGAGCCTATTCGGTACAAACAAACAAACATACAAACAAACAAAACAAGCTATTGCATAGCATTTTTTATCAACTTATGTAATTATAATTACTTATTTATTTATTTTATTTATGCAGTATTTTTTTCCTTTGTTTTTTTTCCGTTGATATTAATTCAAGTTACACTTTTTGAGCGTGGTGACCGATAAGAAAACATTTTTTTTTCTTTTATTAGATTTATTAGATAAATGAGAAGTTAATATTGTTCAAAATATTTTTATTATCTTACAATACATGTAGGTTATTCAGGAATATTTTTCATTGAAACTATAGGTTTATGGTAACTGAAATAAGAAACATAAGTTTGAGACTTGATATCTTCTAAATATCTGGAAAATACCGTGTCAATGGTGGTCCCATATTTTGTTGTGGATTCTTGTGGATCATTTATTTATTTATTTATATACACTTTATTGTACACCATAATAAACAAGAAAAAGAAACTTAATACTAAAAACAACCAATGGGCGGCCTTATCGCATACCGCGATCTCTTCCAGGCAACCTGGAATGGACAGAGATCATTATTGGTTCATTATTCATTTTCAAATTCAATATTTTCGAAAGAAAAGTTGTCAACCGCTCTGATAACGGAACAACCAATGCCACCTAGACGCGAGTTGCTGAACTAAAGAGACAAGCGTGATATTTCAAAAAGTCATTAAAAGTTCTGCTATTCATCGATAGATGGCTCGACTTTATCTTCTAAAGATCTGGAAAATACCGGGTCAATGGTGGTCCCATATTTTGTTGTGGATTCTTGTGGATCATTATTCATTTTCAAATTCAATATTTTCGAAAGAAATGTTGTCAACCGCTCTGATAACGGAACAACCAATGCCACCTAGAGTTCTAAACTTTCTGAATTATTAGATTTAACCAGCGAATATTGTGTCGACATTATCTCAATATGTGAAACAAGACTGAGTGAAAACTGTAGTTACGTTAGATACGCCTGGATACACTTGTTACCGAAGTGATAAGGGATCGAATGGTACTGGTCAGGGGGTCGCTATCTTAGTAAAGAATGATATTCCTAATACGTCAATATTTATTTCTCCCATGTATAACCTTGAATGTGTAGGAATCCGCTTAACGTCACCTGAGAGCAATATAATTATCGTGTCCGCTTATAATTCACCAAATCTTCCTTTGGCTTCCAGTGATTTGGATATATTATTCGATTTAGGGACAAAAGTGTTAATCATGGGTGACCTAAACGCCAAACATGAGTACTGGCGATGTGATCAAAACAACTCCCGCGGTACGGTACTGTTTGATCATATGGTACTCCATGATTATCAAATCTATGGACCTTCATCTCCAACATTGGTACATTACAATCACGCACATACTCCTTCTACACCGGATTTACTTCTCAGCCAAAATGTCACGTCTGTGTCTGAACTTTGCTCTCTGTCAGCATTATCATCCAATCACCTTTCAGTGTTTTTTACAGTGGGTGGTGACTTTACCCGACATAGTTTTAAACAATATAGATATTCTGAAGCAAATTGGGTTGAGTATAGGTATTACTTGGATAAAAATATCTCAATAACATCTACTACTTATAATTCTATAAATAGTATCTATTGATAAAGCAGTTGACAAACTTCAAATTGCCATTCTAACGAGTCGTGAAATAAACGTTCCATCGGGCCCTTCATCTGTTAAGCGCTACACCTTGCCAAGACGCGTCAAAGTCTTAATTTCAACTAAAAACAAACTTAGAAAAATGGCTGCAAAAGAAATGAATCCTATAACTAAGATGCAAATAAATAAAGACATAAACATTATTAAAACAAAAATAAAATACCAAATCCAAATATATAATGACAAACTTGCCCAAATTGATAATCCATCTACCGATATCTGGCGGATTGTTAAATCTCTGACCTATAAGCCGTCAGTGATTCCTCCTTTAAAGTATGAAAGTGGCCAGTTGACTGCATCCCCAGCTGAACAGTGCGAGTTACTTGCTGACACTATTCATAATAATATGAGTCTGACTATGAACTGGCCTAGTGATAATATTACGGAGGCTGCCGTCAACGAGTCATCAAATAAACTTGATAACGTTAAAGATTTTACTCCACCAAATCTCGTACGTCCAAGAGAGGTAATCAAATCAATTAGGAAGCTCAAAAGTCGTAAGTCTCCGGGAGTCGATGGTATACACAACTGCTTACTAAAAAATCTTTCACGTAAATGCTTAGTATTTATAACAAAAGTCTTTAAAGGTTGTCTGACAATTGGCTATTTTCCTTCTGCTTGGAAAAGAGCAAAATAATAACATTTAAGATACCAGGTAAAGATGAAGCACACCAACTAGCTATCGACCTATAAGTCTACTCCCATCTCTGGGAAAATTAATTGAACGAATAATATCGGCGCGCTTAGCTAAATCCACAAACCACCTGCTACTGCCTGAGCAGTTCGGTTTCAGAAAGGGTCATTCTACAGCGCAGCAACTAGCCAGGGTCGCGGAGCACGTCACGCACAACCTTAACATGGGTAAATCTACGGGTAAGATGTTGCTTGATGTAGAAAAAGCTTTTGATGCTGTTTGGCATGCAGGCCTTATACACAAGCTCTTAATGTGTGATGTACCTATTGGACTTGTTAAGGTTATCCAGGCGTATTTGACTGACAGGTCATTCTGAGTACATATCGGCGATTCTGTATCCCAACCTAGACCTATACCGGCAGGGGTGCCACAGGGCTCCTTGCTGGGTCCTCAGTTATTCATACTGTTCATAAATGACATGCCCAAGCAAGCTCATACTCATCTTGCTCGTTTTGCTGGTGACACAGCCTCTTTTACGTCAAGTAAAGACACCGATTTAATAGTTGCACGGCTCCAGTTATCATTACAACTTCTAGTTTCATATTTCACTAAATGGAAATTAAAATTAAATGCCACAAAAACTGAAGTCGTAATGTACACAAGAAAGAGGTCATAACCAAAAAGGCACATAGTAATAGGCGATACGGTTTTACCATGGAGTGTAAACATCAAGTAGGTACCTTAGGGTTATACTAGACAATAAAATGAGCTGGACAAAAAATGTCGATTACCTCCGCGTTAAAGGAATAAAAGCCCTAAACTGCCTACATCCAATTTTAAAACGGCGGTATAAAGTCAGTTCAAATACCAAACTAAAAATCTACACAATCCTTGTCAGACCATACATTACCTACGCGGCTCTGGTCTGGAGTAGTGCGTGTGAAACCAACTACAGCAAACTACAAGTAGTCCAAAACAAGGCTATAAAAACTGCTTTTAATACACCATACGGCGTTAGTCGTCGTCTTAAGGCGCCGATTCCCTTGAGTAGCTGATTTTAAAATGAGAATCACGTCTAAACGGCTAGTCCTAATTTATTGGAAAAAATAAACGACTAACGCCAACGACCTTGAGGGAACAAAACGCGCCCTCGTTTCTCACCCGCGCGACCCGAAATTTAGTAGTTTTTTGTACTTTTCTTATTATTCTATGACTTTAAAAAAAAAAGCTTCAGATCAAAATGTAGATAATTAAATTGTCTTTGATATGGTGTCAATTTCATTAAAATACGCCCAGCGGATTTGTTGTGATTGTCGTGTTTTTGTCCGTTTTAGACATAACTTTACAAATTAATTACACTATGTTATACGAATAAAACTCAAAATTTGCTCAGATGAAATTATTAAGAAAATGGTTTAATATAACATATATTTTTTCCAATAAATTACGACTAGCTGTTTAGACGTGATTCTCATTTTAAAATCAGCTACTCAAGGGAATCGGCGCCTTAAGTTCGACCCAAATGCAGGTAGATTTACAAAAAAACACCCTCAGTACAAGAAGTTCATTTGCATTTTTTATTATTCATACTTAGTTTCTTAAGTAAAATTAATTGTTAAGTATTAGTGTACTTTGTTACAATGTCTTATAAATAGTTTGTGTTAAAAAGTGCGTTTGTGTCTTACCATCTCGCTGTAAGTACATCAAAAACTGTCTAACGTAAGAAATATGCCATGTTTCATAACAAGTAGTTTTGCTCATTACTTTTAGTATACGTAAATGTTTTATATAGGCGCTATAGTCTGCAAAAAACACGCATTTCTTATGTTTAAATGCTTTTAGAATAAGGTCTAACTGTCATTAATTTCCTTTTATTTATGTGAAAATAAAGAAATTTCAAATCAATTCCACCTAGAGGCGAGTTGCTGAACTAAAGAGACAAGCGGGATATTTCAAAAAGTCATTAAAAGTTCTGCTATTCATCGATAGATGGCTGGCTGTGCCGGTCGGAGAAAACCTAACACCCCCCGGTGTTAGGTTTATTTTCGTTACGGAATTTCTGTTTTCGGTCTACACGCTCAAGGCCCGCGATAGAAGCTATGCAATAGCTTAAAAATCTTTCCTCTTTATAATTTTATATTAATATTATATTATATTTAATTAATACGTGGGACACTCAGAAAGTTTTGCGAAACTAAAAAAAATTGTTCTATACGTACATATATTTTTATTAAATCTTTTCAAAGTACTTTCCACCAGCCTCTATACAAAGATTCATGCGCCTAAACCAGTTTTCAAAACACTTTTTCCAGTCCGCCGCAGACACCTCGTTTACAGCCTGCTCGAACGCAGCCAGCGCATCTTCCGGCGACGAAAATTGTATCCCTTTGAGCTGATTTTTTATTTTTGGGAATAAAAAGAAGTCACACGGTGCTAGATCAGGGCTGTAAGGAGGGTGACCCAGGAGTTTGACTGGCGTGCTGTCCAGGAAGTCCCTCGTTTTGAGTGCGGTGTGCGCAGGTGCATTGTCGTGGTGGAGCAGTAGCCCGCGGAGCCCTGTGTTTGGTCGCTTGTTGCTTATAACAGAGAAAACTTCTGGCAAACATTTGGTAGTATACCATTCGGCATTAATGCTTCTTTGATCCCGTAAGGGAATTGATACCAAGTGGCCAGTCAAATTAAAAAAGCTAGCGATCAAAATCTTACCCCCGCTTCTAGATCGCTTCACTTTGGTAGGCGTTGGCTCATTTTGAAACACCCAAACAGTCGACTGGCGCTTGGTTTCTGGGTCGTATTGATAAATCCAGGACTCATCACCTGTAACGATGTCGTAAACACGCCGAGACGAGCCTGCTTCAAATTTGTTAAGCATATCACGGCACCATTCCACCCGGGCCTGCTTCTGAGCATCGGTGAGGTTGTGCGGCACCCAGCGTGATACTATCCTCCTCACGCGAAGATGGCTGTGTAGAATCTCGTGAACGCTTCCCGATCCAATCTTCAATATGTGTTGAATCTCCTGATATGTAATTCGCCTATTGTCTTGGATTAAATTTTTCACTGCTAGCACGTTTTCTTCGGTAACAGCCGTCAAAGGGCGACCGCTTCTTTCGTCATCCCCCAAAGTTGGTCGACCGCGCTTGAATTCGTTATATCAACGATACACGGTTGCCTTGGAAGGGCCTTCATCCATGAATGCCATTTGAAGTCTATCGTACGATTCATCCGGTTTCAGGCGACACTTGAAATCGTATAAAATCATAGCTCTAAAATGTTCCCGGCGCAGATCCATATTTCAGTGAGACACAATACTTTGAATTAACTCGCAAAAAATGTGGAGGGAAATTTTGAAATTGGAACTTACTTATTTTTACTTATAAATAATCATATTTTCGAAAAACATTATAACTGGCCAGTCTCCCATATATAAAAACTTTTTTTCGCAATACTTTCTGAGGGGCCTGGTATTAGAAACTTTCCGAAGTTCACGGGATGCAATGTAGTGCCAGCATTAATCTGGATTTCCACTCGAGAGACGTGTACAATAAATAGTCCCTTATCCATAACCGAGTATTTTACACGGCCAGTTTGGCTCTTGGGTTATTTATTAGATGTCGGCGTAGATATTTCTGCATTACCGGGACGTTTACGCGATGTTTGCGAGACTTCCATTTCGGAAACGCTGCAGACTACATCTGCAAACTGCGATAGAGGATTCGGCGAGGAAGGCAAAAGGTAAAGAGGCTGGGATGTCAGGAGGATCAGGATCGGGCGGTTTATTCCTCTCCATTTTTATGGAGACTAATTATAAGGGGACAATCACAGTACCAACCTGTTGACAAACACAAGGACAACACACTTTTACACAAAAACAAGTCCAAAAGTAGCAAAATTGCAAACAAAACAACAAGTATTCGAAACTACACGTGCTTTTCCAGAAACCTGTGGCGAGCGAAAGGTAATTCAATCACACACAGTGGTAACACATTGAATTGACAAGTGTCATACTGACAGCTCGCGATTTCATCGCTATTGTCGTGTCGCTCACACTTAAAGCGTTGCTTCGCTCGGTGAGCAAAATACTGTGGTTCCCAAACATTTGTGGTGAACTGTGAAAGATACACAAGAAAACCGAAGTAAAAAAGGCGGTGATTCCCGGCGTTAGTCGTCGTCTTAAGACGACGACTAACGCTTTGTGCTGCGGCTGTGTGCGGCTTTGTGCAGTACAATTCACTCATTAGCCCTCTGCAATCTGGGTTCAGGCCCGGGCACAGCACAGTGTCTGCCCTCCTTAAAGTGACTGGCGATATAAGGGCAGGGTTGGAAGACACCAAAATCACTGTCCTAGTGTTGGTCGATTTCTCGAACGCCTTCAATACCGTCAGTCACGACATCCTGTTAGCCATTCTGTCCTACTTGATGGTCTCTCCCGATGCACTGGAATGGTTCACCTCGTACCTTCAGGACCGTCAGCAGTCGGTACACGTTGGGGATTCTTCCTCTCGCTGGCGTGATTTGGAAACTGGCGTTCCTCAAGGCGGCATTCTTTCTCCTCTTCTGTTTTCTATTTTTATTAATCTCATTACTTCCGAACTTCAGTGTGCGTATCATCTGTATGCAGATGACCTGCAGTTGTACTGTCAAGGGAGTGTCAACGAAATATCTGACGTAATAAGCAAACTAAACAGGGACTTGACGGCTATAAAAACCTGGTCTGATAGATTTGGTGTTGCAGTAAACCCCAATAAGTGTCAGGCGATAATCATTGGGAGTTCGCGAAGCATTGCTAAAGTGGATAGTGCAACTTTGCCACCTGTTTTCTTCGACGGTACGATTGTTCCATTCAGCAAAGATGTTAAGGACCTAGGTCTGCTCATCGATAACACCTTTAACTGGCGAACTCAAGTCGCTAGTGTGAGTCAGAGGGTCACTGGAACGCTGCGGGCTCTGTATCGTTTGAAAAATTTATTACCATCGAGCACGAAGACAATGCTTGTGCAGACCCTTATTTTTCCTATCATCGATTATGGTGACGTGTGCTACTATGACCTGAATGCAGATCTCCTCAACAAACTTGACCGCCTTTTAAATTACTGCATTCGATTCGTTTTCAATTTGCGTAAATATGATCATGTCTCTGCGCATCGATCGCTTCTAAAGTGGTTACCCATACGCCAACGCAGAGAGCAAAGGGCACTAACTACCTTGTTCTCATTTCTCGACTCTTCCAAATCCCCTAGTTATCTAGCCCCTCATTTTCAATACATTTGCGCCAACCACAATAAACATTTACGGTCATCACATAACCGCCTTCTTCAATGTCCCACCCCACTCACCGCACTGACTTCATTCACTGTTCTTTCTTCGTTCAGTCTATTTCTCTGTGGAATGCGCTCCCCCAAAGTTAAAGTTCGCGAGCATATTCGTAAGAAGTTGGCAGCAGTATCGTCACAGCGCTAATGTTTTTCAATTATTTATCTATTACTACTTATTTTCTAGGTATATATGTATTTAGTTTATTATTTGAGTATATGTTGTATTTAAAGTATAGGTATACGTTTTAAATAAACGCGATATGCTTAACTCAAAATATTGCACCTACCACTATTTTCTCTGCATCACCCAAAGGTCGACTGATAGAAAATGCCTAAGGCATTAAGTCCGCCTCTGTACGTTAGTGTGCATAAAGTATTAAATAAATAAATAAATAAACTTTACAAATTAATTACACTATGTTATACGAATAAAACTCAAAATTTGTTCAGATGAAATTATTAAGAAAATGGTCTAATATAACATATATTTTTTCCAATAAATTACGACTAGCCGTTTAGACGTGATTCTCATTTTAAAATCAGCTACTCAAGGGAATCGGCGCCTTAATAAGGTGTTTCTTTTCCCAAAGAAGAGACGCAAGCAAATGCTTTTTTTTTTAATATTGTAGACCAAAACTACTATAATCTTTCTGTCTAGTAGTGTATAGTCCTCGCCAAACTTCTTGGCCGCCCTGAAGTTGGTTTACCGGATGCGCGAGGCACGAAACGGTACTGTTTTTGTATGAGATTTACTACTGCGCAGCCATTGTAGCCAACTTCAGGGCGGCCAAGAAGTTTGGCGAGGACTATACATTTGGAAGTTTATTAATGAAAAACCTCAGTTTCTTCTTAAAACAGTTTTAATCTTCAGATTTCGGAAAAAAATGTCGACAGCCGTGTACAAATTTATAATACGAAAATGATCTAAATGTGCGGGTGTAAGTAAAAATTACAAGCTAGATATAGCAACACTTGAATGTGCAACTTGGTGCTATTATAAAAACATCAGGCGTAGGTATGGCGCAGACACTTTCTACATATTATTTAATTTATCTACGCGTTGTAAATTCCATAATATAAGGCATAGTTGTGTCCATAAGGTTGTATGCCCGAACTTAACCTGATGTAATTAGTTTTTGACTAATTTTAGTCAAGTCGATTTTTGCGGGTTTTCGTCCTGAACTAAATTAAGTAGTTCCATTTCATCACATACAGAGTTTCAGACAGATGCGGCGTGTGACTTTATTTTAAAACGTTTGTTTTGTCAGAGATACATACAATCTAACAATAACGACACTGAATCCGAAGATAATGTTTTGATCTCTTCAATAGACATTGATCTCAGCACGTAAAAACCGACTGTAGATGAAGAGCAGTTACTTGAGGATGTAGAAATGCCAATGGATATCGACTAAATTAGTGAAGATGCTGTCTTCATTCATCTTCATCGTCATTAAAGTCTGACTTTAATGACAATCTTAGATATATATCATCATATATTCCGACTAATGAAGAAAACCTTATTACTTAACAATTTTGAAATGCAAATAGCTGCTGAAGAAATCAGAGATCAAGGTCTAAAATATATAAGCGGTTATTTTGCTTTTAAGTTTTTACGAAAATATCCACATCTTGGAGATGAGACACAAAAGATTGATTCAGGTAGCGGTGCCTCCCCTCCGGTGGGTTCCCGCACTGTCGAGACGGAGAGGCTCAGTAGCCGTGGCGTCATCACCCACAGTGAAGCGAAGAGGAACCCGAGGAGGGGCAGCTCGTCAGGGCTTTTGCCGATTAAGCCGACGACTTAGCGGCCAACAAGTAGATTGCGGTGCCGCTTGGTAACAGGCGATATCGCAACTGATGTGGGCCGCGATGATGTGATTCGCGGCTGAGGGCTAGAGGCCGTGGCGAGAGAGGAGTGCCACTATTGCGGTACGCCACTCTCCCTACCTTCCGCGGCCTGGACGGGGTCACCACCGTCTGATGGCGGACGCGGTGGGGCCGCAGGGAAGGTCCCTATCCCCTGTGGCCAGTTGGTAGGTGGCGGGCCACTGACCTGACCCGTCACAGGAGGACCGAGGGTGCCATACACGGGGTCGTCTGGCACCCATGTGCTGGTTTGCGCCCTGGGGTGGTTAAGGCGTACAATGCATTCTAGTGCACCGGTGATGGGGATACACCCCAAAGGAGGGTCCGGTGACGGACAGCTGCGGCGAGTTCTCGGTGACTGCTAATGCGTGCCCGTGTTCCCGCCATAAGCGGCACAGGAGGACGCCGTGGAGTTTTAGTGGGTTGGAGTCTCACATAAGCTTGAGCATTTCTCCGAACAAAAACAAAAATTGCGGTGCCTGTGATTGTGTTTTTTTTGTGTCGTGGAGAAAACTGATTTCACCTTACAAAGAATTGATCAGGGTTGCTGATATAATGGAGAAATAATTTAATAAATACCACGGTCAAACCTTGCACGATGAAAATTACATTTTGACAAATTTGACTCTGATTGTTCATGATGCCACAATGTACTTATATCCTCAAATTCATTATGAGGTAGTACTCTGTTTAGTTCGAACAAGAACCCATCTACGAGTGAGGGAACTAAATAAAACCATAATATGCAATCAAATAAAGAAGAAGCAAAGTAAAAAATACAAATAGTATCAACTATGTCGATTTATTAAAATTGATAAAAAAACATTTTTGCAAAAAAATACTACCGACTTACAAAAAAAAAACTACAAAGTGAAAAATAACTTAATTTTGGAAGTCGGTGTCTTTTCTTGTTTTCCCATTTTTTGCGATATGGACACCGACTTCCAAAATTAAGTTATTTTTCACTTTGTAGTTTTTTTTTTGTAAGTCGGTAGTATTTTTTTGCAAAAATGTTTTTTTATTTTTCCCTTTTTAGTTGTAATTACCTAAAATAGGCAAGTTGTTTAGTAAGGTGCCTATAACGCTAGAATAGATTACCCGAATAACACGATACTTGAACATAACCAGTGAAATGAGAGATCTGCGTACCCCTTTCGAGCGTACTGGCGTGATGTTATGTTATGAAATGGTATAAACAATAAACCCACATGCGATTGCAGCAATCCCGAATGATTTGCCGTCATTTATTGAAGAGTTCTGTTGTATATCTCCGAAGTTCTTCATCAGATCTTCACCAAATTAAAATGGGACCAATTTCAAAACGTACTCTTTCAAACAAAAAAAGAATTTTGAAAATCGGTCCACAATTGACGGAGATATCGGTGAACATACATGAAAAAATGCATGCAATGAAATGAAATACATGAAATGTTTTTCCTGTATGTTTTGTGGTGTACAATAAAGTATATAATAAATAAAATAAAAAAAAAAAAACATACAAGAAGTCGAACATAGAACCTCCTCCTTTTTGCTAAGTCGGTTAATAAAAATTACATTTTTCTACAAGTAACAGTACTTTTGAGGTACCATTTTAATGTATAAGCAATCACCGATGTGAAGATATCATGGTCTTAATTTAAAGATAATATATTCAGCTCCAGATATGCATCAGAAAAATTGTATGACGTGATACAAAATTTACATAAATACGTTTTGCCCATCACAATAATCGCAAAAAATTAAAAAAAGTAGGGTCCGAATAGGTTCCAGTTTAGGTAAATTTACAGCATATTTTATCTTCAAAATTATAAAAAATTGCGGAATATATAGTCCTTTACAGGTACAGCTAATTATTTTTCACCTAAATAATTATATTTTTTAATTATTAGCTAAAATAAAATCACTTGCCGACGTCTTCATACATTTTGTACCCGCCGCTCATCAATCCGCGCTCGTGGAAGGACGGGCGTATCGCTTTCTCGCAGGAAATAAATACGATAAAAGTAATAGAAAGATTGTAGTGTAGTGCATGCGTGTGAGTACCGTCCTCGTCGTGATCGAAAGGAGTTGATATTTTATCGGACGTATGCCGTATTTTTTAGATGTGAAAAAAACATACAAGAAGTCGAACATAGAACCTCCTCCTTTTTGGTAAGTCGGTTAATAAAAATTGAGTACCTGTTGTATTATTTTATCTTTTTCCCCTCTAAAAAAGTTTGAGAACCGCAACGCAATTGATGACGTAATCTTAGGCCAATCACGTGACCCAGTTGTCAAGGGAAAATACTAATGCAATGAGTACAGTACTCACAACGGATCTTTGTGTCTCTGAATTGGCTGCAAGAGGCTGTGCAGTAGGTATTTTTGTGTCAATATTGAAAGTGAAAATAGCATTGTATAGCTGTCTCTTTCACTCGCATACGTTTGTCGCATCATCCTATCTCGCTTACTCTATGCAGTTAATCTGTTTCGTGCGCAATAGTTGACAGAGCCAACTACAGAGACACAAAGATCCGCTGTGACTATTATACGACTTTTTGAAATGACAGCGACGTTATCTATACATATACATATACATATATATATATATATATATATAGGTATAATCTGAATCTCGGAAATAGCTTCAACGATTTTCATGAAATTTAGTATGCGGGGAGTTTTGGGGGCGATAAATCGATCTAGCTAGGTTTCATTTTTAGGGTTCCGTACCCAAAGGGTAAAAACGGGACCCTATTACTGAGACTCCGCGGTCCGTCTGTCTGTCTGTCTGTCACCAGGCTGTATCTCATGCACCGTGATAGCTAGACAGTTGAAATTTTCACAGATGATGTATATCTGTTGCCGCTACAACAACAAATACTAAAAACAAAATAAAATGAATATTTAAGGGGGGCTCCCATACAACAAACGTGATGTTTTTTGCCGTTTTTACGAAAATGGTACGGAACCCTTCGTGCGCGAGTCCGACTCGCACTTGGCCGGTTTTAGAAAACATCGTTTTCTCTGTTTTCACCCAGGTACTGAAATCATTCATTGTTATCGGTCACTGTACCAAATAACTAAGTAAGAAAACTAACGCTCAATTCCTGATATTTACTGTAGATAAGTTTGTTTTTTGTCCATGACCAGGACCAGAACTAATTCAAGTTCCAACATGTCAAGACTTGTCCGAGCTACCTCGATAAGAATTAAAGCATTGTTATCAGTCTATTGTTAGCCCATATGAAGTGAAATTGTGACGTAAATAAAGGCAGAAATGAAGATAAACCCATGAAAAAAAGTTAGTAAAGATAGTAGAGATACTATAATCCCGAGTGTTTAAGATGCGAACTAAAAATACGTAAACAATAAAAAATCATGCTGTGCAGGCGGAGGATAGATAGGTAAGTACATATTATTTATATACAAACTGGCTGACCAAAACCAGATGTATGTACCTAATAGAAATCATTTGTTCGCTAATTATGACTGTTGAAGGCATATCACCTTTGGAAACCCTTCATTTTGATACCTCACATGATGGGTTTGGAAGAAAAACAGTGATACTCGCAAGGTTACGCTTAAGGCTTGCCATAGACGGACCGCATGTTGCAATCGAGACCGACTGCAAGATGCGGTCGGCCGCACGGCGATCTGCAGTTTCCATACTAAATTTATATCCGCAATACACGGACCGCTCGAGCAGTTCCTGAGCGGTCGGAGCAATCATGCAGTCCGTCTATGGCCGGCCTAAGACGACGACTCATAGACTAATATATCGACGGCTAACGCTAACGACCTTGAGGGAACAAGACACGCACTCGTTTCACCCCCGCGCGACCCATGTACTTTCCTTATTATTCTATGACTTTAAAAAAATGCCTATATGACTTTGAAATGGTGTTGATTTCATTAAAATCCACCCAGCGGTTTTGGTGCGATTGTCGTGTTTTTGTCCGTTTTAGACATAACTTTACAAATTAATTACACTATGTTATACGAATAAAACTCAAAATTTTCTTAGATCAAATTATGGTCGAATATATATACATATATTTTTCCAAAAAATTACGACTAGCCGTTTAGACGTGATTCTCATTTTGAAATCAGCAACTCAAGGGAATCGGCGCCGACGAATCGATTGACGTAAGAATCATCAAAATCGGCCCACGCGTTTGGTCTCTAGAACGCAACATAGGAACAAACAAACATACATAGACTGATAAACATATCATTACCTTTCTTTCCGTCGTGCAGTCGGGTAAAAAACACAAAGCCAAAATCAAGGCACCATCACAGGATAAATATACAAACAGTATGGAAACTAACTACAAACGTTCGAAACGGCACACTCACACAAACAAGCGCATCGTCGAGAGTCGAGACCCCTAAGCGGCTCGCACTACTGACAGCACTGCAGAAGTGCCTTAATGGTAGGCAGGTTGGAAGCCAAACAAACGCATTACTTCGGTAATTCCATAGCCATTGCTCACAAAACGGTGAAGGAAAACATCGTGAGGAAACCGGCAAGTCCTAAAACTAAAAATTCAAAGACATGTGACATCTACCACTACCACCCTCACAGATCATAGAAACAACAGTTTCTATGATCTGTGACCACCAAGAACAGGGCCTTCTCTCACACAAGAGGCTTGTCTCCCAGCAGTGAGAACATTATGGGCTTATTTAGATCTATAAACTGTGCTAATAACAAATAAGTTCATACATTTAGAGAATAGGGTAATGCAAAGACGAGTCGCGATTTTCAATTACAGTTTTTAATTTAAAAGGCCTACAGTTAAAATTTTAAATAAGTCTGAAAAGTATTATTGAGTCTTTAATTTCTCAACCCAGAATCTGGATTGGTGCCCAGTTAAACATTACTGGCGATAAGTTAGCATAGAATTGTAGATATAGGTAGGTATAGTTTAAACTCCGATAATTGGAAATCCGAAAATGTTCTTCCTAACATTTTTCATCCTAACAATCACAATTCCTAACTACTCTGTCTCTAATGTTCATAATTCCGAAGCATTCAACTTCATAATGTCAGTAGCAATAAACATTTATTATACTTTTATTTGTTTTCCTATATTTTCTCAACATAACCATCTTTTAAACTATTATTCAAAGTCATATCTTTTTTGTTTAGATTTCTCTTTCAGTATTATATAAATTAATTTTGCGTGACTTTATTTTCTCATATCTTTAATTTTATTTATAGCGGTGTGTATCTGCAAAGATATCGATAGGTTAGGTTAGGTCAGAACTGTGACCAACTACGCGCGAGCCGAGCGAGCGAAGCGAGCGGTGCCGCGGCAGCGGCCGGCGAGCGCTACCTCAAAATTGGTCGCGAAATTTTTCTAAGTAGGTATTTTTTTCATAGTGCCCCCAAGATGACACTTTGACCTGAAAAATCAGTGAAACGACCTTTAATCATTCTAAACAGTTGATTTTTTTGACATAATTACCCACATATATTTTTTATTACACTTGGTAAATGTTTTTTTCTGAATATGAGTGAAAATATTATGGTAATTATGTTTAGGGATAAAAGCGTTATGATAAAAAACAGTAGGAGTTTAAATATATTTACATTAATGATATTATTAATTACAACTTTCGGAAACATGAGTGTTATGAACATCGCCGGTAGCACTACAAATAGTATGAATGAAAACTTTAGGATGAAAATTTTTAGGAAGAGTGATCATTCGGATTACAAATCGTTAGGAAGGACAATTTCGGGTAAAGAACTTTAGGTGAGCCAATATGGACCCGCCCCCAAGACGACACTTTGACCTGAAAAATCAGTGAAACGACCTTTAATCATTCTAAACAGTTGATTTTTTAGACATAATTACCCACATATATTTTTTATTACACTTGGTAAATGTTTATTTCTGAATATGAGTGAAAATATTATGGTAATTATGTTTAGGGATAAAAGCGTTATGATAAAAAACAGTAGGAGTTTAAATATATTTACATTAATGGCATTATTAATTACAATTTTCGGAAACATGAGTGTTATGAACATCGGCGGTAGCACTACAAATAGTATGAATGAAAACATTAGGATGTAAAATTTTAGGACGAGTGATCATTCGGAGTACAAATCATTAGGAAGAACAATTTCGGGTAAAGAACTTTAGGTGAGCCAATATGGACCCCCCTGCCTAATCCTTCAATATATACAAGCTTATTGTAATGTTTCATACAGATAGCTACAATCTTCTTCTGTCACCTGTCAGCGATAATAATACAATTTACGGCACTTAAAACAAATAGCAGGTTTCTAATGTACATTTTATCGCACGGTCCTCTTTAAGTGCACTTCCCAAGCATTAGCAGGACTTACCCATTGTTTGTTCGGCGGCAACTTTTTTTATGTTATCTTGATACGATAAGGGATGGGGCTTGGCGCCGTCTGTTGGGGCCACGAATGCAGCGGGAAAGTTATACGCAGAATTGAATATTACTAATTTCGTTTGGTTAGAATAGAATAGAATAGAATATACTTTATTATACACCATAAAATTATAGACATTTATACAACAAAAAAAACTTATATAAATGGGTACAAAGGCGGTCTTATCGCTGACAGCGATATCTACCAGACAACCTTTGGATGGACTGAAAAAAGAAAACTTAGAATAAAAAGGGGGTAGTCGGTGTACTGCTATTAGAATAAAACATAAATATATACAAGATTATAATAATATAATAAATGCATAAACCTATATACAAACATACATACATAATATGACATAAAACTAATAGAAAGAGAGAGAAACAAAAAAGAAAAAGGGTTAAATTGGCAGCTTTTTAACCGACTTCGCTAAAAGGAGGAGGTAGGTAGGTTCAACAGTTTTTTATTTTTTTGTGTTACCTCAGAACTTGTTACTGGGTTAACCGATTTTGATGATTCTTTTTTTATTTGAAAGATGGTGCTTGTCATGTGGTCCTGTTTAATTTTCATCAAGATCTGATTAAGAACTTCGGAGATACATCAGAACTCTTCAATAAATTACGGCAAATCACTCGGTATGGCTGTAATCGCATTTCTGTTTATAGTTTTCACCATTTCATAACATAACATCACACTGGTAAGCTCTAAAGGGGTACGCAGGTGTAAAAAGTTAACCTTGGTACGCTTATTCCACCGGTTTTGTTTAAGTTTCATGCCATGTTATTGGGTTAATCTATTCTGGCTTCACTTTGAGCATTATTGGTACCACAGATCATAGAAACAACAGTTGTACCAAGCCTATAGAACTGGTCCATTATGTACCACAACCAAAAAGTGAAAATTACAAAAAATACAACCGACTTCCAAATAAAAACACTACAAAGTGACAAATAACTTCAATTTCGGAAGTCTGTGTCCATGCTTTCGTTTTCGTTTTTTTGACGAAATTGAAGTTATTTTTCACTTTGTAAAGTTTTTAGTTGGAAGTCGGTTGTATTTTTTGTAAAAAGATTTTATGAAGACGATGTTGGAGTTTTGTAAAACATTTAACAGGTAAAATTTTAAAACTCTGACACACTTTTATAGACATAATTTATCTAGTAAGTAGTAGACACGCTTCGAACGACAATCCATAAAACACGTAATTATGAAACGACATCTTTCGCAAACATCCCGATTCAAACAGTAAAACGCCCATAACTTTTGAACGGCTGAACCGATTCTCATCAAACATAGCTAAGAACACTCTCGATAAAGTCAAACAAAAAAAGCGAAATCAAAATCGGTTCATCTGTTTAGGAGCTATGATGCCCCAGACAGATACACAAATACACAACCTACCTACGCAGGGCCGGATTTAAATTTGTGCCGCCCTGGGGCACTGAAGAAAATGCCGCCCTATGACTTAAATTTTATTTTAATAGTTTTGATATCTTATTTTTTAAGAATTAGAAAATTACTTTGACACAATGACTTTGTATAGAGCGACTGCATTTTTTGATCGTCACGCACGTCATGCTACAATTTATACAATAAAACATTAATATATTTTATTTTGATTACAGGAAAATCAGAAAGCACTGTACGTCGCATAATAAAAGAAGGGAATAAAAACAAAGGCAAATTTACTATCCCAGCCAAGCACAGAAAAGGCCGTCCATGCAGCTGGCTGCCAAAAAGCTGGGGATCCTTGCAAAGGTTAGAAGGTACTTCACGCCAGAACAGCTGCTCAGCTTGTATCAAGCGCAAGTTCGATCATGCATGGAGTACTGTTCTCATCTCTGGGACGGATCCGCCAAATACCAGCTTGATGCACTAGAGTCGATCGAAAAGCGGGCCAAAAGGCTCATCGGCGATGAGGCACTGGTTAAGTCAAAGCTCCAGAGCCTTGAACATCGTCGCCGAGTTGCCAGCTTGTCGGTCTTTTATCGGTTGCATTTCGGGGAGTGTGCGATGGAATTGCATGATCTAATTCCACCAAGCCCGTTTCATCATCGGACTACAAGACGTACGGCGATGCGCCATCGCTACATGGTAGACATACCACCCATACGCACTAAACGTTTTGGAAATACTTTCATTATGCGTACAGCTAAGGAGTGGAATTCCCTGCCGGAGTCTGTGTTTCCCGATAGCTACAATCTAGGAGTCTTTAAGTCAAGAGTGAATAGGTTACTTCTAGGCAAGCGTGCTTCACCGTCGACCACATCATCGCTTACCATCAGGTGTGATAGTGGTCAAGCGCGAGCCTATAATATATAAAAAAAAAAAAAATGGTAGCTGTAATAAACAGTTGGTTTTGGTAGCAGGTTTATGATTTTTATGTCATCCTTATGTTTACGGGTTAGAACTCAAAATCGGTTGAACAAACTGTAAAAAGAGTTGTAAACATGTGTAATGTTATTTCAAATGGAGTATAAGCTATTATGTTTCCACTGTGAGAGAGGGACGGAAGTACACAGGACGAGGAGCACTATCTCTTCTTCACAGCGGAATCATGATAGCTTTGACACGTTGTATTACAGCCCCTGAGGTCTTATTCTGATTCATCCTAATCACAATCTGACATGATTCCTACTCTCTGTTTAATAAGTGTAGGTATAGTCTATGATTCAATCACTATGTATAAATTGTACTTATACCTTATATTTTTCTATATCACGATGAAGGAACATGACTCTTATGACTCCGAATTAAGATTCATTTTGCTACGATTCATCCTTCATCGTGAGATAGAACAACTATACCCATAAATTTATTGCTAGAATGGTTTGATGTTTGCAAAGTTCGTCTGCTCTACAAATCGAAATTAACCGATCGAAATTTAAAAAAAGTTACCGGTTAAACAGGGTTACATTGAGATCTGGGGTAAGATTGATGATAACTATTTTTTTTTAGGTTTTTAAAGCTAACTCCGTGAAAACAGAACGCACCTCAATTTTCTTTTTTATATTTGCTACACTGACATGTCAGCCATGTTTTACATCAACCTCAGTGCAAGAATAAGTTTACTTGCTGAATTGTACAGTGAATTCATTAAAAACTAACTGACCACCGGGGCTTCGGTCCCGTCAACTGGCTACCCTGCCTACCACAGATTTATTCTGTGCTGCCTACCCAGCTCACCCTGCCTACCCTGCTTACCCTGTCTATCCTGCCTAACCTGCCTACCCTGCCTATCCAGCATACTCTGCCTATCCTTCCTACCCTGCCTACCCTACCTACCTACTATTTTACATGTATCATCAATAGTTTTCTCAGCGCACGCCAAAAAATGAATTTTACAGGCAACATTTTGCTACTATGGGTTTTATGCTACATTACTGCAATTTTCATCAGGATCTCTAATTTTTTTAATATATTTTTAGCCTATGACACTCAGGAAAATCGATTCAGTAGATCCAGAGATTATTCCCTACAACGTCACAAACACACAAACTCACAAACTTTATCTCTTTATAATATTAGTATAGATATACATTTTAAATTGGGGTTACTTTATTTTGCAATGAAAAAACAATGGGGTATCAAAAACCCACATTTTCATTTTAGCGTTCATCTCGCTTTGTTTTTATTTTCTCCCAAACTATTGAAGTAAAAAAAATTGTATTAGGAAATATAATTTCTATTTATAGTCGCCAACACTGCATTTTATTCATATTTATTTCAATTTTAATTTCAAAATTAATCAATTTAACCTCGTTTACCGGTACCGAGAAAATAACCTTGTTTTTGAAGTCGGTTAAAAAAGAATAAACTACTAAACAATACTTAAATTGTTAATTTTTACGCACAAATGCCAAACATCGAATTAATTTGTGAGTGACTTGACTTGACTTCAATGTCCTATAACCCCTAGATGGGGCAGAAGGCGTCCACAGATGTCCTCCATCGTGATCGGTCTTGAGCTTCACGCTTCACCTCGCTCCATGTCATTCCGATGCTCGTCGCTTCTGCCAACACGGTGCGACGCCAGGTTTGACGGGGACGGCCACGCTTTCTTTTCCCATGGGGATTCCAGTCCAAAGCTTGCTTGGGTATGTGATCGGCACCCCTTCGGAGCGTGTGGCCAATCCATCTCCACTTGCGACGCTTGATCTGGCGGTCAATCGGGCTCTCGTGGGCCTCGTGGCATTTCTCCAACAGCTGGAGAAATGCCACGAGATTGGAGATGGTCTCGGGCCAGTAAATTCCGAGAATGCGACGAAGACAGCGGTTGACGAAGACTTGTATTTGGCGTGAGATGTCCTGTGTGTGTGAGTAGTTTACCCAAATCGCTCATTCCCTGGCCCGACTGGCCGAAATAAAAATGGCGGCCTTCTCAGAATTTCGAACAGGTAATTAAATTTTACAATGAGAAGCTCGAATAATGCTTTTGTCTTTAAAATATGGTGTCTAAGTGGCGGTAACAAAAGTCCGGTAGATATTGGTGTCGCCAGGAACTGATGACTCAGTTTTGGGGATGCAATAATTTAAAAAGATATGTAATTTTTTTAAGAAATTTTTCTTCAAGTGCCTAACTGTTTCTGCTATTGTACAGGCAAGTGCGGTGAGTCAGTGACTTGTTGAGAAAGAAAGGGATTCTTTTTTTTGTCAACTTCACGGTTGGCGCTATGCGCGTTATGGAAATAACAACAACTTATCTAGTTGAATAAAACATCAATAGGTGAAATTTGGAGGACTTTACCCATCAGTGGGACGACTAAACCTGATTTTACCTTTTGTATAATTAATAAGATCCTAATACATTTTAAATTTTAAAAAAATTGGTAAGTATTCTACTTCTATTATTTTCTTTTTACTACCTTGTATTGCGTTTGCGTTAATAGTTTCATCCGGAAAACATGAAAAAGGAATAACGCGAAACCTTTACCACAGACCGTTAATAGTAGTTTATGAAACTGTTGCATAATAAGGGGTATAATAGTATTCACATGAATGTCTTGATGTCTTGTCTTGTTGTTGTTCTTATGTCTTATTGTTTTTGTGTTGTTGTTTGTTTATGTGCAGTTTCATAAACTACTTTATCTACACTCATACATTGCGATTGAACCTACTAAATACCTTTTTTTGCATTTTCCACGCCATAAAGTCGTGATAGCATTTATCATAATAATTTTCTCGAGTTTGCTGGTAATAGACTATGAGGAATTTCCTTTCCCGCATCTAAAATATCGGGCGGAGTCAAATTTTCTTCCCATTCAATGATATCAGACATTTTTAAGCAAGAATTAAAAAAAAACTCATGAAATTCAGTACAGCAAAACCTGCAAAACGTATGAATGGCGCCAAAACCCAGCACATCACCGCAAAGGCTTAGCACGCACACACGCACGCTTATGCTTTATTCGCGCAATTTTTTTCTGCTCATTCTGCTACACATGGAATTGTATGAAGTTTCTCGCATTGCGGTAAAAAAATCGTGCGGAAATAATACCGCAAAAAATCCTTGTTTTGCCACAGAATCCACCGCACCGCGGCGCGAATTTAATTCGCGCGAATATTTTGAGCTCTATGAACATGTAGAAAGAGAGAAAATTCGCACGAATAAAAATCGCAGTGCGTGCTTAGCCTAAAGCGGGAATTGACATAGACAAGTAAAAATTGGAATCAACTCTTTTTAACCCCCGCCGGAAAAAGAGGAGTGTTATTAACCCCCGCCGGAAAAAGAGGGGTGTTATAAGTTTCACGTGTGTTGCTGTGTATCTGTGTATCTGTGTGTCTGTCTGTGGCATCATAGCGCCTAAACGGATGAACTGATTTCGATTTATTTTTTTTGTTTGAAAGGTAATTTTGTCGAGAGTGTTCTTAGCTATGTTTGAATAAAATCGGTTCAGCCGTTCAAAAGTTTTGGTCATTTTACTGTTTGAATCGGGGTGTTTTCGCAAGATAAATGTGTCGGGGGTTTTTTAAATTGTGAAATTTTACTTGTTATAATAGGTAATAAAAAATGGCATTACAAAAAAATAATTGGTGGAAACTCTTTAGTGATTAACTTCCTGGATTTGTCCTGAAACGTAATGAAAAAAAATTGTTTTGTAGTATTATTTTGTTAGAGAAAAAGTGTTATAATAAGATTCGATTTTTAAATTTCGGTATTGTGTTTATAAAGTATGCCAATATAAACTCGTTTTGAAGTTTATAATTCGAATATTACGATAAGAGAGTAGATAAAATAATAAATGTAAGAAAAAGTAAGTACATACATACTAACTTCGTAATTTTAAAAAATCTGTATGTCTAACAGTCTCTAACCACTACCACAAAATAGATGCGACGCTGCTTACGTACTTTGTGCCACTACCGACTTTTTTTTGTCATTTATAGTTGTCAAAATTGTACACTAGGCCTCTGTTGACACTTGACAGCGTAATTATGAGCATTTTTAAGGGATCTAGTGCTTCTAAAGGCAATGTACCTATCATCCAAAAGGAAAACATAGTCGCATAATATGTATAATGTATCATTATTTTTCAATATACGGAATATCTTTTAAATCGGTCCAATATTGGAGGAGGATAATTAATATTGGAGGAGGATATTATAACCTCGAATTAGGTACGACTTTTTACTTAGTTCAGTCGGATGTCTGCGACCGCATTTCTTCTTCAAGCTCTGCTGTCTACCGTAAACTTAGTCAGCTTGTAGATAAAGTAATTATGATGAGTTAAACCCTGGCAGTGTATCGGTAATCGGTATGTTATAAATTCAAAACGGTTGTGTATTTCAAACATGTAGCGAGCAGGAGAAAGAGTCATTAGGACTTTATTAATATGCATGGACCTTCAAGTAGGGTTGACAGGCGTAGTAAACGTATAAAAATTGCCCCTAATTTCTGAATTAATATATACACATACCCTTTAGTGCCGTAAAATGGTAACTTTCTAAACCATAATCCTTAGTAACGGCTAGGTTCAAAGGTTTGAAAAATATATATGTATATTTGTTATTGATTCATGTACATAATTTTCAAACATTTGGAGCAGTGGTGGCCCAGTGGTATCCGCCGCGACTAATACAAGTTGTAGGTCGTGGGTTCGAGCCCAGGCAGGCGCTTTACTTTGTGTAAATTATTTCTTCACTACTGCTCTCAAAACGGTGAAGGAAAACATCGTGAGGAAACCGGCATGTCCTAGAACTAGAAATTCGAAGACATGTGACATCCACCAACCCGCACTGGGCCCGCGTGGTGGATTACGGCCCATTCCCTCTCACAGAGAGGCCTGTGTCCCAGCAGTGGGAACATTAAGGCGCCGATTCCCTTGAGTACCTGATTTTAAAATGAGAATCAAGTCTAAACGGCTAGTCGTAATTTTTGGAAAAAATATATGTTATATTAGACCATTTTCCTAATAATTTCATCTGAGCATAATTTGAGTATTATTCGTATAACATAGTGTAATTATTTTTTAAGTTATGTCTAAAACGGACAAAAACACGACAATCACACCAAAACCGCTGGGCGTATTTTAATGAAATCGACACCAAATCAAAGACAATTTAATTATCCACATTTTGATCTGAAGCTTTTTTTTTAAAGTCAAAGAATAATAAGGAAAGTACAAAAAACTACTAAATTTTGGGTCGCGCGGGTGTGAAACGAGAGCGCATTTTGTTCCCTCAAGGTCGTTGACGACGATGATGTGATGTGTACATAATTTTGAACACAAGGTTTTTTCGTGTAACTTATATTAAAAAAAAAATTAACAACACGATATTTTTTCGCAACTTTTGGAAACTCCTCCAAAACGACTTGGATGTTTAAAAATATTTTTATTTCTTCATGACTAACATCTATGTTAGTCATGAAGAAATAAAAATATTTGATTATATATTCAAAATAATATCAAATAATATTTTGCAAACAAAACTGTTCAAAATGAGGTTCAATATTGATATTTTGTCATCGAGCGGGCGCACGGCCAGTACTGCGTTAACATTAGGCCGTATATAGCGCCTTAAGAATTTGAAGTAAAGTAGGTATTGTTCATATTCTATTGTAGGTACGCTGAAAATCTGATGAACTTTGAATTTAAAGTAGACTTTGACAAGTCTGAATTCAGAAGGCATTTGACGGCATTTCGAGGCCGTAACACTAATAATATGGGAAACATAATTACATATCTTCCAGGGCAATTGAAAATGAAAAAAAAACCGTAAAATATTATTAAATAAAACTCAAGAAGCCATTTAGTTTTCCTCAAAGGAGGTTGATTTTCCACAATACTTTATTTAGGTACTGCTGTCAGCCCTAGGCCCCTAAGGCCCGTCTTACAACGGGGCTCATTGCTGCACATTCCGCCCTCAAACAAAGGCATCGTTGCATGAGATTCGTTATTTTTTCCACCTTGTGTGTGTGCGGCTTTAGATCGTGTAATCGTGTTCCTTTTTTGAACGCGTGCACCGGTTTATTTATTTATTGTGTCTACCTTTATTTGGTCTTTTGATGATGACAGGGAAATAAAGATTTATTTTAGAGTAATTTTGTTTGGATTATCTATTGGTAAGTATTTAAAATATTATCCGTCGCATTTAGTTTACATAATCAAACTTTTAAGGTAAGTACCTAGGTCTCAGATCAAATAAAAAGTCAAGATGGAACGTTGCAAACAACAAAGTGACGCCGGTTCAAACTACGCCTTGCCGTATAAATACACAATTAAACGCGCACACTTACTACGAAACTACCCCTTAGGTTGTCAGTTGAGCTTTATTATTTGATCTGTGAGCTCGAATGACAAGCTAAGGCGTAATTTCGTTGTACTCTAGTGCGTGTAATTATGTATTTATACGGCAAGGCGTAGTTTGAACCGGCGTCACTTTGTTGTTTGCAACGTTCCATCTTGACTTTTTATTTGATCTGAGACCTAGGTACATAACCAATGTAGTACCAATTTGATAAACACGTAGGTAGATACACGGTGTACTGTATACGTAACGTGACCATACGTCCCGCTTTCAGGCTGTCGGTCCCGCTGTCCCTAGCGAGGGCAAAAATGTCCCGCTATCGCGAACAGACTTTGGTCTTTGGTCTATAATTACGAATAAACATAAACAAAACAATTGCTTAGTTAGATCTTAGAAGTCCTGTGATTAAGGCTAGTAACCTAATTAATATGTACTAAGGCCCAGTTTGCATGAACAACTTGACTCAGAGTTAGATGCTAACACGCGGTTAAATTGACAGGTTGTCAATTGTCATACATAAGTTTTTTGAGACAGTGGGCCTATGGTACAAAGCGAGCCTACCTATAACGAATAAAAAAAAGAAAAAAATATATTAAGGGTTCCACATTGTCTTATAAACGCTATAAAATTAAAAAAAAAAAATATTCTGCGGTTGTCCCGCTCTGATGCAAAAAATAAATGGTCACGTTAGGTACCTATACGGTTTGTTTGTACTTACTTCATATTATAACAAAAAGAAAATGCATTTAACTTTATATTTAATTAATTATAAAATTTATAAACCCTTATTAAGAGGCTGATCGTATACCGTACATAGTAAGTAAATATAAGTGTAAATGAGTGCCTGTCTACCTACTCCTTCTAAGTTAACTATTCAGTTACTTACCAAAAGCTTTGAGAAATTGTAAGTTAAATACTAATTTACTATTTAAGTAGGTAAGTACTTCAGTAATTTTTGCTAATTATTTTTTAACTAGCCAATGTTTTTAGAAACAACAAAACATCAGCTTCTACTTAAAAAGCGCTAAACTAACAATTTACTTGCAAGTATTCTTTTATTGTCGTGGAAAGTTGCAATCTTTTTTTTTCGTCTTTTTTCTTCAGTAAATACAAAGAATGCGCGCCACGCGGCCGGCTCTTCTAGCGCCGACCGACCGCAAAAAGTGGCGCCTGCGAACTGCAATTATTATTCTCAGCTTTATTTACATATCTCTGCATACGATTATACATCTTAAACCAAATGATTATGGTTCAAAACTATTTGAACTCAAATGACAGTACTGATGCACGCTTTCTTCTGCATGAGACAGTTAAGTGTTGGGTCCATAAATATTTTATCGACTATCGATACATCTTAATATTACTAAATTCTACATGCAAGTTATACTATATGTGCTACGAAAGCGAGGTAAAAGGTGGAGTTAAAGAAAGAAGATTACGTTTTTTCTTAAAAAATAAAGATAATAATATGAGGTAATAAATGAGCGAAATAATTATTTTGTTCACAGTGAAAAACACCGTCTCAAATTTCAAACTATGTATTTAAAAAAAACTACATAAGTATTAGCGATGCAAACTAAATTCATCCGATTTATTTCTTAATTTGAAATGATACCTGAAAACTCGAATCGATAATTTGGTTCACATCCCTAATCCACTGGGAACTGATCTGCTTGCTCGCTCATCGCATCGTTCCTTTCATTCATTCAGTCGAGCTTTGGACGCCGTTGCGAGAGGACAGTGCTCTTGCGTTATTGACATTCGTAAACGCGTGTTCAATATTTTTCATATAATTCACGTGCGTTATACAATAATAAATGAAGTATAGTGCCACAAACAAACGTTAAAGTGTTATATCCAAGTGTAAATAACAGTAACTGTGATAAATATAGCGTAATAATAGTAATCTTAGTGATATTTTTAGTAGTAGTCCAGATATTTTGGTGATGACTTGATATGAGTGTCTTAGGAATGGTTTAGCCTGTTTATTATAGTCGTTATGGTGACTGTATAGTGTTTATTAGTAACAATAAGAAGTAATTGAGACTGCAATGGCGGTGGTCAATGTTTGCGTGTGTTTTATGTTGGTTATGTACCAGTTGTCAGCAGCATCCAGCGAAGCCTCATCGGAATCCACAGACATCGGATTGACAGGTAAAAACATGGAATTATGTAGTAAATATAGATAAATAGACGTAGCTATACAAAATTCCAACCCTGCGTGATGAAACCCTTGCTTTTGTATTGTAAATAAAGCGACTCTTGATAATTCGGCGGCGCGGCGTCTACGTTTTCAAAACAAGGTTATTTAGCCCCATTTAAAATGTTTTATCATATAGACCTACTATTCAACTAATAAAAGACACTTCGTAAATAAAATAATGAGCTAAGATTTTTTTTTAATCTCATTGGTTCACGCGTTATCTTGCGAGGTCACACATAAGTGTAACTTTAGCACTTTTAATGCTGAATTATTTTTTTAATTTAGATTCATATTGACTGATGAGCGAATTTTATTGTATAGTAAATAATTAGGGCTGTTTCTACTAATGTTCAAACGTAAACAACGTTAGTCGGCACTCATTAGTTACAATTCCTACCTACTTTACATGAGTGTCTAATTAGCATTCGTTTAGGTAATTATTCATTTCAGTTACTAGCCAGTAAGAAGGCAATTCTACTAACCTATCTTTGCAGACTAGAAATAATTAGATTACCAAAATTTTCCAATTAGGTACGATCAACGATCAATTTGCATCATGCATCTTTTTGTCATTTTCCTAAAATCACTCACTATTCCCTGTAGATTTTAGTTCGTTCATTCCCCATAAATACTTGACAGCCTTTTAATAATAATTGTCTCTGGCCTACCTGAGAAAGGATCGTTTGCTTCATAATAGGACCGGCGACACTAAAGACATTTGAAGTGGCTTCTAAATTCAAAACAATGGCTAAACAATACGCATTGTTTCATTCGTTCATTGGTCTCGGTAAAGACGTGTCGTTAAGTAGAGGTAATTTAGGATCTATGCTTTCTATTTAGTAAGTACCTACTTAAGTCTGGATAATGCAGGTTTAGCAGTAAGAAAGACAGTTTTATCCAGTCATTCCACTCTGAAAACTTTAGTCTGATGAACAAATTAGGCCTACGAACAAACTTTTTCTTTGCCTGGCTGACATCTGTCATCATAGATATTCTACTCGACGGTCTCGACGATTTAATTGTATCTAACATGTTCATTCTTTCACACAACTGTCAAATGTCAATTTAAGGCGCTTGAAAGAGTGCCCGCCTCTTGCTATAGGCTAGTTGCTACCGAAAGGCCTACCGGTTTTTGATTATAATGTCAACTAGTAAATTCTGTTTTCAATTAATATTGTATTTATTCGTATTTAAACATCATAGTAGTAGGCACTTATTAATAGCAAAGGATAGTTTTCGAATCAAATCTGCAACCGATAAGTTCTTGCTTACAGTCCATGTTTGAAAGCAATAGCCGTGATATTCGCAAAACTCATACATCGACGCGACGGTAGAATATCAAAGAGAGGACAAAAGCTCACTCCTTATCTACAGACAGCAGACGCAAAATAATTTCTTGCCACCATCAGCAGCGTGTAATGTCAGATTTGGTGAGGTCGTCACCTGAACAGAAACAGGCCATTCTCTAGCATGACAAATTGCACAAATCTTCCAGCGCTCCGCCAAAGGCTTAGTTAAATTAAAAAGCACCGTTTGATATAAAGGAAAGCTCAATAAGAAATCTTTCTTATTCTGTGTTCTGCTTGCTTAAAGCTTAACACGCACTGCGGTTTTATTCGCACGATTTTTCCGCACATTCTGCGACACATGGCATTGTATAAAGCTGCACGCATTGCGGTAAAATATCGTCCAGAAATAATACCGCAACAAAACCGTGTTTTGCCACAAAATCCACCGCACCACGGTGGATTCTATGGCAGGGTCCGGTGTGCGCGCGAATATTTTGAGCTCTATTAACAGGTAGAAAGATACAAAAATCGCGCGGAATTTTATCCGCAGTGCGTGTTTGATAAATATGATTTAGAACACGGCCAGAAATTCACGCGAATAAAATTCACGCGGCTAAAAACCGCAATGCTTGCTAAGCCTAATTTTAGACAGGGTACAGGTAACAGGGTTACCGAATTACCCTATTTTTAATAATTAGTAGAAAGTACATCAGGTTTCGACTTGTTCTAACTTGCAGATAGTGCAGCTATAAAAACAAATACAAGATCCAAGCACTATCCTGATCATCATCAAACATACAACCGATTCTCATGTATCGTTATCAATTTATCTATCTCATTGTATTCGATTACAGTATCGATAATCGTTTCGTTGCTATGCCGATAAAGTGTGCGTGACCCGACGCCGGCGCCGCGGTCGCGTGGAACCGTCTCAAGTGCCTTATACCCAGTTTTATAGTACACCTGTAATACATAGATCTGCCTAGCCATTCCCAACTATGTTCTGAGAACCAGTATTTTACAGGGAGCCACTGCCTATCTGATCTCCATAAAACCAGTAACCATTGGTGTCAGTTTTTTTTTTCTTCTGGCTATCGTGTCGACTGACAAATGATAGCCAGGCAGAACTAATGGCTTTCAAATGTACTTTCCGGAGGAGTACCTACGGTGCCTATAGACGGCCAATGCCATTGGGCCAGGTCTAAGATTTATTAGTCTTAGTTTATGGCTTAGACGTGGACATGATACCTACATTGCGAAGCGCATTGGGCTCGTTCGTCAAAACTGCAAAAAATTGAGTTTTTTATTCCTCCTCCTCCGAAGGTTTTTTTTTAATTTATTTCTTTGCGGGATCCAGGACAGTTGAATAGTTTCTCTGAAGCTCGCGAGCATTGCCTCCTCGTTTTTCTGTTGGCCACCACGTGTGATGTATTGTTTCTGTCTTTCAGGAGTTGCGGTGGTTGGCAATAGTATTGCGGACTTATTAGCATTGCCATTAAAAAGGGTGTGTCTACTAAACACCCGTTGCACAATAAAGGCAAATATTTACAGAAAAAATGATTAGATTCATTACCAAAGTATGCGCTAATCTAATCTGAAATCCTTTATTAACAGAATGTCATTTTATTGTTTTATTTGCAAAGACCACTAGATTGCTGATAAATCATGATTGTTAGTTTTGTTGTTAGTTTGAAAACACATCGAGATCTGTTGCAACAGTAGTCTTTTGATGTTCGTTTCAATAGAGCATTTTGTGAAAGAGCTCATTCGTGAAAGTCAAATGCTATAAAATATTTGTTCCTGGCTGGGAGTGCCTTATTCCACCGATACGAATGCTGTTGTCATTGACAACAGGGGTATGAGACAGAATAAATTAGTCTCTGGGATCGCAACAAAACACCACATATTCTTGCTTCTGGATTATAGACCAAAGACGACAGTGACCACATGAGGTAAGGTGTTGTCAATCTGACCAACTATGTTGGGGTCGGCTTCCAGTCTAACCGGATTCAGCTGAGTACCAGTGTTTTACATTTAACGACTGCTTATCTGACCTCCACAACCCATGCAGAAACTGGGTAACACGGTACCCCTTGGCTAGACTGATGTCAGATCTCAAGCTTCTGACTAGGGTAAATACGCCAAACGTCGGCCACCCCCCAATGTTCGGCCGTCTGCACATTTTCAGCTTGCATTCATTCAAAATATAATTAAGTGGCAATTTTGCCACTCGAATTGCAACCTTAGTTCATACTCTATAAGTACAAACCGTTTCTATTCGATTACGTCACTCACTCTTCGCACACTGAGTGTCAATAGCGATTGCGCCGCTGCAGCGTCAAATTAGCAGCTAAAGTAGCTTACTAGCTGTGAATACCCGCACTTCGGGGATTGATATTACAACGATAAGACCTTTATTTTTTTGTTTTTAAGCTTTGTTATCACTAAAAAGTTAGTTTTACTATATTTTGAGATAGTTTTCTCAACGTTTTGCGTATTGTTTTAAGGGAAAAATAGGGGGCCGCCATTAGAATACCAATTTCGACTTAAAACCGGATTCTCGGCCATGGCCGACTTAAAGTAAATGCAGTCTGTTTTATAAATTCAGATTCTACCAATTCCATTGGCTTAATAAGAGAATTTGCAAAGTTTATAGGCAAATAAATCTATTTTACGTTTAATCGTCAAATTCCGGCCGGGGTGATATTAGTTGAATCTCGAGAAATAAGGTACACAAAACAGGGGCCGACATTAGAAATATTAAAGATCATAATGTCGGCCAGCCTCGAATTACAGCGTTACTATACAGGCTGGTTACATTTGTATTTTTTCATTGATTTTGTGGGTAGTCATATTTAATTTATTTATCAAACTTATTTTCTCAAAATTGAATATGTGTTATTATAGTTTATTAATATCATAAAGAAGATAAGTTTCTTATCACATACTTAGTTATTATAATTTTTTTACATTATTATATTTATAGTAACATTGTTTAAGTGCAAATCAAAAAAAATCTTTACTATTAAACAAATACAAATGATTACTTATGTGATATTAGACTGCTGCCAAAATTAATCATATTAATAATATTTTTCATTGTCTTAATTTAAAACACCCTATACCTGACCGACATTAGGGAAAAACGCGACCGACCATGGGCCGTGAACGGCCGACTTTAGGGTTTTTTCGTTCTCGATGCATTTAAACCTTAATACTTTTTTCTTTTAGTAGAAATGTCAATCTTATGCCTATAAAGATGAAATAGATTTAACAAACTTTCCAAAACCGCATCAGAAGCATCCTTTTGTTGCAAACTGATGGCGCCAGAGCGATCCCTAGTTAGAAAAGCCGTTAGGGGGCCGACATTTAGCGTATTTACCCTACTCGTAACGACTGTCAAAGATCTTCAAATGACAGCCGGGACCAACGGCTTAACGTGCTTTCTGAGGCACGGAGGAAACTAGGTATGTTGAAAATGGTCACCCATCCACGAACCGACCTCGTTGCGTTGCTTAACCTTGATGATCGACCCGTGCTGCTGTTATTATTTAGTCACGAGCTCCTCCAATTTTGATTGTCAATGTGACCAAAAACCAAAAAAAAAATAGATTAAGGTCGTCTTCCAGTGAAAACGGATGCGACTGATATCAACACCAACTTGTATATTGCACGATATTATCGTCATACTTACGATTACGTATCGCCAATGTACGCGGGATTGACAGCTGATGACGTCATTAAACCGATAAGCTATCGATAGATCTGATAAGGGGCAGACTTGGCGCCATCGGATCGGTTGAATGCACTACAGATTGTAATAATTAAGTATTTTGTGATGTTATCAAGGATTAGTGTTAATGCGGTTGAGTTAACACGCCCTAGTCATGCACTTTGTCTACACCAAAACGAATTGTCTTGTATCAATAAACTTTGCAATCGAGAAAAGATTGTAACGCTATAATATCTATGCAGTTTCTCGTGTTTGACAAGTAAATAAATTTAGACAAGTTGTTGACATTAATTGTCCCTGAGATGAATAAAAATATCTAAATTCAAGTCAATGCGACTTATATTTTAAAGTACATACGAGAATTGGCCATCTAGTACGACAATTTAATTTTGAGCGGTTCGCTTCTTTTTAACCCCCGCCGGAAAATGAGGGGTGTTATAAGTTCCACGCGTGTTGCTGTGTGTCAGTCTGTGGCATCATAGCGCCTAAACGGATGAACCGATTTTGATTAAGTTTCTTTTGTTTGAAAGATGATTTTATCGAGAGTGTTCTTAGCTATGTTTGAATAAAATCCGTTCAGCCGTTCAAAAGTTATGGGCGTTTTACTGTTTGAATTGGGGTGTTTTCGCAAGATAAACGGGTCGCGGGTTTTTTAAATGTTGAAATTTTAGGTTTTCAACCTTTATTTGTAGCAGAAATACATATCAACAGCAACAATACAATAGTTGCTTTGTATGAAAGGATTCATACCAGACTGATGACAACGTATGCAATTTGCAATCATCGCATTAAAACAGGCATAACTTGCAACTTTGTTGTAACCTCTTATTACACGCATCCATTGTTATAGAAGTCGTTCATTAGAGTGAAAGCGATTCGTCTACCGTAAAATCGTCATGAAAAAGATCGTAATACTGGTTTTTTAATATTTGTAAATTACGTTTAAGGCAATCGGTAACGTGACGAGAAAATTCAGTACAGTTCGGGGCTAACAACGCGTAAAAAAGATAAATTGAAAAAAATAATGAAAGAGAATATCGCAATTCGGGGTACCCAGCGCCTTAATAAGGCACCTTTTCCAGAAAACCAAAATTTAAATAAGCAACCAACGGTGTAGGTACTTTGAGATTACGAATTTAGAATGTCGAGACTGAATAGAAAATCAAAATATAGTCGAACGCAAATTTTTGAAATTTTTTTCATTCGTTCATTTTTAAAGACATTCTTAATTCGTAATCTAACGAATTTAGAATGTCTTTAAAGATGAATGCTTACGTTTGAATTCACCCGAATCCCGGTTTCCCGATGTATAGAATATCGAAAATTCTGTATTATCAGGTTTTATATTTCCGATATTTTCATAATGTTTATAGTGGAATCCTCGTACATTTAATTAGCAATCGAGTTCAACGATTGTCTGATGAAAAAAAACTGTATATGCGTGTATCGCTTTATGAAAGTAGAAAGGAAATTTCTGCGTTTTACGTTCCATTGTGGTCTTACAATAAGCGTTGCGAGGTTAATAGCTTTTAACGTTTAACGCTCTTTTAAATGGCTTTAAGCGTCAGCCATTATTGGGAAAAATTAAGAAAACCATTTTGAAAAGAGAACCTCTTCACGCAAACGTTTCGTAAGACTGGACTTCTCTCTTCGCTTACAATTTTTAATGTAATATGTGTAAATAATGTGTGGATGAAACGCAAGTTACTAAAAGGGTTATGAATATAAATGTGGATGGATGGAAAGGGAGAGGAAGGCCAAAGAAAAGATGGATGGATGGTGTGAAAAAAAAATATGTAAGAACAGGGAGTCAGTGATACCGTGACGGGGGACAGGACACGACAGTATGGAAGAAGAAAACGTGTTGCGACGACCCCAATTAACATGGGACAAAGGCAGGAAGATGATGATGAATATGTCTGGTATGAACTATGACTACGAAGCCATTAAGTATGTTCTTAAAAGTAACTTTCCCAATGCAAATTCAATACTTACTCAAACGAAAAGCCAAAGTTTCAACAAGTTGGTTACCATCAGAAAACTTTGCGAAAATGCAATTCAATTCTTCCTGGGCAAATTGAAGGGGTGAAAACAGTTAAACATTTTTACCAGGTTACCTGGGACTAATTATTCACTTACGTAATTAATAAAAGCATTACACGTTCCAGCATTTACAAAATGTCGCTATAGGCTAGAAAGGCAATGTCCCGTTGGTAATTAAGGGCAATAGACACAACAAAATGTCGCACGACATCGCAAGGTTGTCACTAAGCAACAAACTACAGAGGATCCACCCCGACATCCCAAAACTTTATACACTACTTGTGGCCCGTCCCAGCTTTTCCTGGATCATAATAATTTATAGCCTACCTTTCAAATAGTGGTAGAGATTACTCACACGTCTGAACAAACTCACAAAATTCGGGCACTCTCTGTATAATATTAGTTAAGATTTTATCCAAAGGCATTTTTTGAAGTTTGAAATGTTTTGCCATCTAGATACTTGGCTTTTTGCCTGCCTTTGTGTTTAAATCATGAAAGTAAAGGAAGAAGAAAATAGAGAATAGTTTGGAATTACCAGTTAAAGCCAGTTTTACCCTTCTATTAGAATCCTGAATGCGCCCTGAAATTTCGTCTAATAGTCCTGTGTGTCAGTGGGTTTCTACCAAACAACCCTGTTAAGGAACTTCTGTTCCCTATCTAGCCTATGGCCCCCAGGGCGACTCATTAGTAATTCACGGGTGGATTCCCATGACGTCAGCGGCGCCCGTCTCCCGGCGCGCCGCCACATGGTCGACTTTTTGTGAACGCACGGATTTGGGACTCAAGTGGTTTACTTCGGGTAAACTATGCTTGTGGTAGCTCTTGAGACCGTTAAAGATGTTTAGAAGAGTTTGTCGGGCATTTGGGATAGATAGAAGTAAATGGCTTCCAAGTTATCTTGAGAAGAAAAGTGTTTTCGATCTTCTTCTCCATTAGCATCTTCATTTAGAAACGGCGAAATTTGTAAAATGTAGTTTTATAACGTTAACTCTGTAAAATTTTGGAAGACTGCAAAGAAAGACCACGACTAAAACCTGCAAAATAATTACACTGTATCTACGATAAGGTAGCTCTTGAGATCGTTAAAGATGTTTAGAAGAGTTTGTCGGGCATTTGGGATAGATAGAAGTAAATGGCTTCCAAGTTTTCTTGAGAAGATAAGAGTGTTTTCAATCTTCTTCTCCATAAGCATCTTTATTTAGAATCGGAGAAATTCGAAAATCGGTGGTTTTCTAACGTTGACTCAAACCTGCAAAATATTTACACTGTATCTAGGTACAATAAAACTATGCCACTATGCGTACGGCACATATGTCCCTGAGTATAATAAAGAGTTCCTTGATAGTGCCTACATGTCTATAAGCACGTAGACGATATAAAATAAGTACATACAGGGAACACTTCTATTGCGGTTCCATTAGAGGATCCTTCCTTTTAAGACCGATATAAAAAAGGATCCCAACATTCACATTTACTGTTCCCCGACATTATTTAAGTGTAAGTGAAGAGACTTACGTCATAAGCTCATTTTTTTTTGTTTGTTTTCAGGTAAGCGCCTTCCAAACCCATCGTACGGTGAGATGACGTCACGACCCCCGAAAATCCGGTCGCATGTCGAAGTACAATTAACTAGCTATTGCTCATAGCAGACGAAGGGTAGTTGAGACCGTTTAACCGTTGTCTGGCGCCAAAATACTAGACACCGTGATCACTTGATAAACAACCCACATCCGATTCTGAACCTTACGAGACCCTGCTATGGTTGGTTATGCTTCTGAAGGGGACACAGATGGCCTATTGAGCCCTCGGGATGTCATAAGCAAAGCTTTTTATTGCCGGCTTTATGTAACACTCGTCAATAGGGAGCGAAGACAGATGGTATTATTTGCACCTGCGTATTTAAATTGTGCAGGGTACAATTTTATGTTTATTTGCTTTAGATAAGTTGCGAGTAAAGATGTTAAACGGGTTGCTAGGGGACATAAAGAAGATGAGTCACTTTTCAGTGGCAAAGAATGACTCACTTATAGTTTTGAGCTAGAATTACTTGGCATTGACGACGAAGCAAAATAACATGGCAATGAAATTGGAGAACATAGAAGTTAATGGTTACGAAATGGATCTTAAAGAGTCAAAGATGTCTCTTGAGATTAAAAACACATAAAGAACTTAAGACAGCTAACAACACAACAAAACAGCTCTTGAGAGAGGCCATTGTACATCAATAACCTCGAAAGACTAAAGATTACTTACCTCATTCACACCATAATCAAAAATCAATACAATATCAAGGCGAAAGAAATCAGAAATTCCTCAGTCAGTCATGGCTTGTTCTCTCCGCTCTGAGCCTATGAATGGACAAAAAACTTAAGCGTGGCTAAATGAAACAATCCAAAACCAATCGTTAGACATTTGCAACGCTCCTTAATTTTGTAATCAAGCTGTTGTATTTGGATTTCTTTTTGAATTTTATGAGTGCAAAAATGGTATTTATGGGTCCAGCCGGTTATTTGTGTAAGCCTATGGACGAAGGAGGATTTTCCTGTGCATTGGGTTGCA
The DNA here is from genome assembly GCA_949775005.1 of Orthosia gothica. Taxonomy (NCBI): domain Eukaryota; kingdom Metazoa; phylum Arthropoda; class Insecta; order Lepidoptera; family Noctuidae; genus Orthosia; species Orthosia gothica. The sequence goes on from OX459050.1 coordinate 9,215,410, forward strand.
AAAAGTCATGAATGATGACAATATTGTTTGTTTCTCTTCTCTTCTCTCTAGACCCAAATTATCTATTTTCGTGAAATGCCTTTGTGCCGCCATAATCACAGGCAGGCAATTTTATATGCCGCTTAATCTCTTCTCTGGCAACACTATAATCCTTTTGGCCTTTGGTTTCGCCTTTTTCAAGTAAATATGTACTTAATTTATTACTGCTAAATGTACACTGAGCACACAAAAGCTAATTCTGTTTATTAGGTCTTTAATACTCGCTCAAACAATGGCGCTAGCGAATTATGTTGGCTGTACGCAATAGATGCGTGTGTTTGACTGTATGCGTCATACGACAAGCCAACAAAGAATTGTTACTCGAAATTTAATGGGGCCATGAGTCTTCCGCGAATTACTGCATATGAATACTTAAAGATTTTTCTCATGAAATCATCTCGACCAAGTGAATCGTTGCTCTATATTTAGTTTTGGCTGAGGCGGAACAAAACGTCGCTTCATCCTGTAAATGGTCATTGCGACAGCCCCTTGATACTCATTTCAAAATAAGCTGCCCACAGTAATTTGCCTCAAAATGCGATGTAAATTTATTTATGACTGAATACAATACCAGTCACACAGGTGTAATAAACTTTTGTTAGCCAATATTATGACCAGTAGCCGACAAATTAAACAGGTAAACTGATACGGGTTGAAATACAACAGGGCCAGTAGTGCATAACGAACGACAGTTGCAGCTGACTTCCGCTATATGCCGGAAGTATGGCGCCAGCGGCGCCTGCGCCGACAATCCGCGGTTTTCAGCCATTCACACTCCAACCGCGACGTGGCCCGGACGTCATGCGTCGCTGCCCTCACAATTAATTAACTCCATAATTAAAATTTCTTTTGTTAATGTTTGTTTTATGATCCCTACTTTCGTGATTTGTAATTAGATGTGGGTTTTTTTGCTGAGAATTACCTAACACTCTACATAAAAGTAAATTGACATTCGAGAATAGACACATTGGAAACATTCAAGGGCCGTGCAAATAGAGCATTAATCCAGCATGTCACGGTGTTGTTGCAATGCACTTGCTAAGCAGGCCATATGTATGCGTGTTGCGGCTTTGCCACTCGCCGACGAAGGTGACTGTGTAGCACGCTTCGACGCAAAGCCTTAACTATAAAACTATTTACTCGTAAACACAAGTCTATTAAAAGAAGAAGTATTGCATGACGCACCTTTCAGACATTCGTTTCGACGTTCAGCAGAGTATATTGCTTTCTCTGACGTCAAGTTTCACATCGCAGCTGCAACTTTATGTTCTACTCAATTCAAGTTTATAAGTAAACATTTTGGCGTTATTTGCTTTTGTTGTTTAGTAACTTTAAACAATGTTATGTGCCGTTACATTGTCGAATCGCCAAGCAACAGCAACCTTTTCGAAATGATGTTTCTAGAATGTTTCTTTTGCGGATATAATTATTCTGTACGCGGTTTCGAGTATTGCTTCTTCGACACCGATCCAAACTGCTGTAGAGACCCGTTTAGCATCGCAAGTGTGATTGTATTTGTGGTTATGTAAATGCATATTACAAATATGTTATCCATCAAAGGTCTACCACATATGGGCGTCTAGACGTTGACTGTTGTCTAGACATTTGAGTAGCTAGTTTTAAAGCTAACAGACGCTCTAGTATGTTCTGATTTTATCTATCAAGTGATATTTGTACTAAAACTACGAATATGATTCAGCGTGTTCTGGAGATGGTTCAATTTTCAAATTGATCCGTATATATGTCGAGAAATCTAGTTTTCATACATGTAAGAGCAACATGAACGATTTTGAAGTCAATTCTTGATCTAATACTTCATATTTGGTCGCAGCATTAGATAATATAATACTAGCATGTCGCAGTTAACGTTACTGAATCGTCAAATTGAAAAGTAGGAGCTGCAGAATGTATTTGAACGAAAGTTTCTGATGTTGTTTATAGTGACTACGAATATATTAAAAAAATGTCTACAATTTAATTTAAAGCTAAATCAAGTACTATGTTATCGGCAATCTCAGATATTTTATACCGTTGTCTGTTCAGTACCCAGCTAAGCTTGATCGATGCGCCGTCAACTAGCAATGCAAAGTAGTTAGCAAGTCAGCGAGTAACACGACCTTCCTTGACGGGTGATTTATTGCGCCGGCGCAACTTGGTGGTCCCTCATTATTGAATATCAATTAGGTATTAAAAATAAACCTTGTCTAACGGATAGGAGTGATTAGAAACCGGTACTAAGTACAAGGAGTCGAGTTGCGTGTTTAGTTTTGAATTCGTTCGTTGAATGTTTTTTTTTTGTTGTTTTTGTACAACACATTTGCGAGAAATCGTTAAAGCTGTTATGATCTTGCAGGCATATTTTTCGCTAGTTACCTGAAAGTATTCGGTTCCAGGGAACTAGCGAAAAATATATACCCAGTTTTGTGACATCACCATCTCCACCGGCAAAGATGTGCTTTTTAACCCCAGACGGAAAAAGATTATAAGTCTTGACGTTTGTGTCTGTGTGTGGTATCATTGCTCCTAAACGGATGAACCGACTCTTTTTAGCAATTTCTTTATTATTTTCAAACACTTTGCCCCACACTAGGAATTTCTTCTTGTATCGTGGTTGCGTTTACAAACATATAAACTCACATCCACAACACCCAGAGCCGGAACAACTATCTGCAGGTCATACAAATTTGTGTTCCATGCGGGAATCGTACCCGAGACACGCAGCGCAGCAGTCAAACGCACAACCACTGCGCCAACCATGTGCGGTGTGCGCAACTTCATTTTGTTTGAAGCAATTTTCTGTTATGACCGTTAACTCGACTTGATACCGAAGTCTTGTGTTGTACCATTTCAAATGGAATCTCATCGTTTCTCAGTGGTACATCATATTCAATTTCGGGTGACGTGCGAATATTTTCATCGCCATCATACTCACTCAGTATATGCGCTTGGCTCGTTCGCACGGAAGTATCACATTCTTCGAAATACTCCGTTATAAATATTTATTGCTCCCGTGGGTGGTCAGCCATTATTCAATGAAAGTGTATAGAGGTGTGGGGGAACTGGAGCAAATACCGCCAACTTTGTGTTTACATATCGTTTGTTTAGAAGATTCATGGGTGTTTAACGTGGGTATTGGGTTGCCAGGATTCAGGTTTGAGCAGTTTTTCGTTAGTGGGATCTTAGACTAGATGGGCCGGTCTAAACACACGCAGGAGTTCACACCCATTGCGTAGTATAATCGAAAAGATTTTGAAGGTTTCTGGTACATGGTGGATATCTCACCCATACGCACAAAACGTTTTGGGGACACTTTCATTATGCGTACAGCTAAGGAGTGGAATTCCCTGCCGGCGTTTATGTTACCCGATAGCTACAATCTTGGGGTCTTTAAGTCAAGAGTGAATAGGTTTTTTCTAGTCAAGCGTGCTTCACCGTCGACCACATCATCGCTTACCATCAGGTGAGATATTGGTCAAGCGCAAGCCGTTAAAAAAACGGACGATAAAAAAAAACATTGCTTCGAAATGTGTTAAAAATTTGTCAACTTTCTTGAATTGTCTTGTAATACTACAAATCAATGGCAATCCTTTTCAAAAATGAAAGGCATTTCCATTCATTGTAGCAACTACTCCGCTGGTTTGGGTGTCCATGGATCCTCTCTAAGTCTTATATCCGTGCCAGAATAGCTAGGGTTTACGCCTTGGTTTGCTACCCCTGAGTACACGGATGCTGTCAAATCTTTTGAGTATCTTGATCAACTTTCGTTTTTATCTTAAAAGCGTACGAGTCTTATCGTTGACAGATTCTGAATAAAATTAGTAATACTTTGCGTAGAAGGAAACGATTTTCTTCGATAAAAGTTATCTGAACTACCTACTTAGCCAAGATTTTCCGGGAAATATTGTATTTTCAGATTTGATCTCAGCTTGTAGAGTGATGAGCATATTGACAACATTATTGCCGTAAAGCTACATTTATTAGTGCAGTAACGGCTTGCCTGCCTAAGTCATTTTTACCCGACTGCCGAAGGAGGGTAATGTGTTTATTAGTCTATGTATGTATGTATGTTTGTTCCTTTAAGACGTTCCAGAGACCAAACGCGTAGACCGATTTTGATGATTCTTACGTCAATCGATTCGTCTTAACCCTGCAAGTGTCACTAGCTACATTAGAATTGGACAATAGAAAAATGGCGACTTTTGGGCGCCATATTGTGGGAGCCCAAATTTATTTTTCTTCCTATCCCATCGTGTGGGGTATCAAAATAAAGGGTTTGAAGAGGTGATTTCAAAAATATACAATACTTATGTTTAAATGTACCGAATTCGACAAAAATAACTAAAATGTTATAAATAAATAAAGTTAAATAAGTCAAAAAATCAAAAAACCCGATTACTTCAATAGCGAACTGAAAAGACGTAAACAAGGAGAAAATCATGCTGTGCAGTCGGAGGATACATATTCGCAGGCTGGCTGACCAAAATCTGGTATACGTGTACGCATTTTTTGTAGTTTAACGTCATACAGGTATATGGTATAACTATGGTATGAAGTTAAACTACAAAAAATGCGTATACGCATATGCGTAAAAAAAAATGTTATTGAAACTGTCACCCGCACCATGTTACAGCGCAAAGAGTATAGTAACCCCCAGTTTATAAACTAAGAATTTGAAGTTGAGAACAATGAAAACTCGTCAAACTTTAGCATATATAAGTAGAAACCAGTTTGCCCACTTGTTCTTGATTTCATAGTTTCAATACAGAGGGTGTCATTCAATAATTCCGATGGCACATAACTTCAATTAACACCAGAAGATAAGCAGAATGTCTATGTTAACACCAAAACAACATTCAATTTCCAAATTGAATTTGGAATTTACGATGTTTCTATAAATATTTTAATCATTAAACCTTGAAAACCTTCAACATGTGTGGGTAGCCAATCGAATTCTGTTTTGTAGTTGTAGAATTAACACGTTTTCGACCTGTCAAAATCACACCTACGTCAATTATGTGTAAAAATACCAATAATCTGGTAATCCTTTATGTGTCAAATATAATGAACTTACAGTTAATTGATAATAAGGCGCATTAATTAGATTGACACGATTTTGAAATTATGATACGATTTATCGAACATGCGTCTGTGCCGACAATTTACACAGATGTCTTGCCTTATATAGGTCCTGGTATACATGTCACCAGCTTTAATAGACCCCTTTAATACAGATAGGATCTGGATTTCAGGGGTCTTCGTTGCTAAGTTGAGTGGACGACAAACGGACTTATTTGGTAACTTGCAAATTGGACAAGTCGTTTTGAACAAATATTTGACAGTATGTCTGGATCAAAAAAGTTGCTGATATAAATGCTCCGACTGGTTTTATGTTCCTGTTTTGTGAAAGTTCTTCTTAGATCTACAAGTTTGGCTGAATGCAGAAATACCGTAATTTCTGGTTTCTTTGTAAAGCTATCTTTTGCTTTGTCAACCTAACTTTGTTTTAGCGTTTTAAGCTGAGACTTAATAGGAAAAACCAGTCATTGTTATTTTGGTCGTAAAAATATACCATTTGCCGACTTTACGTAACTTTGATGTCGAATATTACAATATATTTTATTGCATTCCTAAAATTTACATCGCCGTGTGTGGCAATTACTCGACTTATAGAGTTGAAAACCTGTATAATATTTTATTTGGATAGACGACAGAGATGGCGTATTTACCAAAACTAGTTTGGTGTAATCTTATTTGTCCAATGAGGCTAGTTGAAAGAGCCCATTGTACTGATGATTTTCCCTTTTACAATTACGGGTACACCTACGCCTGTCTGTTTGTCTGTCTGTAAGTGCAGTAGCCAGGAGTATGTAGGCGAGGCGCCGGACTTATTTGCATTAATTATTTCGCGCTTTGTATAATTGTCCATATGTTTACCTCTTATCGTTCAGCCGTACATATTAGGAAATACCTCAGCAATCTATGCAATTTTGTTAATAGCTTCAAAATATTTGTGTCAGAGGAAATGCGCATTTTCAACTGCACTAATCGGAAACGTTGGTGTGTTTGAAAACGATTATATATTCCTGTGTGTTTAGTCGTAGAACTTCAAACGGAATATAAAATGATAACGAGCTAAGTATAATCCTGCAGTTAATTTGAATATCCCATTAATAAAACGTGTTCAAACATTAAGCTAATTCCAAATAAGATTAACAATGGCGCTACCTAATTTCAAATCAAACAAGTCGCGTATTTGCAAACATTAGTTAAAGCAAACTCCATGTACTCTGTCCTTATGTAAATATATACGGCAGATGCCACTTGAACAAATAGACAACATTCCGTATACGTCTGTAAGTCACCTTATATACCGGTACTACTATGGTATAGGTATAAAACATACCTTTATGGCGTGAGTAGGTATAATTCTGTGGCGCCGGCTCACGTCAATGACGCCCGGTATGCAAATACTACCAGTTTATTGATGTCAAAATTGCATTTAGTACAATTTCATACACGTAACGGGACTTTCTCTCAAGAAAATATTCAAGTAAACAACTTCAGAGATCTTATAGCTTCGTTCACTTTGAAGGCAGACTTCAACAGCGCCATAATAAAAATAATATTAAGTTCTAAATGCGGTATTATAGATGCAAAACATCATATCCTGCTGAGAAAATAGCAATGATGAGATTGTTAAAATATTCATGTTCTTTTTTTGTTGGGAATATGTAGTATGCAAATTAGTGCCAATAACTAGATATTTAGACATTAATGATATTTAAATACGCGGCTTTATAATCTGCGAATAGTAATTAACTATGAAGTTATTAACGAGTTTTGGCGGGAACGTGATGGCGTCTATGTTGCTTCTCTGTTTTATTTTCCGAAAATTGTGTTTAACTGAATATTAATAGTGTAAAAATGGTGGTGTTTTGTTCTAATAATATTAGTGAACGTGCACGAGTGTGGGAAAGTGAAACATAGCGGTAGAACATGAGTTTGTTCATGTTGTCGACAAAACTCCGTGGAGGCTTCCAATAAAGTTACCGCCATTTTACTGGGGCCTAACTATTGTATATTAATCTATGACTAGGACATTGGACTAAAAACTAAAGAAACTAGAACTTCTTAACTTGACACTGGCTAAATGCACAAAACCTGCGAAGCAAAAACAAAAAAAAAAGTTATTAACAAAAACATATCAATTATTTTCGGAATTTCTGATGATTACGATGAGATAATCGTAGCCTGATTAGACCACAGATGTTCAAGACGAAAAATAAAATAGGAACACGAATCTGCCTTCGTTCAAATAGAAAGCGAAGGAGTTTCAATTATAATAACAACAGCCTTATTTGATGCTAAAGAAAAAACAATAAAAGGGCCGAGTCCCGAGTGGGAGCGGACGCTTATAAATATTTTAATGCCTCAATGCTGACGAAGCAGAAACTCCTAGTAACCATTGTTTCATAGTGTATTGAACAAATAAATATAGGGCCAGTTTTTGGGCCTTCGATGAGTATGGTTTTTGTGTGGTCAAAGTCTTTAGTGTCGTCCACTTGAGTATGTTTTTTTAACGTCACTTAGATGATGGAGTTTGTAACCATAGTTTCTAGTCTTGCAGCATAGTTGTTCAGTATGTTTTTGAACGCACTAGTGAGAAAGACAAAGCGCTAGGAATATGCTTAATTTTCTCAATAGTATTCTCACCTTTTCTATCTATGAAGATACAACATTTTTCGTCTTCACTTACCCCATTGATTTGTTGGCTACCGACAAAAAAACACATATTTATGCGAGCAATACCTAATCACAATTACCTCTACTAATAATACAGAATTTCTACAATTCCGTACATTATCTATTATTTGTATAATCGGTGTCTCGGCCCTATTATAATAGTACAGTACACCAGCTGCCTATAATAATATTGAAAACGCTTGCGTGACTCTGATACTTACATTATGAAGGTATCATAACTTCATCATCATCATCATCATTTCAGCCGAAAGACGTCCACTGCTGGACATAGGCCTTCCCCAGGCGTCGCCACATTGACCGATCTCGTGCGTCTCGCATCCAGCGCCTTCCCGCAACCTTAACCAGGTCATCGGTCCACCTAGTGGGAGGCCTTCCAACGTATCGTCTTCCAGTTCGCGGTCACCACTCCAGAACTTTTCGGCCCCATCGGCCATCCGTTCTGCGAGCAATGTGCCCTGCCCACTGCCACTTAAGTTTGGCAATTCTTCGGGCTATGTCGGTAACTTTGGTTCTCCTGCGGATATCATCATTTCTGACGTGATCACGCAAGGAAATTCCGAGCATAGCCCTCTCCATTGCCCTTTGGGTGACTTTAAGCTTTCTGATAAGGCCCATTGTGAGCGGCCACGTCTCGGTCCCATAGGTGATCACTGGCAACACACACTGGTCATAGACTTTTGTCTTGAGACTCTGCGGTAAATTGGACGAGAAGATACCACGCAACTTCCCGAACGCCGCCCAGCCGAGTCGGATTCGACGGTTGACCTCTTTCTCGAAGTTGGACCTACCCAACTGGACCGTTTGTCCCAGGTAAACATAATCGTCTACAACTTCAAGTGTAGAGTCTCCGATCTTGATAGGAGTGGGTGTTACATGGGCGTTCACCATGACCTTGGTTTTGTCCATGTTCATTTTAAGACCCACTCTTTCGGAAGCTCTACTAAGGTCATCGAGCATTTTACTGAGGCTCTCCATGGTCTCAGCCATGATCACTATGTCGTCGGCAAACCGAAGGTGAGTGATGTACTCGCCATTAACGTTGATGCCAAGCCCCTTCCAGTCCAGAACCTTGAAGACGTCCTCCAGCGCAGCATCATAACTTATTATTAATAAATAATAATACCGAAGGCTCCGCAATAGCCCTGTCTAGGATTTCCTGTGTTTGGCGCTATTATAATAGGTCATTTTAAATAACTTTGGAATGATCGTAATGAATCTTGAGCAAAATGTGAAACTATTAGGACAATGCGTGCGTGCATGAACAGAGCGTTTCAAATACAATCAATTCCATCAAAATTAGATTCTTTACAATCTATCCATGTCTTAGAAAATAACAGTTTTACAATTACCCGGTGACATATTCAATACAATCACAAGAAAGCGAAAATTAATCACCCTTTTCAGCACAAGTATACATAAATCATAAAGCAAGCTTAATTGCTAATTTAATCATGTACAATTTACCTCATTTCGTACGAGAAAACCGATTTCGAAATCCAATAGAAAATAAATTAATATCTATATGAACGCAATAGTCCCGGGTCAAAAGCCAGTGACTACGCAGATTGCATCTTCAATACTCGGCAACAATATAGCCGCAAGAAGGTTTATTGGCTTCTATAATTAGTGAAGTATTACCGGTTACATTGCCCCACACAACTATAATATAAACCATCCAGTCTCACACAAACATTTTACAACCGCATTCATTAAAACCATAAACCAAAACCCCCAATGTTTAGCATAAAATTTAAACAATTGTATAATCGAAGTACACTATTCGAATTAAAAATACTGATGCTCTTGAATGTGAGCCAAAAACATCAAATGATTTCAGTTCCAAAACGAGATCAAGATTCAAGCCGTGACTACAGAGCGATGGCATCTGGAAAATCAGAATCAAAAAGAATAACGGAAACGTGGTGGAACACCACGACATAATAAGCATAAAGGATGTTATTCACGGGACGAAAGCACTTGCACCCGTGAGTCACAGTCTTATCTCACTTTTACGGCTGCTACACGCTGCTGTTGTTCAGAAGTCAATTCTAAAACACAATTTGTTGTTTCGTTTTATCAATTACGCAGCGGATGCGCGGCTATCGACAGAAATATCAATTGCATGTGAATGCTGTTTGCGATACACCTTACGGCTTTGTCGACACAAATACGCACACTCCCAGGAAACAACACTATTCAGAGAATATGCTCAACTCTCAAATCACGAAATGTTAATGCGTGTGGTATATGATTTTATTGCGTGATTTATTACCTCTCATGACTTCTCCACGACACAGCAATAAACACCAATAAAATGTTAACTTTAATTCATAATGTTATCAACTCAAGAATTATTCGGTAATAATAAAACGCTTGTATCCAGACGCGAGATTATGCGCACTCAATTGTACCGATAAACTTACTGGCCCATGTCAAACCCCTAATGGGATTCGGTGATAAAGAATCACTGGACACAGAAACTCAATTAAGAAAAGGTGCTGTTATCAGAAACGGCAAAGGTGGGCGCGAGCAAAAAGGGCAGAAAGGACTCTCAGACGCTCTTGTCTTAGCGTCTTATCGTGTTCAGTCATTTGTCGGCGACATTCCGGGAATGGCGGCGACGGATGGCCTAATTGACTTAGTCGCCCACACTGTATCATACTGCCATTAACTCTGACGCCTCTAGGAGCCCCTTTTGTTCTCGACCAGTCGCAACAGGTACACTCTACCTGCGCATATTTGCCAAACAGGGGTGGCGATTTTTTCTAAAGCAATTTCTAAACATAAAATCTACCTGGAGCTTTTTGCCTTTCTCAAGTGGGCTTACGTCCATTTGAAATATTGTTTCTGGATCTGCTTCGTGTGGTCGGGAAGTTAATTACAGTGTACTCGCCATTAGCGTGTCGGTGTAAGTGATTAATAGCCCACCGAGTCTCGAAAGCTTAGTGTACTAGATCTAGTAAATTATCTCCATTTACTGTTGCCGCCAATTTCTATGCTTTACTCGACTTGTTAATTGCTTACCTACCTACACGAGATCACCGTTGTCGCTGCAAATAATGTTGCGTATATCTTTAACTTATAACTTGTGTTTCACCATATTATAATGTTTTCAAGTTTCTTGCGGCATTCCGTCCACATTGTTTCGTTCCTTTGTTGGGTCTTTGTGCTATGTTTGTCGCTGACTCATCGTGTACCTGTCAGCGGCGCTCCTCACGCCACTCCATCATACAGTGTCACTTGACATTCCTTGGACACTCATTACCCCTAATGGAACTTCAAGAGCTCGGCCACGCTATCTTCAATCAAGTTAAGAGCAACCAATTGGGACGGTTCTCATAAAATTCTAAATGAGTGTTCCCTACTTTTGTGGTCCGTAATTGCATCGTGAACAATTTATACAAAAATATGACTAACAGGAGCGGTTTTTATCATCCAATAATAATTGTTTCTGTTTTCATCCTGGCTAAAAGGGCGCATTTAAAGTATCCGTTTGAACTCTCATCTTATTCTTCCTCCACTTCAATTATCTCGAAGTGGCTCTCGATTGCAATGTCGCTCGGCTTTTACCGTCTAAAATTACTTATTGGGAGCACTCACAGGTTTCCGTTACCGTAGACTTCCGCCGACCTGTAAATCGAACCAGACGGTTATAAATCTCGACGGGGTTGGGACCGCTCCATAGAAATATAAAATACATATATACTTGTTTATTATATCTATGGACCGCTCCGATACGGCTAAAAGCTTCGACGAACGAGTAAAAATAGGGACCGCCTTAAGTCGAGGTTCGTGTTCGATGATAAGGTTTTGTAGTTTTTGTGGAATAAGGACAACATCCAAAGATAGCGGTGCCTCAAGCCCCGAGATAATAAAACTCGGCCGCAGGATGGCACTTAAGAGGTTTGGGCACCTTCGAGATTATGAGCGTGGGCTCCATTTGATAACACCGGTACGGTCGCTTATTTGTCTTACGATTTGATTGTGAGTCGGAGATTTCTTTCCTGTCTGATAAAAATTACATCATTTATTTTCTTAGCTGACTCCTCGGATTATTTAGGGTTACATAAAGCGTTATGCTCCAAATAATGAACGTTTACATCAAGTTTGGTCGACGGCTGGCCAACATCTGTTATCGAATCGGAATTTATGTTTTTCGTCTTTCAACCGCACCTGCTGCTGATTTAAATATATAAACTCAAACAAAGTTACATTGCGATGGCTTGAAACTAAAGATTTTCCCAGGACATGTTCTAATAGTGTTTGCTTAGTTTTGTGTAAGTATAGTTTTAAGTGTCTTTTGTTCATCTGCAGTGGAGTTTTCAAGTGGTTTGTCCACAAGATTTGGGTGCTCGACTGTGGGTTCTCACACGCCTACTTTATGTTCGTAGCTAAAGCCGGCTCGGCTTCCGCGTTGTCGCTGGGAGTTGCATTAAATTGAATTTACGTACTAGCCAGGGCATCTGTCCGAACTAAGATATTTATCACTTCGCTTGCTTCATGTAACGTGTCAAAACGAACGGGAACGCTGCGCTCGCGGATATATTTTTTACTCCTTCCATCTCTCTTCCTTCTATGCTCAAAGACAAGGATAGAGCACATTTCCGAGTACGTAATCGATTGCGATAGAGACTTTATATCACAGGATTAGAGTGTAGTTTGGTTTGTTTTTATAGAGTTACACTTTCAAAGTATCGTAATGACTCGCTACGGTCGCATGAGCGCATTCAGAATCCGTCGTTTGTCTTGCAATGTCGTATTTCCATCGGTTGGGTGTGTTAATTAGAGCTTTATGTTTGTGTATTAGGATTTATTATTGTCTGTTTGTTTAGGCTATTTGCGGATGAGGTGTGCGCGTGCTTGGTTTATCCTTGCGCCGCTGTTGGCGCCGGCGCCGCACTTACAGCGCTATTTTTTCCCGCGGCGGCGCACCACGTTGTACTCATAATTTATTCATTAAAGCCGTAATTTATTCGTATTTTATATATACGACCCGCGTAATTCTCTAGTTTGCGACTATTGTTGTCGTTTATATTTCTTATTTGCGATTGGCAGACGCTTGCTGGCGTGGGCGCAGCGTGGCGTCGCTTGAAATTAAATATCGCGTGACTATATTTTACTGTGGGAATCTCGGGTGAAATTCTCTCAATTATAATCTCATCAAATTATGATGGGGAATCGCGAAGATTGTTGTAAAATGTTTTCACAGTTCACACGCTTACTGTTAACCGCAGCGCGCAACTGTTGGCCTCGACCTGCCGCCTATATATTTGCTAAGCCAACCTTGTGACCTGAATTAGTTTACTAGACTTGTTTAGTTTCAAACATTGTTCTGTTTTGATCTATAGCTAGGAAAACGGACAGTATTTTGTAAACAAGGTTACTTGGCACCTAGAAATTATTGTTTGTCGTTATGTGTAGCGTTAATTTTGACTAATTAAATTTATACTTAGATAAGCCTGTAATGTATAGTGACTCATACAGTTGCAAATGGAGAAAAGGTCAAATCAACTTAATAGAAAGTAATTAGATGTGAGGGTAGTTCTATTAACGTCAAATCTTTGGTTAAAAACTATGATACCTACTAAATACGTTTTTAAGAATAAATAGCCCTATATTTTTAGCCTCAGTGGGATATCTCCTTCAAATAGAACATTCTAGAAGCGGGAGGCGGAGTTACACCAAAACTGGGGTCTTGTATCGCCAGTTTAACTTGACCTTTCAAGTTTGGAGCCGTTCCTCTTTAATTGTCTTCATTTATGTGGGTTAAGGGGGGAGGGGGGATCGTCTGTGATTGGTGATGTTGTATGCGTAAGCGGCGCGTGGCGACAGATGTGGATGTAAACTGAAAAAGTTTTGTACCGACAGCAAAATAAGTGTAGATTGATTGTAGTTTATTTTAGGGACAAGTTTTTTAAAGTATTCCTTATTATTATTAAAACTAAACTACTTTTACTAAGTAACATAATGAACTTTTTTCATTATGTTACTTAGTAAAAGTAGTTAATTGAATGGGCAAGGAAAATATTTAATCAAACATCATAGTTTTCCTTATTTCATGAGGACAAATGTATTTGTTTTGAGTTCTTTTAATAATAAGTTTTAAGGAAACATGCCGTTTTAGTGTTTTTCAATAACAGATATTTTTAAATAACAAGATTGATATAAAAATTCCGATAAAACTACTAAAAATGTGGATGTGCATACCTGCATAATTAGCAGTGAGATTTATTAAAATTTGTTTAATTGTATGCTTATTTCTCGTGTACGTGTCACATATAAATATTTTTCCTTTTTTTCAAATTAACTTTTAGTACATCACTAAAAAGACTAGATTATACCTATATGAATAATAACACTAGCTTCTTAATTTTGTTCATACTTACCATTTACCATCGGTTCATGGTGGACATCCCACCCATACGCACCAAAAGTTTTGGGAATACTTTTATTGTGCGTACTGCTAAGGACTGGAATTCCCTGCCGGAGTCTGTGTTGCCCGATAGCTACAATCTAGTGAATAGGTTATTTCTAGGCAAGCGTGTTTCACCGTCGACCAAATCTTCGCTTACCATCGGGTGAGATAGTGGTCAAGCGCGACCCTATAGACAATAAAAATATAAAAAATTACCAATGCAAAGTGACATTCTACCAAGAATCACCGTTATCAAAATTGTACATATTTGATTGAAACGCTCTACTGAAATGCCACGTGCTCAATCCCATACGTACTATGAACTTTTGACATATTTGCTGATAAAATACTTTGTTTAGAACTCCTAGCCTAAAAAAAATTATGGTAGAAAAAAAAACATGAAAATCTGAGTTTTTTTGTCGTCAGTACCAGCCATATGTTTATTTATAACGGACAGTGGCTTGTAAATCGGATCGTTGTTTATAAGTTTTATATTATGGCGGCTGCAACAATAAACATAACTGCTACTTGCGCGTACGCAGCACTTTGTATACAGTATGTTCCTATAACATACGCGTTCGTTTTTAGTTTGAAACAAGCTTCTGACCGTGGCTTCGCCTGCAAGAAGAGCACTTGGTTCCGGGATGTAAGTATCCTAAATAAAAAAATGTGTCGTAAATAATGTCCATGTTAGAATTATAAATGCGAAAGGAAATCAGTATGTTACCTTATTACGCATAAAACGCTGAACCTATTTAGATGAAATTGGGTATGGAGAATGTTTGATACCATGGAAAGAACATAGGATAGTTTTTAGCCCGGTATTGTGTGTTCCCTTAGGATGATAATACTCTTTTGACGCGGGCAGAAGATGTCTATGTCTGCTTTATAAAAATCTATTTAGCGGTTTGGAGTGAAAACGTAACACATACACATACATACATTCGATGTTGCGCTTCTGTTAATTAATTTACAGATTTTCTTAGCATCTAACAGCTCAAAAGAATTAAAACTTCGGAAAATACTCATAGGCATGCGTCTTTCAGTCTTTGGATTTAGGATTGAACTCTGATCAGTACCTAGAAGACGATCAAGTGGTGCCAAAGCACTGGTTGGTATTTGGCAATAGTTCAAGACAGTCAAATTCTGTATTTGCACTTTTGCACTCTGTACATTGTCACTATGTGAATCAGACTCAAAGGGCCAATTCTCGTAGGTGTATTAAAAATCTTATGAGTTTATACTATCTATAATAGAAAAATTAAACGCAAAATGTGTTGGTAAGCGCATAACTCAACAACGCATGGACCAATTTGGCCAATTCTTTTTTTTAAATGGTCGTTGAAATTCAAAGATGGTTTTTACGGGGAGAAAAGTTCTAATAATTGCAGGAAAAAAAAAAATAGCCCTTTTCTTTTTCCCATACAAAAGTTTTCTAACTACAACGTAGAGTCAATTTGAGCTTTATTGCTATTGTATAAGCTATTTTTGCTTTGTGTGTGGTAGGGTAGTGTCGGGTAGGGTAGGGTAGGGTAGTGTAGTGTAGGGTAGGGTAGTGTAGCGTAGGGTAGGGTAGTGTAGTGTAGGGTATTGTAGTGTAGGGTAGTGTAGGGTAGTGAAGGGTAGTGTAGGGTAGTGTAGGGTAGTGTAGGGTAGTGTAGGGTAGTGTAGGATAGTGTAGGGTAGTGTAGGGTAGTGTAGGGTAGTGTAGGGTAGTGTAGGGTGGTGGAGGGTAGGGTAGTGTAGGGTAGGTAGTGTAAGGTAAGGTAGATAAATGTTTGGTATTTTTATGGCAAAACAAAGTTTGCCGGGTCAGCTAGTAATATTATATAGAGGTAAAGTTTGTGAGGTTATAGGAGGTAATCTCTGGATCTACTGAACCGATTTTGAAAATTCTTTCACCAGTAGAAATCTACATTATTCCTGAGTGTCATAGGCTATAATATATTTTCAAACAAATTAGAGATCCTTATGAAAATTGCAATAATGTAACCCAAGGTAGCAAAATGTTGCCAATAAAATTCATTGTTTGGCGTGCGCTGAGAAAACTATTGATGATAGATAACAATTTGTGGGTAGGCAGGGTAGGTAGGTAGACAGTTGACGGGAGCGAAGGTTCAGCTAGTCATAAATAATAACATAACATTACGGATTTGTGTAGTTCCCATGCGAGCCTATTGCTATCAACTGCTGCTACTGGAAAAAACCCAAATGGTAAAACCTAATGACACTTTTACCCGACCTGGGAATGGAACCCAGGACCTCTTGATCAGCAGTAGCTCTTGCAACCACTAGACCAACGAGGCAAAGTTGGGATTTAATTTCAAAACCAATAAAATAAAATAAACTTTATCAAAAACGACATAGAAGCTAAAACGATCTTATTCTTGCAATATGTTTTCATTCACTTTTAGTGACGGTGATTGGTCAACGTCATGAGGGTGGGCTGATCGCATTTCTATTTGCCCCTTCATTGAACACCCCAAGTAGACGCTTGGCGCCATCTAAAATATTACTGACATCCCTAATAGACTGGTGATCTGATAAAAATAGTGTGAACATATGGGACTATGTGATGATGTGTGTGTGTTATTTATTTTATTTATTTATGTGGTACAGTAGGAAAGAAATAAAAAAGGCAAGCCAAGGGGCTACCGAAAGAAAAGAAAACGAGTTGTGTTTCCATCACACGTCACATTATACATGCTGGTGAAGCGAATCCAAAAGTTAGCCCTTACCACAAAACTCTCAACGCGGACAAAGAAGTTTTCACTTCAAAAATATTATCTATGCCATTTATAAAATAGCGGTATAATTATAGAACTTCATTAACTACACAAAAGCCGGCCAAGTGCGAGTCGGACTCGCGAACAAAGGGTTCCGTACCATTATCGCAAAAAAACGGCAAAGAAATCACGTTTGTTGTATGGGAGCCCCACTTAAATATTTATTTTATTCTGTTTTTAGTAGTTGTTATAGCGGCAACAGAAATACATCATCTGTGAAAATTTCAACTGTCTAGCTAACACGGTTCATGAGATACAGCCTGGTGATAGACGTACAGGCGGACCGCGGAGTCTTAGCAATAGGGTCCCGTTTTTAACCTTTGGGTACGGAACTCTAAAAAGGTAGACAATCAGTGAGAGAATTCGACATTGCGCGGGGTGTTTTTAATAATAATTAGTCATTTTTAGTAATTCTCTTGTTGAATATTTGTAGCAATAACTACACATAACCGGGGCTGAACTTACGAACTTTTTTTCATCGATACAATATATAATATATGTGATTAGTTTTTGGTTATATTTCCTATATAACTAAAAACTAATCACAAACGCAGACAAACTCAATTTGTTTCTTTAGTAACATAATCATAATAAATGAATCCTGCATGATGACCTATCTACGGTCAGACGTTACGCAAAACTGTAAATAAATAAGTTTTATATTCCCGTTGACATTTGAAATTATTACAAAAATATAACTCTTATCTTTACGAGCTGCAAGTTAAGTTACTCATCGTATAATAACTATAATCGCATAATTATACAGAGGATCTACCTACAGCAATTTACGAGTTATTTAATCCTGTCTATTATGGAGGCTTGATAATATATTTTTTTTTTATAATATAAATGTTATAAAAACTTTTTATATGCTTTCAGGAAACATAAAGTTTCCGTATAAGGTCTTTGAAAGTTTCAGTTTGTTGAGTTGAGAAAAATAATCCTGACGTTTTGAAATTGACACCCTTTGCATCCTACCTACCCTAAGTAGGAAAGACTGCTGCCAGGATCTTAAAGCGGAAGAGACCAGCCAATTTAACCTCATCAGCATCAGCCTCATAAAAACCATTATCAGCAGCCTTTTAATGTTTCCACTGTTGGGATACAAGCCTCCTCTCTGAGAGAGGGAATGGGTCTTAATCATCCACTATTCTAGGACATGCCGGTTCCCATATTTTCCTTCACCGTTTTAGAGTAGTGGTGATGAAATAATTTACGCAAAGTAAAGCGCCTGCCTGGGTTCGAATTCGAACCACACGTAAGTCGCGGCCGTTACCACTGTGCCACCAATGCTCTTCCACCTTTTGAGTACAATCTGGTAAAGAGTTACACCAGCTTTAGCAACTTTTAAGCTGGACAGATCGAACACTGGAAAATTTTACCTAAATTAGCAGTTTCATCCGAACGCCACTGGCGATTCTTACCTCTAAAAGAAAGATGTTGATGAGATAGTTACCTACTGAAATGTCAGCGTACGGAAGGTCAGTGCTTCAAAGATGACAGCTAACAAAGAATAGGTAAACAATGGTGTCATTGTCCGATTAGGTACCTATTTACCTACTGGATTCCACATATATCTCGTTACCTACCTTCTGAAGCGACAAGATGTCACATTGAGAGCGATCAATCAATCTGCCTAGCCTTTTCCCAACTACATTGGGGTCGGCTTCCAGTCTAACCGGATTCAGCTGAGGACCAGTATTTACATGGAGCGACTGCCTATCTGACCTCCACAACCCAGTAACTGGGTAACACGATACCTTTTGGCTAGACTGGTGCCAGATCTTAGGCTTCTTACTACCCGTAACGACTGTCAAAGATCTTCAAATGACAGCCGGGACCAACGGCTTAACGCGCTTGCCGAGGCACGGAGGAAACTCGGTATGTTGAAATGGTCACCCATCCACGGACCGACCTTGTCATGCGTTGCTTAATCTTGGTGATCGACCAGTGCGGCTGTTATTATTTTTGCCACGAGCCACATTGAGAGCGACCATATTTTACTAATTAATTAGGTTGCAATTCTCTGAGTATTACAATGCCAAATTAAACTTTCAAGCCAAACTTCACACGAGTGATGGGTATCGACACTTTCGACTATCGATAAATTAAGAAAAAGGAAAGAACAAAAAATAACCCGACTGCTTGAAAAGCGAACTATAAAGACGTAAACAAGGAGAAAATCATGCTGTGCAGTCAGAGGATACCTACATATTATCGAGCTGGCTGACCAAAACCAGATGTATCCTCCGACTTATCCTAAGAACCATCAAAATCGGCCAACGCGTTTTGTCTCTAGAACGCCACATAGGAACAAACATACATACATGCATACATAGACTGATAAACAAAAACTAACTAAAAAAGTAACTTACAATTAAAATCAACAAAATTAGGTATTTCTCCTGACACTTGGGGAAGGTCTATGTTCTGTAGTAGACGTCTTTCGGCTGAAATGAGGGTAATAATGAAATTACTTCTCTCGTCTGTCTATCACCCGGTTAATTTAATTAAACCAGTGATACCTATAAATTAATCTCAACCAGATTTAATAGTCCAGCTTCATTAAAGGATCCTGTATCACCAAAAACGTATTGCCAATAGCTGGCATGTCTTTAAATCCAATCATAATTATCACATTTACGCTCCGCTGAGCGAGCTAATATATCACTTTAAGGCGCAGATTCCCTTGAGTAGCTGCTTTTAAAATGAGAATCACGCCTAAACGGCTAGTCGTAATTTTTTGGAAAAAATATATGTTATACTAGAGCGTTTCCTTAATAATTTCATCTGAGTACATTTTAAAATATATTAGTGTAACATAGTTTAATTAATTTGCAAAGTAATGTCTAACGCGGACCAAAAATCGACAATCACGCAAAAACCATTGGACGTATTTTTATGAAACTTTCACCATCTAAAAGGCAATTTAATTATCAAAATTTTAATCTAGGGCTTTTTTTAAATTTATTATTAGTAAATAAATGTTATTAGTTTTGCCGACTAAACTTGGTGCGCGTTGAAGCGGGGGCCCCACCGGGCGACGGGCGGCAGTGCATCGCTGACCACTGTCACGGGTAGACGCTGACGCTCGCGCGCTCGGAGCAAAAGGACACTATTTTATTTGCTTGTTTATAAGGTTCGCGCTAAAATGGGCGGTAAATTCAAATTTTTGAAAGTGAGATGGCTTATAATGAAAAAAAAATTGATTTCATAGGTAAGTGGCATATTTTAATTATCAATACTGTATTCCTAAAGTTTAAATTAGTATAGGAAACTAAATAAAAAAATACACATAACATAAATATAAAGTAAATTTGTAATAAACATACTTTTATTTTATTAAAATAATTATGTTATTTCTGTTTTACCAAAATAGCAAATAACAAAGATTATCTAGATATAAATGCAGAGACGAGGTGAGTATTGCCATTGCATTCAATGTAACCATACCACCATCCTAGTAGGGACAGTCCGGATAACATTTTCAAAAAGTATGTGAATGTAATTATTAGCAATTTGGCATAGTTGTAAGTATAGTACTCCACTCCAAGTACGTACTGCTCGGGGAAAATAACTGTGCACCCGGCGCTGTCACGTCACTCTGTCGTTCGTCTTGCTCGGGACAAACGTAGGGCGCCGCGCGGGTAGGCAGAAGTGGATTCGCAATCCAGCGAGGTGCACATTTATTTTGACCGTGTTGTACCTCTATTACATCTCCGGATGCGGAGATGTAATTTTTTGGGTCTGTTTTGTGGTAGTGCGTCATGTACGAATACTTTACTAATTTCGCCTAATACAATATAATGGTTTATCTATACTTACAAACATACATTTATATTGTAGCCCCGGCTGTACAGAACAGGAGAAAAAGGCAACTCCGCTTATTGGTCATGAAAATATGGACATAAGTACCGACAGGTAAATGCATAGGTACCTAATTTAATATTCCGACTTTAGTATTATTTAAACATATTTTTATTATTATTTTATCAGTAGATTTTGCATTATAATATCAGCAGCCTAATTGCGTAAGTGAATTCGGAAAGGCAAAGGGTCTTACCCCATGAAAGAGTATGAACAATCGACCAATGACATAGACGGAAATCCACATCGCGTCTTTCATCTCGCATGTGATTGGTCAATTGTTTATCAGGGCAAAGGGTATGACTCCATGAAAGAATATGAACAATCGACCAATCACATAGACGAAAATCCACATCGCGTCTTTCATCTCGCTTGTGATTGGTTAATTGTTCATGTTCTTTCATGGGGTCAAACCCTTTGCCTTGCCGAATTCACTTACGCAATTAGGCTGCTGTTTATAGTTTTTATACATTTTTACTAGTAAAAGAGTATTTATTTATATATTATAAAGAGTTTTATATTTGGCACCACCAGGCGCGGATACCGGGGGGAGGGGTTGGGCAGGGGAAATGGTTTTCATGTGGGCTATTTATTGCTTTTGGTTTTAGTAATACCTATTTTTTTTAAACATTAAAATATTAATATTATTTTAAAATATAGTTAGTAAAATAATAATTTAAATAATAATTGCCATGTTTATGCATATGAGTGTTTGGTATTTGGTTGTTGTATGAAATAAGCATCTCATGATGTTTTTATTTTAGATGTTTGAGTGACAGCCTGACAGCAAAGGAGATACTGTTAAAACCTTTATTATGGTTTGTTCATCTTTTATTTTTTGCCCCAGCTGATATAGCATAGATGGTTTCGGTGTATTTATCATTGTAATTATATTTCAGTTCTGCAGAAATTGAAACAACTATATCTGAGGGGGATCCATCATCCTTTCACAAAGTGACCGAAAATGAGGAACAGTCCCTACTAGGTAAACAATGATTTTAACATAGTCGGCTCATATGAATATTTATATGATATATTCTTGTAGAACGCAAAAGAAAACAAGAAGGAGAATAAGAAAAGAAAAATAAACGAAGGAAAAACCGAGCAATAGCGATAGACACTAGTACACAAGACGACATAATACAAGAAAGACAGGACAATACAAAGAAACACATCGTATAGATATAAGTGTTCTCGGTTTTGAGGAGTTTTAAAGCTAATAAAATAATGTTAATAATTCACATCATTTTATTTCAAGTATCCCCCCCCCACTCCTGGATCCGCCAGTGCACACAAATCAATTGTCTTTATTTTATGTTTTTATCACTTGTTAAAAATAAAATAATGTTAATAATTCACATCATTTTATGTCAAGTGTCCTGTGCTCCCCTCCCCCCTGAATCCGCCCATGCTCACAAATCACATGTCTTTATTTTATGTTTTTATCTCTTGTTAAAAATAAAATAATGTTAATAATTCACATCATTTTATTTCAAGTATCCCCCCCCCCCACTCCTGGATCCGCCCATGCACACAAATCACATGACTTTATTTTATGTTTTTATCACTTGCTAAAAATAAAATAATGTTAATAATTCACATCATTTTATTTCAAGTGTCCCGTGCCCCCCCTCCCTTCTGAATCCGCCCATGCACACAAATCACATGTCTGTATTTTATGTTTTTATCACTTGTTAAAAATAAAATAATGTTTATAATTCACATCATTTTATTTCAAGTATCCCCCCCCTCCACTCCTGGATCCGCCCATGCACATAAATCACATCCACAACTCTGTTCAAAACTTCAACACAGCACAAGTATGGCAATTTCTCAAAACCCTTGGTATCGGCAAAACTGTAGATGACAGCACGCCTGATATTGACCTTAACACAATTAATTTTCATTTTTCTAAATCACCTGTTATTCTTGACGATAACGTTAAAGCTTCCACTCTGAACAATCTCTCTAAACTTCCTCTGCCATTATGTACTTCATTCTCTTTTCAACCAGCTACAGAAGGGGATGTAAAGCGGGCCGTCAAATCTATATCCACGAAGGCGGTGGGTGATGATGGTCTGCAACTCCAGATGCTCCTTCCAATCCTAAATGAACTCGCTCCTGTCATCCTTCACATCATCAACTACTCCCTCTTTTCTGGCTGCTTTCCTTCCGCATGGAAGAAAGCTCATGTTCTGCCTCTACCCAAAGTCCCTAAACCTTCGTCAGTTACCCAGTTCCGTCCAATCTCCATACTTCCAATCCTATCTAAAGTCCTAGAAAGGGTTGTTAATAATCAGCTGTCTCATTACCTTTCCTCTAATAGCCTGCTAAGTCCTTATCAATCCGGATTCCGTCCTGGCCACAGCACTGTATCGGCCTTAGTTAAAATAACTGATGACATCCGACTGGCCATGGAAAAAAGGTTCCTTACAGTTTTGATTTTACTGGACTTTAGCAGTGCTTTTAACTCAGTTGATTTTGACATCCTCTTAGGTATCCTTTCCTCTCTAAATGTGTCTCCTTCTGTGATTGCATGGTTTAATTCTTATCTACGGGGCCGCTCGCAGTCGGTTCGCTCAGAGGATGCTTCCTCTGACTGGTGCGATCTCGCTGCGGGTGTTCCTCAGGGTGGCGTCCTTTCTCCTCTTCTTTTCTCGGTTTTTATAAACGCTATCACGAAGGTCTTATCTTCACAGTTTCATCTCTATGCAGACGACCTGCAGCTTTATCGCCACTTTAAAATCGAAGAGCTCACTGAAACTATCGATGCCATCAATAATGATCTTGGAAACATCTGTCAATGGGCTAAAAGTTTTGGACTCCTAGTCAACCCAGCAAAATCACAAGCTCTTATTATTGGTGGCAGATACTTCATCAATCTGTTGAGTAGCCAGTCTCTCCCCCCTGTTTTGTACGATGCCGTCGCCATAGAATATTCCAATAAAGTTAAAAATTTAGGGGTTTTTCTTGACTGCCACTTATCTTGGAATGTTCACATTGCAGAAGTAAGCAGGAGGGTGTTTTGCTCGTTTCGGTCTCTGAAGCGTCTCCAGAAGTTCCTGCCTTTTCCAACTAAAGTTACTCTTGCTCAGTCTCTCCTTCTTCCTCTTCTTGACTATGCTGATGTCTGCTTTCTTGACGCGACTGAGGAACTTCTTGATAAGCTCGAACGTCTGCAGAATTTGTGCATCCGTTTCATATTTGGCCTCCGAAAATATGACCATGTGTCGGAATTTCGGAAGCGGTTGAAATGGCTGCCTATTCGACAGCGCCGAGATGCCCACACTCTTTCATTACTCTTTTCTGTACTTCATAATCCTAAGTCTCCTTTGTATCTTCGAGAACGCTTTGAGTATCTTGTTCCGAGAGGAAAACCTTGTCGTCTGTCATCATCTCTTCTCCTTCGTTTTCCTTCCCACTCTTCAAGTCGTTACGGTGGATCCTTTACTGTTCGCGCTGTGCGACTCTGGAATACTCTTCCACACTCTATACGAGATAGCCCTTCATTGGAGGTTTTCAGGAGACGAATTAGGGAATATTTCCTGTCAACATGACTCATTTATTTATGTATTAACGATTGTAATATTTTAGTTTTATATTGTAAAGATATGTATTATGTTTATGCATTGTGTGTTGCACACGTATTTGTTTAGTTTATTTAGTGAGTAAGTATTTAATATTGTTAAGATTTTTTTTTTTAATAAGATTTTGTTGTGCACATGGATGTACTATCCTCAAATGTCATATTTCTACGAAACTGAGGTTTGCTGTTAGAGAACCCAACTATGGGTTAAGCTCGCCTTTGTACATAAATTGTCCTATTGTATTTGTATGTTTAATGTTTTTTGTACAATAAAGAATAAGAAAAATCACATGTCTTTATTTTATGTTTTTATCACTTGTTAAAAATAAAATAATGTTTATAATTCACATCATTTTATTTCAAGTATCCCCCCCACTCCTGGATCCGCCCATGCACACAAATCGCATGTCTTTATTTTATGTTTTTATCACTTGTTATTATTTTTACATTATTTACCTATCACTTGTTACCTTTACGTTACTTGTTACCTTTTCACGTCTAAACCACTAAGCGGAATACAATGAAATTTGGCAAGGAGATAGATGGCATCCTGAGGAAGGACATAGGTTATTTATAGTATTTTATTGTTTTTATTGGTAGGTACGTAGGGTATGGTAGATTTGGGTGGAGTAGGTAGGGTAGGTAGGTGGGTAGGGTAGAGTAGATAAGGAACGAAGCCGCGGGGGACAGCTACGTGCCCATATATGAATGAGCACATTGATTACTTACGTAAATATATAAACCACTAGCTTCTGCTAGCGGCTACACCCGCGTGTTGTGTTTTGTTGCTCCAAGGGAACATTTTACGGGGATGAAATAAATGTGATATTTCGAACTATAATCTGTCTCTGTGCCAAGTTTCACCCAGATCCGTTCACCCGTTCTGGTGTGATTGAGGAACAAATATCCATCCATTCATCCATACTTTCGCATTTTTAATATTCGTAACTAGGATCTCACCACTAATAAAATAATATTTATTATCAGAATGCTACCTTATTATTTCTCACTACATAAAAACAAAAACAGTCAGTAGTCCTCGCCGTCTGAAGCGTATGGTTACCCTACGAAATTACGAGCGTGTAGTTGCGGGGTCGCGGGGGTGCGGCGCAAGCTCCTCCCAATCGCTCAAGGTCGCTGGGGCGTGTTGTCGCCTTAATGGTATCATTGTGGGTGAATGATAAGTTATTGAGCCTAGTTTCAGGAAATGATCTAGATTCCGACTTGGAAATCTGTTCTTTCAATAGTATAGTTGTTTATTAAACCACAAGTGACTGCCAAGGTGTCATCATCACCTGGATAGCTTTTCAATACTAATATTAGGTATAAAGAGGTAAAGTTTGTGAGTTTGGAAGTTGTAAGGGGTAATCTCTGGATCTACTGAACCGATTTTGAAAATTCTTTCACCAGTAGAAAGCTACATTATTCCTGAGAGTCATAGGCTATAATATATTTATTTTTAAATTAGAGATCCTTATGAAAATTGCAATAATGTAACCCAAGGTAGCAAAATGTTGCCTATAAAAATCATTCATGGCGTGCGCTGTGGAAACTATTGATGATAGATAAAAATTAGTTTGTAGCCAGTTGACGGGACCGAAGCCCCGAGGGTCAGCTAGTTCCCTAATATGTTGGTTATGGCTTCTAATCTAACCAAATGCTGCTGAATATAAGCGTTTTACATAGAGCGACTGCCTAACTGAATTCTAAAACCTCTGGGTAACTCTATATCCTTAGCAAATTTTGTTGTCAAAATGGGAAAATTGTAAATGTTTTCATAATGTCATCATTTTCTAACAAAAACTTTCTTTTTTCAGGTAAGTGTCACGGCCATCTTATCACAAGGATGTTTATCCGGCTCGGTAAAGTACAATAACCTGCCAATCGATTTTTACGCCTATCTCATCTGATTACTTGATGCTATCTACCAGATTCCTTAATCCTTTTTCGTCATACGAAATGTAATGTACGTGTGTATTTTTCTTGATTTTATGCTTAAGTGACTACTTAGGTTTTTAAAAAAACATTCAAGCTTCATATTTACACAAACAACAATAGGCTCTTTGTCATTTTCCATTGTTGTTTTACACAAGCTTATAAATCACAAAGAACTTATAATTTACCGCGTTCTGTTGCATCCCACAATGAGTTTTTGTGCAAATGCAAAAATGTACGATTACCATCATTTATTAGCATAACAATTAACAATCGGCTTTTTTCCAAAGCGACAGTGGAAAGGACACAGTGCATTGTTTGCGAAACCGCGGCGCCAGCGCACGGGGCGCCGCACATCCGCTAGTGACGTTCCATATTGTGTCGATAGTCCCACCAGTCATAATAATCGAACGATTTCGACTGCACACAATACCTTGTTGCTAGTTTCGGTGACAATATTATTGACATATCGCATAGCGTGTATTGTTTATATTATATGCTCGAAGTTAAATAGCAGCCGGCGGTGGCATTGTTTTCAAAATAGATCATGAGATTAATATTTCAATAGAAACATTAAATAGAAAGAGATATAATGTGACATGCATTTGGCGCTATAAAGGCATTAAACATTGGTAGTTATTTGTAGGGATTGTGCATTTATCGATACATATTGCAGTCGGTTGGTCGCGCTTGGCTTGTCGCTTGTCGCCTGCCGACCTCATTCCAGGGCTGCGGCACGGCGCCTGTCTCGATCGACGATTAGCAACACTGCACGCCCATCACTATTGTCTTTTTTCACTAGCCGACTTGATAATTGTTTCACCAGCCGGCGAGACATTGTATAAAAATTGCAGTTTTATCTTACGCTGTTAATATTAATCAACAAGCATTTTTCTTATGATGATAAACAGGAACATTTAATATTTCTCAATTTAAATTGTAAATACACACTGCTTTCCGTCATACGTACTTTATGACGGTCATTAGTACAGTGGCGTAGCATTAATCATCATAGTTTTATTTTGCAGCTCATATTACGCAGCTCCTATATCTGTAATTGTCCACAACGTTGGCGCCACTGTTCTTTGGCCGTCTGCCACTGCAATAGGTTTTAGTTCACGTGATTACTTTTGAAATCTAAACATTGACAATATTCATGCAATAAAACCATCTTGATAATCTTTCAATGCATCAATGTTGTCACAGAAACGCGGAGGTGAAAAGTTATTAGCTGGTACACTAATACACTGTGGCAAAATTTGTTTTGGAACGGAGCCATTATTCCCACAAACATTTGAGTTACGTTCTATTGAAATATCCGTGAGATGTTTACAATAACTTCACTTAAATCAATTACATTTCATTAAACAAAATCCAAGGTTTGTTTGGCACGTTACGTTAGAATTCGGCTTTTAATTTATGTTCGCTTTTATAATTAGGTATAGTTATCAAAGTATCGATAAAAACTTCAGTCATTGGCGTCAGACCGGCGGGCCGTGACTCGTTTTATATGCACTTGGCTCGACGCCACCGGTGACCTCATTGCGCGACCGTTTTTGGCGCCACTGTCGCTTATAATGATCGCTATCGCATCGATGACATGCCAAAACGCGATCTCTAAGATCTTTATCGATGTTTATTCGCAAATTCAACGCGCAGCACTAGTGTCGAATCTAACTATAGAAACGTGATTTCTATTTGTCAAGTAAATTTATATTTCCATATGATTTATTTAATCTATTCGTGGTTTAAATTAATTTTGTTTATTGATAATGGAAATTGTGTTTGATTTGTACTAAATTCGTTGGCGCCTCCGCGTTTTGAAATAATGATTGTTTTGTGCGACAAATATTTAGTACGAAGTGTAAATATTGTTAATGGTTTGGTTTTAATGGTGATATTATATTTTAGTGGTCATTATTGCAAGCTGTGTATTTTACAAATGGCTGTGCATAGGTTTGAGTAACAAAACGTGTTAAGTGCCATTCTGAACAATTATACTTTTTAGGGTTCCGTACCCAAAGGGTAAAAACGGGACCCTATTACTGAGACTTCGCGGTCCGTCTGTCTGTCTGTCTGTCAGTCACCAGGCTGTATCTCATGAACCGTGGTAGCTAGACAGTTGAAATTTTCACAGATGATTTATTTCTATTGCCGCTATAACAACAAATACTAAAAACAGAATAAAATTTATATTTAAGTGGGGCTCCCATACAACAAATGTTTTTTGCGATAATGGTACGGAACCCTTCGTGCGCGAGTCCGACTCGCACTTGGCCAGTTTTTATTTATTACTTACGCCATCTATACTAATATTATAATGAGGTAAAGTCTGTGACGTTGTAGGTGGTAATCTCTGGATCTGCTGAACCGATTTTGAAAATTCTTTCACCAGTAGAAAGCTACATTATTCCTGAGTGTCATAGGCTATAATATATTTAAAAATAAATTGAGATCCTTATGAAAATTTCAATAATTTAACACAAAGTAGCAAAATGTTGCCTGTAAAATTCATTCTTTGACGTGCGCTGAGAAAACTATTGATGATACATAATAATTATTAAGTAGGTAGGTAGGGCAGGGTAATCAGGGTAGGTAGGTAGGTAGGTAGCCTATTGACGGGAGCAAAGCCCCGGGGGCCAGCTAGAAGATAATATATTACTACAGTACTTGCGCTTATTGTCCACTTGATACCTTATATAGAATGTTTAGTTTCCAGTTTATATCATGCTTAAAGTTTTCTAATGTCGGTAGTATTGATTTTGCTTTTATGTTAAAGATTCGTACAAGATTTATATATGATGAGCAGATAATAGCACAGCATTCTTATTAATTCAAGCAGATTTAACTTTAATCACAGGTCAGTTAATAGACAAATACGATTATTAATTAATTATGCTAGCAATAACTTATTTACAAATTATACTTCACAAGCATTACTCATTGTTAAATTAAACCGGCATCCGTTTGAAGCCAAATCTACTGAGAATCGCAAGTAATAAAATAGTATTATTAATATTCAATAATGCTGTTTGAACTTGGTCGGTTTTCGGTACTAGTGTTATAATCACAACGCTGTACTGCAATGAGTCACTCAGTCCGCAGTATTCGCAATATGCGCATATTGATTCTAATTCCCATTGTTTACGCATTTTATTTACGCGTTCCACGAATGATGCGCGTTCGCTTTAGCGGGTATTAGATTTATATGGTGGTTTTAAAATCTACTGTTTTTTTTTTTAATAATTATCGTTCATTTTTAAACAGCTTGAATAAAAATTTACAAGCTTTTGTGTTTCGAAATAGAGGTGACCAAATAGTCGGGACCAGATACCAAATCTCGGTTTCGGCTTTTAGATAAATATCATTTGAAATGCGAGCAAGTACGCCCCACATGCTTGTGCAATAAATTAATAATAATTATCCGTAATTTCTCAAATAATGTTTACTGTATCCACTTTTCCAGTCGATAAAATACCTTTTAAGGTACGCACGTCAAAACTGGTCGGTGTGAAATATGATTATTAAAGTTGCTAGCTTGCTTAAGTACTAAACATAATTTATTACCTCGGTCTGTTATGTTGGCTGGGCGACTCAAAAACTGAACTAACAGTTTTAATCTCAGGTCAATAGGACGCTCGTAAATCCATCTGTTTGTCTGTCACTGCAGCGGCTAACGCATTCGGTAGCGCTTGCGACATACACTTAGCGCTTTAGTACCTACTCTTTACTGGTACTTGTGAAAATAGCGTTTTACGATGACTGGACGTATCATAGTAATAGTCTTTAGTTTAGCATTATAACATCGTTAAAAGTTTCGGTTTCGGCATAATGATCAACGGTTTCGGCCTAATGAAAATATTTTCGGAAAGTGTTTTTACTCGTTGATTTTTAGAGAGAATTTTTGGAATGATTCTTTATGTTGATGTTGAATTCATTTTGATAGACATTAGACTTAAATTATAGTAATTCATGCAGGTATTAGAAAGTTTTGAGTTTTTCCTCATGGAAATAGTTTATAGTTGTTTTATTTTTAATTATACGTCTCTACAATCAACTTTATAGACGGCTGTTGATACTAAAACATACAGTCAAAAACATGTCGTTACAAAATTTATTATTTTATAACAAGTCTTGTACGGAAATCAAGTTCATTTAACGTTTCCGTCTATAAAGAGTTCGTTTGAACTCCAAATTGTGGTCGATTTTAAAAGTTAAACGCTCGCTATATCTTTTATTATGGTCGAGTGGTCTATCAACATGTGTTCATTAGTACAGACAGACAGACGGGACAATTAGAGGCCTCTGAATTGTTTTTACGATCCTTTCTTTACGAATGGACTTCGTTCCTAATTGATTTGTAAAAGACGGCTCAGTGGTTGGTTGACCGGTCTGATATTTGTTGAGTTCGAATCACGGTTTCATTAGGATTTTTTAATACATATTTAAATTTGGGAATGTTTAAAATTTGTCTTACCTTAAATAGGTATGTTTCGGAAGTAAATTGTTAACTTAAGGGTCTACAACCGATTTAGTGCCGTAAAACGGTAACTTTCTAAAGCATATTTCTTAGTAACGGCTAGGTTTGAAAAAGTTTTTTTTTTATTGTTTCATGTGGTACATCATTTGTGAAACATGGTTTTTTCGTACAACAAATAGTTTTGCTTTAAAAAAACAATTAACAACACGATATGTTTTCGCTACTTTCGGATAATCCACCAGAACGACTTGGATGAATAAAAATATTTGTACACAGAAAATTTGATGGCTAGAATTTCTTCATAACTGAAATAGCATTTGTAAATATAAGAATATTTGCAAATATTTGAATATTTTGTCTGTCGCTCCATGTAAAACACTGGTACTCAGCTGAATCCGGTTAGACTGGAAGCCGACCCCAATATAGTTGGGAATAGGCTAGGCAGATTGATTGCAAACAAAACTGCCCAAAAAAACTTAAAAAAAAAAAAATACTACCGACTTCCAAATGAAAAACTACAAAGTGAAAAATAACTTTATTTTTGGAAGTCGGTGTCCATATCGCAATAAAATGGGAAAAAAGAAAAACACCGACTTCCAAAAATAAAGTTATTTTTCACTTTGTAGTTTTTCATTTGGAAGTCGGTAGTATTTTTTTGCAAAAACGTTTTTTATTTTTCCCTTTTTAGTTTTACCTACCTAATAGGCAAGTTGTTTAGTAAGTACCTATTACGCTAGAACAGATTACCCGAAAAACATGAAACTTGAACATAACCGGTGAAATTAGAGTTCTGCGTACCCCTTTCAGTATACTGGCGTGATGTTATGTTATGAAATGGTATAAACAATAAACAGACATGCGATTGAAGCAATCCCGAATGATTTGCCGTTATTTATTGAAGAGTTCTGTTGTATATCTCCGAAGTTCTTCATCAGATCTTTAACAAATTAAAATGGGACCAATTTCGGAACATTTTCTTTCAAAAAAAAAGAATTTTCAAAATCGGTCCACAATTGGAGGAGATATCAGTGAACATAAATAAAAAAAAAAAAAAAAAAAAAACATACAAGAAGTCGAACATATAACCTCCTCCTTTTTGGTAAGTCGGTTAAAAAGGAGGTTCAATATTGATATTCTGGTGATTCTGGTTCCGAGCGAGCGCACGGCCAGTACTGCGTTACCATTGGGAAATATATACGACTAGTTGTCCCACGTGGCTTCGCTCCAGTCAACTGGCTACCTACCTACCCATCTACCCTACATACATGATTTACGCAGCGCACCCAAAGGAAGCTCTCAAAAAGGAAAAAAAAAACCGTTTTCGCAACATTTTTCATTTATGCTCCGCTCCTATTGGTCGTAGCGTGATATTATATAGCCTATAACCTTCCTCGATAAATGGACTATCCAACACAAAAATAATTTTTCAATTCCAACCAGTAGTTCCTGAGATTAGCGCGTTCAAACAAACAAACCAACTCTTCAGCTTTATAATATTAAGTATAGATAAGTCACACGTTCAAATTCATTAACCGATCTTTCATTATTTTATCTCAGCTAATTACTACAATTTAACGGTACACCATCTAATAAAATATAACACTAGAGACGGTCAACAGATTAAATTCTGGAAACGAATTGATAGCGATTATCAAATCTAGCTTCATTTCACATTATAATAAAATGCAAAGTTCTTTAACAATATATCATGGGGAGACATTTCTAATTAATATAAGTTTATTTTTTTCTCATGGTGTCTAATGTGTTCCATAAATCCATCTGTCTCGTATAAATAAATAAGCTAATGAATGAAAATTATGTTTGCTCGACTTGTTTAAGGAGAAGTTTTATGAGAAAAACGATGATATTTTTAGCTGCGAGCTATTAATTCAATTGACTGAAAATTAGTTTTATGTCCGTCAGGTAGATTAATAAAAAATATTGGATACGTATTTTTTTCTTTTTTACATAAAGTGACGAAGATATAATACTTTATACTGCCTTAGTGACGTCACAAGCCCCCAAACTAAACTAACAACTGCAAAAAATACGTGTCCAATATTATTTGATACCAAATTATCATTTTTCTACCCTAGAAACATCCCTATTAAGATTTAATAGAACAGCCACATAAATGTTGTTATTTAAAACAATAGGAAGAATTGAAAATCTATTTCTCGAATTTCTTGCCAGACAACTTTTCTAAGCACTCAAATTAATTTCAGCCTTGACTTTATCAACAGTCACCTCTTACTTTGAAGGTGTCTTTCAAATACTTAATCAAACCTTAGGGTTCTCCTAGTCGCTGGCACGAACTATTTTGTGCGCGAGGTTAAAATGCATGCTATCTCATCCGACAACACGTGCTAAAGAGATAGATGCTGTGATGAGCAGTAAGAAGCTAGTTCGCGTACGAATTAGCACTTTTGCAAATTTGTATCGAAATGGATGATGATTTAGGACGAAAACGAGCACGCGAAATTTTATAAACAGTCCTTTAGGAGTCTAGATATCATGAAAAAACGACTAAATGTATATTTTCAAAATAAAATTATTTGCATTGTTGAATTACTAATATATCCCTGTATGGAGCCCGTTTTGCAATTTTCCTTCTTCTTATGGTTTTTATTTCCGCCCAAAGATGAGTTAAAATTAGTGTTGAAATATGGAACTTTCGACGCTTATAACTTTCCAATATTTTTTTTTACTTTTTTGTTTCCATACAGGGCTTGATGGCAATGATGAGACAAATTGATATATGTTTTTATTTTGAACATACATCGCTAGACTACGTTTGTATGGAAGAATTTTCGAATAGTGTAACCTTAACTACATTCAGAGCTCTAGGATTCGATTCCTGGGTCGACCGTAAGTTTTATTGGGTTTTTTATATCTAGGATTTATCAGCAGGCCGTGGCATCTGGATTTGTAACCGGTTAAAGGCAATAGGCCCTAATAAATTGGCCTCAAATCAATCATCTAAATTCTAAATCATCAAAACATACACAGACAGTGTGAAATTGCTCTAGGCAACAAATTCACACTTTCTCACTGTACCTTAACTGTTACGATCATCAATTACACAAATATATTAATGGTTTTGATATAAAAATTAATAGGTCCATCATATAATGTGTAGCTAGAGGCCATTAAAACAAAGATGGGCCATTTTTTGCCACCCACGCGAACAGCGGGCTTTAATTCAATCATGAAATAAGCTTGTAAGCTATGTCGTAGATATTATAATTGTATTTGAAAAGTGTTCTTGAGATAACACTTTATTATTTGTCTAGATAGCAGTCACGTATACAAATTAATTTGTATTGCTTAGTTGTAAGCGTAATGAATAAATATTTCAAACACTAGCTGACCCGGCAAACTTTGTTTTGCCATAAAAACACCAAACATATATCTACCCTACCTACCCTACCTTACACTACCTACCCTACCCTACCTTACACTATCCTACCCTACACTTCCCTACCCTACACTACCCTACACTACCCTACACTACCCTACACTACCCTACACTACCCTACCCTACACTACCCTACCCTACCCTACACTACCCTACCCTACACAAAGCAAAAATAGCTTATAAAATAGCTATAAAGCTCAAATTGACTCTACGTTTTAGTTAGAAAACTTTTGTATGGGAAAAAGAAAAGGTCCTTTTTTTATTTTTTTCCGGCAATTATTATAATTTTTCTCCCCGTAAAAACCATCTTTGAACTTCAACGAACATTAAAAAAAAAAGAATTGTCCAATTTCTGTCCAGGCGTTGTTGAGTTATGCGCTTACCAACACATTTTGCGATTCATTTTTATATTATAGAAGATATACTGGGATTCCCTTTGTCGTGCGTGTCATGCATGATATAAACTGGGCTAAAATGAATGTATTTTTGTTGCCTGGACAAATATTCATCAGGATGTAACCACACAACGCATAAACGCAAAGTAATTGATTTTGGAAAAGGTACAAAAAAAAAGTAATTGAATTAAATGCCACACTACGTGCGATTACAAGCATTAATCATGCTTGATATAAACTGGGATGAAATAAATGTATTTTTGTAGTCTGGACAAATATTCATCAGGATGTTACCACACAACGCATAAACGCAAACTAATTGATTTTGGAAAAGGTACAATAAAAAAGATTGAATTAAATGCCACACTACTACTGCATTTTCGATAAATATTAAATATCTCGGATGAGAAAGATCCCGTCTCTTCGCTTAACTAACAACTATCTCTCGAATGACAGAAACTAATTACTATATTCTAAGAAGTACAATCAAATTGACTTATATCTTGCGGCCATTTAAACTTCCCTAAAACATGTTGCTGATGAAACGTGATACCCATTCAGATACCAATTCTCTCAGTAATAATTTTCACATTGGTGTTAAGTAGTTTGCACTTAGTTAATTAATATTTACAGCTTTAAACGCCCAGTTGATTAACGTCCATGTATTCGCATACGCAATATGTGTTTTACATTTTGAAAATAATCATTCTTAGAAAGTTAATTATAATAAAACCAATTTACATGTAGTTAATATTGTTGAGGGTAGTTAACATTTACCTCGTCCATAGGCACTTAAGGTTGCCCTAGTCGACGGCACGAACTATTTTTTGCGCGGGTTTAAAATGCATGCTATCTCATCCTACAAAACGTGCGAAAGAGATAGATGCTGTGATGAGTAGTAAGAAGCTAGTTCGCGTACGAATTAGCACTTTTGCAAATTTGTAGCGATTACGATGTTGACGAATAGAGCGAAATTGTATAAACAGACCTTTGGGAGTATAGAAATCACGAAAAAACGACAAAATGTATATTTTCAAAATAAAATTATTTGTATTGTTGAACTACTAATCTATCCCTGTATGGTGACTATCTCTTATGGTAATATTTCAGCACAAAGATGCGTTAAAATTAGTGTTGCAATATTGAACTTTCGACGCTCATAACATATTTACCCGACTGCCGAAGGAGGGTAATGTGTTTATCAGTCTATGTATGTATGTATGTTTGTTCCTATATGGCGTTCCAGAGACCAAACGCGTTGGCCGATTTTGATGATTCATACGTCAATCGATGCGTCTTAATCCTGCGAGTGTCATAGGCTACATTAAAATTGAAAATAGAAAAATGGCGGATTTCGGGCGCAATATTGTGGTGGCCCAAATTTTTTTTTTCTTCCAAACCCCTCGTGTGGGGTATTAAAATAAAGGGTTTTAAGAGGTGATTTCAAACATATATTATACTTATATGTTAAAATGTACCTTATTCGAAAAAAACTTAACTAAAAAGTTATAAATAAAAAAAGTTAAATCAAAAAACCCGACTGCTTCAAAAGCAAACTAAAAAGTCGAAAACAGGGAAAAATCATGCTGTGCAGGCGGAGGATACACCAGATTTTGGTCAGCCAGCCCTCGAATATGTATCCTCCGACTGCACAACATGATTTTTCCTTGTTTTCGACTTTTTAGTTTGCTTTTGTTTTTTTATTTTTCCATACAGGGCTAGATAATGATGAGGCAAATTGATATTTATTTTTTATTTTGAACGTATATCGTCAAACAGTGGAGTTACCGCCATTCTACGTGTTTATGGAAGAATGATCGACTAGAGCAACCTTAATACTGGAATTACGACTAGTATAAATAAATGCAACCTCACAGTTATGGCTGTATAATTAAGCCACATGCTTAGCGCGTAATAAAAAGTAAAGTAACAGGTCTTCTCCATCTGTCATTATAGAACCGCATAAAGATATCTGAGACCCTATTTTCCGCCTTCACATTAAAATAATCGTCGTACCGGCCATATGTCTTCGAATTATCATTTCTCGGCTAGAAATTATAGCCGACCTACATCCGTCGATTAAAACCCAATTTGAGACCAAAAATTGGTACCAAACACGCGGCCCTCTCTAAAGGTTGGGTGATGCCAAATTGGCCGAAAATAATAGGGACCTTTTGTGAGAATAGAGAATTTAAAAAAACTAGAATTTCGAATGGAATGGACTTTTCATTTTCATTCTTTATTATCTTTTTCTAACAATCAATCTGCCTAGCCTTTGCCCAACTACATTGGGATCGGCTTCCAGTCTTACCGGATTCAGCTGAGTACCAGTGTTTTACATGGAGCGACTGCCCATCTGACCTCCACAACCCAGTAACTGGGTAACACGGTACTCCTTGGCAAGACTGGTGTCAGATCTCAAGCTTCTGACTACTCGTAACGTCTGTCAAAGATCTTCGAATGACAGCCGGGACCAACAGCTTAACTTGCTTTCCGAGGCACGGAGGAAACTCAGTATGTTGAAATGGTCACCCATCCATAATGTAACATTTATGATCGAACAGTGCGGCTGTTATGATTTAGCCAGGAGCTATTAATTATCTTTCTCTAACAATTGTGTAAAACAACTAAACCAGTAGATTTGAATCTTCCGTTATAATTTTATCTTCAGCTGTGTTAACGTTAGTGCTGTTCTAGAAGCCAAACCAATCTCTCCACGCTATTACTTATGATTTAATACATACAGTGATAAAAAAAGACCAGCTTTAAGTTTAATTTCCAGTTACGTGACGATACCAACTCAAGAACACGAATGACAAACGACTAACATTTAATGTCAATTAGCGAAGCGTTCCGGGGGAATTGGCCGTTTACCTATAAATAATGTCTAGTTACCTTCACACCCTGTAATATCAACCTTATCCTCACAGCAATAAAAGCTGAAGTTTACACAGAGAGCAACTTCTGAGAGGAAGCAAAGATGGCTTAGAATGCATAATAGAAAGCGCTGTAACAGCAATTTCTATTTTTAATGCAACGGTTAAAATAAGATTACTCGAAGCTAATTAACTAAATGGCAAATAAAATACCGATTTTATTCCTGATTGCTACTTCGAGTCCAGTTCCACGAACAATAGCTAGACAAAGAATAATGAAATACATAAAAACGGACACGCAACGATGCGGCACGCAATCATCAAATATTAGAAGCCCTTACAATTATAGATCTAAGCGAAATCCGCCTATAATTCAAAAGTTACACGTCACTCTTCAGAAGAGTGCGCTAACAACCTTATTCTGGACCTCGACGATTTATAAAAGGGTATAAAGTCCCGACAGTGTATTATTGTTTTAAGACATTTCGTTGTTCGTCGCGGTCGGATTCCCGCGGCCGCCAGTGGGCGGTTACCCTGTAATCAACCCCCCTCCCGCGCATTGGGAGCGGTCCACGGTGATTATAGGAGGAATTTTACGGTTCCTTCGTTAGTCCGTCAAATCATAGGTCTGTTGCCTAATGGTTTAGAAGACGAGCCTGTGAACGATTTTATGTCATTTCCTAAAAATAAGGTAGGGTTGCATTTTTCGAGGTAATTGTCTGTGAACAGGCATCCGTTGGAACTTGGAAATGAGTTGTCGCAAGCTTGTTCGAATGTGGGCCTCGGACCGGTGCGTAATACGCGTTCAGCTGTTGCCATGCCGTGGCGCCAGTCTCGATGGTAAATATCACCTGTACCGGTACCAAGTTAATTTATCGTGAAATGATGCGTAATTGATTCGATGCCGCAGCTGCTTCGCTCGCATATAATTAGTAGTTCTAAATAAAAATCCATGATTATATCTCGCACTTGCTTCAGAAAATGCCGACGTAAACTGGTAATACTTAATTCTAAGTTGCTGTTTTAATGCGGTCTATTAATATAATACGCTGTATTTTCTAACATTAATTTAGAAAGCGTGAAGAAGCTACAGTTATCATGAAAATACTGCGTTAAAAATACATAAAAATTTCGCATAAAACTAAATGCAGCTGTTACAAGCTGTTAGAACTGCAAAATAACTCTGCAGTCCAATCAACTCGGCTTTATGAAATAGCGGCATATAATACACTAGCGGACGCCTCGCGATTTCACCCGCGTAGTACCCGTTCCCGTGGGAATACAGGGATATAAAGCAGCCTATGTCACCCGGGGATAGTGTAGCTTCCCAACGGTGAAAGAATTTTCGAAATCGGTCCAATAGTTTTAAGTTTATTCGTACAAAAATACAAATCTTTCCTCTTTATAATATTAGTATAGATATATATTAGATATCATTGATAGGTAGCATTATCACAGATTACTAAATAGTTATGGTATTATATCCAATTCTTATTAAGTCTCCAATGTGCACCTTTTTATGGCATAAAACTGTACTCTTGTTCTAGAAACGTTCTACGGAAGCCGAAACCACAACCGAATTTCGGCTCTCAATTCAGTTTCGGCCGAAACCGGAACTACGTTCTTATTCTCCATGAATTCCTAGATTATATAAAGTTACTCTATTAACTGATGATTGTCAAAGAAATAACAGTATACGGATTATTATTTTATATTAAACGTCTTTTATTTATCCCTCAAATAACTTATGGAAACCAATAGAAGTCGTAGGCTAAAATGATTCATCATTATAAAAACAGAACAAAGTTGATATTGTAACCGCAAAAAATATCCGTTTTGTTATTAAAAATGTCCCTTAGTGACGCAAGTAATGATAAAGTCGCAATAATGTATTGAAATTGCTATATATAATGGCACTGTATAAAAATGAGCTATTTTGTGCACAAGCATAATATTACCGACCTTATTGAAGCTGTTAGTTACCTTACAATATTATGTGAGGCTTATAATAAAATTTGTAGTTTTCAATTTGCACTTGATGTTATAGTATCGGGCAACCGAAATTATGCGGTTACTGGTTGAGTTTTTTCTTATACTATTGGATGCAAAGCTTTTCAATTAACTTGCATTTTACCGTCTACGTAATTACCTTTCCGAGAAAAGTGTACTTTTAACGGCTAGACTGCACGTACATTGTACAAATGATTGAAAACTATAACTCGGCGAGAGAACGCAACGATTTCCGAGAAATGGTCTAACAAGTCTCACGATAGTCATTGTTTAGAGCTCAGTTTGCAGTTAAATTACTTGAGATCTGCCGACAGAACTGGTAATTGTAGTGAAGTACTCAAGTAGCCAGTTTAGTAATTTCAGTCGTTAGCAGTTAGTCGATTTCTCAAAGCTCGTTGGAAATAGACTAAAAATTGCTCTCAGTCTAACTTGGCGCCTAAGACTAATGTCTGTACTTACCTCGTTATGATCACATATTTCATCAGCATTATCGGTAATCGATTCGTCTGGGTGTTCATCGTGTGTTTTCTCGCTTGCGTGTGTCATTTGTTTTCTCATATAAACATCCAGT
Source organism: Orthosia gothica (assembly GCA_949775005.1). NCBI lineage: Eukaryota > Metazoa > Arthropoda > Insecta > Lepidoptera > Noctuidae > Orthosia > Orthosia gothica. Next base: position 9,255,552 of record OX459050.1, read on the forward strand.
TTTTATGACGGTGCCTTAATTGAGTTTGTAATTGCGCTAGTAAATTTGTGTTCTCTGACTTATGTTTTCGCTTTGTCATTAAGATTGCTTTAATGTTTATTTATTGAAATGAAGATGCGAAACGTCGTTCCATTTACATGTAGTGGTTTGTCTTTCTCTTAAGTAATTATTTAGTTAAGCGTTTGTATATTCATCGTCTTAAAATTTCTCCTTGAGATACTAAGCTAGAATTAAGTGTAGCTGTCTGCTTTGCATCCTTAGCCTATGTATTCTGCGGTCTACTTTCATCCTCACTCAAAGTCCGACCTCACGTTATTAAAGTAATCATTCATTTGTTAAATAAAACAAATCTTCAAAAGCTTTTGCTCGGGGCGGTTCTGTCGGCACGACAACGGTCGTGTTCGGCGTCCCTTCGGCAAATAATCGTTTCGTCCGATAATTGCCGATTTCACCCGAACGCGGTCGGAGCACAAAGCTCCCCCAATGATTGCGCAAGATTGCACTACAATTTTCTTCGAACAAACAGATGCTTATGTATGGAGACCGATTTCTTTTTAGTTCAAACAATAATTTGTGGTGGATTACAAGGTGTGGAACTTATTATGAGATTTTTTGCAGTCGATAAGCAGATATTAATATTAGCTGGACTTGATCAATATTTTCTGAATCGTGTTTGACATAATATGGATACGGCTTTCGAAATACATTTTGGCATTGATAGGGATTAAATTCCTTTCATTTGGACTTGCGTTTTTAATCATGACAGGCGCCGATAAAATCTCGACAGGAATTAAAAAAAAAACGAGGCACGTCTTCAGGTCCGTAGGTACTTTATAATCGAAGGTTTTTAATTTGAAATGCGCCTCGCTGTTGGGCAATAAAAGTTATTAGTTAATAAAAACAATATTCGGTACTGGTACCCCGCCGTGTCCGGTACTGGGACCAGAGAGACCACACATCGCCGTCATCGGCGCCTCTTTAGACCGTGTACACTGCACGTTTTACTTGGGCTGGCGTACAAGTCATAACCGTAAAGCGGTTTTAATATAACTCTATCAAAGTGAGATTTAAAACGACACGGCATTCGTTCTTGAAGTTTCAGTATTTTAAATCTTAAGCTCATTTCACTAGGCTTAGATGCACCTAGCTAGGCTAGGTTATCTAGATAGGGCTACTTTTTAGTCTTCCTTTTTTGGTGAAAATGATAATCATTTTAGATACACCGTCACGTCATACCATAGTTATACCATATACCATAGTTGCCTGTATGAAGTTACGACGGTACCCTGACCAAAAAATCGGCATGCGATATGAGCATTCCTATTGGTCTAGCGGCACTGGTGGCGCATGAATTACAGTAGTGAATACGCCCAGATTTTAGAATAAAGTCTTTATAAAATCGAATTTTGGTCTTTTGAAAAAAAAAATACTACCAAAATGTTCGTTATTAAATTGTCTATCCTTTAGTGTTAGTACAAAAAATAATTAATGAACACTTTACGAGGAGATGCATGCTATCAATAATTATTTCTCAATTTTGTTTTTTTTTTAAAGGAGATTAGTGAAATATATACAACATTAAAAAAAAACTAAATCTACCATTTTAGAATCAATATTATGTAGAAATTTAATGTATTTTTATTAATTGATATTTCTTTTTGAATAACGAGTAGATAGCTCCTAAAAACAGCACGAAAAACGGCTTGCGCGGCGTTTTGCTCGGGGTACCGCCTTAAACTACAAAAAATGCGTATACGTATATGCGTAAAAAATGTTATTGAAACTGTCACCCGCACCATGCGCTACAGCGCAAAGAGTATAGGTACTTATTCTAATTGAGAGCTGTATTAATTTTACCTAAGTAGGTACGTAAATTTATGGTCAAACTTCATTCAAACTTCAAGCCAGTTCACTCCTAAAACATGACTTGACAAACAGCTCCCTAACAAGACAAACTACCCGCTCCCGCTACCTCCTTTACTTCGCACCAACCACTGCACTATCGTCTGTTTAAATATTAGTAGTTATATCCCGAGATGTTGTTTGTTTCTACCGAGTGCCAGTAGTTAAGTCCTTCGTTTGTATACTTACATTTGTACTTGTGTACGTTTGAGCTAGTTAGCGGTCCAGACGCTCTTTTTATGGCCACCGCTGATTGTGTTAATTCTTCGTCGCTGAGAACTACTTTTGAGTAGTTTTAGTTTTCTAAGTTTAGTGATGACGTAGTGCTGTCAAGATAGGACAGGGCTTGTCTGTGGATTTGTGGAGGAGGTCGTTGACAGATGTTGTGTGGGACAGTTGGTAGTGTGGAAATTATTGGAAGGAATTTTTTCAGTAATTTACTGACTATGCTAGCTATGGTGGAAATTGCAATGATTGTGTAGGGATTTGTATGAATATGAAGAAGTAAATCATCAAGCAAATTTGTATGTACATCCGCGGTTTAATTGAGTCCTATAAAGGCTGAGTCTATGGTATTTTTTTACTTGTATCCTTAAGATAGATACGCCCCCAATAATTAAACACTTTCGTCAAAAAAATTTAACACACAAGATTACTTAAAAAATTAGATTAGGAAAGTAGCTACCAAAAAAATGACACAGAATTTCTTTCAAAACTCAAAATAATTACTCGAACAAAAGATATAAGAAGTTTTCATAGAAATCCTAGTCCGACTGCTCATTAAATGCATTAATCAGTTGGTATGGTAATGTAATTACATTCGAGATAAAATTCTAGAGGAAAGTAGTAATAAAACGACTGGTTTACGATTAGAACATGCTACTAAAAATATTTTTCCAAATAAATGGCCGCAAACTTACTGTTGCCATGCTGGTAAGGGTGACGTCAGCTGTCATGTACCAGAAAGCTGGCAGGCTTTTGACCTGGCTCAACCGAGGACGCCTAGCGACCTTGTGACGTCAATAGAAAGTCTAGAATTTGAATTTGGAATCACATTTCTTTTAAATTTATTGTTTTTTTTATACGCGCGCGAAACTATTTTCAATTTTGAATACGAATTGCCGTTATTATTTTACCAGTTTTGTTTTTTTGTTTATGTGTCTCTTAAATTGCCTTCAAGCTAAAAAGTGAATTAAAGATCTGACTATTTAATTATGAAAAACAATAATTTACTTAACTCATCTTCTTTCCATAAATAACTCAAAACCTACGTAAAGTTTTGACTAATTTGTCAAAGTTTAACTAACTTCAGAATTAAAATGACGATTGACGCCTTGGGCTTGTATTATCATAATCAAATTAGTTAGCGATTGTCACGTTCTTAACAAAACTAATAAACGGTTTAAAGATAAATAACATATTTCAAAATATAACTGCATAATATAACATGTGGCCAGCGACCTCTCACCTGGAAAACTTTCTAAGTTCCCAGACTGATCAGAACGCCTTAAGTTCTTGGAAATAAAGTTCAAAATCGATCAATTTTCGCTCAATAAACAGCAAAATACATTTGTAATTTTCCAATCAGCTATAAATAAAACAGAATTCCACAAAATATTGTATTAAGCTTCATTAATCGTTTTCGAAGACTTAATAAATGAATCGTGAATACCGTTGATCGAAACAAAATGGCGATGTCGAATTCGTAATACGAACGATTAATGATATCGATTTTTGCGATGATCGATTGCTTGTGTGTGATCACGATTTCTTGCTACAAATTGAAACAAGTACATATTAACTTGGATAATTAATTACCTATATTTACAATTTACAAAAAATACTAAGGTACGACCTGGCGGGCGAGCACGGCCTACTGTGACAGGCTTGAGTCACACATTTTTATCACAGTTTGGAAGCAAAAACCTTGATAAAATGCGTCACTCAAGACTATCACAGAGGCCGTGCTCGCCCGGCTGGCGATGGTTTCGGGAATCCGCTGGATGCGAGACGCACAGGACCGGTCGATTGGCGACACATGCAGGAGGCCTATTTTCATCAATGGACGTCTTTTGGCTGATATGATGATGATGACAAACTAAAACGCCTTCTGATATAAAATACTGGGTTGCGTCAAAACAGACATAGAAATAATATTTTGGAACCAGAGGACACTTCCCATATTTTAAGGAACCATCTAAATCACAATGTATAAAGAAATCTCTTAATTTCCTTAGTCATTTGACACTAGCGGACGCCTCGCGGTTTTACCCTCGTAGTTCCCCTTCCCGTGGGAATACAGGGATAAAAAGTAGCCTATGTCACCCGGGGATAGTGTAGCTTCCCAACGGTGAAAGAATTGTTGAAATCGGTCCAGTAGTTTTTAAGTTTATTCGTTACATACAAAAATACAAATCTTAATATTGATTGATTGTCTCTGAGATGAGACTTGAACGTCTCAAAAACTAACAACGCGCGTGAAATTCGCATTTTCACAGCCGCACGAGTGCACGATTCCTTACGGCACGGTTTGATTACGTTAAATAAATCAAATGCTTTAGAAGCGCATCATTTACGCTGTGTCCACACAAAATTTGTTTAAAGAAACCATAGTACCTAAAGTTAATCGACATTTTCTCTGACAAAATCTATGTTTTTATCCACCAATTTTATACCACAACTGGACAAACGTGTTTTCATACTTTTCCAACGTTCTTTGTTTTTGCCTTCACCGGCCAATCAGTCAGAAATGAGTCCAAATCGTCTCGTCACGTCTTAGGTAGCCAGATCCTAGCCTGTCCCTCCTTATGCATCCTATAAGTATGACTCTCCCGTTCTACTTTGACCTCACAGACTTATCGCCAACATTAATGACTGCGGACACCGTTTAATTACTTTTTAAAAATCTAAACGCCACTTAAAGTATCGTAGGCCATTCACAATCTAACCACGGTACAGACAAACGATATAAGGTTTCTCATATTACATATTCGTGCATTAAAGTTCATCAGCGCTTAAATAATGATCTCTTACATTTGCATACATAGGGCCTTGTCCAGAGTGAACGCGCGGTAGCGGGCGCGATAAGAGGTTCTGACACTTCTGTGTGCTTCTGACGGTCTAAAGTGTCATTCGATCTTCGATGGTAATGTCGAAAAGCCCAAATTTAAGAGATTGATCATCTGACATTTTGATAGCTTTTGGCATATTTAACGAACAGCAATTGATTTTTAACCCCCGCCGGAAAAAGTGGGGTTTTATAAGTTACACGTGTGTTGCTGTGTATCTGTGTGTCTGTTTGTGGCATCATAGCGCCTAAACGGATGAACCGATTTTGATTTAGTTTTTTTTGTTTGAAATGTAATTTTGTCGAGTGTTCTTAGCTATGTTTGAATCAAATCGGTTCAGCCGGTTGATTTCGGGGGTTTTTGAAATTTTGGAATTTTACTTGTTATATATATATATAGATATATAAATCAATTGCTGTTCGTTAGTCTCGCTAACAATCAAAAACGGCTGGACCGATTTGAATAATAATTTTTTCGATTTGCTCGCCAGAATACAGGGAAGGTTCAAAAACAAAAAAAAATAATTGTAGGTTGGATAGGGTAGGTAGGTAGGGTAGGGTTGGTAGGTAGGGTAGTGTAGGGTTGTTAGGTAGGTAGAGTAGGTAGGGTAGGGTAGATAGTCAGTTGACGGGAGCGAAGCCGCGGGCACAGCTTGTAGGTACATATATTTTTGACTAATCGTTATTGCTGGTAGAATGTCACTTTATCTTGTAACTAAGTTGGTCACAATGCATCGCGAGTTGTTGTAGCGGGCAGTAGAGGCTAGAAGTATTTCTTCAGAGTAAAACAATAGACGATCGCTCGCTAGCGAGACCACTCCGTCACGTCGCGCTAGGCTTCCGCCATAGTCACTTCAGTATGAACGCAAACGCTTGTTTCGTACGTATGTTTGATACTTCACGTCCGCCTTAGCACCCGCTCAAGCTCCTCACCAAGTCCACGACCTTACATTTACATACATAAAGAGCATGCTCAATGCGATTGCCATGCATTCCTTTGAGCGCACCGCTAACTAAATGCACTAGGCGTTTATAAATCATTTATAAATAGCACTAATAACTTATGTAGTGTTCTGTTTAGAACTTAATATAAACTCTGATAAACTCTTTCAGTCATTGATCAAGGCGATTGAATTGTTCCGTCTATTAGTGCCCTAGAATTTACAGAAATTTTCAGTTGAAAATATAGTGGTAGCAGAATGGTTGTATTCAATTCAGTTGAGTGCATGTTTGACTTGCAATGCGGCGTTAGATTGGATTAGAAAGTTACGGATGTGGTTGGCACATTCCAAAAATTTGTACCAGATTGTATACACGGTGTTAGCTGATCATAATTTAGCAGGCCGGTATATCATGAGCAACTGATGACGAGTAAGGAAGGTTATGAGGGGCTGAGCGCTTTCGCTCACAAATGACACAGGAAGTGGAAGGAACTGAACGTAAAAGAACAGCTAGGCGTGAAGTTTTACGGTTTTGTGAAGTTTACACCCCAGAAAGGGGAGAAGTGACATCACAGGGACAGGATAAAGATTATTTGTAGGAGTCAAGAAAACGCAACCTGGGAAAGAGCACACGCAAGTACCAGGTGTGTCTCCACTGTTTAGATCCGTATACCGAACGGAGGGAAGGACCATGAGGCGGAAGTTGGGTTTGATCATAATTTAGCATCTCAAGTGCCCAGATTTTCGGGATTCTGTGTAAAAATATATACAAGAATATTCTAAATGAACTCCAAGCGTTTATTTCTTGGAAACATCGTAATTCAACACAATCTTTTAAATAAAAAAATGTTACAAAATATTAGTCACATCATTCATTTGAATCCTCAGAATAAAATGATGACATCAAACATTGAAACATTACTCTCGGTTTCGTCAATCTTTCAAATCCCTCCAAAATACACGGTGGTCTCCTCATTCAAAACTGATCTCTATCATAACCAATTTACTATCCAAAGGTATAATTTTCACGAAAAATATATCTTAAAGATATACTGAAGCCGAATGTAACGCGATATGCCGTGTAAGTCATGTGTAACTGTTTAAGTTGCTACTCCACGGCTAGGTGGCACAGATGCTGAGACAAATGGAAATACCACAACACTACTACTGGTTTCTTATCTAGTTGACTACGAGGCTTTTTAAATTGGAAATACTTTTATTATGCGTGCAGCTAAAGAATGGAATGCCCTGCCGGAGTCTGTGTTTCCCGATAGCTACAACCTCGGGGTCTGTAAGTCAAGAGTGAAAACGTTAGTTGTAGGCAAGTGTGTTTCACCGTCGGCCACATCATCGCTTACCATCAGGTGAGATACAGGTCAAGCGCGAGCCTACCTATAACAAAAAAAAAACTCAATAGTAAAAATTACAACATGACATATGCCCGATATTTGAATTAAGAACTTGAATTTGACTATTTGTCGAACTCTACTTTAGCCTGAACACCTGTCAAACAGCCAAAATAAAAATAAAACGAGTCGGACTCACGCATGAAGGGTTCCGTACCATTATCGCAAAAATCGGCACAAAAATCACGTTTGTTGTATGGGAGCCCTCCTTAAATATTAATTTTATACTGTTTTTAATATTTGTTGTTATAGCGGCAACAGAAATACATCATCTGTGAAAATTTCAACTGTCTAGCTATCACTGTTAATTAGATACAGCCTGGTGACAGACAGACGGACCGCGGAGTCTTAGTAATAGGGTCCCGTTTTTACCCTTTGGGTACGGAACCCTAACAAAGTACTCAATGCAGAAACTGGCCCATAGATAACAAGCAAAGCATTAATGTTGTATTTGGTCAATCTGCCATATTTTTACTACCAATTGACAACAAGCATAGGCCTGTGTCGTAGGTCGTGGGTTCGAACCCAGGCAGGCGATTTACTTTGTGTAAATTATTTCATAACCACTGCTCTTAAAACGGTGAAGGAAAACATCGTGAGGAAACCGGCATGTCCTAGAACCAAATATTCGAAGACATGCAACATCCGCCGGTGGACCGGCGTGGTGGATTACGGCTCACTCCCTCTCACAGAGAGAAGGCCTGTATCCCAGCAGTGGGATCATTGGTCTGTCGTTTAGCTTAGACGACCCGAAGGACAAAATTCAGATGATGAGGAAAACCTAAAGCCTATCGTTACAATATTACTGCAAGAATACAAACATCCTGGATTAAACCAACTGCCGCAACAGATTAGCATACACTACACAAGGAGTATAATCCTTTCCGAACAATAAATACCACTGTGTATTCAGATGCCGCCTTGGCAAGCATAAAACATACGGGCTGGTGCAAAAACCACGTCAAATCATGAAGTTGACATGTGTGGAATAACAAGCAGGAGCATGAATCACTTTGAACTAGTTGCTATGCCCCCGTATGGTAATAAATCAGTTAATAGTAGGTACTGAATTTTATATGAGCAGCGTTCAAATTGTTTGGTATAATGTTGATGAGTTCTGACTACGAAATACTCAGGTATAATAGGGTAGTTGACAAAAATATCTATTTAGTCCGTCAGTTGGAAAACCTAAAAATATTAGACACGTATTTTTCTTTTGCCACGTATACAAAAAAATACCAATGCGTTGAAATATCGTGTGACGTCACGGTGTGCTACAATTTATACTGACAAAGTGACGTCACAAGCCCCCAGTCCTGAATTTTAATGCGCTTTATCTTTGTAAATTTTTATTTATTTGATATTGCAAAATATACGGGTCCAATGTTATTTGATAATCTCACTGAAGGAATAAATATAATTATCATTTTTCTACCCAGGAAACATTATTCACTGGTTTTAATGCAGTTGAAGATGGAACACCAATCTTTCATCAATCTTAAATGTTCTAAACACGGCAAAAACGATTCGGTCTTCGACCACCCACTTATTCATTTCATTCAGAGTGTGATCAGAATGGTTTTTGCGATAATATTTCAGGACATCATGAAAATCCTCTCATTTACAATCACCGTGCCAAATCCTTTCCTTCTGTCCTTGTCCTAAGAAAAACGGTTAGAGAACCCAAATATGGGTAAGCTCGCCTATTAGTCCTATTGCATTTATATCTGTTTGTTTTGGGTACAATAAAGAATTTAAATATAAACGGCCTAGAAACTCCGCAGATACTACCACACCGATCTCAAAAGCACCAAATTCTAATCTCGAATCAAACCCATTCGCATCTAGCACGAGTGATTAACGAGTACTCGTGGTAACGGTGTGAATTCCGCATCCCAACACAGAGCTCACGACCGCATTCCGTCCCCTACTTCTTTCACCGAGCCACCGGTGATCCGGAGAAATTCAAGCGCATTCCATTTCAGATATGATATAATAACCCGTTACTGTACTCATGTGTTTTGCTAGACCTAGTGCTTCCTCTATGTGTTGTTCGTCAAGTCTTATCTCAGCCTGTTATGTCCTTAAGGAAGGACGACCTTCTCCAGTTGGTCCTGTGAAAGTTGTATCAAAATATTTACTTGAAGATCTTTGAAACCAACGCTAAAAGTCACAGTATCTTCTAAGGATTTTCAAAAAGCCTCAGAAACTTCTCCAAAAGTGCAACCACTCCGTCTATGCTTCAATTTTCTTTTCTCATTATTACCTGCAATTGGTTATGTGTGTCTTCAAATAGCTGATTAAAAGAACCTGTCACCTGATAGTATCCTTTTTTAACTCCGTCTTGCATGTCATGCATAATAATATACAATCTTATAGTTAGTTGTTCCAGCAGTGTAAAAGCCAAACTAAAATCCATCAAGTAATTTCTGAGATTAGTCTAAACACACACGCAGCTGGAAACTTTGATTTTATGATGTGTGTGGTAATTTTGCGAAATTCTCGGCACTTGAGTTACGAATGTCTATGATTACCTCATAAGTTCTGCGAACACAAATAGCCCTTTGATGTTTGTAAATGTTAAGGTAACAGCAGCTTACGGAGTGGCGTGAAGTAAGGAAATGGGACTGAAAGCACCGCCGATATGCATAAATACATATTTAATGTGCATAATTTATACCGTCGTGTGCACAGCATTAGTGGCTGCAATAACTTCTCATACATGCGAGCTCAAAACAAGAAATGTCTTGTTAAAACGCGAGATAACATCTCATATAGCTTTTTTCACGATCTAATTAAATCGAAAGGCAAGCGCTGCTCGGATAAGTGCGGAATGCGGCCGCGCTGTTGAAATATTGATTAAGCTTTTTGTGTTACGTTTCAATCTCGTCTTGCATTATATGTAGCAAGTCAACGAACCGATCGCGCCCTACAGCGAAGGTGTTAACATATTCACACGTAAGTTTTAAAACAACAGCGCTGTTGCAACACGTAAAAACTTCACTTGTCACCTTACCACCTATGTCGCTAAACACCTGTCCCGAATTGTTGACACTGCGACAAACGTCCGCCGATGTTTACACAATAAATTGAAACGGTAAATCTCTAATGAAAACTTTTACACTACCGTATGGGAATGCACACAAAGAGTTGAAATGTTTACGCTGAGTCGGTAGTGGCACGCGTCCACTAATGGGCTTCCAGATGATTGAGAGCTGTTATGATTTAAGACGACAATCGTCCCGAGTCGAGGGCACTAAACGATGAGCATTGTCGTCGTGACATTTACGTCGCCTACACAATCGAACCGGGGCAGCGCGGCTATCGAAGCCCATTCGAAACGGATAAAGGTCTTGCTCGTGAGGATCCGATAAAGAGAAAAAAAAAGATCAGGTAGTCGGCCTTCTGTGGCCCATTGTGATTTAACGAGGCGATGAATACTCTCCGATTCATCCGCGAACAGGTGGCACGTTACGCCTGCGTCGGCGCTAGCTTCGTTTTGCACTTTTAGGAGTTCGACGAACGCATTTCATTATTCAAATGTTATTCGAGTGGCGTGAAAGCGCCTCGATAACCTCGACGGCGGCGGGACGTGGACGGCATCACTGATAAACGACGTTCCTATACTTATTGTTAGACCAGCACAACTATCGAACGATTGACATCTCTACACCATTGTAATAGAGATTAGAAACGAAACACAGCCGTCCGAAATCCGAGACCGATCGTCGAGCTCATTTCCATTATATCTATGCGAAAGCAACGCGGACCCCAAGAGTTATTCTAAGCTAATGTTAATCGAATGACTCTATCGAATTACATCACCGTGTTGTAAACTCAACAAGGAACTAAACATTATAATAAATGGCTCTCAGGTGAATTGTATTTAGTAGTAAACATAAGAACGAGCGGGCCAGTCGATGCGCCGGCTAACGTGCCAGTGAGCAATTTTCCGAGGAAGTGATCTCGCTCGGGCTGCAACAGATAGGTCTTTGGCGCCGCGCACCGCTCTCTATAATAACGTTTGCATTTATTCATCGCTAGTTCGTCGACACTATTCGACGTGGTGTATCAAGGTACCGCTATCTCTGATAAAACGCTCTCTAAACCACCTTCAGAAGAGCGCGCTCTTCGGAAAGCTCGTGAATCTCTCGATTTGGAACGCGAGATTATCGGTGCGATTTGTCAAGGTGCAGCAGCATTAAGCGGCTTTAGAGGTTCGATCTCGGCACGAGATAGCTGCAGAAACGCTACTCGACCCACAGACTGGCTCTCTCGACTCGCATTCCGATGGAAATTGCCCGCGGCCCGGCCAGATTACTGGCGCCGCATTGGATAATTACGCACCGACGAGGACATCCATTACGGAAGATAATTCAGCCAGTGCAATTAGAAGATGAGTCGTGATTCGATCGCGACTGATGCAAAATGATAAACTGGAATCTTCTTCTAATATAAATTAACTATGTCCATAGCTATTACAGTTTGCCTCGAGCGCCTGTTTAACATTCCTCGCCACTGCAGCACCTATACTTAAGACGCTGACGGCGTCTCGCCATATTAATAGTTGTTGAATAGAGAATACTTGTTACTGCGATGGCTCGGCCCGTGCGGTCACGTCGGTAGTCACAAATCAAACGGTCCAAATTGACAGTCAATAAATAGTTTCAAATAGCGGACATCGGAATGCGACAACAAGGCCGCAAAGCAGCCTTGCTTTTTCCGCGTCATCCAATCAGCATAAAGCCTGTTATGTTAGCACCAATCTGAATAGCAGAGAAACCGGCTGCGGCTCGCGCCACAATCATTATTAACGTAATAAAGTACTAGATAAAACGGACTCGGACAGCGTGTGAACGCCAGGAGAAAGCCGTTGTCGCAACATTAGTTAGGCGCTATTACCATCAGATGCCCATTCCGATGTTTTTAACAGAAACTGTATGTTTAATTACGTCTCACAAGAGCATCTTCTCCGTCATAAACGTCTAAAGTTTACTAATGATTTCAATCTAACAACGAAGAGCTAATAAAAACTTGAATAGTTTTGATTCCCATCGGTTTCTGGTGCTGTGAAAGTTATCGGCATCATCCATCATTTAATTCCAGCTAAGACAACATCAATAAAACTGTAAAACCACTTCCTTTGGACCTTCGCAGATAAACCGACTGAAATAGCGGACTATTTCTGTTGAGAGCTAAGTTTTGCAGTATCTAAGCGGTAGATCTAAATTGAATCTCTGATCTGAAATGAGCGAAATGTACTGAAGAAATGGGCTTGGATATTGATACTCCGAATAGACGTCTCGTTGCGACCATCTGTAATGAAATTGAAGGGACGTATAAAGCAAACGAAGCGGCGTTAAAGTTATCTTATTATAGAGATCTGTTCCACCGCAGCGGCTCGCGACGAGAACATTTCAATCGCGATTTACCCAAACCGGCTCCCGTTTCGCGATGCGATCGCTCCAATCTTAAATATTTGCTCTTGTAAATAAGTCTTTATCACAACAAAAATACTTTTCATTCATGAGAACTGAGTTTCAAAAGCTTTTCCTGTTTGCTAGATCGGCTTTCATAAAAAGCTTCTTCGTTAAGTGCATTCCACTTATTTCAAGCATCCCAAAAATCCCTTTTACGGTTCTCAATTAGCGCGGCAAACAAAGAGGAAACTAGGAAATTAACACCTCGTTTACCGTGCCACGTGACAGAGGGTGACCGATTACGGCAGACCCTCCGTAAATGCTCGGATGTCCAAACAAAATCTTGCGAGCGTGAAGCGCCGCTTTCTGACTCAATGCACCGTGAACAATTGGCGCCTATGCACTTAACAATTCCTATAAAGCTGCTTTTATACTTTAAAACAAAACTTGGGCAAAGACAAGAAGCACTTTCTTTTATCTTTCAATGCATCCTGCCTTCATGATCATTAGTAAAGCTATCTCGTTCTGGCCTCGCTCCATCCTTCTCTCCCACATCTCCGGAGGGCCATTTATCAATACCAAATAACATGCCGGGACCCTTTTCTCTTTTGTATATTTGTTTTTTATTTACCTTATCCTTCGATGTTCTATTTGTGCCTTCGTTTTTGACTCGAAATTGATTGTAAAGCCGGTCTAATGGCATCCGTCTAACATAATGTTCGATGCATTGATGGTTACTAATGAGAGGTGATGAGTTGTTTTAGTACAAATGCATAAAGGGTAATCAAGAATAAAATACCGGCCTACAATTAACTATAGTCTGTATCGTGGAACTATAAGACAAACAACATTAAATTAACGACCGTAATAGAATCTCGATTTCATAATAAATGCATTGCGCCCTGCAAAGTGCAATTAATGGAAGCAATTCTGCGTGCAAAAGCTATTAAAGTTCGCTATTAAAAGTTTCCAATTTCCCCTGCTCCGGCGCGCAAACCCTTTTGCTTTTTTACGTTGGTATTTTATTCTTTAATTGTTTTATTTATTCCGGTTTCGCGTTCGCTCGCGACTTCATCTGCCGGTTTGAGCACGGACGGAATTCTACAATTTCTTTGTGAATTGGGAGACGGTCAACTCATTACTTTTTTACTGAACTTTTCCGAATCCATTGGCCGGCGACGTTTAGGGAATAATAAATCCGTTCGTTTATTTCAATAAATTTTTAATGACCCCTTTAAATAGTGATTAGCTGGACGTTGTCTGTTGGTATCGTTTTTATCGAGATTCTTAATCGATGTCCCGCCGATGCGCCTGAGCATCGGACAACTCACTAATCATTCAAATATTAGGGTTAAAAACTACACGATTCTGTGAACGAAAAAGATATCCTAAAGGCCGGACATCAAGGGGGGTCTTCCTTACGTTTTCCTCCGTTGTCGAGAGCAAATAAAGCGGCGTCCCTCTGAAATTAATTTTGTTTTGTTTCATCGTCTGGAGCCGAAGCATTTACATTGAATGCGGTCGGAGGCTGGCCGTTTGTGAGGATATTTATGTAGGGGCCCATGGAGTATGACATGCGCATTATTCATACACGATACGCACCACGAACCAGCTGTATGTTATTTTTACCGGTTCATCGGCTTGTCGTCGATGGGTTACCATTTAAGATGAAAGGGAAGCTTTTTCTAGTCGAAAATATTTGTATGATTCACCGCGTTGCTTTCAGGAATACAGTAGTCGGATCCAAAATGTTGTTTGAGAATTCCTTTGTGATTGTTCATGTAAAGTATGAAATGACGAATGAATGCGTCCATGACGGTAAAATCGTAGAATTTATAGGTAAGGACGTAGGCTCGGCAAATCGAACGCCATCAAACTTTACGACACCACAAGGCGCCACGGTGTCGATACTTGTGATTGGATACACTGCCTATAATGCATTTCCTTTTGCATTCGCAATAACCGTTTCCTGTTTCAATTTATAGGTTTACACTTAATAAATTTTCAATTTTATTAATAGAATTGCTGCTATAAAAAATACACGTGACTGTTTTCTTTCACCTTCCATTGTTTACTAAAGTGTTTACCTTTCCATAATGATTGTTGATATTACAGAATATGGAATAAAATTTTGCAATTTCTAATGCGTCATATTTCAATTGTTCTATGCTGCAAAATGGTATTATTTCAGACCTTTATTTTTTTTTAAACTATTTTCTCAATCGCATCCAACTTTAAATCAGTAAACAAAAAATAAAAAATGACATCACTGGCAACTTTCTTTTGTTTTATAGCCAACCTCTTTGCTAACGTATTTTTTTGATCGTTCCAGATTCAAACGACGGTGACGCAGGAGTGAGATGTTACTGTAACACGGCACAATGCGTGGGTACGGGCTACATGTGCCGGTCGGCGCGCAGCGGGGGATGTTACAGTGAACTGCCTGCCCCAAGACGCACGCACCACGCCAGGCATGGATGCCTACATCATTTGGCTGATACGTATGTATTTTATGTTTAATTATTTAGAATAAACAAGAGCTACAAGGATATGTACTGGCGTAACAAACAATATAAACGTAGAAATATATTGGCAGCTGGTTTAAGATAGACCGGGTTGATATATAGAGAGAAGGAACACAACGACATTCATATACCTTTAGCGCAATTGATTCCCAAGTATGTATATCGCAAAATAGATCTTAGTTTATCAGATGCCTGAAATCTAATGTTAGAAACGTATATTCTGTTGAAGAAAATTGTACAATAGGCTTGACTGCTGTCATAAATTGACAGCAATGTCAGAAAAATCTTCGTTCAAAGTTGACGCTGCTTTATTGTTCAATCTTACAGCTGTATATTCGTAAACACCTGTTTCTTTTGTTTATCCTTTACTTTTGTTTCGCCTTCTGCAATGTTAGTTTGTTTATCGATATATCCTTTCTTCATGTCACAATACTTTGCAATTCATTACCATATTTGCATATCTTTCTATTACTTTATCTATCTATTTATATCATCTACGCAACTTGATATTCGTACTTACTGCAACCAATGACTGATTGGCTTGCCGCATATTTGATGGACAGATATTTTTTTAAGAGTACGATGGAAATTTCTAGATTCTATGTGCGCAATACCAAGTAGCCTTGTCACCAAAGATAAAGATGTTTTTGAACAATACTAGGGTCATCTTCGGTCAGGTTTATCAAAAACCATTTTAGTCATAACTTTTAAGATCTAATCACAAAATTTATGTTCAATTCAACCATAATTTTACAATCACTAATCAAATAAAAACATTTGACTTGATATAAAGTTAATTTCAGTAATGTTGTAAATTCAAGCCGAGATTCGTCCGTCGATTTCGACATTTAACAAGATGTAGTCGATAAAAAGCTAAAGGAACGTTCCGACAACATTCCTAAAGAGGGACAGGAGATTTTATCATTTCTAATTGCGATTCTAATTAGTATGCTGGCCATCGCTTAAATGTCAACCCTTTACAAAAAGGTATATGATTTAACAAATTGGCTGTTCGGCTTGCCCCTGCGCAATGCATTAGCTGAAATTTATTTAATAACTAAAGCCGGTGTAAAATTACATTAGGTCGTTGATAAAGATCTAGGTAGTATTAATTTACCAGCTACTGTGATTTGCATATAGGTCTTACTTAAATCATTGCCACTTAGCCTTTTATCTTTTGCATCTAAATAACGATTGTTTGGTATTTCTAATAAATGTCCCTTTACAATGTGGGGTCTTGTATTAGCTAGTTCATCCTGAGTCCTTCCTTTCTTTTACTGTTTGTTGTTCTAACAAAACAACCTCACCTTCTTGTTCCTATTCTTCATGTATTTGTACTACTAAAACAACAATGCTTTACTCAACATCATCAACCAATATATTAATCACAATCTTAATCCTATCTATTGACATTTTCCCATCTATTTAGAAAGTAATTACGATACATTTCTCAAGATACGGCGGCAGTACCTTTTTGAATTTCATCGAGGAATTAATTATTCTTTTGTTAGTCATCATGCGAGGTGCATTGTCATCCATCAATACTGCTTATCATGCTAGTGTATGGGCTCTATCGTTGCGTACGAGAGTCTTCAATCAATTTGTCTATGATTTCGAAATGACTGCGGCTTTCATCATGATCATAGATGTAACGTAACGACACAATTAGAGGTTTGATTGAATGTCTTGAACTCTTGGTACTTGAGTATTTGCGGAATCAGTGTTCGTATGAATAGTCATGACTGTATCGTTGGTATTTATTAGAACATAATTGGAAAGCTGTGTTAGCCCTTTCTTCTATTAACATCAAAGCATCTGCTTCTATAGTTTCTTCAACCTACAAAAGGAGATCGTGAACATCATTTCCATCAATAAATGCGTCTGTTTATTTAACAACAGTAGAACATTAAGTAATCGTCGTATCTTTTTTATATGGCGCACGGTATGTTCACCTCGGTTTATTAATTATACCGGCGAAGGCATGCCGGACTCCACTGTGTTTTTATACACTGAAATTACCCGCTCAGTTGATTATCTTATTCGGATCGGCCCGGGCCGCGTTCACCGAACCGGTTTCTGTCTGCCGCATGCCCACATTTATTTACTTTAAATAATTTTTGCTCCTTTTTGGCAATCTCTGCCATTATCTTCGCTAACGATCGCCGTGTCCGCTTCGTTAAGATTTCCATAGAATTCAAATTGATATTTGCTTATTTTATCAGTAATTAATTCTCGTTTGACTTGTTTATTGTGTATATAAAGTGCTGTTGAGTGATGTCGGTTTGATGTCCTCGTTTGTTAAGATAAGGGTGACTCTGCTGGGGTTGAGGCGCGGGTCAGGCTAGATAGTGCTGTGCGGACGCCGACCCGGACTATTCTGAAGCTCCTATTTACATCACACCATATCACCGACCAATAAAGTTCAAATTAGATTGGAAAGATTGATGAATCTATAGAATGTCTCCTCATAGGCTTTGTTCTTCGGACTTCTTCGAATCAGCTTTTTTATCGTCAATAACTGCAATCATTAATATCGGTATGGAATTATCTAGATGGGTCAGTTGCATGTCAACAATCCAGGTTCTTTGTATATCTTCTCAACTTGTTCTTTGTTTCAGCTACTTGCATTATTACAACAGATTATATTGTTATCTGCTTCTAAATACGTAATTTATACTTGTTTGTTTATTTATTGTTTAAACTCTCGATTGTTAAATACTTGGATGTCAAAGTGATATTTCAATAACTGGTATAGATTAGGTTTTAAGAACAATAGATGATTTAAGTTTATTAAGAAGTATGCATTCAAACTTTAACCTTCTTTATTTATGAAAGTGACCTTATCAATAAAAAAAACGCCGCTAACTTCTTCTTAATTTTGTTTCTCACCATTATTTCTTTTGGCGGTGTCTTAACCGTAGCTTAATTAGACAGCCCTAAAATCATCAACAACTTTCTTCCTACCATCTCCTGCTAATATTGCATTAATTAAAAAGAAAATCCGAACAAGTCCGCGATGCGCTCTGAGATAAAATCTTAATTGGCTTTCAACTGATTGTATTTATTTATAGTTTCACTCATTATATTTGCCCGGTACCTTATCTCCGTGTTATGTTTTAGTTGCTATCTGAATTCTGCTGACTGCTAATTAGTTTACATCATTACTATCGTTTATTAACTAAGATAATATCACGCCAGTATTCCAGAACTGTTAAGCAGAGTGTGTTTAAGTCCCATGAACTAGGGGAGAGCATATTGCCAAATCCAAACTCCAGGATGCTACTCAGAAATTATTTATCGAACATCCCAATAACACTTAACCCGGGTCGTGCATCGAACCCAGACAGAAACTCATGTTCAGGAATAGGGTTAACGACATAGTTGTAGACTGCCTCGTTGTATATATTTTTATTTTATTTAGGATGGGTTTGCTCTTGACTCTAGTCTTAGTCAGAGGTGACAGAGACAAAGACGACGATGGAGTGAGCTTACCCAGAAGAAGCCTGTCAATCTAACTTTGAAGAGATTCGGGTTTTATGCGTTCGGAAACACAGACGCAGGCAGTGAATTCCACTCTTTTGCTGTGCGCATTATGAAGGATGTTTGGAAGCGTTACAACGAGGCAGTCTACATCATTACCATAGTTTATTAAAGAAGATGAATTGTGTGAATCATTTACACATTTTACACGTCTATTAGTTTTTTTTATCAACAACGTTAGAAGACCGTGTAATGTATGTAGATGGTATTCGCGTTGTGAAGAAAGTGTTTAATTTATTCTTTGAATTAAAATGTTACTTTATGAGCCCGCAAACTAGTAGCCTTATACTAGTACTGATGTTTTATATCGTGTATCAGTATTTTATGAGAGATTGAAGGCGCTAAAGGACATCATAATGTTGAGTCCCTCGATAGTCTGAAAGAGATATTTACTGTTAAGAATTTCTATAGGTACTAGGTTGTTTAGTGTTTTACCCAGACAGTTGTTTGTATAGTAGCCAACATATCATGTAGTTCTTTTTTTTTTTACTAAATATCCTCATTAGACCCATCTCGTGTCAAGTCATCACGTGGTGTTTTGAGGGGGGATTAGATTAAAATCACCATACTTATCTGAGCGAATGAAGTTCAATCGCTTGGCAGTAAACGGTGATACATTTTAACAAATGCTCTAAATTTTGGTTACGTGTTTCTTTATCGCCTTTTAAGCTGCTCAGGACATCATCATCCTCTTGGCCTTCTGTCTTCTCCTTTGTTATATAATTATCATCCTCATCATCTTTATATTCATCTCCTTTCTAGACATTCCACGACGACGTTCGTTCGACGTTCTAGATGTTTTCTTCGTCTATACTTTCTGTAACTTATATGGTGTACATAATAAAGAATATTCTATTCTAGACACAAATCTCTCACACAATCCTGCCATCATTTTTTAAGCCTTCTCTCATAGCCATCCACATTCATTTCTAAAACTTGCCTATACAATGACTACCGATTTCCATTTCGGCTCTTCCAGCCAGACTGACCAAAAATATTTGACATGCAGTTACACCCGTTTGCCTATCTATATGATCTAGACGTAAATTTGCATAAGATTAGCAATCAAATAGCCATCTTAAATCCTTTTTAAGTACTAACGAACGTGTAAGCAATACTTAGTGATTGCTTGACGGGAAACAATGTTTGGGTTTTCCGTATGAATACATATGCATGGTTGTGCTAAAAGCCGTGGCTTTGAATTTTCAATCGTGTGTTAATTGTCGCTTGTAGTTTGTTTTTCTAATGGCCATTGGACATTAATTTATTTTTCCTGTAGCCTGTGTAGCCCGGAGATGATTATCTGTTATTTGCAAGTAGGATTAGTTAGGATCTAGCGACACTAAACATTTGGTGAGATTCTTCTCTAACACCACACTGACGGCTCCTAACTTGTACCCGAATTCTGGACCATCTGAATGACACTATAGAAATAATATAATATTTTCTTCTTCTATACCTCTCAGTAGTCACCCTACTGTCTATATCTATAATTATTGTCACAGTATATAGGTACATCATTTTATTAGTCTTATAAACCTCACGCACGACATATTTTTTTTTATTAACTTATTGCCATATCAATCTCTTTTAAACTATTTAAATACATCCTTTTATCTATTGTCATCCCTGAACTTTGATCTTTCTTGTCCATTATCATATCGCGTTTAAAACTCTCCACTACACATGATAAAAGTTCCTTAAACATCATTAAAGAATAACCGTTTAGTCTTTTAGTCATTAGCATTCGAATACCTTAGCTGGCCGACTGTGACGTCTGAATGACACCATAGGAATAAAACCTAGCTGATACGAATAATGAGTCCTTAAATCCAGCACCGATGGTTTCAGTCTGAAATCCTGGCGACGTGGTATTTGATTTTAGCGACGCAAGACACTACATTCTGACTAAAACAGTTTCTAATAGTAACGCTTTCCTGCTTTTCATAAAGCATAAAAAGTTACTCGCACTTCCGCGGTATATATTACAATGGGTGCAGCAAAACATAACAGCACAAACACTGTCATAACCATAGTTACGCCATCAAGTTATGCTATCAATAACATAGTCTGAAGAAGATACGATAAAAAACCGTAACGCATACACCTGGCATCCTTACATCACAGTATAATCAACGAAGACTTAATAACTCCACCAGTTATACACAAAACTTTAATTGAACCTCACTAATCGTTTCGGCAAGTTCTCAAATCGGCAAATTCGAAAAACAAAGCTCAAACTCTATGGTCGAATCTTTTTTTTAAATTATTCAAATTGATGAAATTCTTTATTCAAAATTCCCGTGAGAAACGGAACATCTTCTTAATTAGAATAGACGAAGATTATGGTCATTTGGATATCGAGAGATTGAGCGAAATTTGATAGTGACGAAATGACAGTTATGCTGCGTTGTAAAGATGATCTTTAATGAGGCTGCTCATGTTAATTTTTATTGAAGGCTGTTAGCGACTGCGTGTTAGTTGGAAACTTGTTTTCTTAAGGGCTTGTTTGACATTGAGAATATTTACTGTTGACTTCCGTAACTCTGTATCGAAGTCTAGGATAGTCCAGCGCTGGGTGTCTCATATCCAGGAAATGCCAAGTTGGTAACCCTTCCGGTATGAATACGCTCAGCGCAATTTTACTGATTTACCTATTGTTATAAATATTCTCTTCTTTAATTTGCGTTTGTTGTTCAATAAATGTTTTCTATTCTATTCTTCTAGTATTCTTCTGTATATCTGATGCTTTGCTTCATTGAAATGCAATTAGCAGTTTTCTTCTTATTTACTACCACAACAATCATTACAAGAACACAAGCCTTATCCGCTCAAACAACAATTCTCTCCGCTTTTATCAAACTACTCAATACTCTTGCCCTGTTAAATCTTACACGGTAAACATAAAGCAAAAATATACAAGATTAGAAATTCCAAGAGCTTGTCAATTGAAAAAGGCCAGAGTT
Source organism: Orthosia gothica (assembly GCA_949775005.1). Classification (NCBI taxonomy): domain Eukaryota; kingdom Metazoa; phylum Arthropoda; class Insecta; order Lepidoptera; family Noctuidae; genus Orthosia; species Orthosia gothica. The sequence goes on from OX459050.1 coordinate 9,277,319, forward strand.
CAAACACGCGAGATTTATTCAAACTAGAAGCCGTTTTGTATGTTAAATGCTCACCCTAATACATCAAATGTCTCCTCAATATTCAAAAGAAATGTACTTAAGTAGTGGTAAATTTTAATTTTATGTAAATTTTTTGGTGACGCCGTGAGAACATGGGCCGTGATTTGCTTGCGACACCGGTTGAATTCTCTAATAAAGACTCCACTACTTATAGCATCAGCTACTGCACCCACACATACACAATCTTCATTGACACAAACAGTAACGGTCATCGTGAGCAATTCCCCCTTTATTTCCGACCGAACCCCGTATTAAGCGACAGTGTCTATGTGTGCGTGCGTCTACCATCAAAAGCAACCAAGTAGAATAAGGCTTCTCCAGTAAACTGATGATTTGTATTCCATCGACGCAACGTTATTATCTGACCGCGCTGTCCACGCGCAGATGCTAAAATACATAAATCTTCATGTCTTTATTACAAAAACCTTTAAAAAAATGTTGAGTTTAAATGGGAATTTGTGTACGTTCTGCATATTACGTGAGAATTTGATGGTAAATGATGATAAGGTGCTTTAGTCAGTGGTCAATTGTCCAAGTTTATTTACATTTAAGTATTGTTTTTCGTCACTGCGTACGGTGGCCATCCTCATTCTGTTGTCTTACGCCAATTTATTTGGGGTCGGTGCAACATATTTTCTTCTTCTATACTTGTCAGTAGTCACCCTACTGTCTATACCTATAATAACTGTCACAGTCTATAGGTACATAATTTTACTAGTCTTATTAACCTCACGCACGACATATTTTTATTAACTTATTGCCATGTCAATATCTCTTTTAAACTATTTAAATACATCCTTTTATCTATTGTCATCCCTGAACTTTGAACTTTCTTGTTCACTATCATATCGCGTTTAAAACTCTCTAATACACATGATAAAAGTTCCTTAAACATCATTAAAGAATAACCGATTACTATTTAGTCATTAGCATTCCAATCATCGGAGTCTTTATTAAAATAGCCGTAAATCTATTCGTAAAGTATTCATTCATCATAATAATGTAGAATATCTCTTAATTGTTATCCATTTTCAAATATATTAGTATTTTGTTAATGAAAAGCTGACTTAATGTCATTCTAATGTCTCTATTTACATATTTTCTTGCATTTTTGACGACGCATTCTTTTGTGATTTGTCATAGGTTATCTGTCTCTCCATTCATATCAACATATTATTAACTTATTATTCTTTCCTCATTTTCTAATTTAAAATCTATATTATTATTTAAACAAACTCAGTAAATGTCATTCCGTAGTCTCTTGTGCGTCCTTTTCTCAGCAAATTCATCTGAGACGGTTGAACAAAAAACCAAGTAATTGGTATCATCAAGTCGTTGAAGCCCTAAATCAAAGAAGAGACAGAAAAGTAACAAAACAAAATGATCGTATCGATCAGTTGGCATACCCTGTTGGCACTTTAAACTCTTGCGCAAGTCAAACAATCTGGGAGGTGGGTAATGTCATGACTTACTGTGTCTTGATGTGGATCACACTGCGAGAGAATGCGAGGACATTCTGTCTTGTGATTTTAAATTGTCTGCTTTTTTGTCGCGATTACTAAAATCGTCTCCGTATCTGAATTTTTTGCTTCTTTTATCCATTTAGACAGTGGTTACGAAGTTTTCGTTGTTGCTAGTAAGTCTAATTGAACTTCACTCGTTCTTTTAAAATCTCCTTGACCATTTATATAGCCACTGAGAAAGAACCTAAGCATAATGCGCCTATCTCTATGGTGTCTAATATATGCCATAACCCTAAGCCCATTTATCAGCCTATGTGGTCTTCATTCAATTAAATTTTTAATTCATTGAGATCTAGAATGTCAATCAATTTACCCGGCCCAACATAAGGACACAAATTGCAGCTTTTTTCCTTATCAACGCAATAAACTAGTAAGTGCAGGCCGAGGCTAACCACAGAACTTTTTGCCTCAATACCATTGAATCAAGTGAACTCGAAATGAATTCGCATTCAGCAAAAAATTCACCATTTAATGTTCAAGTTCTGAATTCAATAACGATAAGCTTTATTATTTTCTTTGTTCATAACTTGTTTGTTGAGACAACCTCTTTTTGCGAGGACGAGTGAAAGACGGGTGCAAGGAACTGGTTTGATCTATGGAAGGATGTTTGATGTTCGTATCTGCTGATTTATTGGCAGTTTTTTTTAATTACTGGAACACTTGTTAGTTTTGCAGTAAAACTATAGTGATTTGTTCTGTTCATTTGTAATTTTATCATGGGCTTTAAGGATCTGTTTTAATCAATTGTCTTATCATCTTTGTCATACATTTCTTCGTAATTTTGTCATCGTCTGCTCTCAATAGATATAGCTGAATAACCGAATTCAGTTCTCTAATTTCATTTAAAATCTCATATAATCCTTCTAAAATTTCCAGGGAAGAAGAAGCGTTATCCCGATGCCAGAACTCGCCAGGGTCTGGAGGTCCACCACCCTCATCAGAGCACTCCCTTCTGCTATGCTGCTTTAGGGACCTCTGCAACCATGAAGACAGTCCCCTGGCTAGAGCGAGGCTCAACCTTACTAGTAATGAATTTGGTAAGTCCTATTTCTGTATTAAAGTCTTTATTTATATCGAATGTAGGTTCAGAATCATAAGAGTAGTGAATCATTCATTACCCTCTTTAGATCACTAAGATGCTCTAAGAGATATACTTACTGTACTTGATGAAGCGTTATTTTCCTTAGTTAACTGGCAAACAACTGTTCTTTATCTGCAATGTTGTAACACAACTAGTATTAGTTTTGCACCCAAACATCAATTTCCGTTTTCAATACTTATACTAAAGATTATACTCAAGACCTTTAAAACAGTAATATCATTATGGACAGCAGGCGCCAATGAAGCGATAAAATGGTGGTAGTTTATAATCCTAAGGCCACACTGTAATATTATGATCCAAAACACGTATTCAAAGATGGAATTCATAGATAACTAACATTATCATTGAATAGATACAGTTTTTTCTATGTCCCTATTCATAACTCTGCAGAATCGATTACGCTTATCTAAATGATATTCGAGACTATAACAAACCTGCATTTAGAAGATTGCATACGGAATAACAAGATAGAACTCGATTAAGATCCAGTGCAACCAAATCCTTTTGCAATAGTAACCGTTGATTGTAGGCTATCGAAACCTAACACACGTTTAACAGTAGCGGTTCTACCAGACCACAGTCTATATAGGACACATAGGTAAAGCTTACACAACTGCAAAAGTTAACAGTTGAGCTAGTAGTATAATGAATAGGCTATGTCGCTTTTAATTCTAAAGGCAGGTGAATTCGAAACAGGTTGGAGATAATAAAGAACAATTGGAAGATATAAACGGCAGCCTTTGTATCCTGCCGTAATGTAATTGAAATGAATGGATCGTAAACCGTTTGTGCAGTTTTTTTTAGGAATAATTTTATCAGAAGTTTAATTATAGGGGATAGTAACTTTTAAAAGGTTGGTTGATAGGTCAGTAAAGTCTGCGTGTTTAATTGGAGAAATGGCCGCCGGTTGAGAATTGGCTTTGCTGTTTATAATCACAAAAAAACAGTCAATATTTTCTAAAATAGAGGAAAATGCTTATTATGACTATATGAATACTAAGAACAATAGAATTATAGATGTAACACAACATACGTCTGACAATAACTAACCTCACAAGTCACAGTATCAATAAGGAAGGCCTTAAACCTAACATAAGTAACACTAAAACTGTACATTTAACTGGAACCAATATAACTGTAACAATACACCAGTCAACGAAAACTATCAGTACAATAAACATAAATACCAGCTAAACACTGCCGGCAAGCCAATTATATTGATACAATACTATTGCAGTCGTAAATTCTGTCGAATAACGTATTCAAACAAACATGATGAATAAATAAATATGTAACTATAAATCAGTCTGTACTCTGTATAACAAGAGAAACGGACTGAGAATTAAAATCTGTGTAGGCTCAGGACAAAGGTAAACTAAAAGACAAAAGTAGTTGAATTTATCTTGAGTCATTACATAATTGAACGGCTTTCGGCTGATACTAAATAGTCAGAAATACAGAAGAAAGACAGGAAGACAATGACAATTAATTCAAATGCACAGGATGATAAACTATCAAATTCTGAACATAACATAAAATCAAAATCAATTTTTACAATATTTCCATGCTCCAGCATTAGTACTTAGATATGGAGGGACAACGTAGGTCCGACAATAAGTCGTAAGAAACTAAAAAAAGATTATTTTATAAACAAAAGAACGAATCTGACGATATACATTTTTCCCTACCAACAAATAACAGAAATCTTGTCATATTATCCCTTTCTCAAGAGTATTTAATTTACCGACTTCATGTCCTAAGACTTTGAATATAAAATTGACAGACTCAATGACTCGCGGCTTCGCAAGCATTATATCTAAGCAAGTTGCAGTAATTCCATGTCAAACAGAACCGAACAAGTCCTAAAGATACGCGCAGATTCAACGCAGACAATTTAGAGTCGCGTGCGCAGGACTCATCGCGTATATAATATTTAACGTTATTATTCTTTGTAAGAAACATTGCAGTAGTGCTTTTGTTACACGTCTATGCAAATTATTGTGTTCATAAAAACGCAGCGGGTAAATTATTGTAGATTATAAATTTTGTTGTAGTTTTATTTAATGTTGGGAATGCTAACACTTTTTTAGATGAAACCGTATAAGACAATACAATAGTAAAGTAAAAATTATTAAAAATGGTTGATACTGGAGAAACGATATAGCTTAGAAAAAACGAGAACATCTACTTAAAATTGGAATCGTTAGCTTCTAATGTGGTTTGATGTTTGCTAACCTAAACTGCGAAAAAGATCTAACTTGATGCGGGCGAATTTTTTTATACTTTCTGAGCATTTTCTACCTTTTCTGTTACCTTGTACACGTTCTATTCATTATTTTAAGATGACTCTTGAATCAAAACTTCTGTACTGCAGTACTAAGTGTGTTGACAAGCTATTAAAAGTGATAATGCTGATTCTATGTATATTTCAATCTGACCTGGTATTAAATCACAGGTAGTTTGTTGAGCAACGATTTCTCCTACCGTTTGTCATTCATTATTTATTATGTATTAAACGACTTGTTTACGATATCATAAAGTTGTATATAGCGCCGTATTTAAATTCTATTTAAGGTTACGACACACTTATGTAGTGTTTATGAGCTAGTTAAAAGTTCCTCTTTGGAATTAGAAATCGTAAGTATCAATCAATCACTACCTCTCTCATTCCATTAGTTGACATCGTTTTGTACTGCAGTCATACAGAAAATATCGCTAGAATCTCTAACATCAAAAAGATGACATAATACAACTTGATAATTATCCAGTAAAGTTTCTCGTTACTTCCATTCAATAAATTTTGCTATTCCTCCACAATTTTCCAGCACGTTTTCACCTTATCTTCGCATATTATAAACCAAACATTCTCAGTTCTCACCGCGTTTACTCAAACATGTAGAATGTAAATTTCAATAAAATTCATCCCGCCACAGTTTCCTCGAACAAAGATATTATTCTAGCGGAGTCCGTATCTAAAGTAAACAGCGCGTGAGTCAGCTCTTGGCTCTTGGACTATACTTGCAGCATTACGTCAGAGGTTTCATTTTCAAGTGCAGCAGATATTGGTTGTTTCAGAATGTTGAGTAATTAATCGTCTTTTGTTGCAATCTTATTGGTGCTACTGTTGTTATGAGTTAAAGCAGTTGAATGTCTCTTGTTGCTTTGGCGGTTCTTTTTTGCGATGATTACTTCGTTTATCTCAAAATAGAAATCAATTATTGGTTTTTGTATACTTATAAAAGATCCTATTTCGTTCGTACAACAATGCCGTGTCTCTTTTAGGCTCAACTGTTTCGATATCAAATAGGATATAATATTAATATTTTAAAGAGCATAAAAAATCTTTTCCATCTTTATTTTTTACAATCTTTATTCTCCTTAACATTAACTACACCAAGAATGTCTTTGAATTCCACCACTGATTGGACAAATTCCGTATCATCGATTGCAATTTTAGATTAAAACTATACATCATATGAAACTAAAGGATCCTCTTAATCTTCATTAACTCTGTTTCTAAGACATTTTGAACTGGTACGATTTAAATCCTCGCCTCCAGCGTTGGCCTAATCAAGTGCAATCCATGCAACATCGTTTGATTATTCAACAAATTATAATGCGGTATAAATTTTCACTGCTAACGCCTCGGGGTTTGTATTAATAGTGTAACTATAATGGATACTAAGATCTGCACGCGATTTCGCCCACACCAGGTTTTAGATGCCACACTTACCACATTTTTGCTGGTTGCTTCTACGAGTATGTTAGGAATTTACGGTCTTGAAGAGTTATTGTAACTAATTTCTTCATCGAAATGACACACATATATTAAATTTTTCGGAAATAGTTTATACCATTCAACTAGTTGAATATCCGACAAGTGAGAATAATTGATTCTGCAGGCAAATCTCGCGAATGTTTTAATAATAATGTACAGAAGATTAGCATTACAGATCTGGGCTAGTTTCCTTGCCATAATGGATTTCGCCCGCGGCCGTGATTGCGATGCGCAATTGTTTCAGCTTATATTCCTTTGTTGGAATTAACTTTTGTTATGACAAGCCGAACTAAATCTTAAAGCTACAGAGCTAAAGTTGGCTTCGCTTCGTGCGGTAATAAACTGTTAATCGCCTGTTATAAATAGCCAGGGACCTGTTTCGGTGACCGCATCTTAGGAGTGATTTTTGCTGCTGTACAAAGGATAGCTTTCTTTGGTATTCGACTAATGAACTTTGGTAGCTATGTCAGGCTGATGAGATGATCTTTTTGTACGGCCATTAATACGAATTCTTATACTTTTTACCCGACTGCCGAAGGATGGTAATGTGTTTATCAGTCTATGTATGTATGTATGTTTGTTCCTATGTAGCGTTCTAGAGACCAAACGCGTTGGCCGATTTTGATGATTCTTACGTCAATCGATTCGTTTTAACCCTGCGAGTGTCACTGGCTACATTAAAATTGGAAAAGAAAAATATGGCGGCTTTTGGGCGCCATTTTACGGGGATTTTTTTTTCAAACCCTTTGTGTGGGTTATCAAAATAAAGGGGTTTAAGAGGTGATTTCTAAAATATATAACACTTATATGTTTAAATGTACTTAATTAAATAAAAAAATACCAAAAAGTTGTAAATAAAAAAAGTTAATAAAAAAATCAAAAACCCAACTGCTTAAAAAGCGAAGTAAAAAGACGTAAACAAGAAGAAAATCATGCTCTGCAGTCGGAGGATGCATCTGGTTTTGGTCAGCCAGCTCGCCAACATGTATCCTTCGACTGCACAGCACGATTTTCTTCTTGTTTACGTCATTTTAGTTCGCTTTTTAAGCAGTCGGGTTTTTAGATTTTTTTAATTAACTTTTATTTTCATAATATATCTCAAGACCTTCTTGTTCTGCAGTTCTGCAGTAGATACGATTCCATCGGTCTGGTATGTTTATGAACGAATTGTATGAGGTCACTGGTAATTCAATATTGTGCTAGGTCATCTACGAGACAGCATCATCGTCACATTCATCGCATTCATTGAACGAATTATATTTAGGGCTTTGTCTTACACAGATGTTTCTTGTATGGTATTGTTATTGTTCGTGATTAATCATAATTATATTATATCTATAGTGATCAAACGCCTGTGGTTATGTATTTGCAAGTTTCTTCTAGCGTTGTTTGCTACTTTTTAACCGATTTACCAAAAAGGAGAAAGTTCTATGTTCGACATTATGTATGTTCACGCATATCTCCGTCAATTTTCGACCGATTTTGAAAATTATTTTTTTTGTTTGTGAAAGTATTTTTCGAAATTGGTGTCATTTGAATTTGGTGAAGATCTGATGAAGAACTTCGAAGATATACAACAGAACTCTTCAATAAATAACGGCGTATCTCTCGGGATTGCTGCAATCGCATGTCTGTTTATTGTTAATACCATTTCATAACGTAACAGCACGCCAATACGCTCTTAAGGGGTACGCAAATCTCTCATTTTACCGGTTTTCATAACGCAAAAAATTAGTACCTACGAAAGAAACCGACTTCCAAAAATAAAGTATTATTCACTTTGTAGTTTTTTATTTGGAAGTCGGTAGTATTTTTTGTAAAAATGATTTTTTATTAAGAATATAGATTAATATCGTAGAGGTTACAAAGCTATTAAACTAAATATGACAATTTGCTTTCAAGTTTTGCTGCGATTTATAACATCAACAATTATTAAAATCTTCAAATCGCCGCAATTAAGCAACAATAGTTACCAAACTCAAGTGAAAAGTGGAGTTCCACTCATGTTTATTTATTTACGAGAGTTTTCATAAGTGTCTATCTATTAGCGATTCGTCACGGACTTATGAATTGCCAATCGTAAATCGTGATACAAGCGAAAGTGTGAATATTGTCGCGTTTATCGACTGATCGATCGATTGGTAGAGCCACAGAATACGTAACGCTGACATCGACTAGAGACGCCATTTGGTAATCATATTTGTGGACTCGCACAAGCTTGACACAAGTACAATTCGGTTCAAACTTAATAGCGAATCTGATGTTCCATCCAACCCTCACCCAAAAAATCAAAATCAAATGTTTTATTTTATATAGGCCTATATGGGCACTTATAAAACGTCGACAAATGTACACGGTTTTCGGGTTGGTCGTTTCCTATGGAGAAGTACCGGCAAGAAACTCCTTGGCTCCCCTCTGTCACATTAAATTGCTACTCCGTAGCGAGTTTAAATCTACCTGTATTAGCTGTCACCACAGACATTAATCTAACTAGATAACACAAGTCTGTATGAAAACTAAGCGTGCCACTTTTTGACACACAATTTAAAAAACAAATTTACTTACCAATGAAAGAAAACCATTTCCTATGACTCTGCCAACTGTTTCTATACAGTCTTTATGCCATACATAATTGGGCATTATCTAGATTTCGGTGGATTTTCGGTGCCGATAATGCTACATGAAAGCTCAAAGTAGGTACACGTTTTGACAAACGAAGTACAGCCAATCGCGTCATCTAGTTAGATTTATATCTGTGGCTGTCACAGACATAGTCAAAATTGTCAAGAACTGTAATTTTATGTAAGTGAGACTTCTTCTGCCTAGCACAATTCCACTTTAGGGTGGTTGGGAGGATTCTTGGCAGTTCTTCCTCCAATAGGAGCTAAGTGGCACGTTTGGTTTATATGAAGATTTTTGGCAATGCCGTCTCTAGCACTTGCCGAAGAGACGTCTCGGTGTTCTGTGGTAGAAGCAATAGAACATCAGATAATCAAGAAAATTTGTTAAAAATGTTCGTGAATCGTTGATAGATTTGGCTTGTAGAATGCTGTTGTGTTTTGTTTTAATTTCGTTCCCATGGTCTCGGCATTTAGGAATGTTGTCTTCAAATAACGGAGTTTCTTTTTTGCGTCTATTAGTATTTTGGTTAGTATCAATTCTCATGATATCGATCGCTCTAGATTTCTGTTTTTCGTCCTGTTTGAATTTGTGATCTCATCCTAGCATATTGAATTATGCAAAACAGTTTTCTGAACAACCATAAAATGCCGTACCTGTCACCGGATTATTGCAAATACTGTATTTATATAAAATCTTGCGAGATTATAAACTCGATATATTGTGAACAGATCATTGCACGAAAATCAATAAATAAGTGAATTCGATAGCTTACAACATATCCGTATCGTATCTAGCAGAAACAATCATTCGCTGCATGCGCCTCCCCCAATATATTAATGAAGTAGCCTTTGTGTTATTCTGATATTATAAGTTATTTTACTGTACAGGTTCATCAAAATCCGTTCAGTATACAGAAGATTAAGCTGGATATTCAAGACTCTCAGGCATATCGCACCAAAGAAAATAAATACGAATAGTGCGCGAAATCCGTCTAGAAATATTTTAAGTGAGATCTACATAGCTCTGGTCCAGTCGGTCCTAATATATTGCATCCCCATTTGGGGTGGAGCTGCAAAAACTAATTTTATCAAGGTCGAACGAGCCCAACGGGCCCTAATTAAGATTATGTATTTTAAAAAGTTAAGACACCCTACTGAAAACCTCTATCAGATTAGTGATTTACTTTCTGTTCGTAAATTATACGTAATCCAAACCATTTTAAAAATACATAAATCCTTAAAATATAACTCAAGTATAAATGCTCAAAGAAGAAAGGACCTAATTGCACAAATTCCCCATACAAAAACTGTATTCGCTGGGAGACAATACAATAAGCGATCAGCAATACTTTATAACAAAATTAACAGGAAAATATACATATACCCAAAAAAATACTGTGAATGTAATTTTTTTTTAATAAATTGGATAAAATCACTAACCTATGATGACACGGAGGCACTTTTGGAACACATTAGGTAAATACTATAAGCAGCAATAATAATCACACACTACTCCACCCACACCTATATATCTCTAAACATCAAATGCACAACACGTACACATATCACACATCACACGCATATAAATAAGTAAAATAAAACAAACGGAAAAAAAAACTATGACACTAATACAGACATCCATCACTAATTCAGTATCATCACTCTGACACACACGCAACATAACACTACTATCCTTAATATACAACAATGACCTTACATAACATTGAGCACACACTTGCAAGCAAGATTTTCATTAAATGGTAACTTATTTAATTAGTAAATTCTGTAATGTATTTCATATTTTTGTATCTATTAATACCTAGTTTTCTAAATTTGTATTGCTTTGCTATGGAAGAGCGGAGACTCCCAACACAGGCATTACTTGTTTAAAGGGAAGCTCCAAACACTAAACTTTATTTTGTAAACTTATGAAGCAATAAACTATTTTTTGTATTTTTTTTGTATTTTTGTAGTATTTTTTGCGTGTAAGATGAATCCGCCCATCCAGCCTCACAAACTTTCGCGTTTATAAAACTAGTAGGACCTACGGTGTTCGCAATAATCCGGTAACATATACTTACCTACTCCTTTCTAGGAAGTCAACTGACATTATCAATTCGCACTTGTCACCTTCCTTGTAATTAGAAGTACGTACCAATTCTATAGTCGTGCAATACGAGATAAAAACTGCCTACAAATACATTTAGAACAATAGCAGCGATATCAATTGTCGAAAAGAATGCCATTATGACACTCTATACCATAGGATCTAATACTGATTGTTTTGTGTTCCCGGTAGTCTACCATTTGAACCTGCGTATGAGGCAGATATAACAGTAGTTTAACTGGTAGCGTTAAGCTTGCGATGTGTTTGCGAAATGCGCTAATTGCTGTGATCTTTAGTTAGTGCTCGGATTTGAGTAAACTCTGATTGATTCTTCAAACTTAACATGCAAATGCTTTGCTAGTGAGTTGGTTGTGTCATTTCTTGTTCCCAGCAATCCCAGCTAAAACATTATGAAATGGCGATGGCCAGGAGAACAGTAAAAATATACAAACAGTATGGAAACTACCTAAAAACGCTCGAAACGGCACCCTCACACAAACATGAGCATCGACACCTAAGCGGCTTGCGAGCCGCTTAGGTGTAAGGCACTTCTGCAGAGCTGTCAATAGTGCGCTACTGACAGCTCTGCAGAAGTGCCTTAATCGTCTCGTCAGTGCGTATGTTATTGTGAGTGTGCCGTTTCGAGCGTTGGTAGGTAGTTTCCATACTGTTTCTTAGGGTTCCGTACCCAAAGGGTAAAAGTGGGACCCAATTTCTAAGACTCCGCGGTCCGTCTGTCTGTCTGTCTGTCACCAGGCTGTATGTCATGAACCGTGATAGCTAGACAGTTGAAATTTTCACAGATGATGTAATTCTGTTGCCGCTATAACAGCAAAAACAGAATAAAATAAATATTTCAGAGGGGCTCCCATAAAAGCAGTTTTTTTTTTGCCGTTTTTTGCGAAAATGGTACGGAACCCTTCGTGCGCGAGTCAGACTCGCACTTGGCCAGTTTTTTTTTGTATTTTTAGACATTCAAAAAGTGCAAATGAAGTTTCTTCCTCATTCGATGTCTTATGATGAGGTTCATCTAATGTATAAAATAGATTCCAAATCAGAGTGAAATTATTATTACAAGCTATTTTTACTAGATGAGTAGTGTAAGTTTTTTCAGCATCGTTTATAAGATTGCTGTTAGACAAAGGCCTTCCTTTATTACATAGTTATACCATTATGTTTATCTAATGGTTCAAGACTATAAAAAGTTAAATTTTTGTGTCACTGTTATAATATTTGCCTTCAAGCTTCTTGAGTTTTTATCACTGTATAATATCGCAAATTAGCATCTACTGTTGATGTTCAAAATTGTCGTGTGTGGGCTAATAAAATTGAAGCAATAACGGTATGTAATGATGCGGGGTAAATCTTCACAATTTTAACTGTAAATATAATAAATTGTTCAAAACAACACCATTTTTGGCAAGTTGGGTCAAACATTAGAGAGTGTATTTTGAAATGGGATAAGTCGATCGATTGAAAAAAAAACATAGAACAATTTGAAGATGGCAAAGACTCAAGAGATGAAGAGAAATGAACGTTAATAACCGGCCAAGTGCGAGTCGGACTCGCGCACGAAGGGTTCCGTACCATTATCGCAAAAAAAAAAACGGCAAAAAAACACGTTTGTATGGGAGCCTCTCTTAAATATTTATTCTATTCTGTTTTTAGTATTTGTTGTTATAGCGGCAATAGAAATACATCAACTGTGAAAATTTCAACTGCTAGCTATCACGGTTCATGAGAAACAGCCTGGTGACAGACTGACAGTGGAGTATTAGTAATAGGGTCTCCGTTTTTACCCTTTGGGTACAGAACCCTAAAAACTAAGAAGTCAAATACGTAGAAATATAAGATACAATTAAAAGAGGATGAAAGGTTAACAACCTATTATAATATTGTGCCAATGTACTAGACAAAGTAAGTAACCAGCTAAGTTATTCTAAATTTAAATTCTGTAGAAGCAGAAGGCCCCACGATAGGACATCTTGATTGATTGATTGCGGAACTGAACAAAAATAACAATACGTACGCAATGAAGTTATCTAAACGGCAATAAATCGTACAAAATAAAACTTCTGTCAGTTAAACATAGTCCACGCATTTTCTCAGAACCCGATTGCAACATAATTAATGTTACATTTCGCTGTTTTGTAGTACAGTGGAACAATACATTTCGTATACAGGCAAAAATTTTACGGTATTGCGAATATTAATTTTGATTGTGCTTGTTATAACTTTTTACGTTTATGATACCTACTTTGAAAATCGATGTACAATCATAATAATTTTAAAGGTAAATGTGGAAAAAAATGGTTGAAAGAGAGGAGCTCGTGGCTAAATAATAACAGCCGCACTGGTCGAACATCAAGGTTAAGCAACGCTTGACGAGGTCGGTCCTTGGATGGGTGACCATTTCAACATACCGACTTTCCTCCTTGCCTCGGAAAGCACGTTAAGCCGTTGGTCCCGGTTGTCATTTGAAGATCTTTGACAGTCATTACGGGTAGTCAGAAGCTTGAGATCTGACACCAGTCTTGCCAAGGAGTACCGGGTTACCCAGTTACTGGGTTGTGGAGGTCAGATAAGCAGTCGCTCCATGTAAAACACTGGTAAACCGGTAAGACTGGAAGCCGACCCCAATATAGTTGAGAAAAGGCTAGGCAGATTTATGTGGCAAAGGGTGGATAGTTTCTTATCCTCCATTGATAAGGCAGGATCCTACGTCCTGACAGGTGTTGTGCCTGGTGGGCTACTGCCCGATGGTTATTGTATAACTTTGCTTGGATGTTTGTAACGCCAGATGTCATTCGTAATTGCATACATTGCGTGTGGTGGCATAGATGGCGCCACACATTGTCTGTATGCCAATCTCTTTGTTCGAGAGTACATTTTACTGATAAAGTTCTGGTTATAGCTGCTGAAGATAACATCACTGGTCGGTGGGCGTTGATAAATGTGTTAAGTTTGTGCCCTGGCGGTGGACATCGGTTTGTCGTTCGGCTGCAAGATATGTAACTCGGTGTTCGGTAGTTTGAGCCAATTGTAATGATCTGTTATACAGATTAAGGACAGAGAATTGGTTTGTTATTGGTGTTAAATTGTGTAAGTTAAACTATTGACACCTCGCTATAGACAGATAGAATATTGATTTCTCTACGATATTGTAGTTTATGAATAAAGCTTATTTACTGTTTCTCCATCATACACTTAATCATTTCTAGTACTCGATTTCTTAGACTAGGTAGGATAGAGGAAATCCTAACGACATAATGGATGGAATTTGGTACAAAAATGTTGGGGTCAGCAGCTAAATACCAATATCAGGGTAGAATCCAGTTCGAGTTTTATAAAAAAGAGTAAGCAGCAGAGTGTAGATTTGTGTCCCATAAGAGTAACAGCCATAATATCATTGAAGATAACAACTTTGGAGGACAGTTCATTAGAACTTTCAATCTATATATATAAAAGAAAGTCTTGTTAGTTACACTATTTATAACTCAAGAACGGCTGAATCGATTTGGCTGAAAATTGGTGGAGAGGTAGCTTAGAACCAGGCGAAGGACATGGGTTAGGGTAGGTAGGGTAGATGAATGTTTGGTGTTTTTATGGCAAAACAAAGTTTGCCGGGTCAGCTAGTTATTTATATATTTCTTCCTAAGCCCTATTTTCCCCTTATTTCCAGAAGGCCAGACAGTAGCCAGCGAGCGTGGCGCCAACTACAACGGTGAGGTGTGGTTCAAAGCAGCCACCATCGCCGTGCCAGTCTGCGGCGCGCTGATCCTGTTTCTCCTAGTAGCTGTGGCCGTGCGGCTGTTGAAGGCAGACGCGCTTTTACATGCTGATAGGAAACTTAGGTATGTATGTTTGTGTTATTTTGTAAGGCCAGACAGTGGCTAGCGAACATGGCGCCAATTACAACGAAATATTGTTCAAAGCGGTGAGGTATGGTTCAAAATAACGGGAGCAATTTTATAGACTCTTAGGCACTGCTACTGAGCATGGTCCTGGGTTCAATGCCTAGGTTGAACAGTGTTATTGGAATCTTTCAATAAATTCACAGTAGCTGGCTGAAGTCTGGCTTCGTGCCCTGTTATTGGCTCCAAGTTCGCCCTTTAGTAGGACTAAAACATTGTGGAATGTGTATGTAAGTTATATACTCTACCGCCAATAGCTTTTAGGAATACAAGCGTGATTGGCGCTCAGTGTGATATAGGTACTAGAGCCCTGACTAGGTTTTCATTCTAATTGACCTGTTTTAGCAGAGGCGGTACCGTAATTCAGATCGTATCGTATAACGACCATTGGCACATATCTCGATCATTTTAGACAACTCTAATCAGTACACTAAAGCTTAGTAGATTTGTAATCCCTGTTCAGTTATAGTAAATAAACCAAGACCACTTACAAAAACAAAACCATGAGTTTAATTTGTTCTTTCTCAATTTTCAGGGGCGGCTACATGTCACCTTTAGCTCAAAACACATCAGATGACGTCAAAAAGGTCTGGGTGGGAACGCAATCCGCCCCTCTCTATGTCGCCCCGGGCGGGTGCCTGGTCGCGGTCGAAAGGGCCCAACTCGTCGACAGTCAACAACTCTGTGATATCCAACGGTAGATAGATCGAGGAAGAATCTCTCAGGCGGGTTGTGCCGTGAAATGGACGGACTTTTGAGTGTTGTGAAAGAAAAAAACTTAGCTGGAAAAATCAAGTGCGAAATGCGTTTTTACAAGCTGAAAAGTCTATGTGGTTTTGGAAATAATTGCTTGGCAAAAGTAGTTTTGTTCAGCTGTTTTTATATGGGTCATTAACCGTGAAAACAACGAAGCTTTTAAAAATGGATTTGTTTTAATAATTTAAATTACGAATTCGGAACGGGACTGTACTGGATTTTTTATCTGGTCACAAAAGTTTTTGCATATATACATGTATTACCTTTTCGCGGTGATGAAAATGCAGGTACTTTACAGGCTCTTGTAGCTTACATTTTTAATTAAAGGTATACCGTATTTACATTGTCATATTCAAAGTTCGACTGGATTTGGAAATTATCCTCAAAAAGTCAATCTTACGATACCATCCAAATACATGTATAAATAAAAAAAAACATAAATCACTAAATAGGTTGTGCATAATTCCTGAATACAAAATAGATTGAAGTAACATTTGAGTGAGTGTAAATTGGTTTGTATGTATGTTTAGGTTTTAAAAACGACTGATCGCCTCAAGCCACTATTATTAGAAACTTTCGACTACAAATGCTGCGTTTTGCTGCCAAAGTCAATAATTGTAAGCGTTCGCTCGAATTAGCATTGAACATTACATTCTATTGGCGCTTTTTTTTAATCTGATATTTAATTATGAAGATTTTATCACCTTTCAGTTGAATTGGCGCCGATTTCTCGGATTGCCATAGATGGGACAATAGTTGATTATATGTTTATGGTTTTCCAAAGCCTTAATGATATTCTTGTTCAATAAGTTTCTGTATATCAGATGAATCTGGTTAGAATGGGTGCCAACTCTATAAGGAGGCTTGATGTTCACAAAACGCAGTATACGTCAAAATCGTCGTACGAAAATGTGGCAAAATGGGCATAATTTTTATGAATCTAATTTCGTAAAATTGATCTCAGATTTATACAATATCCCCCACTACACGGAACGACCCGCGGGTATACCAAATTTACCACATTGTATATTTAATTTTATAATAATTATATTTCTTTTAAGAGCTTTGTGTTCCTCTATATCTTTGTAAATGTATCTTTTTAGTTGTAAGCCGGTAACTTTTGTAACGTATTGAGTTACCAAGAGAGTGAAATGAATTACCAAAATTACCATTCAAGCCATGTGTAAAAAGATTTACCATCTAGTAAAAGTATGTCAATTATTGTAAAAGCACTTTATGAACATCGAATTTTGGGGCATTTTTAAGTCTGTGTTCGATAAGTTGTAATTGAACTGCCTATTTTACGTGTTTCAAGCACTTGTAACGTCAAATTATATTTGGAAAGATGTATATCAAAATCATGTAGATATAAATCAAGTTTAATATAAAAAATAATGTTTAAACTGCAATATTATTCACAAAAATGTAGACAATTTTTGTTTAGTTATTTATATTATCGACTATCTCATAATTTCTGCTTGCATTTCCTTCTATGAAAAATGTAAATGATTTGTATTTTTGTAAATATAATGTTAAGTTTGTTACCTGTTATAATGTTGTTAAGGACAGTTTCTGAACGTGAAATCCATTTGGAGTATTTCCTAGTCTTTTTTTATCTGATTTTTAGCATATACTATACTGTGTACATTTTATGTAAACTCGAATAGATTTCACTTATGGTCGATTGCTGTAGGTAATGTTATATTTTGGAAAATTATGTTTTTAATATGTAAATATTTAGCTTATGATTTGGGCATATACTATACATTTTGGATGTGATTTAAGGTTTTATCTAACGCATACACACACAGTCATAATAATTACCGCTTATGTATCTTACTTAAATGGCTCTCTCTGAACTCCTCAATGGGAAAATATCTCTTTTATATTTAACAGTTAGTGTACAATACTTCTCTCATGGCAAATTTTTCAATAATCATATGACTTTTATCTTAGGAATAAAAATGGCGGTTCGACAGCTTTTGTATAGAAAACACGTCATAGCGTTATATTATTCTTTAGATAAACTGATTCATGAAAAATCAGCCCTCAATTTTATTTTCTTCAAAGCTCTCTTCAATATTTTCTACACAGAACGAACCATTGTTTTACAATAGAAACTAGACCAGACCAATGCAATAAGCATAATATACATACACCCCTAGTGCGTTAGATATACATCTTAGGCTTAGCACGCTTTGCGGTTTTTATTCGCGCGTTTTTTTTCCGCCCATTCGGCGACCTATACCTTGTATGAAGCTGCACAGATTGCGGTAAAAAATTCGCGCGGTAATATTACCGCAAGAAATCGTGTTTTGCCACAAAATAAACCGCACCGCGACGCAGATTTAATTCGATTATGAGCAGGTAGAAAGAGAAAAAAATCGCGCGAAATTTTATCCGTAGTGCATATTGGTTAGATTTAGTACGCGGATATAAATTCGCGCGAATATAATACGCGCGGTTAAAAATCGCAATGCCTGATAAGCCATAAATATTTCTTTCTCGACCATACTCCAGAGATTGTCAAATAAATGAAGCTTCCCTAAGGTGCCTTACCTACTCTTATAGAATATACATAGGTGCAAATAAACAAAATACTCCATAATGTAATAAATATATCTGCAGTCTATGTAAATATAATGTATGTGTATAAATAAATGAAATAAAATGAAATTATTTTATTACTGGATCCTGTTGTTTTTGTTTTTTAACTCATATAGGTAATATAACCTGTTAGCGTTAAAGGGGTAGGCGAACGTAAATAGTACACTCACATTACGCTAATCATAATGATCAGACTTTTAATGTTCCCACAGTTCACACTGCTGGGACATAGGTCTCCTCGTTGGCCCAGTGCGGGTTGGTGGATGTCACATGTCTTCGAATTTATGGTTCTAGGACTTGCCGGTTTCCTCACGGTTTTTAGAGCAGTGGTGATGATATAATTTACACAAAGTAAAGCGCCTGCCTGGGGTCGAACCCACGACCTACACGTAAAATGCACATAAGTCGGGCCATTACCACTGGGCCCCTGTTGCTCTTATTACGCTAAGTCCCCATGTAATAGAGAACAAAGCCACGTTCTCCATACTATTTCAAACCACAGCACCTCCTGAAAGTCAGGATGACTTTGGCAACCACCAGATTAGCGCCGAGTCAATGAAGCTCGACGTGTTTCGGAGAAACGATTCAACTGTATTGGATCAGGCAACGAAATTAATCAGTAAAGAACAGTGGACGAGTAAGGAAACATAATTTCCAAAGACACAAAGCCTATTGTCATTAACCGGTCGCAAGTCCAGACTTCGGTCTTCTATAGTTTCGTATATGAAAACAATTAATACTGCTCCAGCCTGGTGTCAACTCTATACGTCGAGTCGAATCGAAACAACAACATGAATTCGAGGACTATTTCAGGTGCGGCTATGCTAGAATAAAAATAATATTCGGGACCTTATTGCACAAGACTAAAAAATACGTTGAGGTTACAATAATTTATTGCCATTTGGTGTAGTAATTAGCAGGATTTTTTTTTTTTTTCATTATCACATTGTATCACCACGACACCACCTCCGAAGGGAGATTTTTAGTGGGATTTTTAGAATGTAGTTCAGCGGCTGTTAATATTATTTGCAAATTGATTCCTAGTGGATTATGTGATAAAAAATTTGTGTAGTTTTGTGTCAGTTGAGACAGTCTACGCAACTGGAAAATATGTGAAATCATTGACAGAAGCGATCTCGGGATAGTGGAGCGGAGTATTTTATTGTAGTATTGACTGCCTCTGCTTACTGGGCAGACTGACTCGATACAATTTGCTGCCAAATACTCCAAAAAACATTAGAATCTGTTACATCCACATTCTAATACATACTAAAGAACATTAAAACCCATTTATGTATCCGACTGAAAGACTTGTATCTATGGTCATGCATTATAATTTTAAAAAAAAACCTCCGAACGAAAGTGATAAAGATAAAAACAATGGATAAAACATAAAAATTGTTTTTGTTTTAAATCATCTGTCAAAATGTAGCTTATTTGTGACAAAATGGGTGCGCTCATGGTGCGCTCGTCTTGTAATAGACGTAGGCTTCTATGAAATTATGACTCAATGAGTCATAATTTCAATACGAGCTGTCGTTCTAATGTGACTATGTCACTGGTCACCACCGATAAACTGAAAGTCAACGTGCATGGCGATGTCGTATTGTGGATGTTCACCGGCTGTGGACTCGGCGGGGTCGTCTCATTGGGTAAATCTTGGACTACCTACGGGGGCTAGACCTGTTCTGCCAACTTCTCCTCTATTAAGTAATGTACGTGATTCCTAAAGATTTCGGTCTCATAATGAAGTTTTTAAGGATGGCAACATAAGTAAAACTGAAAAGTTGCATAAATGTTATAAAGCTACCATTTGGTAGTTTTAACAACATATAAGTTAAAAAAATTAATCAACAAATTAATTATATTTCCGCTAATTAATTCAATGTCAATATTATTGAAATTGAATAAATTAAATATAAATCATGCAGAATATAATAGATATACGCTCGTAAAGCATAGGTTTTAACTATAAATAAACAAAACAAACAAGCCAATAAATAATTAATTCATTAAATTTACTGAAACGCATCATACATCATACATAATTTTTCAAAATTTTATGAGTAGGCTTTTGTGAAATGTACCTGGCAACCCCACTTCTAAAGAAATATACGATTGGATTTTTCTTGGCGGGAATTTCAACCAAAGCGCGCTTTTTCAATTTTTGTCCAAGTTTTTTCATTGAATTTAAATACTGTAAATTGTGTATATTTCTTGTAAATAGTTTGTTCCTGTCCTGAATATGGACGGGAATGAGGGGAGCGGGGCTGATCCCCCGAATCCCAAAGTTCGAAAGCGGAATATTGGCGCTGATGCTGAGGACCATGTCGGCGGCGGTGAGGAAAGTGACTCTATTAATTACGCACCCTATTTTAAACCTAATTACAAAAGACTGTACCCAGAACATTCGGGTAGCACGGAGTTCAAAGTGTTTGTAGAAAGCCAGGATAAAGAACGATTAGGAAATAAAAGTCCCATATACTTGAATCACATTTTCGCAGCGGACGTTAAAGGTGTGGTGGCGATACGCCGTGTCAATGCGAATAAAATAGTAGTCGTGTTCAAGCAATACAACACGGCCAACAATTTCATCAACAACGTAACATTCCTAGAAAAATATAAGATGAGGGCATATATCCCCGCAGCCCAGATAGAACGAGTTGGCATCATCAGGTTCGTGCCAACAAATATTTCCAATAAAGAATTGTACACTAAGCTTTCTTCTGTCTACGAAATTGTGGCAATCAGAAGATTTACAAAGAAAGTGGGACAGAACCTGAACAGGGTACCACTTCAGACAGTCAGCATAACATTCTTGGCTAATTCATTACCAGACTCAATTCAATATGACCTTTTTTCATATAGAGTTTTTGATTACATTCAACCCCTGTTGCAGTGCTATCGCTGCTTCAAATTCAACCATTCTGCTAATATATGTAATGGTAAACAGCGCTGCAGCTGCTGTGCTGGAGAACACTCTTACAAAGAGTGTGACAAGCCCAATGAGCTCTGCTGCATTAACTGCAGTGGACCTCATTTGGCTATTTCAAGGACCTGTCCGGTTAAGTTAAGGAAAATGTTAGAAAAAAAAGAAAAAGTAACTTATGCCAACATAGCTAATACAAACAATACAAAGAAGGAAACTGACTTCCCTGCTTTGCCGGACCCAAAGATAATTACATTAATTATAAGAGATTAGATGCATTAAAAAAACGTACAATTTCAGAACAGAAGAAGATCGGTTGGAACAACTTTTGTAACACTTTTAATAGAACTACTCCACTAAGTAAAGTTTGGAACCTTATTAAGAGATTTAAAGGCATCAGATCTGGTAACAAATCATACAGGGATGAATTTATTCAACCGTTTTTGACAAAAATATCTGATAATAGTAACCTTATAGATAGCAGTGAATATAAGCATTATTTTGATCTCAATAATGACAACCCAAACACCAAATTTTTATTGGATCCTTTTACATGGACTGAATTCTTAATGAGTCTGCAATCTAGAAAAAATACAACCCCAGGTTTAGGTGATTTCCCTTACATACTGATTAAAAATCTTAATGATGATGTAAAACATTTATTCTTAAAAATTCTTAACAGTCTTTGGTGTAAGCAAATAATACCAGAATCATGGAAAACACAGTGTGTGATTCCCATATTAAAACCTGACAAACCACCAAATTTAGCTAGCAGCTATCGTCCAATCTCGTTATCCTCATGTCTGGGAAAGATCTTTGAGAATATGTTAAAGAATCGTTTGGACTGGTACTCTGAATCCAAAAACATTATTCCACCAGTGCAATATGGATTTAGGCGCGGTCATAGCTGTGCTGACAGTTTCACTTCCTTAATAGCAGACCTGAAAAGGGCAGAAAATAGCAAATTACATACCGTTTGCGTATTTTTGGATGTACAAGGTGCTTTTGACAATGTTGACCCTGGCATACTTGTCAAAATATTAACTGGTAGTTTAGGTTTACCTGGACTTGTGTCCAAATGGATTTATGATTTCTTGAGTAACAGAAAACTCTTTGTCAAACACAATAACATCCTTTATGGACCACAGTGGGCCAGTAAAGGTACAATGCAAGGTGCAACTCTGTCGCCCTTGATCTATAACTTGTACACTTGTGAAATATGTAAATATGTTGATACTCAGAATATAAATATATTACAACTTGCTGATGATTTAGTTCTATATAGTTCAAATTCTAATTTATGTACAGCTATTGATACTGTAAATATAGCACTAGGAAAACTTTATGATTATTATAATAATAGGCTGCATCTTAAAATTAATGCTTTAAAAAGCAGTGTTATGATTTTTGGAGATGACAACCCTACTACTGATGTTACATATGCTACAGAGAGCATTCAAAGAGTTAACCAGCATAAGTTCTTAGGTATTGTCATTGACCAAAAACTCAAATTCGAAGAGCACATTAAATATATTTCTAAAAATTCTTACAAAGGGCTAAATGTTCTAAGATGCCTTGCTGGGATATCTTGGGGAGCTGATCCAAAAATATTATCAATACTGTACAAAGCAATTGTAAGAAGCCACTTTGATTATAGCACTCTAGCTTATATTAATTGTACATATGTACATAGATTGGATATAATTCAGAACAAAGCTTTGAGAATCATCTCTGGAGCAATGTGTTCAACTCCCATAAGAGCCATGGAAGTTGAAACCAAAATCATGCCACTTATTTTGAGGAGAATATTGCTATGTGAAAGATATTGCATCAAACTTTTATCATCATCTAATAATGATGTTATCAACAGAATAGTCCCTCACCTGGTTAATATCTCTGGTCCAATGTCCTCAGCAGATGAACTGTTGAGGGGCATAACTCCACAGTTATGCCGGATATATCTGGAAATATTTTATAAATGCACAAGGATTAAAAAACAGTCACAGTGGCCTTGCTATGCCCACAACTATGTTAGTATAACTCATCCGATTCATGTTCTAGAACATAGAGTTACATGTAATAATGACATGCTAGAATTTTTGACAGAAAATAATAAGTATTATACTCTATACACTGATGGCAGTAAGGGAGATGACCATGTGAGATCTGCTTTATATGATCCTCAAACAAGGTTCACTCAAAGCTTTGTTCTGGACAATGAATGCTCAATATTTACTGCAGAAGCCTATGCAATCCTAGAAGCGTTAAAGTTAATAAGTCATATTCACCAGTCTTATAAGTTCTTCTTAATTTTAACTGATTCATTGAGTGTTTTGGAAGCTTTAAAAAATTTGAAATTTCATTTTAAAACTAATTATATTTTGTACATAATTAAAGATTTAGTATATAAGTTAAATTGTAAAGATATTGAGATATCCTTTATATGGATCCCTTCGCATAAAGGTATATCTGGAAATGAAGCAGCAGATAGAACTGCAAATGAGGGGACAAATTCACTGGATGTTCAATATGTTAGTGTACCACATACAGATTATTATAGCTTCATAAACGAAGAACTGAAAAATCTCTGGATTGAAATGTGGAAGAAAGACCAAGAGCAGAAAGGAAAGTGGTACGGAAGTATCCAAACAGACTTACCAACAGAACCCTGGTACAACGACCTGGAGTCAGCCAGCCGGCACTTTATCACCACGATTAACAGGCTTCGCTTTGGCCATACCACCACACCTGCCCACTTATCCCGTTTGGGCATAATTTCAAGTGATTCTTGTAAATTCTGTAACGCACCGCAAGCTGACGCTGAACACCTGATTTGACCTGATTTTGAACTGTCAAAATTTTACAATAGAAAGACTGATACTTGCCAGTGAATTGAGTGATATCTTACCAAATAATTCCTCCCGCCCGCGCCGCCTGAACGATATTCTAAAAACTAAAAAATGTTTTGTGCCCATTTTTAAATTTATTAAAAACAGTTGTGGAAGTGTGTAGTGTACAAATCAAGTGTGTAAACTCTTAAAACTTAAAATTAAGACTTTTCTATTAAAGACTTGGCTTAAAGGTCTCGTAACCAAGCCAGTGGCTTAGCCACAAATAATTATAAAAAAAAAAAATATACGATTGCCGGCTTAGGTGTATGTTATTTGAAATTTTGAATTTCTGATTTCTTGTAAATTAACTTATCCTAACTTCTCTGTGTTATCCTTGCCATGCCATTATCGAAGTTGAGTAGAGCCTAAGTTCCTCCGTCTGTGATGTGCTGATTCAATTGTGTTGTGTACGAGATAGTGACTAACTATAGTTTGTGTTTTCAAACATGAAGGAAAATAAAAGAAAATGTTTTAAGTGTGGTTCTTCGCCTGTCAGTGACCCCGAAACCACATTATTTAGGTTTCCAAAACCTGGTTCTACAAATATTCTTCGGCAAGTGCCTCCTCTAATACTGAAAAGCCTCCTGTATTATCCGCTTAAATAATACTGGAAATAGATGCACTTATTCTACACATCATAGACCGTCATTAACTGATATGTTTATCTTGATTATGCCCCCTCATCCATATTTGTGATTGGACTAGTGAGCCATAATATAATCTTAGTATAGGTACTTAATTTACTTAATTCTTCTCTTTATTTCAGTTGTGAATTGTGGGCAAAATATTGCTGTCCAGACAAACCATGGTCAAACAAAGACTTTCAGTTAAAACTGCACACTGAACACAGAATGCTGTGTCATCGGCATTTTAGTGAAACAGCATTTGTGGATTTCTCATCTATGAAATTGCGACGCTTTGCTTCACCAGATGTTGAGGTAAGATAAATAAAAAAATTAGAACCAAATTGGCAAAGAAAAAAAATGGTGTAAAGTGTTGTGTTGTGGGATTCCTGACAGAAGCGGAGCTTCTCTTGTGCATTGTACACAATATATAACATCTATTAAAGCTAAACAAAGTTTTCATAACATACATACATAAACTCACGCCTTTTTCCCATGGGGGTAGAGAGAAACTACAGAATGCCACCTGCTATGATCCTTACATACTTTTGCTTCACTCATATTGAAAAATCTAGCCTAGTGATGTTCTTCAGAAAGGCCAGGTGCGCAGTACTCATAACTGGCATGTGTGTATGACTAAACAAAGTTAGTAATAGATAAAATCAAAAACTACTTAACTTATAGTATAGTTTAAGTATGTATAGTAGCATGGTTGGTAAGAGCTATACTATGCTGTTTTATAAAACCAAACAGGTTGATTGACCAAATACTGTGTTGTAAGAGTTATCCATAATAATTAATAGTGAATTTCAAAAACCTGTACAACAATAGTCTATTGCTAATTGTGGAGGCTTTAATTTGCTCACTTTTACTTCTGTATTGATAGCTGTAAGCAACCCAAACAATAAAATAATAGTTATTTATGATACAAGTGCGGAAGGTAGGTGATTTCAGATGAGTGGCATTTTTATTCACGAGCGAGCGAAGCGAGTGAGTGGATAAACCGGCACGAGTCGGAAATCATCTTACGTACGTGTATCATACAACATTTTACTATGCATTGTGCGAGGAAATAAATAAATTAATAAAATGAAATTAATAAAATGGCGGGCTTATTCAAGCGCGTTCAGCATATCCACAGATTAACTAATAGTTCCTCGGGCATATCTACTGCGCATGTGCGAAAAGCTGTCACATCGTATCGCAATAAGGCACGAGCAAAATATACGTTCTGCCAAGCATATTTAATGAATATTTAAAATTAATTTATTGATCAAAATCTAAATCTAGAGTAATTAAAAACGCCTAAAATAAAGTATTAGTTTTATTTTACCTTTTATATGAATGATAATCTGTACATAACTATTTTTTTTTAACTTTTCTCAAATAATAAAAACTCTATGCGTCGGGCTGACGTTGGAGTTAAAAATTAAAAAAATACAGGAAAGTAAAAAGCACTAGTGAAAAAAAGTGACACTTTCCGCACAGTTTGGCTGCTTGGAAAACCGCTCTTTTCGAGGACATGCATTGTAAAATAATTATTGATGCTAAAGCTATGATGTATTGGTTAATAGTTTACTTGTTTGCTAATGTTATTGTTTGGCATTGATATATGTTAAATTTATGTGGGTATTTTTGGCACTCATAAGCATAGTAATGGCGGAATTTATAAACATCACTCATATTTACTTATGTTAGGTTGTTGGTTAATAGGTAGTCAAATATGAATGAGCAAGACTTGTTAAAATATATATTTATTTCATTAAATACATGTGTCCTCAGCATGAGCAAACGTTATAATATGAAGAACACTTAAGACTTAAATCTAAGTAACATGGACTATTATACTAGTGGAAATGTTTACATGTGTGTGTCTGTGTCTGAACCTCACAGTGAGCCAGTAACAGAAAGTCACACGCATGTCAGATCACACTTGAAATCATTACCTGTTATTTTATTACAAGTATTTTACAAAACAGTTGTTTGTTTATCAAATAACCTTTTTTTTCGGTCCTCGTTTTCGGGGGCATCCGCCAGGTGGCGCCAAAGCCGTACCATTTTATTTGTACGTACCGACTTGACATTCATCTCGCTAGAGTAGTTTTTTTCTGTGGGACTGACTGACTACATTGTTTCACACCGCCAGCTAGCGGGCGGGCGGGCTAGGCGGGTGGGCGAAGCGAACGAAGGAAACTATACAAACTACGCGAAATATTGGCGAGCTAAACTATGGGGTCCACACCGAAAACTACGGACAGACGAGCGACGGGCGGAGCGCGCGGAGCGGGCTAAGCGGGCGAAGCGGGGGGCGCGGATGGGAGAGCGAGAGGTTAGCGTTCTATCTGTCGACTAGTCTACTCGAAACGGGGAGGACGGGCGAAGGAACCGGGCGAGCGGGCTGGCGGGCGAGCTAAGCTAGCGAAGCGCGGGCGCGCCAACGAGGTGAACGAGTAGCTTCGCTGGAATCGTCGGATATTTCGTTAGCTTAGCTCGTTAGGTTAGTCGGTAGCTTGCGGTGTGATGTGAACCGAAGTATGTAAAGAGGTGAAACGATGTTCGCCCGCCTAGCCCACCCGCCCGCTAGCTGGCGGTGTGGCCTGCGCTTTACGCTTTCCTAAACCTGGAGAAAAACTAACACATTACGGTACAGGTCCCGTCACGTTTATCTTGAACCTGCGCACTGAGCGATTTATCGATCAAATTGGTGGTATGAAGGGGGCACGACAGGGGCTTGCTCTGCGCTTTCTGTGCGCGGACGATGCAGACACATCCCCTCCACTGTCGCTCAGCGTTCTTTTTACGTGAAGGGATCTCTATGTATTTATATAATTATTAGCTTTTCTCCGCAGCTTCGCTCCTATGGCCCACTCCACAGGACCCGTTGTCGAGAAAAAAAAATAGCTTATGTTACTAAGAATATGCTTAAAAAATTAAAAAGTTACCTTTTACGGCACAAAAGCGGTTGTAGGCCCTTAAGTAGTTTTTGATTTTATCCATTACAAACAAACTTATAAACAAATCTTTGTGCTTTATAATATTAGTGTAGATAATTCATTACCTATTGAATATTGTATGAATTGTACCAGGGCTTCGAACAGAGAGCGGTGGTGGCCCAGTGGTATCGGCCGCGACTTACAAGTTGTAGATCGTGGGTTCGAGCCCAGGCAGGCGCTTTACTTTGTGTAAATTATTTCTTCACCACTGCTCTCAAAACGATGAAGGAAAACATCGTGAGGAAACTGGCATGTCCTAGAACCAAAAATTCGAAGACATGTGACATCTACCAACCCGCACTGGGCCCACGTGGTGGATTACAGCCCATTCCCTCTCACAGAGAGGAGGCCTGTGTCCCAGCAGTGGGAACATAAATAGACTGATGATGTGATGTGTGTGTGTGTTCGAACAAGTAATACCTATGTCTATATAGTTGTTTATGTAATACAAAGCACACACACCTGGTTATGCCGCCTCCAATTTATGTGTTACTAGCTGACCCCCGCGGTTCGCTCCCGTCAAAATTATGCCTATGTTACTCGGGAATAATGTAGCTTTCCATAGGTGAGAGAATTTTTAAAATCGGTCCAGCCATTTCAGAGATTAGCCGAACAAACAGACAGACAGACAATTTTTTTTTTAAATGTTATTTTGGTGTATGTACCGTATATATATTCATATAAGTACCTACATGTAGTAACAACGGTTATTTCAATATTAAAAACGGACACTCCAATTTTATTATATGTATATGTAGGTATGTATAGATGTATGTATTTATACTAATATTATAAATGAGAAAGTAACTCTGTCTGTCTGTCTGTCTGTTACCTTTTCACGCTTAAACCGCTGCACCGATTTAGATGAAAGTTGGTATGAAGATAGTTTGAGACCTGGGTAAGGACATAGGCTATATAGGTAGTGTAGGGTCGGGTAGGGTAGTGTAGGGTCGGGTAGGGTAGTGTAGGGTCGGGTAGGGTAGGGTAGATAAATGTTTGGTCTTTTTATGGCAAAACAAAGTTTGCCGGGTCAGCTAGTTATATGTATATGTAGGTATGTATAGATGTATGTATTTCAAATGAAGTTCTTCTTCTTTCATTAACTAACTCAAACTTTAGTCTCAACAATTCAGATTTTGTCCTACCATTTTATAGCTACTCGGACAGCTATGTCATTCGCTATGTTGAAATCCCGTAAAGAAATGAAGTTTATAATTACCAGATGGGTTAAGACCACTTATTCTCAAGTAACTATTCTAGTCTATGTTTATTGGTCAGGTGATTAAAGATCAAAGGAGAATGCCCATTTTGAAAGGGAACTTGTGCCCCTTTGAAAAAATGGTTGTATCTTGATGAATTTGATTGTATATTGTAGAAAAAACATGTTATATTCATGATTAGAAATCATTTTTATTTATTTTGCGGGGTTCACGAGATATAACGATGTTTCTGTTCTTGAAATGAACCCTTATTACAATGCAATAAGGTGCATACAAATGTCCAAGTGAAGGAACCTGATCTGTTGTTGTCTGTACATATAAAGTAAAGGACACGGATGGAAAATAACATAAAATATAAATCCTATTATTGTATAATATTGAAATCGCAGACACGATACCTCATAACGGGCCCGTGTATGGGCAATCTCCTTTACTTGAGAAACATTCTTTATACGTACCTAGAAGAGCCCATCTGTCCTTACTGATTCTACCACACATTTTTTTTTGGATTTGGAAACACTTCTATGGCAAATACATATAGTAGAGCAATTTTAACACGCTTTTATAAGCTTGGTATGTTTTGAAGATTGATTCCGGTTTACAATCAACTAACTATGTATTGTCAAATAAAACCTAACCTGCCCGAGGCGGGATTTTTATATCTTTCGAGCTCGCTTTGGTCGCATTTGCAACCAATGATCTCTGTCTGAGACACTTCCGGTGCAAACAATCATGTAGCCCTGACCTTTCTTAATATTTTTTTTTACATTTTATTTAACATTTTTCTTAATGGTTACATTTTTAAATATTTTTACAAAACATATACAAAAAAGAAAAACGTTTCAAAATATAAAAAAATAGAGGCCCACCGGTATCGGGAACAGGGCCCAAGCTACCGGCGGCCATGGCTCCAGAGAGAGGAACCTCCTAACAATGCGAGCCGTCTCCAGCAGTACTGCTTTCTGGATCAGGCCCTTGACCCAGCCGCCTAACGAGAGCCTCCTAAGGTGTAGGTCGAGGCTCGTGGCTAATAAGCCATTGGCTGTCACATTATTATATATATTACCATGAGCAATAACCATGCCACAACGCACTTCTGTGAATCAGGATTCTCCGATTAGATGTGAAAGATGATACGCGCCTTGCGTTGTCTAAGACAATTCCTCAATTGAGACAATTTATCTTATGACAATTCGGGCGCACGGTTGGCGCAGTGGTTGAGCGATTGACTGCTGCGCTGCGTGTAGCGGGTTCAATTCCCGCACGGAACAACTAGCTTCTATAAAGATTGAAAGGTGTCCGACAGATTTTTTAAATATTGCTAGTAACTAGTCCGTTGCTACAAAAAGGTAATTCGGTTGTTACAAAAGTGCTACCCTAGCATCTCACCACCTCATTATATAGTACTTCTAGTAAATTACCTAATTCAATTCCAGTTAATGCTATTAATAAAAAAATAACCCAAGAAATAGTGCAAAACTCATTGCTTGTCTGGCCCTTCGCCATCCCAGAAATTAAACCTGGATCCGCTACCGTTTGGCGGTATAGATGGAAAAATATCTAAGTACCTAGGTACATCTAAACAATTATTCTTCTTAGCGTGTCGATGACAAACACTCTTTTTACCCGACTGCCGAAGGAGGGTAATGTGTTTATCAGTCTATGTATGTATGTATGTAAGTATGTATGTATGTAAGGTAGGTGGTGGTGGTGTAGGTTGCGGGGATCCGCTGGTTGCGAGACGCACGAGACCGGTCAATGTGGCGACGCTTGGGGGAGGCCTATGTCCAGCAGTGGACGTCTTTCGGCTGATATGATGATGATGATGATGTATGTATGTATGTATGTTTGTTCCTATATGGCGTTCCAGACACCAAACGCGTAGGCTGATTTTGATGATTCATACGTCAATCGATGCGTCTTAACCCTGCGAGTGTCATAGGCTACATTAAAATTGGACAATAGAAAAATGGCGCATTTTGGGTGCCATATTTAGTAGTGTTCAAAGTTGCTATATAACAATAACTTGCTTAGTGCTATAAGCTTTATATTTTAAGCTTGTTATTTTATAAGCTTTATTATAACGAGCTTTTTTATAACGTTCAAGCGCGGGGCGGGCACGAATAAAGCAAGCGCGGTGACTTTTAACTCGCAGCTCCTACCCTAGCGTTGGACTCGTTGGACAGACAGCATGCTTAAAAATATTACATCGCGTTTATGAATATGTTACGATAAAATGTAGCAGTAAGAAATAAACAATGAACTTTTTTTTATACTTTCCAGGCTTAGGACTGTCTATAATTATAGATTAAGTGTTATTATGAAATAAAGTATGTTAAGCAATTATAGGCGTATTTAAAAGTTCATGTTCCATATTGGTACATCACCATTAATTCTTTTAGACATTTTCGTCTAACACACAAAAACAAAACATTAAACAACAACACAATCTCTCAATCAATCGTCCTTCACAATTTTACTTAGTCAATATTACGTTATAAAAAATAAAAAAATAAATAAAATAAAAATCATTTATTTCAGGAAGTTTTTCCCATATACAAACACACTACAAATAAACAATATTAATAACATTGCATGAAATATTTAAAATTTATTGAAAAGTAATATTTTTTTTTTTTTTTTTTGTAATGTAGTTCATGTGTCCTATCACTGCTTACACTAAAAAGCACAAAGCATAGGTATATTACGTGAGCCGCGCGGGATCGCAAATTACGCGTGCGACCGATAACAATCACTAGCATGCAACGACTGGAGCGCGGCCGCCAAGTGAGTGCCACGATAGCGTTAGCTTTATGTTATGTATAATAAGCACGCTGCTTTAAGTTGCTTTTCGTTATATTAACCACCACTAGCCATATTGTGGGGGCCCAAATTTTTTTTTCTATCAAACCCTTCGTGTGGGGTATCAAAATAAAGGGTTTTAAGAGGTGATTTAAAAATACATAACACTTATATGTTTAAATGTATCTAATTCGAAAAAAAACTAACTGAAAAGTTATAAATAAAAAAACTTAATTCAAAAAATCAAAAATTCAGCCACGGCAACGCCCTCCGTTGACGCAGTCATAAGGTCTTCACGTGAACAGAGAAAAGTGCATACGGCGCAAGACGAAAGGTGGGCCATGGTCTGCGGGGAGACGCCGCACAAGCATCGAGGATCGGAACCATCAGAGAGCCCCCATCTACGGAGATTGAAAAAAAAACAATACAACAAACAACAATTTATAAGTTTTATAGTTTCTGCAGCCCGAAATCGGCGGTAGCTCTCGAATCTCGAGATCCTCGGTATCTTTCTTGCCTTACTTCAGCTAGAGAATGCGACGACAAGCAGTCATGAGCCTGAAATTCAACAGTTACTCTCTACCAATTAAAATCAATAAACTTGTTCGTAAAATTATTGTCACGGAAACTGGAACTAATATTGCCGTCGCAATCGCAATTATTTAGCGGAAACATTTCAACATTTAAAACTTCTAACCGTTTTTAAGAACAGATCTAATCTTATCTATTTAACATCTCACAATAAACAAACAACTAATCATTGTATTTTGGACCTTATGGCTATTGCTTTAAATGCTTTAATGTATTGCCAACTAGAAAAATAACAAAAAAACAAGTCATAATTAATATTATTAATATTTGTGATTATTAAAGTTCATAAAATTTTAAATCAATTAGCGCAAAGGAGAAATCATATAAATAAGCAGATTTGGTTTAAAAAAACGCATTTGAGCTTTGGTGTTTAAATAAGGTGGATATTAATTGAACAGGTGAGTGCTTTCTTAACAATTTCACTGTCCCACAGCTGGGCAAAGCTCTCTATTATATTTCCCCGACTGTAAAGAGGGGTTATGCTCTAATCGTTTGTGATTTCGACTGTTTCTCAAGTGAACCAAGAGACCAGTGTGAAGAGTGTTTAATACGAAAGGTGCTCATTTGTTAAATTAATTAGTAAAATATTTCTAGGCTACACATTATGGGTAATTTGGTTATCATAAGTAAGGGCTTACTATGAAGATTGCAAACCTCTACCCTGGGAGGTACTTTTTTGTCCATCGAAAATCTTTTAGCCTTCACCTAGACTTTATTTCTAGCCATTAATTAATTTTGTTCCTTCATACTTTATAGTTCATCTGTTTTTTCTTTGTTTGCCCCTTTCCTTGTTTTGAGTTCGGATTCGGATTTAGTGCGTAAGCTTTCCTGCAAGAAAGTACTTCGGAACCGAAATTTAACGGACACGGATTGGATGTAGTGCGTAACCTTACTGTTGCCAAAACGCATTTTTCTATTCTTCGGCTATTTACAGTATCACGCAGTTATTCATAAAAAAATACCTTGAAATTATATGTATAGTAGTGTTGTATGCAAATAATAACTAGCTACTGTAAATGAATGAGAGGAGCTCTAAATAATTTCAAATAAATAAATCGTTTATTTTGGACCAAACTGCGTAACAGTTTGATGGCGGGATAAGCACTCGTATTAAATTTTAGTTATATAAAATTTTGATCTAAAGGTAA
This sequence comes from Orthosia gothica, assembly GCA_949775005.1. Taxonomy (NCBI): domain Eukaryota; kingdom Metazoa; phylum Arthropoda; class Insecta; order Lepidoptera; family Noctuidae; genus Orthosia; species Orthosia gothica. The sequence goes on from OX459050.1 coordinate 9,310,984, forward strand.
TAATTCATTAATTTTCTGGTAATTTCACCTATTTCTGAAAATCACACAAATCCAACAAATAAATCAAATTAAATATAAAACATTACATTAGATCATTGTAATACAATGTCAATACAATAAAATAAAATAAATTATATTCAATTAAAATGTATCATTAAAATTAAATTAAATTATTAATATCAAATAAAGTAAAAACAAACAGTACTTATCAAGTTCCTATCATCCAAGTTTAGTATAGTTACATTTCAAAACAAAAATAAATAGATGATTATCAAATAGAGTTCGACAACAGTTCTACATTTTAAGTGTTAATTATTATCACAGTTAACGGCTATTTCCTTGAGCGGAACATATTTCAATTTAATACAGGCACAAGGGTAGATCTGTATCCATCTGGTCTGGTCCATTGATGGCTGACTATTCATTAAATCCTCTGTGTCGCGGAATGCTTGGTTGTGACACAATCGACAATCGCTGTGGGTAGTCAGAATCCAGAAATTCCACACCAGTCTTGCGTGGCGTATCACGCTACCCAGTTATTGTGTACAAGCCGCTTCATTTAAAATACTGGTACTCGGATGCATTCTATTAGACTAAATGTTATTGATTTTATTTCTGTAAGTTGGTTTGTAATGTCGATAATTATTTTTTTTAAAACTAGATGAGGTCGGCGTTTACTTTCTGACTACTCTGAGAAGAAATGCCGAAACAAACTCCTCTGAGTCAGTCTCTTTTAGAGTCCTGACAAAATATTTTTTAGCTCATGTGAAGACCATGTAGATTGATGTCTGAAATGGTTTTTTGAAGAAAGAACCTCAAGAAAGACTGGAGGCCGATCCCAATATAGTTGGTAAATAACCTCCTTTTTTGAAGTCGGTTAAAAAGGTAGATTGATTGAAATATTATCTTATTAAAAAAACATCACTCAAGCATTGAGGTAATAATGTACTACGTAGTACATATTATCTCAATGCACTCAAGTAATAAAACAAAAACAACATCCACTTATCCCGTTCCAATAACAACGTTAATCTCCAATTAATGCCCGTTTTTATACTATTCCATATTCAAATCAAGCTACGTCTTTTAAAACGAAATGTCAACGGAAAATTATTCGAAAACCAAAAAAAAAAAAATATTATGTACGTCATGACCATTCACGAGTTAGACTGACCGACCTTAACATGGTTGGAAAAAAGGCTAGACAAATTGGTTGATTGAAAAACATAATCCACTGTTTTATGTCTATTTAATTCTTTATCAAGGTGTACTGGAGTATATCAGTAGATAGGATAAAGTATGCCTATAGAATAATGATTAACTATAGGTACACTGCGCAATATTACTGCTAATTGCACTTGGGTCAATTTGTTTATTCTTCTCACGTATAGCGCCTAGCCTGTCTACCTAAGTTTTTCTGCAGGCGTTACTTGGCTTTATTAATTCTGCGAACAAGAAGCTTCTTCGCTACTTCAAAGTTTATATTTATTAGCTACCTACCTGTTGTGTGAATCCGTTGTAGTCTAAGGTTTTTGTATGTCTGGAAAGAAATAGGGAGAAAGCAATTACATAAAAAAAATAGTCTTGAAATAGGCTCAACCCTATTACATCATTATTATAACCCATGTCACAGATAATATAATACTAGCATACACATGCCTCATCCCATACAAAGAAATCGTTAAGCAAGATTTTACTTCAATAAGGACGGATAAGCACTACATCCGATTCGTTCGATTTGAGTTCCGAGTTCAAAATGTTCTGAATTATGACAGATTGAGTTCGGATGTAGTGCGTATGCTTCTCTACAAGAATTACTACGGCTACTTCGGAACCGAAATTTCACGGACACGTATCGGTTGAAGTGCGGAACCGACCTTACTGTTGCCAAAACGTATTTTCTTTTCATCGGATATTTAATACAATATTACGCAGTTATTCATAAAAACGTACGTTAAAATTAAAATTCGAAAAAACTTGCTTGCTGTCAAGGAAAACTTTCAACTTCTTCATAATCGTAAAGGCTATTTAGATACGGGAAAGAATTGGAACTTCATGAAAATTTATCGAGTAATTGGTGTACCTACCTAAGTAGTTCATCATACCACAGCCTCATTTATCAATTTCTTCACACGATATTGATAAATGAGATAAAAGTAAAATACAAACCAGAAAAGCCAACGTCATTAATATGTGAAAAACCAATAAAAATAAATTGCATTAATATTTACAAACCGACTGACGTAATTTTCTAAGTAATAATGATCAAAGGTCTCAAAGGTAATTCAACCTAGAATTGTATTCTATAATTAACTTAGATACTTCAAAGTATCAATTACTGGTATAAAATGAATTCATAACAAAACCTATCTCCATATCTGATTTCATTTTCAAAAAGTATACAACACTCCAGCTTTTAATCATTATAAGTGTGACTAAAAGGTTTAGTAAAAACGCCTTTGTTTTGTTTCAGAGCAATATGACGCAAGGGGAAAATAACGACACACCGGCAGGAGGCCATGTGTTGAACTTTGACCATCTCATTTTTTGGGTGGCGAATGCTAAAACTGTAAGTATTAAACTACACACTATTTAAACAAGCTTTTTTATTAACTTGCAATGTATGTATGTATGTTCGGGTCAAATATTGCAACTGAATTTTAAAGCAGTTTATCCTCAACTGAGTAATATCGAATTTTGCATACACATTTCGTTTGGATAACAATGCACGGTAAGCTAAAAAGCTTGTTTGTAAAAATATTTTTTTATTGGATAATAATATTATACAACAAGAGCAGTGGTAACTGCCGCGACTTCCAAGTTGTAGGTCGTCGGTTCGAACCCAGGCAGGCGCTTTACTTAGTGCAAATTTCATCACCACTGCTCTCAAAACGGTGAAGGAAATCATAGTGAGAAAACCGGCATGTCCTAGAATCAATAATTCGAAGACATGTGACATCCAACAACCCGCACTGGGCCCGCGTGGTGGATAAAGGTGAACGCGCACCTGTCCGCGCCGCACTCGCCGCACGCGCCGCAGTCATTGCATTTTCTCTTGGCCCCGCGCTATCCGCGCCGCACGCATTGTATCCACTTCTGTACATCTTGAACTATATTTTCATACGGATACGGATCATGTTTCCGCGGCGCCCGCATCGCCCGCCGAATCTGATGACGTCATCCGCACGCGCTGGTGGAATCCGTATACTTACCGCATTTTGCTGAAATGCGGATAGTGCGGCGCGGATAGGTGCGCGAGGCTGCATACGATTTCATAAAAAGATTTATAAAATTCGAAGACTGCGGCGCGTGCGGCTCCTGCGGCGCGGACAGGTGCGCGTTCACCTTTAGGTCCCATTCTTTCCCACAGAGAGGAGGCCTGTATCCCAGCAGTTGGAATGCTAATAGGCTGAGGTTGATGATTATAAAATATAACAACTTTTAATAGAAAGTTTTCTGAATTGAGTTTTTATATGACTTAAGTAGAGTTTGGTAAATTCGCAATTCAGAAATCGGGGCAGATTCTCATTAATATTGTTGAACCTAGGAGTTGAATAGACATTACTTATGAAAAATTATTTGCATTATTAGGCCCCAGAATTAGTCAGCCTTTCATGGAATTACGTTCGTTTACCATTTTGACCTGGTGGCCAGTTCAGATATGGCTAGAGAAAAAAATAAATAACGAAAAGATATTTTTATCTTTCAGGCCTCAAATTACTTCGTAACAAGGCTTGGCTTCCAGCCTTTGGCAGTACGTGAAGCGACCGAAGCTAGACCAGTCCAGTCCTTTGCTGTGAAATTAAACCAGGTAAGATTTTATGGTACTTTTTCTTCTCACAACACGAGATACCTATGTACCTTTAGAACAATATCTCAAGTCGACATTCCACAATCTGTTTGCTGGATGTGAGAAGCAGAATCATGACGTTTGGGGAGGCCAATATGCAGGCCAATGGCGGATCTAGGATTTATTTCTGGGGGGCATAAGGGCCAGACAAGTGTTATGTGTAGAACTATTATAATCTATGGTTGATGTTAATAGAGTCTGTTATAGGAAAATGGAGATTACTCTATGGTAACATGTACGTGAGGAATAACCTAAAATACAAGTACTTTTTAATAATGAATATTCTTTTATTGTAATACATAACAACAAGTAAGGAGTGCAGTGCGCTGTAGGCATAAGCGTATATTTACTTATAAGCTTCTGCCAGCGGGTTCGCCCGCGTGAAAGGTGTTTTCTTATCCCAAGGCCACATTATACCGGGATGTATGTAACCTATGTGCTATTCCAGACTGTAATCTATGTCTGTGCCATATTTCATCCAGATCCGTTCAGCCGTTCTAGCGTGATTGAGTAACAAACATACATTCACACATCCACACACACATACACAAACAATAAACACACACAATAAACACACACACAATAGCTACCTATAGAATTTGTTATGGTACAAGCAGTAGAACTATTAAATTGTAAGGGTACTACATTATCGCATTGGGTCTAGCCTTTATGGATATTGTATGTTTTGAGTGAATAAAATAAATAAATGAATCTATCCAAACTGTCACATTTATAATTTTATTTAAGTAAGATTTTTTTGATTCGACAAAAGGCAAAAGGGCGGCAAATCGTTTTTTCAAAACCCCATGTTTTGAAAAACAATTTGCCACCCTTAAGTATTTTTCAGTCTTAATTAATTTACACAACATGGAAAAACTACTCATTAACAATAATTGACAGACTCGCAATGTCAAAGTTTATTATAAGAATGCTCAACTTACAAACTTTTTTTTTTACACAGATCAGAATAATATTCGAGTCACCCACTACTCCCGAAGGCGAGATACATCAGGACATCATAGCCCACGGAGACTTCGTGAAGGATGTGGCTTTCGAAGTACAGGACCTGGATGAGCTGGTCCGAAGAGCTAAGGAAGGCGGCGCTGAGATTGTCAAGGATGTGACTGAGGAGAAGGACGATCATGGAGTGGTTAGATACGCGGTGTTAAGAACAGTAAGACCGTAATTAAGCACTACATCCGATCCGTGTCCGTGAAATTTCGATGCCGAAGTAGCGTAGTACTTCTTGTAGGAAAGCTCGAGTACTACATCCGAACTCAATCCGTCCTAATCATTACTTCAATACTAATAATATTATAAAGAGGAAAGATTTGTATTTTTGTATGTAACAAATAAGCATAAAAACTACTGGACCGATTTCAAAAATTCTGTCACCGTTGGGAACCTACACTATCCCCGGGTGACATAGGCTAGTTTTTATCCCTGTATTCCCACGGTAACGGGAACTACGCGGGTGAAACCGCGAGGCGTGCGGAACATTTTGAACTCTGAACTCAAGTCACTTGATTCAATGACTTTAGAGTTTACCCATTACAAAAAAACTTGCAAACAAATATTTCATCTTTATAATATTAGTGTAGATTGGCCTGACCCACTGAGGAAACGCGAAAAGAATCTGTTTCAAGTTGGTTCAATAGTAAATGCGAGTTTCCGTAGTAAGTTTGATCGTTATTATTTGTATCATAGAATTATAACAATCTCAACCCTTTGGGTTTTCAATTACCGAAAGTCTATTCCAAAACCACTTTTGAATAATTTATCTATTTTTAGTTTATCTTTTTTTGTAACATGTATTTCAGTTAATCCTAGATCTACGGTCAGATCAATTCAATATACCTAGTTTGTTTCAGTATGGAGACAACACACACACCCTGATAGACCGAAGCAAGTACAAAGGAACATTGTTGCCAGGGTTTCAACCTTTGGAAGATGATATCTTAAATAAATCATTGTAAGTACATTATTACCTATTTCTTCGTGATTATAAATATTACCTACCTATTTATTATCTGTTTTTGGTGTACTTGTGTAATTAGTAAATAAAAGTTCCAGAGCAACGCATTTTGTAATAAGTAGTAGATACGGTAGCCTTCCTCATTATAACTTATTTATTTTAATTAAAAAAAGCTCACCTACATATTTTCACCATCAAAATACCTAGTTATCAGTTTAAAAATGCCTCAATTCGCAAAACGGAAACTACAATTAACGAATAGTACAAAAAGGTTTTATTGTTAATTAAGCTTGCTATTACCCTTCATAAAGGGGAACGAGACGAACAAAATTAGAGGACGTAAAATTAGGGGACCATTCATTCGTTTATTTACTGTTTGTAAGAGACACAACTACTACACTACACTCCATTTGTTTGTGATCAGCATTAGACGTTTAAATTAGCCCATTTTACAGCCCGTTCAAACGATTTTGACTTCTATTGCGTTAGTAATACGACAAATGATAGCTGTAGTAAACAGTTGGTTTTGGTAAAAGGTTTATGCTTTTTATGTCATCCTTATAGTTACGGGATAGAACTCAAAGTCGGTTGAACGGACTGTAAAAAGATTTGGAAACATGTCTAATGTTATTTCTAATGGAGTATAGATGGCGCTGTTCTAAACAACGCACTAGGTCACAGATACGAATCACTAAAAACTATTAAAAGATCGCAAAACTTTGAAATGATGTGGATTTAATAGTGCGTGGTTTTGATCAAAAAAGGTAAAATGTTTTGTTACTTCCAGGCCCGACACTCTTTTGTCGTACGTAGATCACGTAGAAGGCAATATGGCTGACGGAACACTTGAGGATTCGTGGACTTGGTATGAAAAAAATCTTAATATGCACAGGTGAGAATCGAAAAAATATGTCATGTGGTATGAAATTGTTCTATTATTATAGAATCCTGCTACTATGTGATGAACTTTTGCATAAATTACCTAGACCAGCGTATCCATAACGTTTAAACGTTTTCTTTTTTTTGCCAGATTCTGGTGTGTTGACTACAAACATGATTTAAGAACCTATTCCGGCATCAAGTCCGCATCGGTTATCAACAGGGATGAAAACGTTCTCGTGAGTGTTGTTGTTTTGAGTGTGGCGGGGAGATACCTAACTAAGTAGTACCACGCGTGACCGATAGATGGTGGTGTAGCAATGACGCGCGTTTCTGAATCGCGGTGTTAAGATTCTCCGCGATTGAACGACCCTCCGCGATTTTCGAATGTTTGTTATCGCTTCTCGGCCTTTTGGCTAAGATCAAAGTGTAGTATCTGTTCTTTTCAGCTTAATATCTGAAAGTTCCCTCACTGAGGGACCAGTATATTAAACTGATTTTTGTAAGCTGACGGGATGTTCGGGGCTCGCTCCACTCCCGTCACGGGTCGGCCCGGCATTGGCCGGGATCGGCCCACATATTACTTGATAATGATATCGACAACTTGCTTGCGACTCGTTGCTTATGCCAACGATGGGCCTATGCCTTGAGCCTACTTAATACCCGACTGCTGAAGGAGGGTAATGTTTTTATCAGTATATGTATGTTTGTTCCTATGTGGCGTTCTAGAGACCAAACGCGTTGGCCGATTTTGCTGATTCTTACGTCAATCGATTCGTCTTAACCATGCGATTGTCATTGGCTACATTAACAATGAAAAATAATGGCGAATTTTGGGCGCCATATTGTGGGAAAAAAATAAAAAAAAACCCGACTGCTTAAAAAACGAATTAAAAAGACGTAAAGAAGTTCTTCTTCAGCAGTCGGAGTATACATCTGGTTTTGGTCAGCCAGCTCGCGAACATGTATCCTCCGACTGCACAACATGATTTTCTTCTTGTTTACCTTTTTTTAGTTCGCTTTTTAAGCAGTCGAGTTTTTTTTATTTACTTTTTATAGTTGGCAAAGGCCAGGCAGATAAGACTGGAGTACTAAACCACAACTGCGTTATATGTATATGTATTCGTGTAATAGGTACGTTTATTATGGCATCAATCAGCAAACTGTGTTTACTGTGTGTATTTTCAGCTGTCCATGAATGAATCAGCGAAAGGGTTGAGGCCAAGCAAAACTACTGCGTTTGTAAAGGCACTAGGAGCCTCAGGAGTGGAGCATATTGCTTTGTATACTGATGACATTGTTGCTACCGTAAGTGTAACCTAACACAATAAATAATATACCATCACGCTCGTATATATTTACCGAAGAAATAGGCAAAGCCCCCATTGCATCGCGTCATATTTGTCTGTAAGTAAGCGTAATAATAGGTTCAAGTTTATTGCCTCATTTCGCAATGCCCGAAATTACTAAAGTAAAAAATTCGGTCGGATACAGAAACTAGGACAAACACAACTCATCATCATCTAGTAGCCAGTAAAGCTACTTGATGATTTCACCAGCGCTTCAGGGTGTAACCGAACCAATGCAATTCCTGAACAGGGGTCATTGTACTCATTCCTAATAAAAAACCACAAAATCTTGAAGAAGAATAAACTTCCCCATACATGTATGTTTGCATATTCGACAAAACGTAGGTTGAACCACAGTTTTTTTCGCGATCTCACAGGTTGGTCTCACAATAAAAGTCCTTCATCTGATATCTTTAAACCTTACCTACCCTACCCTACCTTACCTTTATCCTTATAATATGAGAATCTCGGAAACGGCTCCAACGATTTTCATGAAATTTAGTATGCAGGGGGTTTCAGGGGCGAGAAATCGATCTAGCTAGGTTTAATTTTTAGAAAACGTCGCTTTCTCTATTTTCACCCGAGCAGAGCTCGTTTGCCCAGGTAGATACTAATGTCATTATTATGGATAAGTTTTTCAGGAGTTGCGTGACACAAATCGTTACGCTGAGTTTACGGATATTTCCTTAAACATTTTTTTCAATCGTACAGATGCAAAACCTAAAAGCTCGTGGCGCCGACATTCTAGGAATACCTCCGACTTACTACGACTTGATCAGAGAGAAACTGAAGCACAGCTCAGTGAAAGTCGCCGAGAGCATCGAAGCCATGCAGAAGGCGTCCATTCTGATCGACTTCGATGAACGGGGATACATGCTGCAGGGTTTCACCAAGCACTTGCAGGCGCGACCCACGCTGTTCATTGAAATCATCCAGAGAAGGAATCACAGGGTTTGTTACTTTTGTCACATAGTAAGCATATAACAAAAATATAGAGAAGAAGCTACTGGCATACAGTGAACAATTATGCAGGCCTTTTGTTTTCCTTATTATAGTAGATATAGGTATCATTAGACACATCCTAATAAGAGATTTTAAAGCATACCTACCCACAACAATGTTAATTTAAAAAAGGCGTTTGATCATTGAGCAGACTGCGAGCTACCTCATCTCAAATATTTTATTGACTAATTTATTTTGATAATTACTTACACATTTTTATTGAGACTATTGTTTTAAAACCTATAGTTTACAACAATGACCACTGAAAACAGTTGGCATTTGTGGGTTTAATGTTTTTATGGACACTCTTAAAACCTGTAGTTTACAACAATGACAACTGACAACAGTTGGCATTTGTGGGTTAATTTTTTTTATGGACACTCTTAAAACCTTTAGTTTACAACAATGACAACTGACAACAGTTGGCATTTGTGGGTTAATTTTTTTTATGGACACTCTTAAAACCTTTAGTTTACAACAATGACGACTGAAAACAGCTGGCATTTGTGGGTTTAATTTTTTTTATGGACACTCTTAAAACCTTTAGTTTACAACAATGACGACTGACAACAGTTGGCATTTGTGGGTTAATTTTTTTTATGGACACTCTTAAAACCTTTAGTTTACAACAATGACGACTGAAAACAGCTGGCATTTGTGGGTTTAATTTTTTTATGGACACTCTTAAAACCTGTAGTTTACAACAATGACGACTGAAAACAGCTGCCATTTGTGGGTTTAATTTTTTTTATGCACACTCTCAAAACCTGTAGTTTACAAAAATGACGACTGACAACAGTTGGCATTTGTGGGTTAATTTTTTTTATGGACACTTAAAACCTGTAGTTTACAATAATGACGACTGACAACAGTTGGCATTTGTGGGTTTATTTTTTTTATGGACACTCTCAAAATCTGTAGTTTACAAAAATGACGACTGACAACAGTTGGCATTTGTGGGTTAATTTTTTTTATGGACACTCTTAAAACCTGTAGTTTACAATAATGACGTCTGGCAACAGTTGGCATTTGTGGGTTTAATTTTTTTATGGACACTCTTAAAACCTGCAGTTTACAACAATGACGACTGACAACAGTTGGCATTTGTGGGTTTATTTTTTTTTAACCAAAAGTTTAAGGGTTTTCAAGCAAGTTTTTTTCAGCTCTTTATAATCTACCATTTTGCTGCTTTCTAGGGTTTCGGTGCCATGAACTACAAATGGGTGATCGAAGCGATTGAACTGTTGGAAAAGAAGGAAACCAAGGACTCTGAAAACTCTAAAGAAGCGAAGAAGAATGATGCCGCTTGATTTGTATAAAGTTGTAGTGTATTAATACTAAAATGTACCTCTAAATATAGAAACGCTTAGCAATGAAAATAAAAAGAAAAGCCCTAACCTTTTTGTAAAAAAACAGATTTTTATATTTTGCTGAAAACATATTTTTATATTTTGTCACTAAATTAGTTGTAAAGAAATCTAGATTAGGTAATAAACTTATTGTTAAGAACAGATGACAGTTTTATTTAATTTAACTGCAAATCCTTCGAGATCAATAAGTACCATCACCAGTCCGGTGTCCGGACTAAATAAACCGAACTACTGAGAACGCCCGACCGTCCCAATGCAGGGCAAAGGCCTCTTCTCAAACAGAGAAGGCACGATCGTTAATCTTCACGCTAGCTTGCAAGAATGGTTGGCGATTTCAAGCTTATATTCGAGATCAATATAGTTGAGTTTTCGGTTCACTGAAAACAAAGTACAGAGCTTTTTCCTATCTTATGAATATGCAGTTCAGCAGCGAAAATTATGAACAGATTTTTTCATTGTCTTATTATTGTTTTATTATTTTTAGCTGACCTCCGCGGCTTCGCCCCCGTCAAAATTATAGCCTATATTACTCGGGAATAATGTAGCTTTCCATAGGTGAAAGAATTTTTAAATCGGTCCAGTAGTTTCGGAGCCTATTCGGTACAAACGAACAAAAAAATCTTTCCTCTTTATAATATTGGTATAGATAAAACCTTCAGCTTAGATTTATAGACCCAAAACAAATTTTATCTATGTGATCATCTCTTTTTTGATTTAAGAAATATAAGGCATCACTCAAACTGCCAGTTATCAAACCTCCTAACATGCGCACGCGCACCCAGCAACAAACCCTTTCAAATCTACACTATATTTTTTGTATATTTTCTTCACATTTAAAATGTCATGGAAAATTCTAGATAGATCAGAAACTTATAAATAAAATGGATTGCACAACATTTTGTAATATAGAATGACTGGCTGATATGTAAAATGGCCGACCGACCCGTACCGGACTCCGGCTGCTACTAACGTGGGGTAGAGACTGCTCGCCGCAGAAAATATATTCGAGAGATATATTAAGTCGTTGTTCGCGCTATATGTTTTGTTGAGTAACTGTAGTTAGGAAATGTTGGTAAATATTTCTGTTAAGGATGGGTAACGGCCACGGTAACAATAAAAAAAAATATTGTTTTATTTTTTAGAATAATTTATTACAATCTGGTCACACCCTTAGCTTTTCTGCAGAATATTATAAATTGTTCTGAGTCCATCTTAGGTAAGCAGTAGACGACCTATCGAATAAAAACAAATCGTTACTTTCGTCATGTTAAAATACACATCCACTTTTTGAAGGGGTTAGAGTTGAATTTTGCAACTGCCACCCAAGTTGAGCTTTCGTTTGTTTAAAAGGCCCAAGAATTTCATTAAAAAAAATCTTCTTTTTACTTCAATAAAAAAGTTTGTGTATTTTAGAAACTTAAAATTCTTAGAATTTCAAAACTTTAATATTAACTATTTTAAATATAACCGTGGATTTGCCGTCACTATCCAATTAGCTCGAGAAATACCCCTCAAAAAGCACCCCTTTGTACCTACCAAAACAATGAGTTTTTGGCGAAAATCCTCACATTGAACCTAGGACAAGTGGACAACGGCAAGCCCCTCTGTCTCAGTAGGTAACCAGGCTACTCATGACGCTTCACCCCGCCTCTGTGCTCAACTTGCTTCCAAATCCAGTTTTCTATAACCAATCACATTTACATTTTGTTTATAACATCGCGTGATTTGCACAGTGGGCTGTGTTGTGGACAACATAGTCAATATATAACTATAGATAAATATGTTTTGTAAGGTATGAAATAAGGAAATAATAAACAAGGTACCTGTTAGTTGTTTTGTAAACAAATACCATCATAATTTGTTTGTTACGCAGTGTTCTATAATAGTGTACCTACACTACCATTAAGAAGGCCAGGTAAAGGATATGAAAAGTATGGTATCAATTCGTGTTTTTTCCAGCCGTGAAAAATAAAAATACCTACCTATAGTTCCATGCAGAAGTGCAACTTTGTGGTTGCACTTATGTATGGAACAGAACAGCACGATGCCACGATCAAAGTATGGAACATCTCTTTTTTCTTAATATTTATCTGCACTGATGTATCAACTGAAGGTGATTTTTTCAATACTTTTTTTAGTACCTAAGTAAAATTTAATATTTTCATAGCTAATTTTTATATTTTCAAATTTCGTCCTGGTGGTGTGTTTGGATCAAAGCCTCAGAAGCCGTGCATGTTGCTGAGAATAGAAGCAGGTGGAGAAATATCATCAAAGAGAAAGTTTTGAAACCATGATGTGGTCACGACCCCCAGCTTTGGGGAATCGACGCGAGGAGGAAGAGAGGTGTGTTATCAATGAATTTTGTCTACAACAAAATTTTGGGCACACTGTGCGACGGAGGCTCGCCTTCGTTAAGTCGGAGTCTATGCGACAACGAACGTCGTAAACGTAAGCTTAGCTCTTGTTCACACTAAAGAAGTTATCTTAACTATACTTTTATCTGTGTCCTAACCTTCAATTTAGAGGTTACTGAAGTTCTCCTAAGTCCTAACTACTTGGCCTAGATAGGTATATCTAAAGTAAGGGGACTCTGGTGATAGGTAGGCGATACTCTGATAAAGTGGTGAGCAAAATTCACATAGAAACTCGACAGACAGAAATGGACCTCCTGTCTAGTATGAATTAAATTACCCGATTCCACGAAATAACAAAGACAGAGTTATGTTTTTCACGCGTATCTGATTAAACGTTATGCAGGCTTCAAACAATGCACATACCTACTGTTCTACAGTGAATTCAGATGTTAATTGACAGGTTCAAGAAAGTCTCATTCTGGTAGGTACTTACAGGACTAATTTTTATTTAAACAGCAGCCTAATTGTGTAAGTAAATTCGGCAAAGGAAACAATCTGTATCTTTCCCAAAAACACACACATACACAAAAAAAGTTGAATCTTTATTCAACTATTTTCGTTTTCAGAGTGTATGTGTGTGTTTTTGGGAATGAAACAGATTGTTTCCTTTGCCGAATTAACTTACACAATTAGGCTGCAGAACAAAACTTTGGCCAGAAACTACTGTCCAGCATCTGCAGTCTCCGTTATTCAACGTTAATGAGAATATTTGACTCCCTGTAAACGCACCTTTACTTTCGTCTTGTTTTCTTGTAAAACTACATTATTGAGTCGATATTTTCTCGCTTCAATAAAAGCACCAGTTGCTGCCGCTACGTTTTAGTCTAAACACGGTGCTTGATACAATCACACTCACGTTGTTGATTTTTAATTATTCTTTGTTGTAATTATTGTTTTTAAGAGTTACAATGGTACGTATAAAATTGTGTCTGGTTCATCTAGTGCTTATAATAAGTTTATAATATATTATAATAAGTTTTAAGGCTCAATATTTTTTTAAAGATAATATCTATCTTTTATCTAACGACTTATTAACTTAAGACTTTTACTTCAATTAGGTACCTAAGTCAAACCGGTAGTAGTGGTAGTTGTAGTCTGCAAAAGGCTTTTCCAGGCAAATCAGTTATGTCAAAATCACTTGGAGATTTTAAAAACATGCAGTCTTTTTGGATTTTCAAGCTCTTACACCAGTCTTGCCAAAGGTTATCGTATTAACCAGTTACTGGGTTGTGGAGGCCAGATAGGCAGTCACTCCATGTAAAATACTGGTTTTCAGCTGCATCAGATTAGACTGGAATTCGACGCCAAATCTTTTTGAATCCTGATACCTACCTGAAAACTTTATTGTAACATTAGATTAAAATTAAGGGCGTTCACTTTCTTTCAGCAGTGTATTTTATATATGATGTGAATAATTATACTTGGATTTCCTATTAAATAATCCATTATTTTCAGACTTCCTACACAGACAAGGGCAGAAAACCAGAAGCTGGACGGTTCCTGTGTTTCGATCATCTCACATTCTGGGTTTCGAACGCTAAACAGGTGAGTTCTGTCTCTATAATCTTATACTTAGCGCTCCGTACCCAAAGGTGCTTACGGGACCACATAAGGTACCTAAAGCTTGGCTTTAATTAATTAGATATGCATCAGTTTAAAAGTTTTACTTAAGGTTACACTAGTCGATCATTCATCCATACAAACGTTGTCTGGCGATTATTCCACTGTTTGACGATGTAGGTACGTACAAATTAAAAAATAAGAAATATTTTGTCTCATCATTAAAGAAACCTGTATGGAAATAAAAAATAGTTCGTGCCGTCGACTAGGGCAACCTAGCCACCATACAGGGATAAATTAGTAGTTCAACAATGCCAAAGATTTTATTTTGAAAATATACATTTAGTGTTTTTTTTTCATGATATCCGTACTCCCAAAGGTCTGTTTATAAAATGTCGCACACTCGTTTTCGTTCTAAATCATCATCCATTTCGCTACAAATTTGCAAAAGTGCTAATTCGTACGCGAACTAGCTTCTTACTGCTCAACACAGCATCTATCTCTTTTGCACGTGTTGTCGGGTGAGTTAACATGCATTTTATTTTTTAACCCCGCGCACAAAATAGTTCGTGCCGTCGACTAGGGCAACCTTAAATTAATTTATTCGTTAAACTATTTTTATTTGAAGATCGTAAATTTCGATGTCCCTCAAGCTTAGAGCATTTAACCCTCAAGTCGTAACATATTCTGTCTGTCCCCGTATCGAGGGACGCAGTTCTTTTTTTTTTAAGTAATCGACTTTTCAAAAAGGAGAACGAAGGTTCTATGTGTTTGTAACGATGTCGTTTTTTTTTTCTAACTTTTTTAACTTGCTCTAGGTTAGATAATGTAGTATACTCGTATAGGTAGGGGTCAAATCATGCAACTGAATTTTAATCAGATCCCCAGTTAATTGACCGTTAAGGTATATCCACACATATCAGGGCCGTGCCCGGGACGTGAACCGACCGTCCCCCGTCAGGGGCTCAAAAAATATCGGTGTGTACATTTTATATGTTTTATATGTTTGTATATTTTATATGTTTGTGTATGTGAGTTTATATGTTTGTAAAGGCACCCACGATACAGGAAGAAATTCCTAGTGTGGGGCAACGTTTTTTAAAAAACAAAAAAAAAAAAAAAATATGAACTCGTTCACACACGTCCGTGCACGGGTCAGTGACGGAGCTTCCTTCAATACCTGGGCCCGGCCCTGATATGTGAGGATAGACCCCTAAGGGGAGTCCTATGCTCAGCAGTATGAGTATCTATCTATCTATTCAGTATCTTTTGGCTGAAATGATAATGATAATGATGAATTGACTGCTAACCGTGCATTGTTATCTAAACTGTTTGGTTTAGATGAAATTGATAATACACGCTAAAAAGACTTGTTTTAAAAAAGTTTTTCTTTCTTGAAAATTAAATATTTTGTGCTCTGTTTTTAAATGTTTTTTTTTCGATATTATATCACAGGCCGCCAGCTACTATGTAACAAGATTCGGCTTCGAACCTCTGGCTTACCGAGGATTGGAGACTGGTTCGAGAAAAACTGCTTCTTACGCCGTCGGAATGAATAAGGTAAACAGGTATTATGATTAGACGATCTCCTCTAGAGGTCTTTGTTAATGCGAAATACTGGTTATTAATGTTAAGATAATAACTTGATTGTGTTTTCTATACAATCAGGACGATGTGTTATTTGCGTAGTTTGGTTTTGTTCGAGCAAATAAGGTCCGTAGGTCCGTATCAGGGCCTGTTTGGGTCTACATTTGTACCTCTCACAATTTATTATTGTTTTAATTAAAAATGCGACTAAATAATGGATAGGTACTATACATAAAAGTTATTATTGATTTGTTTTATGACAATATCTAGTCAACCAACAGGATAATTAAAAAAATTCAATCCGTTATAATATAGGTCAGGGATGGCGAACCTATGGCACGCGTGCCTGTGGTGGGACACGACAAAATATGCTGGGCACGCTTAAATGAGGGTATTTAGAATCTAGCTAATTTGCAAGAGCAGAAATGACACCAACTCCTACTTTTTACTATACGAGTTTAATTTTTTGTCAATTAAGACAAAGTATAGAAAGATGTGGGGGAGGCCTTTGCCCAGCAGTGGGACAGAGTGGGCTGAATAAAAAAAAAGACAATGTCAACATTTTTTGGTGGCACTTCATTGTCACATAAAAAAAATAATAAAAAAAATGGCACGTTTTCTAATAAAGGTTCGCCATCCATGATATAGGTAATCTACTCCTAAGAAAAAAAGTATTCTGCCGAATTCGAAGTCGGTGAATTTAGTTTTCTTTTGCTTGCAAATTCAGTTGTGGTCTGGAACAGCCACAGAAATTTGTGTAGGTAGTATACCTACCTACCTTTCACTAATTAGGTACCTAGGTACTTATTTTCTCACAACAAATACTTATCCTTTCTTCCTACAGATCGTATTCGTATTCCAATCTCAGTACGAGCCCGAGGAAACCGACTTCGCAAACGAAGTCGCATACCACGGCGACTTCGTTAAGGACGTGGCTTTCCAAGTGGAGAACCTGGATTTCATTCTGGAGTACGCCAGGAAACAGGGCGCTGTGGTCATCAAGGACTTGTGGCAGGAGGAAGACGAGAATGGAGTCGTTAGGATGGTTACTATTAAGACGGTAAGACATAAATTGCTTGTGAATACAGAAGAATTGAGGACGTATAGGTGGTCATGGAATTTATTGGTTCAAGAAGCGTATTTGCGTGGCGGTTTATGGTATTCTCTCTCACAAAGAGGAATCCTAGTAGGTATCAGAAAGTATAGGTCATATTTTGGAATAATATTACACAATTGATGAATTGATACTAGTATGGTATCGGACCTAGTCACTCTCTCAGAGAGGCAGGTTGTACATTAAAGGCGACTGGCTAGGCTGAAATTACCACCTAGTGATTCTCAACCACTTACCTAACTTTTTTGTCGACAGTACGGAGACAACACTCACACATTAGTGGACCGATCCAAATATCGAGGACCCTTCCTGCCTGGATATCAGCTAATGGATAGTGACCCCATCAACAAATTCCTGTAAGTAAAAACGCAACTTGGCTCGCGGTTGACCACTACCTCTCCTAATGGTAAGCGATGATGGGGTTGACGATGAAGCATGCTTGCCTAGAAGTAACCTATTATCTTTTGAACTAGTTATAGACACAAAGTATCTATGGTAAGCGGCGGCGCGGTATAGACCCCCAGTTTTCGAACCCCATACTTCGTTTTTCAAATGTTACAATTTTTCTTTTGTTTTTCTGCAACAGGCCAAAAGTGGAGATCAACTTCATTGACCACGTGGTAGGCAATCAGCCTGATGGTGGTATGGAGGAAGCTGCCTCGTGGTATGAAAGATGCCTACAATTCCACAGGTAAGGAACTTAGAAACACCAGCTAGATTGCCGCACCGAAAAGTAAATGAGTTATCTGTTTTGATTTGAACCTAAATGCGAGTTAAGTATGCCTAGACTCGAGTGGCAAGAGATGGTTTTGACGAGATTCTTTACATGACTACATGTAAAGTGTCAATATTAAGTTGATTCCGTGCTATTCGTCCTGTTTAGCTTTGCCTCTCTCATACTGGAACCATGACGGTTATAACACGTCATGGTAGGACACCAGTTCCTCATCAACTTAAAGTTTTCATAGAAGCCAATGCAAAGGGCCCATTCAAAAATAGCTATTCTCTTCGAAAACCCAGTTCTTGCAGAAGTTTTACGTTTGAAGTCACAAATGGCTTAGCTTGGATAGCATCGAAGTAGCCTTTATGATATGATCTATTAGGACTCAAACTAACACCCCTCTTTTCCTAGATTCTGGTCAGTAGACGATAAGCAAGTCTTCACTGAATACTCAGCCCTCCGCTCCATCGTGATGGCTAACTACGAGGAGACAGTGAAGCTGCCCATTAACGAGCCAGCAGCCGGCAAGAAGAAGAGTCAGATCCAGGAGTACGTGGAGTACCACGGAGGCGCCGGTGTGCAGCACATCGCTATTAATACTGAGGATATTATTACTGCTGTGAGTAAATACATGTGTCGCAAATAATTCAAGCCTACGTACTTCCGCCGCCGCGCATGCCTTCCCTCTCGCTTTAATGACTATGCACTCGAGGCATAAGAGAGGGAGAGCGATAACGCAACCGAAACGCTCGCGCGCCGACCAACTTCCGAGTTCCGACGCAACACAGTACACGCAGGGACACGTTTCGAACCGACGCGCGCGCCCGAGCTCCTAACCGCCGCGCGTTTTCTTTCAATCGGTTGTTGTATTAGAAATAATTCCTTAATCTGCATTCTTAGTGTACCTTTACCGTAATTATACGACATCTACTACTCAAGTGTTTCATTCCGCAATTCCACGTCAATCCAATATGAACACAGTTACGAAACATGCTAGTTCTTACTTTTCTCACCTTGGGAAGATTCTCATGATCCCTCCATCATGGGAGAACGAAGGGTCATATAGAACAGATACTGACAAAACCCCACAGTTACCTGCCGCAACCATGAGTCACGAGTTCCGGATAAAAGCGAATTCCCATTCAATCAGCTGCGTGTGCAGCTGATTGAATGGGAATTCCTCGGCAACTCTCATTCAGTCAGCAACAGACCAAAAGCGTCCAGTCTATGTGATGATCGTTGCTCAGAGTCAATAAACTTTTGTTATAGTACGGACAGTACTGTAAAACTTGTAAGTTTGGTCATTTGGTGGCCTTCTTGATTGCAGCACGAGTGGTTTTTGATAAATTGACTACGGTGTAGAATTTACGTACAAAGAAGGGTTTGATTTTTGTACCTGCTGCTTTGGTGATTTACCTACGTCATTGAGTGGCCTGTGAAGTTCTGCATTCGTCAGGATTCGCTTATAACTGTTATGCACGATATTTTCACGTCCTTGTCCGCTGTATAAGATCTACAGTGTTTGTTCTAATAAGATTTTCATAGAAATAATCTTCTCCACAGATCGAGAAACTCCGTGCCCGTGGCGTAGAGTTCCTCTCCATACCTGCAATATACTACAAACTGATTCGCGAGCGTCTCCAACAAAGCAAAGTGAGGGTAGCTGAGAGCATAGACGTGCTGGAGCGACTCAACATCCTCATAGACTATGACGATGATGGATATCTGCTGCAGATCTTTACAAAGAACACTCAAGATAGGCCGACCCTGTTTTTGGAGGTTATACAGAGGCGGAACCATAATGTGAGTAGATTTATCGATTTGACTGTAGTGGCTTGTAAAAATATCCCACTAATAACTACAGGCGTATTAAACATTATTGAAGACAACTTGCAAAAACAAGTTGGTAACCAGAATTATTTTATCAAAGTACCAAAAATATTGAAGCCAGGGAGCCTAGTTGGTCCAGAACAGGACGTAAGAAACAAAACAAAAAATAATATGTTCATCTGTATAAACTTATATTGAATGTCATTACCATAAGATTAAAGACAACGTGTATATCAAACACAGGATAATCTCAAAAACATTCACCTAATCATAGACGAGATAGAAGCCATTTTGTATTCTCCCTGAATTAGTGAGACACCTAGCGGTAGAAATTGGCAGTAATGTTTCGTATTGCTGAATGTACTATTTTTCTCAAGCGTTCTCTACTTTATATTACGGTTACCATCAAGTTTTCAGCATGTAAAAAATTATGAAGATGTAATGTCTTTTCAAACGATTTATTTATTTTCTCAGGGTTTTGGCGCCGGAAACTTCAAGACACTCTTCGAATCCATCGAATACGAACAAGATAAACGTGGCAACTTATAAATTGAAGTATAAAATTAGTTTTTAATTTGTTGACTACTCGTACTTTAGGTTTAAAATTAATAAATATAATATTTGATTTAAACTTAGAGGCGGTACGGAACAGCGACTCGCTACGCAGTATCGACCTAATTAGATGCTATGGACCAAGTGATTAATATGAATGAATGAAATTGCCCGCATTATGAAAATTGCCCAATACGATAAAAACTAATGAAATTTAATCATTTGAACGGGCTTTCAGATTGTACGATTACTATTTAAGCAACCAAGTCGTATTACTGTCTAAAGTAACCTAACATGAAGGAAATGACGGGAGCTGAATTCGTTTGCTTTGCTCGCTCACTTCAGCTCCCACGCATCATGTCGTTCGAACCTAACCTATCCGTGTCGGGGTGCCCTAAGCTCCCGAGCTCGCTCTTGGACTAATTCATTGACCATAATTATCGAATTGCACAACCGTTACATAGCAATATGCATAATGATGATTCCAGAGAATGTGATAAATATAGAAGTTTAAATCAGTATTCTTTACATTGCCCGATTTGACTTGACTATATTCATTATACCTAGTCACACACATAGTGCACATATTTATCACTTGGTCCGTGACATATACATGTGAAAGCTGTGCAGTAGCAAATACAAGCGAGGGGTGCGGTATCGCACTTCATAGTCGCCATTAAGTTTGAACCGCAGTCGGGATAGTCAATCCAATCTTTTGTTTGTTGATTAATATGTCATTTAAAATATAAAGAATTATTGTTTTCAACTATAATGTGTTATTTTTAAGATTATGAATGTACAAATATATTATGAAATGTTGTATTATGTAAATAAATTAATAAAACCCATTTAAAAAGAGTATCATTATATTGAAATACCATTGATTAACATTGTACACCCATCTTTGACATCAATAGATCTTCATACGAGTGCCAGCGTATTTACAAAAACACATAATTAAGTATAGTAACTATTTGAAAAAAAAAATGCACAAAAAAAAAACAAAAATATCGCTTTTAGCTTCGCGAAATAAATATGAATTAAATTATTCTCTTTGTAGACAGCACCAAAATATG
The DNA here is from genome assembly GCA_949775005.1 of Orthosia gothica. Taxonomy (NCBI): domain Eukaryota; kingdom Metazoa; phylum Arthropoda; class Insecta; order Lepidoptera; family Noctuidae; genus Orthosia; species Orthosia gothica. The sequence continues at coordinate 9,332,263 of OX459050.1, forward strand.
GATAGCCGGATTAGACCGGTTTAATACACGAAAATAATTTATCAAGTCATTATTTACTCAAATTTCTCTAGTTATGCCATCTCATGTAAGCAAACCGCGCCGCAGGCCGCCGTGTTGACATAGCCCGAAGAATTGCGAAACTTAAATGGCAGTGGGCAGGGCACATTGCTCGCAGAACGGATGGCCGATGGGGCCGAAAAGTTCTGGAATGGCGACCGCGAACCAGAAGACGATACGTTGGAAGGCCTCCCACTAGGTGGACCGATGACCCGGTTAAGGTTGCGGGAAGACGCTGGATGCGAGACGCACGGGATCGGTCAATGTGGCGACGCCTGGGGGAGGCCTATGTCCAGCAGTGGACGTCTTTCGGCTGAAATGATTATGATGATGGACAAATTCTCCGGGCTGAGAAATTCTAGATAGAAAATCCAGTAACACTGCCCGACTCGGGAATAGACTCCAGGGCCTCATGCGCAGAAGTAACGCTTGCGACCTATAGAATTTAATTTAACAAGTTATGGCGTTAGTATGATGAAGTGACATGATTTCGATGTAATGATTTTAAAAATTGCTTCTGCTCATTGAAATCAACAACTTCTTGAAGGAAGATGTAGCTGTATGCAAAAATAAGTCTGTCTGTCAGTCTGTCATTTCAAGCCGCTGAACCGGTTGGTATGGAGATAGTTTGAGACACTGGAAAGGAAATAGTATAGTTTTTATCCCGGAAATCATCATTAAGGAGGTGGAAAGGGGGATGGAAGTTGTGAAAGTATGGTAAAGCAATACATTTTCAAGTATTCGAAGTACCTACTAACGCTGCGCAAACGAAGAAGCGGGCAAAAGCTAGTGTTATATATATTGAATCGCGTCGAATCATCAGGAAGATCGTTGTCTGTATGTAAGATAGAGGGTCTGAAAGTGGAATTTGTTCTAAAGTTCATGAAGCTATATTTACAGCCGAGTATCCCATTACTAAAGTCTACTTAGATGTTTTAGTTTCTTGATATTAGTTGATGTGCATGTAAATATAATTATGACCACGGAAGACGGTAGCTACGTGACTATGAGATGTCGATAATAATCGGAATGTATCGTAACGATAATGATGCACCAAGAAATTATGAATCAAGGAAAAAGATTTGCATGAGATAAAAATATCTGTTCAACCAAAAATAGTTTTTAAATACAACAGCAATAAGGATCATTTTCGTATATCAATCCGTCATCATCAGTCCGAATCACAAAACAAACATCAATAAAATATATGCAAAGTAAAACGTAATTGCACAAATTACAGCGCATTTCCCTCCGGCCTCCACTAACTAGGAGAAGGAGGTTGCCGAGGTTTGCCGAACACGAGAATACGTCACACTCGGGTGTTTTCGTCATACTTCGACATTACTGCGTCCGAGTTAGAAACGGGGCCGTAATATTCCGCTACGGCGCTGCAAGTAAAAAAATCAGAAAAAAAAATGGGCGACGATTCCTTCGGCAATCTTCGGCTTATAATCGGGAGGAGTCGTTATTATACATATAAAAAAATCAATTTTAATATTACGTCAAAAATCTTTCGATTATTCAATCCTATATTCACATTTCATAAACGATCTCGTACATTAACATCGAGAGAGCGAATTAAGAATATTTATTATTATGTAAAGTTTTTTGTGTTTGAGTTTTATTTTGAATATTATTATTAGTCATATTGATTTTGTTAACTATCAAGCTAAACTAAAGTTACAATTTTGAGCTCGCGTTGATAAAGCTGCACTTTTGTGTGCGTTTAAGTATTAAATAAATAAATAAAATATGTAATATTATATTTATAAATAAATAAATTTAATAGTATTTAATCGAAGATACTTTGCGGTAGTTAACAAAATCAGTTGACAGAGCAGACATTATTTCACTTCAGATCTTTGAATCAAATTTTGATTTGACCATTGTTTTCTGGTACAATAATAGCACTTGGAACCCATTGTGAAACATATCTTATATTTTTTATCACTAATCAAAATGCGTTATTTTGCTTGTTATAGCAAAAATATTACATTACATTGGATAAGTGATAATACCCATAAGGAAATACTCGGAATTTAAAACTAATATAACCTAACTGTCTACAGTCTCAGATTTTTAGAGCATCGTGTGGGTATTTTTGTATGGTTCATATTTTTGAAGCCTTTTTTACGAATTAAATTATATTTTACAGATAGATAGAGTATTTTATAAAATGATTATAACTATAAGGGGGCGTCCATTAATTACGTGAGGGGATGCCTCCCTCTCGCCTTGGTGAGATGTCGTGAGATTTGGCTTGACCCCTTCCCCCTTTTAATATCACGTGAGATTTTTCTAAATGCGATACCCTACCTTATTAAGGAATACCAGAGTAGTCTAATAGCCCGAAGCGGTTACCGACATAGCCCGAAGAATTGCCAAACTTAAGTGGCAGTGGGCAGGACACATTGCTCGCAGAACGGATGGCCGATGGGGCAGAAAGGTTCTGGAGTAGAGACCGCGAACCGGAAGACTTTGCGTTGGAAGGCCTCCGAACAGGTGGACCGATGACCTGGTGAAGGTTGCAGGGATCCTCTGGTTGCGAGACGCACGGGACCAGTCAATGTGGCGCGACACTTGGGGGTGGCCTATGTCCAGCAGTGGACGTCTTCGGCTGATATGATGATGCCACCACCGCCACCGCTTCTCGCTTGATCTCATGCTTTGAGGAATTTTCCTCTTTCACGAATTGCCTGCGCGTTGCTACCACCAAGTTCGTACGCCGCAGCGTTCGTCTGTTCGCGGCTTTGGCTGAAAAATCGAAGGGCTACCGTGCTATTTTGAGGCGTTCGCATATCCGCGATAGATATTATTGTGTAGGATTTAGCCATATGTTAGTCGAAAAAAATCTTCTTTACTTCAGTTTTCCGGCAATTTTAAATTGTCTCCAGCAGCAAAAACATATATATTTGGCAAACCTCCCTAAACACCAGACGTAATAAATGGACACCCCCTCATGAGTGCCAGTCATCTTTAGATATCACGCATTTTACACCCGGTTCTTAATTTCTATATTTTTAATGTTGTTGAAAGCAGCAGCATTTATTGTACCTTTTAATGGTTACTTTAGCGAACTAATTTATTAATCCAACAGAAATAGTCGTTGAGGTATAAGAACCGAGCATAAGACATTAATTCGAGTAAGTAGTTATAATACATTTAAGAAATAAATATAAGACTTTAGAGAGTCTATTGACTTATCTAACCAAGTTTGAACATCAAGATATATAAAAAAAAAAAATAACAAAAAACTATTTTCAAAAGTTATATAAATTTGTAAATGCAAATTAAACGAGTATAATAGGAGTTTAAACTGGCACGAGAATTAAATAAATTCGAGACTTGGTATATGAAAACCATGATATCTGTAGATCGTACGATCATATATAAATATATGTTTAAATAAATACGTCATATTATTGTATGCGAGTATGGAAGACACAAATATTACATACATTAATTTACGTAAACATACGTACTTTAGATTTACATACATATACACGGACAAAGAATGCACGTGCTTCGCTAAAAATTATGGATACAAGGAAATATTTCCCAACTCTGCACACTTTTCATTACGTTTACATCTTACGTCCCTACAATTTGACATCTCAAAAATCTCTAGTACCTAATAGAACGTCCCGTTTTCTACATCCTCTTGTAGTCTAACAAAAAACAAGTTTTTTTATGTGTCTTAAAAGGTCTTTATTCACAAAATTCTTAATAATCTGGCATCAACAAGAAATATCCCATCTTTGATATTGATGTCAGACCATATTCAATTTTCCATTCACATAAGATTTTTCTCCAGAGTACCAATTTACTGTGTTTTAAAAAAACTCTTGAGTAGTTTTTCCCCATTTCATCCATACAAACATACCCACACTGATCTCTTTACATTCTCTCTCTCTACGCGTTGTCCTCCTTATCTGGTTCGAGATCAGCTTGCTCCACGATTTCGAAGTCTCGATCTGTTGAAGATCGTTGGCTATTTTCTGACTCCGATTCTGATTGCTTGTCGGCTGGAGGTGTTGAGGTTTCAACATCTGATCTGTGAATAGACATTTTAGGTTTCAGTAAATTATCACTGGACTGCTGCATACGAAAACAAACTAGGGTTAATAGAAATTTTTCCAGGGTAGAAAAATGATAATTCTATTTAGGTCCGATTTTTCAATACTCTGCTAACTTATAACTTTATAAATGAGGCATAAAAATGGCGGTTTGGCAGCTTTTGTATAGAAAATATGTCAAACGGCCATTTTTAATCCTCGGTTAAAATTTAACAGACTATTGAAAAGTAGGGCTTTAGTCCTTCAGTAAGATTATCAAATAATATTGGACCCATATTTTTGCTTTATAAAATAAATAAAAATTGACATAGATAAGGCGCATCAAAGTTCAGGAGTGAGGGCTTGTGACGTCACTCTGTCAGTATAAAGTGTAGCACACCGTGACGTCACACGATATTTCAACGCACTGTATCGTCGTAATTTTTTGTTTACGTGGCAAAAGAAAAATACGTGCCCAATATTTTTGGGTTATCTAACTGACGGACTAAATAGATATTTTTCGTCAACTACCTTCAAACGGGGTGAATAGGACCGCAGGGGTGAATGGGAACAAAACTTTGATTAGGATTTTAACTGTGATACCACTTTATTGGTTTCAAACAAAGCATCGTTTTTTTAAAGAAATTATTTAATATATTGGAGTGCCTACTAAAATACTGTTAACATTTTTTTTAATAACGTGAATATTCCCTTCAAACTTTTGTTTCTATTCACCCCTGCGGTCCTATTCCCCCGTTTCACTGTACCCTATTGTACTCTTATATTTGTTGGTGGTAATCTTTGGTATTATAGATCAGACCATAAGCTCTTACGAGTAAGGTTATTTTGAGTGTGCGTAAGGGACAGATGTAGACAACTCATATACATCTGTCCTTTAGTCCGCTATCCCACTGGCGCTTTACAAGCGTTGGCGTTCCTCCAACGTCGGCGCAGACGCGACGTTGACGTCGCGAGACTCTAGGTGTTATTCTGAAGTTTAAGCTAAATTACTGCAAAGTTTCACCAAAATCCGTTCAGTAGTTTTTGAGTGAATGAGTAGCAAACATCCATCGAGCCTCAAAAACTTTCACGTTTATTATAGAAGTAGGACTTAAAATAATTATTTAATACATAAAACTACTCACTTTGACTCCACAACGGTATCCTCGTTGGTCTCCACTAGCTCCACACGGGGCTCAGCCTCCGTCTTCTCTTCTAGCAGAGGAGTCTTCTCTCCCTCATCATCAGATAACTTATCTTTCTTACGCTTCTTCTTATTCTTCGATGCTTTGTCGGCGTCGGAACCGGGGCGGTATTCGTACTGTAATTAATCATTTTGAATCAGGAATAGGCATAAATTTGACTGTTTTTTGAGATGATCCTGTGTTTGATATACTTATTTGCAAGTTTTTTTAACAAACCCGCACTGGGCCCACTTGGTGGATTACGGCCCATTCCCTCACACAGAGAGGAGGCCTATGTCCTGTGTGAATATTAAAAGGCTGATGATGTTTTTTAACCTTTTGGTATTGTTATAATGGTGTATATTCTCGGTCTCCATTCAAGAATACGTCTAGTCTACAGTAATTACGGCAACTACGACGTACGAACGTCATACGTTTTCTACGCATACTTATCTATTACTAATAATTATATTAATATATTCCTGTCTGTGCCAAGAAGTTACTAGTCGTACCAAGGAGTCTCGTGAGACCAGTACCTTCGCTGTGGAGAGCAGATAAGCAATCGCTCCATATAAAACGCTGGTATTCAGCTACTTCCGACCAACTTTAACATACTTGGGAAAAAGCTAGGCAGATGGAGATATCACTATACTGTGAACTTTAGTAGATCGAAAATGAAACTATTTAACGGCAAAAAAAAAAATTGTTTAGAAACTAGCCGCCCTTATTTAGTTTCTACTCATTTATGTCAGACTTAAGTTTATCGATCGCATTTATTTTATTGTTGATTTCATATTTAACACAATAAAAAAATATTTATGAATACTGTTATATTTAAATATATTACGTTTAAATTCATAAAACATTTATTTACACCAATTAGTAAAATTAATTTGATGAATCACTTATGATTGGGCTTTACCTACAACACTATGCTCCGCGTTTGCAACATTTAAAAAAAAAGGTCATTGGCACATTGGCAGCTGCCAGTTTAGTCTACAAAATTAAAAATCACAGTATAGAAACTGGAACTCACTTTGTACAGCGGCCAGAAGGAAGCGAAGAAGCCAACATCCTCGGTGAGGTTGGGCAGCAGCCACAGGTGGTGGCGCGACAGGGTCAGCATCCACACGAGGCAGAACACCACCACGCGCAGGATGGTCAGACCTATGATCGTCACCAGGAACCCTGCGGCTGCGATACTCAGATAGTACACGCCCTTTCTGGAAACGAACATTATCGAATATTAAAATTATGTTAAACTTATATTCTACACTGGGTATTTATGAACTCGTGGCTCAATAATAAAAGCCACAGGCATCGATCTTCGAGGTTAAGCAACGCTGGCCGAGGTCGGTCCGTGGATGGGTGAGCATTCCTCTAAAACTCCTACGTGCCTCGAAAAGCACGTGAAGCTGTTGGTTCTGGCTGTCATTTGAAGATCTTTGACAGTTGTTACAAGTAAGCCAGGACACCAGTCTTATCAAAGGGTTATCGTGTTACCCAGTTACTGGGTTGTGGAGGTCAGGGTTCGTGTAAAATACTGGTTCTTTTCTGGTAATCAGGTTAAACTGTATGACGAACCCAGCATAATTGAGAAAAAGCTAGGCATATTGATAGGTTAAGAAAAGTCTGAAAAAAAAATGTATCTGTTGATTGTAATACTTTATACCTATACGTACTATTTTGGTTGTGATGACCACTCGTCACACTAGGCTATCTCGTAACAATGTTGCCGAGAGTACTGACCCTGAAGACCCCGGCATTAATATCCAGTTGATCCGTTATCCGGCATTAATATGACGTTACTCTACATTGTACATATGCGTCGGAGGAGTTGGGCAAGTGACAAAATACGGCTTGAGACGAGTTGGGAAACTGACTACATGTACAAAGTGACGTATTAGTGAAAGAGACCTATTAGAGACTAGCTGACCCAGCAAACTTTGTTTTGCCATAAAAAGCGGCATTAATATGACGTTACTCTACATTGTACATATGCGTCGGACGAGTTCGGAAAGTGACAAAATACGGCTTGAGACGAGTTGGGAAACTGACTACAAGTACAAAGTGACGTATTAGTGAAAGAGACCTATTAGAGATACCGACGAGATAGCTAGTGTGACGAGTTGTCATCACAACCACTATTTTAGTGTAAATCTGGGTGCATCGTCCTCACGTATATGAATTAATGTATGTATGTTTGTAAAACACTTCTTTTTAAACAGTAAATGTGAAGTTTCTAGTCCGTTCTTCTCTATAACAAACTACTTTTCCAACTGGACAGTAGAACCAATTATTATTACTTATAAAATGTTGACGGCCTGATTGAAATATCGAATTTGACTTAGAAATGCGTGAAAATACGATAAAAAAAAAACTAGATTCAAAATACCTGACAGTAGCGGGCCACAACGGAAACATGCAGACGGTGATGGTGCCAACGACCACCAGTATCCCGCACAGCCAGTACCACCAGGGCTGGGGGTCATATATCCACACATAGGCATCGAGGGTGTCCAAGAAAAACTGGTCCATGTGCATCTCTAAACGAATCTTCCTCTTCTTCTTCTCTTTTTCTTTGTTATCTTTCGAGTCCTGGAAATTGATTAAAAAAAAAAATGAGTAATTCATATTAGACTAATGAATGACATAGAGTTCTAGCATCAAGAATACGTGTAATGGGTGGAGTTCTATGTATGCAAAGTATAACAGACCATAGGGCATTATTATGGCTTCACAAAATCAAGGATCCCCATGGAAGATTAGCTAGGTAGGCTATGAAACTGCAGCAGTTTTCATTTGACATAATCCATAGGACAGGAAAACAATGTAGTAACTGATGACCTATCTAGGTCAGTAGATGTCAACACCTTGGAGTCAAACTGCATTAAGATAGTAGAGAAACATAAGGATGTTTTTTTTTTTTTTTTTTTAATAATACGTTGCCCCACACTAGGAACTTCTTCCTGTATCGTGGGTGCGTTTACAAACATATAAACTCACATACACAACACCCAGAGCCGCAACAACTATCTGAAGGTCATACAAATATTTGTTCCGTGCGGGAATCGAACCCGCGACACGCAGCGCAGCAGTCAATCACTCAACCACTGCGCCAAATTTGGTATTTAAATAAGGTGAAACAAATAGTTGGCAACCCCAACAAAAATACCAAGTGGGCTGTCCGTACCTAAGGTCTACTCTTATGGGGTTTTATGTGATTATCTATTATACTTTTTGTATGCACTAAAGTAAAGACACAGGTTTATCCAACAGTTCGTACTGATAAATCTCAACCTGTTTCGACTAGCAGTGTGGAAGATATAAAAGTGCTCAAGGCAGTGCGCAAACACAGTTGCGGTCTCTGTTCCCCCACCCTCATAGCCCGTGCAAATCGTGTACTCGTTTGTTTCGCGGGAGCGAATCAGGCGTAGAACCAACGGTATAAAGTGTTTTCTGAGGCACGGGGTTTAACATCGCCAACTTCCAAATTCTGGGCTGTCACTGAGAAATCCCCAAATGAAAACTATTAAACAAGCCAATAATACTTCACCCGATCTGGGAGTCGAATCCGGGATCTTAAGCTAAACAGTCACATTTGCCACCGCGAGACTAACGAGGCAGTAGTTGGCCACCCTGAAGTTGGCATTCCCATGCGCAAGACACGGATCGGTGCTGTTTTTGTATAAGATTTCCTACTGCGCAGCCATTGTAGACAACTTCAAGGCAGCCAAGAAGTTAGGCGAGAACTATATATTAAGATCTCCTTATTACGTAAGATGTAACTTTACCTTTCCTTCGCAAGCACTAGCTTGACTTTTTTCGGCGGCATCTTTTTCGTCGCCACTTTTGTTAGATTTGTCATCCTTCTTCTTAGATTTCCCTTTCAATTCTTGTTCGGTCACAGGCACCTGAAGCATGTGAAAAAATACAATTTTATTATTAACTAGCTGACCCAGCAAACTTTGTTTTGCCATAAAAAGACCAAACATTTATCTACCCTACCTACCCGACCCTACACTACCCTACCCTACCCGACCCTACACTACCCTACCCTACCCTACCCTACACTACCCTACCCGACCCTACACTACCCTACCCTACCCTACCCTACCCTACCCTACTCTACCCTACCCTACCCTACACTACCCTACCCTACCCTACCCTAACCTACCCGACCCTACACTACCCTACGCTACCCTACACTACCCTACGCTACCCTACCCTACACTACCCTACCCTACCCGACCCTACACTACCCTACACTACCCTACCTTACACTACCCTACCCTACACTACACTACCCTACACTACCCTACCCTACCCTACCCTACCCTACCCTATGTCCTTCTCCTGGTTCTAAGCTACCTCCCTGCCAATTTTCAGCTAAATCGATTCAGCCGTTCTTGAGTTATAAGTGAAGTAACTAACACGACTTTCTTTTATATATATAGATTTATTAATAGCACGGGGTCCCGAGATGCTAGGAATGAAAATTTGGTTCAAATAAATTTCACTAGATGGCGCGATATGCATCGATTTATTATTGATTTTTGTGTAAAATTAACATTTTCTAGAATTGATCATAAAAATTGTATGTTCTCGTTGATCAACTCTCCTAAGCACAAGTTTATGGAATATTGGACTCTTTCTTATTTCACACTTCAAAGATTATTTGAATGGTTCATTTAAAATCCATACGAATAGAGGGCGCGGTTTTAAATTTCTGAGGCATTCATTACACCCGAATTTTAAAAATACTTTAAAACAAATCGTCACTATATTTAAAGAAAAAATATTCACGAACCGAGTAAACCGTTTTACTTGGAAGTCACTGCTAACACCATCTATCGCTTGGGGTGAAACCAACCGCGTTCTATGTACTTTTAGTAAAATAAAAATAATCAGCTTAGTCAGACGAATAAAGCTAGTTTACGCCGGCACGATTTTTTTATATGGAGGCATCTGTATGCTAGTATTATATTATCTGTGTTAATAGTAATGTTTTTGCACAATGGATTTTTAATCGTGAATGTGACCATAGACCATAGGCGATCTAGAACGACTAGCAATATTGTTACTTGAATTTGGTAGAGGCATTTAAAAATATCTCGATGGTGTTTAGCAACTGATTAACAGATTCTAAATTCAAATTTTGTATTTCTATTTAACATCTGCTATAATCGTCTAAGAAGTCCGATGACGTTTCTCGTAAGAAATTTAAAAATCTAATTCATAATCCTAATTAATTACTATGTTACCCATATACTAAAACAACGAGTATCATTAGTAAGCATCAAGTTCAATTATTATTAGTATTTTTATAGCTGTCAAATTCGACTTCTTAAATTGTCATATGTATAATCAGTTGTTAAACAGCGTCGGGTTATTTTATTTATAAATAAGCCCTTTCATATAAACATTTAGAAAAAAAATACTTTAAATAGGGGAAAAAATACACCTAAATACAGTACAACTATTTTCTGACTGTCCCTCGGCAATCATCGCATTTCCGAATACAAGCGAATTCGAATTTCCATGTCCATCAATTATTAGATTTATCGTGTGTAATCATTTGAATTCAGAACTAAGTAATTTATTGTTGTTTTGTGTTGATTTCCGTGTGAAATATATAGAGCTGTAAAAAAGCAGCTTTCCTCCCAGTTTTAAATAAATTACATTAAGTTAAAAGAGTATAACTACTCTATATAGTTCCAAGGAGAGCGTCCGGTCTGCACCAAGTGCAAAGGGCTGTAAAGGGCAACTGATAGAAATCCGACGACTACGACGAAACACGAACTTTGCCGAGGCACATTAAGAAAATGTTTGTACTGAACTCAACTTTAATGTTATTGAAACAACTGGCGTTTCTATTATTACCTTGAAGGATTACAGTGATGTATTCATTCACGAATGAACGATTTCAAACGGCCTTAACCCCAGATAACAAAACGTAACACGTGGAACAACACTATCTGTCAATGTACTACTCAAATTAATGCATTACAACATGTTTTGCATCACTATCTGAGTCTTATCAGTTATTTAGTCAAAATGGTTTCCAAGGCCAGCCATTAAACTTTGTAGATTAAGTCGATCAAGAAGGAATGTTCTAAGTAATATATTTTTGTTCGGAATTAATTGTATGGTATTTTTTGTGTGATGTATTTATTCTAAGTGCCTGGGCAACCGAGCTCTGCTCGGGTGAAAATAGAGAAAACGACGTTTTCTATAAATTAAACCTAGCTAGATCGATTTAGCACCACCAAAAGGCCCTGCATACTAAATATCATGAAAATCGTTGCGAGCCGTTTTCGAGATTCAGATTATATACATATCTATATATATATAAAAATCAATGCCACTTTTCGTTGTAATTTTATAACTCAAGAACGGGCTCACCTATTCAAACCAAATGTTTATCGGACTATTTAGTAGATGGTATAATACTCACAACGGATCTTTGTGGCTCTGAAGTTAGCTCTGTCAACTATTGCGCACGAAACAGATTAACTGCATAGAGTAGAACGAGATAGGATGACGCCACAAATGTGTGCGAGTGAAAGAGACAGTTATAAATGCTATTTTCACTTTTCACACAAAAATAGCTAGTGCGCAGCCTCTCGCAGCCAATTCAGAGCCACAAAGATCCGTTGTGAGTATTATATATGCTTATTTTTTCAGTAGGTAGGGTAGGGTAGTTATGGTAGGTAGGTAGGTAGCCAGTTGACGGGAGCGAAGCCGCGGGGGTCAGCTAGTATATACCAGGCCCCTCAGAAAGTATTGCGAAAAAAAGTTTTTATATATGGGAGACTGGCCAGTTATAATGTTTTTCGAAAATATGATTATTTATAAGTAAAAATAAGTAAGTTCCAATTTCAAAATTTCCCTCCACATTTTTTGCGAGTTAATTCAAAGTATTGTGTCTCACTGAAATATGGATCTGCGCCGGGAACATTTTAGAGCTATGATTTTATACGATTTCAAGTGTCGCCTGAAACCGGATGAATCGTACGATAGACTTCAAATGGCATTCATGGATGAAGGCCCTTCCAAGGCAACCGTGTATCGTTGGTATAACGAATTCAAGCGCGGTCGACCAACTTTGGGGGATGACGAAAGAAGCGGTCGCCCTTTGACGGCTGTTACCGAAGAAAACGTGCTAGCAGTGAAAAATTTAATCCAAGACAATAGGCGAATTACATATCAGGAGATTCAACACATATTGAAGATTGGATCGGGAAGCGTTCACGAGATTCTACACAGCCATCTTCGCGTGAGGAGGATAGTATCACGCTGGGTGCCGCACAACCTCACCGATGCTCAGAAGCAGGCCCGGGTGGAATGGTGCCGTGATATGCTTAACAAATTTGAAGCAGGCTCGTCTCGGCGTGTTTACGACATCGTTACAGGTGATGAGTCCTGGATTTATCAATACGACCCAGAAACCAAGCGCCAGTCGACTGTTTGGGTGTTTCAAAATGAGCCAACGCCTACCAAAGTGAAGCGATCTAGAAGCGGGGGTAAGATTTTGATCGCTAGCTTTTTTAATTTGACTGGCCACTTGGTATCAATTCCCTTACGGGATCAAAGAAGCATTAATGCCGAATGGTATACTACCAAATGTTTGCCAGAAGTTTTCTCTGTTATAAGCAACAAGCGACCAAACACAGGGCTCCGCGGGCTACTGCTCCACCACAATGCACCTGCGCACACCGCACTCAAAACGAGGGACTTCCTGGACAGCACGCCAGTCAAACTCCTGGGTCACCCTCCTTACAGCCCTGATCTAGCACCGTGTGACTTCTTTTTATTCCCAAAAATAAAAAATCAGCTCAAAGGGATACAATTTTCGTCGCCGGAAGATGCGCTGGCTGCGTTCGAGCAGGCTGTAAACGAGGTGTCTGCGGCGGACTGGAAAAAGTGTTTTGAAAACTGGTTTAGGCGCATGAATCTTTGTATAGAGGCTGGTAAAAGATTTAATAAAAATATATGTACGTATAGAACAATTTTTTTTAGTTTCGCAAAACTTTCTGAGTGTCCCACGTATATATACAAGATTTGCTCGTTTAAAGTTATTACATTGGCATTATGACACCTGTAGGTGTCGAGATTTGACTTTTATCGGACGTCGTTAACGTAGATTCTATTCTAGGACTATCGGTACGTGTCCTACCACTGCATGAGTCTACAGACTGATTGATGAAATATTGTATAGCCTTATGTGTGTATGAGAGGAGGCCTTAGCCCTGCAGTGGGACAGTTACCCGGGAATCGAACCTAACACCTCATGATCAACAGTAGTCTTTTCTAATTCTTTTGTCATATCTATCTTTATCTATATACTCTATATTATAAAGAGGAAATATTTGTATGTAATGAATAAACTTAAAAACTACTGGACCAATTTCAAAAATTCTTTTACCATTGGGAAGCTACACTATCCCTGGGTGACATAGGCTTTTTATCCCTGTATTCCCACGGGAACGGGATCTTAGCGGGTGAAACCGCGGGGCGTATGCTAGTTATTTATAAAAGTGTTACCATACCTTCTTAGCCCTGTGGAACAGTTTGTGCAACAACATTTTGTGAAGATAGTCGGTCACTTCATGTCTGGTTGTGAACACCGGGTTCTTGCCGGTCGCCCATTTTGACGTCAGCAGTGCGTCGACTGCCTTTGTGCCTGCAAGGTAAAAGTAAACAATTTTGATTATCACTCTATTGGTTTGTGAGAGTTTCGAGATTGATTCCCAGGACAGAAATTGTTGTCCAGAGTTTGGACTGTACCACGTTGTACAGAGTTTGGTCAATATTTATAGGTCCGTCCCCTTTATGCCTGTTAGATTCCCCTTTATGCCTGCTCCACATTAGGTCCTATGTAATAAAAGGGACTAAACCTTACTGGTGAAATGTTAGATGACTATGGGTGCACCTCTAGTTAACACTTCTGAGAATGCAGATAATACTTCTATACTAATATTATAAAGAGGAAAGATTTGTATGTTTGTATTTTTGTATGTAACGAATAAACTTAAAATTACTGGGCCGATTTCAAAAATTCTTTCACCGTTGGATGGCTACACTATCCCCGGGTGACATAGGCTACTTATTATCCCTCTATTCCCACGGGAACGGGCACTACGCGGGTGAAACCGCGAGGCGTCCGCTAGTGTTATGTAAAGTTTATCAACATTCACAGACTGCCGCCTTCCGAGCATAGGCCTCTGTTTTCTTGTCTTAATTCACACACTCCTATGGCAGCCATCCAAGTTCTGCCCGCGATAGCATTAAACCCGTCTATGTTATGAAGTTACATATAAGTTTTCATAGCCGTTCTTTAGGTTACAAATTGAATGGCATGTTTTGTAGTACTAAACACGTTAATACAATATTACAGTACAAAAGTTGTAGACAAAACAAAGCCACACAGTACATTACTTGTCATCAAACATTTAAAATTACTAGAGCTTGACTAAAAGCTAAATCGATTTCAGATTCGATGCCCACTATCAACTTCAATCGATCTGTCGAGGCGAGGCATTGTGATAGATAGGGTTCATTGACCGTATAGTAAGAACCTGTTGCTATAATAAAATGCCCACGACAATCGTACTGACCTAGATTCCAGAACCTAGGTACTAATTAAATAAATATTGTACAGTTACAGGTAAACGGAGAAATTGTGAAATCCAAATAGTTATTTTACAAAAAGGTTTTCTTAATTTTTATTTTTATTATCTATAGGCTCGCGTTTGACCACTACCTCGCCTGATGGTAAGCGATGATGTGGCCTACGGTGAAACACGCTTGCCTAGAAGTAACCTATTCACTCTTGACTTAAAGACCCCAAGGTTAGCCCTGATAGCTACCTATCAGGGAACAAAGACTGCGGAAGGGAATTCCACTCCTTAGCTGTGCGCACAATGAAAGTATTAGCAAATAGTGGGTAGTACTCCATGCACAACCGAACTTGCGCTTTGTACAAATTGAGCAGATGTTCAGGTGTGAAGTACCGTCTCACCTTTGCAAGAATCCCCAACTTTTTTGCAGCCAACTGAGCTTTCGCCTCAATGAATGGACCAAAATTGAGGGTCGATGTCAATGTAACATCAAGAAGTTCGAGATGGTCCGTTAACGGCACGGTTACACCACAGTAAGATGGAGCAGGGTGGAATTGGCTCCTCTTAGCGGAAAAAAGACACGCCTGGGTCTTTTTTCATTGAAACTGACCAGATTGGCATCACCCCATTCCGAGACCGCCTTCAAGGGATAGATTCAAGCGTACGACCATGGCCTCCCGGAGAGACCGAACCTGAGGCCCATTCTATTTTTTCACATTTCCACATTTCTCTACTCGTTCCTAGTTTCTACAGCCTACCCTTTCTCCCATAAAAATCTGTCTAGTTTAGCATTTAGTGAATGTCAGGGTACCATACTAACAGTCTACCTAATAGTAAGTAGGCACTGCCGCAGATATGTATCAACACAATCACCATTGTGTGATATATTAACACTAACACCTCTTGAACTATTATAGGTTTTTAAGTGCAAATCGCGCAGTTTCATTAGTAAAATTTGCCCTAAAAGTAACTAGGTACTAAATCCAAGTTAAAAGTACGTTTAATCGATGTCTCGTGCCCTTAACAGCAGTCAGGGTCGCGACTCGCGAGTGTACTGACCATGACCGTGAACGATGTAAAGGTCGGACGTCCAAATGTTCAATTGATGGCGAATTGTTCCATAAAAATAGATTCGTTTTAATGTAGGGATATGAATGGTGGCTTTTTAAAATTGACATGATTCTATGAATCGCGTAAGCATTCGTCTTTTGTTCTCTATAGAGTCAATGGGCTTTAATTCATTAAATGTGCCAAATGCGGGTTAGTGGAAGTCATAGATCTTCGTATATTTGGTTTTAAGTTCTATATGGCCTGTTTCATCACGATGCTTTCCTTCACTGTTTCGGGTGCAGATGGTGTTGAAATCATCACACATCACACATCATCAGCCTATTAATTTTCCCACTGCTGGGACACAGGCCTCCTCTCTGTGAGAGGGAATGGGTCGTAATCCACCACGCGGGCCCAGTGCGGGTTGGTGGATGTCACATGTCTTCGAATTTTTGGTTCTAGGACATGCCGGTTTCCTCACGATGTTTTCCTTCACCGTTTTGAGAGCAGTAGTGAAGAAATAATTTACACCAAGTAAAGCACCTACCTGGGCTCGAACCCACGACCTACAACTTGTAAGTCGCGGCCGATACCACTGGGGCACCACTGCTCTCACTCTGGTGTTGAAATAAATTGCATAAATACTTTTATCTACACCCATGCTATAAATCCTCTATAAAAGTTCTTGAAACATTTAGCTTATTGCCAACAATAAAACAGCCAGTGTCATAGTAACCATAATATCATCCAAACGGGTGTTATAATGTTGTACTAAATTTCATAATGCAACTCCTTTTTTACTCATCGAACAGCCACATTCTCATGGCATCTTTGTGAATTTAAAAAAAAAAAACATTGTCATGCACGCGCGTTTCACTACCACAGCGCCGTAAGTTAAAAAAACTTATTCGAATTTTTGAATTGACGTCGTATCCCGCCATTTTTGATCAATAATAGTATTGAAAAAAAAAAAATATGTTGTTTACAAAAATGAGTGATAACACACAAGTGACAAGCTTTGATAACACACAAACTGATATTTCTAATGCAGCAAAGGACATTTCTAACCAATTATTACCAGAAAAGTCGAGAACACATTATGAAAAGACGTAACAAAATTTCATGAATTGGAAAATATCAAAGAAAGAGTAGTACATAATTTTCTGAAGATGTGCTATTAGCATATTTTCAATAATTATCAGAAAATTCAAATCTTCATCCCTTTAGACCTTCTATTCAATGCTGAAAAGTACGCTTAGTATTAATACCCTATGGTTTCAGAACCTTTATAGAGGATTCATATCATGGGTGTAGATAAAGTCTTGTATGCAACTGTTATAATTAGGTATTAAAACACTCATGTGATACTATTATCATAAACCCACATTCGTGTTTTAATACCCCTTATTATACAACAGTTGCATAAATAACTAAAAGTGCATGCCACTTGCCTAGGTTTAAACTGTAGCCTCTTAAGTCTAGGGCATCACTGTTGATCACAGCCCAGTTCATTGCCTGTACATTCACTCGTTATCAACAGACATATTAGCCCTTTACGACAACCACAATTCCGCAGAGAGGATTTATCCTACTCTTTGAGACTGGTCAAAAATAAACTCGTAAAAATTTAAAAATAGAACCCCGTCGGAATTCTTTAAATATTTAAAAGGTTTGTTTTATTACAACGGAAGTTGTGAGAGAGAGCACACGGCGCCCGGTGCGATACATAAAGGATATGCAGCTACGCAGCTTGGCAATACGCCACGACCATGTTGGAAATTTTATAAATATAGTCTTATTTTTTGTGGGCATGTTTGGGACGAAAGCTTTTTCTATACTATCCAATTTAGTGTGAGAATTTAAACTGTTTTCTGCTCATAGCACAGTAGGATATTTTATGATAGAAATTGTGTTAACAATGTAAGGACCTAATAGAGGATATCTTCAACTATCTTAAAGAAGGACGTAGTTTTAGTTGGAGCTATAATGTCAAATTTTTAGTTTAAGTATCTTGTTGACCCGAAGCCATACAAATTGTCAAAAATATTTTCAAATGTTTTTAAGGGAGCCTCCCATACAAGTAAAGGGGGGCCGGGCAACAATTTTGACCTACCCCTTCGAGTGGAATATCGTTGTTTAGAGCTCGTTGAGTAGATAAAAACTGCGTTTTGTTTTAAAAAATATTGGAAAACAAACGAATAAGAAGCTACCAAAGTCAGCTTTTTACAAAATTTTGTTCCGAAGAATTTCCTAATTTCCCGTTGACCAATGAACTTCAAATTTGGTGATAATGTTTATTATTACGTATATTTTACAAAAAAATAGAAATATATTGATAAATCAGATTTTCTTTGAAATGCCCTTATTTTTCCTATTACAAACCACTTATTTTGCGGTTTGGTACGGAATCCGAAAGGTCCGAAGTCCGACACGCACTTGGCAGGTTTTTTTACAGATACATATTTCAAAAAATTATATGCTGACAATATAACCTTTTTGTTTTTTATCGGTGAGTGTTAGATGATTATTTCTCAAGAACATACTAAAGTTGAATCATGTAAACAGACAACTTTATTCGTTTCTGTATTCCTTGTGAAATTACAGCGGACATAGCTAGATTAATAAATATTAAATAATCTCACCAGTAAAGTATTCGACATGATGGTTCATGAATTTGGTCTTCTTGGTTGGCACGTTTGCCTTGAGCCACTTGGCAACGGAATACTCCTCGCTCGTCGCCTTCTCCGACTCAGGCACATCTCCAAACTCCTGGAATGGGATACATTTTATATTATTGTCTGGTTTCAAAGAGGACGTTTTGATTGGCTATCATTTTGTACTAGGTATTAACTGAAAACAACCGTAATACGTATGTAGGTTTTTTTAACAGATTAAATCGAAAAGAGAGTCTTGAAAGAAATATAATTTAAAAAAAATGCCCGCAGTGAGACAAAGCAACAAAAAATTTTTTTTTTTTAAATATATTGTCACACTATAGGCTCGCGCTTGACCACTATCTCACCTGATGGTAAGCGATGATGTTGTCAACGGTGAATCACGATTGCCTAGAAAAAAACTATTCACTCTTGACTTAAATACCCCTAGATTGTAGCCGACGGGAAACAAAGACTCCGGCAGGGAATGCAGCCGATTGTATTACGGCGATGCAGTCGTTAACGGCAGTTAAAAACTTATTATAGATTGTTATAAAAAAACGAATTTAATAGCATTGAAAGCAAAAGGATAATCGCCAATAAATCGATCCGTACATAAAATTTTTAGAAATGACATTCACATGACCGTTTGATCGCTTACAGTGCAACATAAAAGAGTAGAAGTTAAATATTTGGGAACTAAAAGTTTTCATTTCCTGGCAACATCTAAAATGAGTACTTGAGCTGTCAATTCATCTCGATCGGTTTCGATTTTCGTTAGTTTTTGTGTGATATTTCTGTGTGTGGATAGAAAAACAATGGAAAAACATGTATAAGCAACAAATAATAACATTCGTGGTGGTGGTGACATAGTTTACAAAGTTTATATGCGGTGTATAGCCGAATTCCAAGCTGGGAAGCTTCTATCCAACTTAGAAGATGTTTACCATCGTACAGCAGATTTTACTGGTAAGTAACTATTGAAAGTTGCCCTAAACGGTAATTACAAACGATTAATACATTCAGGGAGCCAAATTTTCGAACCAAATATCATTTACAATTTATTTGTTTACCATTTTTGAGGTTATGCTAAGATAAACAAATAGCGTTGTAGTTATAGCGCGACTTAACAACGTTAATAGTAAGGCAACAAAAATTAATGTAATTTGTTGCGGATACGAATTTTTTTTTGCTATACCATATTTGTTGATGCAATCGACCTAATGGAAAGAAACAATTTTAAAATATATTCACGTTTATTTACCGCGGAACTTCTTTCATCGGACTGACAGTGATTTTTTACTTTGCTTGTTTTAGGTGTTTCTGCAAACACAGTGCGCAGAATGGTGAAACACGGCACTGGAAATGGTGGGAAATTCTGAACACCAGCTAAACACTGAAAGGGTCGTCCCCCAAACGTATTGGACGACTTTATATTGAAAGCAATTGATTATTAAAAATACTTATTTTTTGTGAAGTTGTTATTTTATTACTACTACAGAATTATCAAATATTTAATAAACATACTTATTTAATATATTTACTCATTATTTATAACCAATAAATAAATTATACTATTCAAGTATCAAGATCTGCTGGGTCGTACTAACTGGGTTGCTATCTGAGCGATTGTGGCGCCCTCATTTAATTTCTACACTTTTATGTCGCACTGTACGTCAATGTGGTTACAATACGGTGGATTTTTAAAACTTGTTTTATAAATTATATCAACAAATATGATGTCCTACAGAACTAAAACAATTTAATGCTACTTTAGGCATTGTCTTTTTAATCCCCGACGGAAAAAGAGGCGTGTTATAAATTTGACATGTGTATTTGTGTAGTCTGTGGCATGATAGCTCCTAAATGGATGAACCGATTTCGAATTAGTTTTTTTGTTTGTTTGAAAGGTGACTTTATCGAGAGTGTTCTTAGCTATGTTTGATAAAAATTGGTTCAGCCGTTCAAAAGTTATAGGCTTTATAGGTTTTACTGTTTGAATCGGGGTCTTTTCGCAAAATATCGTGTCTAAATTACGTGTTCAAAAGATTGTCGATCGAAGCGTGTCTACCTACTAGATTAATTATGTAGCATGAAATAAAAATGTATCGGGGTTTTTTTAAATTTTACTTGTTCATAAGGAACGGTATAAAATAAAACCCTTCTTTAGACAAGTAACACTAAATAGTTGGCCTAGACCATTACCGATTTGCAGGTGGCATTTCATATCATCACATAATACTTATTCCCCGAAGAGTTACGCGAGGTGCAACCACATTACGCCAGATCTGAAGTCCCACATAATAGGGAGCAAGACTATTGGCACTTGGTCCCAGCGCCAAGAAAGAAAATTTAGTTCAAATAAATCTCACTAGATAGCGCGATATGCACCGATTTATTATTGAATTGTGTGTGAATTTAACATTTTCTGGAATTGAGCATAAAAATTGTATGTTCTTGTTTAATCAACTCTCCTAAGCACAAAATTATGAAATATTGGGCTCTTAATTCACATTTCAAAGATTACTTGAATATATAATTTAAAATCCATACCTACCCATAGTTTAAAATTTCTGAGGCATTATACTCGATTTTTAAAAATTTTATTGTAACATTGAATGAAACAGCAAAAACGTGCAAAACATACTATAAAACAATTCACCATTCCACCTTTACTGTATTTAAAGAAAAATATTCACGAAACGAGTAAACCCTTTTACTCTCAAGTCGCTGCTAACACCATCTATCTATCGCCGTGGAACGGAACCGAACGCGATCGATGCCAAAAAAAACAGTTTAATCGACGAAAAACGCTAGTTACGTCGGCACGTTTTCTTTGTATGGATGGGATGAGGCATCTGTATGCTAGTACTAGCTGTTGCCCGCGACTTCGTCTGCGAAGCATTAGTAATACGCATTAGTGTAGGTTTTCCATACAAACTTCTACCCCTCTTTCCACCACTTTAAGTATGATTTCCGGGATGAAAACTATCCTATGTCCTGCCCAGGGTCTCTAAATATCTAAGAACCAAATTGAATTTAACTCCCCCTATCTCGACTTTTGAGGGTAGTTTTCAAAACTTATAATGACAACCTTAATTGTTTACTTAAGTTGATATTTATGTCAAGTTTCATTTTTATTAACTCAAGAAGTAAGATTCATAAAAAAAAACAAATCAGCTTTTGGGGGCAGTTTTAAAATTGCTTTTATTGCTTACTTAGTTTGTTATTTATGTCAAGTTTCAAATTTATTAACCCAAGTAATAAGATTATTCAAAAAAAAGTTTCGAAAAACTAATAATAACAACCTTTATTATTTATTTAAGTTAGTATTTGTGCAATGTTTCAAAATTAGTAACCCATGAAATAAAATTCTTCGATACAAAATTCAACAACCCCTAAATCATCTTTTGGGGGTAGTTTTGAAAAACCAACAATGAAAGCCTTTATTGTCTTTTTACATTGCTATTTATGTCGAATTTTAAGTTTATTAACTGAAGTAATAAGATTCTTTAAAAAAACTTTAACACCCCTAAATCGTCTTTTGGGGGTAGTTTCAAAAAATAATAATAGCAACCTTTATTATTCACTTAGGTTAGTATTTGTGCCAAGTTTCAAGATTATTGACCCAAGAAATCCGATTTTTCAAAAACACTGTAATACATCCTAAATCGTCTTTTGGGGGTAGTTGCAAAAAACTAATAATGGCAACCTTTATTGTTTATTTGGGATGGTATTTATGTCAAGTTTCATGTTTATTCACCCAAGAAATCAGATTCTTCAAGTAAATAAACATCCCCTTAATCATCTTTCGGGGGTAGTTTCAAAAAACTAACAATGAAAGCCTTTATTCATTATTTACATTGCAATTTATGTCAAATTTCTAGTTTATTAACTGAAGTAATAAGATTCTTCAAAAGATCTTTAACACCCCTAAATTGTCTTTTGGGGATAGTTTAAAAAAAAAAAATTGCAAACTTTATTATTCATTTAGGTTAGTATTTATGGCAAGCTTCAAGTTTATGGACCCAAGAAATCAGATTTTTCAAAAACACTGTAATACCTCCTAAATCGTCTTTTGGGGGTAGTTGCAAAAAACTAATAATGGCAACCTTTATTGTTTATTTAGTAAACAGTAGTTTAGTAGTAGTAGTTTAGTTTTAGTAGTAGTATTTATGTCAAGTTTCATGTTTATTCACCCAAGAAATCAGATTCTTCAAAAATATAAACATTCCCTAAATCATCTTTTGGGGATAGTTTCGAAAAACCAACAATGAAAGCCTTTATTGTCTTTTTACGTTGCTATTTATGTCGAATTTCAAGATTATTAACTGAAGTAATAAGATTCTTTAAAAAAACTTTAACACCCCTAAATTGTCTTTTGGGGGTAGTTTCCAAAAATAATAATAGCAACCTGTATTATTCACTTAGATTAGTATTTGTGCCAAGTTTCAAATTTATTGACCCAAGAAATCAGATTTTTCAAAAACACTGTAATAACTCCTAAATCGTCTTTTGGGGGTAGTTGCAAAAAACTAATAACGGCAACCTTTATTGTTTATTTAGAATGGTATCTATGTCAAGTTTCATGTTTATTCACCCAAGAAATCAGATTCTTCAAAAAAATAAACATCCCCTAAATCATCTTTTGGGGGTAGTTTCGAAAAACCAACAATGAAAGCCTTTTTTGTCTATTTACATTGCTATTCATGTCGAATTTCAAGTTTATTAACTGAAGTAATAAAATTCTTTAAAAAAACTTTAAAACCCCTAAATCGTCTTTTGGGGGTAGTTACAAAAAATAATAATACCAACCTGTATTATTCACTTAGATTAGTATTTGTGCCAAGTTTCAAGTTTATTGACCCAAGAAATCAGATTTTTCAAAAACACTGTAATAACTCCTAAATCGTCTTTTATGGGTAGTTGCAAAAAACTAATAATGACAACCTTTATTGTTTATTTAGGATGGTATTCATGTCAAGTTTCATGTTTATTCACCCAAGAAATCAGATTCTTCAAAAAAATTAACATAGGTATCCTAAATCGTCTTTTGGGGGTAGTTTCAAAAAATAATAATAGCAACCTTTATTTTTCATTAAGGTTAGTATTTATGGCAAGTTTCAAGTTTATTGACCCAAGAAATCAGAAAAACACTGTAATACCGCCTACATCGTCTTTTGGGGGTAGTTGCAAAAAACTAATAATCACAAACTATATTGTTTATTGAGGATGGTATTTATGTCTTGTTTCATGTTTATTCACCCACGAAATAAGATTCTTCAAAAAAAATAACATCCCCTAAATCATCTTTTGGGGGTAGTTTCGAAAAACTAACAATGAAAGTCTTTATTGTTTATTTAGATCAGTATTTATGTCAGTAAGTTTCAAGTTTATTAACTGAAGTAATACGATTCTTCAAAAAAACTTTAACACCCCTAAATCGTCTTTTGGGGGTAGTTTCAAAAAATAATAATATCAACCTTTATTATTCATTTGGGTTAGTATTTGTGGCAAGTTTCAAGTTTATTGACCCAAGAAACCAGATTTTTCCATACAAATTTCAACAACCCCTAAATCATTATTTGGGGGTAGTTTTGAAAAACTAATAATGTCAATCTTTATCATTTACTCAGAATACTATTTGTGCTAAGTTTCAAGAATTTTGGTCGAAGAAATTAGATTTTTCATACAAACTTTCAACCCCATTTTTACCCCCTTAGGGGTAGAATTTCCAAAAATCCTTTCTTAGTGCACACTTACGTCACTTGAGGAACCTTTCTGCCAAATTTCATGCTTCTAGGCTTAGCAGTTTTGGCTGTGCGTTGATTGATCAGTCAGTCAGTCAGTCAGTCAGTCAGTCAGTCACCTTTCGCTTTTATAGATATAGATTATATTATCTGTGCTATTCGCTTCCACCGGTCACAAATCCAGACTCCGATTCGGTAGTCTGGATTTGAGGCCGGTTGATACCTTTGATTACGGAGAAATGTCAGATGGCAAAACCGGATTATCGAACTCAGGACCATAATAAGATCAGCATTAGCGCCTGCAACCTGTAGACCTACGAGGCAGTCCGCTCTAAAAAAATCGTGAAGATCATGATTCTTTTTGCGACAATTCAACAGCCACACAAACTAATGAAGATCTAATATACAATGGCAAACAATGAAAGGTATTGTGTATTATTGTAGATGGGTTACGCGTGACGTCATGATAATAAAATCTAGTTAGAAGAGTCCTAGTATGCGAGGCCGGCTGTTAAATAGATTTAGCACATTTGTATTATTATTACAGTAGTATGTATTAATCATTCAGTTAATATAGGTAATAACCTCTACTAGAAACCAAACTTTAATGTATATCGGGAACACCCTGATTACTCAGACCCACTACTAACTCTATGACGAGCTAAGTAAGAGGCTAATCATCTTTACCGCACGACTTGAGCCCTTTGGAAATTGACGCAAAGTACAATGAAACATAAGCTTAGCCGGCCTATAACTTGCCTAACGGGGGCTACCGCGTTCGCTGCTAGAGGCGCTAGTGTCGCGTAAGGTCACCGATTCGTCAAACTTAACTGTTTGTGTTGTGTGTGGGCGGTTTTTCCGAGTTATATTATTGTTGTAAATAGTTTGAGATATCTCAGATTAGTTATAGCATATATGAGTTACGGATCAATGAATCTCAGTGCTCTACGGTATTAAATATAATTAAAATGTAAACTTGGTTTTTACGCCCGTAGTAGGTACGTAATAAACTTTAACAACTATATTTCTGGATCTGAGTCAACGTTCCAAGTTTAAACTGACGTTAATTAGTTCATCCTTATAAATTCTAGATGAGGTCGGTGTTTCCTAGCTGACTAAAAAATCTAAATTAAATCAAAAGCAATTTATCTGAATTAGGCTTTCAAAAGATAGTCTCTCAAAACGTCCGCGTCACTACTTCCTAGTGTTTAAGCTGGCGAGAAGTGGCGCTACAGACTCCCCAGCAACACATTTTACTTACCAATTACAGAAGCTGTATTTCTAATTATCGATTGCACTTAGATGACGAGTTGCGACATTTTCTGGCTGGAGTAACGCAAACCTCTGACGCAGGCAATGTGGCCACCTACTGGGCCCAAATAGTTCGATCAAAGGTACCAAATGAAAAAGAAAGAAGACCGTCTACCGGTAAATGCTTCAAGCTACATGTTTTTCTGGCACAACTTTTGCACTTCTAATGCATCGTCTGTGCCATAGATACCTATATATTTTATATTTGTACTAGCTGACCCGGCAAACTTTGTTTTGCCATAAAAACACCAAACACTCATCTACCCTACCTACCTACCCTATAGGGTAGGTAGAGTAGGTCCGTCATGGTTCTAAGCTACCTCCCCACCAATTTTCAGTCAAATCAATTCAGCCGTTCTTGAGTTATAAGTAGTGTAACTAACACGTGTAAGCTATCCTATCTTTTTTCAAGTTGGATCAAACTGCACACGGTGCGCAAATTTTTAAAATCGGTTAAGTACTTTAGGAGTCCATCGTGGACAAACAACGTGACACGTGATTTATATATATTAAGATGGTCGGTGCAGCGCAGAAGTCACTTTGGCAGCAAGTTTGGGGAACAGTAAAAGAGATAGAGCATAGTTTACGACACAGAGGGACGGCAAGTCGTATTATACAAACCTCGGAAAATAAAAATAAAACTGCAAATTTAACATTTATCAGTAAGGTTTGAAAAAAAAAACAAAACAAAAAAAAATATTCGTGAAGTACTTCAATCTATAATAAGACTACGTTGAGAGGACACACCGAAAAAACTCAGAACTCACAAGTTTCCTTAAGTCCATTGACTTTATAAAATTTATATTCCGTAGTTATTAAGACTTAGAATACAATAAAATCAAGACCTAGGCCAACTTGGCCTATAGGCAAGACTTTCCCTTTCTGACCATTGTGCGTTCTTTGTTCTCTAACTGTAAATGTACCGCTTGCACTCTGCGCGTGCCTTTAAGTAACTGTTCCATTTTCAAAAAGTGTTCCATCTTACTTTAAGGAATTATGAAATTAAAAAAAAAAAAAAAAAAAAAATATTTATTAGGTCATAAAGAAGTACTGTGATTTCGGCAACAAATGCAAAAATGGTGGCGATTTTAGATTTGAAGTTGAAAACTTTTTTCACTATTCTCACTTTTTATTTTAAAAAATAACATGATCTAGCTTCGTGCTGTCTATCTAATAAAAACTTTGGTATTCTTCCCATTGTCCTGTATAAAGATGAACATTTCCATGTGCCCAGATCAAATTGACTCAAGACGGTGGGGCAGAATTCTGAACTTGACTACTAGTCTAATGGAAAATGCCAGCGAATTCTACAAAAGCATAAAGCACTACTACTTTCACTGAATTTCGAGCACAAACAGATCTTTTGCGTTTGTGTTACGGTAATACCAATTTCATAAAGAAACAAGCAACCAAAAGCATAGTGGAGTAAGTAAAAAAAACCGGCCATGTGCGAGTCGGACTCGCTTGGCTTCCGTACCATTATCGCAAAAAACGGCAAAAAAAAACACGTTTTTGTATGGGAGCCCCACTTTTATTAAATATTTATTTTATTCTGTTTATATAGCGGCAATAGAAATACATCTTCTGTGAAAATTTCAACTGCCTAGCTATCACGGTTCATGGGATACAGCCTGGTGACAGACGGACAGACAGACGGAACGCGGAGTCTTAGTAATAGGGTCCCGTTTTTACCCTTTGGGTACGGAAACCTAAAAATGCACGCATCACAGAAAAGGTGTCGGAAAAGGCTCAGAGAAAAACTCAGGGAGAAGATCCCTACGACTATCTTATTTCAAGATGATGGATTCAATTAAACTGATTTAATGGCAAATGAGATTCATGAATCCACACGGATTGATTCTTCCCATATCCCATTTCCTTCATCCAGAATAAATAGACGAAAAATCAGACAAACTTCCACGTCGATTGATGCCTTCCATCAAACACAAGAAAAACAAGACAAGAATTCTGAACAGACGCACGGGGATGCCGCAAAAACAACGCTATCTACGTCACTGTCTTGTCATAGCCCGACAAACTTATCAACGCATGTGGCGAAAAAGAGAACTAACATATAATGTACTGAATTTGACAGCTCCCCTTGACAAGTGGCTCCACCATTACAATTTTGTAGAGCTATAGTCGTCGGTTTGGCTATGGCCGTGACTTTGGCCTTGTTAATGACCTAGTAAATGGTCGCTATCTAGATTACACCCACGTTCTATGTGTTGAGGAAGACGGTGAATGAATGGTGAACGATAGTAATTGCAGTTTGGGCATGTGTGACCTAGTTGATGTTACGTTCGAAGAACGTGTGGGGTTTCCTCATTGGTTAAATTTGGCGGTAACTTATAGATAAGTAAACCTCGGTAGAAAAATATTAGAATTTAAAGCAGAAGCCAACATTCAACAAAAACTGTTAAAATTGGTGAATTATTTTAATCGTATCAAATACGAATAAACATCATTGATTTGCTAAAATTAAAATTCACCCATTTTCACCTAGAAGCACAGGTTTAAAAAAACTTTTTTTTTCAAAACCTGATCTAGTTTCCTATAAGTGGGAAGTATTCACATTTCACAATCACTATAAACTCTTCAACCAGAATCACAATACACAATTTACCGTTACCACCAAATTCATTATTTTCGAACGCAAAACACTTCTGACTCTCTAAGCAAAACTGCTCAAAAATAATCTAAACATATGTCAAGAATTTAAAATATACTCACGAATTGACGCATAGCTACAAAACAGAACCACGCAAGACAACTTCAAAATACAACATCACAGCAAAGCTACTTAAAGTATACTGACAGTATAGTAAAAGGTGAAAGTGGGCCACTCGCCTATGGAACAAATTAATGGAAAACATAGCTGGACGCAGGGCCGGATTTTAAAGTTTGGAGGCTCTGGGGCAATCACTGTTTTTGGTTTTTCTACCTCAAAAAAGTTATAGAATACCACAGAAGAAAAAAATTTAAAATGTTAAGCAAATTAAACTTTGCGTTGTTTTTATCGTCAAAAAACATTAATAATTTCAGTGAAATCTAGTTCTCGCAGTAAATCAATCAATACTCAGTAGGAATAACTTTGATATGAGTTGTAGTTCGATGTCTATGTACATTTCGACACCAGCAACAATTTATTCAATTTTTTATATTTTTTATTGGAAATGTAGATCCAAAATTTAGATTTTCGAGTAATTGCAAGGTACATTATTAACGGTTTTTTTTCCTTAATAATGACATAAAGGGTGTATTTTTCGTATCTAATTAAATTGTGGAGGCCAACCTTGCAGTGGCGGTAGAGGACTTGAGTGTTTCCCTACCCTAAATTCGGTTCTGGGTGGCCGATTGTAAAAATAAAATGAGGCATTGGAAATATGTGGAGCGGTCTAGATCTAGAAAACCTGTCGCATATTTCAAGTGGGTCATAACACATTGTATGGGTCATAGATTTAATGAAGTTTACAAGAACAAATTCGCACGTTTCTCGATTACAGACTGTGAGATAAAATCTATGTCAGTAGTTTTTCTTGACTACTATACTGGTAGGCTTAATCGACTGATGTAATTATAGAACAGATTCAGTGACGTAGCTAGTCCTAAAGGGGCCATGTTTCAAAATTTGTAAGGGGCCCTTTTTACTCGACTGCAGGAGTCTGGATTCTAAACTTGGATAACTTAAACGGTCATGAGGATGAAAAATGAGCAAAACGAAATTAAATATAAGAGTAGTACTGGCTGGGATACGTTAAGTTTTACTTAGAGAATGGTAGTGACTGTATTTATTCAGAAAACTGGGGCATCCATCGTATAGGCTTAGCTGTCATCATAACAAATACAAGTTTATTTATTAAAAAAAGATAATTCCTTACTAACTTCTGATTGACCAAATAGAATTTTATTTAGATAGTAGGTAGATATATTTTATTAAATTTTGTTTTCACACATCGGGGGCCCTGTAGCTCGAGGGTCCCGTATAATTAATAAGACTTATACTGCGTTAGCTACGCTCCTGTACAGATTGAGTCTGATAAAATATTGGAAAAGACTTGGAAATAGAAATAAACTGCGAAGATTAATGATGACAGTTTTGAGAACAATTGTATTCAGCAAGCAACTCAAAAGATTTATTTATCATTATAAAAGGCACAGTAAGGAAAAGATACGATAAGCTGATACGGGCTTAAGAAATGATAATATGACAACAGAACCTCATAGTACCCTCATACAACGAAGAGATCCCGAATCAGGTTCTTGGCATGAAAGAAAATTTAAAACTTATGTTCACAAGACACTTTGTAAACAAGCATGTTACAAATTACAATTTGATGATTTTATTCAAGATAAGAGTGCTTGGAAACATGTTGGTCCTGCTCCATAGGACAATTTTTATGTAGACAAATATTAGTGAGCGATTTTTAATAAGAGACATTGCAGGTACGTTCCCTTGACGAAACGCTATGCAAATCGACCTATTTGCAGTAAAAAAATCGTAGAAAACACTTGCCATTTACCAATTTCCAATCTGACGAACCAATCGGACGAACAATCATCTTTGTATTATTATATGACATCAGAGTCAAGTCAATTGAACGCGCTCAGGCGTATTGTAAAGTAATTTCAACGTTAACAATTGCCATTCTATAGGACCTACAGTATAAGCATTTTTTTAGGGCTTATAGGGATGTGGTGCCCCGTGGTTACTGCCCCGACTTTCGATTCGTAGGTCATGGGATCGAATTCAAACCCGGGCAGGTACTTCGTGTAATTTATTTCATCACCACTGTTCTCAAATCGGTGAAGGGAAACATGTGGCATCTTTCAACCCGCACAGGGTCCGTGTTTTAGATTACGTATGGCGCATAACATCTTACAGAGATTAGTGTCGAGTGTGTTCAGAATGTATTCCAATATTTCAAAACGGTACGAAAAAATATAAAGGCAGTGTCGCTAACACGATCAAAACAGACGTATCGCGGTAAGGGGCGTCGTTGACCCTTTCACTTGGCATTCAGTAATGACTGAATATACCAAACAAACAATAATGCAATGTTCAATCTTGGGGCTATGTCGGTTAGCTCAGTTTTCCTGTTCGTGTTTCCGAATCGGATTCGATGAATACATTCTGTAAAGTCACCGATTTTCACGAGAATGGGTGCTACAGGGGTATTTAAAATGACCTTAGTTTTATCCATATTTATCGTAAAACTCGTGTGAAAACTCCACTGCAATATCTTCTTCATAGATGGTGTACTGACTACGGATCTTATTGTAAAGCCTCATGACTGAGGTAACGTTTGATCGATGATTACCCACGAGCCCTTTATTTAGCTCAAACTTATCGGACACTTCATTAAAGTTTCGTGAATCCTAACTTAAACCGTAGATATCTAGGATACCCCATTTATTATTGATTTCACAACAGCTTATTTTTGGTCGCCTGCACTAACTGCACATAATAAAGTCGTCTGTACTTAGTTGAATAAAATACGAAATCATGCGAACGAAGGCGCGGGCGGAGTGCTAGTATCTCATAAACGCTTAGACCGATTTATGATATAAACAGATAAAATGGTTCTACGCCTATACGTTTCATTTGAGACCAAAATTTAACAAAACATCAATTTCAACTTACGTAATTATACTTTTTGGTACAAGTCGGCACAATGACTTTTTTTTTTGTTATCTGGCGGAGATTGTATGCAGCCTACGCCATAAAAATACAAAAGACATTCTGCTCTAACCCCAAATTGAATGGGTAAGGGCAGTAAACTGTAAAGGATGCTGATGTGCCTCACAAAATCACAACGAATATCTAAAGTTTTGTACTTATGTTGAAAATTCACACTAGTTGAGAAACGTGACCGATCAAAATGATTGGTAGCCATAATCAGCCACGCTTGACAAACAGATTATAGACTGGACACAACGCTTTTTAAACCGTGTTCGGTTTTTCGCATTTACCGAGATGTTAACAGAATTTGATCGAGTTGGTAATGGGGTTTGCACTTTATGGTAAATCCCCGTGCGTATTCGAATTATGAATCATTCTAATCATCAATTGTATGTCCCAATACATGGTATTCCTTATAACGTATTAGATAAACATACGGAAAACGCGTCAAAACCAAGGTAATGGAAAGTAGTTTTACTCGTACCGCCTATACTTGCAACAACAAAAATCCCTATGCATTACCAAACATTGAGCCAATGTTTAAGTCTCATAATTTGCCTTTTATTTTGAAGGCAGACACTTGAAATAGATGCTCTGGCAATGTAGTGTTGGAGAAAAATGCTTGGTATTAGTACAGTTTCAAATACTGAAATTCTTTGGCCATGTCTCGAGGCGTAATAAAAACTCCATTGAGCGCCTAGGCTAGCAGGTGGGACGGTAACAGGCCACGCGGGAGATCACCGATGAGGTGGACTGATCAAATTAAGTCCGCCGATGGTGGTCCTGTAAATGAGTGCGCCAAACTTTCATGTAAACGAGTCAAATGGAGAGAGATCGTGCGGCGAGTTACAACACCAGCGATTGGACAAAATTCATCGTCAAAAAAAGACCGCTCTGTCAAGAGCGAAACGAAGAAGAACATAGGCCTCCCCAAGTGTCGCCACTGCGAGCCTGAGCGTCTCGCATCCAGTAGATTCCAGCAGTCTCAACCAGGTTATCGGTCCATCTAACTAGAGGGAATCCTTCCAACGCTGCGTGTTTCGGTACGCGGTCGCGGTAACTACGTGCCTATTATTCATACGTATTATAAAAACCGGCCAAGTGCGAGTCGGACTCGCGCACGAAGGGTTCCGTACTTGGTAAATTGCGGTTTACGATTTATGACGTATTAAAAAAAAACTACTTTCTAGATCTCGTTCAAACCAATTTTCGGTGGTAGTTTACATGGTAATGTACATCATATATTTTTTTTAGTTTTATCATTCTCTTATTTTAGAAGTTACAGGGGGGGGGGGGCACATTTTACCACTTGGGAAGTGTCTCTCGCGCAAACTATTCTAGTTTAGAAAAAAATTATATTAGAAACCTCAATATCATTTTTGAAGACCTATCCATAGATAACCCACACGTATGGGTTTGATGAAACAAATCATTTTTAGTTTCAGTTTCAAGTATGGGGTCCGCCAAATTTTTTATTTTTTTCTATTTTTGAGTGAAAATCTTAATGCGGTTCACAGAATACATCTACTTACCAAGTTTCAACAGCATAGTTCTTATAGTTTTGGAAAAAAGTGGCTGTGACATACGGACGGAAAGACAGACAGACGAATCTATAAGGGTTCCGTTTTTTGCCATTTGGCTAGGGAACCCTAAAAAAGGCACGGAATTTGCATTTAGAATCGGCATGAGTTTTCAAGCAGTTCCGCATTTTTTTTTATAAAAATAAAGCCCTTTATGTTTATAAAAAACAAATCTATTCAATACTAGCTGACCCGGCAAACCTTGTTTTGCCATAAAAGTAACAAAACATTTTTTTTTTTGAATTCATTGTACTTTTATCCTACCTGCTCTACCTACCCAACTTATCCTACCTACTCTACCTACCCTACACTACCTACACTTACCTACCCTACCCTACATACTATAAAAAAAAATGGCAGGTAGGTAGGCCTACCTGCCATTTTTTTTTTGTTTTTAAACCTACCCTGTATTCTGGAGAACATAACAAAAAAAATAATGATTCAAATCGGTCTAGCCGTTTTTGAGTTTTAGCGAGACTAACGAACAGCAATTGATTTTTATATATATAGATATCGTTGAATTCCACACAATCAACACTAATCTTTCGTTCCTAGATCTGCGTGGAACTAATTTCTCTCACATTGATAAGACTTGGCACATATTCTCGCAGCGTATTT
Organism: Orthosia gothica; assembly: GCA_949775005.1. NCBI lineage: Eukaryota > Metazoa > Arthropoda > Insecta > Lepidoptera > Noctuidae > Orthosia > Orthosia gothica. The sequence continues at coordinate 9,365,828 of OX459050.1, forward strand.
GTTGAATAAAAACATAGAAGTTTTCATAACATTTCATTGTTCGGATTCTAAATAATTATTTCATTGATAAAGGGTATCAGAAAACGGGAGATATTTCCGGCAACAGGACCAATGATGTCACTAGGATTCGACAAAAAAATTTGACTGATGGGAATACTTTTTTTTTTACTTTGCATGAGGATTTTTTTAATAAATTGGTTGTTATAATAGTTATACCAAAATCTTCTGAACAATATGTATATATCTAAAAATATAATTCCTAATTTCTTATTTTATTCACACATTATATCATGGCTATGAGTAATCTTTTAGCTGAGATAACCTAATATATATTTTATTTGTAGCAGCCGATTAAAAATTAGATTATTAGTTTGTCCCAATCTTGCACTTGTTTGATTTAATAAATCATTTTTTTTTGCGTCCGCGCCCACTCGACCCGAAGAATAAATAATACCAGATGTTTTACTACCAATTCAGTGCCATTTGTACAGTAAGGCAAAGCGATAATTTAATTCTATTAAGTTATTATACATAGAATATTTGATATTTTGTACTAAAACTGATTGTTTTGTTTTTACTTGAATGTAGAATATTTATACAAAATTGTTTATTTTGTATTTCTGAAATCTTTAATCTATTGATTGTGTTCTTCCTACCTAGTTCTGTTTCTTTAAGATACCTAATGTTTATTTTTAAAGATGATTTAGTCAATCATGTTTTTTATTTAAATAAGTATCTACTTCTTAACCTAATAATTATAATTACGTATCAATACTGAAGCAATAAATACCACTATGCCTAGCTATATGATTGAAATCAAATCATTTATTTGTGAAATATGGGTAGTTTTTAGACTGACTTATTATAAAATTTGAAAGATTGTAATGATAATTAACAATAATCTGTGATTTTTACTACAAAGTACAAACCTATATTAAATAAGTACTTGTTTGTTTAATTATTGACTTATTTATCCAAACATTATTTAAATTTTACACTATCTGTGGTGAAAGTGATAAATCAACACTTTTCTAAATTTTTATGCCTATCAAAACAGAAATATCGAGGTAATAATCTTCGGGTCGAGTAGGCGCGGACCCTTTTTTACTACCTTTTGGGTGGATTTTATATTTCAAATATAAATGGAACCAATTTTGAGATAATCATACTCTTTCCAGTAAACAATATTTTTTTTAAATCGGACCACACTAAACAAAGTTACGCATGGTAATTCATTACAAAAAAACCTGTTGAATTGAGAACCCCTTCCTTTTTTTGTAGGTTAATTAGAGCAACAGTTGTTGAAAGAACAAGATCTGTACGCAAATTACTGCTTATTATGTCCTTCCTCTTAAACTAAAAAACCGAACATGACGTTGTTTTGTTTGTCTTTTGTGTGCTGCTGTTCTGTAAAATACCACATGGTCAAGAGACAGGTTCTCCTTCAGTCAAAACTGTGTATAGTCAGACTATTGCTTAGTGTAAGTTAACTGTTTTGATATGGTGCGCACAGTCTTAATATCAGTTGAAGGCGAAAAATATTAAACAATGTTTGTCGATGCAAGGGTACCAATAGGTGAGTAGTTTATTGAGGAACTAAATCTAGAAGTGACAGCGCTTTTAAGAAACCCAAGAAAACTAAAAGATTAGAAATACTGGCATATGAATGTTTCGTTTAGGTAGTAATAATTATAATGAAAGGAAAGGTACTTAAGGAAGAAAGAGCTAGAGTTGGAATCAGCTTAAAATACACTTATTATAGTCATGACAATCTTAAAAGTCAGATTTGACAGCTATAAAAATAATTAAACTTGATGCTCACGAATGATACTCGTTGTAATAGAGCATAGGTAATATAGTAAATAATTAGGATTATGAATTAGATTTTTCTATTTCTTACGTACAATGTTATTGCCGCATGTAAAATGAGAAACATCATCGCACTTCTTAAACTGATAAGGATTATAGTAGAGTTTCTTCTTCTTGTCTTTTTGGCTACATTTAATCAAACTGTTGGGCCCAGCAGATGGCCATGATTAAAGATTATTAACATTATTTGAGATTATTGTAAGAGCGTCAGAGTAGTAGAGCAAATATCATATATAGCTGGTTTTAAATGAGATGCTAATCACTGCACAGTGCTAAGTGTACACTCAAGTCCATGTGACATCCCTATTGTAAATTAGCAGTGAGAAAACTGTGTTTATAGAATATATACCATACCGTTATAGAAAAGAATAGAATATACTTTATTGTAAACCAAAAAATATACAGCTTTTTACAGAACTTAATTTACAATGGCAGTATATAATTTAGAATAATAAATAGATACTTATGAAAATACCGCAATATTAAAATAGGTTTAAATAGCAATGAATCCAAGAATTAATTCAACCAAAAAGTATTCTTAATTATTGAACTGACATCGAAGGCCAATTAAAATAAAAGGAGGATTACTGTTTCACACTTGTGCAAATATGTCGTGCCACTAAATAATTATAAAACAAAATTACTCGACTGTGACAATTCATTTTTGCCAGAAACATGGCAAATATGGTATTTAAATAGCATCCTAATTAATGTGAACAACTGTGCAAGTGTTAAAAATAAAATCTATCAAACCTTTTTTCGCTGTAAACAAAAAGACAATGAATAAGTGAATGCATGCAATACAAAGTCTAAATGGTGGTCTGATAATTTTAAACTTCTATCCTTATTGGTCAAGCAAAACCTAAAGGCACAGGTGTAAGAAATTAAAATTTACTTTGTACTTTTTTTAGAACTGTCAACAAGATAAATTAGGGTCTTTGACATGACAAGTTGGTAATATCTGGTTATTTAGTAAATAGTCACCGTAAACAAAGGATTCCCAAAAATAGCTGACACTGTGCTCATACAATGACGCTGATCTCGAAGAACTACGCACCAAACCCGTTGGTTTTCAGCCAGGCAATGAACACATAAAATCGAAATGAATGCGTCATTTGATAAATACCACGAGAATTACCGTTTCCCGTTTTTATGTACCGAACGAAATTTAACGGAAAAGAACCGTTTTTTAACGCTGAAGTTTAGTTTCATACATGAATGTGACAAAGATACAGAGAAATAAGAGAAAAATCTTTTGCAATTGGGGAAAATCCACATGCCGCATCCGCAATATGGAAACTTAGAATAAAAACAACAACGTTAAAGTCTATTTGCAACATTTGAAGCAAGTTAAATTGTTGAATAGTACATATTTCTTACCTCTTTGCGTTTTTTAGTTTTCCTCTTGTCTGCCATTATAAATAATTTTTGCCAACGTAGTCTTGAATGTCTGCAAATCTATTCGCTTTTCTTGTTTCTGATGCTGACACTTTCTTGTTGACAGGTCACCATATTGAATGAATGAAAATGAATGAACAATCAGATGGGTATTGAAGACCCCGCTACACGAAACGATTTTCTAAATTGGGAACCACACTTATGTGTCGAAGCGGTGGCGTGGCGTGGCGCGGGATCCACCAATCAAACGACTCTGTTCCAGCCTACGTCATAACGCAACGAGTTTTGTAGCCAATCATCTACGTTGGAAGGCGCCATGACACGCCACGCCACGTAAGTGTGGTTCCGTCTTTAGATATTTTTTTTGGAGTTATGAATTTGTCAAAACAATTGTCAAACCGTATTTCAATGCCGCAGCCCAAAGACCTTATACTTCTTACAAGAAATATGTATAAGGTCTTTGCCGAAGCCAGACAGGTTGTTAATTCTTAATTCAGAATTTGGGCGATAGTCTCAAAGGACTAGTGCTTGGGTTAATAAATTAATTAAAAAAAAAGGCTGTCTCTGTCAAACTGACGTGACATTTAATTTTAAGGAGTTTTTGGCGGGATTTTTTCGAGTTAAGTTCAGCGGCTGTTAATATTATTTGCAAATTGATTCCTAGTGGATATTGTGATATAAAATTGGTGTAGTTTTGTGTCTCAACTGTCTACGCAACTGGACAATATGTGAAATCATTGACAGAAGCGATCTCAGGATAGTGGAGCGGAGAATTTTATTGTAGTATTGACTACCTCCGCTAAGCTTACTGGGAAGGCTGACTCGATACAATTTGCTACCAAATACTCCAAAAACCATTAGAATCTGTTACACCCGTATTCTAATGCTAAATAAAGAATGTTAAAATTGCACTGAAGACGAGGCGGTATGGTCCAAGACCTTAGCCTGCCCGAAAGGGCGAACAAAACGAAAAAAAAAAAAAAATTTAATTTTAATTTCTGTCATTATTCGCTTCGCAAGTTCGCAAATCGCACTCGCAGTATTCAAGTCTTGCTTGCTCGCCGATTTCCAGTTAATTCATCATTTCCACGGGAAATATTCGTGTGATCGATATTTTCTTCTTGTTACGTTTCATAAGACTGCGGCGGTCCGTGTGTGTCGTGTGTGCGTTTAGTTCAGTATCCTAACCTTTGTTGAACTCTCTTTTACGGTCACCTTCCGTAATCGGAAAGTTTGCTTGATTGAATCTATTTCTAGTATTATTTAATTCCGTACTTAGTAATAGATGATAGCATATCCGTTTTATTATCTGCATCATCGGGAACTAGAATTCGTGAGTGAGGAATAACAATACTAACGTGATCGCACTAGTGATAATATTTATATTCTATTTTGGAATCTAAAGACTGCAGGATGGCTGAAACAACTGTTAATGGACATCAGAACCATGACGGTAATACGCTTGGCTATTTATGCAATAACTTTTGTCAGATTTTACGAAAAACTAACTCACACTCAAACAACTCACAAAAAAACCAATATACACTAGAATACCTTTACAATTTGACAATATCTTCTAGAAAAAAATCTCTGGCCAATATATTTGTGTCTAGTGTATTAGTAAATATTTTATTTCTCATGCAAAAATGGTTTTTCCAAATAAAACTTCAGGTCACTGTCAATACCTATAGATACTTTTCACTGTCTGTATATTTACATAAAACTTATTGTTCCTGAAATTATTCTCTGCTTGCCTAATTAGTTCAAATGTCTAGAGGTAAACAAATAGAATATATAATTACCCATTGTTGTTGAGTTCTAATTATAAAGTTAGGTAATAATCCAATAGATTTGCATTATTTCTTAACTTATATCAACCAATATGATCCCATTTAAATAAGATTGGTATAAAACAACGATTATATCTCTATCACCAACCTTGCCATGAGCGTCAAGCTGCACCCCCCTGGCATTCAATTAAATATGCAAAATGTAGTTTTGTACAGTAAAATATACAAAAAAGTGTCAGAAAATATTAGAGAACCTAGAATATATTTGAGGCTGGTCAGTATTTTGTTTAGAGTCATTTTTACCAGGCCTCCTTCTTCAACCGTACTCTCAGCGATTAATGCCTACACTATCGCGCGGTCCCGGTACCGCTCCACCAGTTGGTATTTTATTTATTTGTTTGTAGGGTCTTTTATGCATAGCGTATATCAGTCCCATCATATCCTATCTTATTAAATTATTTCTATTGGACACATTCCATCAATAAATGTTGTAGGTCCTCGACAACTCCACATTCCTCATAATTGGGTGAAGCGATTTTCTTCAACATGAAGGCAATTTTTTTGCATGGAATGTGTCCAGATCTGAGTCTAAGAGCAGTAGCGATCAGTCTTCTACTAGCATCACTATTCATGAACCAGGGCACGCAAAGTGGTTCACACTGAATGGATTTATACCATAAACCCTTCTCTAATGACTGTTTATTAAAAAATTCCAATAATCATAGATAATATTTTTTTACATTTTGGTATAAATTCAGAATAATCTAATATAATTTTTATTTCTTCTCCATCTGGGTTTTAGTTCGAGCAGTCTCGCAATATACAAGCTGTCAAGGATCAACCCAACTGTCACAGATATTGAGCTCAAAATAGGGTACTTGATCTCAGGGGGTGAAATGTCTGTTACGTAGTAACTTCTTTAATCTGTGCTTTTACATCCTTCTTCTTTACTTAATTCCCAACTCATACAAGCTCAGTCGATAAAGTCAATAAGTAAATGCCTGATCCTGATGAAATTCATGAACCTTTCTAATAAATTCTATATGCCATGGTCTAACTAAGCTATATCATTTGTAACAAGTTCACACTCAAATAAATTATGCATAAGAATCATTTGCAAAATTATGATAATGAATGCTATTGTTACTTGCTAAAGATTCATTAACATTATATTTAGCATGGGAAAACTTTGAATTATATAAATGTTATAAATAAACTGATTAATTAAATAATAATGCTGTGAAAATATAGGCAAATATTGTCAAAACAAAAAGTAATAAAATTAGAATTAATATAGACTGATTTTAACGACTAGTGAAACATAAGAACAATGGACAGTTTGGAAACAAGTTCCCATACTTTATTTTTTCAAGCCTAAATCAACATAATGTAGGTCTGACGCAACAAACACTTCAAAAACCTAGATTGTATGTTTTTTTTTTTTTAGAATGTTAGACAATAAGCTATTAATTAACTTAGTATAATAATTAGTCTCACTACTCTATTGACTAAATTACCTAGTTATGAAATCACAAAAAATCAAATTTATTGCCAGTAAAAAATCTTTGTAGATCATAAATTAATTTGGTGGCATTTGGCAAATTTAGGTGGCAATCGGTAGTTTCTGTCTATCGCTATGGGACAAAGGCGTAAGTTTATGTATGTATGTAATAAACTTTAATCTACACTCGCAATGTAATGTTCCAAATAAAAAAATTCGTAAAAAAATATTGTATAAACATAAACACATACTTTGTTTTCGTGGATAGGTATAATTAAAAAAAAAACATTACAGTGCAACATTTTCCTTCGATTTTCAAACAACTGCATCATAATAGTTATTTATGCTACAAGTGCGGAAGGTAGGTGATTTCCGATGAGTGGCATTTTTATTCACGAGCGAGCGAAGCGAGTAAGTGGATAAATCGACACGAGTCGGAAATCATCTTACGTACGTGTATCATACAACATTTTACTATGCATTGTGCGAGGAAATAATAAAAATAATAAAATGAAATTAATAAAATGGCGGGCTTATTCAAGCGCGTTCAGCATATCCACAGATTAACTAATAGTTCCTCGGGCATATCTACTGCGCATACCTGTCACATCGTAACGCAATAAGTCACGAGCAAAATATACGTTCTGCCAAACATATATAATGAATATTTAAAATTAATTTATTGATCAAAATCTAAATCTAGAATAATTAAAAACGCCTAAAATAAAGTATTAGTTTTATTTTACCTTTTATATGAATGATAATCTGTACATAACTATTTTTTTAAACTTTTCTCAAATAATAAAAACTCTATGCGTCGGGCTGACGTTGGAGTCAAAAATTAAAAAAAGTACAGGAAAGTAAAAAGCACTAGTGAAAAAAAGTGACACTTTCCGCACAGTTTGGCTGCTTGGAAAACCGCTCTTTTCGAGGACATGCATTGTAAAATAACTTTTTAATTTGTATAGTACCTACACTCTTACTTTTTAATTTATTGGCGCGTATTCGCTCATTGACTTTAATGTAGACAAATAGTATCATTGTCTATGGACGCGTGCGCTGCGCAGTCATGCGCAATGAGAATCTAAATTTCCCGCCATATAGGTATGCACTAGGTATATATTTTCCGTTTCCACTTTTGTTTTATTTCAACTGTATGAGTGAACATAAAATTAAAATACTTGTGTGATACTATTATCATTATATTAGATAAATCCACGTGTTTTAATAACTCCTATTATATGACCGTTGCATAAACTACTATTATAATTATTATTCTTCAAGTAGTCAAGGTCAGACTGCCTACTTACTGCAAAAGGTATGATATAACTAGGTACATAATTGAAAGATATATGAATAAATAGCTGTCCCCTGTGGCTTCCCTCTCGTCAACTGGTTACCTACCAACCTATCCTACCCACCCTACCCTATCCTACCTACCTACCTACCCTACCCGCCCTACCCTATCCTACTTACCTACCCTACCAACCTACTCTACCTACCTCCCTACCCTTCCTAACTAACTACACTATCTACCTACTCTACCTACTTACCCTACCTACCTACCTACACTATTCTACCAACCTACTCAACTACCCTACCTACCAACCTACCTACATTACCCTACCCTACATACCTAGCTACTCTACCCTACCCTTCGAACAATTTTTTTTTTTGTTTCTACAGATAGTAGCCTATGTCCTTCCACAGGATGCCATTTATCTCCTTGCCAAATTTCATTGCATTCCGTTCAGTGGTTTAGGCGTGAAAAGATAACAGACCGACAGAGATAATTTCGAATTTATAATATTAGTATGGATTGAAAGTAACATTCGTCTGCGTCTATCTACGTCAGTGTGGGTTTCCAAGAATTAATTAGAAATTCAAATTTATTTGTTTAAAATTCGAATGTTGCATCGGTAATTAGTAGAAAGAAAAAGTATTTATAATTACTGGCCAGTTACCTACATTCCAATTACATAACATGCTTTCTACATTATCTTCTCAAGAACATAATCAAGGCAGAGTGTTGTTGAATTTTCGTTACAATTACATACATTGGCAAATATACCGCTATTAAATGTACACGCTTCTGTATGTACATTAACTATCGACTGGGATTGGTGGCAAGAGTGAAATACTTTGTTTTTGAAACAACTGGCTGAGTCCAATCAGATCACAATGAAAAATGCGCCCGTAATCTGAACGTGAACTACCATACTGTATGTTTTTATCACAGATACTGCAACTTTAATCCTAAAAGGCATTCGATCGTGGCTGGTCTCCCGTGGGGTAAGAAGCCGTGCACTGTTACGGGATCAAAAGAAGTATATGGCACTTGGCGATAGTGCAGTGAAATATTTTATTAATCTAATCAATACTTCCTGATATTGGCTCCTACAAATAAACAATTTTACCTCTTTATAAAAATAGGTACCTAAATAGTGGAACTCCCTTTTCCGAATCTAGACTCATTTGGTCCGTTATTGGTGGGGGTTCTAGCTAACGTAGCCAGCCTAGCTCTGCGCGAATGCACAGAAGCTTCGTGGGGGCTTCGCGGAGCGACCTCACTATTCCGAGGATTTCTGCACGTTGAGAAGCCTTGGCCTCGCACTCCAGGATGACGTGGGTGGCTAATTCCTTGTCGTTAAAGCAGCCCTTGCAAAATGGGCTCTTTATAACATTATATTAATATCTTAGAAAATTATTTTGTTTCTGTAAAATACAAAAATGAAACTATGAACATGAAGTGAATATTTTTTTTTATAAAACCTGCCTAGGTACCAGATCGTAACTATGTTATAATAACTAGTTAAATTTTAAAAAATCTGATACCAGTCTGCCTAAGGGGTATCATGTTATCAGTTCCTGGGTATTGGCGGTCAGACAGGGAGTCGCTCCATGTAAAACACTCAGCTGTATCCGGTTAGACTGGAAGCATGACTCCTGGGCAAAGGCTAGGATGATTTTAGAAAAGTTCGAATTTGTAATGCGTTATCTTCTTCTAAACCTCGTTATACTACTTTATTGGTACAGCAATTAGGTAAGCCTAGGTTATCAATATAATTTGTGGAATGCCGAAAAAATAGGACTGATTACAGTAAGCCATAGGTTAACAAGAAAACATTGAAGTCGTGCGCTACGCGTGCCTTTGGAATGCGTCGGCAGTGCCGATCGGAACATTTGCTATTCAGTACCCTAGCGAGATGAATGACGCGATGTGGATTTCCCTTTTGTGTCATGGGCCGATTTGGTTGGTTGGATAGAGTTTAAACTCTTTGCGCACTTACGCAATACGGCTGCCGGTATTCCTACCAGCGTAAATTAGACATCATCCATTGCTTTCCAAAATGCTATATCGAGATAAATTAGGGATATGCTAATAAATCATAGGCACTTGATCCCACCCATCTGAGTAATTCGGATTAGCCTATAATGTCGGACTAGCATTCGTAGGCAAATGCGTCCGCCATTAAAACTATTAAAAGTCATAGGTACCTACTTGTTCCGACCCATCTGAATAATTCGGATTAGCCTATAATTTCGGATTAGCATTCGTGGGCAAAAGCGTCCCCCATAAAGTACTGACACTCCATCTAAGTAATTCGGATTAGCCTATAATGTCGGATTAGCATTCGTGGGCAAAAGCGTCCCCCATAAAGTACTGACACTCCATCTGAGTAATTCGGATTAGTCTATAATGTCGAATTAGCATTAGTGGGCAAAAGCGTCCTCCTTAAAGTACTGACACTCCATCTGAGTAATTCGGATTAGTCTATAATGTCGGATTAGCAGTAGTGGGCAAATGCGTCCGCCATTAAAAGTCATAGGTACTTGTTCCCACCCATCTGAATAATTCGGATTAGCCTATAATGTCGGATTAGCATTCGTGGGCAAAAGCGTCCCCCATAAAGTACTGACACTCCATCTGAGTAATTCGGATTAGTCTATAATGTCGGCTTAACATTAGTGGGCAAAAGCGTCCCCCATAAAGTACTGACACTCCATCTGATTAATTCGGATTAGTCTATAATGTCGGATTAGCATTAGTCGGCAAAAGCGTCCCCCATAAAGTACTGACACTCCATCTGAGTAATTCGGATTAGTCTATAATGTCGGATTAGCATTAGTCGGCAAAAGCGTCCCCCATAAAGTACTGACACTCCATCTGAGTAATTCGGATTATTCTATAATGTCGGATTAGCATTAGTGGGCAAAAGCGTCCTTCATATCTTTTCCGATATATAATTAATTGAAACAAATAGTGTGAAGCCGTGCTTGCATGAATTGTTTATTGTATCTCTGCTCTATTCTGACATTCCTTTTGAAAGGCTGCTGTTTTTTATTCACGGCATTATTAAAACTTATTTATTTATGATATTAAAAATAATAATTTATTAATTTTTTGACATAGCACCTACGCTTAGAAACAGTACCAAGCAAATTCTCTAAATGGCACTCGATTCAGCCGAGAAATTTTGGATAGCAGCCCAAACAACAGGTGACCTTCAATCTTGTAAGATAATGTGTTTGTGCGTTCAATAGTCACCATACATACAAGTAACGTAGGTAAATAATTACAGACATTACTTAAACAAGAACAAAATCCATTTTATGGTTGTAGCAAAAAAAGCAAAAAATAAAACAAAACACTGTGTGTCTTTACGTACGTATTTATCTTGGTCATCATCATCACATAAGTACGACCAAAGTCCATTAGAATTATCGTTCTTGCACAAATCGTTTGTAGATAATAATATAATCCAGACTCCTGGCAAGCAAATTTTACGGGGGGCCACGAACGAGGGGCCAATTTCAAAAGCACCTGTGCCCAAACCCCCCGACCCTGTGCCTCCAAATCCGCCCTTGCTGGCCCGTGGTTATTCTAAGTACTTAATAATACAAATCTTAAATTAATTAAATTACTGACAGACAACGTATACATACAAAGTAATGGGACTATGTAGACAACAATTGGATTCAATTATGGTTGTTGTTGGTACCTATAGGTACAAACGCAATAAAGTAATTTAAACATATGAAGTAGGTCCGTCACCATCAAGGTTTGCTTAAGTCTCTCTATGTCGCACACATAATGTCACTCGATTCCAATAGCTCAAAACAGATTTAAGGTTATTTTTGCTAGCCTGTCCTGGGCCCCTCCGGTGCAAAGGCCCTCCTCGCCTTTCAGATTTCACGAGCTCGCACTTTAGACTTTGGTTTTGCAAATAAACGCCGCCATATACATTCACACCTGTATTTGCGTCATCATAGTTGTTGTAATATTACGACGATAAAAAAATTGCAAGTCATTTTCAAAAAATTGGACATTGTACTTTGCTCATGTTAAAAATATGACGTGTTAATCATTGCCTGTTGCCATGATAACATTAATCCCTGGCTTTTCCTTATGAATCATACAAAATAAGTGGTTTTGGTCTTTCAATCCGCGACGTCAACTCTGCTTGATTTCATACAATGGCGATTTAAAATGACATTGCTTCATTAAAATGATTCAATGTCATTTCTGTTATTCTTATCAGCCTAAGTACTGCTTAATAAGTAGTTCTTGGTCGACAATAAGTAGGAAATGAAAGTGACAACATGCAGGAAATTACTGCGACTGACTAACATGATTTAAATCACCATACACCAATAGTGTCCACACTTATGGAAATTGACGGCCCGTGACAATACTGACTATCTATAGTTATGACTGCGGGCATGAATATTTAAAGCAATGGTGTCTCTAGTCACTGCCAGCAGCGGATTTCCGTGTTCTATCTATACCAATTTTTTAAAGAGAAAATATTGTTTTGTTTGTTTGTACCGAATAGGCTCCGAAACTACTGGACCGATTTAAAAAAATCTTTCACCATTATAAAGCTACATTATTCCTGAGTGACATACGCTATTTTGTAGTCCGGAAAACGGGTCACGGGAGCGAAGCCGCAGGGAACAGCTAGTGGTAAATGTAGCACGAACTACGGTAAAACCTAGGACTTATCGGTAAAATCTAAGATTTACCAAGTCAGTGGTGTCTCATCCTATACAAAGAAACCGTGGCGACGTATTGTACTGAATATAAAATACTGATTATTTTTTGTACATCGATCGCGTTGGGTTCCATTCCACGGATATAGATGGTAGATCTATCGCCGTGGAACGGAACCGAACGCGATTGATTTACAAAAAAATAATCGATATAGTCAGATGAAAAACGCTAGTTACCTCGGCACTGTTTCTTTGAATGGGATGAGGCATCTGTATGCTAGTATTATATTATCTGTGACCAAGTCTTACTGGTCAAAGTCTAAAATGATCTATAATAATTGAACATTTCGGGCTTTTACCAGCAATCACACGGTAAATCTTAAGATTTACCTTAGAGGCTGGTAAAAGTTGAGAAATTATAATGTCTACGATACTCTATGTAATGAAATGATGAGAACAAGAAAATGAAAATGTGTCGATTTTTATACTGTATTGGCTCGCGCTTGACCACTATCTCATCTGATGGTAAGTGATGGTCGACGGTGAAACACACATCACATCACATCATCAGCCTATTAATGTTCCCACTGCTGGGACACAGGCCTCCTCTCTGTGAGAGGGAATGGGCCGTAATCCACCACGCGGGCCCAGTGCGGGTTGGTGGATGTCACATATCTTCGAATTTTTGGTTCTAGGACATGCCGGTTTCCTCACGATGTTTTCCTTCACCGTTTTTGAGAGCAGTGGTGAAGAAATAATTTACACAAAGTAAAGCGCCTGCTTGGGCTCGAACCCACGACCTACAACTTGTAAGCCGCGGCCGATACCACTGGGCCACCACTGCTTCACGGTGAAACATGCTTGCCTAGAAATAACCTATTCACTCGACTTGAAGGACCTCGGAAACACCGACTCCGGCAGGGAATTCCACTACTTACTGCTTAGCTGTACGCATAAATAAAGTGTTTCCAAAACGTCAAACATCACGAATTCGTACAAAATAGACTATCATCATCATTTCAACCGAACGATGTCCACATGTGGACATAAAGCTCCCAAAGAATCGCCACATCGATCGGTCCTGTATTTCTCGCAATTTATAATCCCAAATAATTACAAGCTACAATAATAGCTTGTTAATCTATTAATATTGTAAAGTTAATTTATTAGTTATTGATCTTATCATTTCGCTAAATTCTGGCATTGTTAATTATTATTTATTTACAGTATAATACCAACATGATTTTAAAACATCTTCGATTGCTTTTGATAAGCAATGTTTTTATCCTAAAGGTATTAAAAAAAGAATTCTAACGGATGTGAAGTCATTCAATTAGTTCTTAATTGTTGTCAGCATTTTGTATCATAGAGGGTAATACAAAAAAAAATACATCATTTAGGTACCGTCTTTGAGGTAAATCCAAAGATTGCCCGTGTGATTCTGGTAAAAGTCCGAAATTTTACCAGTAAGAATTGGTAAATCTTAAGTTTTACCGGTAAATCATAGATTTTACCGCAGTTCGGTCTTTTACAGTAACGTATAAATAGTCAAATACATAGTCATACAGAGAAATAAATTTCCATTTTGCTCAGCGTGACTATTAAAAAAAAGATCTATTTATTATGCAGTTCTTACATAAGAGATATCAGCACTATCTACGCAGTATCACAATACGGAACTAGGTTTTGAATATTTAATCTTATCCAAATTACGTGACGTTAAATCTCATCGTAAAAACAATGATTATAATTATTTATTATGGCATGATGCTACTTATAATAAAAGATAAGCAACTAATTATTTTCATGAGCATGACAATTGTAATGATGAGAAATTAAGAATCACCTAATATTTTGTATAATATAAAAATACAAAAACCATTTTCGTTAAAAAAATCTTTACCTCTAACCCGGCCTCAGAAGTAAGAGTGAACCTTCGAACCCGGGATATTCTGGGGCTCGCTCGCTTCTTCGTAGATCTTATCTATCGTTTACCATCAGACGAGATCAAGAGCGGGCTCATCAGGAAAAAAAAAATCGCAAATCAAAGTATGAATTGCATCACGCATAACAACCAGCACCTTCCAGGATTTCTTATATGCAAGTGTGCTTCAACGTCCACCACACCATCGCGTACCATCAGGTGATATTGTGGTCAAACGCAAGCCTATCAACAAATAAACAAGTAAAATTTCAAAATTAATAAAAACCCCCGACACATTTATCTTGCGACAAGTAAAATTTCAAAATTTAAAAACCCCCGTCATTTATCTTGCGAGAACATCCCGATTCAAACAGTAAAACGCCCATAACTTTTGAACGGCTGAACCGATTTTATTCAAACAAAGCTAAGAACACTCTCGACAAAATTACCTTTCAAACAAAAAAACTAAATCAAAATCGGTTCATCCGTTTAGGCGCTATGATGCCACAGACAGACACACAGATACACAGCAACCTCTTTTTCCAGCGGGGGTTAAAAACACCCCGATTCAAACAGTAAGACGCCCATAACTTTTGAACGGCTTAACAGATTTTATTCAAACATAGCTAAGAACAATCTCGACAAAATCAACTTTCAAACAAAACAAACTAAATCAAAATCGGTTTATCCGTTTAGGTGCTATGATGCCACAGACAGTCACACAGATACACAGATACATAGCAACACACGTGAAATTTATAACACCCCTCTTTTTCCGGCGGGGGTTAAAAAACAAGGCCAATGATAGATCTGTCATCATCATCAGCCTTTTAATTTTCCCACTGCTGGGACACAAGCCTCCTCGCTGTGAGAGTGAATGGGCCGAAACCACCACGCGGATACAGTGCGGATTGGTGGATGTCACATGTCTTCGAAGTTTTGGTTCTAGAACATGCCGGTTTCCTCACATACAGAGCTAGATAGAGCTGTACAGGTTGCTTCATACAGGTCCGACTAAATTTAATTTTGAATCTTTCGACACGAAAAGAAGTCGAAGTATGAATTCAAACCCATGTGGCTAACTTAGGTACTAGTTATTCGCAAAGTCATTCAAACAGTGATTCAAAACCCATATCTTATCATTTGCATGTCTATACATAACTTTATCAAGAGGTGTTTGGCTTGATCACACCAGGTCAAAGTCCAAAGAGTTATCGTTTTAGCATAAGTCTTTTGTAGATAAAATAAATTATAAGTCAGACACACCTGGTAATATCGTGCGTGACATTTTATTATGATTTAAATAAAATTGTTAGTTAGTTTCTAAGAACAGTGGTGTACTATATTTTTCACACCCTCTGCTCGACAATGTCCAATTACATATCATGCAATCTCAACGTAAAGTAAATCATTACCTAAGGAGGTATGTTGTATGAAACTCCCAAGGAAATAAAGTGATTTGAATTTGGAACTTCAAATTCGTGTAGAAATTAGTGGAAAACTAAATAAAAAAATAACCATATGCCATTGTAAAGAGGTTTGTTCGACAATTTAACTAGCCACCATCATCATCATCATAATTTCAGACGAAAGACGTCCATTGCTGGACATAGGCCTTCCCCGGGCGTCGCCACATGGACCGAACACGTGCGTCTCGCATCCAGCGCATTCCCGCAACCTTAACCAGGTCATCGGTCCAACTAGTGGGAAGCCTTTCAACGCATCGTCAACTCGTCATCTGGTTCGCCGTCGCCACTCGAGAACCGGCCTTTCGGCCCCATCTGCCATCCGTTCTGCGAGCAATGTGCCCTGCCAACTGCCACTTAAGTGTCGCAATTCGTCGGGCTATGTCGGTAACTTTGGTTCTCCTGCGGATATCGTTATTTCTGTTGCGATCACGCAAGGAAACTCCGAGTGTAGCACTCTCCATTGTCCTTTGGGTGACTTTAAGCTTTCTGATAAGGCCCATTGTGAGCGACCACGTCTCGGTCCCACTGGCAACACACACTAGTCACAGACTTTTTCCTTGAGACACTGCGGTAAGTTGGACGAGAAGATTCCGCGCAACTTCCCGAACGCCGCCCAACCGAGTCGGATTCGACGGTTGACCTCTTTCTCGTAGTTAGATCTACCCAACTGGACCCTTTATCCCAGGTAGACATAATCGTCTACAACTTCGAGTGTCCGATCTTAATTGGAGTGGTTGTAACATTGGCATTTACCATGACCTTGGTTTTGTCCATGTTAATTTTCAGACCCACTCTTTCGGAAGCTCTACTGAGGTCATCGAGCATTGTACTGAGGCACTATGTCGTCGGCAAACCGAAGGTGAGCGATGTACTCGCCATTAACGTTGATGCCTAGCCCCATCCAGTCCAGAACCTTTAAGACATCCTCCAAAGCAGCAGTGAACAGTTTCTGAAAAATGACGTCTCCCTGTCTCACACCGCGCTGGAGAAGGATAGGTTTCGAAGTCTGATCCTGAAGACGGACTGACATGGTGGCGTTTTTGTACAATCACTTCATCACCTCAATGTACCGGTAGTCGATCTGGCATTGGAGAGACTGCAGTATAGCCCAAGTCTCGATCGAATCGAAGGTTTTCTCGCGTAGTCCACAAATGCTAAGCAGAGAGGCAAGTTATACTCTCCGATCTGTATAACCTGCGTTACCGGTCCAGTCTTACTGGCCACCATATGCAAACTCAAAAAAAAGAAGAAAAAGGCGTGATTTCAAAGAATGTGAAACAAAATACGATGTTTGGTGCAGTGATTTTCAGTGAATTGTATTGCAATGTTCGTGTTGACAAAACATGTCGCGCGATAGTGATTCTACTCTAGAGTTTATCAAAACAGGCGCTAAAGAGATTATTAATAAATCTACTACCGGAAAAATCAAAACACAGTTACGAAAACGCCTATGACGATGTTGTTCAATGGAGAACAACAAAAGTAGGAGTCAAGACAGTGTCGGAATCCGTCCTTCAAGTTTATTTAGAACATTTAGCAGAATCGAGTAATTCATCAACTCGTCCTGCTGGTCCTGCATGCCTAATTGCCTACGGCCCATTTAGGGCGGCTTGCAGAAAATCAAAATATATAATATTTTTGAGTCTGCAAGTCGTCCCACGTTACTATCAAAATGAGAAAAGATACAATCAGTAGCAAAAGTGCTAGTGTGGAAATAATAAAAATATGATTTTTTATAAAACTATTTAATCATCACAACATTGTCACATATAAACAGAAAATAATAAATTATCATTTTGACACAAATTAACACACGAGGTAATAATTAATGTTTAAAATATAGATGGTAATCGCGGAAATATCACTGGTCAAAACGACTTTATTCTTTTCATAGGTCTGTCTTACTTCAAAAGTAACCATCCTGACCATTGTTTACTAACTTGATAATAACCGAAAGTCATACATGTCTACCATTCGTATTAATTTCGGATAACACTTGAACTTGTGCTTGTAAAATGAAACAATAATATGTTGTTCTAGAAAAATAGTATTTAGTAGGTACTGACTTTTTTAATATTATATAAAATAAAACAAAAAAAAAAGTTATAAGTTAAAATTCTTAAAAAATATTGTTATAACTTGTGTTACTAACTGTACCAAACTTTGATAAAGTTTAAATTTAAACTCAGAAAGAAACGTAGGACGAGTTGCAGAATTAAGATATTATTCATTTAGATTTTCTGCAAGTCATCCTGAATGGGCCGTAGGCATGTAGACGAGTTGATGAATTACTCGCAGAAACTCGAAAGTCAAGCAGCCTATGGTGCATTTACCTATTCAATGCTCAGATCTTCAATAAGCATCAAACACAATATTCAAATCAATACATACCATAGAAATATAAAATACAGATACACAAATACAAATACTATATACCATATATTTGTATTTCTATGGTATATATATATACCATAGAAATACAAATACTTGTTTAATATATCTATGATACATACAGTAGCATTTTATTCTCTCGTAGAAGGTGTGAAAAGTAGAGTACCTATGCTTCTCTGGGTTAAAGCCTGTCTTCATTGTTAAACATTTTTCCCATTGGTATTTTTCTGACCCATGATATGTTGTTATCTTACATGAAAAATACTTCAATGGTACATATACTCACGCGTTTATCCCATGGACCACCATGGAAAAAACTACAAGGCAGGCAGAAAATGCAGAACGCGATCTGCCACGATCTGTACACTCCATTTGCTTGGTTTACAAATCATTAGGTTTTCTATAATAATTGTTCGTAAAAATGGGCTGCCTTCGTCAAATATAAGATATGAAAAAATTAGGTTTCCCACGAAAATTCCACGTTCATTGTGATGGTCAAGGTCTTGGTCTATTTTCAGCTGATATCTTTATAAAAAAATGTTTATTTTTTTACAGCTATATGCACGTAAGTAGTCATTATACAGTATTTAGGCCCAACCACACGAAATTATAGTATTAAAAAGGAGGATGCGACAAAAAGGTCCAAGTTACCAACAGCAATGAAGTTAATATTTTCTGAAAGGACTTCTAAAGCACTCCATTTCTTGATACGGAAGCTAAACTCAATTGTGTCCCAGTTTTCAAATATGGAGGTAAACGCGAAAACAGATATTGCCTTACGTACTAGGTACCTATTTAAATAGTGTGTAAGTTGTCACAAGCAATCAATTTAATTAGATACAAGGGGGCGACGATTGGCGACCTATGCACGTTTTTATATGTGAATACACGAGACTCCTATCGCATACGACACAACACAACATTTGTGTCTTTATTGAAATATGGAACTTCGATACTCATATAGATAATACAGAAGATTAACGGTGGTGATAAGCGCTTATTTTTCATACTTATCATAGGATAGTAATAACTGTATGGTCTGATATAACCGATAAAATAAATCTTTTCATCATTGCCGTATTTTAAACCAATAATAATATTACCAGTCTATTACTGACCCACTGCAGGACAAAGGCCTCTTCTCTTACAAAGAAGAAACGAGCATAACTCACCTCAAGCACAAGGCGGGTTGGTTTTAAATCTATGTTTTTAAATAATTTATAATTCACTTTGAAAACTCAAGTCCACTTACACAAAAAAACCGGCCAAGTGCCAGTCGGACACGCGCACGAAGGGTTCCGTACTTGGTAAATTGCGGTTTACGATTTATGACGTATTAAAAAAAAACTACTTACTAGATCTCGTTCAAACCAATTTTCGGTGGTAGTTTACATGGTAATGTACATCATATATTTTTTTTAGTTTTGTCATTCTCTTATTTTATGTATTTTATTAGTATAGTTTAATAACCAATTTTAATCATTGTTCTTTTTTTTTTTTTTGTACTCCTACCACTGTTGTGTTCTTTTTAACCCAAAGGTTGACTGGTAGAGAATGCCTTGCTGCATTAAGTCCGCCTATGTATCACCATTGTACATGAAGTTAAATAAATAAATAAATTTTACAGGGGAGGGGGGACACACATTTTACAACTTTGGAAGTGTCTCTCGCGCAAACTATTCAGTTTAGAAAAAAAATATATTAGAAACCTCAATATCATTTTTAAAGACCTATCCATAAATACCCCACACGTATGGGTTTGATGAAAAAAAAATATTTTTCGTTTCAGTTTCAAGTATGGGGTCCCCTAAATTTATTGTTTTTTTTTCTATTATTGAGTGAAAATCTTAATACGGTTCACAGAATGCATCTACTTACCAAGTTACAACAGCATAGTTCTTATAGTTTCGAAAAAAAGTGGTTGTGACATACGGACAGACAGACAGACAGACATGACGAATCTATAAAGGTTCCGTTTTTTGCCATTTGGCTACGGAACCCTAAAAATCACTAAATAATGCTAAACGTATTTGAAACTTCATTCTGTCTGTCATGTTCAAACGTTAGACAGAAATAGAATTTGATTTAAATAAATTCGGTTAGCGCGAAATTTATGCCAGTGGGATCTTTGTGGAAAAAACTTGCAGCTATAGAAGTGGTTAACTTTGGTCCTTAGTTAAGCCGTCTCTCACACAAACTAATCAATAACGTTGAGACCGATAAATTTCCCTAGTTTCGCCGTCCTATTACTACGCTCAAGGGCAACTCCGTCATAGTCTAGACCTACTAGACTATGACGGAGTACTTAAATCCGCAGAATTAATAAGTATTCCTTTTTTCTTTCCAGTTCTACCGCCAGGCTACAAGGTTGAAGAAATCGAAATACCAGTCCCATGGGGCCACGTCGCGGGACGATGGTGGGGCCCTCGGGACAAACAGCCAATCATTGCCATCCACGGCTGGCAGGACAACGCAGGCACATGGGACAACCTGATCCCTCTTCTACCAGTCACTACCTCCGTCCTTTGCATAGACTTGCCAGGACACGGACTATCAACACAATACCCAACCGGAATGCTTTATTACATATTCTGGGATGGTATCGTCCTTCTAAGAAGAATCGTTCAACATTTTGAATGGAGTAAAATCACTCTAATGGGGCACTCCCTCGGTGGAGCACTCAGTTTTATGTACGCGGCTTCCTTTCCCAACGATGTTGACAAAATCATATGCGTCGATATTGCTAGTCCAGCTGTTAGAGAACCAGTTGCTATGGTCAAAACGACAGGGTGGAGTATCGACAAAATTCTGCAGTACGAGAACTTATCGATCGACAAAACTCCTTGTTATGAATACGAAGAAATGATCGATATTGTTTGCGATGCGTACAAAGGTTCGATCTCAAGGGAGAACTGCAAGATTCTGATGAAGCGAGGAATGATGCCCGTTCCCGCACATTTGAAAAAGAAGGGTTATTTGTTCAGGAGGGACCCCAGATTGAAGGTCTCCGGGCTTGCGATGATGTCTATAGAAACGGCTTTGGAATATGCTGCTAAGGTTAAGTGCAAAGTCCTGAACATCCGTGCGTTACCTGGTCAGAGATGGGAGAAGTTAAATTATTACTTGGACGTGGTAGATAAGATGAGGGCTTCGGCTGACGTTCGGTTTGTAGAGGTCGAGGGAACGCATCATATTCACCTAGAGTCGCCCGATAAGATAGCGGATATTGTGGAAGAGTTCTTAGACGAATATTAGTTTAGTCTAGCTGTATTGCTAATGTGATATTTTATGTGATGCGTAAATGCACTGTAGTTAGGTACAGTTAACTGTGGTATTGAAGTATTTGGAGGCTACTTCTTGATGTAAAACTAATATAAAACCGGAAAGATTTTGAAACAATTTCTTATCAAGATGCACACATTTGTTAGAGTTACTGAAGTTACCTAAGGTGTCGCTTACACCAGAGTAGGTACAACAAGAATTGTAAAATCGACTTAAATTTCTAAAAGTTGAGGGTTACATTTCTTTAGCTTGTATGTACTTTGGGTCTAATTTATTTTATATTTATTTGTATAGGTTAAGAATTCTATGAAAGGTATACTGTGCTTAGTACTTTAACCGGACGTTAATATAGAATACTGAGCTAGAAAGACACAAACGTGAGTGATAGTGACGAATTTTTTTCATTAACTTGATGTACCAAATTAACGGCCGTGTATAGATCTCGCCAAACTTCTTGGCCGTCCTGAAGTTGGCCGATGTGCAAGGCGCGGCGCTGTATTGTTTTTGTATGAGATTTACTACTACGCAGCGACTGTAGCCAACTTCAGAGCGGCCAAGATGTTTGGCGAGAACTATACTGTGCAGTGAACCTATGATACAAGATGATATTTAATTTACTATATTATAATTTTGTCAATTTATGCGGACATAAATATTTATTTTCACTTTGTTCATATTCATAATTATGTACTTACATACTTTGAAAGATTGTTAAATAATTAAAAGTCATCCTGCATATTATGGAGGAGGCCGCAGCTGTGTTTAATTACCGAGTTTGTTATGTTGACAACACTGCTACGTCATTATAGTGCGACTGTAACATCTTGATATTTTGAAACTATGTTACAAATATTATTACAATGTGTGTTTCAGTTTGTTTTTAGTAATATTATTAGTGTTTTATAAAAATCATAATGTTAGTTCAATTTTATGCCACGACAGTTCTTTTTACGCACAGATTCTAAGCGTTTTAAAAATTGACAAAAAAAAAAAGTTACGTTAGTGCAACAGACAAAATGCTTGGTTTTTATTGTGCTAAAAAGAACAAATAATTTATTTAAAGATTTTAATTTAAATGCTGCTTATGTCACAAATATTTAGAACAAGCTTTGATCTATGATCATTTAGAACTTAAGAGGATTAGATCCTTAGAACAATTTGGTTGTACTATAGCTACACCGCCTAGCCCTTCGGGGTACACAGGCATGATGCTACTTTATACAATAATAGTTATGAACTTTTGACCCTTGACTGTACTATAAGGGTCAACATTGCAGTAACACTCTACCATAACAGAAAAGGCAATTTTATTGTAGGCAGCAGAATTTCAACCTTTCGCGGTTAGTAGGAATAATCTATACTTTAATTTCTATACAAATATTAAATCAGTTGTGGATAATTTAACTTCTACAAAAACTTGCCATTTGAGTTTTGGGAGAGTATGATTGCACTTTTGACCCTTGACTGTACATACCTAGAAATGGTTTTCAAACCTAACTCCTATTTTGGGTTGTAAATGTCATGCTAATCCGTACCAAAAGTTTTTGTTTAAAATATTTAACATTTCATTTGTAAGGTTAAAAGGTGATGACATTAATTTTGGGAAGAGAATTTCTATGGTAGGTAAGTTAAATATCGACGATATTTTTGTAATACGAGAGTTGTGTCAGAAACTTGGACTTAAATAATAAAGATAGGGCCGTCCGAACGTTTGCTTATTCTTGCGCACACGACCGCTCTCGAAGATAGCCGAACGCGTGGCGAGTTTGCTTCGTTCGTTCGTATCAATGGTGTAATCAATGGTCCAAAATTGGATGATAAACATCCAATTTCGGACCATTGATTTATACATAGTAAGGAAAGGGCGGATCGTGCGTTTTTCTGACGTCACAATTTATTTGACCGAAGCGAACATATGGTCCGAAATTGGATGATGAACCTATATGATTCGAAATTGGATGATGAAATATGGTTCGAAATTGGATGATGAAATAATGTTATAAGAGCTGTTTGATAAGTTGGTGAAGTAAAGTTAGATATTCACATCCGAAGTTTCTTATCAAAATATTAGGTCAAGAATGACTGTAGGTACTTTATATTTGAACAACACAGTTTTTCTGTCAGTTAATTCTTAATCATTGAAATGTATTTTTATTGATTTCCGATTGAATACTGTCAGCTTTCATGTATGAACTATGAAAGGATAAACGTATTTATTCGGCAAGGGTAGTATTTTACTTTAGCGTTTTAATTATAGAGATTAAAATAAAATGTAGGTATATAGGTTGACTTTTGGCATCCCTTTGGGCGTGAAAGTACCTACTCATAATAAGGAATATGAACGAAAATTACTGTGGGAACAATCATGATATTGTTGTCCAATAAAAACCTGCTGTTCCCCCACATTTCGTTGAGTTAGGTTCGTGAAGAACTTTTCAACAACTATTCTGTCGCAGGTCTGCTGGACGAAATTTCTATTGAAATAAGCAGTACCTTTGTGATCTTCTACCTGTATTCATTATTTTCTCTGTGAAGTGTTTTGTGTGTACATAAATAAATAAACAGAACTCTTCAATAAATGACGGCAAATCTCTCGAGATTGCTGCAATCGCATGTCTGTTTATTAATTACACCATTTCATAACATACCATCACGCCAGTATGCTCTAAACGGGTACGCAGATGTGTACAGTTCCACCTGTTAATAAAATCGTCTTCTAAAGCAAAACACTACAGAGCGAAAAATAACTTTTTTTTCTGAAGTCGGTGTCTTTGGTACCTACTGTATTTAAATAAGTAATTTTTCGCTTTGTAGTGTTTTACATTAGAAGTCGGTTTAATTTTTTCGTTAAAAAGTTTTAACTTTTTAGAGTTGATTCTAAATCGAAGTTGTTCATATTCCTGAATATTTTCACTCCCCAGTGAATCAAAAGTCTTCCTGTATGTTTTTAATATGGGGTGGCGAGTTCAGTAGTGACTTGAATTACATCATAAGTTAGTAACATACTTTCAATTTCATTGTCTGCCCGATCACTATTCAATTACGTGATGAGGACAATTTGACGAAACTGTTTATTTTATTCTAATTAAGAATTAATTTATTTCTAGGCGGTTAAATGTATTCATTTGAGTTTGACTCGCGACGCGTTTAACGTGAGCTTGATGAATAGTGTTTATTTTATTTTTTTACTTTCAATTGTTCCTAGTTCTAGAATTTTCTGTCAAGTAGTTGGCTTGGTAATTTTCTCCGGCAGTGATTATTAGAAAATGTTAACAATACACATAGTGCAACATTATGCAAAATGTTTTCTTTATCATTATCCAAAACTTTTTCTAGGCTTAAGATATCATGAAAAAGAAAATGGCTGTTCAGTATATTTTCGTTACCTTAACTAGACAAAATGGACAGATTTTTTTTCGCCTGGTGATAAAAAGGGAAGCGTAAAATCTCGCCAGACTATTTTTCCTTAAAAATAAAAGCAGGAACGAAAAAGCTTTGCTTTTGAATACGTATTAGTGTAGTTAATCATTCCATAGGTAACTGTTGTGACGTCACAAAAAATAAGTTATTTATTTTTCTTAATTACTTGACTGTACCTACTGATGTTCAGATGGAGCACCGGACCCTAAGTCGCTGTGCTTCACTCAGGTGGAGAACCTAGGTGGTGCACGGGTCCGGACCCAAATTATAGCTGTTTGTAATGTATGTCAGTGGCGAAGGCGACACGAACAAAGTAGATTATATAATATATCCGATACTATATAAGTATGTAACATTCGTGGTAGCCACGGTTATCAAACGTGCGAGCGAGATAACACGAGACTCATGTATAAATCAATGGTCCGAAATTGTATGATAAAATCGTCCGTAATTGGATGGTGAAATATGGTCCGAAATTGGATGATGAAATAATGTTATCATCACACATAGAAATATAATTCCTGTACTAATTATTCGCTGTCCTACTCGCTCGTTTTATGACCGTGACTACCATGAGTCTTAAAGCAACTAGTATATTTAAATTCGGATCATTAGACTCAAGTCAGCTCCCTCATTTTTCTATGTATGAATTCTGCTGGATCAGAAATTCATGATTTAATTTTAAATAAAATAAAAATATTTTTGTATATGGTAATAATTGTTAAAAATATACCAGTGGCTTATTGAATAAAATACAATTATGAACAAATAAAAATACAGCTTCGATTAGCACCATTTCGATTCATAAAACAATTTATTTATAAAAACAATTACTGTAGTAAGTATTAAAATTCACAATGTTAAAATAAAAAATAATGTCAACTTTGTTGTTCTTCATTTCTTTTCACAAGTCCTCAAACACGTTCCTGAACTTGACAGACAGTTGTCAAATTCTTCGACGTTTTCAATCTGTGAACAAATTTTAAGGAAACTTAAAAAACACTGACGTTTATACAACTAGAGCCTGGACCTGCAATAGGATGATTGCTGGTTGATTCACAGTCCTGCTACTATTATAAACTTGAAAGTGTGAGGGTTGATGGATGGATGTTTGTTACTCTTCAACGCAAAAACTGTTGAACGGATTTTGATGAAACTCTACAGAAATATTCATACAGCTTAGTTATATCAGAATAACACATAGGCTATCTATACTTCTATTATAAAGAGGAAAGATTTGTATGTAACGAATAAACATAAAAACTACTGGACCGATTTCTAAAATTATATCACCGTTGGGAAGCTACACTGGCTACACAATCCCCGGGTGACAGGCTACTTTTTATCCCTGTATACCCACGGTAACGGGAACTACGCGGATGAAAGTCCGTTAGTATAATATTTAAAGATATTGACAGAAGTTCTAATAAAACGCGGGCGGCTGCTAGTATGCTTTATAGTAAGGTCCAAAAGCGAATAAAAACTACCCTATTGAGGGGGCTGTCGTGGGTGTATCGATAATTTTAGACAGACATTTTAACTTGATCCTAACATTTTCATAACATAAATTGGCTTTGGAAAATTGGTCTTGATAGACCTTGATTTTGTTAAAATTCTAGTTAAGTGTAGGATGGCCTCCGCAACCTATATTCGTATGATGATGATGATGTCAAAAACCAATTTACTTAGTTGTCCCCAAGGACCACTATTTAGAGAAAAATAATTATTTTTACGACAAGCTTGCTAGTCAAACGTGTGGTCGTCCTCAGAAACTGGACTGGAGACCAGGTAGTGGCAGATGCCAGAAAGCCCTTCGAAACCATTGCAAGCCCCTCTTAATCTCTGTATACCGAAAAATAAAAAAAACTAATAAAATAAATCACTCAACGCACAAATGAACGTGTGAGCGAACGTGAACGCGACGCTTCCATAAGCGTCGCGTTCACTTGTACGGGAAAATCAGATGGCGCCCTCTGTCGGCGCGACGATGCGTTCAGTTTGGCGTGCAAATTAGTATGGTGATCGCTTATTCGCTTTGTGTTAGGACGACACAAAATACCCAAATTATAACTGAAAATAAATAAAGTTTTTCTACTTACAGCAAGAGTATTTTCATGTTCGTCACATATCAACGTTAGCCTCCTTCCTATTGCCTTTTGTTCTATTAGTTTGTTATTTATTTGTCTCCAAATACTGCTCGCTGATTTTAGCACATTCATGTTGCCAAATATGTACATGCCTGTAAATAATAGAAGATACTTTATTGTACACCAAAATAGTAACACATCTTTCGAAAGAAAAGATATCTATCTTTAAAGAGTAGAAAAAAAAGATAACAGACCATATGACTAGCCAAGCAGCCTATTTTATAACAGTTATGGATTGGAAATATTAATTGAAAAAAAACCGACGAGTTCCGTTCCATTATCGCAAAAAACGGCAAAAAACACGTTTGTTGTATGGGAGCCCCAACTAAATATTTATTTTATTATGTTTTTAGTATTTTTTGTTATAGCAGCAACAGAAATACATCATCTGTGAAAATTTCAACTGTCTAGCTATCACGGTTCATGAGATACAGCCTGGTGACAGACACACAGACGGACAGTGGAGTCTTAGTAAAAGGGTCCCATTTTTACCCTTCGGGTACGGAACCGTAAAATAGATTACAGATTAAGACCTCGTATTGGTCGCAAGGGCTACTGCTGAGCATGAGATCTTGGTTTCGATGCCAGGGTCGGGCAGTGTTTATAGGTTTTTTTCCATCTAGAATTCATCAGTAATCGGCACGGGACCGGTCAATGTGGTGACGCTTGGGAGAGGACTGCGTCCAGCAGTGGACGTCTTTCAGGTGATATGATGAATTGGCGAAATGTAGGAATGTTGTAACCGCTGCCTTACCCATAGAGCTTATTTAGATTATTAATTTAGTTCCTTACTAGCTCCCGGTAGCTAAACGTTTCAAGGCGAGGATGGTCAGTCCATAGAGCGGTTAGCCGTTCAAGAAAAAGTGGAAGGCACTAGACCGCGTGGAAGGTCACCCATGCGTTGGACCGACCA
This sequence comes from Orthosia gothica, assembly GCA_949775005.1. Lineage (NCBI taxonomy): Eukaryota > Metazoa > Arthropoda > Insecta > Lepidoptera > Noctuidae > Orthosia > Orthosia gothica. The sequence goes on from OX459050.1 coordinate 9,393,926, forward strand.
GATCAAGTCTGTTGTGGTCCCGTGCACGAAAGAACCCGGATGACTTCTAATCGGGAAAGGTGGCGAGACGCATTACATCTGCTGCAAATACTAGAGCGTAACGACTAAGAAGAACTAGCTCCCGCCCGCGGCTCCGCTCGTGTTTTATTATTTAGTACTTCTATCTTTGTAAATTATAGCCTATGTGTTATTATGATATCTAAGCTATATTACTGTAACGTTTCATTAAATTCCGTTCAGTAGTTTTTGCGTGAAAGAGTAATCCATCCATGCTCACAAACTATCGCGTTTATAATAGTAGTAGAATAAGTATAAAATCCCTGACTTAAAAAAAAGTATTCTAAATAAAAAATATATTTATACACTTTGAAATAAACATACAATTGTTTAGCGACTGATTAGCAAGTCGCTCAATAGTGTCGAGATTTTTATAAATAAGGGTGTACCTATATCTTTTAGATATGGGCTTTGGTCCAAGATTTATTAATCCTAAAATTCTAGGTCAATTTACCTTCTTTTGCTCTGGATAAAGCAACGCATATCCTATTGGTAGCTGTCAAGAACCCAATCTTATTGTCCCTGTTACTCCTTACGAGTGACAATATAACTATCCTGTTCTCTTCGCCTTGGTAGTTGTCAACGGCCGTTACTCTGACGTCGCGAAGTGTGTCGTGCTTTTTCGTCAACTGTAAAAACATTAAATTCATTACTTAAAACACATGAGGATAATTCATCAGAACCATACCATTTACACCGTGTATTTTTTTTTACCATGTAACCAAATAGTGCAGGGAGGGGAGTGCGTAAGCGACAGATGTATACAAATCACATATACCTGTTCCTTGCACACACTCAAAATAACCTTATTCTAAGAGCTTATGGTCACCCCCCAGTTTATAAAACCTGATTTGAGCTCTGAAATATCCGGCTCGAAGGACCAAAATCTTAAGTTACAATCTTGTAAGAAAAACTTTTAAACTGTGAAATAACTAGAAGCGGTCCACCGACGAAGAACTGAGAACAATTAGCAACTTACTTTCAAAAACAGCAGGTGTTATTATTTTTGAAAGCAATGGAACTAGAGCGAATCATGCCATTCCAATGCATGTCTCCAAATCGAATCTTTGAGTCGGTCTTTGGGCGGTAGGATGTGGTAAGCAAGACCAAGTACGTTTTCCCAGAGGTCGCGGATTCGAAACCCGCTCGTGCCAAATGTTTTAAAAACTCTTTAGAAAAAAACAGGATTACTTACATCTCGAAGCAGATTCACTTGTCCGTTATAAGTACTCAGTATAGTGATCTCGTCAGCGGTGTACTTCATTTTCATAAGGTAATCCGCTAGAGCGACGCACCATCTAGCTTCGAACGTGTTTCTGTGACTCCAACTGTCTTCCATGCCCTGCAAATTAGAGACAAACATTAAATAAAAGAACAAGAAGAATTATAGAGGGAAAATAATACATGGCAGAATTTGTAAGAAGCCTTTGCCCAACAGTTGGACGGTGTAGGCTAGCTAATAATAATAATACAAAACTAGGAATAACAAACATCGTTTGGGCACGGTCAACAATTCATGGTAAAAGATGGCCTTTGCCTGAGCCTATTTAGTAGCCACAAGGGTGGTTTTCGTGCAGTGGTGATGAAATAATTTACACGAAGTAAAGCGCCTGCCTGGGTTCGAACCCACGACCTACGACACTTAAGTCGGGGCCGTTACCACTGCTCTTTAGCCCCACCACCTTAAGCACAGTATAAATATACAAACAGTATGGAAACTATCTACAAACGCTCGAAATGGCACACTCACACAAACATGCGCACCGACGAGACCCATAAGCAGCGTCCGCGGTGCTGTCGCTGCTTATGGGTCTCGTGTAGTGAGATGCGCATGATTACCCGGGACCACGGTCGAAACGTCGCTTGAAATAGGTAAATAAACAATCGAAATCATCGCGTTAAATTCCCGTGATATATTTAGTCTAAGATCCCGTTATAAAACGACCTTCACCGAGATGCTTATTTAATGAAACGTATTTTATATTTAATTTAATATGTCAAAAAATATAATCCATATGGGTTGCCTAGCAAATTTCAGTCCAGAGTATGTTTAATTAATAATTAAAATATAATTTTTTTTTAAACATTTCACCGGTATGATTATTAGATAAATTCTATACCAATCGAAAGTATGAAGCCCATAGAATATGCAAACGTTAGGTTGCCTATTCTTTTCCGGTCACAACTATCTGGTTGCCAGGTATAAACAGGTAAATCTGTACTAGCATTTTGCAACGGTCTGTTTATTGAATGAAATTTAAATGAAATTAAAGATTATTTTATTCTGAACACGGTGGTATAGGGTTGCCTGCGAAAAATCAGTCCAGAATTGCGGTTGTCGAATTTTAAAAAGTAAAATATTGCTCCGAGTGAATGTGTGCGACTACGGCGACGAAGAGGACACAGCGCTGTTGAGCTGCAGAGGAGCAGCTGTTTAAAGTCCGCCCACTTAAAGAAAGAGAGCGCGCATGGTATTTGGGCTTGGAAAAGAAAAGGATAGCGATAGACTCGTATATACTATGCATCATTTTGGAGTAGTTTATTATTTAAATAGAGAAATCGTTTTTTTTTTTTATAAAAATAAATAAATAAATAAATATAAATCTATAAATGTAAAGAGAGAAATTGAAATCGATTGAAACTATTGGAAAAAATTCAAAACCCATAAAAGTGAATTTTTTTAATCAGGGTAGTCTTGCAAATTTTATTTTTATTGTAAGAAGACAAAATAAAAAACAACAATTAAAAAATTACTTCTATTTATTGTAAAAAAATAGAAATACAAAAAAAAAAAAAAAAAATTCAGAATCCGAGTCATCGGACATAAAACTACGATCTTCAACTTCTGAATCTTCTTCGTCATCACTCTCTGTTTCACTTTTTTCATCTTTCATGTCATCATGTCTTCTATCTTTAAAGGTGTATGATCCCCAATGAATCCTACTGGTTTTAAATATTCATCTAAGAACCATCCGCAGTTCTCAGGCTCAAGTTTCACGCATATTGGATCCGTTGCATTAAGCCACATGGAATTTACGAAAATAGTTCGTAAAATTTTCAGAGTTAATGATATCCAGCATGGTGGTATGGAGTTGGAGACGAAGCCTCTTGATAAGAATAGTTGATTGGAAACATCCTCATTAATTGTTACAAAAAAAAAGGAAATCAGATCATTTTCTTGTTTAATTTATAAATTACCGTTTTTAAGTAAATTACATAAAAATTATGTGTGTCGAAAATTAACAAAACCATAGGTGAATTTTACTAACAATTATTTAAACATGAAAAAAATATAGAAGATGTATTAGCTAAGTTAATTTTAAAGATTCAATTAGTATGTACTTACTGTATATTCAGCACTAAAATTAAGAAATTCTACGGTATATTTTTTATTCAAAACGGTCACTTTTTTGTAGCACGTGGTATGATAACCTACACATTGAAGAGACGCACTGGGTAGCTCAACAAAATTGTATTTAAAGTGTTTTTTTTTACGAAAAGCTAACTTTAATAAACAGTTTATAAAAGTTTCATCATTAAAATCAATTATTTCATCATCCGATCCACACAAAAAACACTTTTTTGCCATTTTTTCCAACAATAAATAGTAGCACGTTTTTTCAATTGTATTTATAGCGACACTCTACTCCAAAATGATGCATGGTATATACGAGTCTATCGCTATCCTTTTCTTTTCCAAGCCCAAATAGCATGCGCACTCTCTTTCTTTAAGTGGGCGGACTTTAAACAGCTGCTATGCTGTGTCCTCTTCTATCGCATGGGATGGTCGGTTGGGACCTCTCAGTCGCACACATTCACTCAGAGCAATATTTTACTTTTTTAAATTCGACAACCACAATTCTGGACTGATTTTTCGCAGGCAACCCTATACCACCGTGTTCAGAATAAAATAATCTTTAATTTCATTTAAATTTCATTCAATAAACAGACCGTTGCAAAATGCTAGTACAGATTTACCTGTTTATACCTGGCAACCCGATAGTTGTGACCGGAAAAGAATAGGCAACCTAACGTTTGCATATTCTATGGGCTTCATACTTTCGATTGGTATAGAATTTATCTAATAATCATACCGGTGAAATGTTTAAAAAAATATTTTCTTTTAATTATTAATTAAACATACTCTGGACTGAAATTTGCTAGGCAACCCATATGGATTATATTTATTGACATATTAAATTAAATATAAAATACGTTTCATTAAATAAGCATCTCGGTGAAGGTCGTTTTATAACGGGATCTTATACTAATTGTTTTTTGGTTGTTTATTCAACAATTAAAAAGAAAAATAAAAACACACGTACTATAATATACAAAATTAACAAAGTAAAATTTGAAGTAAAGACATAAAAAAGGTTAAATACACTTTCAAAAAGCCTTCTCACAGTACTTCTGACACGCCGATAACTTCTTACTACTACTTCAAACACATCATTCGAGAAGAAAAACCTTCATTCCTCTCACATCAGGATACGATCTCACACTGAAGTAGAGTTCAACGATCAACTCTACGCAGTGAACGGAAATAAACATGGAAGCATTCCTTGCTTTAAAAAATGACCCAACGCACATTGTGCCCCGGTGGGCGGGGCTTACCGATCGTGCCACTCACGCTTTTAGTTCGTCCCCAGTAGGCAACAGCGGCGGTCGACTAATATTTACCGTTTTTCGCTTGTTAAATATTTAAAAATGGCTTCTTGTGCAGTGAAGTGTTGCATAAATAAATCACATTTGCATAACAAGAATGTTGGAAATATTTTTCCCGTGTAAATACATCGCTATTCATTATATTTCTATTAAAAATGTAGTACACCACATCCCCATAGAAATCTATGGGGATGATGTTATGCCAACCAAACAATTTACTTTTCTACCTGACAATAATGACAAATATAATTTCGATTACAATCTAAGATATATATAATAGATTATATATCTTAGATTGTAATCGAAAATTCACGCCGTTTTTTTTCTATGGGGCGGCACTATGCAAAATATACTAAGTTATTGTAGGTACATAAAGGATCCTTAATAGCACGGAGAAAATAGATATCGTTGCTGTGTCTTTATCTTTTCTAATATATTTTTGGTCGTTCCAAATTTTTTTTTCACACTATAAAAGATGGTTCTTTAACACGAATTGCGGTAGGAGTTGACTAGTAGAAATCATCACGCGAAAAAGCGTTCATACTTCTATGCGATTTTTTTCTTTCATTTTTGGACAAAATATAAATCCAAGATGGCTTGGCTGCGAAAACTTTCATTTTACATTATGGGTTTAGTTTTCGAGGTTGCTAAAGTCCATTGTGAGGTTAAAATAATCCAAGACGGCATAAAATTAAAATAAATGTTTTTGTTTAAATCATATGTGAGAAGGAACTTCTTTCCTGACTAAGGTCCCCTGACCACAAAAGATTTTTTTTAATCAGATTATTAAAATACCATCACTATCATAATTAATAATTGCGTTGCACCATGTTGCATAAAACATCCCGGGCGACGCGAATGGTGGACGCAGTGATGCATGACGCAGTCGTAGAAATGTCGTTAGCGGCCTATACGTTAGATGGTAATTTAAACCCAAACTAACAGTTTATAAGGTCTATTTTTAATTGTGCATCATGAGTTGTAATAATTATTGTTTGTGTGCCTTGGCTAGTTTGGCGAATTAGTGGCTGAGTTTCGATGTGTGCGTTTGTTTAGGATTTTGTGTCAAGATGCGCGTTTAATTCCTTTGAAGTAATGCTTCCATGTTTATTTCCGTTCACTGACTCTACGCAGTTTGAACTCATTCTACGTTGCGTAGTAATAAAAGTAATTCGATAAAAGCGTATTACTAACCTCAGAATCTTCAAACACATCATGCGAGAAGAAAAACAAATTGTCTTTCATCCTCAGTCGTTGGCTGTCTTTAAAAAACTTGTAAAGGAACATTACCTGACTCTGCGATCCTGTCTTTGTGTTATGCTGTATTGTTTTCTTATTTGTTTATTTAGTTGTATGTATGTATTTATGTATCTATTATAGTAGTTTGTTTTTAGTACCTAATTGTACTTAGTACCTAATACTTGTGGGATTTGAAATTGGCACCAAGTGCAACCCCATATCGTGTCCAGGCTATCTCTATCCATTCAAGGTTGCCTGGAAGAGATCGCAGAGCGCGATAAGGCCGCCTGTTGTATATTTGTTTTAATTTTAATGTTTATTTTTGTATTGTCTTATCTTGGTGTACAATAAAGTATATATATATATATCAGGATACGATCTCACACTGAAGTTCAACGATCAACTCTATGAAGTTTGGACTCATTCAACGTTGCGTAGTGATAAAAATAATTCGATAAAAGCGTATTACTAACCTCAGAATCTTCAAACACATCATGCGAAAAGAAAAACAAATTGTCTTTCATCCCTCTCACATCCGGATACGATCTCACACTAGAGTGAGAGTTCAACTTTTCATAAATCGTAGGGACAATCAACTCCACGAAGTTCGGACTCATTCTGCGCTGCGTAGTGAGAGTCCGCGCATGTACTCCGTTGCGTATCATTCGTTCGAAAAGAGAGATTTCCAGGTTGTAGTCTTTGGCTAGCTTGTAGTGAGCTGCGGTTGGACGAAGCTGTTTGTGGTCACCTGTGGAAAAACATTTCCTTCTATAGTGCAACCACAATTTAAGGTCATTGCAACTGACTATAGTTTGGATTGATATTGGATCAATCATTCTCTTTTCCCAACTATGTTGGGGTTTCCAGTTTCCAGTCTAACCGGATTTACCAGTATTTTACATGGAGCGACTAGGTATCTGACCTCCACAACCCAGTAACTAGGTAACACGATACCCCTTGGTTAGACTGGTGTCAGACTTCTGACTACCCGTCACGACTGTCAGAGATCGTCAAATGACAGCCGGGACCAACGGCTTAATGTGCTTTCCGAGGCACGGAGGAAACTCGCTATGTAAAGATGGTTACCCATCCACGGACCAACCTGCTCCCGTACCTTGACGTGTCAAAACTATCATAGTTCGATGGACATTCAAGTCATATACATCTGTCCCTTACGCACACTCAAAATAACCTTACTCTAAGAGCTTATGGTCACCGTGGATAGCTGGCAATATTCCATCCCATTTAACAGCTGGCGAAAAAGTCAGTGTTAATATTGGTACCAAATATAGATTGCTATAAGCTATAATTTCCGGATCTCGAGGTACCTACCTATAAAGAATAACTTATTAAAGTTCAATTTGTTGCCTGGCTGGAGGCTATAGTTTAGCCTCCACAGGATCGCCCGGTTAAGCAGTAGCCAATCACTCGGATTGACTTGCGAGACGCCACACAAAAAAACAAATTGTTTTACCTATTAGTATGAGATGTTGACACTGATGGGTTAAAGACGCCACGATATGCGCTTCCAAGACTTCTGCTGCTTCTTCCACAATCACTGAAAGAATAACGTATGTTATTAATACTAGTTTCTGCCAGCGGCTTTACCCGCGTGAAAGTCGAAAATTATCCCGAGGGAACATATGCCTGGGATAAAAAGTATATCCTATGTGGTATTCCTGACTATAATCTAACTCTGCGCCAAATTTCATACAGATCCGTTCAGCCGTTTGAGCGTGAAGAAGTAACAAACACACTCACAAACTTTCGCCTTTATAATACTACTACTAGGGTGATTAGTTAAACTGTATTTCATTTAGAAGAGTCCCAAACTGCCAGTTACATAAAGACGGAGCATTCGTTCGTGAGCATTTGTAAACAAGCAATCGTAGGCGAGCAACAAATGCTTTCCAGCGAGCCCAGCATTCACTTTCGAGCAAACTATGAACGTTCGAGTCGAACATTCCCTTTAGAGCTTGGAGCATTCGAATACGATCTTAAATGTCATTCATTCGATAATATGACCGACCAACAAGTTCACAAACACTTAAGATCAAGGAACAGTTCCTTGCCTACAAGTGGCCAGTAATATTCCTACATATGTACTCATTCATTTCATTATCTGAGTATGCTTTCGAGCGTTTTATTTGCGTGAACATTCGAATGCGAGCCGTTTTCGCGAAAATCTTTGCAACGTCCACACCGGCAACGTCAAATTTTCGACGTCGAATGCTCTTTACAAATATACACTAAGGAGAGACATAGGAGATTTTTTATTATTAATATATAGATTCGCACGTGACCACTATCTCACCTGATGGTAAGCGATGATATGGTCGACGATGATGAAGCACGCTTCCCTATAAGACACCTATTCACTCTTGATTTAAGGACTCCCAGCTTGTAGCGATTAAAGCAAAAATATATTTTTATGGGGGTCGCAAGGCAATCAATAGTAGAGCACGTGGATCCAAAGTTGAGATTAGCAATGCCTATTCATATAATGGGTTATCTGAAAGTTCCATCACGCAAACAGAAAAAATGTGCATCCTTCTCCACCAATCTTTCTTTTCAGATTGTTAATCAGCATCATATCAGCCGAAAGCTGTGCACTGCTAAATACACCTTCTTCAAGTGTCATCTCATCGAGTGGTCCTGTGCGTCTCGCATCCGGATACCCGCAGTCTTAAATAGGTCATCAGTCCTAGAGAAGACCTTCCAAAACAGCGTCTTCTGGTACGCGGTTGTTACTCCAGAAAATTTCAGATTGTTACAGGAAAAAAAAAAATCTTTGACTGTCGTTCTGGATTGGACCTTCGTCCTAAAAACTGCTCTTAAGGTTACACTAGTCGATTATTCTTCCGTACAAACGTAGTCTGGCGATGCAACTCCTCTGTTTGACGATGTACGTTCAAAATAAAAAAATGATATCAATTTGTCTCATCATTATCTAGCCCTGTATGGAAACAAAAAAGTAAAAAAAATATATGAAAGTTATGAGCGTCGAAAGTTCCATATTTCAACACAAATTTTAACGCATCCTTGGGCGGAAATAAATACCATAAGAAGAAGGAAAATTGAAAATGGCCTCCATACAGGGATAGATTAGTAATTCAACAATGCAAACAATTTAATTTTGAAAATATACATTTAGTAAATTTTTCATGATATCTAGACTCTCAAAGGTCTGTTTATAAATTTCACGCGCTCGTTTTTGTCCTAAATCATCATCCATTTCGATTCAAATTTGCAAAAGTGCTAATTCGTATGAGAACTAGCTTCTTACTGCTCATCACAGCATGTGTTGTCGGATGAGATAGCATGCATTTAAACCTCGCGTACAAAATAGTTCGTTCCGTCGACTAGGGGTACCTTAACTATACCATACCTATAGGAGAGTTCAGTTTCCTCATGAGGTCATGTCTCCTAGCTGCAGTGGTGGTAGTAACTCCCACTACCCTGACAGTCTTCATCACTTCACCGTCTATTAGTGTTGCTACTTCGTTCAGCTCCTGACTTGCCGTGTTATGTTGGTCCTACGATTTTAGAAACAAATATACTGGTGTTCTTTGTATATCACCTGCACTGTTTTGAGTATGAATGTGCACGGTTAGACATGCTGTGCCGAGCCCAAATAAATTGAAATAAAGCTAGTAAATAATTAATTATTATCTCAATTAAAATTTACATAGTATAAAATACTTAATTAACAATAACTACCTATATATACACTTAAATAAAAATTAAATAAAACTAAGAACGCGTATAAAAGGGCAGGGGTTATAGGGCGTCATAAAATTCGTCCACATCGTTGTCAACGTGAAAAGTGACCAGAATGCTGGCAGCGTTGCCACGTTGGATGGCAATGCTGAATATCTGGACAAGGAAAAGCCCAGCCCTCTGGTCATGTGAAGAGTCGACTAACCGTTTGTTTACATCTCGAAATACTCGAAGAGCACTCGGACCCCATGGACCTAATGTTTCAACCCCAAACGGCTCAAAAATATAACTGCCAATAAGGATGTTGTATTTGCGCCGACAGCCCGTCGTGCTAAGAAGATGGGATGGCGCAAGGGTGTCGACACATGTTACATCCCACACCAAAGGCCTACCCACCTTCCAAGGAATTATGGTCATCTCGTTTGGTCTCTTCCCATCGTCGCGTGCCAAGCCATTGGGTTCTAAAACAGCTGGCACCCCGGCGGTGACAAGAGCCCGACGTATGATGTCATTAATGCTGGCGTGCCCTGCTATCCGACCAGCGCTCCTACTGCAGGATAAGCCATGGTGACCGAGGCGGTCGACTGCTTCACCGCATTGACAAAAGAATATAGAAGAAGGTTGATGATGATTTTCTATGCACATGAAATTTCAAACAAACTCGAGCTTCAGGAGAAAGAGTACGTGAAATAGAAAAATATATCGATGAATTTATGTATGATTGATTAAGATATCAATTCCCATTACGTCCAAATTCTGTACTATGGTTTATATGTCATTTCTTACCAGTAATCCGTTCATCTTGGTTACCAATTCGTTCTTTAGCGTCCCAACAGCAGAATAATATACCCGCCATCTTTGTTCAGGCTTCAAACTGTACAGGTCTTCAAGTTCATCCAGTTTGCATTCTTCTTTATTATTATTACTTTGTACTGTTCGGTATTTCTGAAAAAAGTTTTCATTCTTTATAAATTTATTGCCTTTTTTGTCTCTAAGGTTTCCTAATTATTATTTTTTAGGATTGCCTCCACATTTCCATTCATTATCCATTTTCTTTTTATTTTGCCCGCGGCTACGCTCCATAGGCCACGGATCTTCTTTTCGTCGATCTTATCGACTCAAAAAGTAACTTATTAAAATATCTAGTGATCACGTAAAAATCAAAGACAAAATAAAAAATAAATTATTGGATATTTAAAAAACTTTTGTATGAGCAGTGGTAGACACATACAAAAGTTTTTCCCATACAAAGAAACTGCCCGACGTATTGTACTGATTATTCTGATTATTTGATTTATCTATCGATATCGATTGATTATAAGATGGTGATCTATCTATCGCCGTGGAACGGGACCGAACACGATCGATTTACAAAAAATAATCGGTATAATCAGATGAAAAACGCTAGTTACTTGGCACAGTTTCTTTGTATGGGATGAGGCATCTGTATGCTAGTATTATATTATCTGTGGTATGAGCAAACAAAATTTGCTTGCAAATTTTGTCAAAAGCGGCACAGGCTTCTTCTGGGTAAGCTCACTCCATCGTAGACTCTGTCTCTGTCACCTCTGACCTAGACTAGAGTCAAGAGCAACCAATCATAAATAAAAAAAAAGCGGCGGCAGTCTCTTTTTTAAGTTATAAATTCTGGTCTTTCTTTATTAAGGAAGTAAAAATTAAAGGATAAAAGGATATAGGAAAAAAAATGGTATTCAAGAATTAGATGTAAAAAAGCTTACCTTAAAACATTCTAATCTCTTGCTAACTCTATCAATTTCTGTATTGAACTTGTCAGTCATCTGTTTAGCCTCCAAATGGTTGTCCGTCACATCATTTACGTATCTAATACTATTATGCATAGAGTCTATTTCTCTTAACGCCCATTTTTCAGAAAAACACGTACGTATCTCTTCTGTGACATCCATTTCTTCTAACTTCTCCCAATCTTCAATATCAGACTCTTTCTCACTTTCTGATATTCTGGAGATCTGTGATTCTCCTTCGAAGTAGCCGAATAGCCAATTAAGAATGCTATCTTCTGTCGAACTTCTAAGTTCGTAATTTTTGTCTATAATTTTGAGGTACGGCTTTAAAGAGTTGTAAGAAACGATCTCTTTCTCACATTTCTCTATCTCATTCTGTAGTTCTGTCATCTCTTTGAAGATCTTTTCTAACTCATTTCTCTTTGAAGCATAGAGATATGAGTACTTTGATTTGATTTTCGTTCTTAAGTTATGTAGTGTATAATATTCTAATAGAGGGCTCTTACTCTGGCTGCCTAATCTAACAATACTGTTAGTAATACCAAGAATACCTTCCAAGAATTGATCAAGGGCGTGATTCGTGTAGCAAATGACGAGCATTGGGGTTCCTTCTAGGGACAAATTTCTCAGTATCGTAGCCGCAATTTTAATCCCTATGTACGTTTTTCCCGTACCTGGAGGGCCTTGTATGACTGCGAATTCTCGTGTTAAGGCGAATTTGAAAGCGTCTAATTGGGAACTGTCTAGTCCAAATACAGGGTCAGGCCATTGCTTTGTGTCTAATACTGGGAACGGTAAGTCTTCACTTTCGAAAGGCACTGTGTATATCGTTTCTGGATCGAGGTATCCTGGCGGTTGCGAATCCTTCTATAATTTAGCAGATAAAATGATGAGGATGTACTTCAACAAAATATTGTCAATAAAAAAGAAAGGTTAAGAGATTTTATAGAAGTTAATAGAAAATGATAATTAATAACTACTCGGTGTGTAGAAAGACTTGGAAACTATGTAGAAAAATAAATTATTAAGTTATCAATAGTCATTATATTCTATCTCATTCTCACTACTTTTTGATCCCTCCTCGTATTTAAAATAACTAAGGTAAACAGACCTGAACATCCACGATATATCTTCTCATAGGTAAATCGTCCAGTCTAGATTCTTGCAAAACTTTGAGAACTCTGTGATAAGGCTCAAAGAATACTTCGCTTTCTACCATCAGGTAGGCTTCAGAGAAAATACTCTTTGATGTAGGGTTTTGAAATGATACTGCTACCTGGAATCATACATTATTTTAGCTTTAATGTGCTGCACTTTTTTGTCTTCACTTTGAAGTTATGCATTGAATTAGTACTGTTGCCAATGAAAAATGTACTCTATTCCAATACCAATAAAAGTTAATATCCATTAGCAAATTAAATTAAACATATATTTTAACGGAGGTCACTTATTTTCATGGTTTCTTTATATCGATTTTTTATTACATGACATTTGTTTTAAGTGACTGCTCATAGTTAAGGATGAATTATTCTAGACCGTAGCGGGCACGAGCTGAGCCCCGTGCGAGGCACGGACGAGGCGCGCGGACGCGGACGCCGCACGGTGTAGCAAGGACCGCATCATATAAAATGCTCGTGTAGTTTTGAATCCGTGCTTCGTCCGTATCTCGGCTCGTGCCCGCCACGGTCTAGCATAATTCATCCCTTTATTGTGTCCTAAAATTGGCTGGTGGGGGTAACATTTTCTTGAAGTGAGACTTCTTAGGAAAACTTCAGGGACGGGTCAAATATAGACATATTACGTTATATGACCGAGAAGAAAGATATAACTCCTCCCTGCTATCACACTAAATGTTTTTTATTCAATTTTTTTTTTTCAATTCTTTTACGTGTAAGATAGAAGTGAAAAGTGAAAGTGAAAAAATAAAAGTGCTCAATTTTTTTAATTAAAAGTAAATAATGGTATTAGACAAAATGCAAAAGTATGCAAGAGCAAGAAATTAATAATAATAGAAAATTTATCTACTCACATAACCTTCACTAAGCAGACTCAAATTCGAATCGAGTACAGTAGCGCACAAAATTGTTTCAAAATTGTCACTTGTGAACAGCAACAGAGATCCAAACATGAGTTGCTTGTTGTAAGCATATCTCTTGCTGTCGACTACACCTTGGATGGCTCGTTCCTTCCAAGCGATGTCTACCAGGTGACCCACTCTGTTATTACTTACGTAGTTTCGGAGAATACGTACTTTTGGGTATACTCTGAAAAAAATTACGTTAAAATTCAATTAATTATTGTTTATGGTTTTTTCCAGGAAAACAATCAGCATTGCCAATCAATTGTTTAATGCTGTTTAAAAGACTGCCATTATTTCCACATTAAACAGAAATACTGCTAATATTTTAGGCACTTTTCCTTTTAACAGAGATTTGGATGATTTTTTGATGCCCAACGATTCATCCCCCTTTTTTAAACTTATTTGTACACTATGTCACAAACTTAATAAGAAACAAAGTTTTTTAGTTACTAGCACTCCGCCCACGACTTCGTCCGCATGTTTTCGTATTTTATCCAACAGATGACTTTCTTATGTTCAGTTAGGTAAGGCGAACAAAAATAAGCTATTGTTAAATCTATAAAAAGTTAAAATAAAAAAAAGTTAAATATCACGGGTTTACCGGTGTTGGACGATTCGTTATTTGACTTAAAGAATACGTAATAATTTTTGGTTACAGCCACAAAGTAAAATACTCCCCTAAAAGCTTAATAACCCCTTTTTGCCCCGTTGATTTTTAACAACCCAAATATGTTATTCACTCTTTTCTGCCCTTTTTATTTTTCTGTCTATCTATCTGTGCAGTGAGATTCATAGCAAACTTTAAAACCCGCTAAATAGTATTTTGATAATATTATTATTAAATTATTATTTAATAGTATTCAGTTGCGAAAAACTTATAATGACAACCTTCATTGTTTACTTATATTGGTATTTATGTCTAAAGTGTAAGTTTAAAGTTTATTCAAAATAACTTTAACACCCCCTAAATCATCTTTTAGGGGTGGTTTAGAAAAACTAATAATAACAACCATTATTGTATACTTAGGTTGATATTTATGTCAAGGTTCAATTTTATTAATTGAAGTAATATCATTCTTCAAAAAAACTTTATCAGCCCCGAAATCGTCTTTTGAGGTTAGTTCCCAAAAACTAATAACAACAACCTTTATTAAGGTTACTATTTGTGCTAGGTATCAAGTTTATTAATCCAAGAAATCAGACTATTCCATACAAACTTCAACACCCGCTAAATCGACTTTCGGGGGTAGTTACAAAAAGATATTAATGACAAACTTTATCTTTCACTAGATAACTATTTGTGCCAAGTTTCAAGAAATTTGGTAGAAGTAATTAAATTTTTCATACAAACTTTCAATCTCGTTTTTACCCCCTTAGGGGTAGAATTTCCAAAAATCCTTTCTTAGTGCTTACTTACGTCACTTGAGGAACCTTTCTGAAAAATTTCATCCTTCTAAATCTAAGCCTAGCGGTTTTGGCTGTGCGTTGATCGATCAGTCACTTTCTTCTTTTATCTATACCAATATTATAAAGAGGAAAGATTTTTTTGTTTGTTTGTTTGTTTGTACCAAATAGGCTCCGAAACTACTGGACCTATTTGAAAAATTCTTTCACCATTAGATAGCTACATTATTCCTTAGTAACATAGGCTATTTTTTAATCCTGAAAACGCGTCCTGTGGGGTGTTCCACGGGAGCAAAGCCGCGGGGAACAGCTATATATTATATATTTATAGATTATAATTTCTATGGTACACAAGAGTAATTTTTCTTACCTTGTTAACATGTTATAAGTTTAGGGGAGCTATAAACAGAATTTTGAGGATTTTGTGAGAGAATTATCAGTATTGAAGGCCAAGGACTTTAAACATTATAATCTTTAAATGTAAAGTCTAGACTAGACAATATTATACAGGGTAATAGAAAACACAAATTTATGATAAACTTAATGGATGATGACAAAAAATATCTATTTAGTCCATTAGTTGGTTGATCTATTGGACACGTATTTTGTTTTGCAACGTAAACAATACAGTGCGCACGGTTGGCGCAGTGGTTGAGCGATTGACTGCTGCGCTGCGTGTCGCGGGTTCGATTCCCGCACGGAACAAATATTTGTATGGCCTACAGATAGTTGTTCCGGCTCTGGGTGTTGTGTATGTGTGTTTATAAATGTTCGTAAAAACACCCACGATACAGGAAGAAATTTCTAGTGTGGGGCAACGTATTTAAAAAAAAAGGGTACATTAACAGTGCGTTGAAATATTGTGATGTCTCGGTGTGCTACACTTTATACTGACAAAATGACGTCACAAGCCCCCACTCCTGAACTTTGATGTGCTATATCTTTTTAAATTATTATTTATTTGATTAATTAGATAAAGCAAAAAATATGGGCCCAATATTATATGATAATCTCACTGTCGGACTAAATAGAATTATCATTTTCCTACCCAGGAAACATCTCTATTCATAGTAAAAAAATCTAGAAACTCATACCTAATATTCTCATGCCGCCTCTTACTCGGATTCTCCAAGTATTTACCTGTAACACAAATCTATATTTTATACAAACCCTAAACAAATATTCAAAGAACTTTTACATAATGTTTACCCACATATTCCCTCCCGTAATGGTCCGAAGCAATCTTCACGTAACAATTTGAACTGTATGTCTAAGTAATCTTCAACACTTGGGTAAGCTCCGTTGATAATATTTGGTTGTATGGGTATCTTGTTTGCGGATAGTAAGTCATCTTGTGTAGGAAATATGCTAAGGTTTTTGAAATAATTCTTGTCCGGGTTTGTACTTTCTGGTGGCGGGATGATTTCATCTTCAATGTCATCAGGGTCCTGAAAAGGAAAGTTTAAAAAAAAATGGTTCCAAGTTTAAAACACTATCTATGGCATAGCATGTGGATGCCAAGGGGAAAGTGATAAAATCACAGCCAAAGTGAGACTGCCTGGATTGGAGCCTGGATTGATGTATTCAATGGATGATAAATATTCTCATGTAAGTGAATTATTGTATTCTTATGGCAATAAAGATATCTCAAACCTCAAATAATATATAATAGAAAAAATGGCTAATCTTTAAATTGCTTTGTAATTGTAATAATACTCATTTGCTGAATGAAATATTTTTTATAAAAAAAAATGTTTTAAGGTAAGATTAGTAGCAGTTACTTACTTCATCTTTTAACAGTTTCATTGTCTTTGTCTTCAACTGTTCAATCCTTGCAAACAATTCATTACTAAATCTCTCAGTGTGCTCTTCACGCACACCAAAGGCACTGACTTCTGTTATTTCCAACAAATCTAATATTTCTTTCATGAACTCCGAATTATCTCTTTCAATATTTATGATACCTTCACAGAGATTCAGGATACTGATATAAAATCCTTCAGCATCATCCCATAATTGAGAATTCAACCTCTTTTCAACAATCCTTACACTTGGCAATTCATCCAAAAAGTTTTTTATATTCACCAAAAAGTTTGAATTCTGAAACCGAGTTCTTAGCAACTTTACTATTTTTGAATTTTCACCTGGCTCCAGAGTCTTATATACGTTGGCCAGTATTCTCACAATTAAAACTATAAAGTCACCTTTTAGTTCTTCTTCATCGAGAAGATTCCAGAACCCAGGTCTATGTGATACTTCCAGATTTAAAATTGGAGGTTGTAATGTAGAAATGTCGAGAAGTCTTTTGAAACCGATTGGTTTCTTCTCTGTAAATTGAGGTTTAGGCTCTGGTTTCGGTTCTGGTTGGTCTTCATCAGCAAATGCAGAGATAGCAGAGGTATTTGATCTTGCATCTTCGATCAACGTGCCGTCGAACCAGTCTATGCGAACAGAAGCTTTGTTTCCATCACTCATGACTGAGAACTGATACTACACCGTAGGTTAAGTATAATGGACCTATACTTTAGTGTTTATTACACTAAACTCTACTTAAAAACGCTAAAAGCGAAAGTAGGACGAATAAAAATAAACGTTGTTTTGACGTGGTTTTGACGTAAGCAAGCAAAACAGCTGACTGAGCTGACGCTGACGCCGTCGTCATTGTCAATGTCACTGTCTCGAAGTAACTGTCAAGAACGTTTCGTTTCACCCATCCAGGTTAAACATTTTTTACTATACTTTTATATTCTATACGATAGTTTGATCTCTGCGACAGCTGTCAGTATCAATACAGTAACAATAGCGCTTGACAGGTTAATACAATATAAAAATATAATAATTAAATAATCTATACCAATATTATAAATAAAGAAGAAAGATTTTTTTGTTTGTTTGTACCGAATAGGCTCCGAAACTACTGGACTGATTTAAAAAAATCTTTTACCAATAGAAAACTACATTATTCCTGAGCGACATAGGCTATTTTATAATCCCGAAAACGGGTCCTGTGGGGTGGTCCACGGGAGCGAAGCCGCGGGGAACAGCTAGTAATAATATAAAGAGGAAATATTTGTATTTTTGTACGTAACGAATAAACTTAAAAACTACTGGACCGATTTCAAAAATTCTTTCACCGTTGGGAAGCTACACTATCCCCGGGTGACATAGGCTACTTTTTATCCCTGTATTCCCACGCGAAAGGGAACTTCGCGGGTGAAACCGCGAAGCGTCCGCTAGTAATAATAATATTATAAAGAGGTGAAGTTTGTGAGGTTGTAGGAGGTAATCTCTGGATCTACTGAACCGATTTTGAAAAATTTTCACCAGTAGAAAGCTACAATATTCCTGAGTGACATAGGCTATTTTTTAATTCCGAAAACGGGTCATGTGGGGTGGGCCACAGGAGCGAAGCCACAGGGAACAGCTAGTTTTAAAATAAAGTCATGCATGCGGAATACATAATGAATGTGAACATAAATCTGGACAAACGTACACGAGATGAGGTAGACTTGTAGAAGCATCTCTGGTCTTTTATGCTCCTTGTTCTCATCTCTGGGGCCTTAAATATTTATAGGGGTTTTAAACGGCAGCAGGGCAAGATATAACGACAAAATTATAATTCCAATTAATTCAAGCGGCTTAGCTTGTAGACCATTTTATATCATTTTATACTACATTCTTATAGTCTTACTGTTAATGACCCTCTTATTCGGGGGTCGTTAGAAGGACGCTTGTTAAGCATAAGGGCCTTTACTTACCTTTTATGGCCTAATAAACCGTAAAATGTGACTTAACTGTATTTTCGTCTACTCGTTTCCCTCATTCGGGTGTCTGTGCGACTGTGCTTAACTTTATTACTGGATAATATAACAATATAGGTTCGTAAAAGCAAGATTCGAGCCGATACTTTGCCTGTTTAGAGATAAAAATAATATTTTTTAGGGCTTTTGGTACAGTACGTGTTGGTTAGGGCTATTTTTACGTTTCAAAAGGTAAGGAAGATATCAAAATGACGCCGTGAGTCTAATATGTCGTAATCTAGGCTGAAAATAAACTTTTATTATTGTTGATAATGATTGTAAACCATTATCATCATAGATAAACCATTTATTCAGTGCACACAAAAGACACAGCACAACACACAAAATCACAATTAAATAATTTTAATTTACATGTGGGTATATGGAAAAAAAGGTGCCAAAATAAAAAAATAAAATAAAGAAGAAGAAAAAACAACTTAGTACAAATAAAAGTGACACAAGTAACATACCTACTTCAATTATAGTATATTAAATTATACGACGGTTAAAAAATTATAGTATTATTTCTATCAGTTTATCTTTTATTTACAAACTAGCTGACCCGGCAAACGTGTTTTGCCATATAAATTATTTCAATGATTCCTCAAAATTTTGCTCGCACTGAGTATTATAGTATTTTTAACCGTCGTTTAATAATGGTTTATACAAATAACACAATGGTTGTTGTTGGCGGGAACTCGTGACACGTGTTGAATACTATTAAGTGTAAATTATACACATCTGGTGCCATTCAAACAAGAAGTGAAGTGAATACTATTAATTAATTTAAAAAAAAGATAAAAACGTAATTGGCTGTAATAGTAGTACAATAAGTGTGTTAAGGTATTTTAAAGAG
This sequence comes from Orthosia gothica, assembly GCA_949775005.1. Lineage (NCBI taxonomy): Eukaryota > Metazoa > Arthropoda > Insecta > Lepidoptera > Noctuidae > Orthosia > Orthosia gothica. Next base: position 9,413,513 of record OX459050.1, read on the forward strand.
CTGTGGATTTTGTGATTAATAAATTAATTTATAAGAGATATATCTTTATCTTTATCATATCTTTATCTTAATTAACTGCCCTACCCTACATATCTATCAGACAGTGCGAGACGGCTACCGAGGGAAATGCTGGTAAAATTACGAAATAGTGACATGTCGAATCGTCGGAAGCGTTTGACACCATCAAACACACTTCCAATCACAAAAGATTCAATCGAAAGAGTTATTGGTGCAATACTAAAGAGAAATAGCTTCTAAACAAGATGTAGATTTAGTAAAGCGTGAAAAAGACCTTTTTGATTTCAAAAACAGGGTGCGCCAATGACAAGTGACCCGTGTCCAAGCCGATATTGTCACGTCAACAAACGCGTTCACCGTAAACTTCATTACGTGCTAGAGCATCAGCTGAGATGAAAAAATAGTCTGAAACTACCTACCCTACATACCTACCTACCCTACCCTACATACCTACCTACCCTACCCTACCCTACCCTGTAGACCTACCAATATTTTATGTTGGTCTTAAACCATCTTCGCATTGCCTTTCTAATGAAACAGGTTTGGGGCATATCGGTTGAATGGTTTCAAAGTCTATACCTGGACATAGGTAGTAGTAGTAGTAGTACAAACATTTTTTGTGTTTTATATATTAGAATATTTAATATATCGTCGACGCAATCTACTGGCTATACCGGAACCAGCATACAACGCCATGTTCATTTATGTGTGTGCTTTGTTTCTGTCATGTATAAGAGATGGCGCTCGTGGCACTGTATTCGCAAAATGTGTGGAAAAAAGTTTTTTTTGTCGTTAAATTACTTATTATCCTATTCCAGACGATAATAAATTCAAAAACACAAAAATCATAAATATTGGTGAAATAGTTCTTGAGTTATAAGTGGTAAAACTAACACGACCATGTTTTAATTATATATATATATATATATGTACAATGTTGTGTACAATGATATTGTACTACTTATACACTCTAAAGCGTACCTACAGTGTAGACTAGAGACTATAGAGCCTGCACTACGCAAAAATGTGAAAATCTCAACTATTACGTTATAAAAGATACAGCCTTGTGAGTGACAAATCCGTAGCATGGATAAAGGACAAATAAAATGCTTCTTTATTCTTAATTTCATTCTATCAACCAGCAATAACATCAGTCATAAATATTAGGTACATTGCCTTGTATTCTAAGCAAGTATGATGCATCAATGCAACAAACATTCAGACTTCTGTGTACAATAGCAGTATCTGGCAAGTTGCCAACATTATATTCTGCACTTGCGTCGAGAGATTTTCTTCTTCACAAAAAATATTGATGTCTATGGCCACTTACCAATAGGTGGCCACTTTGGCAGAATACAACGTGCTTGTGCCTTGTTCTTGACCCATTTTTTTTAATGTGAATTTGTTTTTCCTTCCTAACCTTATACTATTGCCCGTGAGTTTGGAGTTAGGAACGTGTAAAGCCTACTTGAATGACAAAGTTTGACAGGTTTTCATAGAGAGATGGAAAAATACTCAATAACATGAATTCTTAATTCAAAAATTCGGGGTAAAACCAACCATAAATTCAGACTAAAGTTACGGTACCGATTCTCTGACGCTAATGCTTTGGTAACTCTGTTTGCAGTGTCCTAGATTTCTTACAATATTGACAGATTTAACTCAATATAAAGAAGTGAAGATTTCTCTGTGAGTGTAGAAATCCAAGTTTACGAGTTGCCTGCTGAGAAACCAATGATGAAACGGTGGAAACTGCCTACCTACATTAGACTTTGATACCTTTAGAAGGTTTCAGTAAATATGTACCTAAATAAGAATTTGTACAAATTGTGGCGTTATAAAAAAGGAAAAAATCTATTAACGCCGCATTAATACATATAATTTTGTTTTTATTTGAAAATACACCGACAATATATAGAAGAAAAATATAGAAAAACCGCAGGTATCAATATCGAGTTCATTGTTTTATATATCTAAGTAGTAAGAAAAAATACCAAGGAATTTTGACGAGGTTAGTTGAAAAACGCTGAACAGACGTGCCTATACGCAACGCAGTTGCAATCGGTTAAAAGTGGAAACAAATCCGTTAAGTTTTATTCCTAGGAAATTTTAAATATCCAAACGGCAAACGGATCCCTGAATCGAAAAATGGTTTTGACAGACCCATAACATTTTTGAATGGCCTACCCAACGGTACCCTTTACCATAGGATAGACGAGGAAAAAATGCCCCTCTTTACGTGTACAAGAGGTACCTTAAACAAATTGTTTTCATGTAAGTATTTATTTTACCACTTTGTAGGCGTGGGTAATATGTATATCCATATTAAATTATAGCTTTTTAGTACTAAATCCCTGAGCTAAGCTGCAGACGGACGGACGGACGGACATGCAGACGGTCATGGCGAAACTATAAGGGTTCCTTGTTGACTATATAATTTTAAAAAAAACTTTTCGGAAGTCGGTTGTATTTTTTGTAAAAAGTTTTTTTTATTTTTCACTTTTTAGTTGTGGTACATAATGGACCAGTTCTATAGGCTAGGTACCTATAATGCCCAAAGTGAAGCCAGAATTGATTATCCCAATAACATGAAACATATTCCGGGGGAATGAGAGTATACCAGGGTGAACTGTTCACACCTGCGTACCCTCTTTAGAGCGTACTAGTGTGATGTTATGTGATGTAATGGTGTAAACAATAAACAGACAAACGATTGCAGCTATCCCGAGTGATTTGCCGTCATTTATTGAAGAGTTCTGATGTATATCTCAAAAGTTCTTCATCAGATCTTGATGAAATTTAAATGGGACCACATGACAAGCACCAGCTTTCAAATAAAAAAAGAGTCATCGAAATCGGTTCACCCAGTAAAAAGTTCTGATGTAACAAACATTAAAAAAAAACAGTCGAATTGATAACCTCCTCTTTTTTGGAAAGTCGGTTAAAAAAAAAATACAGTCGAATTGATAACCTCCTCTTTTTTGGAAAGTCGGTTAAAAAAAAATACAGTCGAATTGATAACCTCCTCTTTTTTGGAAAGTCGGTTAAATTAGGGCCATACCGATAAGTCTTGTAGCGGCTATATACAGAACGCCACCTGCTACGATCCTTACATTCTCCCTTTGCTTCATTGACGTTCATTTATACATCTAGTCAAACACGCACGCCCGTTACTGGCCATTCTGAAAAATTTCATATTATCACCAATACCGGAAGGTAAAAAATACAACTACTCCAGGTATGAGCAGTTGGTACCTACGTATTTCTTTTGGTAAATCAAATCAAATCAAATTATTTATTTGCTGGAATGTAGGTATACAAAATAAGATGTTGGGTTGTTAGAAAAGTTGAGCCATACATTCTGCCCAAAATTTGGCATGCAAAAATTAGACAAACACATAATTATAAAATTAATAAAATAAGTTAAACGATTAAAAAATGTCAAAATAAAAACAAATCACTCAATTATAAATTAAAATAAATTGAAAACAGTCAATTACATTTTAAAATATTATTAATAAAAATCAAGAAAGTCAAATTGTAATTATGAAATATCATTTAGAAATAGAAATAATAAAATAAATTAAGTCAAATAGTAAAAAAATGTCAAAATAAAATCAAATCATTAAATCAGTCTAATACAATTAATAAAATCATCATAGTCAAATATAAAATAGTCGGTATACAATCAAATAAATAAACAAAATGGATCAAAGTCGGTCGTTTAAAAAATCACTAACCGAATAACAACATTTCTCCAGTAAAAAAATCTTTAAGCTTTTTTTTGAAGAGTTGAGTTGTATTATTTTTATATGATCTGGTAATTAATTAAATATTATTGGTCCCATAAAAACAGCACTTTTTTTTAATAGAGCTGTTTTAAAGCTACCGACATTCAAAAGGTTTTTATATTGACTTCTAACTGGGCCTTTTCTGGTGTCCGAGACCTTCGTATACAGATGTGCATTAGTCTTTACAAAAATTGACATTTCCATAATATACAATGATGGAAAGGGAAGAATTTTAAGAGACCTAAACAAAGGTTCGCAACTTTCTGTGGACTTAAGACCACGCATCGCTCTTACGCATCGTTTTTGCGCCTTAAATACCTTATCTCTTAGGCTACAATTACCCCAAAAAATTATTCCGAATCTCAAAACCGAAGCGATCAAACCGTGGTATGATACTAAAACGGTTTTTATGTCAACTTTTTTTGCTAAATTCCAAATTACATATGCTGCAGTGTTCAGCTTTTTACACACTTCTTCGGCTTGTGGTTTCCATGTTAATTGGTCATCTATCAATAAACCCAAAAAATTTGCGATCTGAACTACATGGATCTTTTGGCCATTGTATTGTACTTTTACATTTGGTGGAATTGTACGTTGGTGAAAGTGCATTACATTAGTTTTGTGTAAGTTTATAACTAGGTTATTCTTATCAAGCCAATTTATAATATTTTTTAAAGTGTCATTGATATCTTGTGCATAGCGAGTAAAATCGGTACATTTTACAAGTGCTGTGCTCTCATCGGCAAATAAAACCATTGGATGCTTTATTTGACTAGGCAGATCGTTTATATACAGCAAAAATAAGGGTGTTCCTAATACACTACCCTGTGGTACACCAAATGTAACTATTTTACCTTCCGATCGGTATTTTTTTTCGCATTTAGTTTTAAGGCAAATGCTGGAAATCTCCGAGTATTGTGTGCGGTTGCTAAGGTATGATTTCAAAAGATTCAACACGTTTCCCCTGATACCATATTTGTTTAGTTTGTTGACTAAAATATTGTGATTGACGCAATCGAAAGCCTTTGTCATATCTGTGAAGATGGCACAGATGGGAATTTTGTTATCTACATTCAACATTATTTCACTGATCAAATCATATACTGCCGTATTAATGCTTTTGTTCTTTCTAAAGCCTGCTTGTTCACTGCATAATATATTGTGTTTAGTCAAAAAATTATCAATAGATTCGTAAATTACCTTTTCTATCACTTTTGAAAAAACGGGTATTAAAGCTATCGTCTGTAGTTCGCCTTAACTTTCTTACAATTTTTTTTGTGTAGCGGTTTAACTATAACTGTTTTTAAACCGTCCGGAAACACACCAGAGCTGATGGCTAAATTAACAATGTGGCTGAGATGTATGGTGATATTATTGGCAACAAACTTTATAACTTTGGTTGCTATTTCATCATATCCAAAGCTGTTTTTATTTTCAATGATTTTATTGCCTTCAGTACGTCATGGTGCATCACCGGAGGCATGAACATTGTTTTTGGATTTTCGATTAAACTAGTCGTTTCCATTGATACTTTAGGAGAATTTTCAACTTGATCAATAAAATAGTTGTTGAACGCATCTGCAATTTCTTTGGGATTTTCTATAATTGCATTGTGTACTTTGATCCGGGAAATGGGTTCGTTAGTATGTATTTTATTATTTATGACTTGCCAAGATGCCTTTGACTTGTTAAGTGACGTATTGATGAAATAATTGTTTTGAGCTTTTTGAGTTAACTTTACAATTTTTCTAAAACGCTGTGAGTAATTTTTTAAATTAATTTTATTTTCTATTGTTGGTCTACGTCTGCGTTCCCATAGAAGGTGACGTTGCTTCCTACTACAGACGCGTATACCCTTAGAAATCCATTTAATTTTTTTATTTGGTTTTATAGTAATAAACTTGTAAGGGAAACAAATATTATACAGCATGCAGAAATGTTCCATCAATATATTATATGCTTCATCAACATTTTCTGTTTCATATATTTCTGAAAAAGAAAGGCATTTTAGACAATTTTTGAAATTATTTAAGTTGTCTAATGAAAGGTCTCTTTTTTTTACACGCCATGAATTTAGTCTACAGATTTTGTTTACTTTTGTTTCAAATATTTGTGCGGTGTGATCAGATAAGGCGAAGTCTATCACTTCGCATTTACATTTAGATTTCGAGTTATGTGCTATATTATCTAAACAGCTATTACTAGACAGTCGAGTCGGTTGATCAAGTTCTAGATTGAGATTATAGCCCAAGAGAAAGTATTCAAAGTCCAAACTAATATTATTTCTTTTTAACCGGTCAATGTTGAAGTCTCCGCATAAAACAATTTTTTCTTTGGGTTTACACATAACGATTTTAAGACCACATCTAAATTATTATAAAAAACATGTAAGTTACTCAACTTTGGAGGTCTATAAACACATATGACTATCAAGTCCTGCTTAATGAGTTCAACAGCACAACATTCAATTACACCTGTTATTGAATATCGCGATACATTTCGAAGTTCTGTGTATTCAAGCGATTTGTTAACCAAAATGCAGGCACCTCCTTGTTTCTTCTCACGTCTTGCATAGCAGGCAGCGAGCTTGTAGCCTGGTATATTTAGTAAATGCTCGTGCCCAAGCATAATAAAGTGCTCAGTTATGCATATTACGTCTATATTTCTTTGACTCATAGATAATTCTTGAAGATGAATTGAAAGCAAATCTGTTTTGTTCAGGAGTCCAGCAATATTTTGATGGAGTATCCGTAAATTATTATAAAAGAAAAAAATTGCTTCCTCTGTTATATTGATCTGAATCACTCGAGTCAATTTGTGGTATATTAGAAGTCATGTTAGCAGCAGTCATGTCATGATTGTAAGTGATGTCCTCATCAATTAACATTTTCAAATTATAGTAAATGCTTTTAATGCCAATGTTGCTTATTCTGCCATTTAAGCCCGAAAACATTTCTAATGTTAATTCTAAATTGGAATCTAAAAGGTAGGCATATTGATAAGATTGGATATCCATGTACAACATATTATTGAACGTCTCTACACTCCAATTTAATAGCATTTCGTGCTCACTGTGTTTGTATGTAGGTAGGCAAATTATAATATTCGTATGCTGTATTATACTTATAGTTTCTCTGATACTGGCAATAAGATTACAGTAATTTTTGGGTACGTGAAAGTCTTCTTCTCCTATGAATATGATGCAGTAGTCTTTTTGAGTATAGTTGGTCAGTTTTTCATGTATGTTACGAATTAAAATCTCGACGCCACAATTCGGTGTGAGATAGTGACATACTTGATAGTTCGGAAACATGTTTTCTGCTATTGGTAGCATTTTATTTTTATTGTTGCTACTTATGATGCAAAGCTTATTTTTTTCCTGCTTGTCTGTAGTTCGATTTGTAATAGTTTTAGCGTAAGGGGGCACAGACGGTGATATTTTAGGCGAAGTATGTGTTGTAACTGTATTCTTTAAATCCATATTTTCTAACGATAGTCTATTAATCTCCTCATGAGCTGAAATTAGTTCGAGTTTTAGTCTGTCTACCTCACTTCTAAGTTCTAGTATATGTGAGTCACTTTCGCCGATGGATATGTTTGGAAGGCTGTTGGAGCTGCCATCTAGCGTCAGATTGATGGAAGTACTACTATTATCCATAATATTATTGTCAGCTGTTTTTGACAGATCTGTCAGCGATTGAGTGCGATGTTTTGACCGAATTGTAACGTTGTCAAAGGAATCCATAATATTATAAATTAAATTTTATAGAAACTTGCCAAAAGTCCTGCGCCGTACTGGGATTTGAACTCGCACCTACTGATGCAGCGTTGTAAAAGAAGCGTTCTTATCCTCGAGGCCAGCCGGTTATTGACAGTAGTAGTTCAAATTGGTCACTAGTTAAATTTTATAACTTTGTACTTTTATTCGAATGACGGTGTACTGACAAATTAAGTTAAACCACACCTTTTTTTACGGTTTTACTAGAACACTTTATTTAATAGTTTAGCAGAAAGTAACTTGGTGATTATAGTGTTTTATCGTCACATTCTTGAACACTCTTCGCGTAAATCTTAGTAACACATAGTAACACTTGATTTGTCATTGGTTTCAACAAATCAGATACTGATTATAGTTTTGATGTTTTTCTTCGGTGTTCAAATTTAGAATCTTTTGCGAATACTTTCACTGAGTTATCGGAAAACACTTTTACTATTCCATTAGTTTTCAGCACAGTTTTCATGAGAAAAACTATTTTTAACAATAACTTAATACGGAGCCGATATTGTTGTCGGCAGCGCTCGTCTACCCTCTGTACTTTATAAAGAAAGATTTAAACATTTTCATCCATTTACCCGCCAATTCGTACAAAAATGGCAACCACGAAAAAACAAAGAGCAAAAGTAAATTCAGAGAATCCATAAAAAGCTCAAGGTGTGCAAACAAGCAAAAATAACAGTGAACGCCTCTGTGTGAATACAAAATTGCGATTTATTTTGTTTATGGCGAGCGAAAACGAATTCATTTCGATTCCATCATAGACTGTCTGTCTGACGCAAATATTTTTGTAAAAAGAGTTACGAAATGAACCAGGGAAATTATTTTCCATACTTCAGGAAAATTTGATTGTTTCTGAAATTTTCTTTTTCTACTTATGTAGTTCTAGATACCTACCTACCGTGCCTATGGGAAAACTTATCGGCATGTTCGGACTATGCTCAACGGACCAGTATTTTACAAGCTTTTTACTAACTTGCAATATTATGTACAGTACAACATTTTTCTTGATGCCCCTCGAAAATCATCGCATTTCCGAATACAAACAAATGCTAATTTTCACATCCATCAATGATTAGATTTATCGTGTATAATAATTAGAATTCAGAACTAAGTACTTTATTGTTGTTTTGTTTTGTTTTATCGTGTGAATAGGGCTGTGAAACTATTTTCCTATTTTACTTTAGCAGCTTTCCTCCCATTTTTAAATAAATTACATTAAGTTAAAAGAGTAATATCAACTCTATATACTTCAAAGTTGATTGAGAGCGTCAGATATGTATCAAGTGCAAAAGGCAACCGATAGAAATCTGACGACTGACGAAATACGAAGTTTGCCGAGGGACATTAAGAAAATAGTTGTACTGTACATAAGTATGGGGTCCTATCTTGCAACTCACAACTGTATTTTAAAGCAGTTATCCTCAACCAATTGAGATGAAATTTTGCATACACGTTTGGTTTAGGTGACAATGCGCGGCCAGCTAAAAAAAAAACAAAATTATATATATATTTTTTCATTAGCCTTACAACAAAAACTTTACTATTCGACAAAATTCTTCCGCCAGTTTTCCTAAGATTTATGAAATGAGTGGTGTATGAAAGTGGTCTAATGAACACTTCCCATAGCAATCAACTTGTAATCAGCAGTGCTATTCTATAGACATCTCCCCGTGATAACTTATTTCACCTAGACCTTGAAGTGAGCCGTCAATCTCTAGCGTCGGTTGGAGTGATAGAGCTGGGAACAACTTATTAGACGCGGCTGACGGACGCGGCTGACAGCTGCGACTGATATTATGTGTGCACAGACAAAAACATCCAGTGGGCCAGATGTCTATCGGATGTCCGAACGCCTTAGGTTACGTCTGCGATTTAGATACGTCCGATAGTTTGCACAATTTATTGCACATTCATTACCCAGATATTCTATAATCGCGGCCATCAGACGGGCTGTCAGTCGCGTCCGATAGTTTGTTCCGACCATAACGTCATTGGCGTGAAATGTCAATCGACACTCATTTGTCGACCTGCAACTACGTCATTGAAGTACCAGCTGATATACGTAAAGCCCTAATCGCTCAATCGAGACTTTTTATTAATTGGACGTCCTGTCCTGTCAGGGATTTTACACTGGTAACTCGGTGCTACAAGTGCCAACAGTATGGTCATGCAGCAAAAACGTGCAGAGAGGTCAACTCGACGTGTGGGCATTGTGGTGAAACAGGGCACTCGATGACAGAGTGCGCGAAGAAAGCTGATGTACCAAAATGTGCAACTTGCTCACGCTTTAAAAAGCCCAGCAATCATAAAACAGGAGATCCTGAGTGCCCTGCAAGGAAGATAGCGGAATTCAGATACATCAATTCTGTCGATTACGAGGGCGCCTAGAGCGTCACACTCAAGGTCAGATTGCCGTGTTTTACACGTGATGCCGACTCAACAAGAACGGGCCACTGCACTGACCTACTTCGCCAGGATTTGTTGCTATCTCAGGAAATTTGCCGCCATGCATACTGTGGCAAAATGGTTTGGAAACATTTTGCAATAGTGGTTAACCCAGCTCAAATATCTGCTGACGCTCAAAGTTCGTTGTCTGTGTGGGTAAATAATTAAGTGCAAACAATTTTACGTAAACTAAGCTAAGTTAGGAATCATCTGTTTATGATTATTTTTAGATTCTAATTTTAATTTTCATCTGTTTTAGTAATTAAGATTATCAATAAATCAATATATCTGTCACTATTCTAATATTAAGAAAATATTGTAAAAAATCCTTGTCCATAAAATTACATTGTTTGAGCCCCTGCCGCTTGTGATACAGGATTACCTAGTACAGGCACCTAACATTGTTGTGCCTACTTTATATTTAAGACCTATTAGTATAGTTTACCAATTTGAAGTTTGAATAAAGATTTATTATTTATTATTATTATTATTTTCTTTTCGTCAACCCCGCCGTATCGCACCGTGCGAAACTCACAGGACCGATCATTGTGGCGATGCTTGGGGGAGGCCAATGTCCAGCAGTGGACGTCTTTCGGCTGAAATGATGATGATGATGATGAAGCCCGCCACACTTTTCCCAACCACTACTGCTCCTGAAAGCCAGGATCAACTGTGGCGATGCTGACACTTACCTATGTAAGTACTACTGGTATCTATTACTTAGGTTAGTGTATTGCTGTCCTTTGTAGGTATCCACTATAGCAAATGGGTTGAACTTTACCCGTATAGATCCCGATAGGTGTTCACTTAGGTAGAGTGTATCGGGGGACAGCTAATCTCTTAACGGCAGCTTCCAACCAGCTCGGCTTCTCTTGGGATATCAGAATTTATCATCAATATAATTCCTACTTTACTGCCTAAGACCGACTAAAAAAACAGACAGGAATGGGGACCATTTCGAAAACAAAAAACATAAATACATATTTAAACGTAATATGCAAAAAGTTTTACTTTATAAATGTTTTTAAGAGAGATGTATAATTATAATAAAATATTCGAGTAGCCTTGCTCTGATCCAGATGTACGAAGACTTTCCAAAGGAAATCACCAGTAGCTTTTTAGTTTAAACGATGTTTTTTTTCTGCTTGAATATTTCTACTCATGAAATTCAACTAGGTGCTAATATTTTTTTAACTATATTTATTTAGAGCTAATAACGCAATTGTCACGGCGGTCGATATGCAGGTAAATAAAATAACCTGCCTACCTACAAAATTACAATATTCCCCAAAGCAAAACAATCATTAGGTACTGGCAAATCAAAATTAATATTGAAACCAGACCAAAAAAAACTTAATTCAAAAAATCAAAAAACCCGACTGCTTCAAAAGCGAACTAAAAAGTCGTAAACAAGGAAAAAATCATGCTGTGCAGGCGGAGGATACATATTCGCGGGCTGGCAGACCAAAATCTGGTGTATCCTCCGCCTGCACAGCATGATTTTTTCCTTGTTTACGACTTTTTAGTTCGCTTTTGAAGCAGTCGGGTTTTTTGATTTTTTGAATTAAGTTTTTTTATTTATAACTTTTTAGTTAGTTTTTTTTCGAATTACATACATTTAAACATACAAGTGTTATATATTTTTGAAATCACCTCTTAAAACTCTTTATTTTGATACCCCACACGATGGGTTTGGAAGAAAAAATAATTTGGGCCACCACAATATGGCACCCAAAATCCGCCATTTTTCTATTATCCAATTTTAATGTTGCCTATGACACTCGCAGGGTTAAGACGCATCGATTGACGTATGAACCATCAAAATCTGCCAACGCGTTTGGTCTCTGGAACGCCACATAGGAACAAACATACATACATACATAGACTGATAAACACATTACCCTCCTTCGGCAGTCGGGTAAAAATAGTGGATTTTTCTAGTAATTTTCACAACAGCGTCCGGTCTAACCCGGTTTGTACAAGATTCCACTTATAACGTAAACGTTGACAAACGGACATTGAGCAAACACGCGCTTTGTGGACATACCTCTTATATACGTGCATTAAAATCTCATTATATACGCCCGTAGGCGTCCAGTACGGAAAACTGGGCGGGCAAAGCAATTTATTAACGGTCGGGGAAAATTCTTGGAATCGCCGTGATAGCTAGAAGGTAGAAGGTTTGATGATTTTGTTACGAGAAAACAAGTGTGAATTGTACTACAATATAAAATTTGCATATTCATTCGCCACATAGGGTCAATTAAATCTGCGAATATTATGAAATTATTCCACTCTGCGTCACTTCATTTTATTTAGATAAACAAAAAAAAATGTTACAGATACAAAATACAAATTAACAAACCGTCTAATCACCTTCCAAAAGTAATAAAAGTTAGGAAAACGTCTAACCTAAACAGTCTCGGTCTATCAAAATAATAATTAAAATCGCATTGGTTCTCGTAGCAAGCTCGAACGACAAATGATATTAGCATTTTCATTGTCCCAAGCAAGTTAATTAAAAAAACACAGTAGAGCTTATAAACGAATTGTTATTACAAACAAATCTTGTACGGCCTATGTGCTTGAATAAATACGGTTTCTGCTGTTTATGAAAACCCTTATTACACTTTATTGTTTTTTGTACAAATTTTATGCATGGAATTAGTAGGTACCTAATATGTTATATGTGCTGAACTAACTCAACAATAATTAAATATGTGGCCAGTGTCTTTTTTGCGCGTTATAAGAGATTAGGAAAATGTACTTACAGACAACGATATTAATGTCATTATTTTATTTTGAAACGGTAATTTATCTTTGTAGTCTCCTGAAATTATTTGGCTACCAATTATAGAATAGAATAGAATATACTTTATTGTACACCATAAAATTATACACAATATAAACCAATCAAATCCAAACCAATTATATCGTTTTGTTTCCAGCAATACCCACCGTCTCAGCTGTAACGACATTGTGGCATAAGATTTTCATGGGTTTACAATTTAGCCTATTTTAGAGAATAGGGCAGTTCACAAAAATAATCTATTTAGTCCGTCAGTTAGATAACCTAAAAATATTGGAACCTAATTTTTCTTTTGCCACGTACACAAAAAAATACGACAATACAGTGCATTGAAATATCGTGGGACGTCACACTTTATTCTGACAAAGTGACGTCACAACCACAATCAGCCGTGATATATCGTTACTTAAGGCGTTCGGATATCCGATAGACGTCTGGCCCGCAGGATGTTTTTACAAGCTTTTATTTAACTTGCAATGTATGTATGTATGTAAGTGTGTTTGGGTCAAATCTTGCAACTGAATTTTAAAGTAGTTACCCGATACCGATTAAGATGAAATTTGGCATACACAGTTTGGATAACAATGCATGGATAGCTAAGTGACTTCATTCTTAATCCAATATGGTGAACGGCCCAAAATGACAGACTAGTTATTTTTTGTGCACTGCCATGATAAGGGCAGTGGTGTCTCATACCATACAAAGAAACCGTCCCGACGTACTGTACTGATTATTCTGATTATTTGATTTATCTATCGATATCGATTGATTATTAGATAGTAAACTATCTATCGCCGTGGAACGGAACTGAAGGCGATCGATTTACTATAAATAATCGGTATAATCAGATGAAAAACGCTAGTTACGTGGCACGGTTTCTTTGGTGAGATATCTGTATGCTAGTATTATATTATGGCCCTGCGCAGACGACAGACTATCCGTGACGCACTTTTTAGTCTGTGAAAATAGAACCTATGCAATTCTATTTTTTGTGCGCCGGACTTTTTGCGCGTCGTGTGCGTTACTGCATATAATGGCATAGGTTCTATTTTCACAGACTAAAAAGTGCGTCACGGATAGTCTGTCATCTGCGCAGGGCCTATCTGTGATATAGGTATCAAATGAAAGGGTTTGCTGAGAAAAATACGAACAAAGGTTGTTTTATTAAAAGATTTTTTAATGAATAGTTTTATTATCTGTGCCCACATAATATCAGACGCAGCTGTCAGTCGCGTCCGTCAGCTGCGTCCAATAATTCGTTCCCAGCTTTAGGTGAAGTGAGTTCGAAGTGAGCTGCCATTCTAACCGACGCGCGACGCTAGGGATTGACAGCTCACTTCGTGCTCTAGGTGAAATGAGTTGTCACGGGAAGATGACTAAAGAATAGGTAGTACTGCTGATTACAAGTTGATTGCTATGAGAAGAGGTCATTAGACCACTTTCATGCATCATTTATTTCATAAATCTTAGGCAAAGGTGGCGGGAGAATTTGTCGAATAGTACAAACTTTTTAGCTTACCGTGGACTGTCATCTAAACCAAAAGTATATGCAAAATTTAATCTTAATCGTTTGAGGATGACTGCTTTAAAATACAGTTGTGAGTTGCAAGATATGACCCCATACATATTATGTAGGTACAGTACAACTATTTTCTTATTGTCCCTCGGCAAAGTTCGCATTTCGTCAGTCGTCGGCTTTCTATCAGTTGCCCTTTGCTCTTAGTGTAGACTGGACGCTCTCAATCAACTTGGAAATATATAGTGTTGTCCTCTTTTAAATTAATGTAATTTAATAAAAATGGGAGGGAAGCTGCTAAAGTAAAATAATTTTATAGCCCTATATAGTTCACACGAAAACAAAACAACAATAAAGAACTTAGTTCTGAATTCAAATTATAATACACGCGATAAATCTAATCATTGATGGATGTGAAAATTAGCATTCGTTTATATTCGGAAATGCGATGATTTTTTAGGGCCATTTAGAAAATAGTTGTATTGTACATAATATTGTAAGTAAGTAAAAAGCTTGTGAAATACTGGTCCATTGACCATAGTCCGAACATTATCGGCATGTTCGGACTATGCTCAACCAACCAGTATTTTACAAGCTCTGCCCAGTTTTCCCATAGGCACGGGAAGTGCCTTTTCACACGCCAAAAAAAAGCACGAGTGTATAGGCCTGTATGTGTATATATATACACGTACAGGCGTACAGGGCTATACATTAGCCACCGGGTACCCGGCACCGGCTACCAGACAACCGGAGCGTGTGAAAAGGGGCTAAGTGCCTTTTCACACGCCCCGGTTTCCGGGTAGCCGTTGCCGGGTACCAGACAACCGGAGCGTGTGAAAAGGGGCTTACAGTTGTATAAAAACGTTTTTATTTCTGAAATTTAAAATACGTTAAAAAAGCATGAAAGAAAACAGTTTTTTTTCTGGAGTAGGTTATTTTTCAAGTTTACGAAAATAAAAATATGGTATAGGCGGTTAGCTTAAATGACTAGATATTACATTTGTTTAGTTTGATAAGAAAATACCATTTGCTTTTTGTTAATTATTACATAAATGTCTTGAAATAATTGGCAACACCCACTGAAGTTTACCATTTACCGACGGGATTATCCAAATTAGAAAGAAAAGATGATTCTGATTGTAAAAATTTAAGTATTTTCTAAGTTCATAATAATAGATACCGATTGATTTTAGTTTAAAAAAATTAAATAATTTGACTTTAATTAAAAACAAAACAACCTAATTCAGTGATTCACTTTTTCTGAAAAAAATCAAATATAGAAAAAAACGATGGTGCCAAGTTTTTTTTTAAAATGTTTTTTTCAAGAATGTGAAAAAATATATTTCGTTTTTTTTTTTCAATTTACCTCAGAAAGGTATAAAATAAATAGAAAATGAAAATTTCAGACACAATCAAATTTTCCTGTAGTATGGAAAATCATTTCCGTTTTTCATTTCGTAACTCTTTTTACAAAAATATTTGCGTCAGACCAATGATATTCAAATAAACAGATATGTTATAAGCGCGCGCATTGTGAAGACTCGAATAGGAGACAATTGTAACCTTTAGTCTTTAGTCTATGTCACGCATGGCGAAGAGCGATACGCTTTGTTGAAACAAAAACAAAATTAAAAAAATGCCATTTTCAAGTATTTAGAACGTGTACCAATTATAATACCAAATTACATAAAACAGAAGGGATCTCATACCATATGTAAGTACGCAATACACCTCAATTTACTAATTTATTTCAATTTTTTTTCCTAATATTCTGATATTTGGAGGTTACAAAAAGAAAAAACATTGTCAGATAATGTTTGTTTACATTCACACGCAAGTGACAAACACTAGCTGTCTCTTTTTTTCTTGTTGGTTTTATCAAGCCATCCCTTTCGACTTGTTCACTACAATTTCAGATGAATGAAAACTGTGTATGTGTTCTGCCGCTGCTGCACGGAACACTTTTTTCAATTGTTTTGTGAGTATATAACGTATCTGTTTATTTGAATATCATTGCGTCAGACAGACAGTCTATGATGGAATCGAAATGAATTCGTTTTCGCTCGCCATAAACAAAATAAATCGCATTTTGTATTCACACAGAGGCGTTCACTGTTATTTTTGCTTGTTTGCACACCTTGAGCTTTTTATGGATTCTCTGAATTTACTTTTGCTCTTTGTTTTTTCGTGTTTGTCATTTTTCTACGAATTGGCGGGTAAATGGATGAAAATGTTTGAATCATTCTTTACCAAAAGAAATACGTGGGTACCAATTGCTCATACCTTTTTTTTAATTTTTTTTTAGCGTGGAGAAATGCTCATGCATACTGCGCTACCACGGGGAGATAGCGCAGTTATGTGGGACTCTAACCCACTAAAACTCCACGGTGTCCTCCTGTGCCGCTTATGGCGGGAACACGGGCACGCGTTAGCACTCACCGCGAACCCGTGGGCGTCGCCGTCAACTCCCCTCTGGGGAGTACCCCTCATCACCGGCGCACCAAAACACACTGTGCGCCGTGACCACCCCAGGGACCAAACCAGCACATGGGCGCCAGACGACCCCGTGTATGGCACCCTTGGTCCCCTTGTGACGGGTCAGGGTCAATGGCCCCGCCACCTACCATTTTTCGGCCGCAGGGGATAGGGAGAGCGGCCAACGCTATACCGGCACTCCTCCTCCCCTGCGGCCCCACCGCGTCCGCCATCAGACGGTGGCGACCCTGTCTAGGCCGCGGAAGGTAGGGAGAGCGGCGCACCGCCATACCGGCACTCCTCTCCCGCCGCGGCCTCCAACCGTCAGCCGTGATATCGTATGGGTATGGGAGACCCCATACGACATCGCGGCCCGCCTCAGTTGCGATGTCGCCTAGGCAGCACCGCAACCTACATGTTGGCTACGTCGTCGACTTATCGGCAAAAGCCCAGACGAGCGGCCCCACCTCGGGTTCCTCTTTTCTTCACCGTGGGTGACCAAGCCACGGTTACTGAGCCCCCCCGCATCGACAATGCGGGAACCCACCGGGGGGGAATTGCTCATACCTGGAGTAGTTGTATTTTTTACCTTCCGGTATTTGTGATAATATGAATTTCTTCAGAATGGCCAGAAACGGGCGTGCGTGTATGACTAGATGTACCTTTGAACGTAAATGAAGTAAATGGAGAAGGGATTGTAGCAGGTGGCGTTTTGTAACTTGCCGCTACAAGACTTAACGGTATGGCCCTTTTTTTTACTTTTCAAAGTTCAATTGACAAGAAAACCTAAGACAGAACTTAAAAACTTAAGTCATTACAAAAATAACCGTGACGAAATGAAGAAATAATATTCATTGGTTAATTATTATGCAAAAATTTTGAATTTTAACATGGATTGTCTTCTTGTGTGAGGTTAGTGCTGTCCCGCAAATACATCGCAGATCAATTAAGCGCAGTCACCAAGGATTTGTGGTATTATTCTCTCTCGCTTTTTGTAACGTGGTATTATATATTCATTTTATTTGTCTGTAGATACCAGTTAGTAGAAGCTGACTACAGCTCTACCGTACGGGAAAGGCGCTTGAGCCCTTGTGTGCCTGCGTGGTCCGAAAGTTACGTGCATTTTACAACGGGTTCCGTACGCGCTTTGCTACGAGAACTGCTGTGCTGTCCTCAGCCCGTAACCCAGTATTGAAGCGATACTACAGAAAGCAGATTTTTTTCATCTGGCGCAGAGCGCCGAACGATTGGCTGATGTATCATTTTTATATTACATTTATTTTTTGTGTTAGAATTAACCTAGCTATTACATAGTATTAGTTTTATCTTTTAAATTTCCAAGGAATAAAACATAGCTTTATGTAGTTAAGGATTCGTTTCCACCTGAATGCTTACAAACACGTAAACTTGTATTTCTACACTTTAAAGTGGATCTTTATATTGAGTTAAGTCTGTCAGTATTGTTAGAAATCTAAGCAACTGCAAATAGAGTTACCAAAGCATTAGCGTCAGAGCTTCGGTACCGTAAATTTAGTCTGAATTTATGGTTGGTGTTACCCCGGATTATAAATTAAGAATTCGAATTGAGTATTTGACGATCTCTGCATGAAAACCTGGTAGGCTCAAGTAGGCTTTAACACGTTCCTAACTCCAAACACACGGGCAACATTGTAGGTAAGGTGCAAAAAACTAATCCACATTAAAAAAAAGGAATTGGGTCAAGAACAAGGCACAAGCACGATCTATTCGGCCAAAGTGGCCACCTATTGGTAAGTGGCTATAGACATCACTATTTTCTGATAAGAAGAAAATCTCTCGACGGAAGTGCAGAGCATAATGTTGGCAACTTGCCAAATACTGCTATTATATACCGAAGTCAGAATGTTTGTTTACGCATCATACTTGTTTGGAATACCAGGAAATGTACCCTCGCACCTAATCGTTACTACTGTTAGTATTGCTGGTTGATAGTATAAAATTAAGTATTAAGAAGCATTTTATTTGTCGTTTATCCACACAGGCCACAGTGCAGGGCACATACTGGTTGAAAATTGCAGACAGTACCTGCTGAACGAACTTCCTAGAATATATTTATATAGGTGAAAACGGGCACT
The DNA here is from genome assembly GCA_949775005.1 of Orthosia gothica. Taxonomy (NCBI): domain Eukaryota; kingdom Metazoa; phylum Arthropoda; class Insecta; order Lepidoptera; family Noctuidae; genus Orthosia; species Orthosia gothica. The sequence continues at coordinate 9,432,459 of OX459050.1, forward strand.
ACTACGAATACTACCTACGCATCTGTCTGGGCGTCACTCACAAGGCTGTATCTTTTTTACCGTAATACGAGTAGTTAAGATTTTCACATTCTTGCGTAGTGCAGACTCAACTCTAGTCTCTAGTCTACACTGTAGGTACGCTTTACAGCGTATTGTCCTATTTGTAAATCTGTACCAATTATAAAGAGGAATTATTTTTTTTTGTTTGTACCGAATAGGCTCCGAAATTACTAGACCGATTTTAAACATTATTTCACCTATAGCAAGCTACATTATTTCCGACTAGCATAAGCTATAAATTATTTAAAAATAAAATAGACAACCTTATGAAAATTGCAATTTGTTGTTGGGCGCACGGTTGGCGTAGTGGTTGAGTGATTGACTGCTGTGCTGCGTGTCGCGGGTTCGATTCCCGCAAGGAACAAATATTTTTATGACCTACAGATAGTTGTTCCGGCTCTGAATGTTTGTGTATGTGAGTTTATATGTTTGTAAACGCACCCACGATACAGGAGAAATTCCTAGTGTGGGGCAAAGTTCAAAAAAAAAAAAAAAAAAAAAATGTAGCGGCACTAACGCCGCCACTTACGAACTAATGACATGACATCACACAAATTCTGCATCGTGAATCAGAATACAAATCAATCAGAGATAAATAAAAACCGGCCAAGTGCGAGTCGGACTCGCGCACGAAGGGTTCCGTTCTTGGTAAATTGCGGTTTACGATTTATGACGTATTAAAAAAAAACTACTTACTAGATCTCGTTCAAACCAATTTTCGCTGGTAGTTTACATAGTAATGTACATTATATTTTTTTTTTAGTTTTATCATTCCCTTATTTTAGAAGTTACAGGGGGGGGGACACACATTTTACCACTTTGGCAGAGTCTCTCGCGCAAACTATTCAGTTTAGAAAAAAATGATATTAGAAACCTCAATATCATTTTTGAAGACCTATCCATAGATACCCCACACGTATGGGTCTGATGAAAAAAAATATTTTTAGTTTTAGTTTTAAGTATGGGAACCTCCAAAATTTATTGATTTATTTTTATTTTTGTGTGAAAATCTTAATGCGGTTCACAGAATACATCTACTTACCAAGTTTCAACAGCATAGTTCTTATAGTTTCGGAATAAAGTGGCTGTGACATACGGACGGACAGACAGACAGACAGACAGACAGACAGACATGACGAATCTATAAGGGTTCCGTTTTTTGCCATTTGGCTACGGAACCCTAAAAATGTGGTTTGTATAGTGTAATACACGTTAGTAGACTACAAGATTTAAAATTTGTATCAATTCAAATAACTATTATTTATGTTTTCTTTGTGTTGTTATTAGCATATTTTTTGTTAACTCTGATTGATTTGTATTCTTCAACTTAATTTATATTGATTATTTGTAAATCTTGGAATATTTTATACTCTGACATTTTCATCTGAAATGACGTCCGTCTGCCTGAGACGCCACAGCCCAGCTCATATTGATACCTTGCTGCTTGCCTTCCTATTCTACTTAACAACCGGCTTATCTGGCTACCTGCCCATTTTGCCTGCTTGACCGTCGTGGTGCTCACCACCTGCCTACCTCGAGTTTTACACGAAAAATAATTCCTTGAACAGTTCCTGACCGTCGGTTGCCCGCTCAGCTGTTGTCCACAAGCAATCAACGTCGTGTGAAGCTAGCCCTTAGTATTTTAATTATCTATATCCTTTTCCTTAATTTTAGTCCATAATTACTTTTATTTTTATTAACGTGACTTACGTTTAGCAACCTGTGCTAAACGTAACGTTACAGTTTTAGTTTATATGATTTTTATTTTAGAATATCTTTAATGTGATAGTATCTAGAATGGACAGAACCTAGTGATAACCCTAGTCACACTACATATAACATATATTAAAGTGTGGAGCAATTAAGGAAGAGAAACCGTTAACAAAACGTCTATAGTAGGAACACATTCCAATGAAACCACGCAGCGACGTTGCGGTAGGAGTTGGGTAGTTTGTTTGTCCTATGACTCAAGTTGTATCTTTGGACTTGAGTCTTATTTTGTCTCTCCTCTAAGTCCAGTTTCTATTAAGGTTGTAAGTTTTTTACTCAGATCCTAGGTCGCCTTTTTTTGACTGAGCATATTTTTTCTGTCTGGTGTCGAATTTCAAGCCAAGGCTTTTCTTTGTCCGAAGCTGTTATTTCTGACCGAAGACGCTTTTTAATTGTAAGCAACAGTTAAAATTTATTTAGTTTGTCTACTAGGGTCTTGGGGATATTTTCTAGGTATTAAGTAAGGCTAGGTAATTTTAATTTTATCCTCTTGATTATCACAGTTAGGGTTGTCAAACCTTGCCAGGGTTGCTACAATTTTTTTTTTTAACTTGTGATAGGGTATTGTAGCGTGATCGCAACAAGACGCTTTGCTTTAGCCTTTCTTTAATTGGTCAAAGTAGGTCGGTTATATTTTTAAAATTTTCATATTTCGTTTGTCAAGAAAACAGAAGACAATTTTTCTGGGATTGACAGATTGGATTTGATTCTTCTGCGAAAATAGCAGGAACTCATTTCTTGTCGTTAGGCCGAGGGTACGTTTTTCGCTGACAAGCATCTTCAGTAGATAGATCGCACTTCTTTACTGACTGTTGGGAGTTAAAGTATAATGATAACACAGTGGAATATAAATATAGTGAACAGAACACAACTTTTATTAGATATTGACAACCATTGTTAGGAATGTTGCTAAGAACCTGAACCTACCATAAACCCTCTATGGTCTTACTGACATAGTGGATTATCCTTCATGGACAACACCCCCACTTAATCCCATATGTTTCAGACGCACTGTTGCTTTAGTTAGCATATCTGCAGGCATTACATCAGTCTGACAATAATTGATCCTGATCACCTCACTATCAGCTAACTCTCTAAAAAATGATATTTTATATTTATATGCTTAGACCTTTTGCCGATAGCAGGACTATACACTAACATACTAGCACTTTGACTATCACTAAACACAATCACAGTCTCTGTCCGATTAGTTAGTTCAGCATATAAACCTTTCATATTTACAACTTCTTTAGCAGCCTCACAAAGAGCAATGTATTCTGCCTCGGCAGTACTCAATGCTACGCATCGCTGTTTGCGAGCTTGCAAAGCTACAGCAGCACCACCAAACATAAGGAAATACCCTGTAAAAGAACGACCATCAGGCCCATTTCCCCAATCAGCATCAGCATAAGCAACCAAAGACTTGTCGCACTTCTTATAACAAAGCGATAAATCAATCGTCCCCTTCAGATACCTAAGCACACGTTTCAGTGCTGCCATGTGAGCTGAATTGTTAAAATTATTAAATTGACTCAGCATTGTAACCGCAAATGAAATGTCTGGTCTGGTACTACATGCCAAATACATAAGAGAACCTATAATCTCCTGATATTCAACGTTCTCATTCCTCTCTCCTGGCTTCAAGTGAACGTTAGTTTCAACTGGTGTACTCACTGGTTTGCAGTCTTGCATTCCGTATCTTTCCAAGATCTTTTCAATATAGGATCTTTGAGAAAGAATAATTTCACTTCTTTTCTGATCTCTGAAAATTCGGACCCCTAAACATTCTCTGGCTTCTCCAAGGTCTTTTATCTTGAAATTACTTGCAATATGATGCTTTACTTTCTCCGCCTCGACGATTTTATTTGTAAAGATATAAAAATCATCGACATAAAGCGCAATAGCTAAGAAAACATCTTCAGTTTTCTTTGTATAAACGCATGGATCATATTTTGATCGAATAAAGTCCATTTTCATAATATGCCCATGGATTTTCTCGTTCCAACAACGAGCTGCTTGTTTCAGACCATATATTGCTTTCTTTAACTTGCAAACTTTGCGTTCATCCTCAATAAAACATTCTGGTTGCTCCATATATAAATTTTCCTGAAGCTCACCATTTAAGAAAGCCGTGGTTACATCAATGTGATGTATCTGCAGTTCCTTTTCAGCTGCAAGTGCTACCAGAAGACGGATTGAAGACATTCTCACCACAGGAGCAAAGGTTTCAAAATAATCTTATCCTGGTTTCTGGGAGTAGCCTTTAGCTACCAATCTCGCCTTATAACGCTGTACGCTACCATCTCCGCCAGTCTTGAGTTTAAATACCCACTTTGATTTTACCACATTGACTTCTATTGGACGATCAACTAATTCCCAGGTAGAATTCGCCTTAAGGGAATCATATTCATCCTTCATAGCTTGCAACCACAAATTTTTGTCTGAGCGTTGCATAGCATCTTTAAGAGATACAGGATCACCAACTACATGAAAATTGTAGACCATGTCCTCATCACGTTTAGGACGCCTATTCCTAAGAGGATATCTTCGTTCTGGAATCTCTAGTTCACGAACGTTTTCATCCGAACCAGAATCAGAGGCATCGTAAAAATCTTCTTCCGGGCTTGACAACGGATTTGCCTCTTCGGGAGTGACCACCTCTTCAATCATCTCATTTTCATCACGTACTTCATGAAAGCTATTAACTGGACTAGGAGCAGTCCACGTGGGAACATTTGCAACACTGCTCTCAGTAATAACAATTCCTTCACGAATATCTTGATCAGTAATCGGAACCACTACAGTAGACGGAGTTTCCACTGGCTGAACATTTGTATTCGTCAATTCAGGAACACCTGGCTGAGCCACTCTGTTTGGCTCAACATTCCTTTCTATAAATGTTGCGTCTCGAGCGAAAATTACCCGCTTTGTGTTGTTCATGTTTATGAACCTATATGCCTTCTGATTCTCACAATATCCTGTCATTATCATTTCAGCAGTCTTGGAATCAAACTTTCTCCGGCCATGATCTTTCACCAGCACATGAGCTTTACATCCGAAAGTCTTCAAGTGTGAAAGATCAACTTTCTCTCCAGTGAACACTTCCTCCGGAACTTTATCAGCAAGAGCCAGTGTCGGAGATCTATTTTTCAAATAAACGGCACATCCAACGGCTTCACCCCAGAATTTTTTATTTAATCCAGCTTCATGCACCATACATCTCGCCTTCTCAACAATAGTGCGAATAGTGCGCTCAGATACCCCATTTTGTTGTGGCGTGTGCGGCACTGATGTCTGGTGGACTATTCCATTAATCTTCAAATAATTTTGAAAATCATTGCTGGTATATTCTGTTCCGTTATCGCTACGCAATTTCTTAATTTTCTTACCGGTTTGGTTCTCAACTAGCACCTTAAATTCTTTAAATTTAGCAAACACTTGGGTTTTGGATTTCAATACATAGCCAAATGTTTTTCGACTATAGTCATCCACGAAAATCAGATAGTATCTGTTTCCACCCCATGATTCAACTTCCATAGGGCCGGCTAAATCAGAATGCACCAGTTCCAGTAATCCCTTAGCCCTTTTACTGTGTTTCCGCCTTGGAAACTTCTTCACACACTGCTTACCCTGGCAACACGCCACACATGGTTCCTTGTTCACTTCTCCAAACGAAAGACCATTCACCATGCCTTTCAACTTGACCATAAGTGGTCCACTTAAGTGACCTAATCTCCTATGCCATAAGTCATACGCACTTGGAGCACTTGAAGTATCTGAAGAAGTAGTGAGAACCAGCGCTGCCTCTTTCGGATCTAAAATATATAAACCCTGTTTAAGTGGTGCTGTTAACAATGGTTTACCAGCTATGGTTACAACATTTTTCATAAAAACCTGACAACAATTAACATCAAAAACAACAATGCAACCATTATGACAAATCTTACTTACCGATAGCAAGTTAGTAATTAGATCCGGCAGCAACAACACATCCTCAAATTTAATTTTACGGCCCATGGCAAAAACATCACCTTTTAATTTTGAAACAATTTTGTCATTGTTAGCAGTAGTGATATACTTTGAACTTCCTGCACTAACATTTTCCAAAATTTGTTTTTGCGACGTCATATGTGAGGTTGCTCCGGAATCTATAACCCATTTCATAGGTTCTGTGGTTGTCGATAAAAGAGTAACAAAATCCTTTTGTAATAATAGCGACACATTACCTGCAGTACCCTTACTAGAACTATCCTGGGTAGAAGTTACATTGCCCTTACTGTCTTTAGACTTGCGCTGCTTACACTGCCACTTAAAGTGGCCTTTCCGTTTGCAAAAGTGACATATTATATCCTTCTTGCTAACAAGCGCCGAGTCCATTGTCTTCGTAGTTGTCTTCTTCCGTTCACTTTCCTTCAGAAGCGCTGCCATCACTGTTTCCGTAGTGATTTTCATGCTGGAGTGCTCAAGTGACATTACAAGAGGGTTGAATTCTTCAGGTAGTCCAGCCAACATTATAATTGCAATAAATTCGTCATCCAGACCAGCTTTTATCTTAAACAAAGCCTGGCTTGTGGCTTGGATCTCATTAACATATTCTTCTGTTGAGCTATAGTCTGTGAGCTTCACATTAAATAATTGCCGAAGTAAATTCAGCCTCCGCAGCAAACCTCCATCTGCATAGGCTCGTCGTAGCGCCTCCCAAGTATCCCTCGCCGTTTTAGTTTGCATAATGAGGGGGTAGATCTTCTCTGAACACATAAGGCAGATCTTACTCCTAGCTTTGGCGTCTTTTTTAATCGCCTCCGCCGTTTTTGCCTCAAAATCCTCATTTAAACATTCCCATAAATCCAGGTCTGTCAAAAACATTTCCATCGAGAAAGACCAAGTCCCATAGTTGGACTGGCCTGACAACTTCTCAAATGTAACGGCTTGCATTTTCGTATATATATGTCCGCAAAAGTTTAAATTTACAGAGATAATACGTTATGCCAAGCAAGTCATGGGCTGGGCCCATAACCTGTTGGGAGTTAAAGTATAATGATAACACAGTGGAATATAAATATAGTGAACAGAACACAACTTTTATTAGATATTGACAACCATTGTTAGGAATGTTGCTAAGCACCTGAACCTACCATAAACCCTCTATGGTCTTACTGACATAGTGGATTATCCTTCATGGACAACACTGACACAGCAACAAAGGAATGAAAAACCTGTCATTAGGCACTAAACTACTTTAGTGCCAAATGACAGGTTTTTGAAACATTCATAACTTCATACTCAATTCAGAAATCGGCCCTTAGTTTTAGTTATTGATAGAAAACATTAAAAAATGATAAAAACTTAAAATGAAAATCAAATAGTTTATTTTAAATAAACGTTAGAGGTATTTTTGAATTGACAAACAAAAAAGAAAGATGACTCGTTGCAAATTAGCAAGCTTCAGTAGGTCTCAATCACAGACATAAATCTAACTAGATGACGCGATTGTATGTACTTCACGTGCCAAAAACGGAGTAAAGTTACGACAACGAGCGTAATCTGAGCTTTTCATTTAGCATTATCGTCACCGGAAATCCACTGAAATCTAGAAAAATCTCATCTCATCATCATAACTCATCGTCATCTCTATAACTTCTTTTCGTTACTTTATCAATATATATATATATTTAAATTTATATTGATATGTATTATAATGTGTATTAGATATATATGTAAAATATAGATTTAAGCGGTATATTATTGTTATTTTTTGTTTTGTTGTTGGTATTCCACGGTTTAAACAATGCACCTGCCATGTTATCTCTTCACCACCCATGGTTGACTGGTAGAGAATGCCTAAGGCATTAAGTCCGCCATTGTACTTTTGTGCATGAAGTTTAAATACATAAATAAATAAGTGACTAACATAATATTTTTGCTAAAACAACTCTGGCCCACAGTATAATTTTCATAATTAATTAGCGTTGCATGATCTTTTAGCCAATGCTCAGTAAAACAAACAATTTCAAACATTGTTTTTTTTCTAAAAACAGTACTATTTCCAATTGCTTCGCAGAAAAACCTTGAATATTTTGATGGAATAATTTCAAGGAATTCTGCTTAGCCCCTTTTTTTAATTAACTAAGTGAGAGCATGAAGGTACCTTCTTTATGGTGAATCTACTCGTAACTATTTCATTGTTGGTACCCTCCCTAGTCCTACAAACTACACGTTACACCTGTAAATTAGTATTACTACTAATATCAATTACAGTACATGCCTTCGACATACTATTTATGTCTGAGTTTATAGCAAAACATAATAGCCTCGCTATTTGACGTCTTACCCTAATAGGCAGATACACTGTATTGCCTATCGTTTTTAATTTATCAACAAAAATGTTGATGTCAAAAAAAACTAATTTGTCACTGTAATGGCTGACAAGGTAATGAACATGTTTATTCAGCATTTGACTACTATACAATTTTTCCAAATACGGCAAAGCACACAATATGATTTTATTACAATTTAATTTTATCAACTCCGTTACACACTCTGTGATGTCATCTTTTTTACATCCGAACTGTGACCTATAAAGAAAGTTACATTGGTGTCTGATTTGTATACATTATTTGTTACAGATGCCATGATATGCTTGTAATATGACCTAAGGATACAATAATTCAAAGTTGACTAACTCTGATTGCTATTTAAAAAGTTACCTAATACTCTTCTAATACACATACAAATCAAACATAACCGAATGAAACCCATGATGACTATAATTAGTTGGAAAGGTAGCAGTCTCAGGCCGGTCTACTTGAGTCTCAGGCCGTTCTTCCTGTAAAATATCAGTTATGTCTTGGTCTTGGACAAAGACACCGTCCTGAGACACCCTCTCAGCTTGGGCCGGGCCCTCCCTTGCCTCAGGCTGCACAGCCTTCAGGTTGAAACATCACCATCTCATTTGCGGCCAATTTTTTTTTTTTAATTTGTAACTGTGAGCTAACATATTTATTGTAAAGGGAGCCCAGTTTGTCCTCAAGTACCTGAATATCGTTCTGTAATCGCTGTGTCAATTTCATAGATTTTTATGCTGTCATCTAATTTGATCTGGTAACTGTTTAATTTATTAAGCAGGTCAACACGTTCTTTTCTGAGTGGAATATTTTTATTCCCTAAATTATCTTATAGGAGTACTTTTGAAAAAATAATGAAAACCTTTACTATTTACTTAGGTTAGTATTTAGGCCAAGTTTCAAATATATAAGCCTATTTTCTAATTATCCCTAGTTACGCAGTCATTAGACTCAATTAGGTATATTTGTGTGTTTTAGTTAATGCAGTTTGAATTAATTAATCAAATTGGTTAGCATAGTGGCAGTGAAAATAAAGTTAACATTTAGTTTTAAAGTGGCCGGCTACCAATCGGCACATATTGACCATGTCGTACGAAACTATGGAAATAATCATATTATCTATTTGGATCATCGGGATATTCTTATCATCGCTATGCCTGATACTACAAATAGTGTTATTCATAATCAGACCTCACCTAAGAGAATTGGAACAGAAGATACTTATGCAGCTAACAGTTGCGATATTGATAAACGCAATCTTGGAAATTTGTTTGCTTCTTGACGTATTCAATGATTACACAATGACTGTAATTGTAGCAGTTCTTTACCGTGTAACGGACGCCGCGTTTTTAAGCTGGATGGTTGTGTTTACGAAGAAATTATACGAAAACATAGTGCTCGTGTTTGTGTTGCAAAAGTGGATTTTTTGTGTTCTGTCTGTGCTAATTTGGACTCTAACAGTAACTGTAGGCATTTCGTTGATTTTCGTGCCTGATGGTTTCTTCTACTACTACTATATTTGTTATTCTTGGTCAAGATTAATTGTTTTGGCAATTAACATTTTGTTTTTCATTAGAATCTTCTATGTTATCACAATCAAAAGCAAGAACTCTAATAGAAAATTGGCGGAGATCATAAAAACTAGTGTCATTTTATTTATATTGGTGTGTATAATGGGCATACATCAAGCATTAGAGTTACTTGACATATATATACCTCCATACCTTGAAGGTGGTTTGATATTGTCGTATATCAATTATATTATTTATATTATAAATGCATATCGAGCGATAATTTTTACAATCATATTTTTCATTCTCAAAAAGACCACTGGTGACTAAGAACTTGTAGAACCCGCTAGAATTTCATTTATTTATTTATTTTATAGTGTGAAATAATATCAATAAGACGTGTAATATACATAAGTATACGTATAGCTTATCCACTCCAGTAGTGGTGATACCAACAACCAAATGCGTGCGGGTTTTTTATTAAAATGTGGCCGAAAGAAAACAACAAGTTAAATAAATATGTCATTGCAGTTCCCATTATGTCCCAACCCAACTTCATCGTCATCTCATATCATCGTCTTCCTACCCACATCCCATGTTACTTGGGATCCACGCAACGTTTCCATCTTCCAATCACCTCTTTGAACCGTAACGCAATCATTCATTCCCATTTTTTATTAATCTTTTTACTAGGTGAACCGATTTTGAAGATTATTTTTTAATTGAAAGCGGGTGCTTCTCATGTGCGCATTTAAATTTGGTGAAGATCTAATGAAGAACTTCGGCGATATACAACAGAACTCTTTAATAAACAACGGCAAATCTCTCGGGATTGCTGCAATCGCAATTCTGCTTATTGTTTATACCATTTCATAACGTAAAATCACGCCGGTATGCTCTAAAGGGGTATGCAGATGTGTATATTTTACCGGAGAAATGAGAGTGTACCAGGGGGTACACTCTCATTTCACCGGTTGTGATCAAGTTGTATGTTATTCGGATAATCTATTCTGGCATAACTTTGTGCATTATAACTTATAGGTAACTTACTATAGAACTTGTTCATTATGAACACTAAAAAGTGAAACATAAAACTTTTTTTACAAAAAAAATGCAAATGACTTCCTGTTTTTGTTTCTTCGTTATTTGACACCGACTGCCGAAATTGAAGTTACTTTTCACTTCGTATTTTTATAAAAAATCTTTTTCTTTCTTGTCATACCTCACACAATCCATCCATTTTTTTCCTTCCTTCTTTTGGCCTTCCTCTCCCTCTCTTCTTCAATCATAATTTATATTCATCATGTCATCTCATCATCTGTCTGCCCTTATCCCACGTTACATAGAATCGGCGCAACACGTTTTCTACTTCCATTCTCTCCCGTCAACCGTAACGGTATCATTCATTTATATTTAATCCTCGATAGAATAATATGGGTGAATAATAAAGGATGGTATTTAAAAGTACTTCAATTTATTCCCATTTCATTTACCTAATTTTGCCTGTGTTACACCAAATATACTTAATGTGCACCAAAATATGTTCATATAAGTCGACGTAGCCCCACTGCGCGGGGCTCCTATTTCTGTCTGCAGGGTCAAAAGTAACCTAACACGAACGAGAAGACGGGAGCTGAGTTCGCTCGCTTTGCTCGCTCACTTCAGCTCCCGTCATCTCGTTCGAAGCTAACCTGTCCGTGTCGGGGTGCCCTAAGTTCCCGTGCTCGCTTCGCTCGCTCTTGGACTGATTCTTTGACCATAATTTATTCGTAGATCAACTAATATTTGGTGCACGATCAGTATTTTAGATGTACCCTTAGATTTTTGGTGAACACAAAAATATTATCCAAAATAAACATGAACTCTCCGATAAAAATAATAATTTTGCTTAATTAATATTAAAAATGTATACGTGCATCCTTATTGTTAGTAAGCACGAATTATGTTGACTTATATAATAAAGAAGGACGGAAGGCGGACTTAATGCCTAAGGCATTAAGTCCGCCTTTGTACTTGTTCATAAAGTTTTAATAAATAATAAATAAAGAGAGAGCTCGAATTGTGTGTTTGTTCAGATGTGTAGGGTAAGCTCTGGAACCAATACACCTATTTGAAAGATACATTATTCCAGATGGTTATAGGCAATCAATATTTTGACTCAGGCAAAGCTGGGACGGGCCACTACTGCACTACACACTATCTGCATTTCTTTTCTTATTATTTATCATTATATTTAATTTACCTAAACATCTAACCAAGATTAAGTTTATTGTATTTTAATCAAATGTTATTAGAAATAAACTATCTGTATCTCTTTTCTTATTATTGTAATTTTTTATCCCACAAATCTTACTAAGACGCTGACGCTTTCTTGAAAAATTTAATTCACCTTCAGAGATTTACACCGGTTTGTCACTGCAACGAGAATTCTAGAATATTTTTGGCCGCAGTGTATGGTAGATATTGTTTCTTTGTTCTGTGTATAGACATATTAATGCAGCTGTGCAAAACAAATCTTGTACAATGGAGTCCGATTTCTCAAAAATTCACAAAGTGAAAACTAAACACAGGCTACTTTATAACCGTGCAAATGCACTCTTCCTGTAGGATAGGCCCCGTAGTACAAGATCTCACCGAAAAAATCTGCAGTCATATTGCTTTTGATTAAACTCATTTTTATGGAATGTACTTGCTAAATAAATAAATAACAATACGATTGCCTGGCTATATCTACCCCAATCAGATTTTTGTATTTTTTTTAACTTTGCTCTTCTTCAGACATTTCTTCTGTATTATTAGGTAGGTACTTATCCAACAGCAGCCAGCTCTCAGTTAGGCGTAATTTATGGGCTTCCAGGTGTAAACAGAACACATCGATTGCGGCTAACTAAGACCTGAAAACTTCTCTATTTTCTACATGACTTTCTTTCAAATGACGGTAGATACACTTGAAAAACTTAAATATGTGGTTAACTATAAAAAATAAATTAAAATTTATTTAATAAAGGTTATTGCGGCTAGTTGCAGTAATCTATTATACTATAAAACTCAATAATGAAAATTAAGTTTAATTATTTTACAAAATGTTTATATAATTAACAACTTAACTGTACTAAACATAACTAACTTCTTACATACATACAAAGTTTAATCAAAGACAACAAGACTTACTTGCAGATTTAAGCCGTGGGATTACCTGAGTAAAGAAGTTCGTAAATATTTTCAGGAATAATAAAGGTATTTCAAAAAATAAAAATACCCGACTGCGCAACATGATTTTCTTCTTGTTTACGTCTTTTTAGTTCGCTTCTGAATTACCTTTTTTATATCTAACTTTTTAGTTAACATTTTTTTGCGAATTAGGTACATTTAAACTTATAAATGTTATATATTTTTGAAAACACCTCTGAAAACCGTTTATTGTGATACCCCACACGATGGCATTTGAAGAAAACAAAAATTGGGCCCCGAAACCCAACATTTTCTATTTGCCAATTTTATGTAGCCAATGACATTATAGCAAGGTTAAGACAAATCGATTGACGTAAGAATCATCAAAATCGGCCAACTCGTTTGGTCTCTAGAACGCCACATAGGAAGAAACATACATACATAAATACATAGACTGATAAATCAAAATCAAAATCAATTTTTTTATTTCATAGAGGCCTACATGGGCACTTATAAAACGACGACTAAAGGTGCACGGTTCGGGTTGGTCGTTTCCTATGGAGAAGAACTGGCAAGAAACTCCATGACTTGACTTGACTTAATGTCCTTTAACCCCTAGATGGGGCAGAGGGCGTCCACAGATGTCCTCCATCGCGATCGGTCTTGAGCTTCACGCTTCACCTCGCTCCATGTCATTCCGATGCTCGTCGCTTCTGCCAACACTGTGCGACGCCAGGTTTGACGGGGACGGCCACGCTTTCGTTTCCCCTGGGGATTCCAGTCCAAAGCTTGTTTGGGTATGTGATCGGGACCCCTTCGGAGCGTGTGGCCAATCCATCTCCACTTGCGACGCTTGATCTGGCGGTCGATCGGGCTCTCGTGGCATTTCTCCAACAGCTCTACATTGGAGATGGTCTCGGGCCAGTAAACTCCGAGAATACGACGAAGACAGCGGTTGACGAAGACTTGTATTTGGCGTGAGATGTCCTTTGTGACCTTCCACGTTTCGCACCCGTAGAACAGCACGGATTTGACATTGGACCCGAAGATTTTGAGTTTAATCCTTCGGGTCAGTTTCCGCGATTGCCAAACAGGTCTCAGCTGCGCGAAGGTTGCTCGGGCTTTGGCGATCCGTGAAACGATGTCCTCTTCACTTCCCCCAGTCTCCGACACGACACTCCCGAGGTATGTAAATTGGTGGACGCGTTCCACTGCCTCTGTGCCAATCAGCAACGGTGAGTGGTTCTTCACACCAGTTCTCATTGCCTGGGTCTTCCGGATGTTTATTTTGAGCCCCGTTTTTGCCGCTTCCTGGCGTAGATCTTTTAGCTTTGCTTGCATATCGGCGTGGGTATGACTCAGCAGGCATAGGTCATCAGCGTAATCCAAGTCTTCCAAGACGTTGGATAATCCCCACTTTATGCCGCGGCGCCTGTTATCGTAGATGCGAAGCATAATTCCATCAAGAACGACCAGGAAGAGGAGCGGTGACAGGAGGCAGCCTTGGCGGACACCCGCGTGCACTGTTACGTCATCCGATATGAGGCCGTTATGAGTAACCTTACAGGAATATTTCTTATAAATACTCTGCAACAGACGGACTATTTTCGGCGGCACTCCAATTTCCAGTAGGCGGGACCAGATACTAGACCACTTCAGCGTATCAAAGGCCTTTTCGAAGTCTACGAAGGTTAGATAAATCTCCCTCTGCCATTCTGATGCCTGTTCCAGTATGATACGGAGAGTGTTGATCTGGTCCGTACAGGAGCGGTTCGAGCGGATACCAGCCTGCTCCTTGCGTAGAAGAGGATCCACGGCCTTCGACAATCTGTCCAGGATGATCTTGCAAAATACCTTAGAGGGAATCGAGAGCAAAGTTATACCTCTCCAGTTATCGCACAGGCTAAGATCACCTTTCTTAGGAACAGTTATAAGGAGACCTTTGTTCCATTCGTCTGGTAGTTCTTCGGCGATCCAGATCTTTTCAATGAGCGGCGTCAGGACGTCGACTGCGGTGGGTAAGTCGGCTTGAAGCATTTCCGCAGTTATCAGGTCGAGTCCTGGTGCTTTGCCTGTCTTCAATGAGCGGATTGCCTTCGCAACTTCAGAGGCTGACGGTGGTTCCGTGTTAATGTTGAGAAGCTGGGTGGGTGGAGTACTGACTTGCAGCGCGTCAGGTGCCGATGTAGCTGACAGACGGAAGACCTCTTCAAAGTGTTCACGCCAGCGAAGTAGCTGCCCTTCTGACGTCACAATGAGCTGACCATCTTTGGACTTCAGCGGCTTCTTCCTCGACTTGCTGTTACCTGCCAAGGTTTTGGTAGCATTGTACAACTCTTTCAAGTTGCCGGAGTTTGCATCTTGTTGAGCACGATCAGCAATACCATCAGCCCACCGTCTCCTATCTTTGCGGGTACTGCGATAGATTTCCTTGCGTTTCTGACGGTATTGCGTGTTAAGGTCTGCTCGCATGGCGTCGTTATGGGTCTCAAGCAGTCTCAGATGAAGATTCCTTCTATCTTCGATCAGGTTCCACGTGCGTTGTGACATCCAGTCCTCCCGAGAATGAGTCGATTTGTGCCCTAGAACGACGGAGCTGGTCTCTGTATAGGCCACTTTGATGCGGTTCCACTCCTTGTCTAATGAGTCCGTAGCAGCATCGAGTACAGAAAAGCGATTGCGCAATTCCATCTGAAAAGATTTACGCGTGTCTGAGTCATGCAGTTTGCTCACCTCGAACCTTCTTCCAATCTTGCCAGGTCCTCCAGCCGCACGGGCAACTGCAACCTTGAGCCGGACTTCAGCAACTACCAGATGGTGGTCGCTATCAATATCGGCGCCCCTGCGGTTGCGGACATCGAGCAGTGAAGACCGCCATTTGGAACTAATGGCGAGGTGGTCAATTTGGTTCTTGGTGACCCCATCGGGGGAGTTCCACGTGTACTTATGATGGTTGCCATGAATGAATAATGTTCCTCCGATGGTAAGGTCGTGGTTCTGACAAAACTCGATGAATCGCTCCCCATTCTCGTTGCACACTCCAAGTCCCTGTGTACCCATATGCCGCTCGCGGTTAGTATTAACACTCCTAACCTTAGCATTTAGGTCCCCCATGACGATGACGATATCTTGCTTTTTTATGCTCCTAAGGGTGGCGTTGAGGGCATTGTAGAAGTCGTCCTTGGTATCCTCTGTTGATGCATTGGTTGGGGCGTAGCACTGGATAATGGAGATCTTCCGGGCTCTTGAGTTGAATCGGGCACACATGAGCCGGTCTGAGATCGGTTTCCAGTCCAAGAGGCTATTCTTAGCTGCATTAGAAAGGAGGAGCCCCACGCCATACTCGCGCACATCTTCCTCATTTTCTTTACCTGAATACAGCAAAGTCAAGCCCCCGAACGTTCTCAGCTCACCAAAACCGTTTCTCCTCACTTCGCTCAGACCGAGTATCTGAAGATTGTAGCTAAGCATTACTGCTTCTGCTTGGGCTAGTCCGCTGTCATCGCTAAGCGTGCGTACGTTCCAATAAGCAATTCGTGTCCGTTTTTTCATGCCAAAAGTCGTCGTTGAAAGATCAGTCCGGTTTCTGTTTCGGTTTCAGGAATCAATTAATTATTGTCGGGCAAGCGGGTGATTAGCCCACTGTGCCTTAAAGGGTTATCAAAATAAAGGGTTTTAAGCGGTGATTTCAAAAATATATAACACTTCTATGTTAAATGTATCTAATTCGAAAAAAACTTAACTAAATAGTTATAAATAAAAAAAGTTAAATCAAAAAATCAAAAAACCCGACTGCTTCAAAACCGAACTAAAAAGTCGGAAACAAGGAAAAAATCATGCTGTGCAGTCGGAGGATACATACGCGCGAGCTGGCTGACCAAAACCAGATGTATCCTCCTCCTGCACAGCATGATTTTTTCCTTGTTTACGACTTTTTAGTTCGCTTTTGAAGCAGTCGGGTTTTTTATTTAACTTTTTTTATTTATAACTATTTAGTTAAGTTTTTTTCGAATTAGATACATTTAACATAGAAGTGTTATATATTTTTGAAATCACCGCTTAAAACCCTTTATTTTGATAACCCTTATTTTGATGGGTTTGGAAGAAAAAAAAAATTTGGCAAAATCCGCCATTTTTCTATTGTCCAATTTTAATGTAGCCTATGACACTCGCAGGATTAAGACGAATCGATTGACGTATGAATCATCAAAATCGGCCAACGCGTTTGGTCTCTGGAATGCCATATAGGAACAAACATACATACATACATATATACATACATACATATATACATACATACACAGACTGATAAACACATTACCCTCCTTCGGCGGTCGGGTAAAAAAGATAAGACTTGCTTGCTGGCTAGCTTGAAAAATGGGACAAGAAGCCCATCGGCAATGAGGCACTGGTCGAGTCAAAACTCCAGAGCCTTGAAAATCGACGCCGAGTTGCCAGCTTGTCGTTTTTTATCGGTTGCATTTCGAGTGAGCAATGGAAATACATTATCTAATTCCGCCTAGCCCGTTCTATCATCAGACTACAAGACGTACGGAGATACGCCATCGGTACAGGGTGGACATCCCACCCGTACATATTAAAGGGTTTGTTAATACTTTCACTGTGAGTACAGCTAAGGAGTGGAATTCCCTGCCAGAGTCTGTGTTCCCCGATAGCGACAACCTAGGGGTCTGTAAGTCAAGAGTGAATAGGTTACTTCTGGGCAAACGTGTTTCACTGTCGACCACATCATCGCTTACCATCAGGTGAGATAGTGGTCAAGCGTGAGCCTACCGATAATAAAAAGAGAAGAAGAACGAAGCTAAATTATCGCTGAATGTCATACATAGGCTAGAGTTTTATCCCACGGTATTGATTGATTTTTTATCACAATCCAAGTATTTTCTTGGTGTTACTTATAAATCAAGCAAAGAGACGATTTGTGTAAATACTAAATAGTGACGACAAAGACGAGAAATACAAAGAAAAAGAATCAGCTCTTCCGTACATTTTGTTAAGTTTTGTGAACAAAAATTAACTAGGAATTGGATTTTCTTTCTTCAACCGCTTTTCTTTTATTACACTGTGAAATAGAAAGAGTATTTCTGGACGTCGACGTCGTCCATTAGGAACTTATCAACATTATCATTGCAGCTGAAAGCCGTCTACAGCTGAACAGACCTCCCCCAAGCATCGCCACACTGATCGGTCCTGTGCGTCTCTTATCCAACGGATTTCCGCAGCCATAACAAATTCATCGGTCCACCTAGAGAGAGGCCTTCCAAGGTTAGAAATGACTTACGTTCATTTGAATTTTAAGGTTGCAACCTGACACCGACATACTTGGCAAAATTTTCTAGGAAAACACCAATAGATAAATTATTTACGATCGAAAACCCTGATTCCGTTCTTTTATGGATCAATGGATACAATCAAATCTTTTCCTTCATCACAATTTTTTTTATTAAGCCGTTTTATTTCCACAGCTGGGCAAAGTAAAGACCTACCTCTCCGAATTCCAAGAGAGACCAAAGAAGTCTTCATCGTCCGTCTCATTCTCTCTCCTTTTCTTTTGCTTCTCGTTCTTTAGAGATCTTTTGCCTAATTCACTCAATAGACATTTTTACCCGACTACGGCGAAGCCAACAGGAAGGGTTATGATTTCAGCAGTCTATTGATGTATGTATTTTTGCATATGTTCCATAGCGCCTAAACTATTCATAAGATTTTGATGAATGAACACAATGTCAATCGATTCGTTATTATGGCCCAGGTAACAAAGGCCAAAAAAACCGTAGTTGAGTTACAGTTTTTACTAAACTTTTTGCTTGTTTAATTAATCATTTTCAATTCCTAACTTAATTTGGGGAAACTAGAACTACTTGTTTCATAAAAAATAAATCAAACAAAGCACATAAAAAGGTGTACTGCGTTTTATATGAGAACATTTTCTTTTCTTGTATCACAATTATTGTTGTTGAATTCAGTATTTGGAGTTAAGAACGGATCGAACCCTACTTTTAATGCTAGAGTTTAGCAGGTTTTCAGTTTAAACTAGGGTTTGACAAAATAATACTAAACTTCAAATTCTTAATTCAGAATTAGGGAGCAAGTTGCAATGCTTATAAATTTGTTTCTTCAACATAATAGATGGAGATCCGCTCGACGCCCTAGAGTTTACTCATTCTTTTCGACACAAAAACTGTGGGATTGAGTAGTGTTATTTAGTATGTAAGTACTTTGAAAATACGCATACTTTCAAGATTGGGCCGACGGCCAGGTTTCAGCTGTCAGGTACTAAAGGTACGTATGATAATAAACACTTCCCAATCCTATAATTTGTGTGTGTGGAAAAAAAATGTGTAAAGTCTGGGGCGTCTGGGATCTTGGTCTATAAAGATCATTCCATTATTTTCAGACCTTTCTCACGGTTCGAAAACTTCAAAGATTGAAAACTGAAGCAAATACTATAGCCAGCCAGTTGTTAGGGTATTATTACCAACAACATGTCGCAACATAAAATAAAAGTTCGAAGGAGAAACTTGCAAACCAGAAAATTCCGGTAAAATCTATTTCGGTGAAAGGTTTTTCAAAACGTTCACAAGGATAATGGGTTATGCGTTGTATAATCCCCATATATACAGAGTGAGTTTTGCAAGTGGGTTTGGATAGCCAAATCTGAAACTAAGGAATAGCGAAAAACACTCAACGGAGTAACGGGCCCGATTTTGATAAAAACTAAAACTGCATCTGTGGATATTTGAAAAACCAATATCCTAGCCAGCAGTCAAACCCGTTGATTTAAAAAAATACTCACTCTGTATTATTAAGAGGATACGACACACACATGGGGAATGTGTGTTTCGTGTCCTTCCCCCCCTCCGAAACCCTCTCTGTGCAACGCCTATTAGGGCATATGCCTGGAGAGACTGAAAAAGATGGGTGTACCAGTAGGTATAGTAATACTATAGACTGCAAAATTCCCTCGGATAGTACAAACCAGGTCATGACCTACGTACTTACTATGTTCAACCAATGTTTTACACAACATTTGACCCTTTGGCAGGCTGCCAATATCGAAATTCCATCCTAATTACATTGTGATTGAATCATGATGAGCCTTTGCAGTTACACATGGTTAATTAACTCGCATTATTATTAAATACGGTTAGGAACGGCTGAATATCTTAATTTTATTACAGTACTAGCACTACCAGTACTACTACCCGTGGCTCCGCTCGCATATTTGTATAAATTATAGTCTATGTATTATACTTATGTTTCATCCTCATCATCATCATATCAGCCGAAAGACGTCCATTGCTGGACATGGGCCTCACCCAAGCGTCGCCACTCTATTCGGTCCTATGCCTTTCGCATCCACAGCAGCCCAGACCAGGTCGTCCAACCGATCTTGCTTTTGATGTTTATTTAAGCTATATTACTATTCATTTTCATAAAATCCGTTCAGTAGTTTTTGAAAGAAAGATAGAAAACATTTTTAGTAGGCACACGAAATGCAACACACAATTAAGGAAGATACAAGTATGAAAAACCGGCCATGTGCGAGTCGGACTCGCGCACGAAGGGTTTCGTACCATTATCTCAAAAAACGGCAAAAAAAACACGTTTGTTGTATGGGAGCCCCCCTTAAATATTAATTTGTTGTTATAGCGGCAACAGAAATACATCATCTGTGAAAATTTCAACTGTCTAGCTATTACGGTTCATGAGATACAGCCTGGTGACAGACAGACAGACAGACGGACCGCGGAGTCTTAGTAATAGGGTCCCGTTTTTACCCTTTGGGTACGGAACCCTAATAAAAGGTTGAATTAAAGACAGTATCATTGTGTGCCTCACGGCTGCGTCAAATAGATCCAGTTCAGTGAAATGCTAGACAACTAGTGCCTAGTTCCTAACGCTGATAACAAACATCAAACTATACTCACATACTTTCACATTGTAATATTATTGGTACATAGTAATTTACGATGGAGGGAATATCGTAATAATAATATATATATAATTACGTTATATTACCATAGTGTATTTAAGTTGTCTGTGATTATTTATACCAATATTTTAAAGAGGAAAGATTTTTTTGTTTGTTTGTTTGCACCGAACAGGCTCCGAAACTACTGGACCGATTTAAAAAATTCTTTCACCTATGGAAAGCTACATTATTCCCGAGTGATTTACTTGCATTAATGTTCTATAACCCCTAGATGGGGCAGAGGGCGTCCACAGATGTCCTCCATCGCGATCGGTCTTGAGCTTCACGCTTCACCTCGCTCCATGTCATTCCGATGCTCGTCGCTTCTGCCAACACGGTGCGACGCCAGGTTTGATGGGACGGCCACGCTTTCTTTTCCCTTGGGGATTCCAGTCCAAAACTTGCTTGGGTATGTGATCGGGACCCCTTCGGAGCGTGTGGCAAAGCAATCTCCACTTGCGACGCTTGATCTGGCGGTCGTTCGGGCTCTCGTGGCATTTCTCCAACAGCTCTACATTGGAGATGGTCTCTGGCCAGTAAATGCCGAGAATGCGACGGAGATAGCGGTAGACGAAGACCTGTACTTGGCGTGAGATGTCTTTTGTGACCATTCACGTTTTGCACCCGTAGAGCAGCACGGATTTGACATTGGACCCGAAGATGTTGAGTTTAATCCTTTGGGTCAGTTGCCGCGATTGCCAAACAGGTCTCAGCTGCGCAAAAGTAGCTCGGGCTTTGGCAATCCGTGAAGCGATGTCCTTTTCACTACTGTCTCTGACACGACACTCCCGAGGTATGTAAATCCCGAGTAGCATAGGCTATAATTTTGACGGGAGCGAAGCCGCGGGGGTCAGCTAGTGTTAATATATAGTGCCTTCGATACCCGGGTTGGTCATTGTTATTTTTTTAACCGACTTCCCAACAAGGAGGTGGTTCTATGTTCGACTTTACGTTTGTTTTATTTATTGTTTTTTTCACCGGTATCTCCATCAATCGTAGACCGATATAAAAAAAAAATTGTCTGAAAAATTATGTTCCGAAATTAGTCCCATTTTAATTTGGTGAAGAGCTGATGCAGAACTTCAAAGATATACAACTCGTCAATAAATAACGGCAAATCTCTCGGGATTTATACAATCGCATGTATGCTTATTGTTTATACCATTTCATAACATAACATCACGCCAGTACGCTCTAAAGGGGTTCGCAGATGTGTAGAGTTCACCATGGTAGACTCTCATTTCACCGGTTATGTTCAAGTTTCATGATGTTCTGGTAATCTATTCTGGCGTTATACTCGTAGGTAACTTACTAAACAACTTGCCTATTAGGTAAGTACAACTAAAAAGTGAAAATAATAAAAAAAACATTTTTACAAAAAATACTACCGACTTCCAAATAAAAAAACTACAAAGTGAAAAATAATTGTCTTTTGGAAGTCAGTGTCCATAACGCAAAAAAATGGTTCATACAGCAGCAGAGAAATGTATAAAAAAGACATCTATAGCCAGGAGGATATACTACGATGTTTACGTGAGCCGCGTGCGCGCCATCTCTGGGACATTAATGAAACTGCTAAGATATTCTAACTAAAAATAAAAAAAACAGACGGCGCCCTTCCAAGCGACCGCTAGGTAATATCCATTGAATCCTATCTATTAAAATTCCAAACACAAACATTTCTAAAATCACAGCACAGAATTTTAAAATTTAATAAAATCGTTATTGGTATCGAAGAATCGAATCTGGACCCTATTACTAACGAGTCAAGCTTGTATACCACTGCGACATTCTAACACTTATGATACCTGTGAAATTCATCGATATGTTTATGAATCATCCATATCATTAGGTATCCATGTCGGCCGTGACGTTTATAAAATATTATATAAATTATTTTATGAAGAAGATTGAGGGTGAGCTTATAATTTTGTTAAGTAAAACATGGCATCGCATCATAGCATAATTACTCGTCTGCTTGTGTTGTTCGAATAACGACTTATAATTACAATAAAATTATGTCCCGATTGAGTAATTTTTTAAAAGTGATAATAATCGTCCTTTGGGAACTAAATCAAAGTTTAAAGCGTTATTGCTCGAGAATCAAATGTCACCGTAAGTGTTATCTAAAATAAAATCAAAAATTTTATTTTTTTCATTAGAAATCTAACTTTTTATGCGACATCAAGAAACTGGTGAAGCAAAGTGTAACAGCCAATGGCCACGTCCGATTGCTTACACAAATCAATCCAGCTGACTTCGTGATATTGTGAATAGCCAAACCACGGATTCTTTTACAACCACCCGATCTGGTGCTATAAGACAAGGCATTTCGCTTACCACTGTCCGAAGACGTTTACATTCATCTATAATTATAAAACAACCGAAAAATAATAATAACCGAGAATAAAATATTTAAATTAGTTTGTGATACCCTGCACGGTGGATCAGACCGGCATAGAAAATATTATGAAAAAAAACTGATCCCCCAGGGGATCCGACCGGAACAAATCGGCACGGATTTGTTCGATTTGTTCCGGTCGGATCCCCTGGGGGATCAGTTTTTTTTATAATATTTTCTATGCCGGTCTGATCCACCGTGCAGGGTATCACAAACTAATTTAAATATTTTATTCCGGTCGGATCCCCTAGTTACCTATTAACAGATTTTTGGACAGTCAGCCACAAATAGGTACAGGGTTTATTGAAACACATAATTATGTTCGTAATTTTTATTGTAATGAAAACGTGTACGCTAGTATTAAGGAACAAAGTTTTTTTTTTTTTTTATCTTTTTTCTCGCGTTTGACCACTACCTCGCCTGATGGTAAGCGATGATGTGGCCTATGGTGAAGCACGCTTGCCTAGAAGTAACCTATTCACTCTTGACTTAAAAGACCCCAAGGTTGTAGCTATCAGGGAACAAAGACTCCGGAAGGGAATTCCACTCCTTATCAGTGCGCACCATGAAAGTATTAGTAAAACGCTTTGTGCGTATGGGTGGGATGTCCACCATGTACCGATGGCGCATGGCCGGACGTCTTGTAGTCCGATGATGGAAAGGGCTAGGCGGAATCAAATTGTGTCAGTTCCGTCGTACACTCCCCGAAATGTAACAGATAAAAAACCGACAGGCTGGCAACTCGGCGTCGATGTTCGAGGCATGGAGCTTTGACGCGACCAGTGCATCGTTGCCAATAAGTCTCTTGGCCCGTCTGTCAATCGACTCGAGTGCATCAAGCTGGTATTTGGCAGATCCGTCCCAGAAGTGAGAGCAGTACTCTATGCACGACCGAACTCGCGCTTTATAAAAGTACAAAAAAAAAAAAAAAAATTACCTCAACAACTGTTTTCTCTTGACTGTACTTGCCTGTCAAAAAGAGTAAGGGAATCAGACCGGAATGTCAAAGTTTGTAGTGGATCAGAAAGGAAATATTAAAAAAAAACCAGCAGGGGATCAGATCGAGGGGATCCGACCGGAACAAATCGCTTTCCACAGCACGGGTGAAGGTGCGAGACAGCAAGGGCAGCCATCACGTGGCGAAGGTGCTTTTGGACAATGGGAGCACTGCAAATTTTATAACTAAGGAGCTGTGTGGTAAGCTGGGTTCACTTAAACGTAACGTAAACTCCAAAATAACTAGTATTAACCGGCAAACTTATAAAAGCACACAGTCGTCTTCTATAACCATAGAATCTTATTCAGGTACTTATAAACAACGACAACAACTATTGATTGTTTAGTATTACCAGAGATAACTAAATCATTACCATCGACATTAATTGATTTTAGTACTATTTGAAGGTTAACCGGTTAGTTGCCATCCTGATTTCCTGGGGGAGCGCATTCCACAGAGAAATAGACTGAACGAAGAAGGAACGATGAATGAAGTCAGTGCGGTGAGTGGGACATTGAAGAAGGTGGTTATGTGATGACCGTAGATTTTTACTGTGGTTGGACCAAATGTATTGAAAGTAAGGGGCCAGATAACTAGGGAAATTGGAAGAGTCGAGAAATGAGAACAAGGTAGTTAGTGCCCTTTGCTCTCTGCGCTGGCGTATGGGCAACCACTTTAGAAGTAATCGATGCGCAGAGACATGATCATATTTACGCAAATTGAAAACAAATCGAATGCAGTAATTTAGAAGACGGTCAAGTTTGTTGAGAAGATCTGCATTCAGGTCGTAGTAGCACACATCACCATAATCAATGATAGGAAAAATTAAGGTCTGCACAAGCATTGCCTTCGTGTTGATTGGTAATACATTTTTCAAACGATACAGTGCCCGCAACGTTCCAGTGACCTTCTGACTCACACTAGTGATTTGAGTACGCCAATTTAGAGTATTATCGATGTGCAAGCCCAGGTCCTTTACATCAGTGCTAAATGGAATAATCTTACTGTCAAATAAAACAGGCGGCAAAGTTGCACCATCCACTTTAGCAATGTTTCGATGACTCCCAATGATGATCGCCTGACATTTATTGGGGTTTACTGCAACACCAAATCTATCGGACCAGGTTTTTATAGCCGATAAATCCCTGTTTAATTTGCTGATAACGTCAGGTATTTCGTCGACATTCCCTTGATGGTACAACTGCAGGTCATCTGCATACAGATGATACGCACACTGAAGTTCGGCAGTAATGAGATTTATAAAAATAGAAAATAGGAGAGGAGAAAGAATGCCGCCTTGAGTAACGCCAGTTTCCAAGTCACACCAGCGAGATGAAGAATCTCCAACCTGAACTGACTGCTGACGTTCCTGAAGGTAAGAGGTGAACCATTCCAGTGCTCAATCAAAATTAAAATTCCTAGAAATTTTGTAACATCTACTGTCTACATTTTGACTATTATAATTAATATTTAGATCGTTGATACGAAGTCTTTGTTAAAAATGCATTATTTTTGTTTTTTGTAAGTTTATTTGCAAGTTGTTAGTATTTAGCCAATTTATTATAAGTTTAATGGTGTAGTTAATATCATTTTCATAATTTTCATTATTGACGCATTTTAAGAGTGCTGTACTATCGTCGGAAAACAGTACCATAGGATGGTGGATTTGGCGCGGCAGATCATTAATGTAAATTAAAAATAACGGCGGCCCAAGAACGCTTCCCTGGGGTACACCGAATTTAATTTCTCTATTGGAAGACACGTATTTTTGTTCTAATTTAGACTTTACGCATACTTTGGTATATATGTTTTTATTAGGTTCAGTATATTACCTCGAATGCCAAAGGCGTTTAGTTTTTGAAGCAGTATGTTATGGTTGACATAACCGAATGCTTTCGACATATCTGTATATATAGCACATATAGGCGTTTTAGTATCAAAATTAGACATAATAGTATTCAACAGGTCAAAAATTGCCATGTTTATATTCCTATTTTTCCTGAACCCGTATTGCTCATGGCATAGTATATTATATTTAGTCAGGAAAGATGATATTGCTTCATAAATAACTTTTTCTATTATTTTGGAAAAAATGGATCGCAAAGCTATCGGCCTATAGTTCGACATATCATCCTTACTGTTCTTTTTATGAATTGGTTTTACAATTACAGTTTTTAATTTGTCAGGTAATGTACCTGATGATATGCTAACGTTAATAATATGAGATAAAGGGCCAGCTATACTATTAGCCACAAATTTTATAACTTGAGTGGAAATCCCGCCATAACCAAAGCTCCTTTTATTTTTTAGTGATTTAATTATTCTTATCACATCTTGAGGTATGACTGGTGGCACAAATATTGAGTTTGGGTTATATTCTATTTTCTTAACGTCGTGCATTTGGTTATTAGGTATATTAGTAATTTGGTATATGGAAAAATTATTAAAAGACTCTGCTATTTCTTTCGGATCCGTTATTGTCTGATTATTATTTCTTATCTGTGTAATTGGTTCCCTATTCTTTTTGCTTTGCTGTTATTTATTATTTGCCATGAGGTTTTTGATTTATTCGTCGAGTTCTTGATTAAGTAATTATTTTGGGCTTTCTGAGTTAATTTAATTATTTTTTTAAATCGCTTAGAGTAAGTAACAAAAGCGTTTTTATTTTCTGGTGAAGGCCTTAGTCTATGTTTCCAAAGTAAATTTAGTTGCCTTTTAATGCATAATCTAATACCACGCGATAGCCACTTAATTGGTTTTTCTGATTTTATTGTTACTAGTTTATATGGAAAACATAAGTCATGCATAAGCTTAAATATTTCAAAGAATTTATCATACGCTTTGTTCGAATCCTCTGTGTTATATACGTCAGAAAACGATAGATTTTGCAGATAGTTATTAAATTTAACAAGAGTTTCTTTACAAGTATCTCGAATCTTAGTTCTCCAGGTTTTAATTATGCATGATTTATTTATTTTTATATAAATTATTTGAGCTGTATGATCTGATAGCCCAAAGTCTATTACTTGACTATAACATTTTTGTCTGGTATTGTGTGCAAAGTTATCTAAACAGGTGTTACTAATAAGTAGGATATAAGATCATAAAGATATAAATAGGATCCCGTTATCAGAAAGAGATACACTGTTCAAATAAACGTTCGTGTCGCGGTCAGACGCAGGGCGGACTGAGTTTACTTAAGCTGGTCAGCTTGTGTATGTATTGCCATGACGTCGGTAAAACGTATCTACCTCACTATATATATAATATCATTGATAATGATACTGATTTTAACAAAGCCCTTTAAAGTTACTTAAATACTGATACTTAAACAAATGTAACTAGTAGAAGACTTCTGAGTTTCTACCTATCTATGCATTCGTTGGACATGTTCTTACCCGTTAAATCTGAATTAAGAATTTGAAGTTTAGGATTTGTCTAATTCTACTTTTCAAAATTTTACATCAAAGTAGGTTTTGACACGTACTTAACTCCAAATAGATGTCAAACTTTTTCAAGTTTACCCAAGTTAGGTGAAATTTAAATAGACTTTTCGATATAATATCATTACGGTACCTAATGTGTCTTAGTCTTATTGGATTTATTATCTCTATTCCTACATTAAACCGTTACTCGCCTACATCTCCTAGATAAAAGAAATGTCACCAAAAAAAAAACAACTCCACACTCACTATAATACTCACCCTACACAAACATTACTTTTAAATTTTATTAAGCAAGGACTATGTTCCACCTTTTGTTGTATATTATGTATGCAATAACATTCCCAAATACTGTATCTCAAGATACAGGTTGCCCTAGTTTGAGAGGCAGGGTTCATTAATCAATGGTTACAATGAAGTTCCTACAATATAGCTGTATACTTATTTATAGCTAAACACTAATTATTTTAACCTTTTGTTGGATATAACAATAACCATTTATTTGTCGGGTTTGGTCAATAGTACGGACGTCAAGTCAAATCACAAGCATGTCACCAGGTGGCAAATCAAGAATTACACATTGGCGCGTTTTTTCTAACCACTTGCGTGGTGGGGACAGCAGTATAGAGCAGTTGAGTACTGAACATTTTAGAGCTAAGACGTCGTAGAATCAGTGTCGATCCGTGATATTAATAAGCAGGATTGTAACTGTGTCTTATTTGAATAAACCCAGTGTATCGAATAATTTGTGTGATTTCATTTTCACGATTATACCCACCGACCTGCCCACACACGATGTCTTAAACTAAAGGAATACATCCTCACTTCCCGATGGTTTACATCTATTGGCCAGCCTTAAAAAGTAAAGATTGGTGAGGTCATTAGCAACGAAGCCAGAGTTGATTATGGTGTGCCTCAAGGTAGCTGCTTATCCCCCAGTCTTTTCCTACTCTACGTGAATGACCTATGCCAGCAGTCTCTCAGTAATGGTAAAATCTTTAGTTATGCAGATGACACGGTACTAATATTCCACGGTGAAAGTTGGGACGCGGCGCGGGAAGCTGCTGAGACAAGCTTACGTAAAATAATCCACTGGTTGGAAGCGAATTTATTAAATCTTAACATCGCGAAAACCTCATTTTTGCAATTTACCTTCGCCAAAACCAAACCTACAGTAATAAGTCTCAAAGCACACTCCTGTGACGTCGCCAACAGTAGTATTCCATGCTCATGTCTCTCAATCATACAACAAAAAACTATGAAGTACCTGGGAGTGATTCTGGACGAGGGACTTACCTGGTGTCCCCACACTGAACAGATATCTGCCCGTGTTAGGAAACTTATATGGGCTTTTAAGAAACAACGACAAGTGGCCGAGCACAGTCCATCGTGGGTAACTGTATTACTGCTTGGGGAGGTGCTTGTAAAACCTACATGATACGCCTCGAGAGAGCCCAACGATCTCTGTTAAAAGTCATGACCTTCAAGCCGTACCGGTTCCCAACAAGAACCCTTTATGAAAATTGCCAAGTACTTACAGTGAGACAGCTATACCTGCTCAATCTCACATTGAAACAGCATGAGAAGACACCGGTAAATCACGCAAATAAACATAGGAGAACGATCGGTAATGTATGTAGCACAGTCAAATGTAAGACCGCATCTGCTCGACGGCAACATCTATATCTATCGACTTATCTATATAATAAATTAAACAACATCCTCAATATAAACCCACTAACAAAAAATAAAACTAAGTTAAAACTAAATTCATGGCTTTAAACACTTGACTACCAACAGACGGAAAACTTAATCAAAGAACAATACTCGAGATGATTAATAGTTAGTTAGGCAAACCAAGTCTCATAATATAACCCAAGTCCAGCCACCAACCATGATCACAAATTAGTAAATCAAATTAGAAGGATAAAAATAAACCTGAAATAATTTCGTATTATGGAGCTGCTCTCATGATAGAGCCGGAAGGTAGTTAAAGCAACTCCTCAACGAGACAAAATAGCACCATCATGTTTGGGTTTATTGGATATATACATTTTTCTGGTCCATTAAAAGTTTGTTTTAAAAAGATGTTAACTTTTAATTATTAACAATACAAACTTAATCTAACAACTTGTTAAATACACAATCCTCTTTTAATTTCATGCATCATTCCTTTCTGCATATAATTTAATCCTCAAGGCTTCTTATGCAGACTGAACGACCTTCCCACATAGGGGCGGACACAAGTACTCTGATACTAACAGTTAATTATCTCTTAATTAATTAATTAACTTAGCTCTTGTTATCTTAGAACGTGCATAAAAGGTTGTCTTAGTTCTAAAGGTAAAGAAAGGACTAACATCTTAGCTATATCTGATATCCATACTAATATTATAAATACGAAACCGCCTCTGTTTGTTTTTGTTACTTTTTCACGACTTAATCGATTTAGAAGCAATTTGGTATGAATATAGTTTGAGATCCTGGCAATAACATTGGGTAGCTTTTATCCTCAGGCGAGTGGTGACATTCTATCATCGAAAGCATGGCGATAGCGATTGTCAATTTGGTATGAATATAGTTTGAGATCCTGGCAATAACATTGGGTAGCTTTTATCCTCAGGCGAGTGGTGACATTCCATCATCGAAAGCATGGCGATAGCGATTGTCAATTTGGCATGAACATAGTTTGAGATCCTGGCAATAACATTGGGTAGCTTTTATCCTCAGGCGAGTGGTGACATTCTATCATCGAAAGCATGGCGATAGCGATTGTCAATTTGGCATGAATATAGTTTGAGATCCTGGCAATAACATTGGGTAGCTTTTATCCTCAGGCGAGTGGTGACATTCTATCATCGAAAGCATGGCGATAGCGATTGTCAATTTGGCATGAATATAGTTTGAGATCCTGGCAATAACATTGGGTAGCTTTTATCCTCAGGCGAGTGGTGACATTCTATCATCGAAAGCATGCCGATAGCGATTATCAATTTGGTATGAATATAGTTTGAGATCCTGGCAATAACATTAGGTAGCTTTTATCCTCAGGCGAGTGGTGACATTCTATCATCGCAAGCATGGCGATAGCGATTGTCAATTTGGTATGAATATAGTTAGAGATCCTGGCAATAACATTGGGTAGCTTTTATCCTGAGGCGAGTGTTGACATTCTATCATCGCAAGCATGGCGATAGCGATTGTCAATTTGGTATGAATATAGCTTGAGATCCTGGCAATAACATTGGGTAGCTTTTATCCTGAGGCGAGTGGTGACATTCTATCATCGAAAGCATGGCGATAGCGATTGTCAATTTGGTATGAATATAGTTTGAGATCCTGGCAATAACATTGGGTAGCTTTTATCCTGAGGCGAGTGGTGACATTCTATCATCGAAAGCATGGCGATAGCGATTGTCAATTTGGTATGAATATAGTTTGAGATCCTGGCAATAACATTGGGTAGCTTTTATCCTGAGGTGAGTGGTGACATTCTATCATCGAAAGCATGGCGATAGCGATTGTCAATTTGGCATGAATATAGTTTGAGATCCTGGCAATAAAATTGGGTAGCTTTTATCCTGAGGCGAGTGGTGACATTCTATCATCGAAAGCATGGCGATAGCGATTGTCAAAATTTCAAAATTGTTTGGGCGATATCGAGAATTCACGTGATCCTCTGGTAGTGTGTTCCCTTTGGATGTTAATTTTACACGGGCGAAGTCGCGGGCAGAAGCTTATAGTGAAAGGTTTCAACCAGTCTTGAAAATGAGGGAAATAATCCAAACTAAGAGCAAAGTTGATTATTTGCTTTATATTTGTGAAAGGTAATCTTTGGAAGTATTGATCCGATCGAAATACTAAAATTCTTTCATTAATTAAATCTTTGACTCAATTGTTTAAAGTCATCATCAGCATCATCATTTCAGCTGAAAGACGTCCACTGCCGAAAATAGGCCTAGAGTCGCCACGTTGACTGATCCCGTGCGTCTCGCATCCAGCTTGTACCCACCACTCTCACCAGCAGTCTAATAGCGCAAGTGAATTCGTCAAGGCAAAGGGTTTGACCCCCATCAAAGGCCCAATCACATGCGAGATGAAAGACGCTCCCCTCTCGTGTTTGAAGTCGTGGGTGCAAACTCGGGCAAGTAGGTATCAAAGTGACATTTTCAATTTATATGTACTTTCTTAGATTAAGACATCGCTGACAACGGTGAAGGAAAATATAGTAACGAAACCTTATTAGGTTACTTCTAGGCAAGCGTGCTTCATCGTAGGCCACATCATCGCTTACCATCAGGCGAGGTAGTGGTCAAACGCGAGCCTATCGATAATAAAAATAAAAGAGGCAAAAAAAGCAAGGTGCAAATATCGACCAAACATAAAGAGGGAAATCTAAATCGCGTCTTTCATCTCGCATCCGTCAGTCTTTGCCCTTTGCCTTTCCGAATTCATTACGCAGTAAGGACGTATAGTTAGTATAAGTTTGTACTCCATTGGTGTAATTGCTGCAAGGCGTTCCAGTTCGAGGATAAACGAATAAATCATCATCATCAGCCTATTACTGTGCCCACTACTGGGACACAGGCCTCCTCTCTGTGACAGGAAATGGTCCGTAATCCACCACGTGGGCCCAGTGCAGGTTGTTGGATATCACATGTCTTCGAATTTTTTATCTAAAACATGCCGGTTTCCTCACGATGTTTTCCTTCACCGTTTCAAACAATTTTGTAACTGTAAATTCAAGCAAACTACAGTTAAGAGAAAATAAACTTAAAAAAAACATCTTACAAATATTATAAATGCAAAAGTTTTGAGGATTGATGTATGTTTCTTACTCAATCAAGCCAGAACGGGTGCACGGATCTGGATGAAATTTGGCAAAGAGATAGACTATAGTCCGGAATAGCACATAAACTACTTTTCATCCCGGTGTAATGTTCCCTTGGGATAAAAAAACTAGTACATAACTAAATACTCGAAGCAAAACTCTGTTTTGTTCATCAAGATATATAATAGTTCGCATGTCCCAATAATTTCGTAACCAGCAACTAAAACTTTGGTAACTATTAACATTGTTTTCAGTGTAGATGCTATAACTAATTAGAGATTATCAGACTTCTCTTTGTTTGGCCTCTCTGATAGGCAATCTTAAGCGATATGTGAAATTGGACATTCAGAGGAAATGCGGTCGCAGACATCCGACTGAATATCCTAAGTAAAATTCATAATTCGAGGTTTGGCTCTCGCCTATTATCTCCTCCAATATTGGTCCAATTTTAAAGATATTCCATAAACTGAAAAATAAAGATATTATACTGTGCTCCTTTGTTTTCCTTTTTGATGATACAGTATCTTAAGAAGCACAAGAGCCCTTTAAAAAAATGCTCAAAATTGCGCTGTCAAAAGAGACTTAAGGGGAATGCCAATTTTAGGCCCAGAGTTGCACATAGATTGGTTTTCGTAAAAATTGTTTTACTTTAAGTTATATTTTCAGAAGAAATAACACAATTAATCACCTCAACAATTTTTCGTTATGGCCTCCACACATCCGTCACCAATTTTTATACGAAACATCCACACAATTCGCCCAAAGCATGCATACATCGTACATCCGATATCCATTCTTCATAAAATCCCTCTTGGTAAGAGCGTCGCTCTACTCACCCCAGTATTGTCGCCCACCCATAAGGCCACTTGATCACGTATAGCCTCCAGTGACATCACGTACGCCTCTTAATTACTACCCACTTACTTAAACTTACTTAGCTTGATTTAAGTTCCGAGGTCAGAGAGTTTTTTGTACGGGTATGCCGTGATTTTGGTGAATATAGACGTAGAATATTGACCACTTAGGAATTTAGCTCAGTTAGAGTCTGATTCAGTAAGTAGAAAAAACGATTAAAAACGTGTAAAGGGACCTAGAGAGTGCAACTCTATATGATGGTCTGACCAAGTGGAACAACTGGACACGATGATCTCCGACACACTACAACAGGGCAAAAAAGCATGCATACATCGTACATCCGATATCCATTCTTCATAAAATCCCTCTTAGTAAGAGCGTCGCTCTACTCACCTCAGTATTGTCACCCACCCATAAGGCCACTTGATCACGTATAGCCTCCAGTGGCATCACGTACGCCTCTTAATTACTACCCACTTACTTAAACTTACTTAGCTTGATTTAAGTTCCGAGGTCAGAGAGTTTTTTGTACGGGTATGCCGTGATTTTGGTGAATATAGGCGTAGAATATTGACCACTTAGGAATTTAGCTCAGTTAGAGTCTGATTCAGTAAGTAGAAAAAACGATTAAAAACGTGTAAAGGGACCTAGAGAGTGCAACTCTATATGATGGTCTGACCAAGTGGAACAACTGGACACGATGATCTCCGACACACTACAACAGGGCAAAAAAGCATGCATACATCGTACATCCGATATCCATTCTTCATAAAATCCCTCTTAGTAAGAGCGTCGCTCTACTCACCTCAGTATTGTCACCCACCCATAAGGCCACTTGATCACGTATAGCCTAGCCCCCAGTGGCATCACGTACGCCTCTTAATTACTACCCACTTACTTAAACTTACTTAGCTTGATTTAAGTTCCGAGGTCAGAGAGTTTTTTGTACGGGTATGCCGTGATTTTGGTGAATGTAGACGTAGAATATTGACCACTTAGGAATTTAGTTCAGGTTCTGATTCATTAAGTAGAAAAAACGATTAAAAACGTGTAAAGGGACCTAGAGAGTGCAACTCTATATGATGGTCTGACCAAGTGGAACAACTGGACACGATGATCTCCGACACACTACAACAGGGCAAAAATCACCAATGAAGGAGTTCGTCAGAAAGTTTAGTCAAGCTCAACAAGACTCTCAGCAGTGAGCAAATGACTGATGAAAGAGAGGAATTGTTTCAGACTCCAAACCCTTAAAAATTACTAATACGCAATTAGTATGAAATTGACTACCATAATTGGATACACAATCCTTCTGAATGTCGGTAACGGTGGCCAATCTCAACGGAGATTTGCCAAGTACGCAGGAGATATTATAGTGCTTAGATGCATTCTCTGTGCCTTTACTCTAATATTCTAGTTGGAAAAATAAAAAAAAACAAAACCAAATCATTTTTTTTATACATAGGCACTTATAAAACTTCGACAAAAGGTGCACGGTTCGGATTGGGCGTTTCCTATGGAGAAACGGCAAGAAACTACACGGTTACTCTTTTAAAAAATGGATTGGTTTTACAATATTTCCATGTTACAGCATTAGTACTTAGATGTGGGGGGACCACGTAGACGAAACAAAAAAACAAGATTATATATTATATAAACAAAAGAAAAAAAAAAGTAAAACGAGATAAAACAGTTAACAAAAGATAACAAGCATCTAGAAATCTAGAATGTAATCTGACACCACCAGAGAATAGACACATACGATTACCAAGAAGTGAAACAAACTGTTAGTTATATTAAAATGTTTGTCTCCGAGGCTAGTAAGTCTTGTAAAATAAAAATAGAGACTAAAATTGCCTGAAGTAAAATGAAATGAATAAAAACAGGGGAGTTTAAAGTAATTACTTGAAAGCCGTAAAAAGACAATGTTATATTTCCTAGAAATTGAATTCACTTTTGATAGTTACGAGCATAACATCTTGGTACATTAGCTGCACAGCACGTGTGTGGGTACTATGTACCCAACTGTAAATCTACCATTTGCTATACCTATGTGTCGTTCGTTGACTTGTGTGTGCCCTGGCAGTTGAGTGTGTCATGCTCTCTCAAATGTCTCTCTGATGGTGGCGCGTGTGTTGGATCATTCGGTTCCCTTCATGATGGTTGAGCTGGGTGGTGCCGATTCATGCGTCATGTTCGTGAACGGGCGCCGTCAGTTGGGATTGGTCATAACTCAACTGCTTCGGATGTTGATGTTTTTCTAGTACCTATTGTATAACTGCACAGACATGTGTGAGTACTTTTAATACTTTATACCTTTACATAGTGTAGTGTGTAGTGCTATTCTGGGTGCATTGTCCTCACATATGTGAATTTATTAATGTATATGTACTCATGTACCTAAATATTGTAAAAATCTTTTTTTTTTTTTTTAAAAGAGTAAGTATGGAGTTTCTTGTGCATTCTTCTCCATAACAAGCTACTTTCCGAATGCACGGTAGAATCATTTTTTTTTTTTTTTTTTTTAAAAGAGTAAGTATGGAGTTTCTTGTGCATTCTTCTCCATAACAAGCTACTTTCCGAATGCACGGTAGGATCAACTTTTATTCCATGTAAATTTAAAAAGTATGGAGTTTCTTGTGCATTCTTCTCCATAACTAGCTACTTTCCGAATGCACGGTAGAATCAAGTTGTATTCCATTTAAATTTAAATTGTGACATTCAAAAGTGCCGCTTGGTGGCCCAGTTGAAATAAATATCTTTTGTCTTTTTGTCTTTTTTTGTCATGAAATTTTAATATTCTAGATAACTTTATGCAGAAATCTTCCTTCTTGAAATAGTCGACCTAATGTTATGGGACTATCTACAAAATAAAATTTTGTTTTGTTTACACCACATTGTGTACACGATGTAGGTACCTGCCTAAGCATTACATGACTTATAAGAATTGCAGTAACTGTGTTTTCAAAATTTTTGCCATTTCGACCATCGCCATCCCTTAGAGAACACAGACACACATACACACACTTACACTCTGTCTAGGCAGTTTAGAGATGACCACTTATTACATACAATTACATGACATAAATTAGTCTAACTGTCATCGGAAAACTGTGTAAGTTTATGAAACAGAAAATTTCAAATACAAAAAAAACTAGCTATCAGTGCACGTGTCTACAATCTATCCGTTTTGGTGTGTTATTAAAATTAATATACATAATCACTTGAAGCACTAACTACACAAATTTTTACTAAACCCAAACCCCAACCTAAACTCTCCAACGTCACAAGCCTTGCGACACAAAACGTCACCCCGAGCTAACCCCAGTCTGTAGCAGTCCATCTAAGTTTCAGCCCGTGCTCAAAGTGGCCTTTTGTTTGTGGTGGAGAGTGCTTGGCTGTGAGGCTGTCGTGTCGTCTGGCCGCTGTCGACAAACAATAGGGGTGTATGTCGAGGGAGTTTGGTCAGCGAGGTAAATGTGGGTTAAAATGTTGTGGAAATAGGTATATATAAAGGATGCAGTTATAGGGCTGCTTAGCATTGCATACCTATTCAAAGTTGTAGATTCTAAATAAAACCTCGGGGTTTTCAGACAGTGACCACACTGTTATTTTGTTTAAACTCAAAATGTGGTAATACGTAGTTAAAGACAATAGAAAGGCCTACTTGATTGAATACTCATTCAAAAAAATAAATTTCAGTTCGTGCTCATAGTGGTTCTTTGTTTGTGGTGAAGAGTGCTCGGCTGTGAGGCTGTCGTGTCGCCTGGCCGCTGTCGACAAACAATGGATTGTATGTCTACGGAGTTAGGGCAACAAAGGATTACGGTTTTCAGTGGAATTTTGGGGGTATGCGGACCAGGGTGTAAAGTTCCACAAACCTCCATAGAAAAGGGAGGATCCTCCGACCAGACGGTTGTTGTGTCTGGTCCGGGCAACTGCCCAACGGTTGTTGTCGGACTGTTGTATGTGTACTAATCGCGCCGAAAACTTTACTTGCGCGATGTAGGATTTGTGTGACGTCATGCCATTAGTTCGTAAGTGGCGGCGTCGGTGCCGCTACATCACTCCCCTCCGGAGACCGGAGGTCGATAGCAGGTTGAGTCGTCCGTAGGTACATCTTGTGATGCGTGCCAGGCCAGTGGAAGGTTGGTTCCAGTGAGTCGGAACCGGAAGTCGCAGAGTTCGCGGTGAGTCGGAACTGTATGCGGTTGTGCCCCAGTGAGTAGGGGTGATGATATCCCAGTGAGTCGAGATAGAGTTGCTGGCTCCAGTAGGTCGGAGCGGTGATGATGTCCCAGTGAGTCGAGAGAGTGCTGCTGGCTCCAGTGGGTCGGAGCGATGATGATAGAAGCTGAGGGTGCTGACCAGGAATGCGCGTCCGCTGCATGCTGGTGGTCAGGATACCCCCGTAGATGCCGTGGGTACTGGCTGCCTGTGTGGCTCGCTGATCGAAAGCTTGAGGAAGTGATGATGACGTCACGATGAAGTAGCTCTGCACGAAGGCTGCGCTGATGTTCATGTTCGAGGGTCACCAGTTTGGGGGTATGCGGACCAGGGTGTAAAGTTCCACAAACCTCCATAGAAAAGGGAGGATCCTCCGACCAGACGGTTGTTGTGTCTGGTCCGGGCAACTGCCCAACGGTTGTTGTCGGACTGTTGTATGTGTACTAATCGCGCCGAAAACTTTACTTGCGCGATGTAGGATTTGTGTGACGTCATGCCATTAGTTCGTAAGTGGCGGCGTCGGTGCCGCTACAGAATAAGTAGTACGTACGGATTATACAGATTTTTTTTAATTTTATTTAATTCTCAATGTATTCATGAGTATCTCTTGCACTTGAGCAATTACCATATAAGGCTTATAATTATTTATAAGTACGTATGCATAAAATCAGTGCTGCCAAAAGTTATATTTGAAATAGCACGTGTTTTTTTAGATGTCCCACCACTAATTTAATTCATCAGCACAAGGTGTCCAAGGTTAAGAAGATAAAATCAGAAAGACATAATTTTTTCCGTTATATATGTACCTACTCGTTTATATATATATGTATATTCTGTTATATATATTATGCTTTACTACGTCTCGAAACTCAAATGCAGAGCAGTGATGGCC
The DNA here is from genome assembly GCA_949775005.1 of Orthosia gothica. Lineage (NCBI taxonomy): Eukaryota > Metazoa > Arthropoda > Insecta > Lepidoptera > Noctuidae > Orthosia > Orthosia gothica. Next base: position 9,470,957 of record OX459050.1, read on the forward strand.
CAGTGGTATTGGCCGAGCTTACAAGTTGTGGGTCGACGATTCGAAGCCAGGCAGGCGCTTTACTTTGTCTAAATTACTTCATCAGTACTTCTCTCAAAAACGGTGAAGGAAAACATCGTAAGGAAACCGCATGTCCTGGAACCAAAAATACGAAAACATGTGACATCCACCTACCCGCACTGGGCCCACGTGGTGGATTAGGGCCCATTCCCTCTCACAGAGAGGAGACCTGTGTCCCAGCAGTGGGAACATTAACAGGCTGATGATGATGATGAAACTAAAATATCTAAATACAATTTTCACACGGGTTACATGCGCTCGCAAACCTTGGAACCAGTATGTCACGACATCCGACAAGCACCTAGTCGCTAACAAAGCTGCGTCAGCTAAGACTTGGAAGTGCATTCCTCTAATAACAGTGACGTCATGTCACCACGTCATGACGGCATAACCGGCTGACCAAGAGAATGGAAGCTTTCGATTGATTATGTGCTCTATTAGATAGTGTTAAGGTGGCTATTGCGATGAGTCGACAGGTTTGTGGTAGGTGAGACAAATTTGGAAAATTCTTTCAAACCTTACAGAATATTAATAAAATCAGCAATTGGTACGCACTAAACAAGCGTAGCCAATATGTTTTCTTTTTCTTACGATCTTCACTGGATAGCTAGAGCTGGGATCATACATACATAAACTCACGCCTTTTTCTCATAGGGATAGTACAGAAATTACAGCCCGTCACTGCTACGACCCTTACATATTCCTTTTCCTTCATTTAGGCCGGTTATAAGTATCTACTACAAATTTCAAAATTATTTCTGGACTCATAGTTGCTAGAATTTATTTATATTGCTTGCGATTGGAAAGATATTTATCCAGCAGTGAACATCTAATGGCTGATGACGATGCTCTTTTGAGAAGTGCATTTGTGGAAGTGTGTCACAATTTCAGATAGATATAATTCCCTATTGTTTGTACAAAACAAAAAAACAATTAAAAAGCTTTTCATTCTATTAGTTCCAGCTACTTTGTAACCCACTTCAAAGCTAAAACTTCTAAGAAATATAACTTACTACAACAGAACAGTTTAGTACATGAAACTAAACTAGTTGATAGTGTAGTTAATATTGTAGGTAACGAACCGACCCGCTGTAAAACGCAAGCTTATGACTTCTGCAAATTTGTTGCTCTGTGGTAAATGTTTTATGGGTTGTGAGAAGAAGAAGTATATTTTAAGTGTTTTAGGACATAAACTTGTCATTAAAATACGCTTTTGCTTTTATCGCATTTGCTTCATTCCTGTGGAAACTTATTCCACAGGAACAAACTATCGGGTTTGAATATGATGTATCCGAATCCAGCAGCCTAATTGCGTAAGTAAATTTGGCAAGACAAAGAGTTTGACCCAGTGAAAGAGTATAACAAATTATCTATATAATCTATAATATAAAAATGAATCGCAAAATGTGTTGGTAAGCGCATAACTCAACAACGACTGGACCAATTTGGACAATTCTTTTTTTTTAATGTTCGTTGAAGTTCAAAGATGGTTTTTACGAGGAGAAAAATTCTAATAATTGCCTGAAAAATAAAATAAAAACAGCCCTTTCCTTTTTCCCATACAAAAGTTTTCTAACTAAAACGTAGAGTCAATTTGAGCTTTATTGCTATTGTATAAGCTATTTTTGCTTTGTGTAGGGTAGGGTAGTGTAGGATAGTGTAGGGTAGGGTAGTGTAGCGTAGGGTAGGGAAGGTAGTGTAGGGTAGGGACGGGGACGGTAGTGTAGGGTAGGGTAGTGTAGGGTCGGGTAGGGTAGGGTAGGTAGTGTAAGATAGGTAGTGTAAGGTAGGGTAGATAAATGTTTGGTGTTTTTATGGCAAAATAAAGTTTGCCGGGTCAGCTAGTAATTAATAAATCTATATAATTATTAAGATAATTTGTTATACTCTTTCACTGGGTGGGTGGTAGTATTGCCAAAAAATATAGGACGCTTTCATTGGTGAAGTTACTCTTTTCGAGAGTCGAATAATGTTTGGCAATACCTAATTATTTAAAGAGAATTTATCATATTCTTTCATGGAGCCAAAACCTTTGGCTTGCCGAATTCACTTACGCAATAAGGCTGTAGGCCATAATATATCTGAATTCGAAATAACCAAATCCACTCAGCTATTGATGCATGATTGATTAACAAACGTACAGACTATCGCATTCATAATATTATAATATGATACGATATATGAGTACCTAAACCTACGTAGGTATCTCCATAAATATGACTGCCGACACGATTGGCGTAGTGGTTGAGCGATATGCTGCTGCACTTCGTGTCGCGGGTTCGATTCCAACAAGGCACAAATATTTTTATGACCTACAGATAGTTGTCCCGGAACTGGGTGTCTTGTTTATGTGAAACCATATTTTTTTTAATGCACCGCCACGATACAGGTATAAATTCCTAGTGTGGAAAAAAGTTTAAAAAATAAAATAAATAAAAATAGAAACGCATTAAGTTATTTGTCTAAAGAAATATGCCGTAAATTAAAGTAATCTACGAACCTATTAGATAACACAATGCTCTCGGAACAACATTCAGAAAAACAACTTCAGAAATCAGTATTTCAAACGAAATGCAAAGCATTAACACTTAAAAAGTCACGTTGCAGTGAAACATCTCAATATGGATGTTTCCTGCGTAGAAAAATGACAATTCTATTTAGTCCGTTAGTGAGATTATCAAATAATATTGGAACCCTATTTTTTGCTTTATCAAAACAATAAAAACATTACAACGATAAAGCACATCAAAGTTCAGGAGTAGGGTCTTGTGATGTCACTTTGCCAGTATGTAGTGTAATACACCGTGACGTCACACGGTTTTTCAATGTACTGTATCGTCATATTTTTTTTATTAACGTGGCAAAAGAAAAATACGAGTCCAATATTTTTAGGTTATCTAACTGACGGACTGAATAAAAAGAAAGTTTTCGTAGAACCACAAACCTGCAAAATACTCTTTCAATATCTTAAACTTACCTCAAATAACTTTCCATTGATAAGTTTCCAAGCAATTCTACGCAAAGTTTTGTGGACTTTAGTACTTAGTGTACGGTCCTTTGGAAAGTAAACAGTGTTACATAAAACTCACATAGGCCTCTATTTATTAAGAGGAAATACGGGCGGAGAGACTTTTGAAAAATAGGTATTTGAAAAAACTATCGCTGTCGCTCTGCGAACTGCGAGCGCGTGGCGTCCGGCCGCCCTATCCATGTGTGTGTAAGTTGACAGTGTGTGCGTGCCTCCGAGACCCTCCCGGCCGCGGCTCGCGCATTTCTGCCCCAATCACTCGTAACTTTTGTTCTTGTGGATTGTGGACTGATATCCAACAATATCTGTTATTCTTAAAAGCAAATGCTGAAAATCTTATTTTGGACGTGACTAATAATACTGTAGAGCAATTTAATAATGTTATTGCCAAATTTATTGACGGAAAAAGAGTTAACTTTGCAGGAAGTGGCTCATATCATATCAGACAAGATGTTATGGAGCAGTAACTTCATGGAATAGCGCAGGGCTATTCATTCAAGCATCCAAAAAAATATACAGGGCTGCAGTCCGGGCCAATATACAAAAAAAAAATAGAACAAAAGCAACGTTCGAAAAAAATCACAGAGATTTTCCGTAAAAGAAAACTGACGTATCCCAAAGACGGAACGAGCAAAATAAAAAGACTACAGAACCTGTTAAAAACTACGGTCGCTTAGATTTGGAAGAAGATATGCCTTTGGATTTATATAAATTAAAAGAAAAATAATTTCTTGAAAGATTGCTCTCAACTAAGGATGTTCAAAGGAAAATAGTGGGGGCCAAAGCGATAATAGCATAAGGGAAATTGAAAGAATAAAGAGGCTTACGGCATCGAATTTTGGGCGTTCTTTTTCTTCCAGGTTCCCTGGAAGAGATCGCGGTATGCGATAAGGCCGCCCATTGTATGTTTTTAGTTTTAAGTTTCTTTTTTCTTGTTTATTATGGTGTACAATAAAGTGTATATAAATAAATATGTAAGATGCGACTGAAAACATCGTTTCGCAAAATATGAGAAACGTTATTATATAACAAATTTATAGGAACTGTGGCTACCAATTATGGCAAGGAAAAGGAATCTGAAGCGATCGATCAATTTATCAAGCACACGGGGCTACAGGTATTAGAGTAACTCGATAATAGAGGTAAAGTGTCCTTATGAAATTGCAAGTATGTCACCTGAAGACGGAATTGAACATAAATAAATAGATTTAGAGCTGTTTTAAAGGGTCATCACAAATCGTCTCCGTAGACCGCATACATACGCTGCGGCAGGTTATACAGAAGACCGAAGAGTACCACCTGCCTCTCTGTTTAGCGTTTGTGGAATACCAGAAAGCCTTCGATTTGATCGACACTTGGGCTGTACTGCAGTCTCTCCAACGTTACCAAATTGACTACCGGTACATCGAAGTATTGAAATGTTTGTGTAAAAACTCCACCATTTCCGTTCGACTTCAGGATCGTACCTCGGAACCCGTCCTTCTGCAGCGAGGTGTGAGACAGGGAGACGTCATATCTCCGAAACTGTTCACCGCTGCACTGGAGGATGTCTTCAGATTTCTGGACTGGAAAGGGCTAGGCATAAATGTCAATGGCGAATACACCACTCACCTTCGGTTTGCCGACGATATAGTGGTCATGGCTGAGACCATGGAGGACCTCAGTACAATGCTCGATGACCTCAGTAGAGCTTCCTAAAGAGTGGATCTTAGGATGAACATGGACAAAACCAAGATGATGTTGAATGCCCATGTTACACTCAACTCCAATCAAGGTCGGATACTCTACACTCGAAGTTGTGGGCGACTATGTCTACCTGGGACAAACGATCCAGTTGGGTAGGGCCAACTGCGAGAAAGAGGTCAACCGTCGAATCCGACTTGGCTGGGCAGCGTTCGGGAAGTTGCGGTATCTTCTCGTCCAACTTACCACAATGTCTCAAGTCTATGACCAGTGTGTGTTGCCAGACATATGGCTCTGAGACATGATCGCTTACAATGGGCCTCACCAGAAAGCTTACAGTCACCCAAAGGGCAATGAAGAGGGCTCTGCATGGAGTTTCCTTGCGTGGTCGAATCAGAAATGTAGAGATCCGCAAGTGAACCAGGGTTACCGACATAGCCCGAAGAATTGCCAAACTTAAGTTGCAGTGGGCAGGGCATATTGCTCGCAGAACGGATGGCCGATAGGGCAGAAAGGTTCTGGAGTGGCGACCGCGAACCGGAAGACGTTGCGTTGGAAGGCCTCCCACCAGGTGGACCGATGACTTAGTGAAGGTGCCGGGGATCCGCTGGATGCGAGACGCACGGTACCGATCAATGTGGTGCTGCGCTTGGGGGAGGCCTATGTCCGGCAGTGGACGTCTTTCGGCTGATATTATGACGATGATGATGATGAAATAGATTTATGTACGTTTCAAGGCAAAATGTTACAATTTAAACAGAGTCACAATTACTTCTACCAAGTACTACAAGGCCACCTACACATAACTCGTCGAGATTTCTGTTATTTTATTTTATGGAGTCCCAAAAGCTTGTATGTAAAGATGGTCACCAATCCACGGATCAACCACGGCAAGCATAGCTTAACCTGATCGATTGACCCGTGCGGCTGACGTTGAAATAAGTTTAAATTCGCTGATGTACCTAGTAGGCGATCTAGAGACTGCGGGTACCTATCCGATATATGATTTACTGTTTTGCATTGAAAACTTTTTGTAATAAACATTTATAGACATGCACTTAATTTTATTTTGTATCCATTACTTTTTAATACTTCTATTTGTAATTCCCGCTAAACAGCACATGCAAACAATATAAATGTGTTTATCGATAACTGTTTACATCACTAGTATATCGATATTATTTTCAACTACTACGCATCACCTTTCCGTCTGTGTACGTATTATGCAGACCCCTTGCGTTTCACCCCGCCTTCAAATTCGTGCGATAAGGACAACTGCAGATCTGACTAATTTTCTTAAGTAAAAAGTCATAATTCGAGGTTTGGCTCTCGTCTGTTTTCTCCTCCAATATTGGACCGATAAAAAAGAAATTTCATTAACTGAATAAGAAGGATATTTACTATGTCCCTATGTTTTCTTTTTTTCATTAATAGTTGTCAAATTTGTACACTAGGGCACTAAAGACAGCGACTCAATACAGACAATTTTGAGCATTTTGAAAGGGTGCTGGTGCTTATACGGATAATATATCACCAAAAAGGAAAACATAGGGACATAGAAAAAGTTGATATTTATTTTACTGTAAAAAATCATTGCTTTAATTTCATAAACCAGAGAGAAAACAGACGAGAGCGTTTGTATGGACAAAAGACCACCCCCGTTTCCTCTTAATGAAATCCATTGAAAAATATATTAAGGTAAACGTACATACGTAAATTTGGTATCGTAAAAAATACCTTTGTTTCTATAACGATTTCTTTCTTCGTTTCTATGCCTCTGACATACTTAACATCGACTTATTTTGTGCCGTCAACTTCTCTGCAATCTAAAAATTAAAAAATATATGGCCATATCCTGTACTCCTATTTAAGTTACTAATTTCGTCAAGTATCAAGATCAGTTTGTCAATGTATAGATACTCTATTCAGCCTTCCGTATAGTGTTATGCCGAACATATTTTTGCCCATGACATGAAAACCTTTCTCGTGTCATAATTGCTTAACTTCTACAAATAAACATTCGGTTGCCATGCAAATTCTATGCAAACGCATTGTCACATCATTGATCATCCGTTCAGCGTTCAGCCCACTGCCACTTAAGTTTGGCAATTCTTCGGGCTATGTCGGTAAACTTGGTTCTCTTGGGGATGTCATCATTTCTGATTAGCTCTCTCCACTGCCCTTTGGGTGACTTTGAGCCTTCTGATGAGGCCCATTGTGAGCGACCACGTCTCTGTCCCGTAAGTAATCACTAGCAACACACACTGGTCATAGTCTTTCGACTTGAGACACTGTGGTAAGTTGGTCGTTGATAGTAGTTCTAGTATCTACCCATAATATAACTCTCTACAAATTAGGAATAAGCTTAGGTACAAGATACTCCAAAACTAACTAACCTAACCAGACTTTTTTATTGCAAAGATTACCTAAGTGGTACTCACGATCTACTTATTCGAACTTTGAAAGTTACTACTTAAGAAAAAGGTTCCAAAAACTACTAAGCAACAACGATTTTCCGAGTTAAATTAGGTACCGACCGCGAGAAACCTAATTTCGGCCACCTTATAAATCTTCCCGGACACCTAACAAGGAAAACCCAGCCCTTTCCAAACACGAAGTGAAAACTAATTTCAGAAACAAGCATGGACATTAAAGACATAATTAGATTACATTACATTACCTGGACAATATTACGTGGAATTGAGCACTTTTTGGCGCAGCCGAAGGGCACACTATGTATGTAATTTTTTTTAAATTAAGTTTCCTTTTATTTGTACATTAATTATTATTGTGTGTATTGGTGTGTGCCAAATAAACAAATATTCTCTCTTTCTTTCTTTTCTTCTTTCATGAGGTCAATCTTGCCTTGCCTTGACCCTTGGGGTCTCGTGTTGCCTAGTTACTGTGTTGTGGAGGTCAGATAAGTGTCGCTCTGTCCTGCTATCCTAATAATCTTTCTTAATATTATAAATGTAGAATTACCAATGTAAATTTGAGGGCATGTTTTTTTTTTCTCCCGTTAACTACTGAACGGATTTTGATGCGGTATGAAAAATTTCACATTTATTGTGGATACATCAGAATAACATAGGCTATAATTTATATTAATATGGAGTAAGTACTAATTGAACGCGGGCGGCAACTAGTGTTAAATACCAGACAAGTTAGAGTGGAAGCCGACCTCAGCATAGATGAGAAAAGGCTATGCAGTATTATTAATGTCGTGAGGATTCTAAACTGCTACTTTAATAGCTTTCTTGCAATACAGAAGGGTAATGAACTACTATGCTTCTGAGTTTTGCGGGCACTACTACTGGAATAGGGGAGATTGGGTAACAGTGGATAACTTTAAAAAAAATTTAATGTTACTCCGAATTTTATGGCATTTAATGTCGTTTATTATATAAAATTACAAGATATAGCCAGTTTAAAATAAAATGGGAAATGATCCAGTTTAACCCGGGAATGGGTCACTTTGAATCAATGCATGGGTGACAGTGAATCGACTGGGGCAGACGGGATCTATTTAATTTAAATCAGTAAAAGACAGCAATCTCCATATTGTTACTTTATATGTGTACTATAAGACTGTCTTTTACATTAAAATAGTCTTAGGAAAATTAACAATCACGCTTTATTGAACACTAGCTGTTGCCCGCGGTTTCGCTCCCGTAGACCACCCCGCAGGACCCGTTTTCGGGATTAAAAAGCGTACGACAAAACAAAAACATCTACATTTCTTATTTACTTACAAATAAAACAAATTTTAAAACCTGGTAAAAAATAGTTTCGTTACCTACCTACTGAACGGAGTGTGCAATTGCATCTTCCCGCTTTGATACCACGCCGGTGACTAGTTCGTAGGAGAGGGGTATGGACGAGCGGCAAGAGCACGTTTGATTGTGTACGTGAGTGTAACACATACTTAGTTATAGTGAATCCACTGTACCCCGCAATTCACTGTGACCCAGTCCCCCTACCTAATAATTAGTACGTAACTGAGGATTGACTTAATATAGAGATAGACTTCCAATATTCTCTCTTGATTGTTGCCAAGAATGAAAGTAGACACTTAGGAAACTTAAACTTTTTGAACCATTTTGTCGGTGGAATCACAAAAAAAATAAGAGTAGCTGCCAAAAATTACTTTTCTATGTAACAAGCTGAAAAATTATCAGACTGTAATACTACTTTTGTTAGATTGTAATAATTTAATCAATTTAATTCATCCATCCAAAGCTATCTTTTGGACCTTGGCCTGCAATAACGTAACAAAACTTTTACGAGTTCCACATGCAAAAATACGGAAGCCTACCCTTAACCCGGAACCCCAAAACTCCAGCCAATACCAGGTAATTATGCAAAATAAAATAAACAATAGATTAGCATACAAAAGGGACGCAGTCACCGATACATTTTAACAGTAACATTAATTAAGGGTTGGTTTCGACACAAAGTAGGTTGGTGCAGAAGATCAACTTCATATAAACAGCGAAAACGCACGCACACAGACACGCGTATACGTCTTTCTACAGCAATAGTTACCAACATTTTATCAAACATTTCATCTAAAATCACTTCGCTTGCTTGTTAGGGTAAAACTAGAAGGAGCCGGTAACGTGTGCTAAATATGAGCAATGAAATCATCATATCATGTAAAGGTTACATTCAGTGGGCTTAGTGCGAGTTTTTACTCGTGCTCCGTAAACATCAATTTGTATTGAATGGATAAGCGCCATCTGATGACAGTAAGGGGAAACCATTTTTTTATATACATTTACAAATTGACCTAAGATAACGATTTCCTTCACGCGTTCGAGTACGTTAAAAAACTCACACTAAGGCCTCTGGTCCTTGTTTCCTCATATTTGTTGACATCAAGATTTATTTTCTAATACCATCAACATAACGTAAGTATACAGCTTATTTTTTGGAGTTGCCACGCCCCCGCTGAATGACACTCTAATATCCCCAAGTGGAGCGCATCCCACAGATTGAAAGCACGTACAGTGTGTACGACTGGTATTCGTTTGAGATAGTTTGATACCACCATACATTCGTACACACGTACGTCGATTTTCGCTCGTTGCAATGAACTGACCTTCTGTGCTTATCTGTTCTGCGGTTCCAAGCCAGGCCTTGGCATGCTGACAGTGTTGCCTTAGGTTAGCTTTGATGTCATTAGTTAATCTAACGTAATCTAGCAAATTCTAACAGTCGAGCAGAGATTATCGCAGTACGTAGCGGCATAATAAGAGATTGTGCGGTCCGTTCACAAGATTTTCTTGGACATGTACATAATTACGCGTTTATTTAAATAATTATTTCTGATTTTGTGAAAAGAAAATGCTTACGCCTGTAGCAAATTTTCATTAGCAAGGGTTACAAAGTGGTTGAATTTTTAAAAGAAAACATAATTAGAAATACATAATTTAACTCTTGGTCTGAGAAGGATTTTGTAAAGAAACAGTAAGCACTTTAATTGGGATGTTCTTTATTTTAGTGAAGGTAAAATTGGTTGTAGGTTTTCAGAGTGATAATGAAATCAAATTCGTATAATACTTATTTGTATTTTACAATAAAAATACAAGATTGTACAAAGGGCTTAAAGCCACGAAATATAATAAACCCTATGCTCATTTATATACGATAGTCAAAAGGTTGACAGCAGAATTCTGCAAAACCTATAGTTTTGTAGAGTTCTGCTGTCCATTTTTTTTTTTTAATTACATGGTGTTCGGTTAGGGCCCGTCGAATATTGCTGTGTTAAAATGTTCATAAACAATATCAGTCTTATATAAAAAATCTAAACATTTGATTCTAAACACTCATTGACAGGTTCTAAATTATTTTTTTCCATAGAACATTTGAAATAAACGTAAACATAACATCACGCCGGTATGCCCTGAAGAGTCAGGCAGATGCACACCTAAAGTACACCCATATTAGCCTCTTTCTATATCATTTAATCATATGGATGAAAAGTTTTGTAAATAGGGCCTTATGTTTTATTTACACACAGGACATAATTTAATTAAAACTGTGAATCTATTTAACTTACAATAGAAAATAGTTATCGGCATAAAGCTAAGCCATTTACCAACTCATGCACTATATCAGTTATGATTTAACTACAATGCATACATACTTTTCGGGATTTGCCAATATGAAATATTATCGTGTGTCTTATTATTATTATTATATTTCTAAATAGTAATATGTTGTACAATTTGAGAGTCTAAATGTGAAAATGTGGTCGGTTACACGCTAAAATATATAAACAAACTCTACCTAATTAAATTAAATAGTTCTGTTGATTAAAATACTTATTCATGAGTGCGTTTAAATTACAAACACTTTAAAACTCGGATACTTTGTGTCACACTTCCAAAAGTTTATCGAGCAAAAAGCTTTGCTTTACAAAATTAATTGTGTTTCATAAGGCACAAGCCTCACTGCGAGCGAAAATTATGAAGCATTATTTTCACTCAATACACTCCATGAGTCGTGTACATGATAGTATTCTGAAAATATCACGTACCAGCAAGAGGATAAAGAATGTTCCAACTTATATATTTCATCAACTGCCTAGTGTGCTCTTGGGCAAGTGGTTCAGACGTGCCTTTGAATGCGTGCCTGCCTTTAATACTCGATCCTAATATAAAAAGTATGAGCTTGTGATGTTGACTAATAAAATTAAACTTGATAAGCTGTACAGTTTAATCAACTATTCTACAAGAACTAAAATGAACCTACTTCTGCATCCGGTAGTTTCAAAATGTTTGATTTAACTGTGGGTTAACTCAATTCGGAATGGCCAAGGCAAAACAACAAAGGTATAAAGCAACAAAGACTGCCTTGGGATATTTTAATTCCATACATTTGGTGATAGAATTGATTGAACCTTGACAAGCGAACCTTGGGCTCTAATCTAGACAAAACGACGTTCTGTAAGCGATAGCAACAGTCAAAATCTAATGAATTTACTGCATGACACTTCGGCAGCTCAAGTCAATCCTATACATTTCGACAATCGTTATGCTGATGCAATATCACTTTGTTAATGGACTCTTGTTCCTGTATACTTACTTGCGTTAAGGCCTAACTCTCAAATTCTAATTGCAAATCGCTCCTGCTTCGCTTACAATGCAACTTGCGACTTATTGTATCATAAACAAGAGCGTACACAGAAAACGGTTCCACAATAACCTTGTATGGAACATACCTACCCGACACATCACTAGATTTGCCCGCAAAAAGTTTAATAAAAGCTCCGAGGAAAACTTAATTGCATTCGTTTAATTATAATTCTACTCTGGTGAGTGTATTGTGTAGAAGGTAATGCATGCATTGTTACACTATAAAATAAGTTTTCCATTTTTGCCTACTTTACTGTCACTCTATGGCACATTTTTTTTTCAAACCAATTGATGTAGTGGTTAATTCCTGCTAAAACAAAAATATTTAAAACATGCTATAGATTTGACGCTAATAACCACGTACATCTGCCTATAAAACTACTATTATGTAACCACTCCGGTCCGAACCAGTTCACTTCGGTACAAACACTAGAACTTAGGTATCCATTGCGCAAAGAGCTCCAAGCAGACCCATCAGTAGTAGGTAATGTACATTTTTTTCATTTCGCAACGTATCTATGCAGAAAACTGTACTTTTGCCGAACATTTTACTATGAATATACTGCAGTGAATTGTGCACTCTCACGCTATTCAGTAGGTAACGTTGTGGAAAAATGTTATAGGGATAAAATTGTTTTCGGCGCATTTGTGGATAGGGTTACCGAACTTTAGTAAATAGAAGTTGGTACCTCATTTAACTCTTAACTGACATTATAAAGAGATAAAATAGTATGTTTGTTTATAATGTGTAATCTTTGGAAGTACAGATCCGACTTCGAAAATTCTTTCACTGATATGAAGCTACACCATTGTTGAGTGTCAAAGGCAGTTTATCCCGAAACATTAATGGGTCTTGTGGGGTAGGCTGCGGGAACGTAGCCGCGGAAAAAAAGGTAGTATTGTATGTGATAAAAACCTTAGGCTGCAGTAGGGTGGGTTCCCGCATTGTCGTGGTGGGGATAAGTAGCCGTGGCTTGGTCACTCACGGTGAAGCGAAGAGGAACCCGAGGAGGAGCTACTCATCAGGGCTTTTGCCGACAAGCCGTCGACGTAGTGGCGAACAAGTTGGTTGCGGTGCCGCTTGGGCGACAACGGAACAGAGGCGGGCCGCGATGTCGTGTGGGAGGCATTGCGGCTGAGGGTTGGAGGCCGCGGCAGGAGAGGAGTGCCGGTATTGCAATGTGCTGCTCCACCTACCTTCCATAGCCAGGAAAGAAAAAAAGAAAACTAGTTTATTTAGCACACACAGATACACACAATGTAGGTACAAATAAAAGGAACTTCATTTTAAAACAATTACATAGAGTGCTGTGCCAAATAGGTCAAATTCAGCAATATGCCAGACAAATAGGTTGCCTTATGCTGGTTATCATCTGATGGCGTACGTGGTGGGGCCGCAAGATAGGAGGAGAGTCGATATCCCCTGTGGCCAATAAGTGGTAAGTGGCGGGGCCACTGACCTGACCACTCACAGGCCGACAAAGGGTGCCATACAAGTCGTCTGGCGCCCATGTGCTGGTTTGGTCCCTGGGGTGGTCATGGCGTGCAATTTGTTCTGCTGCGCTGGTAATGGGAGTACTCACCAGAGGCGGATCAGGCGACGGACAGCCGCGGCAGGTTCACGGACGAATGATAACGCGTACCCATATTCCCGCCATAAGCGGCAAAGGAGGGCATCGTGGAGTTTTAGTGGGTTGAAGTCCCACATAACTGCGCTAACTCCCCGTGGTAGCTTAGTATGTATGAGCATATCTCTAGGCAAACAAAAAGCTGTAGTAGGTATAAATAGGAAGCTACTAGCTAAGGAGCTAGGTTTACGTGAGTGTGTCCGAGGCATCAACGGTAGGCCATATCAGATTCCAACGCAGCGTTTTTTCTATGTAAAAGAGATGTTAAAGTTAAATTGCAATAAAATTATTTTGTGTGCCTTCCCTTACTTAGATAAATTGTCAAATAGACAAAATAATCAAATTCACATGCTTAATAAGCATCTGCACTTTCTTGTAAGTCACTATAGTGACAAACTAGTTTTTTTTGACATCAACATTTTTGTTGACAAATTAAAGTCGACAGGCAATACTTTGTATCTGCCTCTTAGCTTCTTTCGCTTTTCTTCGAAGCAATTAGAAATCGAACTGTTTTTGGAAAAAACTAGGTTCGAAATTGTTTGTTTTACTGAGCATTGGCTGAAAGATTATGCAATGCTAATCAATTATGAAAATTATACTGTGGGCAGCTGTTTTAACAGAAATATTATGTTGCATGGGGGTTCACATATATTAATAAAAAATGGTATTAAATCAAAACCCCGTAAAGATATAGTAGACCTATCAGTTGAACATAGTGTTGAACTGTCCTGTGTTGAGTTGGATAAGCATGTCATAGTGTGCGTTTACAGATATCCCCTGATTATAAAAACTACTCTATATTCGAGTCAGTAATGGAAGATGTTTTGGCTAAACTTGCAATTGGTAATAAACAAGTAATTGTCTGTGGTGACTTTAATATTAATATTTTAGAAGAAAATTCAGATAGCAGTAGGTTATTAAATCTCTTTAAATCATTTAATTTGTCACATGTATTTATGGAACCAACACGAACTACATTGACTTCTGCTACATGTATTAATAATGTTTTTTGTTGCTGCAACTACTTTGACAAGGCCATTATTAATTATTTGCCTTCGGATCATAGTGGGCTACTGGTGGCCTTTGAGTCCATTATGCTAAAACAACAAGTGCAGATTCAATCTAGACCAATAACATCCGGTAAATTAAATAAATTTAACAGCACTTTAATCAATAAGTTAAGAGATCAGGACCTCACAGTGAATAACTACTATTTAGGTAGCCATTCCAGTGTCGCCGATGCGGCGCAGCTGGCCGCCGACGTAGTCACAGTTCACAAAGCCTGTGGTTTCGAGATGCGCGCCTGGACGTCAAACGATCCGGAGGCACTTTCGCTTATCCCAAAAGAACTTCGAAGTAACGCAACCTCCGACGTCTATTTACCGCCTAGTAGCGAGGTTGGCGTTTTGGGTGTTAAGTGGAACCCACGTCAGGATTCGCTGGGTTTTCGAGCAGTGTCGCAGTTACCGGCCGGTACCTTAACCAAACGTAGTCTTTTGTCAAACGTCATGAAGGTCTATGACCCCCTCGGCTTAATTATGCCGATCATTATCTGGGGCCGCATTCTGATACAGAAACTATGGAGGGCAGGGGTCGGTTGGGATTCACCGCTTCCCGACACGTACGTAAATGAATCTCAAGACTGGTTTTTACAATTGCAGGTCGCGTCCAACATAAAAATACCTCGTTGGTATATGAATAAGACAGATGTAGTGGATACCCAACTGCATGTATTAGCCGATGGTGGCGAACAAGCTTATGCATGTGCTGCCTATTGGCGTTTTAGATACGATGACGACTCCGTGTCGACAACTCTAATCGGCAGTAAAGCACGCGTTTCGCCCTTAAGGCCGGTCTCAATTCCACGCATTGAGCTACAAGCTGCGCTTATAGCCTCTCGTTTCGCGCAAACAATTTTGCAAGCACATCGAATTAAGCCCTCCGAGATCACTTTTTGGACAGACTCAACCACCGTTCTTAAGTGGATTCGGAGTGATGCTCGGGCTTTCAAACCATTCGTGGCGCACAGGTTGGGAGAGATATTAGAAACCACCAACCCGTCCAACTGGAGGTGGATCCCTACCTCTCTCAACGTCGCCGACGATGCCACAAAACCTAAAAAATTAAACCTCACACAGTCTCATCGATGGTTTACGGGTCCTCCATTTCTGTTACAGCCACCAAACGCTTGGCCGACCGAGCGAGTTGCTGACATCGAGGAGACTCTACCAGACCGCGAGTTGAAATCGGAGCTGGTGGGGTTGCTCCTCGACGTTCCGTTCTCGAGTCCAGTACCTGACGCGACGCGTTTTAGCTCTTGGCTGCGCCTTTTGCGTGCTACCGCCCGTGTTCTCCAGGGTGCGCGATTATTCCGGCTTAAACTGTCTCGGTCAATAGATCAAAATTCAAATATATACATCGACAGCACCACATCTCCTTCACAAGTTCACGCGGCGGACATCATAACAGCTGAGAAGATGATACTCCAACGAGCTCAGAGAGACAGCTTCCCCGACGAGCTGAAAGCAGTCGAATCTTCACAGCCCGTACCCAAAAATAGCCGAATAACAAAACTCGCGCCAATTCTTGGCCAGGATGGCTTGCTGCGACTGGACTCACGGACAAAGTATGCGCCAGGAGTGAGTGAGAGAGCCATATCACCTGCAATTCTGGATGGTCGCCATCACGTCACACGACTCCTCATCCTTCACGAACATATTCACGCCGCACATTGTTTTAACGAACTTGTACTTAATGAGCTCAGGCAGAAGTTTTGGATACTCAAAGCAAGAGACAGCATCCGTAGCGTCGCCAAAGCCTGTCTGCAATGCAGAAGGTGGAAGGGCCAACCTGCTCGACCTCAAATCGGCAATCTTCCGGAAGAGCGACTCGATCATCACAAGAGGCCGTTCACCCACGTGGGCCTAGATTATTTCGGTGCGATCACGGTCACAATATTACGACGCCACGAAAAACGCTACGTCGCACTTTACACATGCCTAGTAACGAGAGCCATCCACTTAGAACTTGTATCTTCACTTTCATCCGATGCTGCCATTATGAGCCTAAGACGTTTTATTGCTCGCCGAGGATCGCTTTCAACAATATTTACAGATGGCACCAACTTTATCGGAGCCTCCCGAGAGCTACGCTCATTACAAGACGACGCAGTTCAAGAATACGCCACAAACCACACAATCAAATGGCGTTTCATCCCACCGGCATCTCCGTTCATGGGTGGAGCATGGGAAAGATTGGTAAGAACCGTGAAGACAACCCTGAGAGCCTGCCTCGCCGAAAAAGTTTTAAAAGAAGAAGTCCTATCCACACTACTCCTTGAGGCAGAGGCCATAATAAATTCGAGACCTCTCACGTATGTGCCATCTTCAACCGACTCACCAGAAGCGATCACTCCTTTCAATTTCATCCTGGGTTCCTCTTCAGTCGTACCTTGGACCAGCACGCTCACAGACGCGGACTTAGACAGAAGGTGTGACTGGCGTCGAAGCTTACGTCTGGCAGATCATTTTTGGGCACGATGGCTGCGCGAGTACCTGCCCACGCTCCGAGCAAGAGGACCCTCCACCAACACATGCAGTTTTAGTGAGGGTGACGTGGTGCTGATCGCCGACCCTACCCTTCCTCGTGGCTTATGGCCGCTAGGAAGAATAGTGTCGATCTACCCAGGGCCAGATGGAGCGGTCCGCGTAGCAGACGTCCGCACTAAGGGCGGTATACTGCGCCGACCGGCCCGTAAGCTCATTTTGATGGAAGGTGCTTCCCAGCCAGTAGCCACCGGTTGTTAGTGTTCCACTGGGGGTCCGGTATGTTGGCGACTGGCTGGAAAGCCACCTTTTTTAAGAGTTTATATTTTGAAAGGTTTTGCTGTTTGTGTTTTTGTGACGCTTTTGATTAGGTGGTCAAGTGTCAGCGTTTTTCCATTTGCTTTGTACATAGTTTGTTCTATTAATAAATAGTAATTAATATTATACTAACAGTGTTTCTACCATCTCCAACCCATCCTAATAATTACAGTCCACATTGCTCACCAACACTGACCTTGAAATAAGTGCCTACAAGGACTCGTCACCTAAACACGCGTTAGGGCCGCCCGCATCTACCTACTTGAGTTTCTTTCTAGTTTTTAAATATAAAAGAAAAGAATATAATAGATTGTAAATATCTCAGATTCTTTTCTCTAATCTGAGGTAAATATTATATTTTTTTATTGAACTTGTTTTAAATCTTACTAGGTAGCTATAGGTCTACCAGAATCTCATGGCATTAATTTTTTTTTTTAAATTGTGATTTTCATATGGCAATGTAAATTGTCACCTGTCAAATCAAAGTACTTGATGTGTCAACCGCTGCTGAAATTTTTTGATATTATCTAGAAAATTTGTTATTTTTGTGAAAATATTGAAAAACCCACTTCGATCTCAAGCGAGACATATTGTTTTCAATGTGTATCATAAAATAAGGGAAGAAGAAGGCGTAAATCAAACTCAATCTTTGATTTTAAAGTGCGTCGTAGAGTGAACCGGTAAGTTGGACTGACTTGTTTTGATACTTTTAGTTTATTTTATATTTTCTTACTTAATTTGTATTTCTTTTCATTACAAAAAATGAAGAAATGGCAACAGTAATGTAACTGTTACTAATTCTTCGACAAGATATTGATTTTAACGGAGATGGAGAATCTTTGACGTAGGAAAAATATTAAGTAATAATCTGCGCCCTGCGACGACTGTGAGACGTGTATATAGACGGGCGTTTTTGGCGGGATTTTGTCGAGTGAAGTACAGTGGCTGTTAATATTATTTGCAAATTGATTCCTAGTGGATATTGTGATATATTATTGGTGTAGTTTTGTGACTCAACTGTCTACGCAACTGGACATTTTGTAAAAACATTGACAGAAGCGATCTCGGGATAGTGGAGCGGAGTATTTTATTGTAGTATTAACTGCCTCTGCAAAGCTTACTGGAAAGACTGACTCGATACAATTTGCTGCCAAATACTCCAAAAAACATTAGAATCTGTTACATCCGCATTCTAATGCATACTAAAGAATAAATATAAGATCCAAAACTCTTTCCAAAGACGTGGCTAACAACCAGCCTAGGTCCTAGCAACCAGGCCATAAAACTTACATAAAAAAAAGTATATATAGACTGATGATGATGAATGACTATAAGTAACATGATACATTTTATTATTGTTTACAGACTTTATACATAAAGAGATTGGTTTTGAATATGTTAAATGCCAATGAAAAATAACCATTTTGATGGAGAGAGATGACTCAAACTACAAAGATACAAGTTTTTGAAATGCCAGTGGAGTTCATGGAATCGTATTCTAGTTCTGAATGAGGTTTTAAGTTATTAGTATGATTTAAATGATATATAATAAATTAGTACTTTAATTAATATTCAATTGATTTATTTTTCCCATGTTAAGAACCCGATGTATAACAACATTCTTCATACACATAGGTACCTATAATTCTCACTCACAGCGGATCTTTGTGTCTCAGAATTGGTTGCAAGACCCTACGCAGTTTGTGTCAATTTTGAAGGTGAAGATAGCATTGTATAACTGTCTCTTTCACTCGCTTATGTATGTCGCATCATCCTATCTCGCTTACTCTATGCAGTATACTCGATGACAAACTAGTTCTTACGCATTAATTGGCAGAGCCTACTTCAGAGACACAAAGATCCGCTGTGACTACTATAAAATAGGTACCTCATGTTCATTAATACTAAATACATAAATAAAAATTAAACAGTATCAAAATCGTTGAATCCAATTTCCCCAGTATTGCACACAACAAATTTTTATTTCCACATTTGCCATGAGATTCTGGTAGACCTATACCTACCAATTATTAATCTCATAAGTAATCTTTCATAATTATGTTTTTCTAATTAAATAATATATGTAAGTAGCTAAGTACATAAGTGCGTACGATAGCCTAGCCTGGGAAACTACCTACTAGTTTTTTTTAAACCGAGCCTTTGCCCGAGCGTAGGTAGGTGACTCGTGTGTGACTTTATTACTTATTTATATTTATTGATATACCTACCAATTAAAAAAAGAAACAAATTACGTTTTTTTTTTATTGTCTTGTCTTTCGGATGTTCCAGGTACCTAATTAAAAAAATGTTATCTCTGGGTGCGTTATAGGAGAATACAAGCAACCAAAAACAGCACAATATAGGCTATAATTGCTCTCTGACATATTAAGTAAGTAAGTACTAGTACGTATTTGAATAAAATATTCACAAATCGCATGCTTACTTACAAAACCAGCACACCTTTCGTTCATCACAGCGGCGCGTCCGCGACTGGTAGTATAACGAGTGTGTGCTGAGCTCGAGTCACGTAGGCATTACTCGCGTTCCGACCGTTTGTATGAAGATAGAATACTGTATATATTTTTACCGTGACTCAGAGTAAGTAAGTACTAGTACGTATTTGAATAAAATATTCACAAATCGCATGCTTACTTACAAAACCAGCACACCTTTCGTTCATCACAGCGGCGCGTCCGCGACTGGTAGTATAACGAGTGTGTGCTGAGCTCGAGTCACGTAGGCATTACTCGCGTTCCGACCGTTTGTATGAAGATAGAATACTGTATATATTTTTACCGTGACTCAGTCGCCATAATAGCGGCAATTACCCTCGAGGTATTGTAAAAACCTTAATTTTCGGAGTTGTTAAACGAATGTTTTTATTTTGTTGATTCTGGAGGATGCATTCTACGTTGAAGATTTGGAAGAATGACCAATTTTTATTAGGTAGGTATTTGACGAGCTTGACACCTATCGACAGGATTGGTCCACAACTCCCCAACATGCCAGTGCGAGGATAAACGAAAATAAATAAACAAATAAATCACCCTACATAGCTACAATCTAGGGGTCTTTAAGTCAAGAGTGAATAGGTTATTTCTAGGCAAGCGTGTTTCACCGTCGACCACATCATCGCTTACCATCAGGTGAGATTGTGGTCAAGCGCGAGCCTATAGGTTATAAAAAAAAAAAAAACCCTATTCTGTCAGAAATTCTAAATACGTGTGTATTTAGAATTTCTGGCAGAATAGGAAAATACCTACATCGCAAATCGCAATCGCAAAATACCTACAAAAATATTAAATGCATTAGTCAGAAATCCGTAGGTAAATATTGGTTTCCTTTCTTTCCTCTTACAGGAATAGTTTTACGACAAATATTTGTAAGTCATACCAAATATTTGATCGAGTCACCGTAAGAAGTCAGTAGTGACAAACGTGAGAATAGGTCACTTTGACAATTGGGTCACCAAAATCCTACCCTCTTAATAAAAATCCTAAATTCTTTCACAGACAATATACAGCGTAAAACATAGGGTGCAACTTTTGCAAAATGTATGCAAAAGTACCACCCTATGTCATGTGCCAGCATAAATTTCCAGCATCAAGTAAGGTTTCAGTTTCTATTAAACATTGAAAAACGTAAAACTTAAATACCTAAATGAAACCTAAAATTCCCAAAATACTCTTAAAAATAAGTGTCGTAAATAACTAGGCTACACTTTTGCTATGTGTGAACTGTATACCAAATAAATACTGTTGTGTAGCTTTCCAAGAAAAATACATTGAGAACAGTTTTCTCTCAGTCGTTAATTTGAAACATTTCTGCTCACTCATGCTCAAAGGGTGTAAGATAAGAACTCACGGTTCATAAACTTTATGCCGTGAAAAATGATGGTTCTATCACATGGGTCAGTTCTCGTGAAATTCTTTTTACTAGCAAATCGTATTAGAACCTTTATCTGTAGTAAAGGGTACATGAGTACAAAGTAGGGATTTGTGCAGAAGTATCACATTATTTACAAAATTAAAAAAAAATAACTCAGAAATAAGTTTCTTTTTACGTAGAATGACGATAGTGCAGCATCGCAAATCTAAAAAAAAATATTTAGTTCGCTAAAAGGCTCTTAGCTCTTTGCCTATTTTTTATGTTGTGATCGGATCCCCGTCTAACCGAATGTACCTGAACACCAGTCTTTTACTATTGCTTGTTTGATCTCTTCAATTCAGACACTGAATGACAAGATTCCTCTTTAAAGACTGGTCGTCAAACTGTCGGGCTTCTAACGCTAAAATAAATTGCCTTACAAAACAGCAACACGTATCATAATTGATAGAAAATGCATAGGAAATAGATCTTCAAGCAACAGACTAATGAAAACCAATCAGATAGAATAGACTTACTCCAAAGTGCATACAACCGGTCATAGATAAGGCTCTATTGATCGAATGATATGATAGGTGACAACTGTAACACAATAATATAGCATTAGGGTCAATGTGAAGTCCGCCTCTAGAAGAAGACAAAAGGTGACAACACGAGGGATAAACGTTTTGAATAAATTTTTGGAAACCATTGTCTCTATAACCATTCCCTGTCTGAAGTCCAAATTTTATGAGAGTTAGATAATGTTTCTTTACAAAAAAATGTAACAGCAGACTTAACAATAGAGATTTGTGCGATGTTAATCTTCTGTACAACTTATTTTTTGTCTAAAGTAACTTCGTGTTGGTTATATGTCGGACGTTCGAGCTCTGTCAATAAAATCGGCGGTAAAATCGACCAATTGGCTGGCTTTGATCAGTATACCGTATCTTGTTTGACGGTCCTACTATGTGTACTATTTTTGCTCTTTTTTAAGTGCTCTAGGTGAAACTTTAACTAGACCCGATAGGAGTAAATCTACCAAAATATTTCGCGTTTTTGGTAGGCAAAAAGGTTTTCGGTATGTAATATCGTAAAATCTTTTGGCGTCCTTTTTTTTACGTATGAAAGTAGCTTACTTTATTGGATTAACAGTACGGTAGTGTACTGGAGAATCTTTTGGCCTAGTATAGAAGCAAACTTAATTAAACGGTAATGTAATCAGATTTTAGCCATTTTTACTGTAATCCTCTAATAACCAACAAGTTTTGGAATTATTATTAAAAAAAAAAAAACAAAAAAAAAAAAAAAAAAATATTATTATTTTAATTATTCTTTAAAATGTACAACAAGGCTCACCAATGGTGCTGTGTTTGCATAGGAACTACATTCCCTTTTGTAACAATTGCAACCCAAAGACGTACTTGTGCTTGGTAAATGCAAATGACCTCGCCCCATGTAATAAGTAACTGCTGGTGTGACAGATCCTAAATGACCCTAGGCTGATAAAAATTTAGTTTTTCCTAAAATACCCTACATTTAGTGTCAAAGCTGTCTCATCTTGATTTGAGGAGGGACAGCGCTCCGCCGTCCACGCTGCCCAATGAATTTTGCCGCCTGACTTGGATAATTCCTTTCCGACTGTAAAATTATTCCAAATTATGATTTTGTTTTGTTTTAGAATTCACAGTTACAAGATTATAACTTGGAAGTGATTCAGAAAAATAAAAGAGAACTAAAGGGATATAAACTAAATTATTACAATTAACTAAAGCTTGTGTGAGAAACCCTTTACACTAATGTAAAGCATATTAGATCACAGACCGAATAGTGGTAGCGGATAGTGAATATACATTCAAGAATTAATATAAATACAAATAACTAATTTGGAGAGAGTTTTAACTCAAGAAGTAACTGGAGTTCATTAGATCAACTCTTTTATAAACTAAAAACAGCCCCAAAAACCCCTAACCCGTCATCTTTTTATTCATCCAGAAGGGATGTATTATACATGTATGATGACGTCAGTTAAAATGTATCCTATCCAGGTTCTGGTATATATGCCAAGTATTATCCAAATCCGTTTAACCGTTAAGGCTTGAACACGTAACAAACAAACAAACTCATATTCGCATTCATATAGTTATAAGGATGTAGGTACTATATCGCCCCTATTACATAGTACTAACAATATTAATCTGGCTTAAGACGGTACCCTGACCAAAAAATCGGCATGAGATATGAGCGTTCCTATTGGTCTAGCGGCACTGGTGGCGCATGAATTACAGTAGTGAATACGCCCAGATTTTAGAATAAAATCTTTATAAAATCGAATTTTGGTCTTTAGAAAAAAATCATTCTACAAAAATGTTCGTTATTAAATTGTCTATCCATTAGTGTTAGTACAAAAAATAATCAATGAACACTTTACGAGGAGATGCATAATATCAACAATTATTTCTCATTTTTATGTTTTTTTTGGAAGTAGATTAGTGAAATATATACAACATTTAAAAAAAGACTAAATCTACCATTTTAGAATCAATATTATGTAGAAATTTAATGTATTTTTATAAATTGATATTTCTTTTTAAATAACGAGTAGATAGCTCCTAAAAACAGCACAAAAAACGGCTTGCGCGGCGTTTTGCTCTGGGTACCGCCTTAATATAACTGCACATCTCCTACCTCCTCCGTCAGTGAGTAAAAAGTTCATAACCAAGAAAAGTGTAACGCAAAATTGAGTAAATGTAATCAAAAAAATCTGAAAACATCACTTACGTTATAACGAGCATTTCCCGCGCAGAAATGTTAAAACATGGCGGCATGATTCCCGCCAAATGGATCGGAAAAGCGCATTCCATTGGTTTATGTGAAATGAATCGAAACACGAAGTAAATGTAAATAGAGTGAAGTTGGTGTATGAAAGTTAGACTCAAGTATGTAATATATTGAAGAAAGTTTGTTTAAATACATGCATATATTAATTGTTATAAGGATTTAATAATATCGACCCAGAGGTCCTAGACAAGTTACATTCTATCATCGAAAGGGCGCGATAGCGATTGTCAAAAAGGCAAAATTGAATACCACGTAATCAATGCCTTATATTTTGACATTTCGACTATCACCTTCGCTGAAATCGAATGCCACTTGTTAAACAAATTCTACAAAATCTGCTACAACATTTTTTCTATGACCTATAACCATTACAAACACGACCATCAATAAGGCCCAATTTATATTGCCACGGAATGGAATGGAAGCGAACGAAATTGTATATAATATAGCTTTTAGAACTTTATGTCAATTGTGTAACGTACAAACTAAATGAGAGGCAAAAAGATAGCGTGCGTCTCCCGGGCAATAACCGCACATTCTTGAGAATTCCCGAAGCTAAAGGCTCGCATTTAATTTGTATGTGACACAATTGACACAAAGTTTATAATGCAATTTACAATTTCGTTGGAAAAATTCGCTTCCATTCTATCCCGTGGCAATGTAAATTGCGCCTAACGGGCAAATAAAACCTCAATGTGACATTCTATATGTCACCCGCCTGCTATCGTTCAGTTAAACAAACCACCGGCAACATTAACTCAAAATAACCGGAACAATAGAGCTACAAAATGCAGCATCCATTCCTCACAACCACAATATAGGAATCAAACATGCAAAAACAAATAAATCTATTTACAGGCACATGAATTCGTGTTCACGCTTCAATTACTGGTATATTCTATACGAACCTCTAAATCCCACTGGCGGAACCACACGCAGAATACATTTGCATGTCAATGGCATACAGTATACCTAGTTTTCCTGTAGCCGCAAAAAGTTTGGACAAACAGGCAGCCCATTAAAAAACAACGTGGATCGGAACTTATTTTACAATGCATGTCCTCGAAAAGAGCGGTTTTCCAAGCAGCCAAACTGTTCGGAAAGTGTCACTTTTTTTCACTAGTGCTTTTTACATTCCTGTATTGTTTTAATTTTAACTCCAACGTCAGCCCGACGCATAGAGTTTTTATTATTTGAGAAAAGTTTTAAAAATTAGTTATGTACAGATTATCATTCATATAAAAGGTAAAATAAAACGAATACTTCATTTTAGGCGTTTTTAATTACTTTAGATTTAGATTTTGATCAATAAATTAATTTTTAATATTCATTAAATATGTTTGGCAGAACGTATATTTTGCTCGTGCCTTATTGCGTTACAATGTGACAGCTATTCGCACATGCGCAGTAGATATGCCCGAGGAACTATTAGTTAATCTGTGGATATGCTGAACGCGCTTGAATAAGCCCGCCATTTTATTAATTTCATTTTACTAATTTATTTATTTCCTCGCACAATGCATAGTAAAATGTTATATGATACACGTACGTAAGATGATTTCCGACTCGTGTCGATTTATCCACTCACTCGCTTCGCTCGCTCGTGAATAAAAATGCCACTCATCGGCAATCAAAATCAATCACCTTCCGCACTTGTAGCATAAATAACTATTATAGTTCGGGCTTTCCGGTGATGAATGACAGTGCAAGACTATTCAAAAGATGAGATAAGCAGTGTCATGCAGAAGCTTTTTAGGGTTCCGTAGCCAAATGGCAAAAAACGGAACCCTTATAGATTCGTCATGTCTGTCTGTTCGTCTTTCTGTCCGTCCGTATGTTACAGCACTTTTTCCCGAAACTATAAGAACTATGCTGTTGAAACTTGGTAAGTAGATGCATAAGATTTTCACACAAAAATAGTAAAAAATACAATAAATTTGGGAGTTCCCATACTTGAAACTGAAACTAAAATTTTTTTTTTCATCAATCCCATACGTCTATATCTATGGATAGGTCTTTAAAATGATATTGATATTGTTTCTGATAGTTTTTTTTTCTAGAATGAATATATTGCGCGAGAGACACTTCCAAAGTGGTAAAATGTGTGTACCCCTCCCTGTAACTCCTAAAATAAGAGAATGATAAAACTAAAAAAAATATATGATGTAAACTTCCACCAAAAATTGGAGTGAACGAGAACTAGTAAGTAGTTTTTTTTTAATACAACATAAATAGTAAACCGCAATTTACCAAGTACGGAACACTTCGTGCGCGAGTCCGACTCGCACTTGGCCGGTTTTTTACTTGTTTTCAACTAATAAAAAACATGTGTGCAGTAAGTACACGCGCAGTAGAAAAAAGTATAAGAAACACTGTTATTATATTCTATTTCATTCTCTCGCACGTTAAATCCTATAGATGTATGTATTTGTCCTTTTTTAATGTCACTTTTTCGTTTCATCAAGTGTCAAACCACAACGAGGCTGCTGAATTTGTCACTTCTAAAAGATAATTTATTCATTCGCCGAATTGCATTATGCCGAAACGGTATTTTTTGGTAATTGACGAGTGCCTTATTTCGTTTACTATACTATTTTTGTTAATTTGTTATTGCATTCAGGTGACTTAAATCCATGTGACAGGAGTGAGCTTAATGGCAAATTTTATGTGAATGAATCCCAGATTCAAGTTATCTTGCACATCAGAATCCAATAACGTTGACCTGTAAATTAACTTGACTTTGCAGATAATGCCTAAAGACCTGACACTTGAATTCAGGTTTATCTTCTAACTAATATTTGACATTCTCTGACCATCTCAGACCATCGCCACCGCTGAAGGAATGACAAACTATCTAGAGCCTCTAATCCGTTATATCAACTGCATTCATTCAACAACATCAGAAATGCTCCAAAATACCTTTTGATAAGTTTCCAATAAAGCTTGACTGGTAGATATCGAAAGGATGTTTGGTAGTTGTCGCTGTCAGCGATAAGATCGCCTTTGTACCCGTAGAAATAAGTTTGTTTGCAAAAGAGATGTATAACTTTTTTTTGGTGGTGTACTATAAAGTATATTCTATTCTGTTCTATATCTGCTTGAATCAAAAAAGTTTTCACGTCGATTAATTTGCTCCATTATCCAGTATCATTGCGGGAAACGAAAACACCGTTGCTATGACGGGAAACACATTTTTTGTGTGAAAGACATTCGATGGCTCGACGCGATTCGATTTATACCAAACCGATAAGTGATTTTCACTAAGCGAAATTGCAAGTACGTTCACAAGGACTCAATGAAATACAATACAACCGACTTACGTATTTGTGCGATATCGCCGATCGACCCAAAATAAATTGCGTCGCAACGTCTCAACGTAGAATCAGTCAGATCCCTAAGAAAAATAGGTTTACGTTGGTGATAGGGAATAATAACATATTGCAATAATATTTTGTATGAGTTTGCAAAGTTTTTGGTATATGTGATTTATTATTTGAGTTATTTAGTTACGGATACGTTTGATCGGCAATGTGAGTTTAAAAATACGGCGAAAATAAACTTTCTTTGTAGGAACGTGCAGTATCACAGTTTTTGTGGATTTGTTTCGAGAATTGATACCATATGGAAAGAAGAAGACGTATAATAGGAAAATAAAAATAAAAAATTGTGAAAGGCACAAATGGAAAAATTACCCAATGCCACCTAATTAAAATAAATCCGTCTTCAATAAGTTCGAGGTCCTATTTAGACGAGGTTAAACTATCAAACACAGTCACATTTTGATTTGACACATGTAGCTAGGTACTTATGTACATATTTTGAATCTACCCTTAGAATGAAATGGGTGTTCTATTTGATTCAAAGGCCCACATACCTCATTGAACAGAATATGGAACCAATCAGATTAGAAAGGACCACATTACACGCGCTGATCAGAGAACAGTTCCAATTTATCTTCCGTCCTATAGATAGGCCATCAGATACCAGTGTCCCATGCCATTGCCCGCCATTGTCCTGTCAATTAATGGCTCCCATGCGGTGGTTTGAATACAAAATGTACGTAATACCGATATATTTAATGTTACTGGAATTCGGGTTTCAACGTCGGTGGTCGTTAATATTAAATTAGTTTGTAATGTTTTCGTTTCGGATAGTAAGAAGTCAGGACATCTAAAGAAAGAAAGAAAGAAGATAGTTTTCACTATTTATTTGGTGTGTTCGCAACACGTTTTCTTCTTCCAACCCGTCCTGTCAACCGTCACGCTATCACTGGCTCTCTTGTCTTTCATATAATTTCTCACTCTTTGCATTCATATTTTTTGACCGCCCGCTCTTCCTGTCGTACAATTAAAATAGGTTACACAAATAATACAACCTACCTAGTCTGCCTTAGAAGTGAAATAAGATATGTGTAAGTAAGGTAAACATAATAAAATCTATCTATGATAAAAAATTACCTACTGCAAAAACGTTTAAGGTTTTTTTAAATCGATATATCAAACGGAGTCTAAATGGCCAGATGGCTAGTTGAAATATGCCCACTTTTCACCACAAACTCAATGCAAGGCCAACCAAGGAATTTCAATAAAGGACCAAAGGAATTTCAAGGACTGGGGCGCTACGGTGTAGCTCCGTGCTACGGCGTAGCATCTGCTACGTGACAGAAGCTGCGTAGCTTTAATTTGACGTAATGTATGCTACGCTGCGTGGGATGACTAGGGTCAAGAGTAGTTTAATCTTCTTAGCATGAGTAGGATTCAGAGTAAGAAGGAAAGGCTGTTGTGGGTAAAGTACTAACAGTTTTATCGTTTTTGGAGTGTGAGTAAGATAACTTAATAAGTATATTTACTATTTGATTCCTAGCTACATTTGTGTGAATAGTATTTGAATAACTGTTACTGTAAAAGCCCGAACTATGGTAAAACCCAAGTCGTACTGGTAAAAGTCAGAAATAATAACAATCGCAAATTTCGGGCTTTTACTAGCAATCTTAGGATTGCCTTTAGATATTTGTAATTTCTATAACACACTATGATACGAACAATTACGGATTGATTGATTAGCTTCACCTATTATGTTTGTTAGACGATTTCTTTTTTGATGAATCTCGCAATCCGTTTATTAAAAAATTATCTTTTTATTACTTTTTGGTGGAAATTTTCTTTTCACAATTTCAACAAAAAAAACATTATAAGAACGCAAAATTTTCTTAGATAATTTTCTTATTATTGTTATTGCCTATATTTAGTATGTATGTATTTATGTATATATTACGTAGCATATGTATTTATCTGTGTATCTATTATAATTATAGTATATAGACTATGTTAATGTCACACCAACGACAACCCCACTTCAAGTCCAGAAAATTACTGTCCATACCAGGTTGCCTGGAAGAGATCGCGCTATGCGATAAGGCCGCCCATTGTATTTGTATTAATTTTAAGTTTTTTTGTTATATTTGTATTTTAAGGAGTACAATAAAGCATATAATAAATAAATAAATAAGATTTCAGGATTTCGCATTACATTTTTTATACCCTGGAGTGGAAAACAAGCGAACCGACCACACTGATGGTAACTGAACACTGCCACCTATGGACATTTGCTATATCAGGGAAATAACACGTTGTATACCTACCTTATTGAAGAAGATTCTCTGTACTCTTTTTTAATTATCTATTCTAGACCCGCAGCAAGACGTCAGGACGGAGCCCATACTACTTTTCACAACTTACTAAGCAGCAGTTATATTGCATTGCAGAAACATGAATAAACAATTTACAAAATAAAATAACTCAAATAAAAATGTCAAGCTAGATAACGTAACTTCATCCCATCCTTGCTTACATAACACAAAATCCCGCCCGCAAACATTACTTACTTAGGAGCCGGAAAATATGTTCAATATTCATTTTATTTTTAAAGCCGAGATCAAGGCAAGTCACTTGCCAGTAAAAATAATGTTTCACTGAAAAATGTGTTGAAGAAACAGAGTTGAACGAAAAAATAACAATTTCGTAGTTTCGTCCTAACTAGAATTTAAGTCATTTTATTTTTCACAATTTCTGTCCTTGGCCTCAAGCGTTATTTTCTATTGTTTAAACTGCGTGAGATGGTTTCCACTCCCTTGTAGGGTTTAATTTTTATTTGAAGTTTTTTGTTTTAAGCTTTTGTCTCTGAGGGGCGATTAATTAGAGTGCTATGGGAGAGTTACGATAAAATTAAATTATGAATAAGTACAAGTTTACATTGAGTAAGTAGGTGCTCGTTTGTGGTAATTGGTAGTCTCAACCACTAAAGATACATAGCGTGGCGTGAGGTACATAAACTCATGCCTTAAATTATAAACATGTCAAGTAATCCATACTAGTATTGCAAATGCGAAAGTAAGTCTGTTTGTTACGCTATCACGACTAAACTGCTAAACCAATTCAGGTATAGATTGAACCTTGGAGAAGAAAATGAAATACTTTTTACACCGGGAGTATGTGGCCTTGGGATAATTTCAGAGGTGCACGTGGGTGAAGCCGTGGCCAGCAGCTAGTTAATAATATAAAATAGTGATCTGATTGTGACAATTCTTTATTTTAAAATCATGTGCAGAAATTCGGTCAAGAATCAGTATTTTTACAGGCTTCAAAAAAATAAAGGAGGTCATCAATTCGACACGTATGTATTGTTGGAACTGCACAATATTCACATATGTTATTCTATGTTAGCTTCTAAACGCGTGTGCCTAATTTCACAAGTGTATGTTTATATGTATGTATTTTTGTCCACGCATTTCTCCGAAATTACTTATCAGATAGTGATTATATTAGTTGGATTTTATATCTCTTAACTTAGGGAACAGTGCAAGTTTCATCAAAATCAGTCCAGCAGTTTTTAAGATATGGAGCATACAGCCGAACTCCTTAGCGACAAACAGCACGAATGTGTAAATTGAGATATTATGGGTATTTTGTCAATCTTTAGGTACCGTACGATATAATTTGCTAATTTTTAGTGATGGTATACTAAAACTAACTAAAAAGTGAGAAATCAAAACATTTTCACATAAAATAAACCAACATCAAAAGCAAAACACTAAAAAGCGCAAAATAACTTTCGTGGCGGAAGTCTTGTATCGCCAAATTAAATTGTGGCTTTCACACTACTGAACCAGACTAATTAACAATAAACTATTTCCACAACGTCGTGCTGTGAGACTTACTAATGAAAAGCAAACTCAAAAGGAACCACCAACTCCCCTTCTACCCGAGAATCCCAATCATCAATCAGTTTCCAATGAAAAATCATCCAATAGATGTAAATGTCAAAGATCAACCAATTAGTGAAATGGCTAATGTTTATTCAGGCAATGTTGATTGGACAATTAGTTATCGAACTGTACCAATTAAGAAGAGTTATTGACGCTGTTTCAGTGGTGAATGATTAAATTAGTGTCGTGCAAACATTAATAGGAATCTATTGTAGACTAGATAAATTGGTGTCGTTATTCACACCTGGTTCTGGCAATATTCTGGCAATATTCTGGCTTCTGGAACTGAATAAAAAGAAATGTTTGTACTCAATGCCTTTAAATGAAATCCTTAATAGTTTTCATCACCATCATCAGATCGTAGAAGGCTTTGATGCTAATTTCTTCAATAAAAGACAACTTTCGCAGAAGCGGTAATTGATTGCAATTATATCTTGAACTCTTGTAAACAAGATATTTTTTTATGCCTGATATTGAACACCAGTTATTTCCCGCGGATTTGCTCTAGTGGCCACAGGAACCTCGGCATTTCAGTACAATTCTTGCAATGTCTGATAAAAAGTAGCCTACTGACACTCAATGATAGTTTAGCTTTCTATCGGTACAACAATGTTCGTTATTAGTCAATATTTCAGGAGATTAACTTAACCTAACCGTCCCTACCAACCGTGCCAACTTTTTCTAGGGTCATTCTTCCGCGGAGAATCTTAACACCGCCATTCAGATAATGACGTCAAATGCACAACGCTATCTATCAAATATGGAGTTCAACTGTTCTAGTATCTAAATTGCGTGTGTTGTGATATTTTACTTCTAGAACACTTTTGGCCGATTTCTGAATTAAGTATTCGACGCTTAGTACGTGCTGATCTCGATTTAAGCATCTGTCACCCTTGATCATCTGCCACTTTAAGTTTTCTGCGATGCTGAGCAAGGTTTGAGTATACGTAGTCAAGTCATGCCAAAGTATACCTTATGTCATACAAAAAACCTTCATTGACGATCAATTGGGTTTTACAACTGTGAAAAACACATTTGATCATTCTCGAATTCTCAAACCGTTGTCAACGTTACATCATCAGTGTAGCCAGATTAGGCGCCTTTTTGCCATTTAGGCTACTTGGAAGGGTGCCGGGGCGACCAATTTTTACGAGCGGCGCCAATTAGGTTACCTCAAAAAAAATAAGGCGATTTTGAAAAATCGCATTAACACAATACAAGAAGAGGTTACAACGATGAAATTGTGTACAGAATTTGGCTTTATTATGATACGATTTTGGTATCAGAACAATAAAAGTTGATAATACAAGATGACAAGTCTCATTTATTTATTATTTTACAAAATAAGTAGGTAGAACACATTCCTCCTTCATAATAGCAACACATATCCAATGGCACCGACCCTAGATAATATTGTTTATCTTCGGAGGCTCTTCGATGGCTAGCAAAGTCTTTGGTCATGAAAACCCAGGTCACTCATTAAATTTTTTATCACAACAGTCCACATTTGTTGGTAAATCACAATTGCAATCAGATTCCGATGCATATGCACGATTTCTGTGTGTGTCGGTTCTGTTCTGGTTCTGTTCCACCTTGAGAGATCTTGTGAAGTTCTGAGTAAAATATTCTGTAGTTCTATGAGGTATCACAAAAACTAGCAACTGCTCGCCTGAACACATTCACTTCTAGTAATAATAAGCTTCAATTCTTGATTTTAGCAATAACAAATTATATTAGATACATTGAGATAATATGTACTACGTACTAGAGAAGCTATCCTAAGCAAAATACATGCTCCATTTTGTCAATTTTGACAAGAGTTTAAACTAAAAATTCGCTGCAGCGCTGAAACAATAATTAGTCGTCTAACAAAACAATATAAACATGCAACGGTAGAGCGCTTCTAAGGTGTAGTTTTCTCGCGACCAAAAAGACGGAAGCGCTGTTATTTTCATGGCGCTTACGCGTTTCGTATAACGTTCTGCAACACCTTGTCATTCATATAGACTAATTTGCTGACTGACTACAGAAGCGACATAGCTTTATACCTAACAAGATTTATTAGAATTTTCACTTTAAAAAAATGTATTACATACATACATAAACTCACGCCTTTTTCCCATGGGGGTAGGCAGAAACTACAGAACGCCACCTGCTACGATCCTTACATACTTCTTTTGCTTCACACACATTCATACATCTAGTCATACACACACGCTAATTCAAAATTTATTAATAGTTGAAATAACCGACTACTACTTAAAGTATAAGTCAAATGCGCTTAAAATAAGTTAAAAAATATCAAATCGGAATAGGGAATTTTACAATCTTCTGTACTTTTTATTATAATAATAAACCTTAAATAAACAAAATGTAAATTAAGTCTTACATTATGTAATAATTGTTTTTCATCTTTCTTTTTTTTTCTTTTTTCATTGAATAACCACAGTCAGTTATTTTTCTGAATATTTATTTAAACTTCATGTACAATGGTTATACATAGGCGGATTTAATGCAGCAAGGCATTCTCTACCAGTCAACCTTTGGGTTAAAAAGAGCACAGCAGTGGTAGGAGTGCAAAAATAAAAAAAATATGAACAATAATTAAAATTAGAATGAATGGATGGAATGGATTAATATATGTTAGATTATTATTTTCCTCTTTAAAAAGAAACGTCAGCTAATTCTACCTACACTTGTTACACAAATTGTCACATCTTAATTTTTAGTCTATATGAAAAATGTCACAACATGACGTCCACCAAATATTTTGTTCAAATTATATTTTAAAATGATTATCTAGTTACTCACCGATGAAAAGTTATTCCTTTGCACTTCGCCGTATTAGTTGAATTATAAGTGCAATATCTTAAAACACACCACGGCATATTTAATGCGTCTGAACGGTTTTTTCGTTTAAAAACAAAAAAATATTTAAGCTGTCAAGATCTAGCAAGCAAATGAGTGAAATGCGGCTAGAAAAGCGCAATTGAACGGCACGCAGTAGTGATGTGTGATGACTTCTCTAGTGCGTAGTACATTATTACCTCAATGATAAGATATTATTTTCTTTCGATAATCGACATCATTGACAAAATAAAAACGGTTGCCATGACCATCTTCAAGTAATTGACTAGTGCCTACGATCCATTTCATAGTTTTATAATAAGGTTGTATACATTTAAAATAGGTATCTATTAAATTGCTTAAATATGAAAAATCAAGTTATTAAAGATTATAACGTCTTTAATAACTTGATTTTTTAAATCTTGAATGAAGTAATATAATAAGAACATACTTTTTATAGCTGTATAAAATTTATAATAGTAAATTTTATGATATCAATCTTGTGTCTACTGTGCTTTCGTGGACTTGGAGAAGGCCTATGACAGTGTGTGGAGGGATGAACTGTGGTCGACGCTATCCGGGTACGGTGTGGACTGGCACTTGGTACGGGCACTGAAATCTCTATATAGGGATTCCAGTGCTTGTATTAGGATTAATGGGGCGTATACGAACTGGTTTTCCATTTCAAGGGGTGTTAGACAGGGCTGTGTAGCGTCATCGTGGTTGTTCAACTTATACATGGATAGTTGTCTGATAGGTTTGAAAGAGCATGAGTGCGGATTGAGGATGAATGAGTTGCCTGTCAAATGCCTTCTCTATGCAGATGATCAAGTTCTACTTGCATCGTCAGCAGAACAGTTGCAAGACATGGTGACTGTGATGAATGAAGCTTTTAAGTTAAAAGGGTTGAGTATAAATGTGAACAAGACTAAGGTAATGGTGTTTGAAAGAGAAGAAGATGTATCGAAGTGTGAAGTGAAAATAAATGATAAGAGTGTGGAGCAAGTGAACGAGTTTGTATATCTGGGAAGTATGTTCACAAGGGATGGAAAGATTGAAGAGGATGTGGAAAGGAGAGTCAATGCAGGGAATTGTAATGTCGGTATCTGTATAATTATTTCTATGTGTCAGTCCAGTATTAAACTCAGTATCGTGAACACGTAGTTTTATTATTTGGCCTAGCAAACAGTTCAGTGGCGACGAGGACAAAAATATAAAAAAATATATTCGGCGTGCGAACATTTATAGCAAGCATAATAATGACGATCGGCAAAATAGCAGAATTCGATGTGCATAAAGACGATTGGCGGTTATATATCGAACGTTTAGAACAGTATTTCGTAGTGAACGAAGTGAAAAGTGAGATATTTGTACCGACGTTAATAACTTTAATGGGCGCGGAAAGTTATGAACTATTAGTGAGTTTGTGCACACCGGATAAACCAAAGTCAAAGACGTTTACGCAAATAGTGGATATCATGGGTAAACATCTGCAACCCAAGCCGAGTGAGCTGGCTAAAAGGGTACAAGTTTAGAAAGAGGACTCAACAAGGTGGCGAATCAATAGCTGAGTACATCGCTGTTCTAAAAAAAATGTCCAAAACGTGCGATTTCGGGGCGTGGCTCGAAGAAAGTTTACGGGACCAGTTGGTATGTGGTATAAGCTGTGAGACGATTCGCCAACGGTTATTCGCTGAACCTAAGCTAGATTTTTCGGGAGCCTATAGCTTAGCGATTAGCTTAGAATCAGCGGAAAAAGATGCGGCGGCCGTAGTTCAAGGTCAGAAAAGGACAAACGGGGAGGTGACAGCGGCCGATTGTCTGGCAATAGAAGGCACAAGATGGCAAAGGAGGGATACCGCGAGTGGGGCAGGGGAGAAGACAGCCACGCGGTATGCAAGAGGTACGACACGGGAGCCCTGGCCGCGCGGCGGGCAAGGGGCGCGCGATCGCCGTCCTGGTAGTGGGGCAAATGCACCGTCGACGTCAGCGGGGACACAATCGGAGCGCCGACATCAATGTCAAGCTTGTGGCGGAGCACATGAAACGTCCACTTGTCGATTCGGCCGTTACGTATGCCGTGTGTGTAACAAGACGGGTCACCTTCGGCGTGTGTGTCCGAATATAATATCGAACCAATCTTACATGGGATCAAAAACAACTAATAGCCGTGTAGAATGTGACAGTGATCAAAGCGAAGAGGTAATTGACATTAATTTAAATCTTTTAACGTTGAGTCAGTGCAAACCGTTTATGATGTCATTAAAGGTACATAATATAGTTTTAAGTATGGAATGCGACACAGGTAGTGCGGTGTCGTGCATTAGTTATGAAATGTACCAGCAAGAATTTAGTGATTTAACAATTAACAAATGTAACATTGTCTTGAGGTATTATACGGGCGAGCTAGTTTATCCTGTGGGGGTAATAACACCTTCAGTTATGTATAATGATAAGATTAAAAAGCTCGACTTATACATAATCAGGAAGGGCAAAATGGCGTTACTCGGTAGGCAATGGATGTTAGAATTAGGTATTCAGCTACCGACTGTTAAATTAACGTCAGTAAATAAATTGTGTGGCGAGGAGTTTAATGTAGAGGAATTCAGTTCCAGATACTCTAATGTGTTCGCGGAGGGACTCGGCGGCTTCACCGGCCCGCCGGTGAGCATTCACTTGCGCGAGGGAGCGCGGCCAGTGTTCATGCGCGCGCGACCCTTGGCGTATGCGCTGCGCGAGCCGGTGGAGCGCGCCCTGCAGCAGCACGTGCGTGACGGCATACTCACACCTGTCGAGCGTTCTGACTGGGCGACGCCGATCGTACCAGTAGTGAAGAAGGACGGTAACATAAGAATTTGCGCAGACTACAAATTGACGTTAAATAAGGTTTTAGAGGTTGATCGTTATCCTTTACCACGTGTAGAAGACTTACTGGTTCGCTTGCACGGCGGGCAAAGATTCAGTAAAATTGATCTGTCACAGGCCTATGCACAGTTTTTTTTGGATGACTCTAAGAAGTATACTGTTATTAATACCCATAAGGGTTTATTTATGTACAATCGTCTCGTATACGGACTGTCATCGAGTCCGGGCATTTTTCAGCGTCGTCTGGAGGAATTGTTCGCAGATTTACCGCGAGTGGGGGTATTCTTAGATGATGTTATAATAACAGGATTATCGACAAGTGAACATTTGGAAAACTTACATAAAGTTTTCCAACGCTTGGAAAAGTATGGTTTAAGAGTTAAAAAAGAGAAATGTGACCTTTTTGCAAAGTCGATTAGCTATCTAGGGTATGTAATCAGTGCAGAGGGCGTACATACGAGTCCCGACAAGGTAAAGGCAATTGTCGACACGCCGGCACCCGTGAACGTAGCAGAACTCCGGTCGTTTATAGGCATGATAATGTATTACGCAAAGTTCATTCAAAATTTAAGTACAATACTAGCACCTTTATATGAGTTGCTAAAGTCGGGGTCGAAATACGACTGGAATGATAAATGTCAAGGGGCATTTAGAAAAGTTAAGGCCATGCTAACGAGTAGTGAAGTCCTAATGCACTATTCTGCCGAGCTACCACTTATACTAACGGCGGACGCTAGCAGTGTCGGGGTGGGCGCGGTACTGTCACAGCTAACGCCAGCCGGCGAGCGGCCTGTCGCATACGCCTCACGCTCGCTTATACCTGCTGAACGTAACTACGCGCAGATAGACAGAGAGGCTTTAGCAATAATATATGCAATACGCAAATACCATCAGTACTTGTACGGACGGAAATTTACCATAAGAACAGATCATAAACCCTTGACATATATATTCGGTAACAAGGTAGGTATTCCGGTTATGTCGGCGTCTCGGTTGCAACGTTGGGCTGTGCTTTTATCAGGGTACAATTATGATATTGAATATGTTTCGTCTAAAAACAATTGCGCCGACGCTTTATCACGATTACCGTCCAGAGTTGCTAACGAGCGACATAATAAAGAGATAACGTATGCAAATTTCGTAGAAAACTTTTTACCAATAACTAACTCTGATGTCAGTAAGGCTACGGCTAGGGGTGTATTACTCACTAAAATTAAAGTTTACATAGAATCCGGCTGGCCGCATTTTTGTAGCGAAGAGGAGCTAAAACCATTTTTCAATAAGCGAAATGAGATATACATTGAGGGCGGTTGTATTATGTGGGGTTACCGAATGATTATACCAGAGTCCTTGAGGCAGACGGTATTGAAACAATTGCATTCTAGCCACATGGGCATAGTTAAAACGAAGAGCTGGGCTAGAAGTTACGTGTGGTGGCCGTGTATCGACGACGATGTGGAGGCGCTGTGCCGCGCCTGCGAGACGTGCGCGCTCGAGGCGGACGCGCCGCCTCGTGCGACACCGCAGCATTGGCCGTATGCACTCCAACCGTGGACACGCTTACATATTGATTTTTTGGGACCGTTTAGGGGTAAAACATTTTTAATATTAGTAGATTCGACTTCGAAGTGGATCGAGGCCTTTGAAACAAAACAAACAAATGCAACAGTCATTATAAAAATTCTGAGAGCAACTTTTGCGCGATTCGGACTTCCAAGGGAACTAGTTTCGGATCAGGGTCCTCCGTTTACAAGTAGGGAATTTTCAGAATTTTTAAAAAACAATGGGATTAGGCAGTCTTTCTCACCAGCCTACCATCCTTCTTCGAATGGGGCAGCGGAGAGTGCCGTCAAATTATGTAAGCGTACTATTAAAAAAGCGTATAGGGATAACGTTGATGTAGATCTAGCCCTCCAAAACTTCTTATTAACCTACAGAAACACTATACACAGCACTACAGGGGAAACCCCAGCTATGTTGCTACAGAAACGTAGATTACGCTCACGGCTGGATCTGTTAAGGAACGATCAAACTTTGTTGGACAAAGTACGTTCCGCACAAGACAGCCAGGCACAGTATGCAGGTGGGGTTAACCGTGATTTTATGCAAGGCGATTCGGTATGGGCGAGGGGCTTTGGCCAACAAGACAAATGGGTTAAAGGGCAGATACGGAATAAAGATGGCTCCCGTAGGTACATAGTGGAAAGTGATAACGGTCAACTAATGAAACGTCATATTGATCAAATGCGTCGTAGATCGCGTTTTTCAGATGTTGCCTGTCCAAAGGTCGATACGGGCGAATCATCGACGATAAGGGGTGAGAATGCAGTTTCGCCGGGGACGAAAGTGGGGAATGAGAGTGAGAGTGGTGATGCGATAAGTGATCAACAATATAAACAAACAGTTGAATCACAAAATAACGATAATCTTCCAACTCAAGACGTGGTCCCGCCCGTCATACGAGACGATATTACAAGTGACACTACACTCTGTTCACCACTTCCAGAACTGTCGCAATCAAGTCCTAAGCGGAAAAGAAAACCCGTGATTAGATATGGGTCTGAGTTTGTTTAGTATTAAGTATTTATTGTTAATTAAGATCCTTATGTACCAATTAATTATAGCTTAAATTTAGTGGTGGAGGTGTAATGTCGGTATCTGTATAATTATTTCTATGTGTCAGTCCAGTATTAAACTCAGTATCGTGAACACGTAGTTTTATTATTTGGCCTAGCAAACAGTTCAGGAATAAAGTGAATGGTGCTATGCATGCAGTTGTGACCAACAAGTCGATGTCTCCGGAAGCTCGACTCGCCGTTCACAACAGCGTGCTGGTGCCTACACTTATGTATGGAAGTGAAGGCTGGGTATGGCAAAAAAGACATGAAAGTAGGATTAATGCAGTAGAAATGCGCTCCTTGCGGAGTATGTGTGGTGTAACTTTAACTGATAGATTGAGGAATGAGGTAATAAGACAACGTTGTGGTTTAAAAGAAGATGTAGTGACTAAAATTGAAAAGGGTATGTTAAGATGGTTTGGCCATGTTGAGAGGATGAATGAAAGTCGACTTACGAAAGGTATTTACAAGGCAGACGTGAATGGAAACGCCGGGAGGGGACGCCCTAGAAAGACATACATAGACCTTATAGGTGATGTTCTTCAGAAAGGCCAAGTGCGCAGTACCCATAACCGGCGTGTGTGTATGACTAGATGTATGAATGTGTGTGAAGCAAAAGAAGTATGTAAGGATCGTAGCAGGTGGCGTTCTGTAGATTCTGCCTACCCCCATGGGAAAAAGGCGTGAGTTTATGTATGTATGTTTATGTATCAATCTTGTGATATCTCGGTTCCCTTTGGTAAAATGGAACGTAGGAGTGAAAGAAAAGTGAATGGAACTTTGACTAGTGAGGTGCCAAATCGGGATAAACACGACTCGAGTTAACCCGAGTTGAAATGCACATAACTCGAGTTGCGCAACTCGAGTTAGCGCAACGTAGCTTCGTTAGTTGGAATAAATTATTTATTTCATTTATTTGTTAAAACCACTTTTTTACATATATACATATTTGACGGACAAATTGGACAACTTCCTCGAGAATTTACGAGATGAGCCACAACACCGAGGGAAATGGAAGGAATTGGGGAGGCCTTAGCCCAGGAGTGGGACGAAACTGGCCAAGAAAAAAACATTTTAAACTTATACCCTATTCGTTGGGGACAACTTTTTTTTTCACGTCAAACGGTTATAAGCCGAATAATTTAAAAAATACAACCTAAGATAGCAAAATGGTTAGTTTTATAGCATTCTTTAATTTGTTATCATAATAGTTCCAAACTCCTGGCTATCGTGATGCTTTTTAATGTTGGTTATTGGTTTTGCTTCTACCTTTTTTTTATTCAAACTTTAATAATATTGATATTGTTGTACGAACACATTTAAGAAATAATTGTTTAAATGTTTGACATGTGTGTATTTGGTTGTTCTTTATTATATTTTATTTTAGATTTTGGTAATAGCAACTCGAGTTCGGAAGAATACCACTCGAGTCAACTCGAGTTAGCCGCAACTCGAGCTAACTCGAGTTGCACATCTCTAACTTTGACGGGTCCATACTTAAGTAGTTACTTAACTGAGCTAGGTAGATTCTCAATTGAGAAACGTAAAATACTCAAACGCTTCCTAAATTATTTGACAATACTCAACTGATTATTTCTGCTTTACTTAACTCAGAAACCGGCCCTTTAAATTCAAAAATCATTTGATAGAGTGAACCGATTGCGATGAAACAAAAACTACGTAATACTTCAATTTACGCACAATTTTTATTTATAAAATTCATCCACATTGGTTTCGTATATTTTACGTGATGCGTGCACAACTAAACAGAAAAAAATACAAAAATACTGGCAATGTGTCTGTTGGTTATCCTTTAACACGCTGGCTTTTGTTTTGGAAATGTACTGAACTGTAGAAAAACGTTTTTGTACATCGAAAGTACAAAAACGTTTTTCTACAGTTTTATTATATGTATAGATAATATTCATTTACATGAGTAAATGAGCAAATTAATAATTAGGCAACTAGGTCCGCTGTATGCGAGACGCACAGGACCGGTCAATGTGGCGACGCTTGGGGCAGGCATATGTCCAGCAGTGATCGTCTTTCGGCTGATATGATGAATTAGGTATTATTAAGATAGAATATGTTAACTTTAATTATTAACATTACCAATAATAACTAATCGCATTTAGTATTAATAGTGTGAAGGTGGAAGTTATAATCTCGCTTAATGCTTCCTAATCACCTAAAGATACAACATTGCCCCGTATAACCAATTAACCCTGCCCGAATTAGACCATTAGGACCTCTCCTAAGTTGCGTCAAGAACTCACGACACCCAATTTACGGCATTCTTGATCCTATTATGTTGAGTGGTATACCAACCATCTGACACTTTACCTCCAGGATAGACAGGTCAAGGGAATTTGAAAACCTTCAAATAAGTGTTTAGATTGAAAACTGTGAGATTATATTTTTCTAACATCATCAACATCTAGTTAATGTCTAAAATAAAGAATCCTTTCTTTCTTTCTTTGTTTTAAACGTTGGCCCACACTAGGATTTTGTTTTTCTTTTTTTTAGGAATTACGTCTTTTTTTTTAGACATTAACTAGATGTTGAATGCTTTTTGTACAGTTCAAGAACGAGGTAAATTGTTTGTTTCTTTCTTTATATGAAGTTAGTAACATTACTAATCATGATCCAATTACGCACAAAATAGAAAAGGAAGGATGACGATTTCCCTGATAGAAACCTATGCTATAGCTGAATGTCATAAACTACAATCATCTCGAGTGAATTATCTGTTTAAAACCCTTAAAAAGCAAAAAATTAGCCTCGTACTCGTGTCGGGGAACCGCCAACGTTTATAGCAGTTTATTTTATTTACATTGCGGTTCCCCGACTCAGTACGAGGCTTACTTTTGGTTTATTTAATTTTTAATAAAAAAATATTTCATGCTTTTTAAACTACATATAATATATCTGGTAGTAGACACGCTTCAATGAACAATCTATTGAAACACGTAATTATGACACGATATCTTGCGAAAAACTCCAGATTCAAAAAGAAAAATGCGAATAACTTTTGAACGGTGGAACCAATTTTAATCAAACATAGCTAAGAATAGTCTTGACAATATCACCTTCATACAAAAAACACTAAATCAAAATCGGTTGATCCATTTAGGAGCTATTATATGATGCCACAGACAGACACACAGATACGCATCAA
Source organism: Orthosia gothica (assembly GCA_949775005.1). Classification (NCBI taxonomy): domain Eukaryota; kingdom Metazoa; phylum Arthropoda; class Insecta; order Lepidoptera; family Noctuidae; genus Orthosia; species Orthosia gothica. Next base: position 9,513,835 of record OX459050.1, read on the forward strand.
CACACGTTAAACTTAGCTAAAAACACTCTCGATAAAGTCACATTTCAAATAAAAACAACTTAATCAAAATCGGTTCATCCGTTTAGGAGCTATGATGCCACAGACAGACACACAAACACACTCCAAACTTATAAAACCCCTCTTTTTCCGTCAGGGGTTAAACAAATACACTGTTCTTGTGGGATAGGATAGGCCATCCTGTGCAAAGCCGCAAGAGAAAGATAGTCTAAAAAATATACGCTTTGGTTTCTCAGAAACAACAGACCTCTCATCGCCCGAACTTCTTTATCTCTCACTAACAGACACCTCGCGGTTTCACCCGCGTAGTTCCCGTTCCCGTGGGAATACAGGGATAAAAAGTATATATATGTACATATATATAGCCTTTAATGTCACCTGGGCATAGTGTAACTGCCCAACGGTGAAAGAATTTTTGAAATCGGTCCAGTAGTTTTTAAGTTTATTCGTTACATACAAAAATACATATTTTTCTACTTTATAATATTAGTATTTATGTAGATTCATGAAACAAAAACTCTACGTTGAAACAAAGTTATGTAGTGCGTAGTTAAAATTTCACTCTCTTTAATAACACTTATAACTAACAAAGCTTACTTTGTCAGCAATTTACTTAAAGACCCGAAATTCCCACTACCGAAACATAACTGGGCACTTAAAATGAACTTTTTAGACGCAGCCGTGAGGCACATATTATATATTTTTTTATGAATATGTCGCATCAAGGCTGACCGATAGATGTAAACCATCGGGATGTATTATTCCCTTCGGTTAAGACATCATGTGTGGGCAGGTCGGTGGGTACAATCGTGCAAATGAAATCACATAAGTTATTCGATACACTGGGTTTATTCAAATAGACACAGTTACAATCCTGCTTACGAATATTACGGATCAACACTGATTCTACGACGTGTTAGCTCTACGGCTGTCAGAACTCAACTGCCATATTCTATGTTCCCCACCACGCAAGTGGTTAGAAATAGCGCGCCAATGCGTAGTTGTTCCTGCTTTGCCGCCAGATGGCGTGCTTGCGATTTGTTTTAACGTCCGTACTATTGACTAAACCCGACACGGCCATCCTGCGAGACAGGCGTCCTCGTCTGTTCCTCATTGTCAGGGTTAACAGTGTATCGAATCATGTGGAAATTCTCATGAATGTCCTCAGCTCTTGGGGAAAGCTGAGGGGTCTGTCAGACTCCTACTGACTAAAACCACATGGTGTTCTCTAGGCCGTAATTTATCTTGAGAGGCGAGCGTGGAACACAACACGTCGCCTTCTCGTGCCTCTCTCAGGTGACAGATCCCCAAATCTGTCACCCGCAGGCATCATCTTCTTGTCCTTGCTCACTGCCATCTCATGTCGTGTTGCGCCACACGTCCGCTTAGTCTTCTCCGACCCGCCAGTCTCCCATCATACAAGGGATGTTTTTCTGAAACACAAAATTTCCAAACAGTATTCGCTCGTCCAATCCTGACTCATACTCTAGAGTGAGTGGTGGCGCCTAACACCAAATACTTGGGCGGAAATATTAAATTGTTTGCGTTTATCCCAGACGCAGGGAGCTGGTTTAATTAAATAGTGGACTGTATGAAGCGGGGTCGAAAAATACGTGAGTCTGACCTTGCAAAATACGAGACGAATTAGGACGACGAAATTGTACATGGACAAAGGAATTTGGCAGGAAAATGCAACACCACTGACCTGTAGATTCACCATCAATCTTCCACGTCCGCCGGCCGAAGGTTCGAGACCTTGCTGGATCAGGGCAGCGCACGAGAGGGCGCACAGACGCCTTTCACAGCTAATACACGCACTTTACGTAGTGTTTTAGATAATAGTTCGTAAATGCGCTCGCGACAGTTCACAACCGTAAATTTGTAATAAAATTAACAAGGGAGCAGGCAATTAGTAACACTGCTCTCGTCGAAGCACGCGACAAGACAATAGAGTCTTCACACCGTCACCGTAGATGGTGACAAGGACAGCGATAGTCCGGGTGTGCATGAGGGAAAAGGATGGGACACGACAGGATAGTGACGCATTTTGCAAGTCATTTCTTACTTCTACCCTACAGTGAAAATAATAAGCTAATACGAAATCCAACATCCCCCCAGCCTTGAAGAAACCCTTCAAAAAAAGGTTAGAAAACTAAGAAAATCGCTATATTTAGCAACTTCAAGGATTAACTAGAGCGGAGAAATATAATGAAACTTATAACTTTAACTTAACTAACATAAAATAAGCTAATTTATACTTATGGGCGTAAAAATATATATAATAGAGATATATGAATATATGGCTATTGAGTCGGAAGAGGGCATAACCGCACTACTGGTCGTTTATAAGTACCGGTTTTAGTTTTTACTTCCGCTACGCGAACAATACCATCCTTACCAGGGTATACATTGGTAACCACTCCCAATGGCCACTGTAAGGGTGGAGCGTTATCTACATTTAACAACACTACAGTACCGACTGTAATAGGATTAGACGGAGTATTCCATTTTTCGCGTTCTTGCAAGTTATGTAAATATTCCGACTTAAATCGCCTCCAATACGATTGAACTATCGAATCCATTAAAGAGAAACGAGACAACAGATCTGTTCGTTCTTCGGATAAGTATACAGATTGAACCGCGCGAATTATATCCAATTCAGCTGTATTTAAATCTTCAGCGGTAATTGTATCGTTTTGCGGCAATTTTTTAATAAATCTAAGCGAAAAAACTGTAGCTTCCAGCAGCTTTTCCCAAGTGGAACACTCTGAAGCTAATTTTAAGAGCGGTTTATCATTATCTGTGACTTGAGTCACGTGCGTAACAGTTTTTTCTTCCGGTAATAATAAATAATAATAATAATAATAATAAAATCGTTTATTTATTTCTTAAAGTACAAAATTTACAATAATTTGCTTAGACCGGTTGGATAAAAATTGTTGTATGGGCCAGTCATGTCTAGGCAAGGAAAGCCAGGATGGACCCTTAAACCAAAGCTCATGTTGAATGAGCTGCGAAGGCATGAGTCCACGAGATACGCAATCTGCGGGGTTCTCTATGCCAGCGACATGATATAAATTTTCAGGTGAAATATTTTCCTGAATTTGAGAAATGCGGTTGGCAACATAAGTGTTGAATCGGTGTGGCGAAGCAACAGACCAACTGAGTGCTACTTCAGAGTCCGAAAAAGCATAAATATTCTCAATTTTATGTCGTTTAGATAAAGTGTCATGAACGGTTTTAAGAAGTCGTGACATTAAAAGTATTCCGTTTAATTCCAAGCGTGCGAGAGTGATTTTAGGTTTAGCATATGCGTCACGCGACTTGGAGCACACGAGTGAAATAATAGGCGGTTGATCGCCATTGACGACGTGTAAAAATATCACACAACCGTATGCGGATTCGCTCGCATCTGAAAATGCTACTAAGGAAACTGTAGAACGGGTTTCTATACCTAAATGACGTAGAAATGATAAATTAGATATTTGCGGTAATTCTATTAAGTATTGTTGCCAAATTTTAACAATGCGAGAAGGGGGTATATCGTCCCAATCGAGATTTAAAAGCCAGAGCTCCTTAATTATTAATTTAGCAAAAAGAATTATAGGGCCGACGAGTCCTAAGACGTCGTACAACCGAGCGGTAGCGGATAAAATGGCGCGTTTAGTACAAACAGGTAGGGGACTTGATATTTTGAAAATAAAGGTATCCTGAGCGGGCAACCAACGCAAACCTAATATCTTAAATGTATTTCCATCGTCGAAAGAAATGCATTCAGATTGACGGTGCGACTCGGGAATATGTTCGAGTAATTCCTGTGAGTTGGAAGTCCATTTAACTAAGTCAAACCCGCCAGTTTTGAAGATCTGGAGCAGATCAGTAGCTGTCTTGACTGCTTCCTCGAGAGAAGAAGCAGATGAAGCTACGTCATCCATATAAATGTCCCTCTCTAATACGGCTGCCGCAGTTGGCCAATTATGCCGTTCATCGCTAGCGAGCTGGCGTAGCGTGCGGAGCGCCAAAAATGGTGAAGACCGGAGCCCAAATGTGACTCGAGTGAACTCAAAAACCTCGAGTGGGTCGGTTTCTGAAAATCTATATAAGATTCTTTGATATTTGCGGTGCGGAGCATTTGTATAAATACATAAATACATTTGTTTTACATCTGCACAAAAGGCAATGTAATAAACACGAACATTTAAAAGTATATGAAATATATCAGCCTGTAGATTGCAACCCGTATACAGGACATCATTTAGTGATAAGCCTGTACTTGTCTTGGCACTGCCATCGAGCACAGGACGAACCTTGGTTGTCGCCTTGTCGTTGCGCACTACAGGTTGGTGCGGTAGACAAAAGCCTGGGGCGACTAATGCCTCAGGTGCGGTGCGGGACAGTATACCCTTATTTAGGTAATCACGAATAACATCGTCATATTTTAATTTTAAATTAGGATCCTTAGAAAATTTCTTTTCTAAAAGTAGGAAACGTTTTTTAGCGGTAGTATAAGAATTGCCAAGATTATTTGGGTCTTCTTTAAAAGGAAGGTCAACTGAATAGCTGCCGTCGGAATTACGAACAGTGGTTGAAGTATAAATATTTTCACACTGTTGGTCGTCGGGACTTAAAAATGACTGCGAGGGTAATTCCTCGACTGCCCAAAATCTTTCAACCATCTGATGCAGCGGATCAGAAGTAAAAGCACACAATGTGCGGGTAGCGGGTTGCGGAGAAATAATAGGAGCGTCACCTAAAATCAGGTAACCTAAAGTCGTTTCAAGGGCGGAGGGCATACCGTTATCTGAGCTTTTAATTTTATCAGAAAGTAAAATTTCACAATAAAATTTAACACCTAAAAGTATATCTATAGTTCCCGGTTGCGAAAAGTCATCATCGGCGAGCGGTAAGTTACGAATAAATTCAATAGCAGCGGTATCAACACAGGTGTCCGGCAACTGTGACGTAATCTGTCCTACTACCATCGGCCTTATAGAATATTCGCACTTATTATCAAAGCGAGACGTGAATTTAACAGAAGTAACACCGAGAATTTTTTGTGAGGCTCCTCCAATGCCTTGAACTTGCGAATAGCGGGTTTGAGTATAAATAGGAAGCGATAGTCGCTTACAACAAGTTGCGGAAATATAATCACTCTGAGAGCCAGGATCCACTAGACATCTCAAAAAGTGAGTGCGGTTTAAAGAATCAACAAACTTTACTTTTGCGGTCCCTAACAACGTAGTCGTTTGATAACGAGCTGTTCGATCGTACGAAACTGTACACACCGATGCATTATTTGCAATAGTTGTAGGGTCATTAGAAGCGGCGAGTGAATGAGTCATAGTGGACTCTAAATGACTGCTGGCCGGTGTAGGGCGCGGCAAGTCATGAGCGGTAGCGGGAATAGGATTAGAGGTATTGGGCACCACAGAGTCAACGTTACAATTCGTTTTATCATTTTGTGTTGGATTGAAATGTAATAAGGTGTGGTGCCGCTTTGAACAATGAGAACAAGTATGTTTCGAAGTACAAGAAAAAGTCTTGTGTTTAGTACTTAAACAATTGTTACAGAAATGATTAAGTTTTATAAAATGATATCTTTCTCGCGGGGATAACTTATTAAATGACGAACAAGAATATAAATGTTCATGTGGTTTCTCATTACATAAAGCGCATTTATCGCTTACACTTGGACCATACCCTACATCTGTATTAACAAAAGACTTGGACGGTTTAGGGATGTGCTTAGTTTGACGCTGCTGGTTAGACTGAGAATTATTATCTATCGATTTACTAAGGTTCATAGAACGAGACAAAACTTTACTTTGCTCCTTTATGAATTCAATTAAATTATGATAAGGAGGTATTTTATCTTTACGATAGGTAATTTCAAATAATTTAACTGTGTCTGCGTCCAACTTTTGCAGAGCCAAGTGCAAGAAAATAAATTCAGTTAAATCGTTAAGCTTCAATTGCTTAAGCGCTTGTACTGAAGAATCAAAATTATTTATAAATGAGTCTAACCCATCAGAACTAGCAATGGATAGCGGTTTAAACTGTAACAATTGGTTTAAATATGCGGATGCGAGTGAGCGAGGATCGTCATATTTTTGCACGAGTGCCTCCCAAATAATAATATAATTTTCTGCGGTTGGCGCCAACCCTGCGCAAACGCACGACGCCTGCCCAGTTAATTTACCTACTAAGTAAAATACTTTTTCACTATTAGTGAGCGATGTGTTATCGTGTATCATGCTTTTAAATTGTTGATAAAACAATGGCCATTTCTTGACATTACCGTCGAATGACATCAAATCAATGGGCGGAAGGCGAGGATTAGATTTTTGTAATGAAGTTTGAGATTCAGATTCAGGACACTCGGTTTTATTATTGAGTAAAACCTGTTTTATAAAACAAAACATTTCTTCAAAAGATAACCAGGAATCATATTCGACCTCAGAATCGGGGTTCAACTGTAAATTTAACATATTATAAGAATCTAAAACTTGTTGATAATCATTACGCAATGTATCAATATTTAAAGCACTAGAACAAAACGACTTATAATATTGTCGATCATTATTTGATTTCTGTGCAAGTTCGAAAATATTTTCTACGCGTTTGTAAATTACATCGCGTTTGACTACGTATAACGATAACTGGTTTTTATTAGTACTGGTAGTGTCAAAGAACTGATCTGCGTCACTTCCTTTCCTCTTTGCTTTAGTCATTGTGAATAACTGTATATATGTAGTATAGCGGCGATAAGTAGGCAATACGATTATGTAAACAAAGTACTAATAAGCGGTTATAATCATAAAACGACTAACTTTAGTTGCGAGAATAAAATAAATGATTGCGGGTGAGAGAAAAATATCAAAAGTACTGGTATGTGAACGTGACCTAACGAAGCGAGCTGAAGTTCACCGAACAATTACGAACGAACGAGTCGTCTAAAGAACGATCATATAGGAACCGATTCAAAATGGCGGAATACCAAAATGGAATGAATTTGAAAAGAAATAACTTTTACGTTGTGTTGTACTATGCAATGCGGGTGCGGAAATAAAAAGCAATAGATGTCGGTGCGGGGAAAAAACAAAGAATAAACGACATTCTATTTATTAATTACGTAGTACAGTGACCGTTTAGTTATAACTGACCATGCGGTTTACATAAAGAATGCGACCTAAATGACCAAAAGTAAATACGGTTCGAAGTGACCAAAAATATAATGGTGGCGCCTAACACCAAATACTTGGGCGGAAATATTAAATTGTTTGCGTTTATCCCAGACGCAGGGAGCTGGTTTAATTAAATAGTGGACTGTATGAAGCGGGGTCGAAAAATACGTGAGTCTGACCTTGCAAAATACGAGACGAATTAGGACGACGAAATTGTACATGGACAAAGGAATTTGGCAGGAAAATGCAACACCACTGACCTGTAGATTCACCATCAATCTTCCACGTCCGCCGGCCGAAGGTTCGAGACCTTGCTGGATCAGGGCAGCGCACGAGAGGGCGCACAGACGCCTTTCACAGCTAATACACGCACTTTACGTAGTGTTTTAGATAATAGTTCGTAAATGCGCTCGCGACAGTTCACAACCGTAAATTTGTAATAAAATTAACAAGGGAGCAGGCAATTAGTAACACTGCTCTCGTCGAAGCACGCGACAAGACAATAGAGTCTTCACACCGTCACCGTAGATGGTGACAAGGACAGCGATAGTCCGGGTGTGCATGAGGGAAAAGGATGGGACACGACAGGATAGTGACGCATTTTGCAAGTCATTTCTTACTTCTACCCTACAGTGAAAATAATAAGCTAATACGAAATCCAACAGTGAGGAAATATTATGAAACAATCAAACATGATCATTTAAATCTCTCTGCAATCACTATTGCAACGATCGTTTAATTCTATTTCCAATTTAAAGAAAATAGCAACTTAATCATCGATCTGGTACCTGATAGCACCTAATCTTCGTGATTACAAAGTCCAAGTACCACTGACAGTCATTAATGTCACATTTGATGAAACAAAAGAAATAAGACACCAGGTATCTTATTCACGATCTTTAGCCATCACATAGCTCTCTTAGCAATCACAATTGCTCTACTCGCACATCCTCACGATGTCGAGTCAACTCAAATCTCTGAACTTAGAACCAGTTCCACACAGACATTTAGCCTGTCGTATGTTACGTCAATTCGTCATCTACTATCTCAATTGGTACTTGAGCTTTGTGTATCTTACTAACACAATCTACGCATAGTAATCAAAATTAGAAAACCAAAATTATTTCAATATTCGTAATGAAGGCTTGACGATTCGAACGTCATCAACATTAACATGGTGACCTCACCTCTCGCGTCACTATGCGAGTTTACTTTATTTTATCCTCTTAACTCAACAGGAATCCTCTGTAAGGTTCCTTATACAAACGTGTTTTTTACACCGACTTACAGGTGCCCTACAGGCCCACAGTTGCTACAAAGACCTCCAGTTGCCACACTGGCTTTCAGTTGCCATAAAGGCCTCCAGTTGGCACACTCGCCTTTAGTTGCCACACAGGCCAACAGTTGCCATAAAGGCCAACAGTTGCCATAAAGGCCAACAGTTGCCATAAAGGCCAACAGTTGCCATAAAGGCCAACAGTTGCCACACAGGCCAACACACAACGCTCGGCTAGTCCTGACCAAACTAGATTATTGGGTTCGTGAAAAACGAGAATTTTTTGAACTCTACTCTTTATCTAAATCATTGCCCTGGGCCATGTACCACAGTAATTCCAGACAAACTTTAAAACTGCTGCAGCAAAAACTGCCAAGCTTACAGAAACCCTCGAGTAAAACCTCTAACGCCACGGCTCTATAGCCGACCAGCAATTATATTGCTCTCACACAACGGTCTCTCTAGACCCCGACCTCCGCCAGAATCCACTGGTACGGTCAAACATAATACGGCTGATAGACTCAATTACTCGACATCTTAAGCTTGCTCATCAACATTAAAATCCTTTAAACATCAACATCGACTGGTACATGACCCGCTGGCATCTTCCTCATCCTACCTTATGCATACTGGTAGGTTCTAAGCGTACCTATTTAAAGCTTTCGGTGTATAACGATCACTATCCTATCATAATCACCTATCGCGGACTTAATACAGGGCCTCTTCAGTTTTCGTACCAAAGATTCCCACACAACACTATTCATTAGAAAAAGGTGCGACGATCAACAAGTTCAACTAAACAAAGCAATTGTAACAATTCTGTTACTCTTTACCATAATTCAAATGCAATGCATACTCACCTCATAAAACCTCTTCAAAAACCCATCGCCACATGGTACGCATGAGGTGCGGTCCAGAATTGGTCTTACGAGTAGACATGTTACACTGTCATCAACTATGACTTACAATTCTCAAGGAACTTGGTGATTGGGGATCCTTCTCACAAGATTCGCGCTTTTTACTCAAAGATTTTGGAAAATACTGACGGCTTATAAAAGGAAAACAACTAACCCTGATAATATTAAGGAGCTTTACGAATTAACTCTGATCAATATCATTAGTATCAGGTTATCAACAGTAACCCTTTACTGTCGCTCACTAACTCAGTTTTCATGCAAGGAAAACGATCGCGAGATCTACTGCTATCACAATATTACCTGAAAGTAAGCAAGTGAATTCAGATCCGAAGACGGTGTTATAATTCGTTACGCAACAAGATCTGTTCGTAAATGATCAGTACCGTTAATAACTCGATACAATGCGATAGCCCAACGACATTACTAACTCGCTTTGCCACTGAAAACGACTAGTTATTGAGTCATTTTGGATACCTCATCTTCTTTTGGGTGTCTCATCCTATGAAACTATACCACCAATAGGAAACTCATTTACTACTTGTTTTTTCCTAGGTGTGTCTTAATTACCTAGTGATGGTGCTAGGTATAACCACTACCAACCAATTCAGTGTTCCAACATGAACACTCATAAAACTCGAAATAGCATCTCATCACTAGAGAACATTCGACTTCACTATCGAAATAAAATAGAAGCGACTCACCGAGTATTCCATTCCAAACTTGCGCGCGCTTGTAACGTTCGGCTACGACTGCGAACTGCTAGCCTGCCGTTCCTCTTAACCTCTCAGATGTTGACATGTCAACCTTCGCGCTCAGCAGACAAAATATGGTATCTGAAACATGAAAAATATTACGAGAGTATATGTTCACACGGTTATCTTAACCATACATAGCTTTGATGATTAACCCGTGCACCGGTGTAGTAACCTAAACCAATCAATCTGCCTAGCCTTTTCCCAACTATATTGGGGTCGGCTTCCAGTCCTACCGGATTCAGCTGAGTACCAGTGGTCTACATGAAGCGTCTGCCCATCCGACCTCTAAATCCCAGTAACTGGGTAACACGGTACCGCTTGGCAAGACTGGTGTCAGATCTCAGGCTTCTGACTATCCGTAACGACTGTCAAAAATCTTCAAATGACAGCCGGGATCAACGGCTTAACGTGCTTTCCGAGGCACGGAGGAAACCCGGTATGTTGAAATGGTCACCCATCTACGGACCGACCTCATCAAGCGTTGCTTAACCTTGATGATCGACCAGTGCGGCTGTTATTATTTAGCCACGAGCTTCTAGTAGTATGAGTAACCTAAGCCTGCAAAATGTGTTATTATGGACACCGAATGTGAGTGCAGAGTCCGTGACGAAAACATAAACTACACATTACAGGGTCACAAGTGCCCAGGTAGGTATATGAGATTTAGAGAATCAAGTGAATGCCATAGCATTTTAATTTGAAATTAACGAGGCCTGGTCGGGTTTACCACCTTTTAAATGGTTTAGCCCTCCGACAACAAAAGAAGAATACTATGCTTCTTCTCAAACTTAGTTAACTCTCACTACATAAAACTATCATAATACAAAACTAATCAAAATATTTTTTGGATTTATCATAATTTCCAGACTGAAGTGTAAGGTAGGTACGTCACTGTCACTATATCGTTCTAACTTCCAAACAATGATAGCCAGCCAAGGCCAGTCAAGGGTTATTGCCCGTGATAGTAGAATAATAACCCCTCAACAAAACCAAAACTTGACCATCAATAACTGGCATGAAATTATAACCTAACACGGGCTACCCCGACGAACCACTGACCACCATACCGTACACAAAACCAGAATTTTGAATAATGAACACACTTTTCCATAGTCATAACAAAATGAAAACGACTCACCAGATTGGCATAAAGATCAGTGAGTATGGATCTTTTCACATATCCACACGCTCTTCCTTGACCTGTCCAGCTCCTTGGTTGTTAGCCTCCTTCCTGCTCCGTTCTGGACTGGTTTTTTTTCATTATTCAAGACTGAGGGTAGTCGCAGAAAACTCGACAACTGTTTCTATCTGACACCGCAATTTTTTTTGCAAGAATGTAACCGCCACTTTCGCTACCATTGTTTCCATGTGTGATCTCATTAGCACGACCGAATCCCAATTCTGATGTCGCATCAAGGCTGACCGATAGATGTAAACCATCGGGATGTATTATTCCCTTCGGTTAAGACATCATGTGTGGGCAGGTCGGTGGGTACAATCGTGCAAATGAAATCACATAAGTTATTCGATACACTGGGTTTATTCAAATAGACACAGTTACAATCCTGCTTACGAATATTACGGATCAACACTGATTCTACGACGTGTTAGCTCTACGGCTGTCAGAACTCAACTGCCATATTCTATGTTCTCCACCACGCAAGTGGTTAGAAATAGCGCGCCAATGCGTAGTTGTTCCTGCTTTGCCGCCAGATGGCATGCTTGCGATTTGTTTTAACGTCCGTACTATTGACTAAACCCGACAAATATATGTTTTTCTTTCTTTCATGAAATACCTAATGTATTTAATTAAAAATACGTTAAGTAATTTATTTGATAAACCAACTGTCGTATAAGTTACAAACAAAATACGTAATTGATTAAGAGCTAATTCATTTATTTAATCAACAGATATATGGTAAGAAAGTTATTTAACTTTAGCTTATTATCTAAGATTAATTTTAACAGAAAATTGTCCATCGAAAAGTAGAATGGCCCTAAAATATTTTAGAAATATATTCTCGCGTAACCCAGGGGCCAGGGACATTCTGCAAAAGGACCCATTACACCCTCGTATAGGCCATTTACCGTAAAACTGAACTGTTTCGCCCCGAAAGTTTCACTTTACTTTCTTTTTAGAACTGTTTTTAGTTTTCCCAGCTAAACTGCGGTTGAGTTGACTTTAATTGTGTTGTACAAAATTGATACAGATTTTACATAAGGGACATAGCCGAAATCGAGTTTTTTGTAAAATGCTTTTGTTTTCTTTTTTTTAAATTAACCCAAATAATATGCCTCTTTTTCAGGCTGTACGGAAAGCGTTTGTCTAGAACAGTTGTGTGATTTCTTTTGTCAAACAAGATGAATTTAAATACGTAAATAACTTTAGGCACACAATGGAATAAGGCAATGCAAAAAAATATTTCCCCAAATGAACATACTGTATGATATTGAATCGCATAGTCCGTCGTACAAGCAACTATATTACAGTTAGTTCTTTCTCTTCTTTGACTAAAAAAGAAAAGAAAACATAGTCTATTCCATTCCAAACTCAACTTTGATCAGAAATTGGTTCGCCACATTTTATTTTTAAACTATTCCATTTTCAAGTTTCATCTTTTAAAATGAAATGGCAACGGAACGTTATTAGAAATTCTAAAAGAATAAAAATATACATGATCTTTCAAGAGTTTTAGACATCCTAATTTGTGAACTGAATAATACATGATCGTGAAAAATGACTAGCATAACCAACATAAGTCGGTCTATCAAGTTCTAATTGTGTATGCATAGGGAGTCCGGAGTACCTATTACGGCGGCCAGGGTTCGCGGTGTCTTATTTTCTTGTTGAAGTGACTGTCTGACGGATCTTAATATGTTTTATTTCGTATTTTTTTACTTTATTGCATAATACCTCCATATTATGCATCCATAATAATATTATGCTTACTGAATTCTTATAAGGGAGGAGTATTAAATATATTTTCGGGTAACGCATTCGCCAGTGGAATTATAGGCGTAGAGTTTATAGATAAATGTTTCAGATTTTTGTTTAATTTTTTCGTAAAAATTCTTAGTATTTACTAGAGCTCTGTTTCGTATCATCATGAACAATCATTTTTACTTTTTGTATTATAAAATTTACTATACAACTTCTTTAAATGCTTGCTACATACTTTTATTTTAAATTCCATTTATCTAAATGTTATATATTAGATAGAAAAATAAATTCGTATTTCCCGCCGCTGAAACTGGTTAGATTGAGAAATACTGTTGAAACTGAAACAAAATTGGATTCACCGTAATTCTAGAAGCTAGGTTACACAGAAATTCTAGGTTACATTTTCTTTAATAAAATCTCTGTCAAACAAATCTGGGATTTTCCAAAGCAAATACGTAAAGTAATGGAATCTATCTTAGTAAAACAAAACGAAAGTAAATTCGATAACGTCTTAGGTCACTTTTGCGTATTCAGTTCTATCAAAATTCGTAAAATTATTCACTTCATTTTTATCAAAATGCCAGGATGCTTCTTTCCAGACTATTAAATTGATTTCTTAAAACCAGAATAAGAAAACAATTATTATATTGGTCGTTTTAACGGTAGCATGTAATATTTTTAGTATGTAATAATGTAATGACTATAAGTAAACAAAATGCAAACTTTGTATTTCGTTTTCCTTACCCATCCTTTTATTAGATTTAACAAGACGGCATAACAATTTAGCCTATTTTACGCAGAGCACTCATACAAATATGTTGACGACACCTCACTTCTCTAGATTCGATGAACCGCCTATATGGGAACAGAACACCTACACTCACACATATGTAAATAAATTTCCTAACCCTATTGGTAGGTGGGTATATAAATAACAACTATGGCAACGCCGTTAGTCAAATTTAATTCGTAAAGATCGCACTATGGCGGTCCTACACATATCTTTTCGTCTTACAACCTTAAATGTCGTCGTATTAATATGAATTACTCTCTGAGCTCCATAATAACACGGTTTTCCACAATTTGTCAAAGTAAACTGCATTCTAATGGCTTGAAATAATGTTAGGAACATAAACCACAGGTAAAGTAGAATTTAATGGGTTTATATTGGTGCTTTTTCTGTTACTACCATTTTAGAGGCAAGTTAGATACACCATCTAAAGCCTTTATCTTTTTAACGTATCGATGACAAATCTAGTTTTTTTTTTAATAAATTATGTTTTTGTTTGGCCCTGTATTCAACTACTGTGACGCAGTCATTAGGTCCTCTCGTGAACTGGTCACACGGCATGCAACGTCAGATGTTAGGTAGTCTGCGGAGAGACGCCTAATAAAACTGAAAATCGGTACCATTCGAGAACTAGCTATGGATGATGATTCAGGTGGGTTATACGTACATGAAACACTGCAACATAACAATAAGAATAATTGAACGTAACGGCGGTCCATGTCGGTCAGGCTACGTCCAGAACCGACGCCATTCTTAGTAGTTCCCAAAATTTTCGGGCGGCATAGTTGAGATTGTTTTTGGGGTTTTTTGGATCTCTCGCATACTTTTAAGGATAGTATTTAAACGAGTGAAAATAAATTCAAATTAAAGATGTTAAAAATACTGAATATGGCTTACTGAAATATGTGCACAAACGGTGGGTGAATACAAATATTTAAAACAGCAAATTGAAAATAAAAGTTTGTCGACGTTGAAGTTTTTTCTGTCTGCAGAGTCTAAAGTAACCTAACATGAAGGAGATGACGGGAGCTAAGTTCTATCCGTGCTATCCGTGTCGGGGTTCTCTAAGCTCCGCTCTAGCTGGAGTGGGGGGTGGGGGCGCTGCGGAGTTCGGGTGTATACATGTTTCTAACGAATTAGTCTAAATTCGTTAGAAACATGTATACACCCGAACTCCCACGCTGCACAGCGATGTCCCCTCGATGGTTGCTCAGCTATTTTCAAAAGATTAATATGCTTAAATATAAAAATATAATAGTTAGTAAGAATTCAAATGTTTTTTAGTATTTGTTGTGCACTTTTGTTAACTGTCCTAATTTTGTAAATTTCTCTTTAGCACTGAGGTTTGCTGTCAGAGAACCCAATTATGGGTTAAGCTCGCCTTTGTACATAAGTTTTCCTTTTGTGTTTGAAATGTTTATTTTGTGTACAATAAAGAATATGAATATATATGAATATACAATTAAAGTATGTAACAATATTATTACCGCTGCTTACGAAAACCTCCTAAAAGGTATTACACAAACCGGTTAAATAGTTACTTACTTAGTATAATAGTCACCCATTCGGTATATTTTTCGCCCGGTTATTAATTTTCCAACTTTTGAGCGTCATTTGCGTAAACAAAACAATTGCACTTCATTTTCCTGTTATGAAAACAAACAGATAATAAAAGAAACTGTATTTCTATTTATATCCAAAATAAAATTTATTACAAGGGTTCTTCGCTAAACTGAGTTAGCTGTTTGGTAAAGTTGTTACAAGTTTGTGTGCGTAGATACCCGACTACTGTAGATTGTGACCGCAGCCTTGAAACGGAGAGGCGACACTCGCTAACTAAGCCAGACTGCCATCTATCAATGACATAACGGAACACTTTACAAGAGGTTCAACATATGTGTACCCCGCTTAAACACTGAAAAGTTTCCGTATGTAGAGCAGTGGTGCGACCCTAGACTTAACGACCAAAAGTCCTGCGTACTTACAAACTTTTTGTTGACACATCATTTTGGGAATTCAACATTTTGCAAATTCAACATTACGGTCCGGAAGGATTTGAGCTACGTGTCTGTAATTTCATCTCGCCAAAAATTTGACAGCTGTAATAATGGAATGTCAAGTGAATGTTTATTGTTACAAAGTTAATATCAAAAGAATTTGTTCGATTTCACACTTTTATAGTAATGTAATACAATTACACTATTTGATATTATGAAAGGCAAGCATTATCAACGCAGATATTGCCTCCGTGCCAAAAGATTGTGGCCACTAAACCAAGTTACAGCAGGTGTACTGAATTAAGAGTGCACTTTTTCACATCTGTCTATACCTGCACTTTTGCACAGTTTAAGTTATTGCAGTTTTACTAACCAGTGTTACCAGCCCCGCCTCTTATATAAAGAATTTATTGAGTTTTAAACTGGCTTCGACACTGATCAATTTTGCGAAGAGCACAGAAAAAGAAAGCCGGGAAATATAGTTCCATTCACTACTCTATTGTTTTGTTTTTTTTTTGCTCACAGTGTATCATAGGACGTCTTTTGTTTATAAGCGGCCAAAGAAGAAAATTTCACCAATCATTACTTACGCCTAAACATGAAGCTTTGAGTAACACTGCGTATATTGAAAAACCCTACAAAACTTTGATACAGGCGTCTGTCACACGCCTGTATCAAAACTCATGGAATCGGACCGCTTGAAAAATAATTACCTATATAAAATTCTCCAGTACCTACATAATATTAAAATTAAATGTAATATGAAATGTAAGTGCACCAAAGGTTCATCCTCTCCCTAGGCTCCAATCCTCGTTGATGTTTTAGTGTTAATTAAATTTAAACAACTATTGTAAAATCCCACAGAAACCTAACAAAACATGCCATATTATAAACGACTGAAACAAAAACAATTCTAGCAGATAATAATTAAAAATAACAGTTACCTATCTACAGGAGAAATAATAATAATATGGTATCCATTTCAACGAATTTTTAACGTAATATCTATTATCGTTAACGAATAACAATCGAGTTATTAAAACATCAAACAGTTTCAAAATTAATTTTCACAGCCGTCGTGCCCATTTCGGATCGCAGTTCTATTTACTGAGTTATTTAACGAAATGGTTGAAGTGATTTGCAGTAGGTATTAATGATTATTAAATAGATTTAATGAAAGTGCAGTAGTGGCTCAGTGGCTAGGGTCCCAACTTACAAGTTGTAGGTCGTGGGTTCGAACTCGATCAAGCGCTTTACTTTGTGTAATTTATGAAATCATCACCACTGCTCTCAAGACGGTAAGGACAACATCGTGTGGAAACCGCCATGTCCTAGAACCAAAAATTCGAAGACATGTACCATCTACCAATCTGCACTGGGTACGCGTGGTTGATTATAGCACACTCCCTCCCTATGAGAGGACCTGTGTCCCAGCAGTGGGAACATTAAAAGACGCAGGATAAAATAGACTAAATAAGAAAAGTGAGGTTCCATAATTGCTACAGTGGGTTTGTGAAATGTAGTTAAAGTAAGTGAAAGTATATAATGTTGAATAGCAAGTGTATTGAGAAACTAATGCAAAGTTCATTTTGAGTGGTATTTGTGTTCTATAGTTTTGGGAGGAGCTCGTGGCCAAATAATAACAGCCGCACGGGTCGACATTCAAGGTCAAGCAATGCTTGACGAGGCCGGTCCCTGGATGGATGACCATTTCAACATACCGAGATTACTCCGTGCCTTGGGAAGCACGTTATACCGTTGGTTCCGGCTGTCATTTGAAGATCTTTGACAGTCGTTACGGTTGTCAGAAGCTTGCTATCTGACACCAGTCTTGCCAAAGGTTATCTTGTTAGCCAGAGTTGTTTTTTTCTTTATTGTTGTTTTTTATCCTCCCATTTTAACGATATAAATCAATTATACTAGCAGCCACCGCGGCGATGCAGCATTAGAAGTTAACACTATAATTTATAGCATTTTGTTCATAATCATCACCAATCTTTTAATGTTCCCACTGCTGGGACTCAGGCCTCTTCACTGAGAGAGGGAATGGGCTGTAATCCACCACGCAGGCCCAGTGCGGGTTGGTGTATGTCACATGTCTTCGATTTTTTGGTACTAGGACATGGCGGTTTCCTCACGATGTTGTCCTTTACCGTCTTGAGAGCAGTGGTGATGAAGTAAATTACACAAAGTAAAGTGCCTGATCGGGTTTGAACCTACGAACTACAACTTGTAAGTCGCGGCCTTTACCACTGAGCCACCGCTGCTCTCATGTTATTTTGATGTATATGCTATATTACTGTAATCATCATCATCATGATTTCAGCCGAAAGACGTCCACTGTTGAACATAGACCTCCCCAAGCGTCACCACATCGACCGTCCGTTCAGAAGATAATGCTTGGCAATTATATCAGCTTGCGCCCACGTGAAATTAGACGTTAATATTATAAGTTAGGTTTATGCGTTATTTTGATGTATATCACTGTATTATTGCTAAATTTCAACATCAGCCGTTCAGGATAATTTGCGTGAAAGAGTACCAAATATCATATAAAATTCACAACACCTGCATTGTTTAGGTTAACAATGTTTCTCAAAGCAGCTTCCCTTTTCATTACACAAAGCTACATTCTCATAATAAGGTATCAGGTATAAAATCGCCGATAGTGTGCCACAGATTACACTCCACACGCTCGCTGCAATCTGGTTTTTTCCTCATCGCGTTTTTACAACATACCCGGGAATTTCACGCTATTTTCTTCTTGTTTATGGTTTGACTGTGTTCATAGAAATAGTCTGGTAGTTATGAGGTCCAAATTTGATTCCATTTTCTCGGAAAAGATAAGTAGTAATGTCCTAAATTATTAATAACAAAATCATTGAATTCGTACAAAAGGACCAATGTTGTGTTATATTTCTTTTCATCTTACACAAGGAAAACTATTAGGATAGTGTGTTACGCTACGCACTGTGCTACGGCGTAGTTTACTACTTGCTACGGTGTAGCATTGCTACGAGCTACGATCACCGCAACTATTTTACCCTTTTGTAAAACAAACCAATACCATAATAACTTTAATCGTTACGTCAGTAGGTAAAGCAATTTTTATAGCATTCATAGATCTAAACTTCTCATGAAGGAAAGTTCACAATCCCAAGAATAACAAGGTGGGTCGGCGATATCAGATTTATATTAAATAAATCTTATTCCTAAGTAGTGTTTCTTCACGATATTATTATTTACAAACATTTTACATGCAACGAAATAGATGTAGAATGCTCTCGAGATGTTCCAATACTAACTCTTCATAAACTTACAAATATTAAATAAATGCGAAATTTTGATTTCGATGGATGTTCGTTTGTTACTCAATCACGCCAGAACGGGTGAGCGGTTCTAGATGAAATTTGGTAAGGAGATAGATTATAGTCTGGAATAGCACATGGGTTACTTTTTATCCCGGCAAAATGTGTTTTACCCGTGAGACCAATGTTGAACAAAGTTTGGATGGATGTGTGTGTGTGGATGTATGTTTGTTACTCAATCACGCCAGAACGGCTGAACGAATCGGGATGAAATTTGGCATAGAGATGGAATAGCAAATAGGCTACTTTTCATCCTGTATAAAGTTCCCTTGGGATGAAAAAACACTTTTCACGCGGGCGAAGCCGCTGACAGAAGCTAGTAATATGCATAAAGCTAATATGTAAATACAAACAAAGCAAAGAACATTCTTACCTCTAAAACTTCACTGGTTTGGAATAACTTTCTCTATAAAGAGTTCTGTAATAATTGTATTGCAACCTTGGCAGTTGCTATTTAACTGCCACACTCGTTTAGAAATAAAATAAGAGCAAGAATACTTTTGTTGTTTATTTTCCCCTACCCTACTTCAGAATAAACACAAGGGCAATGCTTCTATAACTAGAAAATATAAAACATAATATAAAGTAAAGGATTGCTGCCGTCTATTATAATCTCTATCACTCAAAGGTTAGCTGGAAGAAAATTCCATTTGGAGTTAAGCTCGCCTTTGTACATGAAATTTGTTATCAATTTGTTAAAATGTAATGTCTTGTTGTACAATAAAGAATAAATAAAGAAAGAAAGTTGTAGTGTTTAACAACCTTCAAGTATATCTCTAAAATAAACTTAGCAAAAGAAATATTATGCTACTGGCTATCGGTTTCGCCTGTCCCGAAGAAATCGTTTCGTTACACACTTTCGTTAAAATACTAAGTTCTTTTCTAATCTAGATCGGGATCTATGTGCTAAGTTTCATCAAACAATCCTGTAAGCTGTTGAAAGAGTTACTGATTAAGATTAAACTATACGAACTTTAACATTATTTTACAGTATTAGTAGGTTTTGAATCCTTTAAAAACCTTTTATGTTTTTTTTTATATTCTACCGCGGACATGTGTGGTCCGCGCTCTTTTTTACCTTGTTATATTTAGTTTTTTTTTTTTTTTTCATAAAAAATTGCAATTGTTTGACTCCTACGTCGAACATTATTTTAGGCTACTTAACTAACTTAAGACTACGTGAGTTCATCCCTCACTAAATACTATATCTATTACACACTGGCATTACAATTTTATGTTTCTATTTGCTACTTATCTTTATGTTATTAAATATTGTTTACTTATTTCTATTGATACACTGCTTATGTTATTTGCTATTTTGTTTATTTATATCTATTGGTACACTTTCGGGGGAAGATGCATGGTAGTGCGAGCAAACCAGTCCCGGCCGACGGTTCCGGTTAAAGAAACCCCGTCGTTAGGACGTTATGATTTACTCGCTCCACCATGCAGCTTTACAATATATAGACAGGGTGATGGTTTGGGTATGTGTTTAGCGTGGAGTTTTTGGATGGGACTTGTTAGGTGGTGTTTTGGTGATGTCTGCTGACCAGGGACTTCGCTAGCGTGAGCAAGGCCTCTATGACGACTACGTCTCGATGCTGCATGGCCGTCTGAAGATTGTAGTTGACGACCGTTTTAGTCGGCTCATCCATCGCCCTCTTAGCAAGGCGGCCTGCGGCGTCATCGGCGTCGTCGGTGTAATAGACGCAACTGACTGTATGTCTGGACACCGCCACTACCGCGTGGGATATGCTATCGTGGACCTGAAGCCTCCTGGACTTGGTGTTGATGATGATGACGCTGTCGTAGTTACCCCTGAGCCTCGTGTATGGTTAGCAGGCGTGACCCTTCGCCGGACCCAAATCCCTGGCTCGCAAGAGAAGCTTTCTCCCCCTGCGTATGAACCAGGAACAGGGTGTTTTGGGCAGTGCTCGGAATTTGCGCCCCTGTGTAACCTTTCACCTTCAGAGAGTGGACCCGCGACAGAGACGACTTGGAGGAGTATATACCAGGGTATATCTCACTCAGTGCAAACGCCACGTCCATTGGATTGCGGTGTGTGCAGAGAAACTCCTGGCTGATGCCAGCAACCAGGTCTGGACGGGTATACCTAAGCTCGAAAAGGTTCTCTCTGTCCAAAAATGGAAGCTGGTTAACGTCTCCGACGAGGACAAGCTCGCTTGCTCCAGACAACTTTACTGCCATGACTATGGCTCCAAAGTGGTTCATAAGAGCCTCGTCTACCGTAAGACGGTAGCATTTGTCTTGGCTCTTGAAACCGTTTGCTAGGATTGAAGCCATAGTACGCACCTTGGCCTTTGCTCGGTCTCCTAAGCGGCGCGCAAGCTTTTCCCTAAGATCTTTGGCAGCTTCTGTTGTCGTGGTGGCTATCACGTCCCTGTCCTCGTCGAAGTGCTTTACCAGCCAGGTTGTCTTACCGCAACCCGGAACTCCGTTAATCCACCTGATATTGGGTACCGCCCAACTTGCCTGCGATGCCGGGATATCTGAGGTCTCTGAAATGGACTGTGCCATTTCCAGGATCTTATCATCCGGCATGATTTTGGTACATTTGGCGGTAACCACTATCGGGTCGTCATTTGGCACACTGAACTTGAGTTTGCCCGAGCGCTCCGTCTCCTCCTTGTCCAGGGCCACAAAACCACTCCTCGCGCTGTAGGCTGCCATATACGATCCCGTCATTTCCCCTTTAATGACTTGGGATGTGACGTTGTCGTACACCGCTGCCCCAGCTTCCTCGAGCAGTACTCTTAACAGACCCTCTGTGTCTCTCTGGAAGGTCTGCAGGATCTTCCTGCATGTCATAAGATTGACCTCTCTGGTCGCTCTTACGATTGCTACGTACTCGAGGAACGCGCTTTTTACGTGGTCCGTGGTACCCGACTTTACTGCGAGGGTCGGCGGGATGACTTGCCCTTTGTCGGCTGGTGTTAGCTCAGGCTTTTGCTGGGTTGGTTCCTTTGGTGTTTTTCTGAAAAACCTCTCCAGTGCTGTCTCCTGCTTATGAGATGGTGATGCGTGGCTGGTGCTTGGGAGCAGTGCACTGAGGAAAGTGCCAAACGCTTTCAGGCGACTCCTCGACCGGGCCCGGTTATTAGAGTTATTAGATACTTACTGTACATTTTCGCTATGGTTCTTTCTTAATTATATTATTTTCGCTAAGCCCTTAAAGGTTGTAGCGTAATGTTAAATATTCTAAAGCCTTCTTCAAGAATTGCACTATCCAACACAACAATATTTATTTATATTCAACTGGTGGTTCCAGAGAAAGGCACTTTCAAACAAACAGAATTTTTCCATTAGCATCGGTGTACAGCTAACTTTGATGAAAAAATATTCATGGGATGGGCAGCGATAGCAAACAGAAAATATAGGGAAAATGCTCATTTACCATGGAATTGATGATGTTATCTGTACCTACCTATTGTGTTGGGCAGTGGCATCGCAGATAACTCAAAAGGAATTTGTGTTTACGCTGTCCGTTATCGGATTCCGCCCACATCTCGCACCCCCATTGCGCATTAAATTCCTGTTGTGTGCGCGCTATGCGTTAAATTTTGTAAGGTTCAAAACCAAATGATACAGTCAAATCAAAAACCTTTAGTGGTTTGTTACAATTCTGAGGAATAAAGAAAGGGTCAGGGAAAACCTTTGTGAATAAGGATGTTTCCTGAGTAGAAAAATGTTAATTCTATTTAGTCCATCAGTGAGTTTATCAAATAATATTGGACGCAATGATCGCTTTCAGTTTCCAGGCAGTCGAAGTCGTCTAATTTTGGAATCGAGCGACACGACTTCGACTGCCCATCAAAGTCTTTCTGTCGATCTAGTGAAAATAAGCCTCTGTGACGTGATGAAATACTGGCACTAGCGAAGCTGGTGAAACTCGGTGAGTGCAGAATGAATATTTTTATTGTTATAAACCGCTATTCATGAAAGCTATTTTAATACGCCCCACTGAAAACCGACTCTGTGGAACAGCTCTACTAAATCTTTTTGTAATACTTCAAAAATAAACTGCGGGTATTTTACAAAAAAGGTGTTTTACAACTAGGTCAGAGCATAAACAGTTCATCGCATAGTCCTGCGGCTTTCGTGTGACAACGCGGCTAATGTTACCATTTTGTTTTTAAATTCCTGAAATATAACGGCAATTTACAATAAAAATAACGATCATTAAAATTCTATATTAAACTCTAATGAGAAACGGACATTTGCAGAAAAACTGATCAATTCACATGAAAATCTTTATTTTTCAGCAGGTAATCATTAAACTTGTTTCAAATGGTAGTTCTTTAGTATCGACCGGAAAAATTACAGGGCATCGTTTAAATGTCAGATATCAGATAGTAGGCCGATAAAAATATTCAGAAAAGCCAAAATTAAAAAAAAAATACGGGTACTTTTCGGTAGCGCATGTCAAACCCGTACGAACTTTTTGACAATAGCTATTTCCAGTCTTAGCCGGACTTAATCTGAAGAGGTGGACAAGGTGTTATGGTTCTCCAGAAAAATCCGGATTTGAGTATGGTAACCCTAAATACGGCTTACTTCCTACCTCAATCCGCAACTGAAACATTTGTCTCTACAAAAATATACAAGGAAACAAAATACGGTTACTTCCTTCATTGTTTTAGCTAATTTGATTGCTGTTTTATGGCGAAACTTGGTTTTCCACTTTTTAAGGACTGAAATACATGTACCTATAAAAACTACCATAGAATCCAAACGGATTCTTTATAAAAATCTAGCTTTACAGAGTTTTTTTTAAAGGTATAGAAGAACCACTGGGTTCTAGGTTGTGATCTATGAGATCTTCAACCCTCGAAAGCGCTCTTAAATACGGAGAAGAATTAAATATACTATATCTACTAAAAAACCAATTTGTACCACCAAAAGAAAAACTCCAATATTTCGTGCATTGATGTATTAAAAAGAGGAAGATACGTTACGCGCTAACATCGCGATCAGAAGACCTGGGCTCGGCGCACGACTACATGCACCGAAACTCACACATCTGTGTTCAGTGTCATCACCAGGCCCAAACCTACAGTTACCGATAGACATGCACAGATATTGGAGACGGCGCTGTAGTGCGAGTGAAATCGCGTTAGCCGCCGAATGTTTTCCGAATGCTAAATGAATGAAATGACATTGCAATATGTGCGTATCGTGTCTCTCACGCATTTTTGTAATATCTATCTCGCTCTCACAAACATGGCGAACAAACATTAAATATTATTGTAATTTTCAACAAATTAACATTTTTGACTGTACTTACGAGTGGTAGGTGATCCCGTGTGACTTATTTTTCTTTCTGGTATTATTTAAACACTGTTTAGCTATACAAGAAGTCATTTTGATGCGTATTTATTGCAAAAAAATATAAAAACACAGAAATTATTGAGCTGTGGGATCAACCATGTGCCGTGCGCGACTGAGTGCCCACTGCGGGCATTCACTTAGATTAGTAGGACCAAGCGCTGTGAGCAGTCCCGTATCTACCTCTTTTTAATACATCAATGATTTCGTGTCTTTTTCTTAAATGTCATAGTCATAGTCGGAGCAAGTGTTAACATAAAAAAATATGCCACTTTGATAACACAAAACCCATATTTGGTATTTATACTTTATACACGATTTAAAAAAATAAAACTTGAGTCTACATCATTATAAGAATGAACTGGAAAATATTCTCTTTATTACAAGGTAAATACAGAATTAGGAAATCTATATCTATCTTAGGCTTCTGTTTAGAGTAGAATGAAAAATTCTTTAATATTTTTTTTTGCTTTACTGGAATAATAGACTAACTTTACCAGTTTGGTATTCTTTCAAGGTACCTATGAATATATTTGCATAAATAAATATTATTGACTTACTTCGGTTGAATATTTAAGTGACTTCATAAACTCAATATTTTTCTAACAATATGGAAGTCAGAACAATATGTAAACAACCGTTTGGATGTCACAAACTTACAAACAAGTTTTAGCCATATTTTTTCAGAACGCAACGATAAATTGGCCTTTTGCCAAACAGGCCAAAGAGCAGCCAAGAATCTCCATTACATTCTAAAACATATTTCAGCAGAACATTAATAAGATATTCGGCAAAATGAATGTTTTATTAGCCTTCCCTCTAAACCCCAAGCCGTTTTTACTGAAAGATTAATCCTTTACGCCGGTAAATCCTCAAACTTTGACGAAGACCGCAGGACGAAGTTTACCTTCGGTTTATCAAGATAACCTTGTCTTCCTTGGCTCCTAATTACTCCCTGGGTGGTGTTAATTTTCGTCAACCGTTTAATCACCCGTTAATCCGGACCTTCGGAAGACGACCTCATAAACTGGGAGACGAAACTAATAAGTCAGTAGTGTTTCTCTAAGGATGTAATGAGAAGGATCAAAGTGGATGAGAATCCAGATTGAATAGATTAATCAAGCCAGTATTAGGAACTGGGGCCTCTTATAATGACTCAGTTAGACGACACAAAAGTTCACGAGCGTTCTACGCGCTTCACGACATGCTAATGGCTTGATTCTATTTACTATAACAACATTTAAATTCCTTAAGATGGAAATACACTTACGAGTCGTGGCGTGGCGTGGTGACTTCGGACGCAGTCGATTGGCTTGAAGCCACGCCACGACACTTTAGTGTGTTTCTGTCTTTAAAAACATGTTACAATATATCACCATCACCATATTATATGAAGGCCACCTTGCCCAGCTCGCTCCAGACAGTAAGAAGATGAGCGACGTGTGTTTGTTTTTTAACCGACTTTCCAAAAAGGAGGAGGTTCTATTTTCGCCGATTTCTCCGTCAATTATGGACTTAGTTTAAAATATTCTATTTTTTTAAAGAGTCTGTTCCAAAATTGGCCCATTTAAATTTGTGAAGATCTGATGAAGAACTTCGGAGCTTTACAACAGAACTCTTCTATCAATGACGGCAAATATCTCGAGATTGCTTAAATCGCATGTATGTTTATTGTTTACATTATTTCATAACATAACATCACACCAGTACGCTCTAACGTGGTACGCAGTCAGTTAGTTCACCCTGGTATACCTACTCTCATTCCACTGATTATGTTCAAGTTACATGTTATTCGGTTAATCTATTCTGGCATCACTTGGGGCGTTATACAAAGGTACTTTACTATAGGACTTCCCCTTATGTACCACAACAAAAACTGAAAATTTTACAAAAAAATACAACCGACTTTTAAAAACACTACAACGTGAAACATAACTTCAGTTTCGGCAATCGGTGTCAAAAACTAAGAAACGAAAACAGGAACACCGACTACCGAAATATAAGTTATTATAACAACGCGTTGGGTTAGCGCAAATATGTTTTTATCATTTAAACGCGCCCTAAATATACCAATTTGCATCTCACAGTACTTATGTCGCGTAAGTTTTTACGCTCTTTTCGTAAAGACAAGATTATCAGAAGGAAAATTACTATGGATTAGATTGTCCCTCGCTCACCAAAGACATTGCCAGGACGTGACAGAAAATGCTACTTAGCGCAGACTATTCCTTCAGTTTATCTGCAAATCTTTATCAGTTATTGTAGTATTTTACTTTTGGCTTCAATCGGTAAAATGTGTATTACGTTACCCTTCGACGAATACAGGCGTAATGTTTCGTATTTATTTTATATTTATTTTTATTATTTTACAGAACATTCTTAAACAATGTAATTTTATAACGAATGTGTTTTATGTATTTGATCGCAACGAACCGATCATAAAACTTTCAGGCCACAAAAATAAAAATATCTGCCTTTTTTATAATAATTGGGCATTACTTTGTAGTGGCAAGTAACTTATACGAACTCATGATCTGACGTATGGAGAGAGTTCAGAGTTTGAACACATACAACAGTCCGACAACAACCGTCGAGCATTTGCCC
Organism: Orthosia gothica; assembly: GCA_949775005.1. Lineage (NCBI taxonomy): Eukaryota > Metazoa > Arthropoda > Insecta > Lepidoptera > Noctuidae > Orthosia > Orthosia gothica. The sequence continues at coordinate 9,541,031 of OX459050.1, forward strand.
AAACGAAGAAGAACACCCGTCTGGTCGGAGGATCCTCCCTTTTCAATGGAAGTTTGCGGGACTTGACTCCCTATATAGGTACTGCCAAAACTTTATCTATTGTCTTTAGGTCCAAACACAATCATAACTTAGGTAAAACACAAGGAGACACGTGTAATCTTACACGTGCCACATAATTAGAAGTCTCAACATACACGCAACATTTAATTAGGTTATAAGTTCCCTAATTACCTTATTACGTACTGAAAATACTTTCTCACACAAAATTCAAATTCATGAAAATTGAGTTCGAAACTCCTACGAAGTTCGCTACGAGCTACGTCATAGGGGGAGAAGTTTGTAGAAATCTGTTCGTTGTTAGCATTATTAAAGACTTAATACTGCTCCAGAAGCTTGTTATACTTCAAGAGCGAGATTTGAATTTCGTTTACAAATAATGTATTTCGAATTTCGAGCATTGGAAAATGTTTCTTTTACTTTGAAAAAGATTTAAGTAGTATTGTTACGAACTTTCATGTATTATTTTTGTATCAATTCTTTTTTCAATTCGTTATTTGAGAAAAAAAGTCTACTTATTTATGTTTTTTATTCTTTCACGTAAAAATTACTAAACTGATTAACATGAAATTTGGCAAACGGATAGTTTATAACCTGGCTTTTATCTAGGTAGTACGTTCTTTTGGGATAATATCGACATTCACGCGGACGGAGCCGCGGGGACTTTATCGAATATTTGAAAACCCAATGAACATGACAATATTTAAAAGGTTTCTTTGTTTACAACTTAAGCCTAAAATCGTGTGCTTATTGTTTACCGTCTAAATTATAAAACATAAACTGATTCTGAAACTCGATTCATTCAAAATAGCTGTAGGGGAAAGGCGCCTAATTTGTTTTACAATGTACCGCCATTTAATTAAAACGGCATTTAGTTAATTTTCTTTAGTATTCGATTTCCTTAGAAAAAACTTAATTTATAAGGTAATTTTTCCTTCTTTGAGTCCAGACAAAAAAAAATGCCCATACAGCTTTTTTCTTACCACAGTTTGAAAGAAACAAGTACGATTTTTTCTCGTTTCTTAAATTTGAAATATTTCTGACTAGTTGCTGCCGTGAATAACCCCAAGAAAAGATATTCCCGGGATGAAAATTTGGTAAGATTCCTATGTCCGTCTCCAAGGTCTAAACTAAAAATCTAAAACGAAATTTGTTTAATGGTTTAGGTTTCAAAACTTACCAAACAAATAGATATTCAGAATTCCTTTGACATTTTCATTTCTACTCTATTTTCATTTTTGTGTAATTTAATTAAGTCAAAGCCATAATTTCCTTATTGTAAAACGAGCGAAAATAATAAAATTAACACAGGAAATACGCAATGAGGAAAAGAAATGAAAAGTTGTGAACAAAAGAAATGAGATTGGCATCCATTTCTCAGCATAATGTAAAAGCATTTAAATTGTAGAATCCCAGAGATTTTCGGGTTATTTTGGTCTCCAGCGCTATTTGGCTGCAAGCTTCCGAAAGGTGAATTCGGTACTTATTTACAGCTGCCGTAAAAGCGCAAATGAATTTTACAATGGATTCGTTTTTAAATATAGTATTCCAGAGATAATAATGAATGTTATTTTTAAAACATTCAAAGTATGGATTCCTTGATAATATTTCAGCCAGCATTTTGTTATTTAATAAATCTGTTTTGAGTGAAGAAGAATTTCTAAATAAGAATACTTACTGACATATTTGAGAAGATATCTACCGAATGTTTCAGTCTGAAGTCTTAGATTAAATAATGAAATTTTAACTTTTGAAGAACAAAATACTCTTACAATCGGTATTTCAATTTCATGGCCTATTTATTTTCGGACTCTAAAAGGACAAGTTATTTGATGTAATAAAATTTAATAAGTGAGTCCGTATACTCGATTTTGCCTTCGGTTTCGTCCGCGTGGGATAAAATGTTAAAAATACTATATCTACGCTAACCTAACCCAGGCTATGGTCTATCCTTGTTCAAATTTTCATCCAAATTTGTTTAACTGTTGACGCCTCGGTTTGATAACAAACATCAAGAAAAAACAAAGACCGTACAGATTTTGATAATTAGAATTATTTTCTTCCTTAGATGCTTAGATAGGTACTACTTTAAATTGATACTCTTTCAAAACATTCGTTACAATAAAAAAACTTTTCTTTGTCGTTGGTGTCTTGTACCCATTGTTTTCCATTTTTCGACACCGACTTCGGAAAAGAAATTTATTTTTTGCTTTGTAGTTTTTTTGTTCTGGAAGTCGGTTTGATTTTTTGTTAAAAAGTTTTTTATTTTTCTCTTTTTAGTTTTGGTAGGTACCTCCAATTAACATGATTATCATTTATAGCCAAAGTACATCTCATGGCGATTCCAATAAGCCCAAACACGACTATCCAGTTCTAATGACCATCTGTGGTCTTCTTAATCAGTTCCACTTCACTAAATGATAATTTCTGAGTGCAAATGATTGCATTGTTGATGAAAATACCAAAATCGCTATATGTATGCCTATAAGATTTGAGGAGTTCCCTCGATTTCTCTAGGATTCCATCATCAGATCCTGACTTGATGACTATGGGACCAATTAGGAAGTATACCCTTTCAAACAAAAGCAGAATTTTTGAAATCGGTCCAGGCGTCTTTGAGTAATCGGGGAACAAACATAAAAAAAAGAGTCCGACGAATTGAGAACCTCCTCCTTTTTTTGAAGTCGGTTAAAAATAAAGGGCAAGCCAACGTTTTAATTGCCCCGTTATCTCTGATTGAGCGATCGAATGGTTTTCCAATTATCACCACGTGGACATCTGTCACTGACAAGCGACCATCGAGTCGTATGCCGCCATTATTTTTGTTTATGTCCGATTCGTTGCAATTATTGGAGGAAAAATTGGAGGCAATTTACAGTGCAGTCATTTTTATTTGAGAGAAAAATAATAATGTTTTTCTTTGTGAATAAATAAAAGACAGTAGCGAAACCGCCAAGACATATTTTGATAAAAGTATAGATCTTAGTTTGTGAAGTTAGGGCTTGTAGGTACACACGGTAATTAAAGTTTCAGGATGACAGCGAGATAGCAATCGGGGCGATCTCTTTCGCCCGTGTTATTTTCACTATTTAGCGTCATTCACTTGTTAAAGACCAGTGTCTACAATATATGTTATAAGTCTTTGGCTCTTCTAACACTTTTCTTCCTTTCACGAAGCATCCGTACTAGTTTTATTTTTTAAAACGTAATAAAATACGGACAACAATGTAAACAGAAACACTGGCGCCTACCCTCCACCTCCTCAAAAAAAGGAGGAGGTTCTCAATTCGTCGGAATCTTTTTTTTATGTGTGTTCCCCGATTACTCAAAGACGCCTGGACCGATTTCAAAAGTTCTGCTTTTGTTTGAAAGGGTATACTTCCTAGTTGGTCCCATAGTCATCAAGTCAGGATCTGATGATGGAATCCTAGAGAAATCGAGGGAACTCCTCAAATATTATAGGCATACATATAGCGATTTTGGTATTTTCATCAACAATGCAATCAATCATTTGCACTCAGAAATTATCATTTAGTGAAGTGGAACTGATTAAGAAGACCACAGATGGTCACTAGAACTGGATAGTCGTGTTTGGGCTTATTGGAATCGCCATGAGATGTACTTTGGCTATAAATGATAATCATGTTAATTGGAGGTACCTACCAAAACTAAAAAGAGAAAAATAAAAAACTTTTTAACAAAAAATCAAACCGACTTCCAGAACAAAAAACTACAAAGCAAAAACTAAATTTCTTTTCCGAAGTCGGTGTCGAAAAATGGAAAACAATGGGTACAAGACACCAACGACAAAGAAAAGTTTTTTTATTGTAACGAATGTTTTGAAAGAGTATCAATTTAAAGTAGTACCTATCTAAGCATCTAAGGAAGAAATTATTCTAAATCAAAATCTGTACGGGTTTTTCTTTTTTATTGATGTTATCATTCATCAATAAAAAAGACACAGCGTCAACAGTTAAACAAATTTGGATGAAAATTTGAACAAGGATAGACCATAGCCTGGTTTAGGTTAGCGTAGATATAGTATTTTTAACATTTTATCCCACGCGGGCGAAACCGAAGGCAAAATCGAGTATAATGACTCACTTATTAAATTTTATTACATCAAATAACTTGTCCTTTTAGAGTCCGAAAATAAATAGGCCATGAAATTGAAATACCGATTGTAAGAGTATTTTGTTCTTCAAAAGTTAAAATTTCATTATTAAATCTAAGACTTCAGACTGAAACATTCGGTAGATATCTGCACAAATATGTCAGTAAGTATTCTTATTTAGAAATTCGTCTTCACTCAAAACAGATTTATTAAATAACAAAATGTTGGCTGAAGTATTATCAAGGAATCCATACTATGAATGTTTTAAAAACTAACATTCATTATTATCTCTGGAATATTATATTTAAAAAACGAATCCATTGTAAAATTCATTTGCGATTTTACGGCAGCTGTAAATAAGTACCGAATTCACATTTTGGGAGCTTGCAGCCGAATAGCGCTGGAGACCAAAATAACCCGAAAATCTCTGGGATTCTGCAATTGAAATGCTTTTACATTATGCTGAGAAATGGTACCAATCTCATTTCCTTTGTTTACAACTTTTCATTTGTTTTCCTCATTGCGTATTTCCTGTGTCAATTTCATTATTTTCGTTCGTTTTTCAATAAGGGAATTATGTTTTTGACTTAATTAAATTACACAAAAATGAAAATGGAGTAGAAATGAAAATGTGAAATGACTTCTGTCTGTTTATTTGTTTGGTACGTTTTCACGCCTAAAAGTAAGGTCTTTCTTTGGCGTGTTGTCCAACTTTGTCTCGCTGGCAGATACTAGCCAGTAATATTTCAAATTTAAGAAACGAGAAAAATCGGACTTGTTTCTTTCATACTGTGGTAAGAAAAAAAACTGTTTGGGTTATTTTTTTGTCTGGACTCAAAGAAGGAAAAATTACCTTATAAATTAAGTTTGTTCGAAGAAAATCGAATACCGAGCTTCTGAATTCCGTTTTAATTAAATGGCGGTACATTGTAGAAATAATTAGGCGCCTTTCCCCTACAGCTATTTTGAATGGATCGAGTTTCAGACTCAGTTTATGTTTTATAATGAAGATGGTAAACAATAAGTGCACACGATTTTAAGCTTAAGTAGTAAACAAAGAAACCTTTTAAATCTTGTCATGTTCATTGGGTTTTCAAATATTGGATAAGGTTTCCCCCGCGGCTCCAACCGAGTGAAAGTCGATATTATCCCAAAATAACGTACTACCTCGATAAAGAGCCAGGTTATAAACTATCCGTTTGCCAATTTTCTTTAAAATCAGTTTAGTAATTTGGTCGTGAAAGAACAAAAAACATATATTTTTCTTTTTTCTCTTGTAACGAACGAAAAAAGTATTCATAAAAAAATTATACATGATAGTTAATAGCAACGCCACTTAAATCTTTTTCAAAGTAAAAGACACATTTTCCAATGCTCGAAATTCGAAATACATTATTTGTAAACGGAATTCAAATCTCGCTCTTGAAGTATTTAGTAGCTTCTGGAGCAGTATTAAGTCTTTAATCTTCTTCTTTAAGCCCCTATGACGTAGCTCGTAGCGAATTTCGTAGGAGTTTCGAACTCAATTTTCATGAATTTGAATTTTGTGTGAGAAAGTATTTTCAGTACGTAATAAGGTAATTAGGGAACTTATAACCTAATTAAATGTTGCGTGTATGTTGAAACTTCTAATTATGTGGCACGTGTAAGATTACACGTGTCTCCTTGTGTTTTACCTAAGTTATGATTGTGTTTGGACCTAAAGACAATAGATAAAGTTTTGGCAGTACCTATATAGGGAGTCAAGTCCCGCAAACTTCCATTGAAAAGGGAGGATCCTCCGACCAGACGGGTGTTCTTCCTCGTTTGGGCAAATGCTCGACGGTTGTTGTCGGACTGTTGTATGTGTTCAAACTCTGAACTCTCTCCATACGTCAGATCATGAGATCGTATAAGTTACTTGCCACTACAAAGTAATGCCCAATTATTATAAAAAAGGCAGATATTTTTATTTTTGTGGCCTGAAAGTTTTATGATCGGTTCGTTGCGATCAAATACATAAAACACCTTCGTTATAAAATTAAATTGTTTAAGAATGTTCTGTAAAATAATAAAAATAAATATAAGATCAATACGAAACATCACGCCTGTATTCGTCGAAGGGTAACGCACAGATATAGGTTAGTACTATAAGTACCCACATTTTACCGATTGAAGCCAAAATTAAAATACTACAATAACTGATAAAGATTTGCAGATAAACTGAAGGAATAGTCTGCGCTAAGTAGCATTTTCTGTCACGTCCTGTGAAGCGGCAATGTCTTGGTGAGCGAGGGATAATCTAATCCATAGTAATTTACCTTCTGATAGTCTTGTCTTTACGAAAAGAGCGTGAAAACTTACGCGACATTAGTACTGTGAGATGCAAATTGGTATATTTAGGGCGCGTTTAAATGATAAAAACATATTAGCGCTAACCCAACGCGTTGTTATAATAACTTATATTTCGGAAGTCGGTGTTCCTGTTTTCGTTTCTTAGTTTTTGACATCGATTGTCGAAATTGAAGTTATGTTTCACGTTGTAGTGTTTTTAAAAGCCGGTTGTATTTTTTTGTAAAAATTTTAGTTTTTGTTGTGGTACATAAGGGGAAGTCCTATAGTAAAGTACCTTTGTATAACGCCGCAAGTGATGCCAGAATAGATTAACCGAATAACATGTAACTTGAACATAATCAGTGGAATGAGAGTATGTATGCCAGGGTGAACTAACTGACTGCGTACCACGTAAGAGCGTCCTGGCGTGATGTTATGTTATGAAATAATGTAAACAATAAACATACATGCGATTTAAGCAATCTCGAGATATTTGCCGTCATTGATAGAAGAGTTCTGTTGTAAAGCTCCGAAGTTCTTCATCAGATCTTCACAAAATTTAAATGGGGCCAATTTGGGAACAGACTCTTTTAAAAAATTGAATATTTTAAACTAGGTCCATAATTGACCGAGAAATCGACGAACATAGAACCTCCTCCTTTTTGGAAAGTCGGTTAAAAAACAAACACACGTCGCTCATCTTCTTACTGTCTGGAGCGAGCTGGGCAAGGTGGCCTTCATATAATATGGTGATATATTGTAACATGTTTTTAAAGACGGAAACACACTTAAGTGTCGTAGCGTGGCCTGGCGCGGGATCCACCATTCAAACGACTCTGTTCCAGCCTATGTCATAACTCAACGAGTCTTGTAGCCAATCGACTGCGTCCGAAGGCGCCACGCCACGCCACGACACGTTAGTGTATTTACGTCTTAAGGAATTTAAATGTTGTTATAGTAAATATAATGCCCATTCGCTATTAGTATGTCGTGAAGCGCGGAGACCGCGCGTGAACTTTTGTGTCGACTAAGTCATTAGAAGAGGCACCAATACCTAATTCTGGCTTCATTAATCTATTCAATCTCGATTCTCATCCACTTTGGTCCTTCTCATTACATCCCTAGAGAAACACTACAGACTTATTAGTTTTGTCTCCCAGTTTATGAGGTCGTCGTCCGAAGGTCCGGATTAACGGGTGATTAAACGGTTGACGAAAATTAACACCACCCAGGGAGTAATTAGGAGCCAAGGAAGACAAGGTTATCTTGATAAACCGAAGGTAAACTTCGTCCTGCCGTCTTCGTCAAAGTTTGAGGATTTACCGGCGTAAAGGATTAATCTTTCAGTAAAAACGGCTTGGGGTTTAGAGGGTAGGCTAATAAAACATTCATTTTGGCGAATATCTTATTAATGTTCTGCTGAAATATGTTTTAAAATATAATGGGAATTCTTGGCTGCTCTTTGGCGTGTTTGGCAAAACTCTAATTTATGGTCACGTTCCTAAAAAAATATGGCTAAAAGTTGTAAGTAAGTTTGTGATATCTAAACGATTATTGCATATTATTCTGATTTGCATATTGTTAGAAAAATATTGAGTTTATGAAGTCACTTAAATATTCAACCGCAGTAAGATAATTATAATTATTTATGCAAATATATTCATAGGTACCCTGAAAGAATACCGAACTGGTTAAGTTAGTCTATTAAACCTATAAACTAAAAATAAAATTCAAGATTTTTTCATTGTACTTCAAACAGCAGCTTAAGATACATATAGGTTTCCTAATCCTGTATTTACCTTGTAGTAAAGATAAAAAAATCAGTTCTTTCTTTTAATAATATGTGGACTAAATATAAATTGTACAAAAAGAATACCAAATACGGGTTTTGTTTTATCAAAGAGGCATATTTTTTCAAGCTTTTTATTAACTTGCAACGTACCTACCTATATATTTATGTATGTGTGTTCGGGTCAAATCTTGCAACTGAATTTTAAATCCTCAACCGATTAGGATCAAATTTTGCATACACGTTTGGTTTGGAAACAATGCACGGTAAAAAGCTAGTTTAAAAAAAGTTTTTATTAATTGGAAAATTTTCATACCAACATTTGCTCCGAATCCGACTACCACATGTAAAGAAAAACCACGAAATATTAGCTAATGTCTTAAGGTCAGCTCACACCGAGACGCGACGCGATAATTTTAACGTAGCGATATAAAATATCCTATCAAGGTCGGAGACTCATACACTTGAAGTTGTGGACGACTATGTCTACCTGGGACAAACAATCCAGTTGGATAGGGCCAACTTCGAGAAAGAGGTCAACCGTCGAATCCGACTCGGCTGGGCAGCGTTCGGGAAGTTGCACGGTATCTTCTCATCTAACTTACCAGTTGCCACAGTGTCTCAAGATAAAAGTCTATGACCAGTGTGTGTTGCCAGTGATAACCTACGGTGCAGAGACGTGATCACTCACAATAGGCCTCATCAGAAAGCTTACAGTTACCCAAAGGGCAATGGAGAGGGCTATGCTTGGAGTTTCCTGGCGTGATCGAATCAGAAATGTAGAGATCCGCAAGACATCCAGGATTACCGACATAACCCGAAGAAATTCCAAACTTAAGTGGCAGTGGGCAGGGCACATTGCTCGCAGAACAGATGGCCAATTGGGCAAAAAAGTTCTGTCCAATTGTGACCGAGTGGCGACCGCGAACCGGAAGACGTTGCGCTGGAAGGCCTACCGGTAGACCGATGATCTGGTGAAGGTTGCGGGTGTCCGCTTGATGTGGGACTCACGGGACCGGTCAATGTGGTAACACTTGGGGTAGGCCTATGTCCAGCAGTGGACGTCTTTCAGCTGATATGATGATGATGATACAAATAGAACTTTACAACACGAAAAGGTTCCGGTGAGAGAATTCGAATCAATACGAATTCCAATTTTACGAAGTGTATTCATTTTCTTCGCTGCACCGTCTCGGTATGGGCTAATCCGTAAATTTTATATTTCAGACATTTTAGTTATTAAAACACGTCGAAAAACCAAATTTTACCATAAAACAGCAATCAAATTAGCTAAAACAATAAAATAAGTAAACGTTTTTGTTTTTTTATATATTTTTGTGAAGACAAATGTTCCATTCGCCTTTTGAGGTTGGAAGTAAGCCGCGTTTATGGTTACCATACCCATATCCGGTTTTTCCGTAGAATTATAGCCACCCTATTTACCTCTTCAGAGGCCGGTTCGGCTAAATCTGGAAATAGCTATTGTCAAAACGTTCGTATGAGGTTGACATGCGCTACCGAAAGGTAATGAATATTTAAAAACAAATCGGGTATTTTTTTTTTTGCATTTCCAAATATTGCTATCGGCCTAATCTCTGATAGAATGACTTTTAATCGATGCTCGCTTTGTAATTTTCCTGGTTGTAACTAGAGAATTGGTTGAAAAAAAAAATTAAGAGATTGATCGGTTTTTTTCCTGCAAATGTCCGTCTATTTTTAGATTTTAATAATGAATTTTAATGATCGTTTATTTTTTGTAAATTTCCCTCATATTTCAGGCTTTTCAAACAAAATGGCAACCCTAGCCGCGTTGTCACAGGAAAGCCGCAGGACTATGCGATAAACTGTTTATGCTCTGACCTAGTCGTAAAACACATTTGTAAGTATTTATTTTTGTAAAATACTCGCAGCTGAATTTCGAAGTATTACAGAAAGATTTAGTAGAGCTTTTCCACGGCGTCGGTTTTCGGTGGGGCGTCTTAAAATAGCTTTCATAAATAGTGGTATAAACAAATAAAAATATTCATTCTGCACTCACCGAGCTTAACCAGCTTCGCTTCCACCAGTATTTCATCACGTCACAGTGGCTTATTTTCACTAGATCGATAGAAAGACTTCGATGGGCATTACCGTTCTTGAATACAGGGCCAAACAACAACATAATTTATTAAAAATAAAACTAGATTTGTCATCGATACGCTAAAAAGAAAAAGGCTTTAGATGGTGTATCAAACTTGCCTCTAAAATAGTATTAACAGAAAAAGCAACAATATAAACCCATTAAATTCTACTTTACCTGTGGTTTATGTTCCTAACATTATTTCAAGCCATTAGAATGCAGTTTACTTTGACAAATTGTGGAAAACTGTGTTATTATGGAACTCAGAGAGTAATTCATACCAATACGACGACATTTAAGGTTGTAAGACGAAAAGATATGTCTAGGACCGCCATAATGCGATCTTTACGATTTAAATTTGACTAACGGCGTTGCCATAGTTGTTATTTATATACCCACCTACCAATAGGGTTAGGCAATTTATTTACATATGTGTGGGTGTAGGTGTACTGTTCCCATATAGGCGGTTCATCGGATCTGGAGAAGTGAGGTGTCGTCAACATATTTGTATGAGTGCTCTGCGTAACATAGGCTAAATTGTTATGACGTCTTGTTAAATCTAATAAAAGGATGGGTAAGGAAAACAAAATACAAAGTTTGCATTTTGTTTTTTATACACACTAAAAATAATACATGCTACCGTTAAAACGACCAATATAATAATTGTTTTCTTATTCTGGTTTTAAGAAATCAATTTAATAGTCTGGAAAGAAGCATCCTGGTATTTTGATAAAAATGAAGTGAATAATTTTACGAATTTTGATAGAACTGAATACGCAAAAGTGACCTAAGACGTTATCGAATTTACTTTCATTTTGTTTTACTAAGATAGATTCCATTATTTTACGTATTTGCTTTGGACAATCCCAGATTTGTTTGACAGAGATTTTATTAAAGAAAATGTAACCTAGAATTTCTGTACGTAAGTAATATGTATAAGTTCTGTACGAATTTATTTTTCTATCTAATATATATACATTCAGATAAATGGAATTTAAAATAAATGTATGTAGCAAGCATTTCAAGAAGTTGTATAGTAAATTTTATAATACAAAAAGTAAAAATGATTGTTCATGATGATACGAAACAGAGCTCTAGTAAATACTAAGAATTTTTACGAAAAACTTAAACAAAAATCTGAAATATTTATCTATAAACTCTACGCCTATAATTCCACCGGCGAATGCGTTACCCGAACATATATTTAATACTCCTCCCTTATAAGAACTCAGTGACAATAATATGGATGCATAATATGGAGGTATTATCCAATAAAGTAAAAAAATACGAAATAAAACAAAATAAGATTCGTCAGACAGTCACTTCAACAAGAAAATAAGACACCGCGAACCCTTTTTTTTTTTTTTTTTTTTTTAGCGTGGAGAAATGCTCATGCATACTGCGCTACCACGGGGAGATAGCGCAGTTATGTGGGACTCTAACCCACTAAAACTCCACGGTGTCCTCCTGTGCCGCTTATGGCGGGAACACGGGTACGCGTTAGCACTCACCGCGAACCCGCCGCGGCTGTCCGTCACCGGACCCTCCTCTGGGGAGTACCCCCCATCACCGGCGCTCCAGAACACACTGTGCGCCGTGACCACCCCAGGGACCAAACAAGCACATGGGTGCCAGACGACCCCGTGTATGGCACCCTTGGTCCCCTTGTGACGGGTCAAGGTCAATGGCCCCGCCACCTACCATTTTTCGGCCGCAGGGGATAGGGAGAGCGGCTAACGCTATACCGGCACTCCTCTTCCCCTGCGGCCCCACCGCGTCCGCCATCAGACGGTGGCGACCCCGTCTAGGCCGCGGAAGGTAGGGAGAGCGGCGCACCGCAATACCGGCACTCCTCTCCCGCCGCGGCCTCCAACCCTCAGCCGCGATATCGTATGGGTATGGGAGACCCCATACGACATCGCGGCCCGCCTCAGTTGCGATGTCGCCTAAGCAGCACCGCAACCTACATGTTGGCCGCTACGTCGTCGGCTTATCGGCAAAAGCCCTGACGAGCGGCCCCTCCTCGGGTTCCTCTTCGCTTCACCGTGGGTGACCAAGCCACGGTTACTGAGCCCCCCCGCATCGACAAAGCGGGAACCCACCGGGGGGGACACCGCGAACCCTGGCCGCCGTAATAGGTACTCCGGACTCCCTATGCATACACAATTAGAACTTGATAGACCGACTTATGCTGGTTAAGCTAGTCATTTTTCACGATCATGTATTATTCAGTTCACAAATTAGGATGTCTAAAACTCTTGAAAGATCATGTATATTTTTATTATTTTCGAATTTCTAATAACGTTCCGTTGACATTTCATTTTAAAAGATGAAACTTGAATATGGAATAGTTTAAAAATAAAATGAGGCGAACCAATTTCTGATCAAAGTTGAGTTTGGAATGGAATAGACTATGTTTTCTTTTCTTTTTTAATCAAAGAAGAGAAAGAACTAACTGTAATATAGTTGCTTGTACGACGGACTATGCGATTCAATATCATACAGTATATTCATTTAGGGAAATATTTTTTTGCATTGCCTTATTCCATTGTGTGCCTAAAGTTATTTACATATTTAAATTCATCTTGTTTGACAAAAGAAATCACACAACTGTTCTAGACAAACGCTTTCCGTACAGCCTGAAAAAAAGGCATATTATTTGGGTTAATAAAAAAAAAAGAAAACAAAAGCATTTCACAAAAAACTCGATTTCGGCTTTGTCCCTTATGTAAAATCTGTATCAATTTTGTACAACACAATTAAAGTCAACTCAACCGCAGTTTAGCTGGGTACACTAAAAACAGTTCTAAAAAGAAAGTAAAGTGAAACTTTCGCGGCGTAACAGTTCAGTTTTACGGTAAATGGCCCATACGGGAGTGTAATGGGTCGTTTTGCAGAATGCCCCTGGCCTCTGGGTTACGCGAGAATTTATTTCTAAAATATTTTAGAGCCATTCTACTTTTCGATGGACAATTTTCTGTTAAAATAAATCTTTGAAAATAAAATTAAGTTAAATTCTGTTGATTTAGCTTTTCAACAATAACGTAATTTGTTTATAATTTATACGACAAATGGTTTATCAAATAAATTACTTAAAGTTTACCTTAAATACATTAGGTAATTTCATGAAAGAAAGAAAAAACATGTATTTGACGACAGGTTTATTAGGTCATTAGATAAGGCATCATCGTTAAAAAAAACATAATATGTGCCTCACGGTTGCGCCAGAAAGGTTGATTTAAAAAAATTCGTCAGTCAAATTTTGTTTAACGAAAAGTATAAATTAAAAAAATAAAATTGATATTTTCACACACGGACAGGTTTTGTCCGTCAAACAGTAGAATGAGCCTTTAATGAGTGCCCAGTTATGTTGCGGTAATTGGGGCTTTCGGGTCTTTATGTTAATTGTTGACAAGGTATGCTTTGTTAGTTATATGTGTGATTATAGAAGAGGGAAATTTTAACTACAAACTACATATTTTTTTTGTAAAGCTGAATTTTTCATCTCATGAATGAGAGATAAAGAAGTTCGGGCGATGAGAGTTCTGTTGTTTCTGAGAAACAAAAGCGCATCTTTATTTTAGACTAGATTTTTCATGCGGCTTTGCTCCGGTGACTTATCCTATCCCTCAAGAACAGCGTATTTTCAACCCCCGACGGAAAATGAGGGCTTTTTTTAACCACCAACGGCAACAGAAGGGTTTTTTAAGTTTGGCGTGTATTGCTGTGTGTCGGTATGTGGCATTTTAGCCCCAAAACAGATTAACTGATTTTGATTTAGTTGTTTTATTTGAAAGGTGATTTTGTCAAGAGTGTTCGTAGCTAAGTTTGATTATAATCGGTTCAACCGTTCAAAAGTTATCCGCATTTATCTTTGAATCTGGAGTTTTCCTCAATATATCGTGTCATAATTGTCTACGTGTTTCAATAAAGAAAGAAAAGAAAGAAAGAAAGAAAAATATTTATTTGTGACCCGCACAGGAGACACGAGAAAATAAGCACACACTTAAACAATAATAAAATAAAAAACCCTGTGCGAGACCAAAAAGGCTCCTATCTCAGCATAAATAATAATAAAGAAAAAATTAAAACTAAAGCGTGTCTACTACCAGATATAGAAAGTAGTTGTAGTTGTAGTTTAGAAAGCAAGAAATAAAAATTTCATTAAAACTTAAATAAACACCCGAATCAAAAACCTCTACAAAACTGCCAAAGTTTACAGCACTTTATTTTATTTACTTAGCGGTTCTCCGACGCCAGTACGAGGCTTATTTTTAACTTTTTATAAGATTTAGGAGTGATGATTTTAGTTTATGACATTCAGCTATAACGTAGGTTTCTATCGGGGAAATCATCATCCTTCCTTTTCTATTTTGTGCGTAATTGGATCATGATTAGTAATGTCTTTTACTTACATATAAAAAAAGAAACAAACAAATTACCTCGTTCTTGAACTGTACAAAAAGCATTCAACATCTAGTTAATGTGTATAATAAATGTAAAATAAATAATAGTGTTTGTGAACATAATAGTGTTTGTGAAAAGTATAAATTTTGGATTTTTTACTCATGTAAATTTTTTTCTGTCTAGTTTACCATCATGTTGGTAAATCCTAAGGTTAATTATGTAGAAGGAAAGTAATTTTTTTATAAGTATGTCATGTTTTGATTTGTTTTTCTTTTAATTTATATGTTTTACTATTACCTTGTAATAAGAGTTTATCATTTAGTTTCTATTTAGTCGATAATCTAAAATGCATGCTGTGGCC
This sequence comes from Orthosia gothica, assembly GCA_949775005.1. Classification (NCBI taxonomy): domain Eukaryota; kingdom Metazoa; phylum Arthropoda; class Insecta; order Lepidoptera; family Noctuidae; genus Orthosia; species Orthosia gothica. The sequence goes on from OX459050.1 coordinate 9,556,191, forward strand.
TCCTATAATTGAAGGAGTGCACTTGTCATTACTTCATATTGATGATTCATCGTGTTTATTGTGTACATCTTTCGTTGGAGGTCCTAAATATTTATTATTTATTTATTATTATATATATTTTTTTTATATAAATAAATTACTAAAATGACGTAATTCTTTATTTTAGACATTAACTAGATGTTGATGATGTTAGTGAAATCTAACATCACAGTTTTAATTCTAAAAGCTTATTTGAAGTTTTTCAATTCCCTTGACCTGTCTATCCCGGAGGTGTCGGATGGTTGGTATACCACTTAACATAATAGGATCAAGAATGACGGCAATTGGGTGTCGTGAGCTCGTGACGCAACTTAGGAGAGGTCCTAATGGTCTAATTCGGGTAGGGTTAATTAATTATACGGGGCAATCTTGTATCTTTAGGTGATTAGGAAGCATTAAGCGAGATTATAACTTCCATCTTCATACTATTAATACTAAATGCGATTAGATTGATAATGTTAATAATTAAGGTTAACACATTCTATCGTAATAATACCTAATTCATCATCATCGTCATCATTTCAGCCGAAAGACGTCCATTGCTGGACATTGGCCCCCCAAGCGTCACCACATTGACCGGTCCCGTGCGTCTCGCATACAACGGACCTAGTTGCCTAATTATTCATTTGTTATTAAAATGGCTAGTTAGCTTACTCATCTAAATGAATATTATCTATACATATAATAAAACTGTAGAAAAAACGTTTTTGTACTTTCGATGTACGAAAACGTTTTTCTACAGTTCAGTACATTTCCAAAACAAAAGCCAGCGTGTTAAAGGAAAACCAACAGACCCATTGTCAGCATTTTTGGCTTTTTGTCTGTTTTTCTGTTTAGTTGTGCGCGCATCACGTAAAATATACCAAACCAATATAGTTAACATTTATACATAAAAATTGTGCGTAACTTGAAGTATTACATAGTTTTTGTTTCATTGCAATCGGTTCACTCTATCATAAGATTTATGAATTTAAAGTGTTCAAGAAGTAAAATATCACAACACACGCAATTCAGATACTAGAACAGTTGAACTCCATATTTGATAGATAGAGGTCTACCAGAATCTCATGGCAAAAAGGGAAATAAAAATTTGTTGTATGCAATACTGGGGAAAATGGATCAAACGATCTTGATACTGTTTAATTTTTATTTATGTCTTTAGTATTAATGAACATGAGGTACCTATATTATAGTAGTCACAACGGATCTTTGTGTCTTTGAACTTGATCCTGCCAACCATTGCGTAAGAAACAGTTTGTCATCGAGTATACTGCATAGAGTAAGCGAGATAGGACGATGACAAAAAAGACAAAAGATATTTATTTCAACTGGGCCACCAAGCGGCACTTTTGAATGTCACAATTTAAATTTACATGGAATAAAAGTTGATTCTACCGTGCATTCGGAAAGTAGCTTGTTATGGAGAAGAATGCACAAGAAACTCCGTAAGCTTATGTGACATACATAAGCGAGTGAAAGAGACAAAGACAATATGACATGACATATACAATGCTATCTTCACCTTCAACATTGACACAAAAATATTGCGCGGGGTCTTGCAACCAATTCAGAGACACAAAGATCCACTGTGAGTATTATAGGTATGTGTATGAATAATGTTGTTATACATCGTGTTCTTAACATAGGAAAAATAAATCAATTGAATATCAATTTATGTACAAATTTATTATTTAGCATTTAAATCATACTAATAACTTAAAACCTCATTCAGAACTAGAAAACTAGAATACGATTCCATGAACTCCACTGGCATTTCAAAAACTTGTATCTTTGTAGTTTTATGTCATCTCTCTCCATCAAAATGGTTCTTTTTCATTGGCATTTAACATATTCAAAACCAATCTCTTTATGTATAAAGACTGTAAAAAATAATAAAATGTATCATGTTACTTAAAGTCATTCATCATCATCAGTCTATATATTTTTTTTTTATGTAAGTTTTATGGCCTGGTTGCTAGGACCTTTTAGCCACGTCTTTGGATAGAGTTTTGGATCTTATATTTATTCTTTAGTATGCATTAGAATGCGGATGTAACAGATTCTAATGTTTTTTGGAGTATTTGGCAGCAAATTGTATCGAGTCAGTCTTCCCAGTAAGCTTTGCAGACGCAGTCAATACTACAATAAAATACACCGCTCCACTATCCCGAGATCGCTTTTGTCAATGATTTTACAAATTGTCCAGTTGCGAAGACAGTTGAGATACAAAACTACACCAATAATATATCACAATATCCACTAGGAATCAATTTGCAAATAATATTAACAGCCACTGAACTTCACTCGACAAAATCCCGCCAAAAACTCCCGTCTATATACACGTCCCACTGCAGGGCGCAGATCAGTGACGGATTATGACTACTTGATGCCCTAAGCAATCGACGCCTGTGGGCCCCCCTATCCGTATGTTAACTAGAATCGGTCTTTAAACCTTTAAGCGGGGGCCCGCGGGGAAGGGGTGGTTTGTGATTGGCTAATCGCAATTCTGGTGCATTCGAATTGCCGAATGCACTAGCGGGCAGCGAGTGGGCAAGTGGGAGCGGGGTTCTGACTCTAGGTCGGACTCTATGTCAACATAAAACTTCCGAATTTTCATATTAGTCCTAGAAACTTTTTTTGGTGACGTGAGAGTGCGACGTGATGCCCTACGGACGGATGTTTTTTGTGCTTCTTCTGGTGCCCCCCCAGACGTGATGCCCTAGTCAATTGCTTAATTTGATTAAGGGTTAATCCGTCACTGGCGCAGATTATTACTTAATATTTTTCTTACGCCAAAGATTCTCAATCTCCGTTAAAATCAATATCTTGTCGAAGAATTAGTAACAGTTACATTACTGTTGCCATTTCCTTCCGGCCATCATTCGATGTGCCCTGACCTACGATTATCCATATAATAGTAATGGAAAGAAATTAATATTAAGTAAGAAAAATATAAATTAAACTAAAAGTATCAAAACAAGTCAGTCCAACTTAACGGTCCACTCTACGACGCACTTTAAAATCAAAGATTGAGTTTGATTTACGCCTTCTTCTTCCCTTATTTTATGATACACATTGAAAACAATATGTCTCGCATGAGATCGAAGTGGGTTTTTCGACATTTTCACAATTTTTTTTTGATATTATCTGGAAAGTTTGTTAACTTTCCAGATAATATCAAAAAATTTCAGCAGCGGTTGACACATCAAGTACTTTGATTCGACAGGTGACAATTGACATTGCCATATGAAAATCACAATTTAAAAAAAATAAAAAATGCCATGAGATTCTGGTACACCTATAGCGTTGTGCATTTGACGTCATTATCTGAATGGCGGTGTTAAGGTTCTCCGCGGAAGAATGACCCTAGAAAAAGTTGGCACGGTTGGTAGGGACAGTTAGGTTAAGTTAATCTCCTGAAATATTGACCAATAACGAACATTGAACACCAAAGTTGTCGACATAGCTCACAGAATAAATAAGCTGAAGTGGCAATGGGCCGGCCATATAAGTCGTAGGACCGATGACCGTTGGGGTAAACGTGTTCTTGAGTGGAGACCGCGAACTGGTAAACGTAAGGTGGGACGCCCTCAGGCTAGGTGGAGCGACGACCTTCGCAGGGTGGCTGGTAGCAGCTGGATGACAGTTGCCGTAAATCGAACCAAATGGCGTGCAATTGGAGAGGCCTATGTCCAGCAGTGGACTGCTATAGACTGATGATGATGATGATGATGATGAATGAACATTGTTGTACCGATAGAAAGCTAAACTATCATTGAGTGTCAGTAGGTTACTTTTTATCAGACATTGCAAGAATTGTACAGAAATGCCGAGGTTCCTGTGGTTTAGGCCACTAGAGCATATCCGCGGGAAATAACTGGTGTTCAAAATCAGGCATTAAAAATTATCTTGTCTACAAGAGTTCGAGATATAATTGCAATCAATTACGCTTCTGCGAAAATTGTCTTTTATTAAAGAAATTAGCATCAAAGCCTTCTACGATCTGATGATGGTGATGAAAACTGTTCAGAATTTCATTCATAGCCTATAAGTACAAACATTTTAGCCTATTCAGTTCCATAACGCTAGCAGATTTAAATACCAATAAAATAGAAATTCTCTTAGTTTTTGCCTGAATATTGCCAGAACCAGGTGTGAATAACGACACCAATTTATCTATTCTACAATAGATTCCTATTAATGTTTGCACGACACTAATTTAATCATTCACCACTGAAACAGCGTCAATAACTCTTCTTAATTGGTACAGTTCAATAACTAATTGTCCAATCAACATTGCCTGAATAAACATTAGCCATTTCGCTAATTGGTTGATCTTTGACATTTACATCTATTGGATGATTTTTCATTGGCAACTGATTGATTATTGGGATTCTTGGGTGGAAGGGGAATTGGAGGTTCCTTCTGAGTTTGCTTTTCACTAACTACCTTTCCTACCTGGGTAGCTGGTAGGTAAGTCCTACCAGCTACCCTACTTACCCTAACCTATACCAGCCTATCCCTACATACCTACCTACCCTACCCTACCTATATTTTTTTTTCCAAAATGTATCCTATGTCCTTTACCAGGATGCCATCTATCTCCTTGCGAAATTTAATTGAAAACCGTTCAGTGGTTTATGCGTGAAAAGGTAACAGACAGACAGACAAATATACTTTCAAATTTATAATATTAGTATGGATTAGTCTTGGTTCAGTAGTGTGAAAGCCACAATTTAATTTGGCGATAGAAATATGTTAAAAATACTGATTTGTGGCCGAATTTCTGCACGTCATGATTTTAAAAGAAAGTTTTTTATATATAATTTACTGGCCACGGCTGCACCCACGTGAAATTATCCCAAGGGAACATACTCCCGATATAAAAAGTTTTTCATTTTCTTCTCTAAGGTCTAATCTATACCAAAATTGGTTTAGCAATTTAGTTGTGATAGCGTAACAAACAGACTTACTTTCGCATTTGTAATACTAGTTTGGATTATTGACATCTTTATAATTTCAGGCGTGAGTTTATGTTAATACTAGTTTCTGCCAGCGGCTTCACCCGCGTGAAACTCGAAAATTATCGCACGGGAACATATTCCCGGGATAAAATCCTATGTGCTATTCCAGACTATAATCTATCTCTGTGCCAAATGTCATACAAATCCTTCCAGCCGTTTGAGCGTACAGAAGTGACAAACATACAAACACACACACAAACACACACACCCACAGACTGCTGCCTTTATAATATTAGTGTGATATATCTTTAGTGGTTGAGACTGTCACGTACAACAAACGAGCTTGTATGCACTCAATATGAACCTTTACTTATTAATAATTTAATTTTATCGTAACTCTCCCATAGCACTTAATTAATCAACCCTCAGAGACCAAAGCTTAAAAAAAACCTCAAATAAAAAAATAAACCCTACAACGGAGTGGAAACCATCTCACGCAGTTTAAACAATAGAAAAGAACGCTTGAGGCCAAGGAAAGAAATTGTGGAAAATGAAATGGCTTAAATTCTAGTTAAGACGAAAATTCGAAATTGTTATTTCGTTCAACTCTGTTTCTTCAACACATTTTTCAGTGAAACATTATTTTTACTGGCAAGTGACTTGCCTTGATCTCGGCTTTAAAAATAAAAGGAATATTGATGTTATTTTCCGGCTCCTAAGTAAGTAATGTTTGCGGGCGGGATTTTGTGTTATAATGTAAGCAAGGATGGGATGAAATTACGTTATCTAGCTTGACATTTTTATTTGAGTTATTTTATTTTGTAAATTGTTTATTCATGTTTCTGCAATGCAATATAACTGCTGCTTAGTAAGTTGTGAAAAGTAGTATGGGTTCCGCCCTGACGTCTTGCTGTGGGTCTAGATACATAACATAGATAATAAAAAAAGTTCAAAGAATCTTCTTTAATACAGTAGGTTTACAACTTGTGATTTCCCTGATATTGCAGATGTCCATCGGCGGCAGTTTTCACTTACCATCAGTGTGGTCGGTTCGCTTGTTTGCCACTCCAGGGTTTAAAAAGTGTAATGCGAAATCCTGAAATCTTACAATAATGTCTAAGAATATCTTGTCGAAGAAAATTTCCACCAAAAAAATAAATAAAAACAAGCATTCCATGCATCGATTTTCTTACCTACAAAATTAATACTTTACCTACAGTCAAACTCCCTCTATTCTCATACTACTGTCTAACATATGTTACGACGCTATCATTCCATTCACAGTTAAACCGACCTTTTTGAGGTCTCCAAGCAGACCATTAAAGCTTCAAGTTACAGAACGGTTTTCAAGTAAAGGGTTCTTAATGAAGTAGGTACGGAGCGCTTTGAATAAAATATACAGGATCAAATAAGGGTAGGGCTTGATATTATGTATCCAGTGGATATTTAGAGAACTTAGCTGTTAATGTATTTCATATTTAAATGGATAAGTTTAGGGATTATGGAATATGATCGGTTTTTGTTTCTATTATTTTTGGATCTTTGATAGGTGTACCAGGGGCTGAAACCAACTCGCAGAGGCATTGATAGACATGTAGGATGAAATGTGACACCAACAGGCGATTATCCCTGTATGTACTAGTCACTACGCAAAAGCACCCAAGGACAATCCTCGGCTGGTGCAGGACTATTGCAGAATATGGAGGTAAAACACATTAGGCTATATATATAGGTTTGGAAGGTTTCGTGGATCGATTGCCTAAAACTATAGACGGATTATTGGCCCCTGCCTGACCACTGTTGATCTACACGGCTTTAAAATGACAATGCTATTATTATTATTATGATTTATCTGTTAGAAGAAAACGTTTCTCTTTACTATTTTTAGATATGTCATACACTTTTTCACTAACGTGAGACAAAGACTAAAAGAATGGCTGGGGCCGAGTGTTGTTTCAAAAAGTGGGCTTTAATTAATCATCCATTTTGGTGTCGAATAGTGTTAGAAAAGGACATTATTTATTTATTTATTATATTCTTTATTGTACACCATAAAAATACATACAGAACAAACATAATCAGTATCATTAGTCTCTAATACCTCTTTTGTCCATGGTTATGTTACTGTAAAAGCCCGAACTACGGTAAAACCTAAGATTTACCAAGTCATACTGGTAAATGTCCGAAATGAGCAATAATAATCGCTTACTTCGGGCATTCACTTTTCTCGTTTTTTACGTTCTCAGAGACTTGCAAATGTAAAAAAAAAACATGTCTATGATACGAAATGATGCGAACAATTGATGGAAACATTTTTTAAAAATGGATTGCGAGATTCATCGAAAAATAAATCGTCTAACAAACATAATAGGTGAAGCTAATCAATCAATCCGTAATTGTTCGTATCATAGTGTGTTACAGAAATTACAAATATCTAAGGGCAATCCTAAGTAGTAAAAGCCCGAAATTTGCGATTTTTACCAGTATGACTTGGGTTTTACCATAGTTCGGGCTTTTACAGTAACAATTATTCAGTTACCATTCACATAAATGTAGCTAGGAATGAAATGGTAAGGATAAAATATACTGATTAAGTTATCTTACTCACACTCCAAAAACGATAAAACTATTAGTCCTTTACCCACAACAGCCGTTCCTTCTTACACTAAATCCTACACATGTTAATAAGATTAACCTACTCTTGACCCCAGTCATCCCACGTAGCGTAGCATACATTACGTCAAATTAAAGCTACGCAGCTTCGGTCACGTAGCAGATGCTACGCCGTAGCACGGAGCTACGCCGTAGCCACCAGTCCTTGCAATTCCTTTGGTCGTAAATTGAAATTCTTTGGTTGGCCTTGCATTGAATTTGAGGTAAAAAGTGGGCATATTTCAACTAGCCATCTCGTCATGTAAACTCGGCTTGATATATGGATAAAAAAAACTTAAACGTTTTTCCAGAAGGTAATTTCTTATCATAGATGGATTTTTCTATTTTTACCTTACACTTACACGTATCTTATTTCACTTCTAAGGCAGCCTAGGTAGGTTCTAATATTTGTTTAACTTATTTTAATTGTACGACAAAAAGAGCGGGTTGTCAAAAAATATGAATGTATTGTGTGAGAAATTATATGAAAGACAAGGGAGCCAGTGATAGCGTGACGGTTGACAGGACGGGATAGAAGAAGAAAACGTGAAGCGATGACACCAAATAAATAGTGACAAAGGCAGGGAGACACTGATAATTATATTACTTGTAAGACCCAAGTGAAATTTAAAATAACCCCCGACACAAATACCTCTTTAAATTACATAATTTATCAAGCAGTAAACACGCTTCAATCAACAATCCAACGAAACACGTAATTTATAACATGGTATCTTGCGAAAAAACCCCGATTCAAAGAGTTAAATACGCATAACTTCTAAACGGCTGAACCGATTTACATCAAACATAGCTAAGAACAATCTCAATATAGTAACCGTTAAAAAAAACTGTTCATTCGTTTAAGAGCTATCATGTCACAGACCGACACACAAATATACAGATATATAAATACAGAGGTAAACAGCAACAGACGTCAAACTTATGACATCCCTCCCTTTCCGTCGGGGGTAAAAAATATGCACATATGCATCTCTTTGAATGGGAATATTATGTACCTAGCCTTTTCACAACTATACCCGGGTAGTCGGCTTCCCGTCGGACCAGACGCATCTGATTACCAGTATGGCTGGTACCATGGAGCGACTGACGTCGGACCTCCACGACCTCGTAACTGGGTAATACAATGTCCAAGGACAGTTACGAGGTTGTTGTTGGCAGGACTGGTGCCAGATGTCCTGGCTTCATACTATCCGAAACCAAAACAATACAAAATAATTTAAAATTAACGACGTTGAAACCCAAATTCCAATGACATTAAAGATATCGGTATTACGTACATTTTGTATTTGACGTACATTTAAATGACAGAACAATGGCGGGCAATGGCATGGGACCGTGGTATCTGATGGCCTATCTATAGGACGGGCGATAAATTGAAACTGTTCTCTGATTTTTAAACTCACATTGCCGAGCAAACGAAACAGTAACTAAATAACTCAAATAATAAAACACACCAAAATCTTTGGAAACTCATATAAAAATATTATTGCAATTTTTTTATTCTCCATCACCAACGTAAACCTATTTTTTTAGGGATCTCACTGATTCGATGATGTGACGCTGCGACGCAATTTATGAGAAAATTTCAAGGGCATTTCGGTTGAATTGTATTTCGTTGTGTCCTTGTGATATACTTACAATTTCGCTTAGTAAAAATCGCTTATCGTCGAGCCATAGAAGGTCGTTCACACAAAAATTAAGTTTTCCGTCATAGCAAAGGTGTCCATTTCCCACAATGAATACTGGATAATGGAGCAAATTTATCGAGAATTAAACTGTATTGGATCTTTGATTCAAACAGATATAGAATATACTAGAATAGAATATACTTTATTGTACACCAAAAATAAGTTACACATCTATTTTACAAGAAAACTTATTTCCATGGGTACAAAGGCGGTCTTATCGCTGACAGCGATATGTACCAGACAACCTTTCGGTATCTACCAGTCAAACTTATTAGTCCTTATTTATCCTTATTGGTCATACTTTATATTATTATACCTTATTAGTCTTGTTTTTTGATTTTTCAATTATCTTTATTATTTATAACTTTTTAATTAACATTTGGTTTTGCGAGTTAGGTACATTTAAACATAATATAAGAGTTATATATTTTTTAAATCACTTTTTAAATCCCTTTTTTTTGATACCATACACGATGGGTTTGGAAGATATCCGCAATTTTTATGTTTTCCAAATTGAATGTATTCAGTGTTACTCGCAAGGTTAAGACGAATCGATTAACGTAAGAAGCATCAAAATCGGCCAACGCGTTTGGTCTCTAGAACGTTACTTAAGAACAAACATACATACATAGACTGATTAACACATTACCCTCCTTCGGCAGTCGGGTAAAAAAGCTTCTGCATGACACTACTTATCTCAATAGTTTTCCACTGTCATTCTTCAGTGGAAAGCCCGAACTATTAAATAAGTTTCTATTCCACGTTTTTTTTAACGGGTTGCGTGTTTTTTCAAACTTTTTGCGGCTACAGGAAAACTAGGTATACTGTATGCCATTGACATGCAAATGTATTCTGCGTGTGGTTCCGCCAGTGGGATTTAGAGGTTCGCATTCTATACCAGTAATTGAAGCGTGAACACGAATTCATGTGCCTGTAAATAGATTTATTTGTTTTTGCATGTTTGATTCCTATATTGTGGTTGTGAGCAATGGATGCTGCATTTTGTAGGTCTATAGTTCCGGTTATTTTGAGTTAATGTTGCCGGTGGTTTGTTTAACTGAACGATAGCAGGCGGGTGACATATAGAATGTCACATTGAGGTTTTATTTGCCCGTTAGGCTCGAAAAGAATTTTTCCAACGAAATTGTAAATTGCGTTTTAAACTTTGTGTCAATTGTCGAGAATTCTCGAGAATGTGCGTTTATTGCCCGGGAGACGCACGCTATCTTTTTGCCTCGTATTTAGTTTGTACGGTTCTATAAGCTATATTATATACAATTTCGTTCGCTTCCATTCCATTCCGTGGCAATATAAATTGGGCCTTATTGATGGTCGTGTTTGTAATGGTCATAGAAAATATGTTGTAGCAGATTTTGTAGAATTTGTTTAACAAGTTGCATTCGATTGCAGCGAAGGTGATAGTCGAGATGACAAAATTTAAGGGATTGATTACGTGATTTTTCGATATCAATCCCATTCAATTTTGCCTTTTTGACAATCGCTATCGCGCCCTTTCGATGATAGAATGTCACTTGTCTAGGACCTCTGGGTCGATATTATTAATTCCTTATAACAATTAATATATGTATGTATTTAAACAAACTTTCTTCAATATATTACATACTTGAGTCTAACTTTCATACACCAACTTCACTCTATTTACATTTACTTCGTGTTTCGATTCAATTCACATAAATCAATGGAATGCGCTTTTCCGACCCATTTGGCGGGAATCATGCCGCCATGTTTTAACATTTCTGCGCGGGAAATGCTCGTTATAACGTAAGTGATGTTTTCAGTTTTTTTTTTATTACATTTACTCAATTTTGCGTTACACTTTTCTTGGTTATGAACTTTTTACTCACTGACGGAGGAGCTAAGAGATGTGCAGTTATATTAAGCCAGATTAATATTGTTAGTACTATGTAATAGGGGCGATATAGTACCTACATCCTTATAAGTATATGAATGCGAATATGAGTTTGTTTGTTTGTTACGTGTTCACGCCTTAACGGTTAAACGGATTTGGATAATACTTGGCATATATACCAGAACCTGGATGAGGGCATAGGATACTTTTTAACTGACGTCATCATACAGGTATAATATCCCTTCTGGATGATAAAAAAGATGACGGGTTGGGCGTTTTTGGGGCTGTTTTTAGTTTATAAAAGAGTTGATCTAATGAACTCCAGTTACTTCTTGAGTTAAAACTCTCTCCAAATTAGTTACTTTTATTTATATTAATTCTTGAATGTATATTCACTATTCACGACCACTATTCGGTCTGTGATCTAATACGCTTTACATTAGTGTAAAGGGTTTCTCACACAAGCTTTAGTTAATTGTAATAATTTAGTTTATATCCCTTTAGTTCTATTTAATTTTTCTGAACCACTTCCAAGTTATTATCTTGTAAATGTGAATTCTAAAACAAAACAAAATCATAATTTGGAATAATTTTATAGTCGGAAAGGAATTATCCAAGTCAGGCGGCAAAATTCATTGGGCTGCGTGGACGGCGGAGCGCTGTCCCTCCTCAAATCAAGAGGAGACAGCTTTGACACTAAATGTAGGGTATTTTAGGAAAAACTATTTATTTATCAGCCTAGGGTCATTTAGGATCTGTCACACCAGCAGTTAATTATTACATGGGGCGAGGTCATTTGCATTTACCAAGCACAAGTACGTCTTTGGGTTGCTATTGTTACAAAAGGGAATGTAGGTCCTATGCAAACACAGCACCACATCACATCACACACACATCATCAGCCTATTAATATTCCCACTGCTGGGACACAGGCCTCCTCTCTATGAGAGAGAATGGGCCGTAATCCACCACGCGGGCCCAGTCCGGGTTGGTAGATGTCACATGTCTTCGAATTTTTGGTTCTTGGACATGCCGGTTTCCTCACGATGTTTTCCTTCACCGTTTTGAGAGCAGTGGTGAAGAAATAATTTACACAAAGTAAAGCGCCTGCCTGGGCTCGAACCCACGACCTACAACTTGTAAGTCGTGGCCGATACCACTGGGCCACCACTGCTCTACACACACACCAACACAGCACCATTTGTGAGCAAACAAGGCACACTGCTTATTTGACTTTTTGTAAATTTTAAAGAATAATTCCAAAACTTGTTGGTGAGAGGATGACAGTAAAAATGGCTAAAATCTGATTACATTATCGTTTAATTAAGTTTGCTTCTATACTAGGCAAAAAGATTCTCCAGTACAATACCGTACTGTTAATCCAATAAAGTAAGCTACTTTTATACGTAAAAACAAGGACGCCAAAAGATTTTACGATATTACATACCCAAAACCTTTTTGCCTACCAAAAACGCGAAATATTTTGGTACTCCTATCGGGTCTAGTTAAAGTTTCACCTAATGAGAGCACTTAAAAAAGAACAAAAATAGTACACATAGTAGGACCGTCAAACGAGATACGTTATACTGATCAAAGCCAGCCAATTGGTCGATTTCACCGCCGATTTTATTGACAGAGCTCGAACGTCCGACATATAACCAACACGAAGTTACTTTAGACACAAAATAAGTTGTACAGAAGATTTACATCGCACAAATCTCTATTGTTAAGTCTGCTGTTACAATTTTTTGTAAAGAAACATTATCTAACTCTCACAAAATTTAGACTTCAGACAGGGAATGGTTACTATAGAGACAATGGTTTCCAAAAATTAATTCAAAACGTTTATCCCTTGTGTTGTCACCTTTTGTTTTCTTCTAGAGGCAGACTTCACATTGACCCTAATGCTATATTATTGTGTTACTGTTGTCACCTTATCATTCGATCAATAGAGCCTTATCTATGACCGGTTGCATGCACTTCGGAGTAAGTCTATTCTATCTGATTGGTTTGCATTAGTCTGTTGCTTGAAGATCTATTTCCTATGCATTTGCTACCCATTATGATACGTGTTGCTGTTTAGTAAGGCAATTAATTTTAGCGTTAGAAGCCCGAAAGTTTGACGACCAGTCTTTCAAGTGGAATCTTGTCATTCAGTATCTGAATTGAAGAGATCAAACAAGCAATAGTAAAAGACTGGTGTTCAGGTACATTCGGTTAGACGGGGATCCGATCACAACATAAATATATATATAAATAGGCATAGATCTAAGAGCCTTTTAGCGAACTTAAGATTTTTTTTTAGATTTGCGATGCTGCACTATCGTCATTCTACGTAAAAAGAAACTAATTTCTGAGGTTTTTTTTTAAATTTTGTAAATAATGTGAGACTTCTGCACAAATCCCCACTTTGTACTCATGTACCCTTTACTACAGATAAAGGTTCTGATACGATTTGCTAGTAAAAAGAATTTCACGAGAACTGACCCATGTGATAGAACCATCATTTTTCACGGCATAAAGTATATGAACCGTGAGTTCTTATCTTACACCCTTTGAGCATGGGTGAGCAGAAATGTTTTAAATTAACGACAGAGAGAAAACTGTTCTTTATGTATTTTTCTTGGAAAGCTACAGAACAGTATTTATTTGGTCTACAGTTCACACATGGCTAAAGTATAGCCTTTATTCACGATACTTATTTTTTAGAGATTTGGGCATTTTAGGTTTACTTAAGTTATACGTTCATAGAAATTAACACCTTTCTGGATGCTGGAAATTTATGCTGGGAAGCATACAATTTTCAAAAGTTGCACCCAGTGTTCTAGGCTGTATATTTTCAGTGAAAGAATTTAAGATTTTTATTAAGAAGGTAAGATTTTGGTGACCCAATTGTCACAGTGACCTATTCTCACGTTTTTCACTACTGACTTGTCACGGTGACTCGATCAAATATTTGTCCCAAACTTTTCCTGTAAGAGGAAAAAAGGTCACCAATATTTGCTTACGGATTTCAGAATAATGCATTTAATATTCGTGCAGGTATTTTGCGGTATGTATTTAGAATTTCTGATGGAATAGGGTGATTTATTTATTTTCGTTTATGCACGCACTGGAATGTCTTACTAATGTCTCCAGTAGAGGACAAATAACTTTAAAATCTGCAGCTTTCCAACAAAAGAGTGTGCGGATTCCACCTTCCCCACATATATAAACTGTCGCCATTTTCCTATGGAGATAGACAAATACTTAAAGCCACCAGGCACGATCTATAAATCGTTTTGCTACATCTGGTCATTCACGCATGACGGTTATGAGTATTACGCACCCGGCTTTTTTAAGGACATCATTAGTGATGAGTTGATAACACTACTATATTAAGAAAAATATAAGTATGTTCTTCGTGAAGATATAATAAGAATAGTTTTTCATTTATTATACCTTGTCGAAAGCCAGTGTTTTCAACATTCACTCGATTTTACCAAAATGAAACTGTTGGTACTCGTAAAATTTTATACGAAATTTTGGTGAATACTGCAGTGCTGCGGACCGAAACATAGTGTTTATGAAACTGGCTACGACAAATAAACTCGTTACTGGAACCAAAGAAATTGACAATATTTTCAGTTTACCTAAATCTGGAAGCTACCTAGTACTTTATTAGTCAGTTCTGTCCCACTGCGGGGATAAGACCTCCCTTTCTTCCTCCTATTCCTTCCGGTTTTGGGGAATAGTGGCCCAATCCTGTCGATAGGTGTCAAGCTCGTCAAGTACCTACATACATATTAAAAATTCGTCATTCTTCCGAATCTTCAATGTAGAAAGCATCCTCCAGACTCATCAAAATAAATTCATTCGTTTAACAATTCAGGAAATGAAGTTTTTATACAATACCTCGAGGGTATTTTCTGCTATTGGCGATTGAATCGAGTAAAACTGACTTGAAAAATGGGCTTGAATACGTAATCGTACTTGCAAACAATCGTCTTTTGTTTCTTATTCATTTATTAAAACTTCATGCAACATAGGCGGACTTAATGCCTGAAGCATTCTTTACCGTCAACCAAGGGTGGTGGAGAGATAACATGGCTGGTGCATAAAAAAAGTTATTAAAGTAAAATGGGTACAATAGTAGATATATATAGCTAAAATAAACTTACTTATATATTTACTATAATAAATACCATACATATACATATAAATCAAGTAAGAGAAAGGCGTTTTATTGAGACGACTCTACTAATCGTGTAGAAAATTAATAATTAGTAATTTCGTAACTGCCGCTTAAATGTATACTGACTGGCGGCCTTCTTGATGTCGAGAGGAAGTGCATTCCAGAGAAGAATAGACTGAATGTGAAAGGAAGAATGAATAAAATCAGAAGCATGAGACGGACAAAGCAAGGAAGATTGTTAGATATACTTTTGCCTCTATAGATAACTTTTATCCCGGTAGTGGGTTTCCTTGGGATAATTATCACACGGGCGAAATCGCTGTCAATAGCTAGTTGTTCGTCAATGCAACGTGTATTTAATTTATTTTGCAATGTGAAGGCGAAAAATTCTGCAGGACGAAATTAAAATTTTAATTTCCTTTACGAAAAATAAAGGTTTAATCCATTATAATGTAGTGTAGGTACAGGTCCCGGCACGGATTTAGAGCGCTCGGCGAAAGTGGTGGGATGATTTGCGCATGTATACAGTCACGCTTAAAATTACTAAGAGCGATTTGAACTAATTATTTGTTTGTACGTAGATTAAATTTTGTGAATTATGGATATTTAAATAGCTAAGTTTAACACAGTGTGTTTTAGGCACATATTATATGTCACTCAATTTAATAGTTTTTCTGCAATGAGATATTCGCTCCTGTTGTTGCATTTTTCACCATTTTTAAATCATCAATATCATCATAAATGGCGCTTGTCGTGGAAATGAACTCATTAACATTAAAATCGAAGTTATCGAAAAGCATTCAGTTTTTTTGCTGGTAAATTTGCAAGCTCTACACCTCTCTAATATAAACACTAACAGATTTTTCGTAGCTTATAATAATGGCAAGTCCACCAGGCAAGTCATTGGTAAAAATAAGATCAGCAGCATGCCGAAAGAAATCGCGATATACCTGAAATTGACAAATGCCGAGCTCTTCACGGGCCTTTGTTTCAATAGAACATCAGCTACTCTATTGGCGGATTCAGGAGCACACATGACCCAGATTAAAAGTCACGGTGGCTGGAAATCTGATGTAGTAGCAGAGGGCTACATTGAAAATTCAATACAAAATAAAGATAATATAAGCTGCTGCATTGGTGACAACATCAAACTAAAAACACCGTTGATAACTTATCCTTGGATACCTTTGTCACCACAACCTTCCACATCAAAACACTATTCATCTAGCCTGCTGCCGCAAGCGCCACCTTCACCAACTATCACGGTTCAAAATGGTACTCAGCAGATCCAAGTTTCTGAAACTACTTAACAGTAATACTCAAATAAACTCTACCTCAACTTCAATAAATGTACCGAATAAAAAAATGACTTTATTTGCCCACAAGTGGTCTAATGTATCAAACATTTTATTGTATTAAATAAGTCTACTAACTGTAATTATTGTAATTTTAATAAATACTTTGATTACTACTTCGGTTGCTTTGTATTGTCGAACTCGTAGATGGTGTGAAAAGTAGAGTATTCTCCTTGAGGATAAAGGTGCCTTCGTATTGGGCGACTTTGAACCCCACGCTGCACTCAGGATTTTTGATTTAACTCCCTTGCATTGCTATCCTTCGTTTTGATCGGGATTCAACACGGCGCCCGCTACATAAGAAACTACTTTATCCGCTTAATGCATAATTTACTATTAAATGGCAAAACTATTCATGCCAATAATATGTAGGTCAGTACTTTTTAGGATTCCATACCCAAAAGTTAAAAACGGGACCCGTTAATATATATAATGTATAGTTAATAGTTGCTGTCACAAGGCTGTATCTCATGAACCGTGATAGCTAGACAGTTGAAATGTTCACAGATGATGTATTTCTGTTGCCGTTATAACAAAAAATACTAAAAACAGAATTAAATAAATATTTCAGTAGGGATCCCAAACAAAAAACGTGATTTTATTGCCGTTTTTTGTGCTAATGGTACGGAACGCTTATGGTACAGTGCGCGAGTCCCACTCGCACTTGGTCGAATTTTTATTGTTGACAGGTTCGCGTTTGACCGCTATCTCAGCTGATGGTAAGCGATGCGAGTATTATAAAGCCATGGACAGATTTTACGAATAAATATATGAATAGAGAAGAGGTCACTGTTGTGATGACAGTAAATAGCTCTAGAGGTGAGGAAGAAGAGATGCTGTGCCGGCGCCAAATAATTTGGTATAAGGATATAAGTAAGATCAAGTCGGGTTATCTGTGTGGTTCATGTATCTTTTGCTATACCAACATAACCAGAAGAATGGCAGTCTAAGTAGTAGCACAGGCAATAATGACATTTGCTGCGAAAAAATAGTAATGTTGCCTGCAAGTATACAGCTTTTGCATAAACGAATGCGAAAAGCAGGGATACATTTCCTGAAACTTCAAAAACGTTTCGAGACCGACAATACTTTGCAAATTTTATCAAATTAGGTCACACACACTTACCAACACACAATAACTGACATTGACAGAGCCAGATCGAGAGAGCTCGTGAGACGAATTACGACAACAAAAGCGATTGGACACAATCCATCGTGACTGTGATCGTGACTATTTCCGAAGCGAAGACAATTATGAGCTAGTCATTGAAATAAAGTCACAGAACCTTAGCCTAAAATTATAAGTAATTTCAAAAGTTCCTTCCCTTTCACGCCAAAATAAATAGTGATAGCTCACGAAAAGTCCCAATACTCACTGATCGCGATGTCTCCACAAATCCCTCGTCACCACGAGGATTTGCGACGCAACTTACGGCTGACATACTCAGCTATTTTTTAACCGACTTTTTTTTTTGTGTATGTTCACCGATATCTCTGTCAATTGTGGACCGATTTTGAAAATTCTTTTTTTGTTTGAAAGAGTATGTTTCGAAATTGGTCCCATTTTAATTTGGTGAAGATCTGATGAAGAACTGCGGAGATACACAACAGAACTCTTCAATAAATAACGCCAAAACTCTCGGGATTGCTGCAATCGCATGTCTGTTTGTTGTTTATACCATTTCATAACATAACATCACGCCAGTACGCTCTAAAGGGGTACACAGATCTCTCATTTCACCGGTTATGTTCAAGTTTCATAATATTCGGTTTATCTATTCTGGAGTTATAGGGACCTTAATAAACAACTTGCTATTAGGTAGGTAAAACTAAAAAGGGAAAAATAAAAAAACTTTTTTGCAAAAAAATACTACCGACTTCCAAATGAAAAACTACAAAGTGAAAAATAACTTAACTTTTGGAAGTCGGTGTCCATATCGCAAAAAAATTGGTACCTACGAAAGACACCGACTTCCAAAAGTTAAGTTATTTTTCACTTTGTAGTTTTTCATTTGGAAGTCGGTAGTATTTTTTTGCAAAAAAGTTTTTCTTCCTAAATACTTTAGCGGGAGGAGCGGGATAGGTTGTACAACTTTCGGCAGCCTCATTGACAGTGGGCAATAGGCTTGTATGTAGTGTGCCACATGGCATACGACGGGTAAGCTAGTAAGATTTAGTCGTTATTTAAGAACTGCTTTTATCCATTGAAATGGAGAACTATCTTCAGGGAAGTAATAGTCTCTTACCAAAACTCATAATGGATTTTCCATACTGTCGTCTACTGATCACAATACACCTTTCCGCTACACTCTGTAATAGTATGTTACTCTAATTACGAACGAATAGTCGAACGTTTATGACGATATTTTTAAAGTTATGAAGCTTTTATATAGACAATATACGATATCAAATTGACATATTTATTCTTCAGATAAAAGTTATCTGGCTGTTATAAAATCAGCCCTAAGAAAAGAACTTATGACTTAAAACCGAAAATGTTCTGTGTCTAAGCACGAAGTTTCTTTCTTATTTATTTGCAAGTAAAAAGGGCTTTCGCCTTGCAGCGGGACAACTGCAAGTCGTATCAAAGTAGGAAAAAACTACAGAATAATATTAAATTACAGTAAAGTTGCCCGCTTCGTATGTAACTACATTTTCTTATGCAAACACAGACTTCATTTCAAAAGGAACTTTGAAAGAAGACTTTCTTATTTTATAGCTGTTTTGAGCAGTTTAATATAGAAGTTAGATGACAACGCAATAACCTTTTTATTCCAAAAGAAAACTGTTTTAAATTCAGAACACAACGATGAACTGACAAAGACTTGACAAATGAAATAATCGAGTTCAAAAAAAGAATATGATGAACGAAAATGTGTACCTACCACAGAGCACGGAGACGCTTTGGCAGCTACTGCTAGAGACGGCATTGTCAAAATTTTCCATATAAACCGACTCCTAAATTTTTTACGGCTTATGGTGGTATGCAAAATAGGGTGGAAAGCACCGCAACTTCTATTGAAAAGGATAGATCCCCCGAACTCACCGAGCAGAGCAAAGCAGAGTTGCTTTCGCGATGTAAGATTTTGTGTGACGTACCGTCATTAGTTCGAATGTGGTAGCATAGATGCCGCTACAGGCTCGTGGCTATTCTGACTGTGGCTATGACAGCCGAAACTTGACCACAGCGCACTGACGCGAATATTTAGTGATGGCGATATAGTCACCCCCTGTAGTGATACCCTGCTCTGTGGCACTTTTCATAAAGGACTTAAAAAGTTTTGACCATAGATAAGAGTTGTTTTTGTCGTTTCAAAAGTTTTGGTTGCGAACTTCTTGGTGAATAAATAATATGATTTTTCATTTGAACAAAAGGTCGTGTTGAATGCTTGTGATTTAGAAACAAAATGTGTCAAAGTCAAAGTCAAAGTATTTATTCGTGTGTTTTTTGGTGATACAGTAGGTCTTAAAGTGGCAGTGGTGTGGCTGAAAGAGTATTGTTTAATGATAAAAGGAAGAGGGAGGCGTTAAAAGTTTGAATATGTTGTTAAATATTGAGAGTTATTTATTTATTTGTTTACCCTCGCACTGGAACGCCTTGCATCAATTACATCAATGGAGCTATGGATGTTATGTCTGACTGAGGAATTCGTATTTGCAGAATATTAGCTAGGTCTCTATTGCTTTGATCAATATAAATCGATAACAGTATTATAAAGAGGAAAGATTTTTTGTTTGTTTGTACCGAATAGGCCCCGAAACAACTGCACCGATTTAAAAAAATCATTCACCTATGGAAAGCTACATTATTTCCGAGTAACATAGGCTATAATCTTGACGTGAGCGAAGCCGCGGGGGTCAGCTAGTATTTAATAACAAAAAAGTCATGGAATATTTTGGTATTACTCCACTTAGTTTAATTCAGAAATGTTTTAAAGTTCACCATCTTGCGAATAAGCGGCTTGGTGTATCCAAGCCGCCGACCAAAGGTGTAATTTGCGCAAAGGGCGCACGGTTGGCGCAGTGGTTGAGTGATTGACTGCTGTGCTGCGTGTCGCGGGTTCGATTCCCGCACGGAACAAATATTTGTATGACCTACAAATAGTTGTTCCGGCTCTGGGTGTTGTGTATGTGAGTTTATATGTTTGTAAACGCACCTACGATACAGGAAGAAATTCCTAGTGTGGGGCAACGTTTTTAAAAAGAAAAAAAAAAAACATATTGTTAATGCTAAATGTACCTTCGCAACTTCAACGAAGTAAGTCATTTGTGTCAGCGGACATAAAATTCGGCCCTAAAACCATTTTCAGGGTACTTTAAATGATGTAAGACAACCTGAGTTCAAGAAATATAGACCGTTAGGCAAACATGGTCACCCTGTTTGTTAAAAAGATGATCAAAACTTGTCGGAAAGATTGTCATTTCGCACTACTTGCCCGGTTTTCTGAAGTTTACCGAGCTTTGCCGAACAGAGGTGGATCAGCATCAATCATACTGACACTGCGGTTTAAAGTTTATTTGGTAAAGAGTGTTAAATACGTGGTTGCGCGGGGGTAAAGAATTCCTGGAAGGAGTTAGCCTATACAGTGGGAATGTATAAGCTAACGCTAATGTCTGATTCTGCATATTATTGAAGCAGTTACAGTTTATTGTGGAACTATAAAATAATAATTATTATGCTCGTATGATGCTGGTGAGTACAGTGCATTAATACTTAGACATTTCGTATCTTTCATGTGTAGAAAGTTGGTATTTACTAATGATTGTGAATAACTTCACACAAAAAACAAATCGCGGCTGTCTCCTACATTTTGTCGAATTATACAAACATTATGAATAGCTGAAAAACCTACTGAATAGCTGGTTTTTACCCGACTGCCGAAGGAGGGTAATGTGTTTATCAGTCTATGTATGTATGTATGTATGTATGTAAGTATGTATGTATGTATGTATGTATGTATGTTTGTTCCTATGTGGCGTTCCAGAGACCAAACGCGTTGGCCGATTTGGATGATTTATACGTCAATCGATGCGTCTTAACCCTGCGAGTGTCATAGGCTACATTAAAATTAGACAATGGAAAAATGGCGGATTTTGGGTGCCAAATTGTGGGGGCCCAAATTTATTTTTTCTTCTAAACCCATTGTGTGGGGTATCAAAATAAAGGATTTTAAGAGGTGATTTCAAAAATATATCACACTCATATATTTAAATGTACCTAATTCGAAAAAAAACTAACTAAAAAGTTATAAATAAAAAAACTTAATTCAAAAAATCAAAAAACCCGACTGCTTCAAAAGCGAACTAAAAAGTCGTAAACAAGGAAAAAAACATGCTGTGCAGGCGGAGGATACACCAGATTTTGGTCAGCCAGCCCGCGAATATGTATCCTCCGACTGCACAGCATGTTTTTTTCCTTGTTTACGACTTTTTAGTTCGCTTTTGAAGCAGTCGGGTTTTTTGATTTTTTGAATTAAGTTTTTTTCTTATTTCAAAGTTACGGATCGTAAGGAGTATGTAAGGATCGTGACTGGTTGCATTCTGTAGTTTCGGCCTGTCCCCTACCTAAAAAGTCGCGAGTTTATGTATCTAAGTATGTCAAATTTGTTCCAATAGTAAAATTGTTCATATTCATCTGCACTATCTTCTGTAACATTGCCATTAAATATAAAAGTCACCCTGAGTAGCCGACCGACAAATGCATGTCAAAAATAAAAGGT
Source organism: Orthosia gothica (assembly GCA_949775005.1). Taxonomy (NCBI): domain Eukaryota; kingdom Metazoa; phylum Arthropoda; class Insecta; order Lepidoptera; family Noctuidae; genus Orthosia; species Orthosia gothica. Next base: position 9,578,674 of record OX459050.1, read on the forward strand.
AATCCAAAATTCACCATAACGTGGATAGAATGGCATAATCATCATTGTTGGGAATTCTACCCAACACTTCGGGCGGCCGGAGCGCGCAGTCAACGCTGCACACACATCTGCGTGACCCACACGGCATCGGTGTGTGGGTGCACAGTGCGGCGGCGACGCGGCACGGCTCGGCGGACACTCGCTACCACGGACTCCACCGCGATAGTCGACACCTCTTCCTAATTTCAATTGTTTGTTCGGAACAGTTTAATGTAATTAAAATATGACGGCTTTAAAAACCAACCGCCTTTTCATACAGTCCACTCATAATTTCACCCACGAGCTAACAATCATCATCATCAGCCTTGTAATGTTCCCACTGCTGGGACACAGGCCTCCTCTCTGTGAGAGCGGATGGGCCTTAATCCACCAAGCGGTGAAACCACCAGTACGGGTTGGTGGATGTCACATGTCTTCGAATATTTGTTTCTAGGACATGCCGAATTCCTCAAGATGTTTTCCTTCACCGTTTTTAGAGCGGTGGTGATGAAACAATTTACACAAAGTAAAGCGCCTGCCTAGTTTCAAACCTATGACCTGTTTTATTGTTGACTACATTTCGTATTAGTGCATTTCACACATATAAACATCGTATTACAACATCTTTTATGGATTTTTTTAAAAATAGGTGAGGCTTGTCGTCAAAATTAAATTTTAAAATATTTTCTCTTGCAAGAGACCTTTCCTTACGTACGTTGGTTGGCTAAGTGCCAGGTTGGGATCTCCGTTACCATTCTGTCTGATCTTTTCATGCTTTGTTGTTGAAATGCAATCCCTTACACGAAGTTCACCGAAACATTTTCCATACCAAGTGTTGGTATCGGATCTACTCATATTTGGACCTATTGTTTTTGTTTAGCATTGTTTGAAAAATTTAACGTTATTTAGAGTTAGGTATAAGTCAAAAATATTTATTTCAGCTAGGCCATTAAGCGGCACGTTTGTAGCAGAGCTATCCAGAGTTAAAGGCTTTATAACTCTGGATACCTCTGCTAAAAACGATCTCAACGATACCTACAGAATTAGCAAGGACACTATTAAGTAGTATACCTGCATAATCAAATTAGGTATATACTTAGATATAGGTTAAGATTGCGGGTAAGGCGCTCGCATCATCATCATATTTCAGCCGAAAGACGTCCACTGCTCCTGCATCCCCTAGGCGTCTCCACATTGGCCGATCCCGTGCGTCTCGCATCCAGCGTCTTCCCGCAACCTTAACCAAGTCATCGGTCCACCTAGTGGGATGCCTTCCAACGTATCGTCTTCCGGTTCGCGGACGCCATTCCAGTACTTTTCCGTCCCATCGGCCATCCGTTCTCCGAGCAATGTGCCCTACCCACTGCCACTTAAGTTGAAATGACGATGTCGATGATATATATACACTTTATTGTATAGCATATCAAATCACAATTAGAAGCTTACAAGTTAATAGAGAGGAACAATTGGCAGTGGGAAAACAAGGGCATAAAGGTAGATGGTGATATCTTGAGTCATCTCCGCTTTGCAGATTACATTTTTGAATTAGCTGAAACTGTAATAGAATTGGAATAAATGGTAAGCGAATTAGCGAGAGAAAGTAAGAAAGTCAGACAAAAATAACCACTAATGGAGTGAATCATAACGTCATAATAGATAACACAAAAATAGAATTTATGTTAGCGACTATCTACTTAAAATAATGAAAAAGAAAGAAATTAACTAACACAGATGACAACGATGTAGAGGAGTTTTTCGACGCCATTTTAGTTTGTTATATTTTTAGGTTTAATAAGTGAGTAGTTTTTGTTTGTAGTCTTAGTTAATTAAGTATTTCATACATTGTATATACTTACAGATAAAAAAGAAAGTGTATGAAACAGCCATACTTCCCTGCCTTATGTGCGGATGTTAAACGTGGTCGTTGAGAAAAAAATACGGGGAGAAGATTGCCATTTGCTAAAGAAAAATGGAAAGATGTATGCTTTGCATAAAACAATCAGACAAAGTTAGTAATGAGATAATGCGGATGAAAATAAAACTAACAAAGAAGTTAGCAAGGAATAAGATCAACGAAATGGTACTGGGCAGGTCATCTTTTTAGATTGGAAAGCACACATATACTCGTAGTTAAATATGATAAGTAGACATATTCTAGCAAAAAAAATAACCTGGAATACGTCGTTTAAACTAAAAGCGATTCTTAATTTTCCTTAGCAAAATCTTTGCACATCTAGATTAGAGCAAGTAAAATCTCTCCTACATATTTTTACAGCAAAACTTTTGGCATATTACGTTTAAATATGTATTTATGTCTTCTGATATCGAAACGGTCCTCCTGCCTGCCTGTTTTTTTTATGTTTGCCCTAGGTTGTAAAGGAGGATTCATATTGGTCATACTTTAAGTACCCAGACTGAATTCCCAAGAGAAGTCGAGGCTGCCGTTAAGAGATTAGCTGTCCCCCGATACACTCTACCTAAGTGAACACCTATCGGGATCCATACGAGTCCCATTTGCTATAGTGGATACCTACAAAGGGCCGCAATACACTAACCTAAGTAATAGATACCAGTAGTACTTACATAGGTAAATGTCAGAATCGCCACAGTTGATTCTGATTTCCAGAAGCTGTAGTGGTTGGGAATAGTATGGTGGGCTTCATCATCATCATTTCAGCCGAAAGACGTCCACTGCTGGACATAGGCCACCACCAAGCGTCGCCACACTGATCGGTCCTGTGCGGTTTGCATCCACCGGATTCAGCGGGAATGACGAAAAGAAAATGCCGGCATCGAGGTACAATTAAAAAAGCCGGCCAAGTGCGAGTCGGACTCGCGCACGAAGGGTTCCGTACCATTATCGCAAAAAAACGGCAAAAAGAAATGTCTGTTGTATGGGAGCCCCACTTAAATATTTATTTTATTCTGTTTTTAGTATTTGCTATTATAGCGGCAACAGTAATACATCACTTTTTAAATATTTCAACTGTCTAGCTATCACGGTTCATTAGATACAGCCTGGTGACAGACAGACTGTAGCGTTGTGAGATCTCAACTGAAAATAGTCGAATGATACTAATATCAAAATTAGTCGGTTAATAGTCACATCTCTAAAGACATGGCACAACTCTAACCTTCCGGAATACTGTCACTCGGTCATTTCGATTCCGGTGGTTTAGCTGACTACATACTTTCGATCCTCACGATTCTGTGTGCCCTGATTTAGGGTGCGTTTCTCATTAGTTTAATTATTGTACCTTATTATTTGTGCCAGGCGACCAATATCGATCCCATCACCTATTTAATATCAGTTTTGCACGGTCATGTTGGACGCGTGGCTAAGGAAGAAGGTCAAGCCTCAGCCCGTACAATGAAGCAGTTGGCAGCACGTGGCAGACGTGGGGCGGTAGACCGCGGCCGGCTTAGCGGTAGGCCGCAGGGACTGTAGCGGTTAGGGGTGCGCAGGGTAGGCTGCGCACGCCGCTACGTCCTTGTGTAGCGCATAAGCCGGACGGTACGCCCGTACGTCGACCCCGTACGAAGAGCCCTGAAAGCACCATAGGGTGCGCATGTTAGACGCGGTGCAATAAGCAGCAAGCCGCATGCGATGTACCAGCTTCGTCCCCATTTTAGGCCAAGGAACAGTATGGGAACATTATAGGTGAAAGCTCAGCAGATCGCAGCGGCTTACAGGTAAGAAACTTGCAAACATAGCAAGCACATTGACAGATGCAAAGTTAGGTTAAGTATGAACAACAATAAAACACGGAGACACAATCCAATGCGGTAGAAACACATGCTCATTGCAAATTCCTTTGTCCCAGACGACCCTTAGCCACGCGTCCAACATGACAGTGCAAAACTGATATTAAATAGGTGATGGAATCGATATTGGTCGCCTGGCACAAAGAATAAGGTACAATAATTAAACTAATGAGAAACTCACCCTAAATCGGGGCACACAGAGTCGTGAGGATTGAAAGTAAGTTATCTGCTAAGCCACCGGAATCGAAATGACCGAGTGACAGTATTCCGGAAAGTTAGAGTTGTGCCGTGTCTTTAGAGATGTGACTATTAACCGACTAATTTTGATATTAGTATCATTCGACTATTTTCAGTTGAGATCCTCACAACGCTACAAGACGGACAATGGAGTCTTAGTAATAGGGTCCCGTTTTCACCCTTTGGGTACGTAACCCTAAAATACCGGCCAAGTGCGTGTCGAACTTTGAACATTTAGGGTCCAGTTTATCAATATATTGGTATCTGTTGTAAACAAATATACGTAATAATAAACAAAAAGTGTGACATACGACGAAGGGATAGACAGATGGACGCCTGAACGACAGCAATATGACTCCTTTTGTACCCTTCGAATACGGAACCCTGAATATCAGTCGATGTGCTTAGCCTTTTACAGACTAGGTTAGGGTCGGATTCCAGTCTGACTGGATGCAGTTGAGTACTAGTATTTTACATGGAGCGACTGACTGTCTGACCTCCACAAACACGGTAACACGACACCTCATGAAGCTTGGATTGTATGACAGATGGGATTAACAGCTATAAACGTGCTTTCCGAGGCACGCAGAAGTCTTGGTATATTATAGAATGAATGGTCATCCATCTTTGGACCGACCACGGCAAGCTTTGCTGAGCAGCTGTTGTTACTTAACCGCGAAAAATAATAAAGAAAAATCATCAAGGATTTACATCGATTGTTGATCTCCAATTTCATGTATAATCACAAATCTGGGGGCACGGTAGTTACTCCACAAAGATGAGCCAAGCGCAAGGGCACTATTACATACCTTTTCTCGAAGCGCTTCGTCGTTCTTTTGAACCCTAATAACTTGGGTTTGAATTATAAGCTAGTATTGGTATTCACAGATCCAGCACAGATCCAGATCCAAAACCCCGAGAGCTTTCAGCTCGAACTCCAGAATCGTTTCGAGTGCCTAGGGAGCTCCGTGGACGAATACAGCGACGGGTTCGTGGAAGCTGTCCATACGGTCGGGTCTAAGTTTTTCAAGACCCGCCGTACAGATATAAATAAAAAGATCTCTGATCCTACTCTCAAGCTTATGAAGGAGAGGTGTGAGATGATCCTGCATTCTTCAGACGATGCGTTGAAATACCGGCAGCTTAATAGACGGATCTCAAAGTCCTTGAAAAGCGACCTCCGCCGCTATAATACTGAGCGTATTAAAGACGCAATTGAGCGGAATAAGGGCTCCAGGGTCTTTGCAAGAGATCTGTCTATTGGGTAGAGCCAGCTCACGAAACTGAAGACCGACGATGGCAGGATCATATCCGCCAAACCGGAGCTTCTGAGGGAGATCGAGAAATTCTATGGGCAGTTGTACACGTCAACCAGTAAACCCGTCGCGAATCTAGTAAAAGACCCTAGAGCTAGATTGACCCGTCACTATACCGAAGACATACCGGACGTCAGCCTGTACGAGATTAGGATGGCTCTTAAACAGCTTAAGAATAACAAGGCACCGGGTGATGACGGCATTACGGCCGAACTCCTGAAGGCGGGTGGTAAACCAATACTTAAGGCCCTTCAGAAGCTGTTTGGTGCCGTCATACTCGAGGGGAAAACGCCACAGGCATGGTGCAGGGGTGTGGTGGTACTCTTTTTCAAGAAGGGTGACAATGCCCTGTTGAAGAACTATAGGCCCATCTCACTTCTTAGCCATGTCTACAAGCTGTTTTCAAGAGTCATCACGAATCGTCTCGCGCGCAGGTTTGACGATTTCCAGCCTCCCGAACAAGCCGGATTCCGAAAAGGCTTTAGCACCGTAGACCACATACATACGCTGCGGCAGGTTATACAGAAGACCGAAGAGTATAACCTGCCTCTCTGTTTAGCGTTTGTGGACTACGAGAAAGCCTTCGATTCAATCGAGACTTGGGCTGTACTGCAGTCTCTCCAACGGTGCCAAATCGACTACCGGTACATCGAGGTGTTGAAGTGTTTGTACAAAAACGGCACCATGTCAGTCCGACTTCAGGATCAGGCCTCGGAACCTATCTTTCTGCAGCGAGGTGTAAGACAGGGAGACGTCATATCTCCGAAACTGTTCACCGCTGCACTGGAGGATGTCTTCAAGGTTCTGGACTGGAGAGGGCTAGGCATCAACGTCAATGGCGAGTACATCACTCACCTTCGGTTTGCCGACGATATAGTGGTCATGGCTGAGACCATGGAGGACCTCAGTATAATGCTCGATGACCTCAGTAGAGCTTCCAAAAGAGTGGGTCTTAAAATGAACATGGACAAAACCAAGGTTATGTTGAATGCCCATGTAACACCCACTCCTATCAAGGTTGGAGACTCTACACTCGAAGTTGTGGAAGATTATGTCTACCTGGGACAAACGATCCAGTTGGGTAGGGCCAACTTCGAGAAAGAGGTCAACCGTCGAATCCGACTCGGCTGGGCAGCGTTCGGGAAATTGCGCGGTGTCTTCTCGTCCAACTTACCACAGTGTCTCAAGACGAAGGTCTATGACCAGTGTGTGTTGCCAGTGATGACCTATGGCTCTGAGACGTGGTCGCTCACAATGGGCCTCATCAGAAAGCTTACAGTCACGCAAAGGGCAATGGAGAGGGCTATGCTCGGAGTATCCTTGCGTGATCGAATCAGAAATGTAGAGATCCGCAAGAGAACCAGGGTTACCGACATAGCCCGAAGAATTGCCAAACTTAAGTGGCAGTGGGCAGGGCACATTGCTCGCAGAACGGATGGCCGATGGGGCAGAAAAGTTCTGGAGTGGCGACCGCGAACCGGAAGACGATGCGTTGGAAGGCCTCCCACCAGGTGGACCGATGACCTGGTGAAGGTTGCGGGGATTCGCTGGATGCGGGACGCACGGGACCGGTCAATGTGGCGACACTTGGGGGAGGCCTATGTCCAGCAGTGGACGTCTTTCGGCTGATATGATATGATGATTGGTATTCACACAACAAAATCATTCTAAAACTTGGAACTTTAACTTCCCAACCCCTTAACCCAGGGGATGGATTTTTTTATGAGACCTTCGCAAATTTTGATGCTTACGGTTTGAAAATTGATTTAGGGACTCCTTGTAATAAATAATAAAACACATACTTCAGGATTTTTAGAAAAATGGACCCCATCCTTTAAATTAGGTGATGGTAAAATTAACAAAATACGAAATGGTTTTCATAAGCAACTTGCAAAAAGAAGTGAAATCACACCAAAAACATTTTCATGTAAAATGTTGCCAAGACAAAACCATTATAATACACACATAATATAACACTATTAAACATTTATCAGATCTCATGAGAGCCAAGCCTCTAACTCTCTACGCCCTAACTCTACAAGCCCTAACTTCACTAACTCTATATCTTAATCAAAATATGTGGCTTGGCCGTTCCGCTACTGTCTTTTATTTATTCACAAATAAAAACATTATTAGTGTATCTCTCAATTAAAAATGAATGCACTGTGAATTCCCTCCAATTTATTGGTTCCGTGATAGTAGCAACGAATCGGACATAAACGCTTGTCAGTGACAGATAACCACGTGGTGATAATTGGAAAACAAGTCGATCGCACAATCAGAGATAACGGGGCAATTAAAACATTGGATTGTCCTTTATTTTATTGTAAAGAATATTTTGAAAGATGATCAATTTAAAGTAGTACTTATCTAAGCATCTAAGGAAGAAAAAACTTCTTATTATGAAAGTCTGCCCGGTATATGTTTTTATTGATGTTTGTTATCAAACCGAGGCGTTGAACGAATTTGGATGAAAATTTGAACAAGGATAGACCATAACGTGGTTTAGATATAGTATTTTTAACATTTTATCCCGCGCGGGCGAAACCGAAGGCAAAATCGGGTAGGTATACTGACTCACTTATAAAATTTTATTACATCAAATAACTTGTCCTTTTAGAGTCCGAAAATAAATAGACCATGAAATTGAAATACCGATTGTTAGTTATTTTGTTCTTCAAAAGCTAAAATTTCATTATTAAATCTAAGACTTCAGCCTGAAGCATTCTGTAGATGTTTTCTAAATATGTAAGTAAGTATTCTTATTTAGAAATTCTTCTTCACTGTAAACATGCCGTAAACATATTTATTAAATAACAAAATGCTGGCTGAAATATTATAAAGAAAACTTTTTTTGTTTAAAAAAATAACAATCAATATTACCTCTGGAATATTATATTTAAAAAACGAATCCATTTTTAAATGCATTTGCGCTTTTACGGCAGCTGTAAATAAGTACCGAATTCACATTTTGGGAGCTTGCAGCCAAATAGCGCTGGAGACCAAAATAACCCGAAAATCTCTGGGATCCTGCAATTGAAATGCTTTTACATTATGCTGGGAAATGGATGCCAATATCGTTTCCATTTCCTTTGTTCACAACTTTTCATTTGTTTTCCTCATTGCGTATTTTCTGTGTCAATTTCATTATTTCCTCTCGTTTTTCAATAAGGAAATTATAGCTTTGACTTAATTAAATTACACAAAAATGAAAATGGTGTAGAAGTGAAAATGTCAAAGGAATTCTGTGTATCTATTTGTTTAGTACGTTTTCACACCTAAACCACCGAACTTATTTCGATAAAGAGGTAGATTAGACCTTGGAGACGGACATAGGAATCTTACCAAATTTTTATCCCGGGAATATCTTTTCTTGGGGTTATTCTCGACATCCACGCGGGTGTGGCGGCTGGCAGCAACTAGTCAGTATAATATTTCAAATTTAAGAAACGAGAAAAAATCGGACTTGTTTCTTTCAAACTGTGGTAAGAAAAAACTGTATGGGCAATTTTTTTTGTCTGGACTCAAAGAAGGAAAAATTACCTTATAAATTAAGTTTGTTCGAAGGAAATCGAATACTGAGCTTCTAAATGCCGTTTTAATTAAATGGCGGTACATTGTAGAACAAATTAGGCGCCTTTCCCCTACAGCTATTTTGAATGAATCCAGTTTCAGACTCAGTTTATGTTTTATAATGAAGACGGTAAACAATAAGCACACGATTTTAGGCTTAAGTTGTAAACAAAGAAACCTTTTAAATATTGTCATGTTCATTGGGTTTTCAAATATTCGATAAAGTCCCCGCAGCTCCGTCCGCGTGAATGTCGATATTATCCCAAAAGAACGTACTACCTAGATAAAAAGCCAGGTTATAAACTATCCGTTTGCCAAATTTCTTTAAAATCAGTTTAGTAATTTGGTCGTGAAAGAACAAAAAACATATATTTTTCTTTTTTCTCTTGTAACGAACGAAAAAAGTATTCATAAAAAATAATACATGAAAGTTAATGGCAACGCCACTTAAATCTTTTTCAAAGTAAAATAAACATTTTCCAATGCTCGAAATTCGAAATACATTATTTGTAAACGGAATTCAAAACTCGCTCTTGAAGTATAACAAGCTTCTGGAGCAGTATTAAGTCTTTAATAATGCTAACAACGAACAGATTTCTACAAACTTCTCCCCCTATGACGTAGCTCGTAGCGAACTTCGTAGGAGTTTCGAACTCAATTTTCATGAATTTGAATTTTGTGTGAGAAAGTATTTTCAGTACGTAATATGGTAATTAGGGAACTTATAACCTAATTAAATGTTGCGTGTATGTTGAGACTTCTAATTATGTGGCACGTGTAAGATTACACGTGTCTCCTTGTGTTTTACCTAAGTTATGATTGTATTTGGACCTAAAGACAATAGATAAAGTTTTGGCAGTACCTATATAGGGAGTCAAGTCCCGCAAACTTCCATTGAAAAGGGAGGATCCTCCGACCAGACGGGTGTTCATCCTCGTTTGGACAAATGCTCGACGGTTGTTGTCGGACTGTTGTATGTGTTCAAACTCTTAACTCTCTCCATACGTCAGATCATGAGTTCGTATAAGTTACTTGCCACTACAAAGTAATGCCCAATTATTATAAAAAAGGCAAATATTTTTATTTTTGTGGCCTGAAAGTTTTATGATCGGTTCGTTGCGATATTATTAATTTTAATTCTTTGAAATATTTGTACGCTGGAAACAGCAGAATATTATGGACATTGTATTTTGTGTAACACCTATGTAACAACAATATTCTAACAAATAAATTTATTATTATTATTATTTCGTTTATTCAATTTTGTGCACATTTCATATTTACATTTTTAAATATTTCTTTATAAAAACAAATCATAAAAAAAAAACATTTAAAAATATAAAAAGTAATGGTTTTCCGCCGGTGTCGAGAGCAGGGTCCAAGCTACCGGTGGTTAGGGCTCCAGAGACAGGAACCTCCTCACGATGCGAGCCGTATCGAGGAGTACTGCCTTCTGTATCAGGCCCTTGATCCAACCGCGCAATGACAGCCTCGACAGATGGTCGTCGAGACTCTTGGCCATCAGGCCGTTGGCCGTAACGACAATCGGCACAATGATTGCCGAGTCCACATTCAACATGTCGACAACCTCGTGTGCCAAGTCGAGATACTTGATTTGTTTCTCTTTCTCAGCTTTCACGAGGTTCTCGTCATGTGGGATGGTGACATCGATTATCATTGTGCGGCGCGCTAATCGGTCTATCACCACTATATCCGGCTTATTGGCAACAATAGTCCTATCAGTGATGATAGACCGATCCCAGTACAACGTGATATGGTCATTTTCGAGAACTGGGTCGGGCACATACTTGTAATACGGTACCTCAGAATCCACTAGATTGTACTTCAAAGCAAGTTGCTGGTGAATAATCCTGGCCACTTGGTTATGCCTGTGTAAGTACTCGCCATTAGCCAGACGAGAACAACCAGAGATAATATGTCTGATGGATTCACCCGGACGGTGGCATGCCCGACACACGTCAACCGTTCCGTCCTTCATTATATGTCTCCGGTAGTTATTCGTCAGGATAACTTCGTCCATAATTGCACAGACAAAACCTTCAGTTTTCCCGAAAAGGTCACCGAAACGTAGCCAGGATACAGACGCTTGGAAATCTACATCGGGCCCATGGAGAGCCCGATAGAAGCGTCCGTGTAGTTCCTTGCCTTGCCATACCTCTTTGCGTTCATCAGTAGTTAGTATTACAGGCTTGCGCCAGTTCTCTTTAGCCATGGTCAACGGGGTGAGTCCCTTGTCCACTGCGACCACATCCCGATGCATACCCACTTCAGTTTTTAAAAAGTATTCTCTGAGGCTGCACACCTCGCGGTTGTGAAGAGTTTTGGCGTTTAAAAAGCCTCGACCCCCACATTTCCGCGGGATGTACAGTCTCATCACTGATGATCGTGGGTGATGAATCCGGTTTGCGGTCAGCAGTGTCCGGACCCTCCTATCAAGGGCGTCGAGCTCAGTCTGAGTCCATTTGAGTATGCCGAAAGAGTACATTAAAACCGGCATGACCCAACTGTTGAAGGCGCGCACCTTATTTCCACCTGACAAAAGGCTATTTAATACCTTTTTCAGGCGGCCAAAGAAACGCTCCTTCAGCAGTTGCTTCATGTCAGTACTGTTAATGCCCAACGCTTCCGACATACCCAAATACTTGTAAGTTTCGGTCGAGGAGAGGTGTCTGAGGTGTATGGAATCAGAGAGTTGAATTCCCTCGGATTCCATAATCTCCCCTTGCTTTACATGCATGGCTGCACATTTGTCCACACCAAATTCCATCCTGATGGAGTCACTGAAGGTTTCAGTTACCTTCAGTAGCTCCGTCAGTTGGAATTTGTTGGGGGTAAAGAGTTTCAGATCATCCATGTAAAGGAGGTGAGATATAACCTGACCACCTCTTCTCAGCCGATAGCCTAGACCTGAATCCTCCAGCAGTGTACTTAGAGGATTCAGGGCTAAGCAGAACCAAAGTGGACTCAAACTGTCGCCCTGAAATATCCCCCGCTTAATCCATACAGGCTCATCATCCCCCTGAATCAGTCGACATCCTGGATATCGAAGGACCGTCTTCCATTGCCCCATACATGACTCAAGGAAGGTGCGTAGAGTTGCATCTATTTTGTACAACTCCAGCACCCTCATGAGCCATGTATGCGGCACAGAGTCGTAGGCCTTCTTGTAGTCTATCCAGCATGTCGACAGATCCTTGCGGGATCGACGAACCTGCTGGCTTATGGCCATGTCAATGAGGAGTAGCTCCTTAGTGCCGCGGGACCCATTCCTACATCCATTCTGAGAGGCAGACATTATTAAGTTATTCTCAATGTGTACATTAATTTTTCCTCTCAGGATGGATGTAAGAAGTTTATAAACCGTCGACAAACATGTTATTGGTCTATAATTCTTGGGTTCCGCGGGACTACCTGTCTTATGGAGCAGGTGGATAACACCTGTTGTTAAAAACTCCGGAAGCGACCCAGATTCTAAACATGACTGGAATTGAGATGCCAGAAACGCGTGTGAGTTGCTATACCATTTTAGCCAGAAGTTATGCAGTCCGTCCGGTCCCGGAGACTTCCAGTTCGGTAGCGGACGAACTGCTTTGGCTACATCAGATGGACTAATGGTTACTTTTTCCATTTCTGGTATAGCTTCACACACGCGCTCGACATCACGCATCCAGCCACCCTCAGTGTGACATACGGGCACCGACCAGATGCTTCGCCAGAATGTACTCGTGGCGACATCATCCGGGCGGCACACGTCTGTCACATTTTGTTCAGGTCGCTCCCAAGCTCTGTATACCCACCTCTCATCGCTCTGGAACATGCGATTCTGCGAGTATCGGTCAACCCGTCACTTATACCGCCGAATACGGTTTGCCCATGCACTAACTTTCTGTTTCAGGAAGTCGATGCGCTCCGTGACACGGGATATGTATTCTCGGGGACTAATACCAGTCCCCGAAAACGCCCGCCTCACAAAGCGCATCACACATGGTCGTGTATTGCCCTCCCTGAAACAGTATAGTTTGCCAATGAGTACCCTGGCCCCATCAATACGCCGTTCGATTCTGCATTACCAGGCTGGCACGGCAGGCTTAGGTCGAATAGCCTCGTTTAGAAACTTAACGTTGGCTAAACGACATGCCGCAACAGCCCCGCAATACAGGATTGAGTGCGTATCAACGAGGTTCTCACTGCTCTCAAAGATGTTCTTAAGCAGTGAGTCCAAGGCACACACCAACGCCCTATTCTTTTTGTGCATAGGCAACCGTGGTAATCGGGGCCTAAGTTCAGATGGAGTGGACCTATACTCGCGAAGCGCATTCTCCAGTATCCATATCTTCTTACTGTCTGGAGCGAGCTGGGCAAGGTGGCCTTCATATAATATGGTGATGGTGATATATTGTAACATGTTTTTAAAGACGGAAACACACTAAAGTGTCGTGGCGTGGCGTCAAGCCAATCGACTGCAACCGAAGTCGCCACGCCACGCCACGACTCGTAAGTGTATTTCCATCTTAAGGAATTTAAATGTTGTTATAGTAAATAGAATCCCTTTGCCATTAGCATGTCGTGAAGCGCGGAGACCGCGCGTGAACTTTTGTGTCGTCTAACTAAGTCATTAGAAGAGGCCCCAGTTCCTAATTCTGGCTTGATTAATCTATTCAATCTGGATTCTCATCCACTTTGATCCTTCTCATTACATCCTTAGAGAAACACTACAGACTTATTAGTTTCGTCTCCCAGTTTATGAGGTCGTCGTCCGAAGGTCCGGATTAACGGGTGATTAAACGGTTCACGAAAATTAACACCACCCAGGGAGTAATTAGGAGCCAAGGAAGACAAGGTTATCTTGATAAACCGAAGGTAAACTTCGTCCTGCGGTCTTCGTCAAAGTTTAAGGATTTACCGGCGTCAAGGATTAATCTTTCAGTAAAAACGGCTTGGGGTTTAGAGGGTAGGCTAATAAAACATTCATTTTGGCGAATATCTTATTAATGTTCTGCTGAAATATGTTTTAGAATGTAATCGGTATTCTTGGCTGCTCTTTGGCATGTTTGGCAAATCTCCAATTTATGGTCACGTTATAAAAAAATATGGTTATATAAAAGTTGTAAATAAGTTTGTGACATCTAAGCGGTTGTTTGCATATTGTTCTGATTTCCATATTGTTAGATTTTTTTTTGAGTTTATGAAGTTACATAAATATTCAACCGCAGTAAGTAAATAATATTTATTTATGCAAATATATTCAAAGGTACCTTGAAAGAATACCGAACTGGTTAAGTTAGTCTATTAATCATGTTAAGTAAAAAAAAATGGTGGAGAATTTTTCATTCTATTCCAAACAGCAGCCTAAGATAAATCTAGATTGCCAAATTCTGTATTTACCTTGTAATAAAGATAATATTTTCCAGTTCTATTTTTTTTATTGTACATAAAGAATACCAAATATGGGTTTTGTGTTATCAAAGTGGAATATTTTTTTTTATGTTAACACTTGCTCCGACTATGACATTTAAGAAAAAGACACGAAATATTGGAGTTTTTCTTTTGGTGGTACAAATTTGTTTTTTAGTAGATATAGTATATTTAATTCTTCCCCGTATTCAAGAGCGCTTTCGAGGGTTGAAGGTCTCATAGAATACATCCTAGAACCCAGTGGTTCTTCTTAACCTTAAAAAAAAACTCTGTAAAGCTAGATTTTTGTAGAGAGTCCGTTTGGATTCTATGGTAGTTTTTATAGGTTCGTGTAATTCAGTCCTTAAAACGTCGAAAAACCAAGTTTGGCCATAAAACAGCAATCAAATTAGCTAAAACAATGAAGGAATTAACCATATTTTGTTTCCTTGTATGTTTTTGTAGAGACAAATGTTTCTGTTGCGGTTTGAGGTAGGAAGTAAGCCGTATTTAGGGTTACCATACTCAAATCCGGATTTTTCTGGAGAATCATAACACATTGTCCACCTCTTCAGATTAAGTCCGGCTAAGACTGGAAATAGCTATTGTCAAAAAGTTCGTACGGGTTTGACATGCGCTACCGAAAAGTACCCGTATTTTTTTTAATTTTGGCATTTCTAAATATTTTTATTGGCTTACTATCTGATAGAATTACATTTAAACGATGCCCTGTATTTTTGCCGATTGATACTAGAGAATTACTATTTGAAACAATTTTAATGATTACCTGCTGAAAAATAAAGATTTTCATGTGGATTGATCGGTTTTTCCCTGCAAATGTCCGTTTCTCTTTAGAGTTTAATATAGAACTTTAATGATCGTTATTTTTATTGTAAATTGCCGTTATATTTCAGGAATTTAGAAACAAAATGGAAACCCTAGCCGCGTTGTCACACGGAAGCCGCAGGACTATGCGATAAAATGTTTATGCTCTGACCTAGTTGTAAAACATCTTTGTAAGTATTTATCTTTGTAAAATACCCGCAGTTTATTTTTCAAGTATTTCAAAAAGATTTAGTAGAGCCGTTCCACAGAGTCGGTTTTCAGTGGGGCGTATTAAAATAGCTTTCATGAATAGAGGTATAAACCAATAAAAATATTCATTCTGCGCTCACCGAGCTTCACCAGCTTCGCTAGTGCCAGTATTTCATCACGTCACAGAGGCTTATTTTCACTAGATCGACAGAAAGACTTTGATGGGCAGGCGAAGTCGTGTCGCTCGATTCCAAAATTAGACGACTTCGACTGCCTGGAAACTGAAAGCGATCATTGCGTCCAATATTATTTGATAAACTCACTGATGGACTAAATAGAATTAACATTTTTCTACTCAGGAAACATCCTTATTCACAAAGGTTTTCCCTGACCCTTTCTTTATCCCTCAGAATTTTAACAAACCATTAAAGGTTTTTGATTTGACTGTATCGTTTGGTTTTGAACCTTACAAAATTTAACGCATAGCGCGCACACAACAGGAATTTAATGCGCAATGGGGCTGCGTGATGTGGGCGGAATCCGATAATGGACAGCGTAAACATAAATTCCTTTTGACGTATCTGCGATGCCACTGCCCAACACAATAGGTGGTAGGTACAGATAACATCATCAATTCCATGGTAAATGAGCATTTTCCCTATATTTTCTGTTTGCTATCGCTGCCCATCCCATGAATATTTTTTCATCAAAGTTAGCTGTACACCGATACTAATGGAAAAATTCTGTTTGTTTGAAAGTGCCTTTCTCTGGAACCACCAGTTGAATATAAATAAATATTGTTGTGTTGGATAGTGCAATTCTTGAAGAAGGCTTTAGAATATTTAACATTACGCTACAACCTTTAAGGGCTTAGCGAAAATAATATAATTAAGAAAGAACCATAGCGAAAATGTACAGTAAGTATTTAATAACTCGGGGCGGGTGAAACCGCGGGACACAGCTCGTCTTACTATTCCTACTTATCCTATTAATATAAATTTTTAGTTTGGATGGATATGTGTTACTCTATCACGCAAGAACGGCTGAACGGATCTGGTGACAATTTAGCAATCACATAGATTATAGTCTGGAATGGTACGCAGGCTGTATTATTTATCCAGTTGGTAAGTTCCTTTGGGATATATCGAATTTCACGCGAGCGGAGCTGCGGGCAGAAGCTAGTTTTTAATAAAAACCTGCCGAAATTTTCGTTTGGGCATCCCTGGTCTATACTCTAGAAAGAATAGAGGGACCTGTCATCACCTAAATATAAACCGTCATCACGGTCCATTTGTCCCACGAAATTCGACGCTACACCGGAACATGTCAGGGTTAACCCTAAAATAAATCACGTGACGAGTCCACGTGAACGGGGCACGTTGGGCGGTGGGCGCTGTAATAGATGTGTCAATAACAGCACCTCACTTGTTCCAGTCGGGTAGGCGAGCGTTTGAGGGTTAAGTTGCGGCCCATTTTAATTTTGTCGTTTATTCATTTTTGTTTTGTAGGTTATTGAGGTAGGTTATTCAAAGTTAAATCATTTATTTTAAAGACACATGAAGGTCATTATCAAAATAATCCTTCCAATAGTTACTTATTTATTTACTTATATATACTTTATCGTACACCAAGATAAAAAAAACATGTAACAGGCGGCCTCATCGCGTTCTGCGATCTCTTCCAGGCAACCTTGAAAGGATAGAGATAGCCTGGACACGACATGGAGTTGCACTTAGTGCAAATTTCTAATCATACAATTAGTTTTACTAAGTACAATTAGTTACTAAAAACAAACTACTGAAATAGATACATAAATATATCATCAATGCTGGAAATAGGCCTGAACCAAGCGTCGCCACACTGACTGCTCCCGTGCGTCCCGCAACCAGCGGGTCCCCGCAACCTTCACCAGGTCATCGGATGGAACATTGCTCGCAGAACGGATGGCCCATCGGCCAGAAAGGTTCTGGAGTGGCGACCGCGAACCGGCAGACGTTGCGTTGGAAAGCGTCCCACCAGGTGGACCGATGACCATAAATACATCTAAATATACGAGAAACAAGAAAACAATACAGCTTAAACAAGGACCTATCAACCTTGTTGATCAGGATCACAGAGACAGGTAATGTTCCTTTATGAGTGATTTAAAGACAGGCAACGACTGAGCACATGAGTTCGTATAGAGAAGAGTGGGAAAGAAACTTCGTATGTGTTTTATAAATATATAATGGTGTTTGTAATAGGTGGAATAGAAATGGGTTTGCAGTAATAAACAAAGAAATTGAAGGCCTTTATTATTGTATTCAACATTTAGTATCTTTGAATTGTCTTTTATTTTATTTTCGGTAGGAAATGTTGTTAGGTAATTTGTTTTTAAACGGTTTCAGGGCAATTAGGCAAAGGCAATTATCCTTTTTGTGAATGTAGTAACCGCCTGCGAAGTGTTTATGAAAAGAGTATGGTTTGCATTTCCTCAAAGAGCTGATGTTATGCGTTTATTATTTCCTTTTCTAAGTTTATTATTATATTATAGATACAATATTTTTAAAGGATTCAAAACCTACTAATACTGTAAAATAATGTCAAAGTTCGTATAGATTGATCTTAATCAATAACTCTTTCAACAGCTTAAAGAATTGCTTGATGAAACTTAGCAAAAAAAACATAATAATAACATAATGTTCTTTTAACTTTCGTTAAAAGAACATAGTATTTTAACGAAAGTGTGTAACGAAACGATTTCTTCGGGACAGGCGAAACCGATAGCCAGTAGCATAATATTTCTTTTGCTAAGTTTATTTTAGAGATATACTTGAAGGTTGTTAAACACTACAACTTTCTTTTTTTATTCTTTATTGTGCAACAAGACATTACATTTTAACAAATTAATAACAAATTTCATGTACAATGGCGAGCTTAACTCCAAATGGAATTTTCTTCCAGCAAACCTTTGAGTGATAGAGATCATAATATAGGGCAGTAATCCTTTACTTTATATTATGTTTTATATTTTCTAGTTATGGAAGCATTGCCCTTGGCTTTATTCTGAAGTAGGGTAGGGGAAAATAAACGACAAAGTATTCTTGCTCTTATTTTATTCCTAAACGAGTGTGGCAGTTAAATAGCAACTGCTAAGGTTGCAATACAATTATTACAGAACTCTTTATAGAGAAAGTTTCCTTCAAACCAGCGAATTGTTGTTTAGAACCAAGAATGTTCTTTGTCTTACTTGTATTTACATATTACTAGCTTGTGTCAACGGCTTCGCCCGCGTGAAAAGTGTTTTATCATCCCAAGCGAACATTACACTGGGATGAAAAGTAGCCTATTTGCTATTCAATCTTTATGCCAAATTTCATCCCGATCCAATCAGCCGTTCTGACATGATTGAGTCAAAAACATACATCCACACACACACATCCATCTAAACTTTGGTCAACATTGGTCCCACGGGTAAAGCACATTTTGCCGGGATTAAAAGTAACCCGTGTGCTATTCCAGACTATAATCTATCTCTTTGCCAAATTTTATCTAGAGCCGCTCACCCGTTCTTGCGAGATTAAGTAACAAACATACATCCATCTAAACTTTTGCATTTATTTAATATTAAATAAATACGAAAGTTTATGAAGAGTTAGTGTTGGAATAACTCGAGAGCATCTATTTCGTTGCAAGTAAAATGTTTATTATTTTTTAAATTATTAACTCCGCAGAGCCCCGCGGCTGCTAGTATAATTGATTTATGTCTAGGAGGATAAATATATAAAAAATAACAGCAAAGAAAATTACTACAAGGCATTTGTCTCCACAGTTATCAAAACAACTGTAAAGACCTGTATGATCTGTTCGGATGCTTGTATAGTTGAAATTTTTCACTATTTGTGTCGTCCAGCAATCGTTCCTATACATCTAACAACCACAAAAATCTAAAAGAAAATCAATCAATCAACTTGCCTAGCCTTTGCCCAACCATGTTGGGATCAAATTCCAATCTTGCCGGATTCAGCTAAGTACCTGTGTTTTACATGGATCGACTGCCTACTGACATCCACAACCTAGTAGCTGGGTAACACGATACTCCTTGCTAAGACTGGTGTCAGATCTCAAGCTTCTGCTTACCCGTAACGACTGTCAAAGATCTTCAAATGACAGCCGGTACCAACGGCTTAACTTGCTTTCCGAGGCACGGAGGAATCTCGTTATGTTGAATTGGTCACCCAACCAGGGAACGACCTCGTCAAACGTTGCTTGACGTTGAAGGTCGACCCGTGTGGCTGTTATTATTTGACCACGAGCACCTCCCAAAACTATAGAACACAAATACCACTCAAAATGTACTTTGCACTAGTTTCTCAATGCACTTGCTGTTCAACATTATATACTTTCACTTACTTTAACTACATTTCACCAAACCACTGTAGCAAATACGGAACCTTACTTATCTTATTTAGTCTATTTTATCATCAGCCTTTTGATGTTCCCACTGCTGGAACACAGCAGCCTAATTGTGTTGTTGCCTAGTTGAATCTTTATTCAACTTGTTTGTGTATGTGTGTGTTTTTGGGAAAGAAACAGATTGTTTCCGTTGCTGAATTTACTTACACAATTAGTTTGGAGGGCTCCTCTCATAGGGAGGGAGTGTTCTACGAGTATAATGCACCACGCGGACCCAGTGCAGCCCGGCGAGCATGGCCTACTGTGACATCGCTTAAGTCACACTTTTAATCACAGTTTGGGCGATAAACTCATTTTGTCTTAAATGCTAGCACGGCGGCGAGAGATATTTTCTTGAATTGTGGCTTATCTTCTTGACGTTTATTTTTTTCTTTTTCGGAAATTTACCAATTTTATTGCAGTTTCGGTTTAACCTTGGCCATAAAAACCATTTAAGTTCTGAGAAGCATAGCCCTACGACGCACTGTTGCCGAATTATGGGCCTCCGAATTTTATTTTATTTTGCATAAAACGCTCTATATTTCCAAAATGATATCTCGAAAACGGTATGTCCTAGGCAAAAAATAACCAAAATTTAGCCCTTTGTCACCCCCATGTTAGCAGCATCCCAACATGAATTATAAGTTTTTTTTTTTTTACATTGCTTGGTTTTCGACTTGAACTACGGTCATGACAAGTTAGTTATGATAAAATATGTCATGTCTTACAATTTGTCTTAAATGCTAGCACGGGACAACCATGTGACATAGTTTACAGGCGCGACTTGCTTTTCTTGTTGTTGACTTCATAGTGCGACATAATTTGAATAGACGACCAAATAAAATAATACGTAAAAAAGGATGCCGTTCATACAGCTAAACAACTTTTTAATTTTGTTGGGAATAAATTAATATTTGACCCACGACCATAGACTTATGCACACTTTATTTTTCTTTGTTTTTTTGATAACATATTAAGTGTTTGTTAGAAAGATATAATTATTCTGAAAATTTTATTAATTACTAAAAAATATAATAGCTTGAACCAATACCGGTGGGCCCCTATTTTTTATATTTTAAATGTTTTTTGGGGATTTTATACAAGAAAGATTAAAAAATGTAGAAAGTAAGAAGATTATGGTATAAAAGAAAATAATTATAAAAAAATAATAATCAAAATAAGAACAACAATAAAAAAAAATTACAATTATGAAAAAGTAATAATATAAAATTAATTAATAATCCTGTAACATTTTAATTAATTAATAAGCATTGATCACCATACACACAATGAATTTATTGCCATTTGGTGCAGTAATAAGAAGGCAAATATTTTTTTTTTCAACTGTAAAATTTTATCACCACCTCCGAACGAAAGTGATACATTTTTCTAAATCATCTGTCAAAATGTGACATTTGTGACAAAATTGGTGCGCCCGTATTAGCAATTAAGACCCGATGAGTCCAAACAAACGTCAGGCAATTTTCTCACGCCGCCGGTGCTATTATTTAGGACAAAATAGCGTTATCGCCCAAACTGCGATGAAATGTGTGACTCAAGCCATGTCACAGTAGGCCGTGCTCGCCGGGCAGCAACAAGAAAGGCATGTTGCGCCTTTAAAATATGTCACATGTTTGACCCGTGCTAGCATTTAAGACAAATTGTAAGACATGACATAATTTATCTTGTCTTGTCACAAGTGTCTTGGGTACGCCCATGCTCGCTAGGCTGATTGGTAGATATTATATGTCTTCGAATTTTTGGTTCTAGGACATGGCGGTTTCCTCACGATGTTGTCTTTTACCGTCGTGCAGTGGTGATGATTTCATAAATTACACAAAGTAAAGCGCTTGATCGGGTTCGAACCCACGACCTACAACTTTTAAGTCGGGTCCGTTGCCACGTGGCCACCACTGCTCTTTAATTAAGTCTATTTAATAATCCTTAATACCTACTACAAAACACTCCAACTATTTCGTTAAATAACTCAGTAAATAGAACTGCGATCCGAAGTGGGCACGACGGCTGTGTAAATTAATATTGAAACTGTTTGATGTTTTAATAACTCGATTGTTATTCGTTAACGATAATAGATATTACGTTGAAAAGGATACCATATTATTATTATTTCTTCTGTAGATAGGTAACTGTTATTTTTAATTATCATCTGCTAAAATTGTTTTTGTTTCATTCGTTTATAATATGGCATGTTTTGTTAGGTTTCTGTGGGATTTTACAATAGTTGTTTAAATTTAATTAACACTAAAACATCAACGAGGGTATCCAACCCTAGGGAGAGGATGAACCTTTAGTTCACTTAAATTTCATATTACATTTAATTTTTATGTTATGTAGGTACTAGAGAATTTTACATAGGTAATTATTTTTTACGCTGACCAACTCCATCTGTCACACGCCTGTATCAAAGATTTGTACGGGTAATGGTTAGCAAAAAAAATATGTAAATCTATTGGTTTTTCAATATACGTAGTAATATTCAAAGCTTCATGTTCAGGCGTAAGTAATGATTGGTGCAATTTTCTGCTTTGGCCACTTACAGACAGAAGAAGTCCTATAAAACACCGTGAGCAAAAAATAAAACAAAAGAGTAATAAACTGAACTATATTGCCCAGCTTTCTTTTTCTGTGCTCTTCGCAAAAATTATCAGTGTCGAAACCAGTTTAAAACTTAATCAATTCCCTAAAACAAGATGCGAGGCTGGTACCACTGTCTAGCAAAACTGCAATTACTTAAACCTTGCATAAGTGCTGGTATAGACAGATGTGAAAAAGTGCACTCTCAATTCAGTACACCTGCCGTAACTTGGTTTAGTGGCCACAATCTTTTGGCACGGAGTCAATATCTGCGTCGAAAACACACACACACACGGACACAGACACGTAGCTCAAATGTGACAACAAAAAGTTTGTAAGTACGCAGGACTTTTGGTCGTTAAGTCTAGGGTCGCACCACTGCTCTACCACAAAATAGTAAGTATACAGAAGGGCCACTCCCGCCGTTTAGAAAATTGACAGCTAAACTTGACAGATTCACTAGGGTTGCTACTATATTGATTCCGAATTAAAAAAAAAGAGTAGGTTGCCGATATTACAAACATAAATACATAGATTCGTCTAAACATACATCATATCATGCTTACATGCCTTAGAGGGTAGACAGGGCATCAAATATCCATTTAATATCATGAAACATTTAATATTAGGCCACATACGATGAATATTGGAGAGTAAAAAGACGTAGTAATAGTGTAATAATGATCCCATTTAAAAAAAAAAATTGTAAAAAGCTCCAAGCTCGACAAAAATATAAATGTGAAAAAACAGGTACCTAATAAAATCAAAAAAACCAAAGATGATCTTAAACAAGAAGAAAATTATGCTGTGCAGTCGGAGGAAACATATTTGTAAGCTGTATGACTTGAACCTTATTATTATGACAAGTTCCCAATTTCATCTATGGGCTTAAAATAATTTATTATAATCCTAGATAATGAAATTCTGATTTGTCATCTTGAAAGATTAATGACCTTTATAACTTAAAAATAATTTAAAGAAAGAATTAAAAACAAAAAAGTAAATTCAATGATAAATGATAAATGATTTTATTTCTGTAAGTTGGTTTGTACAAACACTTTTACATGTCGATCATATTTTTTTAAAACTAGATGAGGTCGGCGTTTCCTATCTGACTACTCTGAGAAGAAAGGCCGAAACAAACTCAGAGGTCACAGTCTCTTTTAAAGTCTTGACAAAATCTTGGTTCATGTGAAGACCATGTAGACAGATGTCTAAAATGGTCTTTTGAGGAAAGAACCAGCCAGATTGAGTGGACCTGTCCAGTCAGTGCACGCATTTGTCAATAACCGAGCAGCTCAACTCAGAATTTACGGAGCTCAACGATTCGACGAACAATACCAAAGAAAGGACATTCGGGTAGGCCGCATAAACTACTCAAACTGCCAGACCATGAGTAAAAACTACCTAAGTTATAATAAAAAAACAAAATTCCACATAGTCTTCACATTCACAATAATAAAAATAAAATAATATAATACTTTAAAAAGTAAATATTCTTGTCATTGCAAGAAAACAAAAAAAAATATCAAAATTAAAAACAAAATTCACGGTGCAAAATATAAAAATCAAAACTAATTGGAGCAGCTCAATCCCAAGCCTTTTTGTCCTCAACGTAATCTTTAATAGTATAAAACGCTTTCTGACACAACTTACGTTTAATGAATGATTTGAATTTATTAAGACTTAGATCTTGTACGTGGCTTGGAAGCTTATTATAAAAGCGTACACATTGACATCTAAACGAGCCACCTATCTTCTTGAGCCTTGTTGTAGGTACTACAAATTTGTGTTTGTTCCTAGTATTTATGTTATGGATATCACTGTATTTTTTAAACAATTTTATATTTTTATGAGCATATAAAAGATTTTCATAAATATACTGAGAGGGCACAGTCATTACATTAATCTCCTTAAATTTCTCTCTGAGAGAGTGCCTCGGGCTTAATTTATATATTGATCGAACAGCTCTTTTCTGCAAAACAAAGATATTCTGGATGTCGGCGGCATTTCCCCACAACAGAATACCGTACGACATTACACTATGAAAATAGCTAAAGTATACTAAACGGGCTGTCTCTATGTCAGTTAAATTACGAATTTTTCTAACAGCATATGCTGCGGAGCTTAGCTTCTTTGACAATTTATCTATATGTGGGCCCCACTGAAGCTTAGCATCCAAAGTTAAGCCTAAAAATACTGTGCTATTCTCGGGATTCAATTCTTCGCCCCTTATCAACACATCAGTTTTCACCTGCCTAACGTGAGGTAGGGTAAACTTAATGCATTTGGTTTTTTTTTCATTAAGGAGTAAATTGTTAACATTGAACCAGTGAACTACTTTTGAGATCGCGCTATTTACTTCGTCAGTAACCAGTTGCTGCCGTTTAAGTTTAAACAAAAGTGAAGTATCATCTGCAAACAACACTATGTCATGGTTATCCTTTATGAGGTAAGGCAAGTCATTAATATAAATAAGAAACAAGAAAGGACCAAGAATCGAGCCCTGCGGGACTCCCATTTTTATTATAGATCCGGGTGATCTTTTTCCATTAACGTCAACAGTCTGAATCCTATTACTCAAGTAAGAAGTAAGAAGATCCAGAGCGCTGTTCCGGATCCCGTAGTGGCGGAGTTTCCTGATTAGCGTTTCATGAAGAACACAATCAAATGCCTTGGACAAATCACAAAAGATTCCCAGGGCATCGCACTTATCTTCCCATGCATTATAAATATGTCCTAAAAGCTCAACACCGGCATCAGTAGTTGAACGACCCCTTGTAAAACCGAACTGTTTGCTATGTAATAATTTATGCTTATTAAAAAATCTTTGCAATTGCTCTAAAATTAATTTCTCAAATATCTTACTAAAAGTAGGTAGTACTGAAATAGGTCTATAATTTGTAGGGTCTGATGTACTACCTGATTTAAACAAAGGTATTATTTTACTATTCTTCATTAGGTCAGGAAACTCCCCACAGTCGATACAATTATTAAAGATAATAGCTAAACTAGGTGCGACAACATCAATAATAGACTTAGCAACTTCTACAGAATGACCCCACAGATCTGCAGTCTTTTTAACATTTAAAGTGTGAAAGGTTTTAATTATGTCTCTACAAGTAATATGTTCAAAAAGAAATTCCGTATCGCAGACATTAACATTTTCTTTTAGCAAAGACTCAGCAACAGAAGGTGATGAGTTTAGGGATTTAGTAGTTGAAATGGGAATATCCGAAAAGAAATTTTCAAAGGCCACTGCGACTTGTGAGTCTGATTTTATGATGTTGTCATTAATAGACAGGCTGTAGTCAGTATTTCGGTTACCAGATCTTCCCGTTTCACTATTAATAATATTCCAAGTCGTTTTAATAACATTACTACTGTTTTTAATCTTTGAACTCAAATAATGCGACTTGGCCAAACTACAAACTTTTTTAAATAATTTTGAATAATTTCTAACATATAAATTAAATTCAGCAGTGTTTACATAAGGCCTTTCACTGTACAGCTCATAAAGCCGTGTTCTACTTTTATGAATACCAATGGTTGCCCAATCACCGAATGATGCGTTACTATTAATGGAGATATTCTTGGGAATAAAGGTCGAATTAAATTGTTTACAGTATATACTAAAAAAATCATCATATAGGTGATTAGGACCAGCATGAATTGACAAAATTGGTAATTTATTAATAAGTTTAGCCTTAAAAGCAGCCAAACGACTTACAGTTTTGGGGTTAACAGTGATATCTTTTTTAGCCACTTTGTTGTTTAGGTTTTGTATAGTAATCCTCTGCCCACAATGATCAGAATCTAGTAAATTTATAATTTCTTTGTGGACAGGTATAACATTAGTATAAATGTTATCTAAGCATGTGGCACTAGTAGGGGTTATTCTTGTGGGCTCCAAAAATAGGTTTACAAGATTGTAGGACTGAAACAGACTTATTATTTTACTACAAGAACCTGAGTTTTCTAATAAATTAACATTAAAATCACCACAAGTGATTATGGATTTATTTGAGTTACAAATCTTGTGTAACACTTCATCCATTACCTTTTCAAAGCAGTCATACAATCCTGAAGGGGGTCTGTATACACTTAATACAATAAACTGCTCCAATTCTATACAAGCTATTTCAACTGTCCGCTCAACAGATAGGCTCACAATATCCTTACGGTCCTTAAATTTAAGCTGGTTACTTACTAAAATCAAAGAGCCACCATGTATAGCATTAACTCTGCTAAATGAACTACCAACCTGGTGATTATTAAAATTGAACAAAAACTGGTGGCTTTTAAGCCAATGTTCTGTTATACAAAGAATATCAATGCTATTAAAATTCATAAATAAATCTACTTCTAAATCTTTGTTCAAAAATCCTTGAATATTTTGATGCACCAGGTTAATACTATTTACTGATTTTAAACTTTTATTTGATTCTTTTTTGCAATTTTCGTTATGTACAGTTTTTTTCAATTTTCAATTTTCAATTCGGTCTGTAACAAATAATAAAGGTAACCCATCCAATGCAACCAACCTCGTTACAGTACTTAGTGTATGAATGACTTGACAAACGCCTGCACAAAGCAATCATGACAGCCGCGACTGAGCTCGGTCCAATATTGCCCAATATTCCCTGTAAAACCGAAATGTCAAAGTGAGAGTGGCCCCTCTGTCTGCGGCGCGCCGCCGCTTACGTACTTTGTGGCTCTACATACGGAAACTTTTCAGTGTTTTAACGGAACACTTTACAAGAGGTTCAACATATGTGTACCCACACATATGTTGAACCTCTTGTAAAGTGTTCCGTTATGTCATTGATAGATGGTAGTATGGCTTAGTTAGCGAGTGTCGCCTCTCCGTTTCAAGGCTGCGGTCACAATCTACAGTAGTTGGGTATCTACGCACACAAACTTGTAACAACTTTACCAAACAGCTAACTCAATTTAGCGAAGAAGCCTTTTAATATATTTTATTTATTTTATTTATTGATTAAGGCTCACCAACGAGTAACATAACAAAACTTTCAGAAAATATATACATTGTAAAACATTATCATGTTATGCACACTCAATTAAAGGTGATCACAACTTACACATTATTGAGTATACATGCTCTACATAAAAATTAATACAGATTTAAGTAATTAAATTAAATTCAAAATAACACTGAAATACAATTAGATTAAATTAATAAGATTAAGGTGATGTAAAATTAGATCATAATAATAAAAATAAAGTAAAATTACAGGTTTTCTCAAATTATCAAAGTACAGGAGTCAAATAAAATAAAAATAAAACTTCAGATTATGTCAAAGTAAAGTAAAATTAAAACAAAATCAAATTAAAATAGAAATAATGTCAAATTAAAATAAATTAAAAATAAAATATTAAATTAAAAAATAAATTAAATTAAATTAAATGAAATAAAATTGATAAAATTAAAATTAAAATCAACATTAAAAAACAGATTCAATACAAAAGTCAATTTTATTGGAGTGGAGTGATAAATCAAGTCAATTGTTCTCTGCCTGAAAATAACTATATAACTGCCTTTTAAATGCGTTAACTGTGTCATGATTGATATCGATGTCAGCTTTGCGGCATACAGCATTGTACAATTGGGTTGCCCTTGCAAGGGGGGAGTTGTTGCCTAAGTTTGTTCTGCGGGAAGGTTGTCTGAACAAATTGTAGGTATGGGACCGTGGCAATCTACTAGGGACATTAATCGTTACTTTTGACAGAAGGTCAGTATTTAGCCTAGATGTCATTAATTTGTGAAGAAAGCACAGATCCAGTACTTTTCTACGATTAATGAGGCTTTGAAATTTAAAATGATTAACGCGGTCTTTATACGATGTGAGTTGATTCGACGTTTTATTTTGTAATGACAGATGGTATAAGAATCTTCTTTGGATCCGCTCAATTCGCTGCTTATGGACGTTGTAATGAGGTGACCATACCTGCGAACAGTACTCCAGATTACTACGAACTAACGTCTCATAAAGGATAATTTTGGTCTTTGGATTGTTGAATGGTTTTGAGGTCCTTAGTACAAAGCCTAGCATTTTGTTTGCCTTAGATATATTCTTATCTATATGATCATTGTAGGTTAATTTACTGTCCATCACGATTCCTAGATCCCGGATGCTAACCACTTCCTTGAGTTTTTTGCCCGAGATACTGTATATTGTGTTATGAATCTGTTTGTTCCGACAAAATTTGATGTGCAAACATTTTTCTAAATTTAGGCTCATCTTATTATCTTTGCACCACTCAACTAATCTATCCAAGTCAGCCTGTAGCAAATAAGAATCCTCCAAAGATTTAACAGGCAAGGACAGCTTGAGATCATCAGCAAATAAAAACGATTGTGCATGATGAAAACAATGTATAATGGTGTTGATGAAAATATTAAATAACAAGGGTCCCAGATGTGAGCCCTGTGGTACCCCAGATATCACATGGAAGTCCTCGGATCTAGCCCCATTCAAAACAACGAACGACACACGATCCTCAAGGTATGATTGAAACCAATGCAATAGTGGACCAAAGATTCCGCATTTCTTAAGTTTCTGTACTAAAAGTTGGTGGTCTACTTTGTCAAACGCTTTGCTAAAATCCGTATATACTGCATCAACCTGAATCCTTTGATCCACAAACTCAATGACGTTTTCCAAAAATGCTACCAAATTGGAATGCATCGATCTGCCCCGAAAGAAACCATGTTGATTGCCCACTATGTGATTCTTCAGATGGCCATACAGGTAAGGATACACTAACAATTCGAAAACTTTAGGTATAATTGATATAATCGAAATTGGTCTATAATTTTTTATATCGTTCTTACCACCATTTTTAAAAATAGGAACTATTTTAGATGTCTTCCACGCGGATGGGAAGTAGCCGGACTTTAGGGAGTGGTTAAAAATTAAGGTTAAAGGCCTAGAGAAGGATTTAGAACATCTTGAGAGTAGAATTGGGGGAAGCTCGTCAGGACCCGGTCCCTTGCGTTCGTCAAGACATTTCAGTTTGCTAGCAACCAACTCCTCCGTTAACGATATACAACTCAAAACATTTAAACCCTCGGAGCTTAATAAGTTGTTTGATTTGTTGGATAGCTGTGTAGGGCGTGAGGAGGAGGGGGAGTTCCGTTGATTACTATACACAAATGAAAAGTTTTTTGCAAATAACTGACAGATATCTGTATTATTGTCAGCTCTTTCATTGTTCAACTTCATTTGTTCCGGGATTGTGCTTTTATTTTTACGTGTATGCTTAATATAAGTCCAAAAGTATTTAGAATTTGTTTTGATTCTAGCTTCTATTGTATTGATATAGGCTGTGTAAGATGTTCTATTCAATAACCGGCATCTCTCCTTCAGCAGTGATAGACTTATTCTATCCATAGCATTGTTATATTTTTTCACTCTTATTCTAAGGTTGTAGGTTTGTTTTAGTAATTTTGTAAGATCTTTCGTGAACCACGGTGGTCTTTTGTTGTAATTTACCTTATGAGAAAAAGGAACGTGGTTGCTTATAGCACTCGTAACCCTTTCGTAAAATATTTCAACCATTTCGTCCATGGTTTCACAGTTTTCAAATGTTTTTATCCAGTTAACAGAGTCAAGATTTTGTGTTATAGCTTCAAAATCAGCCTTATGGTAGTTACGGGTAGGCAAAGCACTTCCGCTGAGAGTTCTCTCAGGAAGTATATCTACAATGATCAGGAAAGGAGGGTGGTGCATGTCTACCTTGGAGAGAGGGTCTTTGCAAATATTCACTTTAACATTCGTAATATTAGCTAAGACAAGGTCCAAAACCCTTGATTTATCATTCCTTACATCATTAAACTGTTCCAAACCATTCAGTGCAACGAACTCCGTAAAGAGGTGGTTAATTGAGCAATTGGTAATCTCGGGGACTAAAAAACTACTTTTATCACTGTTTAGCCAGTTGATGTTAGTTAGATTGAAATCGCCTGCTATGAAAGTATCACCCTCTTTACTAATGACTTTTCCTGCATTCTCAAAGTAATGCTCCAAAACATCAATTTTAACCGGTGACGGAATATAGACAGCACAAAAACATAGACTGACTACACTGTTGATGGTTTTAACTTGGATTTTTACCCACAGATCTTCACACAAGCTGTTGTGACACGCCAATTGAACAGAGTTATGCCTTTTTAAAACAGCAATCAGTACCCCGCCACCAGTCTTCTTCTTACAGAGTTCATTAAGTACACGGTCTCTTCTATAAACATTGTAACGGTCATCAAATAATTCTGAACTAGAGACATCATCATTAAGTCAAGTTTCAGTAACAATAACAACATCGTAATGATTAATTAAAATATTGTGATAAAAATCATGCGTTTTTGTCTTTAATCCTCTGGTATTTTGATAATAAATATGGAAATCAGAGAATTTTATAGAATTTGTGCATTAAAAATACAAAAAACACCAAGCAAACAACATCAAACCAACCTAATCAAAGAGTCCATGTCTTTTATATGATGCCGTTCCGAATTTTCACTTTTCTTCGCAAATATGCGACCATTACGCACCCATACAAACTTGTAGTTCTTCTCTTTAGCCGCCATCCTCGTAGCATGGTGTAAAGTTCTATTATATGGGGACAGGTGTTCAGCTACATATATAGGCTTTGTATCTCCCCCAATTCCAAGGTGGGCAGTGTTAAGCTTATCCGTCTGATTAGCTTTGTTAAACTTGATCACAGCAGCTAGAATTTCGTCACGCACCGCCGGAGAAGAAAGTTTGACAATTATTGATCTAGGACGCGTACCCTCTGAGTTTTGTTTGGCAATCCTAGTAGACATAACGATATCATTTTCCTTGAGGGGATATGATACGACCTTACATAGCTGCATCATTGTAACATTTAGATTTTCAGATTTGTACTCAGGCATAGATAAGATTTCTATGTTACAAGATCGCGCGTGCTGTTCCATCTGAGATAATCTTTTAGTTAGATCTTTCACTACAGGTTTCAAGTTGTTATTTTCTTTTTGTAGCTGATCTATCTGCTTCGATTTTGCTTCTAAAATGGTCTGCATGTCGTCGTACTGCTTACTTGTAAAGTCCAGGGAATCTTTCAACATGTTTAGTTCTAAACGGACATCTTTTAGCTCAGCTCTCACGCTCTCCTGCACAATTTTTCGAATATCGGTTGCTAGGAGGCTACCTAGTTCGGTGCGTACGATATCTCGAATCAACTCTGGTGTGATTGCCTGATGAGTAGCCTTGTCGCCGGATTTCTCGGCTGATTGTTCAGTAGAACTGTTGTTACTCCTTTTTCTGGGACTATATATTTTTATTTTTGATATAAATAGAAATCCAGTCTCTTTTATTATCTGTTTGTTTTCATAACAGGAAAATGCAGTGCAACTGTTTTGTTTACGCAAATGACGCTTAAAAGTATGCGAGAGAGCAACCAAAGACAATGTCAACTATCCGTCCGGCAAATAACGGGACTGCTAAGAATGAACGTAGCCTGACCGATACAGTCCGCCATTACCAGTTCAATGATTCGGTCTCGTTTCCACCTGCAACCGATCGCGCCCCGTAATATAATTAAACTTGCATGCGAGTTGTAAGCACGTGGAAACGCGGCCTCGTTGTTATGTTGTGGTGTTTCAGGTACGAATAACCCACCTGAATCATCATCCAAAGCTAGTTCTCGAATGGTACCGATTTTTAGTTTTAATGAGGCGTCTCTCCGCAGACCACCTAACATCTGCCGCCACATGCCCTTTGACCAGTTCTTGAGAGGACCTAATGACTACGTCAGCAAATAGTATTACCGTAGTCAAGGCCAAACAAAAACATAAATTTATTTTAAAAAAATAACTTGATTTGTCATCGATACGCTAAAAAGATAAAGACTTTAGATGGTGATTCTAACTTGCCTCTAAAATGGTAGTAACAGAAAAAGTACCAATATGAACCCATTAAATTCCACTTAACCTGTGGTGTATGGTCCTAACATTATTTCAAGCCATAAGAATGCAGTTTACTTTGACAAATGTGGGAAAAACTGTGTTATTATGGAGCTCAGAGGAAATAGGCTCTTATAGAAATCATATAAAGACGAGGGTTGTAAGACGAAAAGATATGTGTAGGACTACCATAATGTGATCTTTTTGATTTGAATTTGACTAACGGCATTGTCATCGGCGTTATTTATTTATCCAACTACCAAAAGAGTTATGGGTCCCGGTATTTATTAACATATGTGTGAGTGTAGGTGTTCTGTTCCCGTTTAGGTGATACGACTTAAACTACTCATCAGATCTGGACTAGAGAGGTGTCGTCGTCATTTTTGTATGAGTGCTCCGCGTAACATGCATATTATAACGTCTCGTTACATCTAAAACTAAAGACTAAGAAAAACAAAATACTAAGTTTCTATTTTGTTTTTCTTATCCATTACATTATAACATACCAAAAATATTATGTTACCGTTAAAACGACCAATATTATAATTTGTTAGTTCTTAGGTTGTATCAAAATCCCAAGAAGCTTCTTGGGATTTTGATAAAAACGAAGTGAATAATTCTACGAGTTTTGCTAGAGCTAAATACGATAAAATTATCAAAGACATCTTTTTAATTTTCCGTTTAGTTTTACCCAGATAGATTCCATTACTTTACATATTTGCTTTGGACAATTCCAGATTTATTTGACAGAGATTTTATTCAAGAAAATGTAACTTAGAATTTCTGTGTAACATTGTTCTAGCTTCTAGAATTACGGTGAATCCAATCTTGTTTCAGTTTCAACAGTATTTCTGAATCTAACCAGATTGAGCGGCGGGAAACACGAATTTATTTTTCTATCTGATGTATATTTACTTCAGATAAATGGAATTTAAAATAAAAGTTTGTAGCAAGTGTTTGAAGAAATTGGATAGTAAATTTTATAATACAAAAAGTAAAAATTATTATTTATGATGATACAAAACAGAGCTCAGTAAATACTAAGAATTTTTACGAAAAAAATAAACAAAAATCTGAAACATTTATATATAAAATCCATGCCTATAATTCCACCGGCGAATGCGTTACCCGAAAATATATTAAATACTTCTTCCTTATTACAATTCAGCGAGCTTCCTCCAAATTATGCAATAAAGTAAATAAATACGAAATAAAACCTAATAAGATCCGTCAGACCGTTACTTCAACAAGAAATAAGGCACCGCGAACCCTGGCCGCCGTAATAGGTACTCCGAACTCCCTATGCATACACAATTAGAACTTGATAGACCGACTTATGCTGGTTATGCTAGTAATTTTTCACGATCATGTATTATTCAGTTCACAAATTAGGATGTCTAAAACTCTTGAAAGATCATGTATATTTTTATTCTTTTAGAATTTCGATTAACTTTCCATTGACATTTCATTTTACAAGACGAAACTTGAATATGAAATAGTTTAAAAATAAAATGTGGCGAACCAATTTCTGATCAAAGTTGAGTTTGGAACGGAATAGACTATGTTTTGTTTTCTTTTTTAGTCAAAGAAGAGAACGAACTTACTGTAATATAGTTGCTTGTACGACGGACTGTGCGATTCAATATCAGACAGTATGTTCAGGAAATAATTTTTTCATTGCCTTATTCCATTGTGTGCCTTAAGTTATTTATGTATTTATATATACCTAGTTTCACAAAATAAATCACACAATTGTTCTAAACAAACACTTTCCGTACAGCCTGAAAGAAAGGCATATTATAATTATGTGTACATTTTTAATACTCAAATTATAACAAAAGCATTTCACAAAAAAACTTAATTTCGGCTATGTCCCTTATGTAAAATCTGTATAAATTTTATACAACACAAGTAAAGTCAACTCAACCGCAGTTTAGCTGAGAACACTAAAAACAGTTCTAAAAAGTAAGTAACGTGAAACTTTCGTGGCGAAACAGTTCAGTTTTACGGTAAATAGCCCATACGGAGGTGTAATGGGTCGTTTTGCAAAATGACCCTGGCCCCTGGGTTACGTGAGAATTTATTTCTAAAATATTTTAGGGCCATTCTACTTTTCGATGGACAACCTTCTTTCGGTTAAAATAAATCTTAGAAAATAAACTAAATTTAAATCAATTTAGCACCATACATCTGTTGGTTAAATAAATAAATTAGCATTTAATCAATTACATAATTTATTCATAATTTATACGAAAAATAGTTTATCAAATAAATTACTTAAAGTTTACCTTAAATACATTAGGTAATGTCATGCAAGAAAGAATAACATAAATTTGACGACAGTTTATTAGATCATTAGGTTAGGCATCATCGTTAAAAAATAAAATATGTGCCTCACGGTTGCGCCAGTAAGTTTCATTTTAAAAATGTTGGCAGAGAGATTTTGTTTAAGAAAAGTTTAATTTTAAAAAGAAAATTGATACTTTCACACAGGGGCAGGTTTTGTCCGTCAAACAGTAGAATGAGCCTTTAATGAGTGCCCACTTATGTTGCGGCAAATTGGGGCTTACGGGTTTTTATGTGAATTGTTGACAAGGTAAGCTTTGTTAGTGATAAGTGTGATTAAAGGAGAGTGAAATTTTAACTACAAACTACATAATTTTGTTTCAAAGCTGACTTTTTTATCTCATGAATAAGAGATAAAGAAGTTCGGGCGATGAGAGGTCTGTTGTTTCTGAGAAACAAAAGCGTATCTTTATTTTAGACAAGATTTTTCATGCGGCCTTTCTCCGGTGGCCTATCCTATCCCTCTAGAACAGCGTATTTTTTAACTCCCGACGGAAAATGAGGGCTTTTTTTAACCACCGACGGCAACAGAGGGGTTTTATATGTTTGACGTGTGTTGCAGTGTATCTGTGTGTCTGTCTGTGGCATTATAGCTCCTAAACAGATAAACCGATATTGATTTAATTGAAAGGTGATTTTATTTGAAAGGTGAAGAGTGTTCTTAGCTATGTTTGATTAAAATTGGTTCAACCGTTCAAAAGTTATCCGCATTTATCTTTGAATCTGGAGTTTTCCTAAATATATCGTGTCATAATTGTCTACGTGTTTCAATAGATTGTCAATTGAAGCGTGTCTACTACCAGATATATTATATATAGTTTAAAAAGCATGAAATAAAAATTTAATTAAAAATTAAATAAATTCCCGACTCGAAAACCTCTAAAAAAACCGCCAACGTTTACATCAGTTTAATTTATTTACTTAGCGGTTCCCCGACGCGAGTACGAAGCTTATTTTTTGCTTTTTATAGGATTTTGTGTCAAGGGTTTTAAAATAATAATTCATTCGTGATGATTGTAGTTTATGACATTCAGCAATAGCGTAGCTATCTATCGAGGAAATCATCGTCTTCCTTTTTTAATTTGTGCGTAATTGGATCATGATAACTAATTGAGAAAGAAAGTTAACTAATTTAAATATAAAGACACAAACAAACAGTTTACCTCTTTCTTGAACTGTACAAAAAGCATTCAACATATAGTTATTGTCTAAAATAAAGACGTAATTCTTTATTTTAGATATTAACTAGACGTTGATGATATTAGAAAAATATAATGTAACAGTTTTCAATCTAAACGCTTATTTGAAGGTGTTCGCGACGTTACGTCACCAGTTAGATAGGTAGTCATATGTAAAATATAAATAGTGTTGACAGACACACGTCTGCTCACCCCAGAGCGCCATCGCATACTAAGCGATGTCGGTAGGTGAAAAAACCTTTTATAGTAAAGCTCGTAACTAATTTTTGCTCATGTTTTTGAGACACTAAAATTATATTTTATATGTCTATCAGTATGTAATAGAGTTATATAGTCTAATAACAATAAATTAGAAGCATTAATATGCATACTGACTATGTTATTACGGAAAGAAACAAGTATTTAACTCCGTAAACACAACCATCATCAACGAGCGTTTAGTTCACAATGACCTGTAAGAGGGCGGCACCTTATATTTATACTAAAACCAGTTATTGTAGAATTTTGATAACTTTAAACTCATGTTTTAGGGGCTTTTACATAGTTTATAGTGCGCATATAGCGCTTATGTGTTAGAGTTATGCATAAGGTACCTTAGATATGTAGGATGAGTGTTCATTAGTGTAAATCTATGAGGAATGGAATGCAACGTGGTGAGAGAGAAGGAATGATAGTGCGAGAAAGAGGGATAAGGTGATATGTCAGTTGAGTGATGGTTGGAGGTTGAGAGCGAAGACGAATACATCTTGTATTTAATTATTTTATGATTTATATTGTGTTGAATAATAAACCAAACTGTTAAACTGTTCAGCATTTAACTTGCCCCGCGAATCCCACAATCTACATTTTGGGGGCTCGTCCGGGATTGCGGGCATTTGGTTTGAAGAAGGAAAAAAAACGACGATCGTGACACGTAAGAAAAACGGTGACAAAAATTCGACAAAGACGCATTATAAAGACGAAAAGACGTAGTACAAACACGAAAGACGATGGCGGAGAATAAAGACGTATTTTCCAACATATTTGAAGTTACTCAATTCAGTGGTGAAGACCATACTTATCCATCTACGAAATGGGCTCAAGATCTCGACGATAACGCGGAGATATTTGAATGGTCCGCGAAGCAACGGCTCATCATTGCTCGTAGGTCTTTGACGGGAACAGCAGGGCTGTGGCTTAAGACGGAAAAAGTTCACAAAACCTACGAAGAACTAAAGGCAGCCGTGCTGAAGGAATTCCCGGATGCTGCGAACTCCAAAGAAATGCACGAGATGATGGCTGCACGTAAGAAGCGTAAAGATGAATCATTTTATCAGTATATGCTGATTATGAAAGAAATGGGGAAGCGGGCCAAATTCCCCGATTATGTCGCCATACAGTACGTGATTGACGGCATTCAGGACCAGGAAAACTATAAAGCTATTCTTT
This sequence comes from Orthosia gothica, assembly GCA_949775005.1. Taxonomy (NCBI): domain Eukaryota; kingdom Metazoa; phylum Arthropoda; class Insecta; order Lepidoptera; family Noctuidae; genus Orthosia; species Orthosia gothica. The sequence goes on from OX459050.1 coordinate 9,616,002, forward strand.
ATGGCGCTAACACCTACCCAGCTTTTAAAGAGAAGTTGTCGTTGTACGAAAGTATAAAGAAAAAACTTGCTAGACAGAACGTGGAACGACCTGCAAAACAAGTTTCTGCACCAGGAACTGGCCAGTCGTGTTACAACTGTGGGGAGAAAAATCATAAAGCAAGTGCATGCCAAAACGGGTTAAAATGTTTCAAGTGTAACCAATTTGGCCATATTAGTCCTAAATGCACTAATCCGAGCGCAGTAGGAAGTGGCGGAAGTTCGGTCGGTACAGCAACGTCGGTTAAACAGCCAAGAGCGGCTGGATCGACCAATCAGCAGACACCGCAGGTGCGCCCATTGGTAAAGCAGTTCGATGCTGCTGCCTCCGGTACGAAGAAACATTCGGCTACATGTTCGGCTTTGTTCGGGATGACGACGGCACTCGAAGACGGATCGGGCGGCCATGAACAATGTTGCAAGATGGCAGATGACGTAGATGTCATGCAGATTGTAAACAAACCGAGTGACCGGCATAATAAGGCGATGAAATCCATAAAAATATGTGACAAAATAATAAGTGCGTTGGTAGATACGGGCAGTGACGTTAATCTAATTCGTTACGACCTGTGGAACGAGTTAAATGTGCCGTGTAGTAATGATAATACGATGTTATCCGGACTTGGACTTTCGAAAGTAAGATCGTGCGGAATGATTATGTTATGTTTACAAATAGATAACAAGAGTTATGCTGATGTAATATTTCATATAGTACCTAAAGGGTCCATGCCCTACAAACTTATTATTGGTCAAGAATTTTTGCAAAATGTTGTGATGGTAGTTCGTGAGGGCGCTGTGTTGTTTTTGTCACAAGATGATGAATGGTTGTCTAGGGTGAATTGTTGTGTGAGAGATGTGGATGTTACAGGTCATATCTCTAATCCCAGCATAAAGACGGCAGTTGAGCGGCTGATTGAAGATTATAAGCCTGTTCAGACGAGAGAAGCTCCAATCGAGATGAAGATAGTGTTGAAAGACGATGTGCCAATAGCCCAGCGACCACGGCGGATTTCACACATGGAACAAAAGGTAGTAGAGCAGCAAATAGATGAATGGTTGCAAAATGGAATAATACAGGTGAGTTTCTCCGAGTATTCTAGTCCTTTAGTACTTGTGAAAAAGAAAGATGGGTCTACTAGAATTTGTGTGGATTACCGTTTACTAAATAAGAAGATTGTCAAAGATGAATTTCCGTTGCCAATCATTGATGACTTGATTGATAATTTGAGAGATGCAAAAATATTTAGCGTGTTGGACCTTAAAAACGCATTTTTCCATCTTAAGTTAAGCAAGGAGTCGGTGCAATATACATCCTTTATAACTCATCATGGGCAATTCGAATTTCTACGTGCACCGTTTGGTCTGTCCATATCGCCTAAATATTTTATGAGATTTGTCTCCACTATTTTCAGAGAGCTGATAGCAAAAAGAATTATGGCAATATTTATTGATGACATTGTAATTCCAGCTGAGACGGAAACTCAAGCATTAGAGAGACTTACTCAGGTACTAAAAGTAGCCTCACAATATGGACTTGAAGTTAATTGGAAAAAAGTGAAATTGATAAGCCGTGAGATTGAATATCTGGGTCATTTGATCAAGAATGGTGAAGTTAGACCAAGCCCAGAAAAGGTACAAGCCGTTGCAAGGTACCCTGAACCTAAAAATGTTAAACAAATTATGAGTTTCATTGGTCTAACATCTTATTTCAGGAAATATATCAAAGATTATGCTAAGATTGCTAGACCATTAACAAATTTGTTAAGAAAGGATGTTCCATTTAAATTTGAAGACGAACAACAATGTGCTTTCAATACATTGAAGGTAAAGCTGACCAGTGATCCAGTATTGAAAATCTACAACCCCAACTTACCAACGGAGTTGCACACCGATGCGTCCAGTCATGGTTTGGCCGCAATACTACTGCAATTGCATCCAGATGGAGAACTGCATCCGGTGCATTACATGAGTCATAAGACAACCGATGCTGAAAGTAAATACTCGAGCTACGAGCTGGAAGCGCTTGCTGTTGTGGCAGCTGTCAGGAAGTTTAGACACTATTTATATGGGATTTCTTTTAAAATCGTTACAGATTGTAAAGCTTTTGAACAGACATTAAAGAAGAAGGATTTAACGGCAAAAGTGGCTAGATGGGCATTCATGCTAGATGAGTATGACTACAAGATCGAACACCGAGCTGGCAGTATGATGCAGCATGCGGATGCTCTCAGCAGAAACCCATTTGTTGCTGTGGTAAGTCTGCAAGAAGAGATAAGACTAGGACAGGAAACAGATGAAGAACTCAATGCCATTAGACAGCTGATTTTGAAAGATGGTCAGTATCATGACTTCTGGATTGATAATGGTGTTTTGTATAAAGGTGAAGACAAACGATTAGTAGTTCCAAAGATTTTGGAGAAAGAAATAATAAAAAGAGTGCACCTAAACGGTCACTTTTCTTTAAGAAAGATGAAAGAAGCCATAGGAAAAGATTACTACATAAGGAACATGGATAAAATAATAGCGGAAGTAGTTTTAAGTTGTATACCTTGTTTATTAGCAACAAGAAAAGAAGGAAAACAGGAGGGCTATTTGAACCCAATAGATAAGGAAGGAATACCCCTGCATACATTGCATTTAGATCATATAGGACCATTTACTGAAACAAGAAAACAATATAATTATATACTTACCATGATTGATGCGTTTACTAAGTTTACATGGCTTTTTCCTACTAAGTCCACAACAAGTGCAGAAGTGTTGAATAAATTAAGATTTCATCAGCAGGTTTTTGGTAACCCTACTAGGATTATAACAGACAGAGGTACAGCTTTCACCAGTGGTGAATTTGAAGAGTATTGTAAAGAAGAAGATATCCAGCATGTCAAGATTACTACTGGAGTGCCTCGGGGAAATGGACAAGTAGAGAGGGTTCATCGTATATTAATACCTATGTTAACCAAGCTGTGTATAGAGGATAAATCTCTGTGGTACAAGCACGTGAGTCGTGTCCAAAGAGCTCTTAATAGTACTTACCAGAGATCTATAGATACCACTCCATTCCAATTACTGGTTGGAACAAAAATGAGATGTAAAGAGGATATTGAGATAGTTACTTTATTACAGCAAGAAGTTATCAGCAGTTATGATGAAAATAGAGAGAACATGAGAATAAAAGCTAAGCAGCAAATTCAAAAAGTACAAGATGAGAATAAAAATACCTTTAATGAGAAGAGAAAACCTAGTTCATCATATGGGCTTGATGACTTAGTTGCAATCAAGAGAACTCAGTTCGGCCCAGGTCTAAAAGTGAAACCTAAATTTCTCGGACCCTATAGGATTACTAAGGTCAAGCGAAATGACAGATACGATGTTGAGAAATTGTATGATACCACGGAAGGGCCAAAGAAAACATCTAGTTCAACAGATAACATGAAAAAATGGCCAGGTAAAGATGAATGACAAGTGTGGTTTGTTTGTTGTTGATTTTATTTAATGTTTAAAAGGTGTTGTCATGTGTGTTTTGCTGTATTAAATAGCACTCCTCACGAATACAAAGTATGTATAATATATTGGTATGTGATACATAGAGTTTGCATAGTATAAGGCTATTTTGTAAATTAAAAAAAGATTTAGTGTTTGACTCAACTGTTATTGTTTTTCTTTTGTTGTGATTTGTAAGCGAATACAATAGTATTGTTATTTTATGTTAATTGTGTTAATTGCAGTTAAGTTTTTAAGATTTAACAAAGTTTCCATACTTAGTAATTTCCTTTTGCTGTGTGTTCTTATTTAGATATAAAGATGATACAATGTTCTAATTTAGTAACTCTGTTTAAAGTTTAGAGCATAAGGTTTGGTAGTAAGTGTATTATTTAAGTTAAGGTATGGTGAATTTGGAAAGTTATGCCAGTTGCAGTGAAAGTGTATAGCTGTTATGTGAATGAGGTGTGGAAGAGCGGCATGTGTGGAGAATATGCATATCTGGGGACAGATATGGGAGCAGGATGGCCGAATGTAGGATGAGTGTTCATTAGTGTAAATCTATGAGGAATGGAATGCAACGTGGTGAGAGAGAAGGAATGATAGTGCGAGAAAGAGGGATAAGGTGATATGTCAGTTGAGTGATGGTTGGAGGTTGAGAGCGAAGACGAATACATCTTGTATTTAATTATTTTATGATTTATATTGTGTTGAATAATAAACCAAACTGTTAAACTGTTCAGCATTTAACTTGCCCCGCGAATCCCACAATCTACAGATATATGATAAATGTATAGTTTTAAGGAAATAAAAATATTTTGTTTACTTATTTTAGACCCCCCAGAATTGGCAGGGTATCAAGTAGTGCTATAGGTATTATATTCACCTACCAATCAGATTATTTCCTTACACGTAATTGTTTTGTTAGGAAACATCATCTAGGTGTTCTAGATAAGATAGCTGGATACCATGACTGAGAAATTATACATAATAGCAGTACATGGCCAGTCTTAATACAGTTTCACTCTGAAAATGCAGATATGCATACATTTTTGCTCGAGTAAGTATTCAGAAAGTTCGATACAAGCCTTTTAGCACTTCTGGGTGACCTAGAATTCTGTCTAGGCTCCTATATAGATAGCGCCTATGTAATTCTAGTACATAGGCGTCACTTACTTGAGAGGATGTGTCTGTGTATGCCGGCATGGACGTTTCTATGCGTCTGCCGATGGGTCACTGCGTCCAGGGACATTTGGTGCCTGGTCAGCTATAGATATGCTGTCTGAAGCATTACCTTCGTGAACCCTCAGGCAGGCGCCTACACTCAGTCATGACACGGAGCTAGTATATAGGGGTATGTAACGCACACAGACACATTAAAGCTGTGAGACGACGTAAAATTTAGTATTCGGCCGCTTCCCGGCACCTTAAGCTGCGGAAAGGCTGGTGGTACACCCATCAGGGTACCGCCGTCAGACAGCCTAGTTTTCCAGCTACCCAACCACACTTCCGGAAGGAGCTTAGCTCTGGTGGTTGAGGAGTTAAGCGACCTGATATGGTGCGAGGTTACATGGATTTGCTAAGTAAACAAACTTGTAACAAACGATAGCTCATCGGGGGTTGGACATGTAGCTACCGGACTTCTACCTTGGGATAGCCCATCACGAGGGCTACCCGGGTGTGAATGTAACTTGAAAATCCACCCAGCGGTCTGAGTAGGAATCGAGTTTATGTACCAAGATCAGGGGCATAAGCTAACTTCTCGCACCATTTCGCGGCTGTACGCCTGAAGGTTTTGAATATAACTGTAACACTTATGTGTGTCAACAGCCCAGTAGGAGGGCTCCAAGTCCCTCGCTGGTACCCTAAAGCTAACATGTCTAGTTTAGTTTTAGGAGAAACTCGATTGTAAAGCTTCAAACTGGCGGGAATTCCCTTTCTTTGACGTTCTCCTTACGAGAACTCCCTGATGGTAGGGGCTAGGGACCTGGATCAAAGACCGGAGAGAAGGTCTCTTCGAGACCTATCCAAAAGTACAAGTTTCACCAGAATCGGTCTAGTGGAAGGGTAGTTCCTGTCAGTTTCAAGCTACGAGTCTTAGGTTATATTTTTTGGAAAATAAAAGTTTTTGCGGTCGGAATGTTGTGGTCCTCGTCGCAGTCGAGTTTGCCTGTTTAATAGTGCGCAGGCGCGTGAACATATCGTAGCCATTATTTCACTTAAAGTATTTCCACGCATCATTGCGCATCGAGGACCATGAAGGAACATCGCTTCTGGCCATGAACAAATAGTTTTATTTAACCTGGACATCACGTTTTCACCTCAACCTACTTGGCAGCCTTCAAGTGTCTCCAAGGTCCATAGTTACCAGATGACAACTGAACAATAGGTGCAAGGGGCGTCAACGCGTTCATGCAGGAGCCTTACAACCTCCTGATTGCCTGTCGGTCTTGGACGATCACGTCCGTCCCGTACATTTGCTGGTCCTGTCGAGCCGAATATTGGTAACCTACGGACCATTTGCTGGTCCTGTCGAGCCGAATATTGGTAACCTACGGACCATTTGCTGGTCCTGTCGAGCCGAATATTGGTAACCTACGGACCATTTGCTGGTCCTGTCGAGCCGAATATTGGTAACCTACGGACCATTTGCTGGTCCTGTCGAGCCGAATTTTCTGGGAAACATACCAGACCAGCGGACGCTGTGAAGATATAGGCCAACGAAGAGCCTTGTTCCCGAGAACAAAGAAAACTGATGTCCCGGACGCTGTGAAAATATAGGCCAAGGAAGAGCCTTGTTCCCGAGAACAAAGAAAACTGATGTCCCATTCCTGTGAAAAAAGAAACCTGATGCCCTGGGGACACGAACGCTGCCTTGAGAACAAACAAGCCTGATGTAAAGTGACCTTATATACTGAGGTTACATTCCTGTTTCTTGGGTAATGTCAAAACGTATCGTTCCTGTGAAAACTAGTACCTGAGAACAAAGAAAACTGAGGCTCACGCCTGTGAACATTCGTGAGAACAAAGAAAACTGATGCTCAAATATCTCAAGGTACCCTCAATATAAATCTGGTAAGATTACACACCACACAAATGTGCCAACTGGGGTACTAAGCGTTGCGTTCGTGAGAAAAGTTCCAGGGAAATAAGAATACTGACGTTCCATCTCGTAAACCTTACAAGTGCCAGGGTTAAGATCATGTTTCTTTAACAGTCAAAAACATAGCGTACACTCTGGGACGATAGAAACCCGTTTCCTGGGTGAGATAACCCAGTTACTGGTCAGCAACCGTATTACTGGGTGATTAGCGTCGTCAAAAGGCGCAACGTACTATCGTCTCATAGTAGAAACTTCCAGAGCGACTACAGTCGTGAAGAGCGCACGAGTGGATTAGGCCCACGCGTGGACTACCTGGAAGACAACCATTTTGCTGGGACACAGCAGCCATTCCTGAGCTATTCCTGTGGTTCTACCGGCTTCCTGAGAAGCTAACCGTTCCCGTGTGATTACCGTCGCGAAAGACGGTTTTTTGAGCTGTTTCTGTTGTGTAACCTGCTTACTGAGAATTCACAGTAATCGAAGATTACACAGAAACTGTATCCTGAAGGAATATAGCATAGCCTGAAGAGTTATCGCTAGGAAACTCATAATCGGAGTTTTCAAACAACGTGTTGGGAGCTCGTTTAGGAGATAGAACGAACATACGACGTTCATAGAATTCCTGAAGGGTTACGGCTGAAGAATTATCGCTGAAGCGTTATCCAAGAAGAGGCTTACACACAGAAGCATATTGAATAGTCGTGTGGGCGACTTGTTCTATAAAATAGAACGAAAAAATAGTTGCTGAAATTTCCTGAAGCGTTATAGCTGAAGGCTTATTTTCGACTTAGAATTTGTTTAAAAACAAATAGTCGTTATCGAGATAGAAGCTCTCGATCGAAGTCTGGAGTTTCAAACCTGGATATCTGGAGTCTGAAGTGACTACTAACGTCAAGAGTTGGACCAACAGTTCAGTGATTGGTACCAGACCGGCTGCTCATCCTTGGAGGCTGCTGGACAAGTTGACACTTAGACAACAGTAAGTACAGTGAAAACATATGCTCATGTGCTTACCCATTTTGTGTTGAAAGTCTTATAGTGAACTTGTTTACGTATCAACATTGAAGTTTGAAGCTGATTTGGAACTTATAGTTTTGAAGACTGACTGGCGACTTATAGTTTGAAGAATAACCTGGAGTTAAGAGGGTCGGATATAACCCGGAGTTTAAACTAACCCGGAGTTTGGAGATACTTTTCGAAGTTTGAAAAAGGAAGCGAACCCTCTTCAAGCCGACGACTGAAATCGGACTTAACCCAGAGTTACCACTTAGCAGTTTTCAAGAAAAATTTAAGTTGACATAGCCGTTTTGAAGCTCGAAAATAGATGTCAACCAGTTTGTGTTGAAGTCTAGAGTTGGACTCAGCCGATTCGAACTGACATTTTGAAGAAGTCTAGAATTGGACTCAGCCGTTTCGAGCCAACGTTTTGAGACAAGTTGAAGATTGGACTTGGACTTGGCGTATTCAAACTGAAATTTTGAACCAATCAGGATGCCGACTACCAGATCCCAGGACAAGAGGCCTGAATCATGGACAGTCCCCATTGAGCGTCCAGGTGCGGGCGTACAACATCAGCTGCCCCCACGCTCGCCGTCTACTACTGAAGGGACAGAAAAGTCCATACCAGTCAGAAGCCCACCAACGTCACAGATAGGTGACAACACGCCTCCACATGAGGAGGAGGAACCACAGGAACCAAGCACACGCAGGAAGGCATCGAAATCAGAAGATTCTTCAGAAAAAACACTGAAGCCTTCTGGCAGAAAACAAAGGATCCGGGATAAGACCTTTGTTCACGGAGAAGTAATGGCTACCCGGGGTGACGCCCGTATCGAACATACTGGACCGCCGTCAACTAGCAAGTCGACCCGGTCACGTAAGAAAATTTCAAGAGCTCGTGAAGACTTATTGAAAATAAAGTTGGAACTCGCTAAGTTAGCACTTCAAAAAGCAGAAGAAGCCCACAGCCCTAAATTCTTCTCCTATCTTTCAGTCCATCCAAAGGTCGTCTGTAAGAGATTGCCTAGTGCGATAAGACCGCCCATTGTACACTTGTATATGTGAACGTTTGTCCTGTGTGTTTTTTTGTGGTGTACAATAAAGTATATAATAATAATAATAATAATAAGAAGAAGCTTCTGAGGATGAATATATGGATGACAGAAATTCCAATGAAGAGTATGTCCGTTCGTGGCTCGAAGAGGCGCCAGAGCCCACAACGTTGAGGGAGAATGACGTCGCCAAAGGGGACAATGACGATTGGACCCCAGCTGCGGCCGTCGACGCTATAGCGGACTCCCGGAAACATATCGACCATATAGAACATCCACAAGTGAAGTCTAACATCGAACCACCTAGGACAGAGCCGTCCAACGTGGAGCCGCCAAGGCAAATAGAAGCGAAAGAGTCACTCCGTCCTTTTCTAACGGAGCTGACATCCGCTATAGCGTCGCTAGCCGACAGAAAAATCGAACCATGGGCGCCTAACCGATCGGCGTCGCAGGTTATCATGACTCTGCCAAATTTCGGTGGAGCTCATACAGAAAGGCTATCTTTTCGAGCCATTTACGAGGCAACTCATGCCTACTTCAGCGACATAGAAAACACGGCAAGACTCAGAAGGAGCTTGCGTGGTCGTGCACTGGAGACAGTGAGCTCAGAACTCATCGGGAATGCAAAACCGGATGAGATCATGAGAGAATTGGAACTACAGTTTGGACGTCCTGACTCAATAGCTCAGGCCGAAACGGACCGACTTAGAGGGTTACCAAAATGCAGCGAGTCGCCCAAAGACATCTGCACCTTTGCAAGTCGAGTCAGAAGCGGAGTTGTCACTCTGCGAGCTCTCAAGAAGGGGCACTATCTGCTCAATGCCGAGCTGGTGCGCCAGCTAACCGAGAAGCTACCCAATTCTCTGCGTGTACAATGGTACAGAACGTACACGGAAAAGTACCTGTCGCTGCCGGACCTGTCACTCTTCAGCGACTTCATAACCGAGCAAGCTCACTTCTGCAGTGCATTCGCCCCGCCTGAGAACATTAAGGAAACGGATTCTCTAGCTGGAAAACGCGTCATACAACGGACGCATACAGCTACCGACAAGCCGGTAAACAAATGTCGAATTTGCGACAAAAGTGGTCACTACGCGTCTGACTGCCAAAGGTTCAGAGACGCAGCAAGTGACAAAAGATGGGAGCTAGCCAAGAATTACAACTTGTGCTATCGCTGCCTAAAACAACGTCGTGCTGGACACACTTGCAACAAGAAGCAGTGTGGTCATAAGGGGTGTACAGCCACGCACCATCGACTTCTTCATAGGGGTAAGAAGCCTCAAACAGACAGGACAAGGAAGCCTGCTGTTCCAGAAGAGAAGAAGGAGTCTCAGGAGACGGTGGCCAGTTCGCGAACTGAATCGAGTCAAGCTTTCCTGAAGACGATACCGGTCCGGGTAATAGGACCGGCGGGAGAGGCAGACACATACGCACTCCTTGACGACGGATCCACCGTTTCGCTGATCGACGAAGCAATCGCTCAGCGAGTGGGAGCAGTGGGCCCAATCGACCCTCTGAAGATCGGTGCTATTGGAAACACCATGATCGACACTCCCTTATCGAGACGTATAACCGTCACTCTCACAAGTCGTATGAGAGATAGGGTGCCCTTCAAGGCGCGCACCATTTCGAAGCTCAACCTGTCACCACAGGCAGTCAGTCAAGAAGAAGTAGCCCGCTGTAGGCACCTTCGAGACTTGACGTCGCAGCTTACGTATCCTGCTGGAGTGCCAAAGATACTCGTCGGCCAAGACAACTGGCATTTGTTGTTGGCCACTGAAGTCCGCAGAGGACCTAGAAGCCAACCCATCGCGTCAAAAACCATGATGGGCTGGACATTGCACGGCGCGCACACCAGAACACTGGGCCAGCAGGTGCACTATGTCAACGGGTGTCAGTCCGTTGACGCAAGGCAAGATGCGGAACTGAACGAGCAGCTCCGTGAATTCTTCGCTATCGAGTCGTTGGCTATCAATCCACGACAACCGGCTTCTGACCCCCAGAAGAGGGCAGAAGATATCCTGAACCGTCACACAAGACAGTTAGGAAATGGGCACATAGAAACCGCTATGTTATGGCGGGACGAGAAAATAGAGATGCCCGATAGTTACGAGACAGCATTCAAAAGGCTGGTCTCCATAGAGAAGAAGCTGGATAAAAACCCCGCTCTTCGTGTGAAATACACACAACAGATGGACTCCCTGATGGAAAAGGGATATGCTGAGAAGGCTCCCAAGTCAAGCACGCCAGGAAAAACCTGGTACCTGCCTCATTTCGATGTCTTCAATCCCATGAAGCCAGAAAAACTTCGAATAGTACATGATGCCGCCGCAAAATCGATAGGAAAGTCACTCAACGACTTCCTGCTAACCGGACCAGACTTGCTGCAGTCGCTGCCCGGCGTCATGATGAGATTTCGTAGACACTGCGTGGCCATCTCCGGAGACATAGCCGAGATGTTCATGCAAGTAAAGGTGCGAAGTGAAGACCGAGACTCACTTCGCTACCTATGGAGAGGCAACAGAAGAGATGGAGCCCCAGAAGAATATCGCATGACGTCCATCATTTTCGGCGCGGCCAGCTCGCCGTGCACCGCCATCTTTGCGAAAAATTGGAACGCAAGAAGGCACATAGAACAGCATCCAGTAGCAGTGAAAGCTATAGTAGAGAGCCATTATATGGACGATTATCTGGACAGCTATAAAACAGTCGAAGAGGCGACAGAAGTCGCGACGATGGTGAAGAAAATACACCAACAGGCGAAGTTTGACCTAGCAAAATGGGTATCAAACAGTAAGTGTCTGATAGAAAACATCGATCCGTCACAAACCTGCACTGAGGTTGTGAACATCGGAGACACAGCAGGCGCAGAGAAAATACTCGGCCTGATTTGGAGACCTAGTGAAGATACGCTAGGTTTCAACCTAACGCTTGCGAGACTGCCGCCAGGAATTTTAGAAAAGGAGGCCCCTACAAAAAGAGAGGCTCTCAAAATCGTTATGTCGTTATACGACCCCCTGGGACTCGCCTCACCTGTTACGATTCGAGCAAAACAAATATTGCAAGAAGCTTGGAGGCGAGGCGTAGATTGGGACCAGCTATTAGATGCTGACCTAGCAGCTCAGTGGAAAAGCTGGATCGAAAACCTGCGACAGCTCAAGGGCATCAGCATAACAAGATGTTACCCTGGTTATAGTGATGCCACAGAAATACAAATACATGTATTTACCGACGCAAGCGAGATGGCATACGCAGCAGCTGTATATTGGCGAGCCACCACAACAGAAGGCACACAGAAGGTGAGCCTAGTCATGGCCAAAGCGAGAGTAGCTCCATTAAAGCTACAATCGATACCGCGCCTCGAGCTGCAGGCAGCGGTGATGGGAACCCGTCTGGCTGCAGCTGTGAAACGTGAACACGACAACAATCCATCGTAGGTCACGTATTGGACAGACAGCAAAACAGTCTTGTCGTGGATAAGAAAAGGAGCACGAACCTATAAAGCCTTCGTAGCTCATCGCATAGCTGCCATAGAAGAAGGTAGCAAAGTGGAGGATTGGCGATGGATATCCACGAAGTTGAACATCGCCGATATAGCAACTCGCGACGTGCCGCCGAGATTTGACTCGAAACACGAGTGGTTCTGTGGCCCTAGGTTTTTGTATGAAGACCCTTCTTCATGGCCATCAGAAAAACCTCCAATTGCAGAAGAGACAGGAGAGGAAAGAACACTCACTGTCACAGATAAAGAAAAGTCTGTTTTGGAGAAAGGAACAGACAGACATACATACACTTCGAAGCTCATAGAGGCTATACCTAATCCCGTCAACTTTTCGAGATGGGAGCGGCTATTACGTGCGACTGCTACGGTCCTACGTTTTTTACATCTCTGTAAACAAAAGACAGAGAAAACGTTCTATAAAAGAACCCAGAAAAACGCTGAGGAGGACACGGACTGGCGGAAGAAAAAGAAGACAGCGACTGCAGCAACCAAGCCGTCATACATAGCGCCAGAAGTCCGAAAGCAGTACATAGATGCGAGCTTTCTTCAAAAAGCCGAGAAAATACTCGTACAAGTTGCACAGCAGCAATCGTTCGCTCAAGAAATAGCTAGATTGCATGCACATGAAATAGTGGACAAAAATAGTCCGCTACACGCGCTGCAAATAGAAGTAGTAGATAACCTACTACGTATTAGAAGCCGTATAGCCGCCACTGACGAGGTCACAGAAGATGTGAGGCGACCGCCAATATTACACGGCGACCATCACATAACCCAGCTCTATATAGATTGGACGCACCGCAGCTTACTACATAGTGGGACTGAACTCACAATAAATGAGGTACGACAGCATTATTGGGTCGTAAGGATGCGTCCCACTACCAAGAAAGTACTGGCACAATGTCTTCAGTGTCGTATTCGTAAGGCACAAGCACCCGTGCCAGCGACTGGCGACCACCCACGAACGCGCCTGGCTCATCACCAAAGGCCGTTCACGTACACCGCGCTAGACTACTTCGGCCCGCTATCTGTCACCGTGGGTCGCCAACATCACAAGAGATATGTAGCACTGTTTACATGCCTCACCACAAGAGCTGTCCACCTCGAGATTGCCGCCAGCCTCAGCGCAGACAGCGCAATATTAGCGCTGCGCCGTTTCGCCGCCCGCAGAGGATGTCCGACTGAGATCCACTCAGACAACGGCACCAACATGCACGGTGCCGATCGAGAGCTACGAGAGGCCTTCCGAGAGGAGGCCAGCCGCCGAGGCATCACTTGGCGCTTCATCACCCCATCAGCGCCCTTCATGGGAGGCGCATGGGAGCGTCTAGTTCGCTGCGTAAAAAACGCACTGTATACCGTGCTCACAGAGAAACACCCGCACGAAGAGGTGTTGTCCACACTGATTTGTGAGGCAGAGTACACGGTAAATAGCCGCCCGCTGACACATGTATCAGTCGACGGCGATGACGACGAGTCTATCACGCCGAACCACTTCCTACTTGGTGGGTCGGCTAGACTCCCAAACCCCGGCGTGTTCACCGAGCAAGACATCGACCACAAAAAGATGTGGCGTCGGTCACAAATCCTGGCCGACATGTTCTGGCGCCGGTGGGTGCGAGAATACCTGCCGGAGCTCCAAAACCGGCGGGAGCCCCATAGCCGCGGGCCTGGCCTGCTAAATGATAAATGATTTTATTTCTGTAAGTTAGTTTGTACAAACGCTTTTACATGTCTAACATTTTTTTTTTTTTAAACTAGTTGAGGTCGGCGTTTCATATCTGACTACTCTGAGAAGAAAGGCCGAAACAAACTCAGAGGTCACAGTTTCTTTTAAAGTAATGACAAAATCTTGGTTCGATCATGTGAAGACCATGTAGACTGATGTCTGAAATGGTCTTTTGAGGAAAGAACCAGCCAGATTGAGTGGACCTGTCCAGTCAGTGCACGCATTTGTCAATAACCGAGCAGCTCAACTCAGAATTTAAGGAGCTCAACGATTCGACGAACAATACCAAAGAAAGGACATTCGGGTAGGCCGCATAAACTACTCAAACTGCCAGACCATGATTAAAAACTAAGATAAATTAAAAAACAAAATAATGATCCACATAGTCTTCACATTCACAATAATTAAAATAAAATAATATAATACTTTAAAAAGTAAATATTCTTGTCATTGCAAGAAAACAAATAAAAAAAAATTAAAAAATTTAAAAAATAACAAAATTCATGGTGCAAAATATTTAAACAAAAAAAAAAAACTAAATTAATTTAATTGGAGCAGCTCACTCCCAAGCCGTTTTATCCTCAACGTAATCTTGAATGCTATAAAACGCTTTTTGGCACAACTTACGTTTAATGAATGATTTAAATTTATTAAGACTTAGATTTTGTACGTGGCTTGGAAGCATATTATAAAAGCGCACACATTGACATCTAAACGAGCCACCTATTTTCTTGAGCCTTGTTGTAGGTATTACAAATTTGTGTTTGTTCCTAGTATTTATATTATGGATATCACTGTATTTTTTAAACAATTTTATATTTTTATGGGCATATAAAAGATTTTCATAAATATACTGAGAAGGCACAGTCATTACATTAATCTCCTTAAATTTCTCTCTGAGAGAGTGTCTCGGGCTTAATTTATAAATTGATCTTACAGCTCTTTTCTGCAAAACAAAGATAGTCTGGATGTCGGCGGCATTTCCCCACAACAGAATACCGTACGACATTACACTATGAAAATAGCTAAAGTATACTAAACGGGCTGTCTCTATGTCCGTTAAATTACGAATTTTTCTAACAGCATATGCTGCGGAGCTTAGCTTCTTTGACAATTTATCTATATGTGGGCCCCACTGAAGCTTAGCATCCAAAGTTAAACCTAAGAATACTGTGCTATTTTCAGGATTCAATTCTTCGCCCTTTATCAGCACGTCAGTTTTCACCTGCCTAACGTGAGGTAGGGTAAACTTAATGCATTTCGTTTTTTTTTCATTAAGAAGTAAATTGTTAACATTGAACCAGTGAACTACATTTGAGATCGCGCTATTTACATCGTCAGTAACCAGCTGCTGACGTTTAAGTTTAAACAAAAGTGAAGTATCATCCGCAAACAACACTATATTATGGTTATCCTTTATGAGGTAAGGCAAATCATTAATATAAATAAGAAACAAGAAAGGACCAAGAATCGAGCCCTGCGGGACTCCCATTGCTACTATAGATCCAGGAGATCTTTTTCCATTAAAGTCAACGCTCTGAATCCTATTACTCAAGTATGAAGTAAGAAGATCCAGAGCGCTGTTCCGGATCCCGTAGTGGCGGAGTTTCCTGATTAGGGTTTCATGAAGAACGCAATCAAATGCCTTGGACAAATCACAAAAGATGCCCAAGGCATCGCACTTATCCTCCCATGCATTATAAATATGTCCCAAAAGCTCAACACCGGCATCAGTAGTTGAACGACCCCTTGTAAAACCGAACTGTTTGCTATGTAATAATTTATGTTTATTAAAAAATCTTTGCAATTGCTCTAAAATTAATTTCTCAAATATTTTACTAAAAGTAGGTAGTACTGA
Organism: Orthosia gothica; assembly: GCA_949775005.1. Taxonomy (NCBI): domain Eukaryota; kingdom Metazoa; phylum Arthropoda; class Insecta; order Lepidoptera; family Noctuidae; genus Orthosia; species Orthosia gothica. The sequence goes on from OX459050.1 coordinate 9,631,766, forward strand.
AATAGGTCTATAATTTGTAGGGTCTGATGTACTACCTGATTTAAACAAAGGTATTATTTTACTATTTTTCATTAGGTCAGGAAACTCCCCACAGTCGATACAATTATTAAAGATAATAGCTAAACTAGGTGCGACAATATCAATAATAGACTTGGCGACTTCAACAGAATGACCCCACAGATCAGCAGTCTTTTTAACATTTAATGTGTGAAAGGTTTTAATTATGTCTCTACAAGTAATATGTTCAAAAATAAATTCCGAATCGCAAACATTAACATTTTCTTTTAGCAAAGACTCAGCAACAGAAGGTGATGAGTTTAAGGATTTAGTAGTAGAAACGGGAATATCTGAAAAGAAATTTTCAAAGGCCAGTGCGACTTGTGGGCGACCCCGTCCTTATCGCGGACGGGCAGCTGCCTCGCAACACGTGGCCGCGAGGCCGCATCGAGGCCATATACCCTGGCCCTGATGGAGAAGTCCGGACCGCTGAGGTGCGCACTACTGGCGGCACTCTAAAGCGTCCGGTGAAGAAGCTCATTCCTTTGCCAAAATGAGTGCAGCAGAGTTCCAGCGGCGAGAGCTGAGCGACGTGTCGCAGAGCGTCGAGGTCACGAGCGCTGCCGACGTGCGCCGCTCACAATGCTGATGCAGCGCCGCGCCAACGTAGCATCGAGTCGACGCGACACTGCACGGCGGGAGAGATGTTCGCGACGTTACGTCACCAGTTAGATAGGTAGTCATATGTAAAATATAAATAGTATTGACAGACACACGTCTGCTCACCCCAGAGCGCCATCGCATACTAAGCGATGTCGGTAGGTGAAAAAACCTTTTATAGTAAAGCTCGTAACTAATTTTTGCTCATGTTTTTGAGACACTAAAATTATATTTTATATGTCTATCAGTATGTAATAGAGTTATATAGTCTAATAACAATAAATTAGAAGCATTAATATGCATACTGACTATGTTATTACGGAAAGAAACAAGTATTTAACTCCGTAAACACAACCATCATCAACGAGCGTTTAGTTCACAATGACCTGTAAGAGGGCGGCACCTTATATTTATACTAAAACCAGTTATTGTAGAATTTTGATAACTTTAAACTCATGTTTTAGGGGCTTTTACATAGTTTATAGTGCGCATATAGCGCTTATGTGTTAGAGTTATGCATAAGGTACCTTAGATATATGATAAATGTATAGTTTTAAGGAAATAAAAATATTTTGTTTACTTATTTTAGACCCCCCAGAATTGGCAGGGTATCAAGTAGTGCTATAGGTATTATATTCACCTACCAATCAGATTATTTCCTTACACGTAATTGTTTTGTTAGGAAACATCATCTAGGTGTTCTAGATAAGATAGCTGGATACCATGACTGAGAAATTATACATAATAGCAGTACATGGCCAGTCTTAATACAGTTTCACTCTGAAAATGCAGATATGCATACATTTTTGCTCGAGTAAGTATTCAGAAAGTTCGATACAAGCCTTTTAGCACTTCTGGGTGACCTAGAATTCTGTCTAGGCTCCTATATAGATAGCGCCTATGTAATTCTAGTACATAGGCGTCACTTACTTGAGAGGATGTGTCTGTGTATGCCGGCATGGACGTTTCTATGCGTCTGCCGATGGGTCACTGCGTCCAGGGACATTTGGTGCCTGGTCAGCTATAGATATGCTGTCTGAAGCATTACCTTCGTGAACCCTCAGGCAGGCGCCTACACTCAGTCATGACACGGAGCTAGTATATAGGGGTATGTAACGCACACAGACACATTAAAGCTGTGAGACGACGTAAAATTTAGTATTCGGCCGCTTCCCGGCACCTTAAGCTGCGGAAAAGCTGGTGGTACACCCATCAGGGTACCGCCGTCAGACAGCCTAGTTTTCCAGCTACCCAACCACACTTCCGGAAGGAGCTTAGCTCTGGTGGTTGAGGAGTTAAGCGACCTGATATGGTGCGAGGTTACATGGATTTGCTATGTAAACAAACTTGTAACAAACGATAGCTCATCGGGGGTTGGACATGTAGCTACCGGACTTCTACCTTGGGATAGCCCATCACGAGGGCTACCCGGGTGTGAATGTAACTTGAAAATCCACCCAGCGGTCTGAGTAGGAATCGAGTTTATGTACCAAGATCAGGGGCATAAGCTAACTTCTCGCACCATTTCGCGGCTGTACGCCTGAAGGTTTTGAATATAACTGTAACACTTATGTGTGTCAACAGCCCAGTAGGAGGGCTCCAAGTCCCTCGCTGGTACCCTAGAGCTAACATGTCTAGTTTTAGGAGAAACTCGATTGTAAAGCTTCAAACTGGCGGGAATTCCCTTTCTTTGACGTTCTCCTTACGAGAACTCCCTGATGGTAGGGGCTAGGGACCTGGATCAAAGACCGGAAAGAAGGTCTCCTCGAGACCTATCCAAAAGTACAAGTTTCACCAGAATCGGTCCAGTGGAAGGGTAGTTCCTGTCAGTTTCAAGCTACGAGTCTTAGGTTATATTTTTTGGAAAATAAAAGTTTTTGCGGTCGGAATGTTGTGGTCCTCGTCGCAGTCGAGTTTGCCTGTTTAATAGTGCGCAGGCGCGTGAACATATCGTAGCCATTATTTCACTTAAAGTATTTCCACGCATCATTGCGCATCGAGGACCATGAAGGAACATCGCTTCTGGCCATGAACAAATAGTTTTATTTAACCTGGACATCACGTTTTCACCTCAACCTACTTGGCAGCTTTCAAGTGTCTCCAAGGTCCATAGTTACCAGATGACAACTGAACAATAGGTGCAAGGGGCGTCAACGCGTTCAAGCAGGAGCCTTACAACCTCCTGATTGCCTGTCGGTCTTGGACGATCACGTCCGTCCCGTACAGAAGGTTTTCAAATTCCCTTGACCTGGCTAACCCGGAGGTAAAGTGCCAGATGGTTGGTATACCACTTAACATAATAGGAATGCCGGAATTTGGGTGTCATGAGTTCGTGGCGCAATTTAGGAGAGGTCCTAATGGTCTAATTCGGGTAGGGTTAATTGATTATACCGGGCAATCTTGTATCTTTAGGTGATTAGGGAACATTAAGCGAGATTATAACTTCCACCTTCACACTATTCATACTAAATGCGATTAGTTATTATTGGTAATGTTAATAATTAAGGTTAACACATTCTATTTTAATAATACCTAATTCATAATCATTGTCATCATTTCAGCCGAAAGACGTCCACTGCTGGACATTGGCCACCCAAGCGTCACCACATTGACCGGTCCCGTGCGTCTCGCATCCAGCGGACCTAATTGCCTAATTATTCATTTGTTATTAAAGTGGCTAGTTAACTTACTCATCTAAATGAATATTATCAATACATACAATAAATCTGTAGAAAAACGTTTTTGTACTTTCGATGTACAAAAAAGTTTTCTACAGTTCAGTACATTTCCAAAACAAAAGCCAGCGTGTTAAAGGATAACCAACAGACACATTGCTAGCATTTTTGTTTTTTTTTTCTGTTTAGTTGTGCACGCATTACGTAAAATATGCGAAACCAATGTGGATGATTTTATAAATAAAAATTGTGCGTAACTTGAAGTATTACTAAGTTTTTGTTTCATCGCAATCGGTTCACTCTATCAAATGATTTATGAATTTAAATAGTTCAAGAAGTAAAATATCACAACACATGCAATTCAGATACTCGAATAGTTGAACTCCATATTTGATAGATAGCGTTGTGCATTTGACGTCATTTTCTGAATGGCGGTGTTAAGGTTCTGCGTGGTAGATAGACCCTAGAAAAAAAATTGGCAGGGTAGGTAGAGACGGGTAGGTTAACTTAATCTCCTTAAATATTGACCAATAACGAACATTGTTGCACCGATAGAAAGCTAAACTATCATTGAGTGTCAGTAGGCTACTTTTTATCAGACATTGCGAGAATTAAACAGGAATTCCGAGGTTCCTGTGGTATAGGCCACTCGAGCAAACCCGTCGGAAATAGCTAGTGTTTAATATCATGCATAAATATCGAGATGTAATTACAATCAATTACCGCTTCTGCGAAAGTTGTCTTTTATTGAAGAAATTAGCATCGAAGCCTTCTACGATCTGATGATGGTGATGCAAACCCTCAAGGATTTCTTTCATAGCCATTAAGTACAAACATTTCAGCTAATTCAGTTCCATAAGATCAGCAGATTTAAATACCACTAAAATAGTAATAATCTTAGTTTATTGCCAGAATATTGCCAGAACCAGGTGTGAATAACGACACCAATTTATCTATTCTACAATAGATTCCTATTAATGTTTGCACGACACTAATTTAATCATTCACCACTGAAACAGCGTCAATAACTCTTCTTAATTGGTACAGTTCAATAACTAATTGTCCAATCAACATTGCCTGAATAAACACTAGCCATTTCGCTAATTGGTTGATCTTTGACATTTACAGCTATTGGATGATTTTTCATTGGCAACTGATTGATTATTGGGATTCTTGGGTGGAAGGGGAATTGGAGGTTCCTTCTGAGTTTGCTTTTCACTAACTACCTTTCCTACCAGCTACCCTACTTACCCTAACCTATACCAGCCTATCCCTACATACCTACCTACCCTACCCTACCTATATTTTTTTATCCAAAATGTATCCTATGTCCTTTACCAGGATGCCATCTATCTCCTTGCGAAATTTAATTGAAAACCGTTCAGTGGTTTAGGCGTGAAAAGGTAACAGACAGACAGACAAATATACTTTCAAATTTATAATATTAGTATGGATTAGTCTTGGTTCAGTAGTGTGAAAGCCACAATTTAATTTGGCGATAGAAATATGTAAAAAATACTGATTTGTGGCCGAATTTCTACACGTCATGATTTTAAAAGAAATATTTTTTATAATCTTACCAGTTTTTTATATATTATTTACTGGCCACGGCTGCACCCACGTGAAATGTGTCACTGGTATCTGATGGCCTATCTATAGGACGGGCGATAAATTGGAACTGTTCTCTGATCATCGCGTGTAATGTGGTCCTTTCTAATATGATTGGTTCCATATTCTGTTCAATGACGTATGTGGGCCTTGGAATGAAATAGAACACCCATTTCATTTTAAGGCTAGATTCAAAATTTGTACATAAGTACCTAGCTACATGTGTGAAATGAAAATGTAACTGTGTTTGATAGTTTAATCTCGTCTTAATAGGACCTTATTGAAGACGGATTTATTTTAATTAGGTGGCATTTGGTAATTTTTCCATTTGTGACTTTCATATTTTTTTTTTTTCCTATTATACATCTTCTTATTTCCATATGGTATCAATTCTCGAAACAAATCCACAAACACCGTGATACTGCACGTTCCTACAAAGAAAGTTTCATTCGCCATATTTTTAAACTCACATCGCCGAGCAAACGTAACCGTAACTAAATAACTCAAATAATAAATCACACATAACAAAAACTTTGGAAACTCATAAAAAATATTATTGCAATATGTTGTTATTCCCTATCACCAACGTAAACCTATTTTTCATAGGGATCTGACTGATTCGACGTTGAGACGTTGCGACGCAATTTATTTTGGGTCGATCGGCGATATCGCGCAAATATTTTAAAAATCGCGCAAAAATCTCAAGCGCAAGTCGGTTGTATTGTATTTTATTGTGTCCTTGTGAACGTACTTGCAATTTCGCTTAGTAAAAATCACTTATCGGTTTGGTATAAATCGAATCGCGTCGAACCATCGAACGTCTTTCACACAAAAATGTGTTTCCCGTCATAGCAACGGTGTTTTCATTTCCCGCAATGATACTGGATAATGGAGCAAATTAATAAACGTGAAAAATGTATTGGATCTTTGAATCAAGCAGAAATAGAAAAGACTAGAATAGAATAGAATATACTTTATAATATATACACCAAAAAAAGTTACACATCTCTTTTGCAAACAAACTTATTTCCACGGGTACAAAGGCGGTCTTATCACTGACAGCGATATCTACCAGTCAAGCTTTATAGGAAACTTATCAAAAGGTATTTTGGAGCATTTCTGATGTTGTTGAATGAATGCAGTTGATATAACGGATTAGAGGCTCTAGATAGTTTGTCATTCCTTCAGCGGTGGCGATGGTCTGAGATGGTCAGAGAATGTCAAATATTAGTTAGATGATAAACCTGAATTCAAGTGTCAGGTCTTATTAAGGCATTATCTGCAAAGTCACGTTAATTTACAGGTCAACGTTATTGGATTCTGATGTGCAAGATAACTTGAATCTGGGATTCATTCACATAAAATTTGCCATTAAGCTCACTCCTGTCACATGGATTTAAGTCACCTGAATGCAATAACAAATTAACAAAAATAGTATAGTAAACGAAATAAGGCACACGTCAATTACCAAAAAATACCGTTTCGGCACAATGCAATTCGGCGAATGATGATTTATTCATCTTTTAGAAGTGACAACTTTATCAGCCCCGTTGTGGTTTGAAACTTGATGAAACGAAAAAGCGACATTAAAAAGAGACAAATACATACATCTATACGTGCGAGAGAATGAAATAAAATCAGAATCTGAATGAATATTGTGCGATTATGCCCGGGAAGATGCACGACCTCGTATTTAGTTTGTACGTTACACAATTGACATAAAGTTCTTTATGCTATATATGCAATTTGGTTCGCTTTCATTCCATTCGGTGACAACGTAAATTGGGCCTCATGATGGTCGTGTTTGTAATGGTCAGATTTTGAAGAATTTGTTTTTCCAGAGTCTCTTGACAAGTGGCATTCGATGAAAGCGAAGGCGATAGTCAAAATGTCAAAATGTAAGGATTCATCACGTGATGTTTCGATATCGCTTGTCCATCCCATACAATTTTGCCTTTCTGACAATCGCTATCGCCACGCTTTCGATCATAGAATGTCATTCGTTTAGGGCCTAAGGGTCGAAATTATTAATTCCTTATAATAATTATTGTATGAATGTATTTAAACAAACTTTCTTCAGGATATTACATAATTGAGTCTAACCTTAACAAACCAACTTCGCCCTATTTACCTACAAACTCATAAAACAAACATGCGTGAAGATAACTTCGTGTTCCGATACATTTCACATAATCCAATGGAATGCTCTTTTCCGATCCATTTGGCGGAAATCATGCCGCCATGTTGTAAAATATATCGTTAGTGATGTCTTCAGTTTTTGTATCACATTTACTCAATTTTGCGTTACATTTTTTTAATTTACTAAATCCTTTAATGACTGACGAAGGAGGTAGAGATTTACAGCTGTATTAAGCTACATCAATATTGTTAATACTATGTATAAGGGGCGATTTAGTACTGTAAGAGCCCCTCACCTATTAAGAGGCCACCTCCTTGTCTATTACAAAACTGGCAACAGATAACAATTTAGTTTTGGATGGTGATTGTAATCAGAACGTTAAGAAAATATTTGAATATGCTTTTCTTGTCATTTCTGTAAAAGCCGGTAGCATGAAGTCTGTGATAAAAATGTAACGTATCAAGATAATTTGACTCTTTAATTTTACTGGTTCTGGCTACCCAATTATAGTGCCTACATCCGTTACTATATAAATGCGAATATGAGTTTCTTTGTTTGTTACGTGCTCACACCGTAACGGTTTAATGGATTTGGATAATACTTGGCATATGGATAGACCAGAACCTGGATGAGGACATAGGATACTTTTTTACCGACGTCATCATACAGGTATAATGTCTCTTCTGGATTATAACACACTTTATACACGGGGAAAGCCGATGGCCAAAAGTTAGCAAGTTAAAGTTAGTTATTTATTCCATGGGGCGAGGTCATTTCCATTTACCAAGCACAAGTACGTCTTTGGGTTGCTATTGTTACAAAAGGGAATGTGGGTCCCATGCAAACACAGCACCATTGGTGAGCAAACAAGCCACACTGCTTAATTGACAATTTGTAAATGTTAAAGAATAAATCCAAGACTTGTTGGTTATTAGAGTATGACAGTAAAAATGGCTAAAATCGGATTACATTATCGTTTAATTAAGTTTGCTTCTAGACTAAGCCACAGAATTCTGCAGTACACTACCGTACTGTTAATTCAATAAAGTAAGCTACGTTCATACGTAACAAAAAAAGGACGCCAAAAGATTTTACGATATTACATACCCAAAACCTTTTTGCCTACCAAAAACGCAAAATATTCTGGTCCTCCTATCGGATCTGGTTAAAGTTTCACCTAGAGCACTTAAAAAAGAGCAAAAATAGTACACATAGTAGGACCGTCAAACGAGATACGGTATACTGATCACAGCCAGCCAATTGGTCGATTTTACCGCCGATTTTATTGACAGAGCTCGAACGTCCGACATATAACCAACACGAAGTTACTTCAGACACAAAATAAGTTGTACAGAAGATTAACATCGCACAAATCTCTATTGTTAAGTCTGCTGTTACAATTTTTGGTAAAGAAACATTATCTAACTCTGACAAAATTTAGACTTCAGACAGGGAATGGTTATAGAGACAATGGTTTCCAAAAATTAATTCAAAACGTTTATCCCTCGTGTTATCACCTTTTGTCTTCTTCTAGAGGCAGACTTCACATTGACCCTAATGCTATATTATTGTGTTACTGTTGTCACCTTATCATTCGATCAATAGAGCCTTATCTATGACCGGTTGTATGCACTTCGGAGTAAGTCTATTCTATCTGATTGGTTTGCATTAGTCTGTTGCTTGAAGATCTATTTCCTATGCATTTGCTTCCCATTATGATACGTGTTGCTGTTTAGTAAGGCAATTCATTTTAGCGTTAGAAGCCCGACAGTTTGACGACCAGTCTTTCAAGAAGAATCTTGTCATTCAGTGTCTGAATTGAAGAGATCAAACAAGCAATAGTAAAAGACTGGTGTTCGGGTACATTCGGTTAGACGGGGATCCGATCACAACATAAATATATATATAAATAGGCATAGAGCTAAGAGCCTTTTAGCGAACTAAAGATTTTTTTTTAGATTTGCGATGCTGCACTATCGTCATTCTATGTAAAAAGAAAATAATTTCAGAGTTTTCTTTTTTAATTTTGTAAATAATGTGAGACTTCTGCACAAATCTCTACTTTTTACTCATGTACCCTTTACTACAGATAAAGGTTCTGATACGATTTGCTAGTAAAAAGAATTTCACGAGAACTGACCCATGTGATAGAACCATCATTTTTCACGGCATAAAGTTTATGAACCGTGAGTTCTTATCTTACACCCTTTGAGCATGGGTGAGCAGAAATGTTTCAAATAAACGACGGAGAGAAAACTGTTCTTGATGTATTTTCTTGGAAGGCTACACAACAGTATTTATTTTTCTACAGTTCACACATGGCTAAAGCTTAGCCTTTATTGACGACACTTATTTTTAAGAGATTTGGGCATTTTAGGTTTCGTATAAGTACTTAAGTTATACGTTCATAGAAATTAACACCTTTCTGGATAATGGAAATTTATGCTGGGAAGCATACATTTTTCAAAAGTTGCACCCAGTGTTCTAGGCTGTATATTTTCAGTGAAAGAATTTAAGATTTTTATTAAGAAGGTAAGATTTTGGTGACCCAATTGTCACAGTGACCTATTCTCACGTTTGTCACTACTGACTTGTCACGGTGACTCGATCAAATATTTGGCGTGACTTACAAATATTTGTCCCAAACTTTTCCTGTAAGAGGAAAGAAAGGTCACCAATATTTGCTTACGGATTTCAGAATAATGCATTTAATATTTGTGTAGGTATTTTGCGGTATGTATTTAGAATTTCTGATAGAATAACCCTATTCTATCAGAAATTCTAAATACATACCGCAAAATACCTACACAAATATTATTATTTTTAGATTTATTTATTTTCGTTTATCCACGCACTGGAATGTCTGTCTGGAATGTTCTTGTGAATTGTCACCAATAGAGGACAAATCACTTTAAAATGTGATGCTTTCCAACAGAAGAGTGTGCGGATTCCACCTTCCCCACATATATAAACTGACGCCATTTTCCCATGGAGATAGGCAAAAACTCAGAAAGCCACCAGGCACGATCTATAAATCCTTTTGCTACATCTGGTCATTCACGCATGACGGTTATGAGTATTACGCACCCGGCTTTTTAAGGACATCATTAGTGATGAGTTGATGACACTACTATATTATTAGTAATATATAAATATGTTCTTCGTGGGGATATAATAAGAATTGTTTCAAATTTATTTTACCTTGTCGAAGATCAGTGTTTTCAACATTCGCTCGATTTTACCAAAATGGTGAAACTCGTGAAACTTGTAAAATTTTATACGAAATTTTGGTGAATACTGTAGTGTTGCGGACAGAAACATAGTGTTTTTCAAACTGGCTACGACCAATAAACTCGTTACTGGAACTACAGAAATGTTCAATATTTTCAGCTCACCTAAATCTGGAAGCTACCTAGTACATTATCAGTCTGTTCAGTCCCACTGCAGGGCTAATACCTCCCTTTCCTCCTCCTATTACGCCCGGTTTTGGGGAATTGTGGACCAACCCTGTCGACAGGTGTCAAGCTCGTCAACTACCTACATAGATAATAAAAAAATGACATTCTTCCGAATGCATCCTCCAGACTCATCAAAATAAAAACTTTCGTTAAAAAACTCGGGAATTGAAAGTTAAAACAATACCTCGAGGATATTTGCCGCTATTATGGCGACTGAGTCGAGTCAAATTGACTTGAAAAATGACCTTAAATACGTAATCGTTCTTGGAAACAATCGTACTTTTGTTATGCTATTGTTTTCGTTTTCAAAACACCAAAAATAAAATCGAATACAATACGACATGTTGATCCTACAATTTTACAGTGTTGTCACATTGGGTTAGCTCGGTGCAATGTTGCTTCCATTTCACAGAAGCGAGCTGTATCCGTTTGGACACAACACTTGGTACGTTAAAGTTACGTACAATTGTTTTCCTGTTACGTTGCTTGAACACAGACTTTGGTGGGAAAAAGAAAATGTTAACGTTAATATAAGTTTTAAGTTTCAAGTTTCAATATTTTGAGCTTTTAGTTTGCTAGTTGTCTTATTGCTGAAGGTCATTGACCATGGTTATTATTGCTTAAGTGATGCACGGCACCTTACTTTCTACTTACCTATATTATAAAATGTGTCTTCAGCGCTTGACAAAAAATTTAAACCGAACACGGGTAGACTTTAAGTAACTTTTGTCCCGGTAGTGGGTTTCCTTGGGATAATTATCACACGAGCGAAGTCGCTGCCAATAGCTAGTTGTACGTAAATGTAACGTATATTATTTTATTCTGCAATGTCAACCCGAAAAATTCTGAAGGATGAAATTAAAATTTTCATTTCCTTTACAGAACATAAAGGTTTAATCCTTTATGATAGTTAGTGTTTATGACGGGGCTATTGTTGGTGCGATGTTCTCTATAAAGCACAATTCATTATTGGGACTATTGTTGTTTATAAATGTCACGCCCAGCGTAGCGCGGGCTGTAAAGAACAATTGACTCGGATGCAGCTATGAGCATTCCAAATACTTGGGCTTTTTTTTTTTTTCATTTGTTTTGGAATTAATATTTAAATGGCAAAATTATTCAGGTCTGTTAGCGTTAGTAGATGACAATAATATGTAGGATAGTATTATTTTTTTGTTGAAAGGCTTGCGTTTTACCATTTTCTCAGCTAATGGTAAGTGATGCGAGTAGTATAAAGCTATGGACAGACTGTACGATAAATTATATAAATAGAAAAGAAGTCACTGTTGAGATGACGGTAAATAGAAATGTGAGGAAGAAGAGTTGCTGTGCCGACGCCAAATAAATTGATATAAGGATAGGCAGATGATAGTATGAATAAATGAAGTCGGGTTAGCTGTGTGGCTCATGTGTCTCTGGCTATACCTACATAACCAGCAGAAAACTGGTCTTAGTAGTAGGCCAGGCAATAAAGAAAATAAAAATTGTAGCGAAAAAAGTAATTTCACTAAAATTAGGTTTTTATGGTAGTAGTAATGTTGCCTGAAAAGCCCCCATTTCAGTATGTTAGAAACTGTTTAAATTTTTCTTCAGTACTTAAAACATAATTTAAAATTAATAGTAGATTAGTAGCCAAGGGCTGTAAGGCATCAATTGTAGCCCGAGATATTTAGGCGCACGAGCTCATCGAGGGCGCCTATAGTTCGAGGGTGCAATTGGTGCTTACACCCGAGCTAACTATTCTGATTTACATCTCGATTGTGAGGTAAGTAGAAAAAAACCGGCATTACAAGAATAAAACATTAAATATTTTTTTTTTTTTAAGGACGAAATTGAGCTTCGCCGTTCGATATTTAAAATTGATGACTATGTTACTCACACGAAGACAAGGCTGAATAGCAAAGCGACCTCTTTGGTTATTGGGCTGAATGCATGATGTCTATTGCCAGTATGATGGTTAGATGTACGCGAACTTTTTGAAAGAAAGAAGTGTTTTTTTTAAATTACTTACCGCCCTAGGGCTTTTCTAGCTACATTATAACCCTAGAGCGCTAATTAGTTACCTACAAGCCCCATTTGGAGGTAATAAGAACCTACTTACCGAACATGAGAGATGTAAATTAAATTAAATAAATTTATTTCAGAATCACTTCCATATTTTGTTAGTAACAATGTAAACTTATAAAATAGTGTTTACCATACGCCCAGACTAAGGAAAAAATTACTCAAAGAACATATTATTTTGCCTCATATCTCAAAAAATAATGACCATTAGTGAATCTAATATAGGTTTTTTTTGTGCACAATTGAATTAGGAATAAACTTGCTCTGAGTACAAATTTCAGTAAATTCAAAATCTTACGAAAATTAAACAAAAATAGTTTGACAGTCCATTTTTTTGCTATCATGAGCCTTTTATGAACTTTTCAGGCAACATTACTACCATAATGAACGTAATTCCGGTGAAATTACTAAACTAGGTTTTTTTTTCGAAGATCCGCCTCTAATATCAGTTATTTTCCTGGTAAGCCAGTTGACAGTTTTTGCATAGAGAGAGTGCGAAAAGCAGGGATACATTTCAAAAAGGAGGAAAACTTTTCAAAACCGACTATACTTTACAGACTACTCAAATTAGTTCACACTCACTAACCAAAACACAATAACTGACATTGACAGAGCCAGATCGAGAGATCTGAGTGAGATCTATCTCGTGAGACGAATTACTATAACAACAGCAATTGGACAAATCCATCGTGACCATTTCCGATCGAAGCGAAGAAAATTAAGTACCAGTCATTGAAATATAGTAATTAAATCTTCGCCTAAAATTATAAGTAAATCCAAAAGTTCCTTCCCTTTCACGCCAAAATATACAGTGACAGCTCACGAAAAGTCCCGATATTCACAGATCGTGTTGTCACCACGAAAAACTCTGGTCGCTGCGGGGCTTTGCGGCGCAACTTACGGCTGACGATGCACTTGAGAAAATTAAATCATACACCACTGACCAGACATTAAAATGTAGTAACAGAATCTGTGTGTGCCTATGACACTGAAACCTGACGGCTATGTTCGGAGTTTCCTTGCGTGATCGAATCAGAAATGTAGAGATCCGCAGGAGAACCAGGGTTACCGAAATAGCCCGAAGAATTGCCAAATTTAAGCGGCAGTGGGCAGAGCACATTGCTCGCAGAACTGTTCGTCGGTCGAACAGTTCTGAAATTGCGACCGCGAAACGGAAGACGCTGCGTTGGAATGACTCCCACCAGGTGGACAGATGACCTGGTGAGGGTGACGGGAGTTTGCTGGATGCGAGACGCACGAGACCGATCATTGTGGCGACGTCTTTCGGCTGATAAGATGATGATGATGATAATAAACAGAATCAATGCCAAACTATAAATTCTTATGTCAATAATTCCTTCCTTCTCACGTATATGAGACTGTTGTATCTAACTTCATTGTAACTTAATTAAGTTCTAAAAAAAGTCTCGATACTCACCGATCCCGATGTCTCCACAAATCTCTCGTCACCGCGAGGATTTGCGACGCAACTAACAGTTGAGGACGTAAGCAGCTATTTGTCTTCCTAAATATGGCGGGAGTGGCGGGATAGGTTGTCCATTTTTTGCCAGCCTAATGGACAGTGCGCAATAGGCTTGGATGTAGTATGCCACATGGCATACTACGGGTAAGCTAGTAAGATTTAGTTGTAATTTAAGACCTGCTTTTACCCATTGAAATGGAGAACTATCTTCAGGGAAGTAAAAGTCACTTACCAAAACACATAATGGATTTTCCATACTGTCACTGATCACAATACACCTTTGCGCTATACTCTACAGAGTATAGCAGAAAGGTGTATAGTAAGTAAGTTACTTTAATTACGAACGAATAGTTGTACGATTATGACGATTTTTTTAAAGAAATTAAACTTTTGTATAGACAATTTACGATATCAAATCGCCATATTTATTCTTTAGATAAAGGTTATTTGACTGATAAAAAAACCATCCAATTGCGAGTCGGACTCGCGCACGAAGGGTTCCGTACCATTATCGCAAATAAACGGCAAAAATAACACGTTTGTTGTATACAAGCCCCACTTAAAAATTTATTTTATTCTGTTCTTAGTATTTGTTGTTACAGTGGCAATAGAAATATATTATCTGTGAAAATTTCAACTGTTTAGCTATCACGGTTCATGAGATACAGCCTGGTGACAGACAGACAGACAGACGGACCGCGGAGTCTAAATAATAGGTGCCCGTTTTTAACTTTTGGCATAGATAATATAATACTTGCATACAGATGCCTCAACCCATACAAAGAAACTGTGCCACGTATGACGTAACTTGCGTTTTTTGTCTAATTATACCGATTTTTTTTTGTCAATCGATCACGTTCGGTTCCGTTCCACGGCGATAGATAGATCACCATTTAATAATCCATCGATATCTAAAGATAAATCAAATAATCAGTATAATCAGTACAGGACGTCGGGACAGTTTCTTTGTATGGGAAGAGACACCACGGAACCCTAAAAATCAGCCCTAAGAAAATCAACATTAAGAGAACTTATGACTCGAAACTGAAAATTTGCTGTGTCTAAGTAAGGATGTTTGTATCTTATTTATTTGCAAGTAAAAAAGGCTTAAGCCTTGCAGCGGACAACTGCATGTCGTATCAAAGTAGGAAAAAACTACAGAATAATATTAAATTACAGTCAAGTTGCCCGCTTCGGCACTACATTTTCTTTTGCAACACAGACTTCATTTCAAAAGGAACTAAAAATAAGACTTTCATATTTTATAGGTGTTCTTTCATATTTGAGCAGTTTAAGATAGAAGTTAGATGACAACGCAATAACCTTTTTATTCCAAAAGAAAACTGTTTTAAATTCAGAACACAACGATGAACTGACGAAGACTTGACAAATAAAATAATCGAGTTCAAAGAAAGAAAATGATGAACGAAAATGTGTACATACCACAGAGCACAGAGCCGCTTTGGCAGCTACTGCTAGATACGGCATTGTCAAAACTTTCCATATATACCGTTTGTGCCAATTAGTGTCACCGTTTTCTCCAAAAAATTGAGGGCTTATGTTGGTATACGGAACAGGGTGGAAAGTACCGCAACCTCTATTGAAAAAGGTGGATCCCCCGATCACACCGAAAACTCAGCTTTCGTGATGCAAGATTTTATGTAGCATCACGTCATTAGTTCGTATGTGGTGGCATAGATGCCGCTACAGGCTCGTTGGCTATTCTGACTGTGGCTATGACAGCCAAAACTTGACTAAGTACGCTACTTGCGCGAATATTTAATGATGGCGATCTAGTCGCTGCGCATTGTAGCGATACCGTGCTCTGTGGCACTTTTCATAAAGGACTTAAAAAGTTTGGACCATAGATAAGAGTTGTTTTGTCGTTTCAAAAGTTTTGTTTGCAAATTTCTTGGTGAATAAATAATATGATTTTTCATTGGAACAAAAGGTCGTGTTGAATGCTTGTGATTTAGAACCAAAATGTGGCTGAAAGAGTATTGTTTAATGATTCAAATGACTAGGGAGGCGTGTAAAGTTTGATATTGTTGTAAAATATTTAGAGTTATCTATTTATTTGTTTACTCTCGCACTGGAACGCCTTGCATCAATTACATCAATGGAGCTAAGGATGTTATGTCTGACTGAGGCTTTGGTACTTGTAGAATATTAGCTATATTAAATTAGGTCTCTATGGCTTTAATCAGTATTAATATTTAATAACAAATAAGTCATGAAATGTATACGTATATTTAGGTATGACTAGAGTTTGTTTAATTCAGAAATTTGTATAGTTCACCATCTTGCGAATAAGCAGTTTGGATACAACCTATTTGGTAAATGTTCCAGAACCAAGAACTGAAGGACCAAAAGGCCAAATTTATTTTATTTAATTTAATTTATTCAGACAACAATTGAGTCCATTTTGTTAGTAAAAATACCTTATAACTAGTGTTAGTATTACACAAACAAGGATAAAAAATAATAAAAACACAAAACAAATAGAGCAGGTGACCGAGGCAGAATGTGCAGAGAACGATAAGGCGAGGAAAAAGCTACCTGACCATTCTCCCCACATAGTGTCTCAGAAAATGGGGGGTTAGGGCTCTCTACTACTGTTTTCAGGATGCTGTTGTCACTGCCCCGTGTTCTACGCATCAGTGATGCGACTGCAAAGGTGTAATCAATATTCTTAAGGTTAAATGTACCTACGCAACTTCAACGAAGTAAGACATTTGTTTCAGCGAACATAAAATTTGGTTCTAAAACCATTTTCAGGGTACTTTAAATGATGTAAGACAACCTGGGTGCTAAGAAAAAGAGACTGTTAGGCAAACATGGTCACCCTGTTAGTTAAAAAGGTGAACAAAACTTGTCGGAAAGATTTTCCCGTGAAATATACGGTGCAGGTGTCATTTCGCACTGCCGGTCGGGGTTGCCGAAGTTTACCGAGCTTTGCCGAATATAGGTGGATTACTTGGTAAAGAGAGTTGAGTACGAGGTTGCAAGGGAAAAGAATTCCTGGAAGGAGTTAGCCTATACAGTGGGGCTGTATAGGCCAACGGTAATGTCTGATTCTGCACATCATTGAAGCAGGTAAAGTTACTTGTGGAACTATAAAATAATAATTATTATACTCGTAAGATACTAGTGAATACTGTGCATTAATACTTAGAAATTTAGTATCTTTCATGTGTAGAAAGTAGGTATCTACTCATGATTGTGAATAACTCCTGAAATCGCGGTTGTCTCCTACATTTTGTCGAATTATACAAACATCACGAATAGCTGAAAAACCTACATAAAGCTGATTTATATTTTGTTTTATTTCAAAGTTACAGATCGTTCGGAGTATTTAAGTATCGTAGCAGGTGGCTTTCTGTAGTGTCTACCTACCCCCTACTTAAAAGACGCGAGTTTATCCAAGAGTAAAATTGTTCACATTCATCTGCACTATCTTCTGTAATATTGCCATTAAAAAAAATACCATGAATGGTAACATAACCTAAAATAATTGTCAAAAAATAAAAGGTATTATATCCAAATTTGCCATAACGTGGATGGAATGGGATAGAAAATTGTGAATATATCCAGGCATCGGGTGATCGCGCGTCGTTCAATAATAACATTATTGTATGGCGCCATAATTATGGCGTGTGTGTGTGCGAATTTCAATTTTGTTAACTTTCGTTTACCATGCGATTGTGAAAGTTCGTTGACTTATAGTGTGGTGTCATATTGATTACTATCAAAATGTGCTGTACTATTTAGTTACACCACTGCCAACAATTCTTCTATAATTTGTAAGGTTTTACTTCCCAGATGGTCCCATCATCATCAGGTCAGGATCTCATGATGGGATCTAGGAGAAATCGAGGAAACTCCTCAAATTTTATAGACATACATATAGTGATTTTGGTATTTTCATCATTAATGCAATCATTTGCACTCAGAAAGTATCATTTGGTGAAGTGAAACTGATGAAAAAGACCACAGATAGCCACTGGAACTTATGTCACGGGTATAAAATAATATCTTGAATATGTAATATCAAAGACCGGTGACCTCGGCAAAGAAAGTTATTTTTCGCTTTGTAATGTTTTGTTTTGCAAGTCAGTTTGATTTTATTGTTAAAAAGTTTTTTATAAGTTTTATCATGGACTGCATTTCGTAATAGTAACATCTTTTTTGGCAAATATAAAAAAATAGGTGAGGCTATATTTGGTCAAAATAAAATTTTAAAATATTTTCTCTTGCTAGACACGTTTCCTTACGTACGTTGGTTGGCTAGGTGCCAGGTTAGGATCTCCGTTTCCATTCAGTCTGATCTTTTCATGTTTTGTGGTTGAATTGCAATCCTTTATACGAAGTTTACCGGAACATTTTCCTCACCTATTTCTACATAAAGCATCCTGCTTGGAATATTGTTTTTAATTAGCATTATTTGCAAAATGCAAGGTTATTTAGAGTTAGGTATAGTATTAAATATTAACATTTTATCTCACAAGAATCGTGCATTTTTCCATCAGTGAAAAAATATCGAAATTGGATCAGAGCTTCCAGAAAATATTTCTTACAAAAACAAAATAAACAATTCTAACTCTATATAACATTGTTAAGGTTTTGTTTAAGGCTACTTAAGACGACGATAGTCGCCAACAATCTTGAGGGAACAAAACGCGCACTAGTTTCACACCCGCGCAACCCAAAATTCAGTATCTTTTTGTACTTCTCTTATTATTCCTTGACTTAAAAAAAGCCTTAGATCAAAATGTATATACTTAAATTGTCTGTCAGATGGTAAAAATTTCATTAAAATTTACCTGGCGGTTTTAGTGTGATTGTCGTTTTTTGTCCTTGTTAGATATATCTATCTCTATATAACAAAATAATTACTCAATAGTCATACGAATAAAACTCAAAATGTAACATATATTTTTCCAAATAATTACGACTAGCCGTTTGGACGTGATTCTCATTTTAAAATCTGCTACTGAGGGGTATTTAATTATAATATTATTATACTGTATAATTTTATTAAGGTGCAGACCTTAATAAAATTTTGGCAACCAAGTTGAGATCGTTTGTAGCAGAGATATCTAGAGTTAAACACGTACATGCCTACAGAATTAGCAAGAACACTAATGTATAGTATACCAGCATAATCTATTAGGTAGATACATAGATATAATACTCTTTATTTTATTGCATAGCAAATTACAATTAGGAGTCTTCAACTCAATTCTCAACGCTATGGGCTCTGGTGGACACAGGTCTGGATAAAATTATCTACGCCTGTGTCTACCGGTCGCACAGCGGAGATCAGGAGACAACCAGGCTCACAGAGTACCTCAGTGAGGCGGCTGATGCGGCACAGCAGCGGTACCCTTCCGCCCAGTTAGTGTTACTGGGGGACTTTAATGCCCACCACCAGGAGTGGCTCTTCCCATACCAGTGCACTGACCATGCTGGACGGGAGATGCGTAAGCTTTCGCTTGCACTAAACTTTACCCAGCTGGTCCAGGGGGCAACAAGGGTGCCGGATGTTGATTCGCACACGGCCAATTGCTTGGACCTTCTGCTGACAACAGATCCAGACCGATACTCTGTGACGATAACTTCACCGTTGGGTAGTTCCGACCACTGTCTGGTGAAGTCTGTGTCCGTCTACTCCCCGCCCGATCCTAGCCCAAGAGGCACCCGGCGGGTTTGGCGGTACAGGTCAGCAGATTGGGATGGCATGCGATCTTTCTTTGCATGCTATCCTTGGCAGCCTACTTGCTTTTCTTCGGCTGATCCTTCGTCGTGCGCGGACGCCGTGACGGAAGTGTTGCGTCAGGGAATGGAGTACTACATTCCGTTCTCTGATGTGACAATGTCCAGCGTTGACCGGCCATGGTTTGGCGCCGAATGTTATCGCGCCGACGCGCTTAAGCATGAGGCGTACCTGGCATGGGTCGACGCTCGATCGCGCAAAGCGGGTGACGTGGGTCAGAAGAAGAAGGCCTTCAACAGGGCTGCCAAGTCCTGCAAGTTGGTGTTGCGAAGGGCTCGTTTCGACCACATTGGCCGAATAGGGACCAAACTTGCTTCTTACCCAGCAGGTAGTAAAGCGTTTTGGTCCCTGGCTAAGTCGGTCGAGTCGAACTTCTGCCGTCCCTCACTACCACCACTGCTGAAACCTGACGGGTCGTTGGCCCACTCCGCTGAGGAGAAGGCAAATTTATTTGCATCTCTTTTTGCGGAATCTTCGCGTCTGAATCCTGGTGATTCGCGGCCCCCTCCTTCTACTGTTGGATGCGAGACGAGTATGTCGGACATTCGCATCCATCAAAAGGACGTTCGTAGGGTGCTGCGCAACCTCGACGTGAACAAGGCTAGCGGCCCTGACGGAATACCAGCAATAGTTCTTAGAACCTGTGCGCCTGAACTGTCTCCGATCTTGACTCGTCTATTCCGCCTTTCATATGAGACTGGAAAAGTGCCGAATGCTTGGAAGCAAGCCAACGTACAGCCCGTGCCCAAGAAGGGCAGTCGAGCTGACCCGGCCAACTACAGACCCATCTCTGTAACGTCCATACTCTGTAAGAGTATGGAGCGTGTACTTAACAAAAAGCTCCTGGCATACCTAGAATCTAATGATATCCTTAGTGACCGTCAATACGGCTTCCGCCGAAATCGGTCTACTGGGGATCTTCTAGCGTATGCCATTCACATATGGAGTGAGGCCATCGAGAGACACGGGGAAGCGCTTGCCGTCTCCCTCAACATCTCGAAGGCTTTCGATAGGGTCTGGCACGAAAGCCTCATTGGTAAGCTTCCTTCATTCGGTTTGCCCGATGGTCTGTGTGATTGGATTCCAGACTTCCTGAGAGATCGGTCCATTCGAGTGGTTATCGATGGCTGCTCTTCGGACCAATTGGATATTAATGCCGGGGTCCCTCAGGGGTCAGTACTCTCAGCAACATTGTTCTTGTTGCACATTAATGATCTGCTAAAACCCGGCACCTTTGGGTATGCTGACGACAGCACTGTTGCTGAGAGATACTTGTCCAACGCACGGGCTACCGGGCCGCAGATCCGGTCTCTCCGTGAGGCCATGGTGGAGCGTTTGAACCTGTCCTTGCAGGCAGTCTCCGAATGGGGCGATGCCAATCTGGTCAGGTTTAATGCTGCTAAGACCCAGACGTGTCTTTTTCCCGCTAAAAAGAGCCAATTCCACCCGGCTCCTTCTTTCCGTGGTGTGACCGTGCCGATAACGGACCATCTTGAACTTCTTGGTGTTTCGTTGACATCGACTCTCAATTTTGGCCCATACATTGAGGCAAAGGCTCAACTGGCTGCCAAAAAGTTGGGGATCCTTGCAAAGGTGAGACGGTATTTCACGCCGGAACAGCTGCTCAACTTGTATCAAGCGCAAGTTCGATCATGCATGGAGTACTGTTCTCATCTCTGGGACGGATCTGCCAAGTACCAGCTTGATGCACTTGAATCGATCGAAAAGCGGGCCAAGAGACTCATCGGCAATGAGGCACTGGTCAAGTCAAAGCTCCAAAGCCTTGAACATCGTCGCCGAGTTGCCAGCTTGTCGGTTTTTTATCGGTTGCATTTCGGGGAGTGTGCGATGGAATTGCATGATCTGATTCCGCCCAGCCCGTTCCATCATCGGACTACCAGACGTACGGCGATGCGTCATCGGTACATGGTGGATATCCCACCCATACGCACAAAACGTTTTGGGGACACTTTCATTATGCGTACAGCTAAGGAGTGGAATTCCCTGCCGGAGTCTGTGTTTCCCGATAGCTACAATCTTGGGGTCTTTAAGTCAAGAGTGAATAGGTTTTTTCTAGGCAAGCGTGCTTCACCGTAGACCACATCATCGCTTACCATCAGGTGAGATAGTGGTCAAGCGCAAGCCTATTGAAGATAAAAAAAAAAGGAGTCTAATAGGGTGTCGGTCATATCACTAAAATCCAAAAGACCTCGTAGAACAATATCAACATATAATCATAATGGACCTAGATAGTTTAGTATAGTTATGTAGCAACCCTAACTCCTAACAGGATCGCTTTGTCATTCCGTAATTTCGCGGTCCGGAATTCATTCCACCACAAGTTTGTAGTCTTTTCATTTAATCACGAGGTTTTCCAACTGAAATACTAGCATTTTGAGCGCAACACACCGAAGTGCATTACATTTGCATATTTTAAAGTGAGGTGCTGAAAATTCCTGAGAAAATACATGCATTTTCCTTTATGTGGCTTTAGTATGTGGAGAATCTTAAATAAGAATTATATCGGGTGAAACGTGTTGGCTTGGTTTATGTAACATTATTCCAGGTACTTATGTGTATTTCTTTCAAGAATTTTGGAACCGTATTATTAATTAGCTAGTAGTAAAGTAATGAATATATCAAATCTTCTGTTTGCTTTCAAAGAGAGTTGATGGTCTGGCGTAAAACACTTTATTAGGTACTTTCTAAGTTTTCCTTGGACATGCACGACGGATAACATCGTGAAGAAATCTCGATATATACGAAAGATATGTTTGGAATTGAAAACTCGTCTTGAGCAACTGTAGTTTTTAATGCTTGTGCATTCCCTGTATGAGAATCTCTTCTCCAACAGAGAAGGCACAACATTTGCCCTGCAGACATTAATAGCACAGTAAAAATATACAAACCGTATGGAAACTACCTACAAACGCTCGAAACAGCACACTCACACAAACATACGCACTGACGAGACTATTAAGGCACTTCTGCAGTGCTGTCAGTAGTGCGAGCCGCTTAGGGGTCGTGGATTGTGCCGTTTCGAGCGTTTGTAGGCAGTTTCCATACTTTTTGTATATTTATTCTGTGTTAATAGGCTGGTGTTCTTTATGCGAGGTTTGGCTGCAAATTAAGAAAATAAAAGAAAAAAGAAAATATATTTCACAACCAATTTTATTTAAAAAAAAACATATTTCAACTCACAGCGAACCAGTTTCTTTAAAGGTCTAATGTTTTTTTGGTTATACTCTGTAACGATTAACTAAAATTATTTTTAATTTGACACTAAAAAATTCTCACATAGAACTAAATTTACACAGCGTAGGTATTGTGTGGCATCCAGTGCTGTATGTGCCACAAATAACACAATCACGACATGTTAACAACCTCTTACTTAAGACGGTACCCTGACCAAAAAATCGGCATGAGATATGAGCGTTCCTATTGGTCTAGCGGCACTGGTGGCGCATGAGTTACAGTAGTGAATACGCCCAGATTTTAGAATAAAATCTTTATAAAATCGAATTTTGGTCTTTTGAAAAAAATAATTCTACAAAAATGTTCGTTATTAAATTGTCTATCCATTAGTGTTAGTACAAAAAATAATCAATGAACACTTTACGAGGAGATGCATAATATCAATAATTATTTCTCATTTTTATGTTTTTTTGGAAGTAGATTAGTGAAATATATACAACATTTAAAAAAAAACTAAATCTACCATTTTAGAATCAATATTATGTAGAAATTTAATGTATTTTTATTAATTGATAAATTTTTTTAAATAACGGGTAGTAGCTCCTAAAACAGCACGAAAAACGGCTTGCGCGGCGTTTTGCTCGGGGTACCACCTTAAGTGTTTTGTAACTAGGATGGTGGTGCCTTAGACAAGATCAGAAAACTTATTTTTTTTTCAATTCTTTATTATTTTATTAATTGCTGTATATTTTCTGTCATCATGTGTCAGTCTCTATTCATCTCTATTCTTTCTGTTCAATTCCGGTAAGGTATCTGGTAGTAAGTAAGTAAGTACCAAGTATTCACTTACAAAGTCTCCATCACATCACTTCTACCTACACATACAACACACACAGAACCTTTCAAACAAATAAAAACTAAATTAAAATCGGTTCATCCGTTTAGAAGATATGATGGCAGACAGACAGACACACAGGTACACAGGTACTCAGTATCAGAAACACAGATACACCGATACACGCGTGCGTGTGCGTGTCATCAACAGTGGGCCCTACCAGAATATCAGCGCAGCGTTATTTTCTTTTTTGGATTCACTGCACATGCTGATATACCAGCCTTTTTGGTCACGCACGGGTTTTTATTTTTTATTGTTGTTTTAGTTTTTGTTTCTGCTTATCTATCGTTTCTCCTATGCGGGTCACAAATAAATATTTTTTTCTTTCTTTCTTAGATACACAGCAACACACGTCAAACTTATAACATCCCTCTTTTCCTTTCGGGGGTTAAAAAGAAGGCACTGTAGACTAAACTATTCTATTCTATATTTTTATATGGCTAGCAAAGCCGATGTCGACTATTCTGCCAATGTCTTAGACTAAACTTATTTGTTCGATTGTCACTGTTGAAACTTGTTGGGTTAGTACGGAATACCGACATTGGCTTTGAACGTGACTATAGTTCTGCAATGAATGCGGGTAATCTGTAATTAAAACGTTATATTACCATTTCCCTCTCTACAAACTACGCTCACATAACCCCGACCTACCACAACACACACACAGAACAGGTCTTACCGACACACAATATCGACATCAGCTTTGAACACGACTATTGTTCTGCAATAAATGCGGGTAGTCTGTAATTATAACGTTCAATTGTGTTTGATACACGCTTTTGTTATACTGCAGTGTTAATTAAATACGAATATGTTTGTTGCTGATAATAATTTATAACGGAGTTGTTACCGTAAAGTGATAGTGTGTGTATTTATCAAATTTAAAAAGATTATGAATTAACCTCTGACCAAATAAAAAACCCTATTACTAAGACTCCGCGGGCCGTCTGTCTGTCTATCTGTCTGTCACCCTGCCATCTGCCACCCTGTTCGTGCGCGAGTCCGACTCGCACTTGGCTGGTTTTTTAATATAGTCCGAGGTAGTAGGTAGTAGTAACTACGTATATAATCGTGACAATCAAAGAAATCCGATGACGTTTCTCATTTGTTGTTGCTGTATGTATTTGTCTTACGTACAGAGATAACTCTGTACGTAAGACAAATACATACAGCAACCCGTATGAATGGCGCCAAAAGCCAGCACATCACCGCATTAACCGCGCATGCTCTAAAGCGGGCGTTGCCACAGACAAATAAAAATTGGAATCAAAACTTTTTATAATAGGTACTATAAAAAAACATTTCCCTTCCGCAGTCGGGTAAAAATGCATAAGCTTTCCATTAAAAAAAAAGACACAAGATTATAAAATAAAATAAAAAACAAAATTACAACACCAGTTACGAAATGACTTTTACAATGCATGTCCTCGAAAAGAGCGGTTTTCCAAGCAGCCAAACTGTGCGGAAAGTGTCACTTTTTTTCACTAGTGCTTTTTACTTTCCTGTACTTTTTTAATTTTTAACTCCAAAAATTAAACCATAACCAGCCCGACGCATGGAGTTTTTATTATTTGAGAAGAGTTTTAGAAATTAGTTATGTAGAGATTATCATTCATATAAAAGGTAAAATAAAACTAATACTTTATTTTAGGCGTTTTTAATTACTCTAGATTTAGATTTTGATCAATAAACTAATTTTAAATATTCATTAAATGTGTTTGGCAGAACGTATATTTTTCTCGTGCCTTATTGCGTTACGATGTGACAGCTATTCGCACATGCGCAGTAGATATGCCCGAGGAACTATTAGTTAATCTGTGGATGTGCTGAGCGCGCTTGAATAAAGCCCGCCATTTTATTAATTTATTTTTATTTATTTATATATGTTTTTATTTCCTCGCACAATGCATAGTAAAATGTTGTATGATACACGTACGTAAGATGATTTCCGACTCGTGTCAATTTATCCACTCACTCGCTTCGCTCGCTCGTGAATAAAAATGCCACTCATCGGAAATCACCTACCTTCCGCACTTGTAGCATAAATAACTATTACAATGCATGTCCTCGAAAAGAGCGGTTTTCCAAGCAGACAAACTGTGCGGAAAGTGTCACTTTTTTCACTAGTGCTTTTTTCCTGTATTTTTTTAATTTTAACTCCAACGTCAGCCCGACCCATAGAGTTTTTATTATTTAGGCGTTTTTAATTACTCTAGATTTAGATTTTTATCAATAAATTAATTTTAAATATTCATTAAATATGTTTGGCAGAACGTATAATTTGCTCATGCCTTAGTGCGTTACGATGTGACAGCTATTCGCACATGCGCAGTAGATATGCCCGAGGAACTATTAGTTAATCTGTGGATATGCTGAACGCGCTTGAATAAGCCCGCCATTTTATTAATTTTATTTTATTAATTTATTTATTTCCTCGCACAATACATAGTAAAATGTTGTATGACACACGTACGTAAGATGATTTCCGACTCGTGTCGATTTATCCACTCACTCGCTACGCTCGCTCGTGAATTAAAATGCCACTCATCGGAAATCACCTACCTTCCGCACTTGTAGCATAAATAACTATTACAATGCATGTCCTCGAAAAGAGCGGTTTTCCAAGCAGCCAAACTGTGCGGAAAGTGTCACTTTTTTTCACTAATGCTTTTTACTTTCCTGTATTTTTTTAATTTTTAACTCCAACGTCAACCCGATGCATAGAGTTTTTATTATTTGAGAAAAGTTTAAAAAATTAGTTACGTACATATTATCATTCATATAAAAGGTAAAAGCAAACTAATACTTTATTTTAGGCGTTTTTAATTACTCTAGATTTAGATTTTGATCAATAAATTAATTTTAAATATTCATTTAATATGTTTGGCAGAACGTATATTTTGCTCGTGCCTTATTGCGTTACGATGTGAATGCTATTCGCACATGCGCTGCATGCGCAGTAGATATGCCCTAGGAACTATTAGTTAATCTGTGGATATGCTGAACGCGCTTGAATAAGCCCGCACTTTTTATTAATTTCATTTTATTAATTTATTTATTTCCTCGCACAATGCATAGTAAAATGTTGTATGATACACGTACGTAAGATGATTTCCGACTCGTGTCGATTTATCCACTCACTCGCTTCGCTCGCTCGTGAATAAAAATGCCACTCATCGGAAATCACCTACCTTCCGCACTTGTAGCATAAATAACTATTGTATGGAGTTTTGATATCATTATGTAACTACAGTGTAATTATTTTCTTTTTGGCGGCCAAGTACGAGTAAAACAATTTACAATATAAAGAAAAAAAAAGTACGTAACTGAATAGGCTACTGTTGGTAGACGCATTCTGCCC
The DNA here is from genome assembly GCA_949775005.1 of Orthosia gothica. Classification (NCBI taxonomy): domain Eukaryota; kingdom Metazoa; phylum Arthropoda; class Insecta; order Lepidoptera; family Noctuidae; genus Orthosia; species Orthosia gothica. The sequence goes on from OX459050.1 coordinate 9,659,078, forward strand.
TACGCCCGCGCTTTTTCCACCGAAAATTAGTCTGAACGAAAATTGTGCAATTGCTAATTGTAAATTTTAAGCTGTTTCTAAATAATTGTTGTTGGCATTTATTTGCATTTAATTAAGTAAGCTCATCAGGTAGTGGAAAAATAATCGTTCGTGTCTCGCATAAAACGTCTTTATTTTAACACTCGCTTTTTTATGCTCGACACGAAATGTACTATTAAAGCTGTCAAATCCAACTTCTTAGATTGTCACGACTATAGTTATATAACCCATTACATCACGGATGTATTTGGGTTATATGTACACTGGAATATAAATGTTCGAAAATAAATTGCCCAATGGAATAAAAAAATTCCCGTCATATCTAACAAGTTGCAACAATTCACAAATAAAAAAAAATTGTGGCAAAAATATTATTAGGGGTCTTTGAGTCAAAAGTGAATAGGTTATTTCTAGGCAAGCGTGTTTCACCGTTTACCACATCATCGCTTACCATCAGGTGAGATAGTGGTCAACCGCGAGCCTATAGGATATAAAAAAATATGTAGTCAAGCAAGCACATGCGTATTTTACATAGAGTAGAAATACACCGAGTTGTTATTGTATTTTATTTGAAGAAATTAAGCTTCAAATTTAGTTGTTTAATAAATGAGACTATTTACAATATATAAACATAATTATTATTAGCAAATATCCAAAATAATTTTAAGGCGTGTAAAGTTCGCAATATTTTGTCACTTATGAGTCGGAAACCAAAGTGTCTGTATCCGTCAAAAATTTGTAACTGACCCATTTCCCGAAGGGTCACGCAGAGGTGCTGCCACATTTTGCCAGTTATTTTTGAGCTCCATGTATTTGGGGGGAGCCTATTGCCATCAACCGGGCACAAATCCAAACTCCGGGCTGCTACTGAGAAATTCCAGATGAAAAAAACCAATAAAACTTTGCACGACCCGGGAATTAAATCCAGGACCTTATGATGCTCAACAGTAGCGTCTGCGACCACTAGACCGTCGGTCGGCAAGGCGGACCGCGGTCCATGTCTGGACCACGAAAGGTTGGAACTTGGACTGCCAAATATCATTTAATAATTTATCTACCTATTAACTTATTTTTTGTTTGATATTAACAGACGTCACCTAGAAGACACTCTTTGCATTAGCGGTTCCCTAACTATGGTCAACCAAACTATGAAAAAACTGGTTCAAGACCAAAGACGTAATTTATTGTATAATTTTTTAAGAATAGTCCGATACGTACTTGGCCGGTTTTTTTTCTTTTCACCTTATCTTACACTACTCAAAAAAAAAAAACAACTGTTAAGTAGGTACTAATTATGATTTTTTGTTTATCTCGATAAAAAATCAACTATCCGGACCTCATATGAAATTATTTGCTGACATCTGCCAAGACCATCGAGACATTCTAACAGAACATTCAGACTAAAACATTCTGACTCTCTCACAAACTCCTAGGTACTTCATTAACGAGCCAGCTTTCATAATTAACAGGAGTATCTCTAAATTGGATTATTAAAGTTAAGTCGTTTGTAATTCGCGGTTCTTGATTAAACCTGATTAAGATGCTAGCCAAGTTCGTTGCAGTAATATTAATTACTGCTTATCTTAAACTTCGGTTATTATGGATAAGGGGAGTTGACACAGTGCTTTAATGAGTTGTTGCTGTTGGGTAGAATGGCTTTTTATCCGACTGCCGAAGGAGGGTAATGTGTTTATCAGTCAATGTATGAATTTATGTTTGTTCGTATGTGGCGTTCTAGAGACCAAACGCGTCGGCCGATTTTGATGATTCTTACGTCAATTAAAAATTAAAATAAAAAAATTACGGATTTTGGGTGCCATATTGTGGTGGCCACATTTTTTTCTTTTTTTCCAAACCTATCGTGTGGGGTAACAAAATAAACGGTTTTAAGAGGTGATTTCAAAAATATATAATACTTATATGTTTAAATGTACCTAATTCGCAAAGAAATGTTAACTAAAAAGTTAGAAAATAAAAAAGGTACTTCAAAATATCAAAAAACCCGACTTTATTATTTTTAAATTTTTCATCCTCAACAGCCTTTTAATGTTTCCACTTCTGGGACATAGGCTTCCTCTCTACGAGAGGGAATGGGCTATATTCCACCACGCGGGCCCAGTGTGGGTTGGTGGCTGTCACATGTCTTCGAATTTTTGGTTCTAGGATATGCCAGCTTCCTCCCGATGATTTCTTTTACCGTTTTGAGAGCTGTGGTGATGAAATAATTTACACAAAGTAAAGCACCTGCCTGGGTTCGAACCTACGACCTATCACTTCTAAGTCGCAGCCGTTACCATTGCTCCCAAAGATCTCGATAGGCTGAGGAAAGTATAGAGGAATCGCAACATCGCTTAAGCCACGATAACCCGGATCATACGGACACTGATGTTCCCCATCTTCCACTACACAGCCGAGACCTAGACACTGAGGTAAACTGAGAGGAGAAAAATAGTGGCTCTAGAAATGTGTGCTGGAGGAAAATTCTTGGCTTATATGGGATCGAGTTTCGTACCAACGTATCCATTCTCCAAGAACTCGGCATCAAGCAGCGTCTATCAGCTGTAGTCCGGGCTCGAATACTCCAGTTTTTTGGTCATGTGTCCCGACGAGGCAACAACTCTATTAAGCGGCTTGTGTGCAATGAAATTAGTAAGAAAAGAATAAATGAGGCGTAGGAAATAAAAAACTTTTTTGCAAAAAAATACTACCGACTTCCAAATGAAAAACTACAAAGTGAAAAATAACTTAACTTTTGGAAGTCGGTGTCTTACGTAGGTACCATTTTTTTGCGATATGGACACCGACTTCCAAAAGTTAAGTTATTTTTCACTTTGTTGTTTTTCATTTGGAAGTCGGTAGTATTTTTTTGCAAAAAAGTTTTTTATTTTTCCCTTTTTAGTTTTACCTACCCAATAGCAAGTTGTTTATTAAGGTCCCTATAACTCCAGAATAGATGAACCGAATAATATGAAACTTGAACATAACCGGTGAAATGAGAGATCTGTGTACCCCTTTAGAGCGTACTGGCGTGATGTTATGTTATGAAATGGTATAAACAACAAACAGACATGCGATTGCAGCAATCCCGAGAGTTTTTCCGTTATTTATTGAAGAGTTCTGTTGTGTATCTCCGAAGTTCTTCATCAGACCTTCACCAAATTAAAATGGGACCAATTTCGAAACATATTCTTTCAAACAAAAAAAGAATTTTCAAAATCGGTCCACAATTGACAGAGATATCGATGAACATACACAAAAAAAAAAAAAAAAAAACAAACATAAAGTCGAACATAGAACCTCCTCCTTTTTTTGTAAGTCGGTTAAAAACAAAATCCATTTCATGAGTGCACACGAGTCACATCACAGTCGACTGAGAGGGATGGCGTCGCATTGTGAGGCTAATCATGTCAGCCCTAACTCTCACTGCAACATGATGACCACGACCGCTTTGCCAAGAGCGTACCGACGAAGAAGAATCTAGAATTTAAGATGAATTACTGAAGTCACAGTAGGCATGGAAATTAGTACTATGTTGCCAAAAATAATACCATTGATTAGAGAAAACCTCTCCAAGTTTAATTTATAGAAGCCGGACATATAACTTTCTTAAACATCAAACAACACGAAATTGAAACCGATTAATAACAGGTAATCCTCTAAACGGTTAATCTGCTGCAAACTAAAACCTTGCCGTACTAATTTAGATCCGTCGTTAAAATTATCCGGAATTGTTCATCCATATAAATTTAATTTGGGTTCAAACACTCTGAAATACGTATAAAGTTGTAACTGTTAATTAACATATTTCGACAAGTTTTATCGAGTGTTTTAAGCTTTGATAATTAGATGGAAAACCCTTTGGTGCGGGATTAACTTTCTGTGTTAAGAGTAGGTTTTATTTCGGGATTACAAGCGTTAATATGTTATGTTATTACAAAATTTTGCAGTCCACATTTTACCTTATTCTAAAATGACACAACTACTACCAAACAACAACAATAATTTTTAAAATTCAGGAAAGGTCCTATTAGCCGACCACGAGAAATTAAGGGTAGAGTTTGAGTTTGACACCCACTGGTAACAGCGGAATGCGACTAGATAAGTCCTTAACCTGGACGTACGAATTGTACTGCAATCATTTTCAGTAATAAGTATTTTCTTGCGTTCATATTTTTCAGTTGGTTTTTTCACCGGGTGTTTCTTTTTTACTTTTTTTTTAATAAATACCTTTCTCATATTTTGTTACTCTAAAAACTCTCTCGTCTTTTGCCTACATCACAACTCACAAACATACTGCCTTTCTCTTCCACGAATACAACCGTGATATTATTTATGTTAAGTTCTACAAATCCGCACCCAAGATAGTAGGTTCTACTAAAATGATTAAAGAAAATGTACAGCTTCTTATTCCCTAGGCCCTAGGCTACACAATTAAGCGGTTGAGATAAACCCTCCATCATCGCGGAAGGCGTTCATTTCACACAGTCACTACAATCCGTACAACCCTATTTCTCCCTTTTCAGTTCAGTGGCGTATTTAAAACTTTAGCTCCCTAGGCTACATAGGATTTGCCGACACCAAAACAAAAAAACAATTAAGGCCTAGTTTCTAAAATCGCGGGCGTCGCGCGTCGCGTTGGGCGGTGCGGACCGCAATGAATTCAAATATGACTCAATACCACAGTATTGAGTTTAGACTAGATTCGGTAACTAGAATAGTCAATATTGATAATGGGAATTAAAATGATATAAAAAAACTGGCACTTTTGTATCAGACATTTGAAGTTGAAACTGTACTTGTGTTTGTATGAAGGCAACTTTACAAAACTGCGCATATCTCGGCAACTTAATGCCCAGAACTTTTTGCTTGGACGCCGACATATAGGTTTGTAGCTTGGCTTGAAGTTACAGAAGTTATTCGATGTACGATTCCTTGCGAAAGTTCCGCACTAGCAGAGGCAGAGGCGAAGTTCGAGGGTGCCATGATTGCCCGAAGTTCACTTGACCAAAGAACCTTTGGTCAAGTCAAAGTCCTTTGATCCCGCGAAGAATGTTCGGCTGAATGTTCACTAAAATCATCACACAATACAGGCAATGACCAATTATTTGCTTTCCCAATGCCGAAACCGTAAAATATTATTAAAATGTTCACTCCGATAAAGTTCAATTAAAATGAAACCAATTGTTATTGGAATCGGCTATCAAGCGGAACGGTATAATATTTAAATGTTTGTTAATTGATTCCGGACTACCTGTTTTCAATAACGAGCAAAACGTATGAATCATTTTGCGGTCAAAATAATTTTATGATGTTTAATATTTAAATTAATATTACAAAGAGGTAAACTGTTTGTTTTGTAAAAATTTGTAAAATTACTTATCAGACAGAAAGGTATATTGTTGCCAATGTATATAAACTAGTTTTAATAAATAGGCTCGTGGATAGACAACGGCACAAACCCGCAAGAAAAAGTTAGTTATACCTATATCAAAATTGTCTACAACCCTCTACAGACAGAAATCATTTTCAATCACATTACCTCAATATCGCATGCACGCATTTTATTGTAACTAGATTTATAAATCAAATACTTAATGCTGATCATTTGAATTTACATGTCATTTTTAGAACATAGTGATTCTTTTGACAAATTAAGATTGTTCTTATTACAGCTAGTAAAGAAAAAAAAGAATAGTATATTATGCAACTAGTGAATAAAGGACGGATTTAAAGCGAGGGCCATAGATGAATCCCGAGCAAGTGAAGGATTCTAACGACTGAATCACGACCGTAGGGAGTGATTTATGATGATTGAATCACGAGCATAGTGAGTGATTCAAGTGTTAGAATCATGAGCGACGCGAGTGATTCATGGCCCTCGATATAAATCCGTTTTATTCAAGAGTTGCATACTATATTTTATACCATGACTACGATAAAAAGAAAGATTTAAGCACAGGGAATGTTAATAAATACAAAATAAATGGTTTATTTCCTTTAAAATTTACAAAAAATGTGAAACGCTGACCCCTGAGCTAGGTAACAGCACCTGTGTTTCAGGGGCCGGTGACCACCTCCGTTACGTTACATAATTATAATTAATTAAACACCATTGCAATTTATATTAGAGTTACAATTCAAATAAGTATTCAATAAATATCCTAGACTAAAATCAAAATCATTATTAAAATCCTAAATATAAACAAACTCAAAATGAAAATCGAAGGAGTTTGAGTCTAGAAATCTCTGCACAAGAAGTTTCATCCATGACCACCCCAGGGACCAAACCAGCACATGGGCGCCAGACGACTTGTATGGCACCCTTTGTAACCCTGTGAGTGGCTGATCAGGTCAGTGGCACTTTTGGCCACAGGGTATAGAGGGAGAACGGCCAAAGCTATATTGACACTCCTCCTACGCTGCGGCCCCACCGCGTACGCCATGTCTGGCATTTTGCTGAATTGGACCTATTTGGCGCCGCCGCGGAGCACACTATGTAATTGTTTTAAAATTAAGTTCCCTTTTATTTGTACCTACATTGTGTGTATCTGTGTGTGCCAGAGATACACGGAGAGCAGTGGTGGCCCAGTGGTATCAGCCGCGACTTACAAGTTGTAGGTCGTGGGTTCGAGCCCAGGCAGGCGCTTTACTTTGTGTAAATTATTTCATCATCACTGCTCTCAAAACGGTGAAGGAAAACATCGTGAGGAAACCGGCATGTCCTAGAACCAAAAATTCGAATACATGTGACATCCACCAACCCGCACTGGGCCTGCGTGGTGGATTACGGCCCATTCCCTCTCACAGAGAGGAGGCCTGTGTCTCAGCAGTGGGAACGTTAATAGGATGTGATGTGTGTGTGCCAAATAAACTAGTTTTCTTTCTTTCTTTCCTGGCAGTGGAAGGTAGGTGGAGCGGCACACTGCAATACTGGCACTCCTCTCCTGCCACGGCCTCCAATCCTCAGACGTAATGCTTCCCACACAATATCGCGGCCCGCCTCAGTTAAGTTGTCTCACAATCGGCACTACAACCTACTTGTTGGCCGCTACGTCATCGGCTTGTCGACAAAAGCCCTGACGAGTAGCCCCTCCTCGGGTTCCTCTTCGCTTCACCGTGAGTGACCAAGCCACGGCTACTTACCCGCCCCCTTTCCCCCATTGTCGTGGTGCAGCCTAAGGTTTTTATCACATACAATACTAGCTTTTTCCCGCGCGCGGCTAAGTTCCCGTAGCCCACCCCACAGGACCCATTAATGTTCCGGAATAAACTGCCAGTGACACTCAACAATGATGTAGCTTCATATTAGTGAAAGATTTTTCGAAATCGGATCCGTACTTCCAAAGATTACAAACATACATTACGTTATGAACAAACATACTATTTTAACCAATATTACAAAGAGGAAAGATTTTTTTGTTTGTTTGTACCGAATAGGCGCCGAAACTACTGAACCGATTTTAAAAATTCCTCACCTATAGAAAGTTATATTATTTCCGAGTAACATAGGCTATGATTTTGACGGGAGCAAAGCCGCGGAGATCAGCTAGTCTCTTTATAATGTCAGTTATGAGTTATATTAGGTCCCAACTTCTATTTACTAAAGTTCAGTAAACCTATACTCAAATGCGCCGAAAACAATTTTATTCCTATAATAATTTTCCACAACGTTACTTACTGAATAGCGTGACAGTGCTCAATTCACTGCAGTATGTTCATAGTAAAATGTTTGGCAAACGTACAGTTTTCTGCATTACCTACTACTGATGCGTCTGCTTGGAGCTCTTTGTGCAATGGATACCAAAGCTGTAGTGTTTGTACCGAAGTGATCTGGTTCGAACCGGAGTGGTTACATAAAAAGTAGTTTTATAGGCAGATGTATTTGGACATTGGCATCATATCTATAGAATGTTTTAAATATTGTTGTGTTTTAGCAAGAAAAATAACCACTACATCAATTGGTTTGAAAAAAATGTGCCATAAAGTGACAGTAAAGTAGGCAAAAAAGAAACACTTATTTTTTAGTTTAACAATGAATTACCTTCTACACAATACACTCACCTGAGTGGAAATATAATTAAACGAATGCAATTAAGTTTTCCTCGGAGCTTTTATTAAACTTTTAGCTGGAAATTCGAGCAATGGGTAGAGTAGGTATGTTCCATTCAAGGCTATTGTGGAACCATGTCGAATTAAAGCGCCCATTTTCTGTGTACGCTCTTGTTTATGATACAATAAGTCTCGTTGTAAGCGGAGCGAGTTGAACTTAGAATTTAAGAGTTAGGCCTCAACATAAGTAGGTATACAAGCACAAAAAACCGGCCAAGTGCGAGTTGGACTCGTGCACGAAGGGTTCCGTACCATTAACGCAAAAACTGCAAAAAAATCACGTTTGTTGTATTGGAGCCCCACTTAATTTTTTATTTTATTCTGTTTTTAGTATTCGTTGCTCATCATCTGTGAAAATTTTAACTGTCTAGCTATCACGGTTCATGAGATACAGCCTGGTGACAGACAGACAGACAGACGGACCGTGGCGTCTTAATAATAGGGTCCCATTTTTAACCGACTTACAAAAAAAGGAGGAGGTTCTATGTTCGACTTTATGTATGTTTTTTTTTTTTTTGTGTATGTTCACCGATATCTCTGTCAATTGTGGACCGATTTTGAAAATTCTTTTTTAGTTTGAAAGAACATGTTTCGAAATTGATCCCATTTTAATTTGGTGAAGGTCTGAGGAAGAACTTCGGAGATACACAACAGAACTCTTCAATAAATAACGGCAAAACTCTCGGGATTGCTGCAATCGCATGTCTGTTTGTTGTTTATACCATTTCATAACATAACATCACGCCAGTACGCTCTAAAGGGGTACACTGATCTCTCATTTCACCGGTTATGTTCAGGTTTCATATTATAACTTGCTATTAGGTAGGTAAAACTAAAAAGGGAAAAATAAAAAAAACTTTTTTGCAAAAAATACTACCGACTTCCAAATGAAAAACTACAAAGTGAAAAATAACTTAACTTTTGGAAGTCGGTGTCCATATCGCAAAAAAAATGGTACCTACGAAAGACACCGACTGCCAAAAGTTAAGTTATTTTTCACTTTGTAGTTTTTCATTTGGAAGTCGGTAGTGTTTTTTTGCAAAAAAGTTTTTTTTATAACCGTTTGGGTAAGGATCCCTAAAACAGTGATATTTTATCAGCATAACGATTGTTGTAAAGCTCAAAAAATATAGGATTGACTTGAGCTACCAAAATGTCATGTAGATTCAGATTTTGAGAGTTTGACTGTCGCTATCGCTTACAAAGCGTCATTTCGTCTAGACTAGAGCCAAAGGCTCACTAGACAAGGTTCTATCAACAAATGTATAGAATTAAAATATCCCAAGGCAGTCTTTGTTGCTTTATAATTTTGTTGTCTTGCCTTGGCCACTCCGAATCGTTAAAGCAAACTTTTTGAAACTACCGGATGCAGAAGTAAGTTCGTTTTAGTTTTTGTAGAATAGTTGATAAAACTACAGCTTATCAAGTTTAATTTTATTAGTCAACATTAAAAGCTTTAATATTTTTCATATTAGAATCGAGTATAAAAGGCAGGCACACGTTCAAATGCATGTCCGTAAGGATTGAGGAGCCATTTTTTGTATCTTAATTAAATTAATATATTTATTTAGTAGTAAGTTTAAAAAATTTGTAGGTTCAATCCTCGATTTTGTAGTATAATACTTCAAAAGTTATATGGACATAAAGGTGGCTCCTCAATCTAAATGTTTGGATTGAGGAGCCATGTCAGAACTAGGAACATTATGGATTAATATTTATCATAATTAGGTATGATTTTGTAGTATTTGAGAGTATTTTGTAGACAAAATCTCAGCTCGGTTGCATTAAAATTAAAAAACTTATCATACATTATATGTGGCTCCTCAGACCATACATACGACTCGTCAGTTTTCAAAGAAGCAGTAGTTCAATTAATGCGCAATTTCTTCGTCGTTTAGTAGTAAGTATATTAGATTTGTAGGACAAGAATCAGTAATTAAAAATGAGTGCATTGGGAGATATGGCACATTTTAACTGGCTCCTCAATCCTGACGTTAGTGTACCTACCTGAAATCACAACGTTACTGTACCTTCCTGAGATTACAACGGAATCAAAAACCAGAGACACTAACATTTAGTATGAATGTCTACTTAATACTTAAGTAGAGATCAACATTGTATATATTCGGTATCTGAAAAACAAATTACTTTTCGATATTCCTTAAGAATTCGCTATTAAGGGTGACCATGTTATATGAATGAAACCAGGATGACAAGTTTTTTAAATTAAATTTTAACAAATCGACAATATAGAAATATAGGTAGGTATGTACAGATATTCTTCATATGTTTTAGGTATTTAAATGAATTTCTACATAAGTTAAAGAATGGATTAATATTGGTTGGTCGGTGCTTTTAAGAATTTGACAGTGAGAATCATAGCCGTCGTAACAAAACATCTCATCCTTCATTGGGTAGTGACATTTATAGTGCCCCATGCCAGCTTCGCTAATTCCAGGTATAAATTCTGTAACGCCCATTAATGTATATGATGTACTTGTAATCTTATAGATTCTAGTACCTCGTTTAGGTACTCGAAACTTCGTACATTTAGTTAAGATTCATTTCGAGCGTAAACATTATTAAATTAAAAAAAACCGGCCAAGTGCGAGTCGGACTCGCGCACGAAGGGTTCCGTACTTGGTAAATTGCGGTTTACGATTTATGACGTATTAAAAAAAAACTACTTACTAGATCTCGTTCAAACCAATTTTCGGTGGTAGTTTACATGGTTAATGTACATCATATATATTTTTTAGTTTTATCATTCTCTTATTTTAGAAGTTACAGGAGGGGGTAAACATTTTACCACCTTGGAAGTGTCTCTCGCGCAAACTATTCAGTTTAGAAAAAAATATATTAGAAACCTCAATATCATTTTTGAAGACCTATCCATAAATACCCCACACGTATGGGTTTATGGAAAAAAAAAATAGTTTCAGTTTCAAGTATGGGGACCCCCAAAATTTATTGTTTTTTTTTTCTATTTTTGAGTGAAAATCTTAATGCGGTTCACAGAATACTTCTACTTACCAAGTTTCAACAGCATAGTTTCGGAAAAAAGTGGCTGTGACATACGGACGGACAGACAGACAGACAGACAGACATACAGACATGATGAATCTCTAAGGGTTCCGTTTTTTGCCATTTGGCTACGGAACCCTAAAAACAATATAACTAAGGATGTTATGATTTTTTTATTTTTTATTTTTACGAGTACATGGTTCAGAAAAATTACTTGTTAAAGTTGAAAAATTAAAAATTATTAATGTCTTTTGACCAAAATTTTTACTTTTCCAAGTTCATTTTATAAGTTGTTCGACTATCATTCGTAAAGTTGTAAAGCCTACTTTCCTTTTAATTCCGTTATACTATACTTCAGCCATGATTTTTTTCACATATCAAAAAGCAATCATTTAGCTGGCAGGGGGTGGACACTTGACTCTAACAAAAATTAGCAATTTAAAGCTTAATTTTACGCAAACAGATCCCTGAATAGAAAAATGGTTTTAAAAGAACCGTATTATTTTTAAAGGCCTATTCATTGATATCCCACTTAAGGGAAAGATGAGAAAAAATGTATATCGATTCCAAATTATAGCTTTTTAGTACTAAAAGTCTCAGAACTAAGCTGCGGACGGACAGACGGACACAGTGAAACTTTAAGGGTTCCTTGTTTTCATAATACACATTGAATTGGTGACCGTAATTTATTTTTAATATTTTATATCTAGTGAGAATGGAGCCCCTAATTTGTAAATGGAATAGACAGGCAAATAAATAATATACAATCTGTTGGACCGTCAAGGATTTCAATAATGAGTTGAAATAAAATTTAAAAACACAAACAGATTTCTATTTGTATTTTTAAAAGCCAGGAAACGATAAAAAAAATATGTACTCTATTCATGGACACCCTACAAAAGAATATGATTGGAAATTAAAGGATTGCTAATAACTTCGTAGATATTTACTTTTTTATGGCGGGATTATACGTACATTTAGTATCAATTTATACAGAATAAGATGGTTTTTTTATCAAATTTCAGCGCAAGTATCATTATATTAGAGGAAAATCTATTCACCGAAGCATCTCAATTGAGGAGCCAGTTAAAATGTGCCATATCTCCCAATGCACTCATTTTTAATTACTGATTCTTGTCCTACAAATCTAATATACTTACTACTAAACGACGAAGAAATTGCGCATTAATTGAACTACTGCTTCTTTGAAAACTGACGAGTCGTATGTATGGTCTGAGGAGCCACATATAATGTATGATAAGTTTTTTAATTTTAATGCAACCGAGCTCAGATTTTGTCTACAAAATACTCTCAAATAATACAAAATCATACCTAATTATGATAAATATTAATCCATGATGTTCCTAGTTCTGACGTGGCTCCTCAATCCAAACATTTAGATTGAGGAGCCACCTTTATGTCCATATAACTTTTGAAGTATTATACTACAAAATCGAGGATGGAACCTACAAAATTTTTAAACTTACTACTAAATAAGTAAATAAATTTGATTAAGATACAAAAACTGGCTCCTCAATCCTTACGGACATTCAAATGCACGTCTGAACCACTTGCCCAAGAGCACACAAGGCAGTTGATGAAATATGTCAGAATCAGAATCAGAATCAGAATATTTATTTATGAAACATAGGTATTTACATAAAGATCTTAGGTTTATTATCATGTCCGCTATGTTTTGCCGTGAAGGCGTACAAATATTATTGAAAATAAAAGCAAAAAATAAAGGAAAATAAAAATTCTAACAGAATAAAACAAAATTAAATACTTGAGTAGGTACAAGAAAAGTAAAAAGAAAAAAAACTATTTTAAATGTATTTAGATATCTTAATAAAATCTACAATTAAATCTAACCAAAACAGAGAAACAGATTTCTTAAATATATTTAATAATCACAGCAAATGCTTATTGCACACGAAATATTAAAATTATCATTTATAAAATCTTCTACAGTATAATAGCATTTTTCAATTAATAGCGAGTAGAGAATTTTCTTAAACTTTATTAGGGGCAAATTTTTTATGCTATCGGGTATTTTATTAAAAATTTTCGGAGCCATGCCAAAAAAACTCTTTTTCATTAAAGCGGTTCTACATTTGCTGTCGCACAGTTTGTACATATATTGAGAACGCATTGGAGTCTTTTTTATTTCGGATAGTTTTTGAAACAGGTGTAAATTAATTTTAACAAACAAAGCAGTCTCGTAAATGTACATAGCTGGCATAGTCAGTAATTTTAATGATTTAAAATGAGGTTTACAAGTATTGGTAGTTTTTAAGCCACACATGGACCGAATACATCGTTTTTGCGCTTTAAACACCGTTTCTCTTTTAGTAGATTGCCCCCAATAAATTATACCAAACCTCAGAACAGATGCAACCAATCCGTGATATGCTATTAAAAGTGTTTGTGTATTAACTTTTTTTGACAGCTGAAACAGTGCATATGCAGATTTATTTAATTTCAGACACATTTCTTCCATATGAGGTTTCCATGTTAGTTTACTATCAAGAATTATACCTAAAAATTTGGCCTTGGTTGTATCTTCTATTTGGCACTTGTCATAGGTAACATGAACTGGAGGTTTTTCACACCTTTGTTGAAAGTGCATTACTTTTGTTTTGTTTAAGTTAATCACTAGGTTATTGCTATTAAGCTAGTTTATTATTTTATTTAGACAATCATTTATATCATTCTCGTAAGAAACAGGATTAGTACACTTTACAACAGCTGTACTGTCATCGGCAAAAAGTACCATATTTTGAGATATGAGTATTGGGAGATCATTTATGTATATTAAAAAAAGCAACGGCCCTAGCACGCTACCTTGAGGCACCCCGAATTTTATAACTCTTGGTTGAGATGTGTAATTGGTTACTAAATTGCTTTTTTTGCATAGTTGAGATATTTCTGTGCACTGGGATCTGTTATCTAAATATGACTCCAAAAGTTTTAAAATATTACCTCGTATTCCATAGCCATACAGTTTTTTTAGCAAAATCTTATGATTGACGTAGTCAAACGCTTTCGTCATATCGGTATATATAGCACATACCGGAGCTCTTTCATCTACAGACGTCATAATATAAGAAAGGAGGTCGAACAATGCCATATTGATATTAGTATTTTTTCGAAATCCTTTTTGTTCATTGCAAAATAACTTGTTTTTTTCAAAATAATTATAAATGGAATTGAAAATAACTTTTTCGATAACTTTTGAAAATATAGGAACTTTGGCAATGGGTCTATAATTTTTCACATCTGATTTATCATCTCTTTTGAATAAGGGCTTAATAATTACTTTTTTAAGACTATTAGGAAAAACACCATTTGTTATGCATAAGTTAATAATGTGCGTTAGTGGTGCTGCTATAACTTCTTTGACATATTTCACAACTTGAGTGCATACTCCATCATAGCCAACAGTATTTGTATTTTTAAGGTTATTTATTATTTTTATTAGGTCAATAGGTAAAACTGGTTGCATAAATAATGATTGTGAAGTTAAGTTGTTAAAAGTATTTTTACTAGTCGAAGTAATATTACTATTTTTATTTTTTTCAATTACATCTACAAAAAAGTTATTAAATTCGTTTGCGATATCTGTGGGACGCGTGATAGTGGAATTACCTCTCTTTTTGGACGGTATTAGATATTGTGGTAGGCGAAATTTGGATTTGTTAATTACTTGCCATGCAGCTTTAGATTTATTTTGAGAATTGTTTATGAAGTGGTTATTTTGAGTTTTCTGTGTTAGTCGTATAACTTTTTTGTAAATCTTAGTATAATTCTTAAAATCAAGTTTATTTTTACAAACAGGTTTTAATCTATACGACCAGAGTAATTTTCTCTGCTTTTGACTACAGATTTTTATACCACGAGAAATCCATTTAGTTTTAGTATTCTTGTTTATCATTACATGTTTTGTTGGAAAGCATAGGTTATATAGCATCAAAAAATCATCTGCAAAAAAGTCATAGGAGTCATTCACATCATTAGTGCTATAAACTTGTGTGAAAGTTAAATTGCTTAGATAGTTTTTAAACTTCTTTAAATTTTCTGGGCATATGTCTTGCTTTTGAGTTTTCCAATATTTAAGTTTACATGATTTTTTAATAGGTACACTTAGTATTTGAGATGTATGATCTGATAG
This sequence comes from Orthosia gothica, assembly GCA_949775005.1. NCBI lineage: Eukaryota > Metazoa > Arthropoda > Insecta > Lepidoptera > Noctuidae > Orthosia > Orthosia gothica. Next base: position 9,674,421 of record OX459050.1, read on the forward strand.
AATTAGGTCTATTATTTGTGCTTTACAATCTTTTCCATAGGAGTGTGCAAAATTATCTATGCAGGAGTTGCTGCTTAATCTAGTAGGCTTGTGAAGGGCTAAGTTAAGATTAAATTGGGCAAGAAAATATTCAAATTCTAGTGTAGTTTTATTCCTTTTTAGGATGTCAATGTTAAAGTCGCCAGTTAAGATTAATTTCTTATTGGAAAGTGAACAGTTTTTCCTTAGTATATTCTCTAATTTTTCATAGAATATATTGTAATTGTGTTTAGGTATACGATATATACAAATAATAATAATGTTATGATGTATAAGTTCTATCGCACAGGATTTAAAGACTCCCGACACTGACTGTTTTGCTACGTCAGATATTTCTCTAAATTGAAGTCCGGCTCTTACAAGAATGCATGTACCCCCACGCTTAGCCTTTCTAGAAAAGAAATCTGCGGGTAAAAAATTAGGTATACGCAATAAATCTTCATAACCAGTCTCAATAAAATGTTCTGTTATACAAATTACATCAATATTAGTTCCTGCATTGTGAAGCTCTTCTATTTTCACTGTTAGTGTATCTGATTTGCTCAAAAGTCTCGCTATATTTTGGTGAAGTATATTTATGTATTTACAGAAAAAACTGAGAATTATTTTGTGAGTCTGCACCTTTTATTTGTTTTTGTGTTTTTTGGGAACAATCAACTTCTGAGCTTTTAGTAATAGTGTCTGTTATAGTGCCACAGTATGAGATCATATCTATTAAATCCAATATAATAATTTGTAAACCTTTATTATTTAGTGTCCCGTAATGTGGGCTGTATGTATCATAAGTGTATGGTAAATTAAGGTTAGAATCTAACACGTATGCATAATTACATGTTTCTACATCCAAATAGAGTAGATTATTAAAAGTCTCAACTCGGCTATTGAACATAATATTTTCATTTTTCATATATTTAAAAACTGGTAAGCATATTATAAAATTAGTGTGATTCAGAGGTAATAATTTTTTACGAATAAGTACAACAAGTTCTATGTAATTTTGAGTTCTTTTGAAATCTTCATCACCTACAAAGATAATACAAAAATCTGTTTTAGTAAAATTCTGAACTTTACTATCTATATTGTCTAGTACAAGTTCTAAATTACAATTCGGCTTACGATAGTGACAGATTTCATGAGTATTTGGTAAACTAGTGTTACCCATTATTTTACATATTCTACTGCTATTTTCACTACTTAGGATGCATATTTTATGTTTTATAGGCGCCTGTTGTAGATTAGGTTTAATAACAGTACTCGATACTCTATTATTAAGAGAAGAAGTACGAGTGACATCTTTGCTTCCACTTATGCTGTCTTGATTCAAAGAAGTAGTAATCTCATTATTTACATATGTTTGTGTTTCATTAGTTTGTCTTAACGGAGTTTTCTTGGGCGTTGTTGACTTGTGTTTGACTGGAGAACTAGCAATTTGTTTATATAAATTATTTTTCCTGGATAAATCACCGTTACTTTGTTTCAAACTGCTATTTTCCAAAGATAATATCTCAATTTCCTTATATGCGCTATTTAGTTGAGACGTCAACTCATCAATCTTGCCCTGCAACATTTTGATTTGAATGGTCTCTTCATCTGCCAACATTTCTGGCATACTATTTACTGTGCAATTCAAGGTTTGTGACGTGTTATTGCTGTCATCATGGTTAGATTCCGATCTTCTGCTGCGGTTGCGACGGAATGTTATATTATCCAAGAAATTCATATTGGCAGATAATTATTCTAATGTTATAGGTGTACCAGAATCTCATGGTATTTTTTTTTTTTTTTTAAATTTGATTTTCATATGGCAATGTCAATTGTCACCTGTCGAATCAAAGTACTTGATGTGTCAACCGCTGCTGAAATTTTTTGATATTATCTTAAAAGTTTGTTATTTTTGTGAAAATTTCGAAAAACCCACTTCGATCTCATGCGAGACATATTGTTTTCAATGTGTATCATAAAATAAGGGAAGAAGAAGGCGTAAATCAAACTCAATCTTTGATTTTAAAGTGCGTCGTAGAGTGGACCGGTAAGTTGGACTGACTTGTTTTGATACTGGAATTGATTGATATTGATAGATATTGATTTTAACGGAGATTGAGAATCTTTGACGTAAGAAAAATATTAAGTAATAATCTGCGCCTTGCAGTGGGACGTGCATATAGACGGGAGTTTTTAGCGGGATTTTGTCGAGTGAAGTTCAGTGGCTGATAATATTATTTGCAAATTGATTCCTAGTGGATATTGTGATATATTATTGGTGTAGTTTTGTATCTCAACTGTCTCCGCAACTGGACAATTTGTTAAATCATTGACAAAAGCGATTTCGGGATAGTGGAGCGGTGTATTTTATTGTAGTATTGACTGCCTCTGCAAAGCTTACTGGGTAGACTGGCTCGATACAATTTGCTGCCAAATACTCCAAAAAACATTAGAATCTGTTACATCCGCATTCTAATGCATACTAAAGAATAAATATAAGATCCAAAACTCTTTCCAAAGACGTGGCTAAAAGGTCCTAGTAACCAGGCCATAAAACTTACATTAAAAAAAATATAGACTGATGATGATGAATGACTTTAAGTAACATGATACATTTTATTATTTTTTACAGACTTTATACATAAAGAGATTGGTTTTGAATATGTTAAATGCCAATGACAAAGAACCATTTTGATGGAGAGAGATGACATAAAACTACAAAGATACAAGTTTTTGAAATGCCAGTGGAGTTCATGGAATCGTATTCTAGTTTTCTATTTCTGAATGAGGTATTAAGTTATTAGTATGATTTAAATGCTATATAATAAATTAGTACATAAATTAATATTCAATTGATTTATTTTTCCTATGTTAAGAACACGATGTATAACAACATTATTCATACACATACCTATAATACTCACAGTGGATCTTTGTGTCTCTGAATTGGTTGCAAGACCCCGCGCAGTAGCTATTTTTGTGTCAATGTTGAAGGTGAAGATAGCATTGTATAACTGTCTCTTTCACTCGCTTATGTATGTCACATAAGCTTACCGAGTTTCTTGTGCATTCTTCTCCATAACAAGTTACTTTCCGAATGCACGGTAGAATCAACTTTTATTCCATGTAAATTTAAATTGTGACATTCAAAAGTGCCGCTTGGTGGCCCAGTTGAAATAAATATCTTTTGTCTTTTGTCTTTTTTGTCATCGTCCTATCTCGCTTACTCTATGCAGTATACTAGATGACAAACTGTTTCTTACGCAATGGTTGGCAGGACCAAGTTCAAAGACAGACAGATCCGTTGTGACTACTATAATATAGGTACCTCATGTTCATTAATACTAAAGACATAAATAAAAATTAAACAGTATCAAGATTGTTTGATCCAATTTCCCCAGTATTGCATACAACAAATTTTTATTTCCCTTTTTGCCATGAGATTCTGGTAGACCTATAGTAAAAATATATTTTTATTTCTTCCAAATAAAACAAAAAAACTACCAAACTTTTTTCATCTTTTTTAACTGACCACACTAAAATGAGTTTGGTAACGTTTAACTATTGAAATTATTTCTATTGGTTACTAGATGTCGCTGTCCATAATATTTATATTGAAAAATATAATTCAGTCAGTTTGAACATTCTTTATCCTTCTGCTGGTTCGTGGTATTTGCAGAGTTAATATCATGTACGCGACTCAAGGAGTGAAGTGAGTGAAAATAATGCTTTATAATTTTCGCTCGCAGTGAGGCCTGTGCCTTATGAAGCACATTAGCCGGGTCCACACCAGACGATCCACCGCGCTCAGATCGCGCGCGGCAAGACCGCGATCCAAATGTGCGGGCGGTGGAGACGTGCCGCGCGCGATCTGAGCGCGGTGGATCGTCTGGTGTGGACCCGGGATCTACGCTCCACGAGTCTGGATCACGGATCGCGGGATCGGCGATCCATTATGGATCGTCCGGTGTGGACCCGGCTAATGAATTTTGTAAAGCTGAGCTAGTTGCTCGATAAAGTTTTGGAAATGTGACACAAAACATCCAAGTTTTAAAGTGTTTGTAATTTAAACGCACTCATGAGTACGTATTTTAATCAACGTACAGAATTGTTTTAATTTAGTTAAATTAGGTAGAGTTTGTTTATTTATTTCAGCGTGTAACCGCGCGCTGCGGAGCATTAGTACTTCGAATAGCTTATATTTTATATCGCGCAATAGTATTGTAGGTGCGTAGGTTGCGTAATTATTGGTTCACGATGAGTTCCGAGATAAAAACTATCCTATGTCTTGCCCCGGATCTCAAATTATCACCATACCAAAGTTCATCTAAAGCGGTTAAGATTGAAAAGTTAACAGACACACAAACAGACAGAGTTACTTTCGCATTTATAATACTAGCTGCCGCAAGCGTGGTACTATTACTTCACCCATTATTACATACATACATAAACTCACGCCTTTTTCCCATGGGGGTAGGCAGAAACTACAGAACGCCACCTGCTACGATCCTTACATACTTCTTTTGCTTCACACTCATTCATACATCTAGTCATACACACACGCCGGTTATGGGTACTGCGCACTTGACCTTTCTGAAGAACATCACCTATAAGGTCTATGTATGTCTTTCTAGGGCGTCCCCTCCCGGCGTTTCCATTCACGTCTGCCTTGCGAGTTGCAAGTTTCAAGTTTATGAACTCAAACAGTAAGATTCATAAAAAAAACAAATCGTCTTTTAGGGGTAGTTTTGAAAACTAAAAATAACAACTTTCATTACTTAATTAGTTTGGTATTTATGCCAAGTTTATTAACCCAAGTAATAAGATTATTCAAAAAAACTTCAAAACCCCCTGAATATTTTTTTGGGGGTAGTTTCCAAAAACTAATAATAAAAACCTTTATTATTTATTTGTGCAATGTTTCAAGTTTAGTAACCCATTAAATAAAATTCTTCGAAACAAAATTCAACACCCCCTAAATCGACTTGAGTTTCAAAAAACTAATAATGTCAACCTTTGTCATTTACTTAGATTACTATTTGTACCAAGTTTCAAGAATATTAGCCAAAGGAATTAGATTTTTCATAAAAACTTTTTCCCCCTTTTTCTCGCCCTTAGGGGAAAATTCTTTCTTATCGGATGCCTACGTCATACAGAAAACATACTCTCCAAGTTCCAGGTCTCTACGATTAGCGGTTTAGGCTGTGCGTTGATCCGTCAGTCAGTCATTCAGGACAAAGCATTTTATATGTATAGAAGATATATGGAGCAGAAGACTGGTCGGGTTTTTTGAGACGCATAATTTCAGGTGGACCAAAAATTACTTGAGTATGAAAACGAATGAAACGAACAAAAATCTAATATAGCGTAAATTACGCGTCACTAAAACGTCACTCACAACTATGTTTACCTGAGACAAACGGTCCAGTTCGGTAGTTCCAAATCGATGTAGAGGTCCCCGTCTTATCGCCATTTGATTCTTCAAAGAACCTTTGACACCGATAGTGCCGAAAAACTAATGATGCCAAACTTTATTATTTTGCCAAGGGAATAAGATTTTTTATAAAAATAAATGTCTCCCTAACCCCTCTGTAGTGTATGTAGATATCAATAGATCGCGCTACAAGCCGATAACAGTATTGTAGTGTTACCTCGTGCGCATATGCCGCTCGAGGTAACACTACAATATATACCGATTCGAGTGGTGGGGCGATCAGTTGTTATCAGACTGTCGGCCTGTGCGGTAGTGCGTTGGCGAGTCAACTATTAATATTGATAAATGTGCATATTTTACATTGGCGACGAGGAGAAAACCGTAGAGTGAAATAAAGTTGATTTCCTTATAAAACAAAAACCTATCTAAAAGGAACATGAAGACTTTGTTACGATATAAAAAAAAAAAAAAAATGAAATGTGATGACAGTGACAGTTAAAATCAGTGGCGTTAGTTTTCGAAGTGCATCAAATGTATACGATTAGTAGTGTACTTGCTGAGTAGTGCTGTGGAATTCAATCTCGTAAAACCCGAGTTCGATGCTCAAACGGTGGCACACTTCACCGTCGGCGTCGTATTGTTTTGGTCCCACCAAAACTGAATGCAGTAGAAGTAAGCCCTTCAGCTTCGCGTCTACATGACGGAAACAATGTGGAATGTTATGCCAATCTGGTGAGTCGTTTTCATTTTGTTATGGCTCAGGAAAAGTGCTTATTATTCAAAGTTCTGGTTTTGTATACAGTATAGGCCATTTCATATCATAATTAATGTTGGCTTAATTACTGGTCAAGTTTTAGTGTTGTTCAAGGGTATCACTGGTGGCTATTAGCTAGCCTTGGCTGATAATTTTTGAGTAATACAGTAACAATGCCGTACTTCATTCAAGAATAACAATTTACCTTTCGTAAGTCGACTTTCATTCATCCTCTTAACATGGCCAAACCATCTTAACATACCCTTTTCAATTTTAGTCACTACATCTTCTTTTAAACCACAACGTTGTCTTATTACCTCATTCCTCAATCTATCAGTTAAAGTTACACCACACATACTCCGCAAGGAGCGCATTTCTACTGCATTAATCCTACTTTCATGTCTTTTTTGCCATACCCAGCCTTCACTTCCATACATAAGTGTAGGCACCAGCGCGCTGTTGTGAACGGCGAGTCGAGCTTCCGGAGACATCGACTTGCTGGTCAGAACTGCATACATAGCACCATTCACTTTATTCCTTGCATTCACTCTCCTTTCCACATCCTCTTCAATCTTTCCATCCCTTGTGAACATACTTCCCAGATATACAAACTCGTTCACTTGCTCCACACTCTTATCATTTATTTTCACTTCACACTTCGATACATCTTCTTCTCTTTCAAACACCATTACCTTAGTCTTGTTCACATTTATACTCATCCCTTTTAACTTAAAAGCTTCATTCATCACAGTCACCATGTCTTGCAACTGTTCTGCTGACGATGCAAGTAGAACTTGATCGTCTGCATAGAGAAGGCATTTGACAGGCAACTCATTCATCCTCAATCCGCACTCATGCTCTTTCAAACCTATGAGACAACTATCCAAGAATCCTGTTCTAAGAAGAATATCTATGTACAAGTTGAACAACCACGGTGACGCTACACAGCCCTGTCTAACACCCCTTGAAATGGAAAACCAGTTCGTATACGCCCCATTAATCCTAATACAAGCACTGGAATCCCTATATAGAGATTTCAGTGCCCGTACCAAGTGCCAGTCCACACCGTACCCGGATAGCGTCGACCACAGTTCATCCCTCCACACACTGTCATAGGCCTTCTCCAAGTCCACGAAAGCACAGTAGACTTTTTTGTGCTTAGCCAGATGTTTTTCAGCTATGCTCCTCAAGGCGAAGATCTGATCCATACAGCCCATTCCCTCTCGAAATCCTGCTTGCACGTCCCATAATTGTTCATCCGTCACTTTTACCACTCTATTTATTAAAACTTTTGCATATAATTTGCCGACAACACTCAAAAGACTAATACCGCGGTAGTTTTTACACTCCTGCTGTGAGCCTTTTCCCTTATATAGCGGTACGATTACAGCCTTGCACCAGTCATCCGGCACGCGGCCATATCTCCAACACATATTAAAGATCCGGCACAACAGGCTTGCTACCACCCCGTCACCGCCCATCAGCATTTCAACAGATACTCGGTCATACCCTGCAGCTTTACCAATCTTCATCCCACTCAGTGCTTTTATAATCTCATCCCATCCGTCCCAAACTCGGACGAAGAGCAAAAGAATGAAATAGGAATTTTCATTCTTTTGCTCTTCGTCCGAGTTTGGGTCTTGACAACTTGCCTCTGCCCAGTTACCCACTCCTTGCACACTATCCTGACAACTAAATAAACTTTCAAAATATCCCTCCCAGCGTTCCAAGACCTTACATTCTTCATGCAGTAAGCACCCATCTTCTGCTCTTATTCCATTCATGCTCGATGTTTTTGTCACTCCGCGAGCCAATCTTACCTGTTTCCAGAACAGCTTAACATTGGCCCTGAAGTTATCGGAGAACTTCCTGTTATATTTTTCTTCCTTTTCATCCTTCTTCATTTTTACCACCTCTTTGACTTTCGCTTTCATTTGCTTGTACGTTACTTTCACTCTTGCCAGATCATCCGTCATGTTTGTTGCCTCATTCATTCTATTTTGGGCCTTACAGGCTAACACATTAAGCCAAGCCTCTTTCTTCTTCTTCACCACCTCTTTTACTTCATCATCTACCCAAGTATCATTCGTACTACTACCACGTTTCCTCTTCGCTATACCACATAACTTTGCGGCTACGTTCACCATACTACTTTTCACTATTTCCCACACATCCTCTAAACTGAAATCATTCATACCATCAAATATCTTATCCGTCTTCTGTTTTACTTGCCTCTTATATTCCTCCTTTACTTTTAGTTCTTGTAATCTTTCTACTTTTATTCTTTCTAACGCGGTCACAGGAACTTGAACTCGATGACGCCAATTCTTGAACAGACCAGCCACCCGACACATAACCAGATAGTGATCAGTCCCCACATTAGCACCCCGATAGGCTCTTGTATCTGCAACTTTGCTCTTCAATCTTTCATCTACAATAACAAAATCAATCATACTTCTACTGTCTTGCCTTTCCCACGTATACCTATGGATCTTTCTATGATCAAACATAGTGTTCATTACACACAGGCCCTTCTCTACACATACTTCTAGTAAATTCCTCCCATTCTGATTCACTCTATTGTCCCCGAATGCCCCTAATACTCTTTCGAACCCATTCCTCTTCACACCAACCCAACTATTAAAGTCGCCGAGCATAACAATCTTCTCGTTAGACCTACATTCATTCACTATATCTCCTAGACTTCCCCAGAATTCTTCTCTCTCAGAAAGTGAGCATCCCATATCGGGTGCATACACGCACAAAATAAAAATAGGGTGTAGGCCCACCTTAATTCTCACCCAAAGAATCCTAGGGCTCACACAAGCGTAATCTTTTACACAGCTCATCATCCGCTCTGAGAGGATAATCCCCACACCCTGACAGGCCCTCTGTGTCTCTTGAACACCGGACCAGATAGCGGTCAGGGACCCGTGTTTAGACATATCCACTCCCTTTCTTTTTGTCTCATTCACACATAACACATCTATCCTTTTGTCCTTCACTATTTCACATACTTCATCCATCTTATCTATCATCCCTCCCTGCACATTCAGCGTAGCTAAGCGACACTCCGCAGCTCGCTTTTCGCTCCATGAGAACAATTGACGTGGTGTGTGGCGAGCATCACCGCCGTCGCCGAGTAAATTATTTAGCCTCATTTTGTTCCCACGAATAGCAAGGGAAACTATGTCCACGCTCTACAGAGCCCCGCTTGTAGAGGTAAGGCTGGATAGTGCCTGGGGGCGCCCGGTCCCAGACAGCAGGCACGCTCGCGACTTAGGCTCTCCCCTAGCCATGCAGCTCTCGGCACGGCGACCTTAGCTTGGGGGTGAGATGTTCGCACCACACAGAAAGGAAACAGAAGTGTCCTCTGGCATTTATTCCCTTAGTCGCCTTTTACGACACCCACGGGATGAGATGGGATGGTGTAATTCTACGGCCCAGACACCACACGGGGCCCATTCACCCATTATTATCTTTATAAATTGTAGGTCATGTGTTATTGTAATGTATATGCTAAATTTCTATAAAGTTTAATTAAATTCCGTTTAGTAGTATTTGCGTGAAAGTATAACAAAAATCCATCCATCCAACCTCACAAACTTTCACTTTTTGAAACGAAAATAGTAGTAGCTAGGATTAGTATAGACTAATACAATAAACACAGAAATTACATCATCAAACTGTTATTCATCGTTAGAATAAGCCTATATTTTTTATAAGAGGTATGGGAATACTAGACGTGATCCTATGTGGCTTCAACAGGACAACAATATTTATTTTGCTTTTAACCTTGCACAAACAATCCGTTTGCACACAGCATACCGCAATAAAGAGTGCAAACTTCTGAATGCTTTGAAAACTCGCAAGGCCCCGGGTATTGACGGTATTGTCAACTCAATACTTAAAAACTTATCGCAAAAATGTATAGTCCTACTTACCAAATTGTTTAATGGCTGTTTTCAACTGGGCTACTTTACTTCATGTTGGAAACTAGCTAAGGTTATTCCTATTAAGAAATCTGGCAAAGACGAAACAATTCCCTCAAACTATCGGCCAAAAAGCCTTCTCCCTAGCTTAGCCAAACTTTTCGAGTCTCTAATCTTGAATCGCCTCACCAAATTCACTGAGCATTGACTGATACCTGAACAATTTGGTTTCCGCAAATCCCACTCCACAGTCCAGCAGCTGGCCAGAGTAACTGAGCATGTTGTTGACAACCTCAACCAAAACAAATCCACAGGATTGGTGCTGTTGGACAGTTTGGCATGAAGGTTTACTCCATAAGTTAATAACCAACCACGTCCCCCTAAGCCTTATAAAGCTCCTGCAGTCATATTTAACAGAAAGAACCTTCGCTGTTGCTATTGGTGATCAGACTTCCAGTCAGAGGCGAGTTACAGCTGGTGTGCCACAAGGATCGATATTTGGACCGTACCTCTTTATCTTGTACCTCAATGATATTCCAAAGCAAAGGCTAACACATCTCGCTATGTATGCGGATGACACTGCAACATATACCTCATCTGACGACCCGGACCTGGTAGTTACTCGACTACAACTTTCGTTTGATCTTCTCCTAGATTACTTCACTAAATGGAAGCCAGTAAATGCCACAAAAACGGAAATAATCATGTTCACAAGAAAGCGATCACTCCCCATCCGCTATGTTAAAATTGAAGGGAATGATATTCCGTGGAAAAGATCCGTTAAGTATTTGGGGACAATATTAGATGATAAAGTGAGTTGGTTGAAAAATCTGGAAGTTTAAAACCAATTTGAATTTTAAAACCAATCCTTAATCGTAAATCTAAACTTAGTCCACAAACAAAATTACGTATTTTGTACTATAACTATAATATACTGGTTCGACCTTGCATGACCTATGCATCCCCTGTCTGGAGTAGTATCAGCGACAATAACTACAAAAAACGCCAGGTTGTGCAGAACAAAGCACTTAAAATAGCATTTAACACACCTCCTTACACAAATCTAACAAAGCTACATCATCACATCAAGTTTCTACAAATTAAAGAATTCATTTTGAAAATTTCCGGAAAATTCTTTCTTTTCACTAATCCACGTCATCGTAATTATCTAGCCTCACACATTGGTAATAGTAGATTTACCAGATTGCCTTATGCCAGGACTTACAAAAAGTACAAACTGCCCCATCATCATTTCCTAGTGGCTTGACGCTAGCTCACTTACCATCTTACCAGCGTAATTAATTGCTGTTACCGTGCTTATGTGTATATTGTTTTGTATTGATAATATTGAACTTATTAAAATATCAGTTATTAATCCTAAAAAATAATATTAATAGAAAAAAAAAAATTGGCGGTGGGTCTGAAACTTTAATTTAAAAATGTGGGTCTGCAAACCCTACATAATTTACTTAGTTTAATGTATTGTTGTTAATCAGGAACTGTCAACATATAAATTATTTATGTTATATGTTAAAAGAGGCGATTTAGCCTACTTAACATTATTTGATGTATGTTAGTTTACATTTAGAATAAGATCTTTTTTGTTAACTTTTTATATCTTTATTTCAATAAAGACATTTAAAAATAAAAAAAAAACAAAATCAAATCAATAAAGAGTTCAAGATAATTTACGTATATTAAACTAATGCGGAATAAAGCCAACAGATACCTACACAAGTACACAATAATATTTCATAATGACAAATCCCAAAATGTATGTATGCATTGCAGATATGTAATAACTGATATAGTGCATGTGTTATTAATCGGCTTTAGCTTAATGCAAAAACTGTGTTCAATTGTAAGTTAATTGAACCGATAATTGACATATTGTGTTCATGAACGTTTTAACATGGCAATATTCGACGGGTCCTACTCTATGTAACACTGAACACCATGATATTAAAAAAAGAAGTCAAACATAGAACCGCCTCCTTTTTGGAAAGTCGGTTAAAAAGATAAATGAGAAGAGAACTCTCTATTATGTGTTATAGCCATATAATAGTTATACTATAAGTTATAAGAGCTATAGAATATAAATGATTATCATAGGGTTTACAATGTTGCGTGGATTTTATCCTACTGTACTATCTTTTATTTATATTGTGACACGCAACAAAATACACACAAAGTACACTCTAACTGTAACTTTACGAAACCTTATTCGGGCCAACATTTAAATTATGTATTTTAATTATGTTTTTACTTACAAATTCAACCACTTTGTAACCCTTGCTAATGAAAATTTGCAACAGGCGTAAGCATTTTCTTTTCACAAAATCAGAAATAATTATTTAAACAATCGCGTAATAATGTACATGTCCAAGCAAATCATGTGAACGGACCGCACAATCTCTTAATATTACTACGTACTGCGATAATCTCTGCTCGACTGTTACAATTTGCTAGATTACGTTAGATTAACTAATGACATCAAAGCTAACTTAAGGCAACACTAAAGGATGCCAAGGCCTGGCTTGAAACCGCAGAACAGATAAGCACAGAAGGTCAGTTTCTTGCAACGAGCGAAATTCAACGTACGCGTGTACGAACGTATGGTGGTATCAATCTATCTCAAACGAATAACAGTCGTACACACTGTACGTGCTTTAATCGGTGGGATGCGCCCCACTAACCCCAAGTGTTAATAAAGGGGGTACTTGGGGTTAATAGAGTGACATTTTGCGAGGGCGCGACAACCCCAAAAAATAAACTATAATTATACTAACGTTACATTGTAGGTATTACAAAACAAATCTTGATGCCTACAACAATAAGGAAACAAGGGCCAGAAGCCTTAGTGTGAGTTTTTGAACGTACTCGAACGCGTGAACGAAATCGTTCTCTAATGTCAATTTGTATAAAAAAGGGTTTCCCCTTACTGCCACCAGATGGCGCTTATCCACGTTTTCATTGTGCATATTCAGCACACGTTATCGGCTCCTTGTAGTTTTACCCTAACAAGAAAACGAAGTGACTTTGGATGAAAATGCGCCCCATGTTTGATAAAATGTTGGGAACCCTTGCTGTAGATAGACGTAAACGCATGTCTGTGTGCGTGCGTTTTCGCTGTTTATATGAAGTTGATCTTCTGCACCAACCTACTTTGTGTCGAAACCAACCTTTAATTAATGTGACTGTTAAAATGTATCGGTGACTGTGTCCCTTTTGTATGCCAATCTATTGTTTATTTTATTTTGCATAATTACCTGGTATTGGCTGGAGTTTTGGGGTTCCGGGTTAAGGGTAGGCGTCCGTATTTTTGCATGTGGATCTCGTAAAAGTTTTGTTACGTTATTGCAAGCCAAGGTCCAAAAGATAGCTTTGGATGGATGAATTAAATTGATTAAATTATTAAAATCTAACAAAAGTAGTATTACAGTCTGATCATTTTTCAGCGTGTTACATAGGAAAGTAATTTTTGGCAGCTACTCTTAATTTTTGTGATTCCACCGACATAATTGGTTCAAAAAGTTTAAGTTTCCTAAGTGTCTACTTTCATTCTTGGAAACAATCAAGAGAGAATATTAGAAGCCTATCTCTATATTAAGTCAATCCTCAGTTACGTACTAATTACTAGGTAGGGGAGACTGGGTCACAGTGAATCGCAGGGTACAGTGGATTCACTATAACTAAGTGTGTGTTACACTCACGTACACAATCAAACGTGCTCTTGCCGCTCGTTCATACCCCTCTCCTACGAACTAGTCAGCGGCGTGGTATCAAAGTGGGAAGATGCAATTGCACACTCCGTTCAGTAGGTAGGTGACGAAACTATTTTTTACGAGGTTATAAAATTTGTTCACTGTCACCCATGCATTGATCCAAAGTGACCCATTCCCGGGTTAAACTGGATCATTTCCTATTTTATTTAAAACTGGCTATATCTAGTAATTTTATATAATAAACGACATTAAATGCCATAAAATTCGGAGTAACATTACATTTAAAAAAAAGTTATCCACTGTTACCCAATCTCCCCTATTCCAGTAGTAGTGCCCGCAAAACTCAGAAGCATAGTAGTTCATTACCCTTCTGTATTATTCTGTATTCCGTAAAGGCTTCAGCACCGTAGACCACATACGTGGGACACTCAGAAAGTTTTGCGAAACTAATAAAAATTGTTCTATACGTACATATATTTTTATTAAATCTTTTCAAAGTACTTTCCACCAGCCTCTATACAAAGATTCATGCGCCTAAACCAGTTTTCAAAACACTTTTTCCAGTCCGCCGCAGACACCTCGTTTACAGCCTGCTCGAACGCAGCCAGCGCATCTTCCGGCGACGAAAATTGTATCCCTTTGAGCTGATTTTTTATTTTTGGGAATAAAAAGAAGTCACACGGTGCTAGATCAGGGCTGTAAGGAGGGTGACCCAGGAGTTAGACTGGCGTGCTGTCCAGGAAGTCCCTCGTTTTGAGTGCGGTGTGCGCAGGTGCATTGTCGTGGTGGAGCAGTAGCCCGCGGAGCCCTGTGTTTGGTCGCTTGTTGCTTATAACAGAGAAAACTTCTGGCAAACATTTGGTAGTATACCATTCGGCATTAATGCTTCTTTGATCCCGTAAGGGAATTGATACCAAGTGGCCAGTCAAATTAAAAAAGCTAGCGATCAAAATCTTACCCCCGCTTCTAGATCGCTTCACTTTGGTAGGCGTTGGCTCATTTTGAAACACCCAAACAGTCGACTGGCGCTTGGTTTCTGGGTCGTATTGATAAATCCAGGACTCATCACCTGTAACGATGTCGTAAACACGCCGAGACGAGCCTGCTTCAAATTTGTTAAGCATATCACGGCACCATTCCACCCGGGCCTGCTTCTGAGCATCGGTGAGGTTGTGCGGCACCCAGCGTGATACTATCCTCCTCACGCGAAGATGGCTGTGTAGAATCTCGTGAACGCTTCCCGATCCAATCTTCAATATGTGTTGAATCTCCTGATATGTAATTCGCCTATTGTCTTGGATTAAATTTTTCACTGCTAGCACGTTTTCTTCGGTAACAGCCGTCAAAGGGCGACCGCTTCTTTCGTCATCCCCCAAAGTTGGTCGACCGCGCTTGAATTCGTTATACCAACGATACACGGTTGCCTTGGAAGGGCCTTCATCCATGAATGCCATTTGAAGTCTATCGTACGATTCATCCGGTTTCAGGCGACACTTGAAATCGTATAAAATTATAGCTCTAAAATGTTCCCGGCGCAGATCCATATTTCAGTGAGACACAATACTTTGAATTAACTCGCAAAAAATGTGGAGGGAAATTTTGAAATTGGAACTTACTTATTTTTACTTATAAATAATCATATTTTCGAAAAACATTATAACTGGCCAGTCTCCCATATATAAAAACTTTTTTTCGCAATACTTTCTGAGGGGCCTGGTACATACGCTGCGGCAGGTTATACAGAAGACCGAAGAGTATAACCTGCCTCTCTGTTTAGCGTTTGTGGACTACGAGAAAGCCTTCGACTCGATCGAGACTTGGGCTGTACTGCAGTCTCTCCAACGGTGCCAAATTGACTACCGGTACATCGAAGTGTTGAAGTGTTTATACAAAAACGCCACAATGTCAGTTCGACTTCAGGATCAGACCTCGGAACCCGTCCTTCTGCAGCGAGGTGTGAGACAAGGAGTCGTCATATCTCCTTAGCTCTTTACCGCTGCACTGGAGGATGTCTTTAAGGTTCTGGACTGGAGAGGGCTAGGCATCAACGTCAATGGCGAGTACATCACTCACCTTCGGTTTACCGACGATATAGTGGTTATGGCTGAGACCATGGAGGACCTCAGTACAATGCTCGATGATCTCAGTAGAGCTTCCGAAAGAGTGGGTCTTAGGATGAACATGGACAAAACAAGTTGATGTTGAATGCCCATGTTACACCCACTCCTATCAAGATTGGAGACTCTAAACTCGAAGTTGTGGGCGACTATGTCTACCTGGGACAAACGATCCAATTGGGTAGGGCCAACTTCGAGAAAGAGGTCAACCGTCGAATCCGACTCGGCTGGGCAGCGTTTGGGCAGTTGCGCGGTATCTTCTTGACCAACTTACCGCAGTGTCTCAAGACGAAAATCTATGACCAGTGTGTGTTGCTAGTGATGACATATGGCTCTGAGACGTGGTCACTTACAATGGGCCTTATCAGAAAGCTTACAGTCACTCAAAGGGCAATGGAGAGGGATATGCTCGGAGTTTCCTTGCGTGATCGAATCAGAAATGTAGAGATCCGCAAGAGAACCAGGGTTACCGACATAGCCCGAAGAATTGCCAAACTTAAGTGGCAGTGTGCAGGGCACATTGCTCGCAGAACGGATGGCCGATGGGGCAGAAAGGTTCTGGAATGGCGACCGCGAACCGGAAGACGTTGCGTTGGAAGGCCTCCCACCAGGTGGACCGATGACCTGGTGAAGGTTGCGGGGATCCGCTGGTTACGAGATGCACGGGACTGGTCAATGTGGTGACGTTTGAGGGAAGCCTATGTCCAGCAGTGGACGTCTTTCGGCTGATATGATGATGATGATGATGATTGCAAGAAAGCTATTAAAGAAGCAGTTTAGAATCCTCACGACATTTAATTATACTGCGTAGCCTTTTCTCATCTATGCTGAGGTCGGCTTCCACTCTAACTTGTCTGGTATTTAACACTAGATGCCGCCCGCGTTGAATAAGTATTTACTCAATATTATTATAAATTATAGCCTATGTTATTCTGATGTATCCACACTAAATGCGAAATTTTTCATACCGCATCAAAATCCGTTCAGTAGTTATCGGGAGAAAAAAAATCCATGCTCACAAATTTGTACATTTATAATATTAAGAAAGATTAGTAGGATAGCAGGACAGAGCGACACTTATCTGACCTCCACAACCCAGTAACTAGGCAAAACGAGACCCCTTGGCAAGAATGACCTCATGAAAGAAGAAAAGAAAGAAAGAGAGATTATTTGTTTATTTGGCTCACACCGATACACACAATAATAATTTATGTACAAATAAAAGGAAACTTAATTAAAAAAAAATTACATACATAGTGTGCCCTTCGGCTGCGCCAAAAAGTGCTCAATTCCACGTAATATGGTCCAGGTAAAGGTCTTTAATGACCAAGCTTGTTTCTGAAATTAGTTTTCACTATGTGTTTGGAAAGGGCTGGGTTTTCCTTGTTAGGTGTCCGGGAAGATTTAAAAGGTGGCCGAAATTAGGTTTCTCGCGGTCAGGTACCTAATTTAACTCGGAAAATCGTTGTTGCTTAGTAGTTTTTGGAACCTTTTTCTTAAGTAGTAAGTTGAAAGTTCGCATAAGTGGATCGTAAGTACCACTTAGGTAATCTTTATAATAAAAAAGTCTGGTTAGGTTAGTTAGTTTTGGAGTATCTTGTACCTAAGCTTGTTCCTAATTTGTAGAGAGTTATATTATGGGTAGATACTAGAACTACTATCAACGACCAACTTACCACAGTGTCTAAAGTCGAAAGTCTATGACCAGTGTGTGTTGCTAGTGATTACTTACGGAACAGAGACGTGGTTGCTCACAATGGGCCTCATCAGAAGGCTCAAAGTCACCCAAAGGGCAATGGAGAGAGCTAATCAGAAATGATGACATCCGCAAGAGAACCAAGTTTACCGACATAGCCCGAAGAATTGCCAAACTTAAGTGGCAGTGGGCTGGTACATTTCTCGCTGAACGGATGATCAATGATGTGACAATGCGTTTGCATAGAATTTGCATGGCCACCGAATGTTTCTTTGTAGAAGTTAAGCAATTATGACACGGGAATGTCATGGGCAAAAATATGTTCGGCATAACACTATAACACGGAAGGCTGAATAGAGTATCAATACATTGACAAACTGATCTTGATACTTGACGAAATTAGTAACTTAAATAGAAGTACAGGATATGGCCATATATTTTTAATTTTTAGATTGCAGAGAAGTTGACGGCACAAAATAAGTCGATGTCAGGGGGGTAACCACAAGCTCTTAGAGTAAGGTTATTTTGAGATCAAGTAAGTGACAGATGTATACAAGTCAGATACATCTGTCCCTTACTCGATCTCAAAATAACCTTACTCTAAGAGCTTGTGGTTACCCCCCTGGTATGTCAGAGGCATAGAAACGAAGAAAGAAGGCGTCATAGAAACAAAGGTATTTTTTACGATAGCAAATTTTAATAAGAGTCTAACCTGGTAAGTAATTCATTATTATTTAACCTGAATTGCCAAGTTAATTTATTTCTGAGAAATCATCCCTTATTTTTTTACTTTCTAATATTGTTATGTACGACGCTGTCATTCGAAGATGTTTGACAGTTGTTACGAGTAGTCAGAACCCTGGGATCTGACTCCAGTCTAGCCAAGAGGTATCGTGTTACCCAGTTATTGGGTTGTGGAGGTCAGATAAGCAGTCACTCCATGAAAAACATTAATACTCAGCTAAAGCCGGTTATACTGAAAGCCAAACTGACTGTTAAAAAGAACCAGACTGTTAAAAAGTTTTTTTTCCAAGTACATTGGGCTCCAATGCACTTGGGAAAAAACCTTTTTAACAAAAAAAACAAACCGACTTCCAAAAAAAACACTGCAAAGCGAAAAATAACTTTCTTTTCCGAAGTCGGTGTCTTAGTTACCTATTGTTTTTCGTGTTTCGACACCGACTTCGAAAACAAAGTTATTTTTCGCTATGCAGTGTTTTTTTTGGAAGTCGGTTTGTTTTTTTTTTTAAGTATTTTATATATCTCTTTTTAGTTTTGAAAGGTACCTCCAATTGCCATAAAAATCATATATAGCCAAAGTACATCTCTTGACGATTCCAATAAGCCCAAGCACGACTAGGATACATTGTTTTATTTCGGAGTTCCAGTGCCTACCTGCCGGCTTCATCATCAGATCAGTTCGATGGTATCATTTTCATCACTACTATTTATTTATAAGTATTTGCTTCATCATAGTCGTTTAACTATTCGAGATATCTTATAACCATGACATACTTAGCACTAAGGAATTCCATTGGCCATCTGTGGTCTTCTTCACTACTTCCACTTCACTAAATGATACTTTCTGAGTGCAAATGATTGCATTGTTGATGAAAATACCAAAATCGCTAAATGTATGCCTATAATATTTGAGGAGTTCCCTCGATTTCTCCAAGAGTCCTTTATCAGATCCTGACCTGATGACTATAGGACCAACTGGGAAGTATATATACCCTTTCAAACAAAAGAAGAATTTTCCAAATTGGTCCAGGCATCTTTGAGTAAACGGGGAACATTATAAAAAAAACCGACGAATTGAGAACCTCCTCCTTTTTTTGAAGTCGGTTAAAAAGGCTAGGCTGATGATAATGACGACACTTCTATGTGTGAATCAGCGACCACACTCTTCAAATCGGAACATAGCAATGTTGCTATTGGCTGTAGAGGTATGAGGTACGGTGGGGTGGTAGAACACCACTCTAATAAAATAAAATACTTACCGTCCAATATTTTTTGGCAATACTACCACCCACCCAGTGAAAGAGTATTACAAATTATCTTAATAATTATATAGATTTATTAATTATTATATAGATAATTTGTTATACTCTTTCACTGGGTCTAACTCTTTGTCTTGCCAAATTTACTTACGCAATTAGGCTGCTGGATTCGGATACATCATATTCAAACCCGATAGTTTGTTCCTGTGGAATAAGTTTCCACAAGAACGAAGCTGCTGATAAAAGCAAAAGCGTATTTTAATGACAAGTTTATGTCCTAAAACACTTAAAATATACTTCTACTTCTCACAACCAGTAAAACATTTACCACAGAGCAACAAATTTGCAGAAGTAATAAGCTTGCGTTTTACAGCGGGTCGGTTCGTTACCAACAATATTAACTACACTATCAACTAGTTTAATTGACCTGTTTCAAGTACTAAGATGTTCTGTTGTAGTAAGTTATATTTCTTAGAAGTTTTAGCTTTGAAGTGGGTTACAAAGTAGCTGGAACTAATAGAATGAAAAGCTTTTTAATTGTTTATTTGTTTTGTACAAACAATAGGGAATTATATCTTTCTGAAATTGTGACACACTTCCACAAATGCACTTCTCAGAAGAGCATCGTCATCAGCCATTAGCTGTTCACTGCTGGATATATATCTTTCCAATCGCAAGCAATATAAATAAATTCTCGCAACTATGAGTCCAGAAATAATTTTGAAATTTGTAGTAGATACTCATAACCGGCCTACCTACATATAACTAGATATTTGAACATAAATGAAGCAAAAGGAATATGTAAGGGTCGTAGCAGTGACGGGCTGCAATGTCTTACTATCCCTATGGGAAAAAGGCGTCAGTTTATGTATGTATGATCCCAGCTCTAGCTATCCAGTGAAGATCGTAAGAAAAAGAAAACATATTGGCTACGCTTGTTTAGTGCGTACCAATTGCTGATTTTATTAATATTCTGTAAGGTTTGAAAGAATTTTCCAAATTTGTCTCACCTACCACAAACCTGTCGACTCATTGCAATAGCCACCTTAACACTATCTAATAGAGCACATAATCAATCGAAAGCTTCCATTCTCTTGGTTAGCCGGTTATGCCGTCATGACGTGGTGACATGACGTCATTGTTATTAGAGGAATGCACTTCCAAGTCGTAGCTGACGCAGCTTTGTTAGCGCGGTCGACTAGGTGCTTGTCGTGACATACTGGTTCCAAGGTTTGCGAGCGCGTGTAACACGTGTGAAAATTGTATTTTGATATTTGAGTTTCATCATCATCACCAGCCTGTTAATGTTCCCACTGCTGGGACACAGGTCTCCTCTCTGTGTGAGGGAATGGGCCGTAATCCACCACGTGGGCCCAGTGCGGATAGGTAGATGTCACATGTTTTCGTATTTTTGGTTCTAGGACATGCGGTTCCCTCACGATGTTTTCCTTCACCGTTTTAGAGAGTAGTGGTGATGAAATAATTTAGACAAAATAATGCGCCTGCCTGGGTTCGAAACCACGACCTACTTGTAAGTCGCGGCCAATAACACTGGGCCATCACTGCTCTGCATTTGAGTTTCGAGACGTAGTAAAGCATAATATATATAACAGAATATACATATATATATAAACGAGTAGGTACATATATAACGGAAAAATTTATGTCTTTCTGATTTTATCTTCTTAACCTTGGACACCTTGTGCTGATGAATTAAATCAGTGGTTATGACATCAAAAAAAACACGTGCTATTTCAAATATAACTTTTGACAGAACTGATTTTATGCATATTTACTTATAAATAATTATAAGCCTTATATGGTAATTGCTCAAGTGCAAGAGATACTCATGGTTGCATTGAGAATAGTCTTAAAAAAATCTGTATAATCCGTACGTACTACTTATTCCACTGAAAACCGTAATCCTTCGTTGCCCTAACTCCGTCGACATACAATCCATTGTTTGTTAACAGCGGCCAGACGACACGACAGCCTCACAGCCGAGCACTCTTCACCACAAACAAAGAACCACTATGAGCACGGGCTGAAATTTATTATGTGAATGAGTATTCAATCAAGTAGGCCTTTCTGTTGTCTTTAACTACGTATTACCACATTTTGAGTTTAAACAAACTAACAGTGTGTTCAATGTCTGAATACCCCCAGGTTTTATTTAGAATCTATAACTTTGAATAGGTATGCAATGCTAAGCAACCCTATAACTGCATCCTTTATATATACCTATTTCCACAACATTTTGACCCACATTTACCTCGCTGACCAAACTCCGTGGACATACACCCCTATTGTTTGTCGACAGCGGCCAGACGACACGACAGCCTCACAGCCAAGCACTCTCCACCACAAACAAAGAGCCACTTTGAGCACGGGCTGAAACTTAGATGGGCCGCTACAGACTGGGGTTAGCACGGGGTGACGTTTTGTGTCGCAAGGCTTGTGACGTTGGAGAGTTTAGGTTGGGGTTTGGGTTTAGTTAAAATTAGTGTAGTTAGTGCTTCAAGTGATTATGTATATTAATTTTAATAACACACCAAAACGGATAGATTGAAGACACGTGCACTGATAGGTAGTTTTTTTTGTATTTGTAATTTTCTGTTTCATAAACTTACACAGTTTTCCGGTGACAGTTAGACTAATTTATGAACGGGCTCCGTCATTTAAGGCTGGTCAAGTGGTCATCTCTAAACTGCCTAGACAGAGTGTAAGTGTGTGTATGTGTGTCTGTGTTCTCTAAGGGATGGCGATGGTCGAAATGGCAAAAATTTTGAAAACACAGTTACTGCAATTCTTATAAGTCATGTAATGCTTAGGCAGGTACCTACATCGTGTACACAATATGGTGTAAAGAAAACAAAATTTTATTTTGTAGATAGTCCCATAACATTAGGTCGACTATTTCAAGAAGGAAGATTTCTGCATAAAGTTATCTAGAATATTAAAATTTCATGATCTGATGTACCAAGATATTATGCTCGTAACTATCAAAAGTGAATTCAATTTCTAGGAAATATAACATTGTTTTTTTACGGCTTTCAAGTAATTACTTTAAACTCCCCTGTTTTTACTCATTTCATTTTACTTCAGGCAATTTTAGTCTCTATTTTTATTTTACAAGACTTACTAGCCTCGGAAACAAACGTTTTAATATAACTAATAGTTTGTTTCATTTCTTGGTACTGTATGTGTCTATTCTCTGGTGGTGTCAGATTACATTCTAGATTTCTAGATGCTTGTTATCTTTTGTTAACTGTTTTATCTCGTTTTACTTTTTTTTTTCTTTTGTTTATATAATATATAATCTTTTTTTTTTGTTTCGTCTACGTGGTCCCCCCAAATCTAAGTACTAATGCTGTAACATGGAAATATTGTAAAACCAATACATTTTTTAAAAGAGTAACCGTGTAGTTTCTTGCCGTTTCTCCATAGGAAACGCCCAATCCGAACCGTGCACCTTTTGTCGAAGTTTTATAAGTGCCTATGTATAAAAAAAAAATGATTTGGTTTTGTTTTATTTTATTTTTCCAAGTAGAATATTAGAGTAAAGGCACAGAGAATGCATCTAAGCACTATAATATCTCCTGCGTACTTAGCAAATCTCCGTTGAGATTGGCCACCGTTACCGACATTCAGAAGGATTGTGTATCCAAACTATGGTAGTCAATTTCATACTAATTGCGTATTAGTAATTTTTAAGGGTTTGGAGTCTGAAACAATTCCTCTCTTTCATCAGTCATTTGCTCACTGCTGAGAGTCTTGTTGAGCTTGACTAAACTTTCTGACGAACTCCTTCATTGGTGATTTTTGCCCTGTTGTAGTGTGTCGGAGATCATCGTGTCCAGTTGTTCCACTTGGTCAGACCATCATATAGAGTTGCACTCTCTAGGTCCCTTTACACGTTTTTAATAGTTTTTTCTACTTACTGAATCAGACTCTACCTGAACTAAATTCCTAAGTGGTCAATATTCTACGTCTATATTCACCAAAATCACGGCATACCCGTACAAAAAACTCTCTGACCTCGGAACTCAAATCAAGCTAAGTAAGTTTAAGTAAGTGGGTAGTAATTAAGAGACGTACGTGATGCCACTGGGGGCTAGGCTATACGTGATCAAGTGGCCTTATGGGTGGGCGACAATACTGGGGTGAGTAGAGCGACGCTCTTACTAAGAGGGATTTTATGAAGAATGGACATCGGATGTACGATGTATGCCTGCTTTGGGCGAATTGTGTGGATGTGTCGTATAAAAATTGGTGAAGGATGTGTGGAGGCCATAACGAAAAATTGTACGGAGATTATATATTGTTTTGTTTCTTCTGAAATTCGAACTTAAAGTAAAACAATAATTGGCAACATTTCCTACAACAGTATAGACAACCCTACTTGATTATTGTTATTCCATTTCGAATAAAAAAGAGACAGTCGCTTTTTGTAATTGCCTGGTACTCAGCAAAATCCAGTTAGACTGGAAGCGGACCCCAACATTGTTGGTAAAAGGCTAGGCAGATGGGGCATGCCAACTTACCATAGTAACTTAGGCCCACTGTGCACACATATAAAAATTCGTGATAATAATAGGGGGCAATTCCAATAATTAATTAGTAAAAGAAATGATCCACAAAACACTTAGCATTTTGAAGTTATTTAAGATTCTTATATTTCATCAGTGCTGTACTGTACAGATATGTTAAATATATATGTAATATATGTTAGCACTTAATTGTAATTTTTTAATAAGCATAATTAACTAGGAGTCAAATAATACAACATACATTGTAGTTTTACATTTTTATTCATTTAGTTCATCATAAAAAAATGCAAAAAATAAACACAAGTCGCCGCAATGGAGTTGCAAACCACAGCTAACTATATACTAGTCAGTTGCAAGCAAGCAATGATTTTGACATTTACGTTTTCCGGCAGCTGACAAGTTACTTTTTTTTTTTTGTAATTATAATTCATGACCATAGATACAAGTCTTTCAGTCGGATATTTAAATGGGTTTCACCATTCTTTAGTATGCATTAGAATGCGGATGTAACACATTCTATTGTTTTTTGGAGTATTTGGCAGGAAATTGTATCGAGTCAGTCTTCCCAGTAAGCTTTGCAGAGGCAGTCAATACTACAATAAAATACTCCGCTCCACTACCCCGAGATCGCTTCTGTCAATGATTTCACATATTGTCCAATTGCGTAGACAGTTGAGACACAAAACTACACCAATTTTATATCACAATATCCACTAGGAATCAATTTGCAAATAATATTCACAGCCGCTGAACTTCACTCGACAAAAACTCCCTGACAAGTTACTTACGACTTGGTGTTGCCATAAAGAGTACAAAAAAAAAATCGATAGATCAATAAGTTCTTTTTTTTAATTATTATTAAAATCTTCAAAAATAGAAATGATAATATTTATTTAAGGGGATTTCTGTGATATATAATGTATATATGTTTGCTACGAAGAAAATGTACGGAGAAGAATTTTTAAGAAGAATTAAGAGTTCCAATTACACATGTCAACATTTTTTTGCAAAGGCAACATTAGAAATGATTTTTTATTCAAGTTCAGTTTAGTCGTTTTATATTTAATATTTTAATAAAATGTTGCTGACTTGCACAGGCTTATTGAATATTTGGAAGACGTGAGAAAAATATTAACATATTTTTTTACGGAAACCAATCTATGTGCAACTCTGGGCCTACGAGTACAAGTAAAATTTCATTTAAAAAACCCCCGACGAAACCCGCGACGAAAAAACCCCGATTCAAACAGTAAAATGGCCCATACGTTTTGAACGGCTGAACCGATTTTATTCAAACATAGCTAAGAACACTCTCGACAAAATCACCTTTCAAACAAAAAAAAACTAAAAAAAAATAACTAAAAACTAACAAAATCGGTATATCCGTTTAGGCGCTATGATGCCACAGACAGACACACAGATACACAGCAACACACGTGAAACTTATAACACCCCTCTTTTTCCGGCGGGGGTTAAAAATTAGCATTCCGCTTTAGGTCTCTTTTGGCAGCGCAATATTGAGCATTTTTTGAGGGCTCTTGTGTTTCTAAAGATACTCTAACAAAAATGAAAACAAAGCGGTACAGTATAGTATCATAAATTTCAGTTTATGGAATATCATTTAAATTGGTCCAATATTGGAGGAGGGAACCGGCGAGAGCCAAACCTCGAAATATGACTTTTGACTTAGGATATTCAGTCGGATGTCTGCGACCGCATTTCCTTTTAATGCCCAATTTTATATATCAATTAAGATTGAGCCTATCAGAGAGGCCAAACAAAGAGAAGTCTGAGAATCTCAAATAAGTAATAGCATCTACACTGAAAACAATGTTAATAGTTAACAAAGTTTTAGTTGCTGGTTAAGAAATTATTGGGACATGCGAACTATGTCTTACTAGCAACAAAACAGAGTTTTGCTATTTCGTTATGTACTAGCTTCTGCCAGCGGCTTCGCCCGCGTGCAAAGTGTTTTCTTATCCCAAGGGAACATTATACCGGGATGAAAATAACCTATGTGCTATTCCAGACTATATATCTGTACCAAATTTCATCAAGATCCGTTTACCCGTTCTGGCGTGATTGTGTAACAAACATACATCCAACCATCCAAATTTTCGCATTTATAATATAAGTAAGAAGATTTTTTTTATTTCATTTTCTAATAACTAAAGTTTGCTTCACTTTATAGTTACAAAATTGTTTGGTTATGCCTTTTCTTCAGTGTACTGCTAAGAAAAAGTCTCTAAAGTATCTACTTGTAATTTTATTATACATTATGACAAAATATATACCAATTCCTCTTCAGCTCATTACCTCTTAAAAGGTCTACAACAAAAAGCCCACAGAATACAATGCAATAGCCTTATAATCTAAGTAGGTACTCACTGAGTAACGTTTAGATAATGTTGTCTCGTAAACTGCCATGCTGACTGGCAAAGCCTCTCTCAGTTTGTTCCGCTTTCTGAGTATATATATACGTGGGCTATTGTTTTATTTATTTATTCGTTTAAAACGGTGAAGGAGAACATCGTGAGGAGGTGCCTGAGTTTGCACCCACGACTTCAAACACGAGAGGCGAGCGTCTTTCATCTCGAATGTGATTGGTCCATTGATGGGGTCAAACCCTTTGCCTTGCCGAATTCACTTGCACTATTAGACTGCTGGTGAGAGTGGTGGGTGATGGATGCGAGACGCATGGCACCAGTCAACGTGGCGAAGCTGGGCCTATTTTTGGCAGTGGACGTCTTTCGGCTGAAATGATGATGCTGATGATGACTTTAAACAATTGAGTCAAAGGTTTAAAGAAATAATTTTCGTAGTTTGATCGGATCAATACTTTCAAAGATTAACTTAACCTCTTAGTAAAACACTGGTACTCAGCTGAATCCGGTAAGACTGGAAGCCGACCCCAACAACAATTGGGAAAAGGCTAGGCAGATGATGAACCTCTTATTATTATGGATTATTTCCCAAACAGAGTCAGATTCGTATTTATAATATTACTATGGATATCAGATACAGAATCTTAGAAGTAAGTCCTTGCCTTCAGAACATAGACAACCTTTTATGCACGTTCTAAGATAACAAGAGCTAAGTTAATTAATTAATTAAGAGATAATTAACTGTTAGTATCAGAGTTTGTGTCTGCCCCTAAGTGGGAAGGTCGTTCAGTCTGCATAAGAAGGATCCTTGAGGATTAAATTATATGCAGAAAGGAAAGATGCATGAAATTAAAAGAGGATGTAACAAGTTGTTAGATAAAGTTTGTATTGTTAATAAATAAAAGTAAAAAAATAATTAAAACAAACTTTAATGGACCAGAAAAATGTATATATCCAATGAACCCAAACATGATGGTGCTATTTTGTCTGGTTGAGGAGTTGCTTTAACTATCGACATGTAAAAGTGTTTGTACAAACCAACTTACAGAAATAAAATCATTTATCATTTATCTTTTATTTATCATTTACTTTCCGGCTCCATCATGAGAGCAGCACCAGAATACAAAATTATTTCAGGTTTATTTTAGTCCTTCTAATTCGATTTTATGTTATTTAATTATGTATTATTTAGACTGTTAATTTATTGATTTTTTTATTTTCTATTTTAATTGTAATTTTAATTTCATTAATTAAATTTTTGGATTTCTGATTTAATTTTAGTTTGGATTTTAATTTTGATTGTGGTTTGGTTGTGTGACATACATTTTCCTTTAGATTTTAATTTAATTTGTAACTATTATTTTATGGGGCATGCGGACATAAAAACTTGAAATTTAAATTTGTATACAATTGTTGGTTGGCCATTAATAAATTTCAATGTTTTCATAGTTACTTAAGTAAGCAAAGATTAAGCTTAATTGCATGCCATTGAACCATCTATTACTAGTTACTGGACACATATATGAAAGAAAGGAAATTGTTTAAAAATAAATAAACTGTGTTATTAAAAAAAATCATAGATTTTACTATAACTATAGGTATCTGAGGAATACAGCCACTCCGAAAGCGATGGTGTTGGTCGTAATGCCAACATGTAAGAGATTGCTCAAGTAACATTTCGATTGCGCTTGGCATTACCAAACATTCAGAATGTTTTTAACCGACTTCAAAAAAAGGAAGAGGTTCTCCATTCTTCGGCAACTTTTTTTTTTAAATTTGTTTTACCTGATTTCTCAAAGACGCCTGGACCGATTTCAAAAATACTTCTTTTGTCATCACGTCAGGATCTGATGATGGGATCTAGAAGAAATCGAGGGAAGTCCTCAAATATTATAGGCATACATATAGCGATTTTGTCATTTGCATCAATTATGCAATCATATGCACTCAGAAAGTATCATTTGCTGAAATGAAACTGATGAAGAAGACCACAAATAGCCAGTGGATAATAGCTTAGTATGTCACGGGTATAAAATTACATCTTGAATAGTTAACCGACTATGATGAAGCAAGTACATGGAAATACAATTACCGATGAAAATGGTACCATGGAACTGATCTAATGATGAAGCTAGAAGGTAAGCACTGGAACTCCGTAATAAAACAATGTATCCTGGTCGTGTTTGGGCGTATTGGAATCGTCATGAGGTATACTTTGGCTAAATTAATGATTTTCATGGTAATTAGGAGGTGCCTACCAAAACAAAAAGGAAAAAAAATAAAAACTATTTAACAAAAAAAACAAACCGACTTCCAAAACAAAACAAACACTACAAAGTGAAAAATAACTTCTTTTTCCGAAATCGGTGTCGAAAAATGGAAAACAATAGGTACCAAAGACACCGATTTCGGAAAAGAAAGTTATTTTTCGCTTTGTAGTGTTTTGTATTTAAAGTCAGTTTGATATTTTTGTTATAAAGTTTTTTTTTCAATCGCTACACTGCAGACCCACCGTACCCCTGGCCGTACCCCTGGTGGTACGGTGGGTATTTTAAAGTTAAACGGTACCACTGTATGAAGTGACCGTAGTGCTGTGCTATAGTGAGTTATCTCGCATATAAGTTGTCAGTTATATTGACTCAATCATTAGTTAGGTACTTAGGTAATGCATAATTCCTTAAGTATTGATGCGGCAATATTGCATATTAAGTACTGCGCTCTTCGAACGCTTTAGTTAAACCGTACATATTAACTTTTTCAAACCCCGACGCTTTAGTTGATAGAATAACACATGTCTAGCTCTTATGGTTAATTAGTATAATTGTGGTAATACATGTAAGATACTCTAAGAAGAACCATAAAATCAATTATTATTAATTCATTTATTTAAGGCAAAACTGTCCATATAAAATAACTTAAACCTAATCATCTATAATCATGGCGTTAGCAACAATATACCTAAACTTACACCTATGTTAGTAACACAATAACAACAGGCACTATTTGAACACAACAACATTTAATATTCACATAGTATACAGATAATAAACAACAGCAACAAAGAAGCAACGAAATATACTGTTTCAATGAAATAAAAAGTTTTATAACACTATCAAGGGTGATATTACTTAACAGTCGGCAAAAAAAAATACTTTTGATTAAAACATTGTAAAACCACAAATATAAAATCGGTCCCGGAAAAAAATATTCCAAAGTGAAATGAAGAGATTTTCCGAAATGTGTTCACTTACAGAAAAGAGTCCCTTTTTAAGTGCCGAAATCACTCTCTGAAATGACGTGGACATTTAACCAGCAGCGTCCCGGCTGAAACTGAATGCGATGCGGTAACAAAAATATTACAAATATATGCCTGTTCTAATTTGATGACCTTCGTTGTATAATATAAAACACAAATCTAGATATTTCTAGCAAGTTCGGTCAGTTATTATATTTTTGTGTCGTACACGATTAATATTAAGCTTTGAAAATAATTGAAAAGCTCTACTATCTTATCCATATTTATTTATTTGAATCTTTACTCTGTTAAGCACATGCTTAACACACTTTCTGTCACAAACACGTTATTCAATGTTTCTAAATTTACCTCGTATTATGTTAAAAAAATGTGCACAAAACTTAAAACATGCTATGAATGTTGTTCAATTATCAACATTAATAGCTTCGCTAGTGGCGTTGATTTTGTGTTAAGCAATTGAATTTCATCCGAAAGGCGTCCACTGTTGAGCAAAGCTTCCACTAAGTGTCGTCACATCGACTGGTCCCACGTGTCTCGCATCCACCGTATACCTGCAACTTTAACCAATCTGAAGACATTTTATTCAGGTCGCTTGAAATATTATCGCTTAGCGTCCCTCGCCTAGGAAAGACTGTCTTAGCACCGCGATTCTTTGCGAAGCTTGACAGATAAGATGAAGGGACACTCTCGGTCCGAAACGATTCGGACTATCAATCGCTGCATCGTCACTTACATCTTGTCTAAGTTATAAATGATCCTTGTCACGACCCCTTTTGGGGATGGATATTTTTCTTGATCATTTTTCTATTCGGTTTTGATTTATGAAATATGTAAATGCGTTTGGGTTAAGAGTGGTTGGTTCGGATGGAGACGTTTTTCCGACATTTGCTTTTCAGTATGCGTAAGTTAAATATAAGCATGTAGGTATATGTCACGAGATTATTACAAACTGTGTGTCACATAAAGTAGACTAGATTTTTTGTTATCGGTAAGAAAAATATAATTTACCCCATAAATAATCTCCATTTAAGACCTCTAAAAAGTACTTAACTACATTTCACAATTCTCTTTGTCTCAAGTTCCCGAGAAGTTCTATGCCATAGATAGGTCATACTTAATGAGTAAGACAGACAAAAGGATTAAATTATGTCATTACATAACCTGACCTTTACAGCTTACCAATATATTATCTACTAATCTTACCTTGGATTATAGAGACTGAGAGTGATTGCAATTTGATTTAATCAAATTGTAGGAGGCCCGATGACTTGGTCAGGGCAGCGGGCATCCGATGGATGTAAGACACACAGTACCGTTGCGACGCTTGTTGGAGGCCTGTGTCCACCTGTGGACGGCTGAAATGATGATCATGATTAATTTGTAGATCCTCATTTATATTTACCTATCTTAAGGTCCATACCAGATCAGGATCAGTCAAAAGCACGTTGAGTGGACAATATTGTCAAAGTTGTGGGCAACATCTTTGAAAATATTGCAAAGGAGGGGTAAGCCTAGCACGGGATGGCGCGATTCCGGGATAATTGATGATGAGGATGATTAGGAGATCTATAGCTACCAAATCTATCAGGTATGCCCTGAAGGATAAATCCTACCAGACTAAAATCCCTGTCGGTGACGACAATATAATGATCCATTTAAGTATGTAGGGAAGACTATGTATTTAATTGTCAGGAAAAGCCATTATTGCATGGATCTTTTTCGGGCTAATAGAAGACAAACTAACTTCTTTGCTTGTACTCATAATGCTTGTATGTACCTAGGGTCACAATTAAACTAATCACGTTATGTATTGGAGAATAACGTATACAACATTCCACCAAACACGTAGTTTGATCTTCACGAACAATCGGTAACTCATAACTCACTGTATTTCTCCTTAGGTTTTATCACGAATTCACAACTTAATCCAACCCGCCATCTTCTTACTCGATCCCCTCTCCGATCCTCTCTTGTTCGCGCCAAAAACTAGTGTTTAGTGTTACGTCAAGTTGACATCTGTCAGTCATTCGAAACCATAGCTGTCTTCAGAACGAAATCTTTAGAAGTGCCGACAAGTAAATAAATAAATGTTTATTGGTAGGTACAAAAAAAGGTTACAATAATTATCTTGAGAGACAGTATTCGGGTAACTTTTTGCATAAATAATATTAAACAAAAGGTGGAACCTAGTCATTGCTATCACAATATATTATTATTAAACAATTTAAAAATAAAAATAAAATTAATTAATAAAATTTAAAAGTAAGGTGTGTGTAGGGTGAGTATTATAGTGAGTGTGGAGTTTGAGTTTTTTTTATTTTGGTGACATATTGTTTATTTAAGAGATGTAGACGAGTAACGTTTCGGTGTAGGAATAGCACTGTTGTAGTAGCCACTCATTGACTTTACATTTCAGTGTGTGTCTGTTGAGGTCTTGTGTGTGTTTGTTGTGTGAATTTGACTGTAAATGTGGATGCATAGTGTGTAATATTGATGCTTAGCAAACGTGATTTTGAATTTAAATAGGTAGCAAAAATAGCAAATTAGCAGCAACGAGTTCAATTTATTTTAAAATATAATTTGCAAATGAAAAAGAACTCTAATTTAAGTACCAACTTTGAAAAATAACAAAATTGGGAAAA
This sequence comes from Orthosia gothica, assembly GCA_949775005.1. NCBI lineage: Eukaryota > Metazoa > Arthropoda > Insecta > Lepidoptera > Noctuidae > Orthosia > Orthosia gothica. Next base: position 9,706,932 of record OX459050.1, read on the forward strand.
GAAGATGCAAAATCTTCAAAGCACTGCCACTGTTTGAGTACATATTATGTACCAATCTATTTTATATTTAAATCCAATAAGACTCAGACACATTAGGTACCGAAATGATATGATATCGAAAAGTCTATTTAAATTTCACCTAACTTGGGTAAACTTGAAAAAGTTCACATCTATTTGGAGTTAAGTACGTGTCAAAACCTACTTTGATGTAAAATTTTCTAAAGTAGAATTAGAAAAATCCTAAACTTCAAAGTCTTAATTCAGATTTAACTGGTAAGAACATGTCCAACGAATGCATAGATAGGTAGAAACTTTGAAGTTTTCTACTAGTTACATTTGTTTAAGTATCAGTATTTAAGTAACTTTAAAGGGTTTTGTTAAAATCAGTATCATTATAAATGATGTTATATGTATAGTGAGGTAGATACGTTTTACCGATGTCTGTATGATGTAGTGTCTCTGAATTTTAGCAGAAAAAGTTTTCTTTTGGTTGAATTGTTTTATATTTTTCCTGACAATAACAATATCTAAATTTATATCAATACTAGCAGTTCCCTGCGGCTTCGCTCCCGTGGACCACCCCACAGGACCCGTTTTCGGGATTAAAAATACATTATTCCTGAGTGACATTGACTTATGTCACTCATGAATAATGTAGTTTTCTATTGGTGAATAGTAGATTATTAACCAAGGGGATAAAGCAGTGTCTTCTGTCGCGGGTGACGATTTAAATCGCGAGCGTAACGAAGGACTCGAGGTTTACACCCGAGCGTAGCGAGGGTGTTAAAAACTTTAATCACGAGCGAAGCGAGGGATTTAAGACGAGTCCTGAGTGTAGCGAGGGATTTAAGTTCACCTAAGACTAAGACAGCTTTATCACCGAGGAAAATACTCTACTTTTCGTACCATTTGCGAAAAAATTAATACAATATAAACTTAACGTTTATGTATTTGAAGAAAACAAAAACGCGGCAGATTCCTAGACTAATATTTTTTGTCGGAAAAGCAAAGGCATCAAGCTCATACGGCCTCGTCGGTTTTAGTAATTTTATTTAATAATCATAACTGCATAATAAATGCGTATTCCTTTTTCAAAAATATGTATAATGGCTTCAATTACAAACTCAATGGTGTAAACACAGATGTAGTTCAGTATAAATTTCGGTAAGTATTCTAAATTTAAATCACATTCTCCCCCTAGAGGATGAATGAAATTCAGTACAATTTTCTTTCCCTGTTTTTAACAGATTAAAAATGACTATTGTTATGTTTGCTTTTTGTGGCATAGAATGGCACTTTTTTGAGCAAGTGGTACGAAAAGATATTTTTTAATCGGTTCAGTAGTTTCAGAGCCTATTCGGTACAAACAAAAGTGAATAAATAATAGTGACAATGATTTTCTATACAAATTAACATAGTGTTTTAATAAATTTTTCGTACCACTTGCTCAGAAAAGTGACATTCTATGAAACAAAAAGCGAACATAACAATAGTCATTTTTAATCTGTTAAAAACAGGGAAAGAAAATTGTACTGAATTTCATACATCCTCTAGGGGGACAATGTGATTTAAATTTGGAATACTTACCGAAATTTATACTGAACTACATCTGTGTTTACACCATTGAGTTTGTATATAAAGCATTATACATATTTTTGAAAAAGGAATACGCATTTATTATGCAGTTATGATTATTAAATTAAATTACGAAAACCGACGAGGCCGTATGAGCTTGATGCCTTTGCTTTTCCGACAAAAAAATATTAGTCTAGGAATTTGCCGCGTTTTTGTTTTCTTCAAATACATAAACGTTAAATTTATATTGTGTTAATTTTTTCGCAAATGGTACGAAAAGTAGAGTATTTTCCTCGCTGATAAAGCTGTCTTAGTCTTGGGTGAACTTAAATCCGTCGCTACACTCAGGACTCGTCTTAAATCCCTCGCTTCGCTCGTGATTTAAATTGTCACCCGCGACAGAAGACACTGCTTTATCCCCTTGGCTAATAATCTACTAATATCAGACTCTAAGAAAAAAGTGCAAATGGACACTATTCTTAGTTTTAACATAATCTATCACGTAACAAATTAAGATATATTTAAATCACAAATTAGTATTTTAGGATAGATCTTAATTAATTATTAAGAATTTTGTTCTAATTAATAAAGTACAAATAACAAATTCGGTACAAACAAACGAAAAATCTTTCTTCTTTATAATATTATATATAAGTATAGATTGAATTTTGACATTATAACATAATAATAATATCTTATCTATAAAGTTTCTAAATTATAAACTTTGTATGTGTAAAGTTCTACCTATGTAATTTTTAAATTTTATTCTTATTGTTAATTTGTTTCTATGTTATTTATGGAAATATTTGTACGTCGATACTTACAGCTAAACATGATTGGACTCACACGATGTAATATCTTGCATGCTCTTGTATGTAGGTATACAATGTTTAAACAAATAAAGGTATCTAATCAAAGTCAAAGTCAAATATATTTATTCAATTAGGCCAATAAACGGCACTTTTGAACGTCACATAAATTAAAATTAAAATTTACAAGTAATAAAAAAAATAAATAAAAAAAATTCTACCGTGCATTCGGAAAGTAGATTGTTATGGAGAAGAACGCACAAGAAACTCCATACTTAATCTGTTTTAAAAAAAAATAGGTGTTTTACAATATCTACATCCGACGATGCACCCAGAATAGCTGTACACACTATACTACGTACAGGTATAGAGTATTAAAAAGCATTAACAGGAAAATTAATTAATTTGATAAGTAGGAACATGGTTCTCACATACTTACAAATATTACAAACATAGGTAAAATATCTAATTCAACAACAACGGAACAGTGTGAGAATCAAATTTCTAAAAAAAAAAAAACAATGAATACAATAACTATGAATGGGAATATAAATTAACAAATTTGATTTTGTCTACACCAAAGATTGCCCTATGGAGCAGGACCAGCATGTTTCCAAGCATTCTTATCTTGAATATAATCATCTAATTTGTAATATGCTTGTTTACAAAGGGTGCTTTTAACTAAAGTTTTAAATTTACTTTCATTTAGTTTTAATATATCACAAGGTATTTTGTTATAGAATTTAACACAGTACCCCATGAAAGATGATTGTACTTTAGCTAGTCTGTAAGAAGGCTGATCTAACTTATCTTTATTTCTGGTATTACAATTGTGTCTATCACTGACTTTACTAAAGAGATGTATATTTTTCCTTACATACATAATATTTTCATAAATAAATTGGCAAGAAACTGTCATAATATTAATATTTTTAAACAAATGAGATTTTATTTTATTTTAAACGAATGAGAATTTTTAATCTAATGAGACTTTCTGTTTACCGGCTCACTTAACGAAAATATTAAGACTAAGATAATTAATATTTTAAATTTATATTCTCCTACAAACTGCACCACCTTTGTACCTCCTTTGTAGTCCTACATTTTATACTGGAGAGTAAAAAAATAAAAACCTTTTAACAAAAACATTTAACCGACTACCAAAAAAAACACTACAAAGCGAAAAATAGCTTCGATACAGTCGAACATAGAACCCCCTCCTTTTGGGAAGGCGGACCAACAACGAACGAAACGAGCAAGGCTTAGGTTTCTGACGACCAAGTTTCAAGTTAAAAATTAATCGCCCACGTAGTTATGCAGTCCTGGTACTTGAGTTGATAGTTAAGACGTAGAAAAGAGTGTTTTTGCTGGTAAGTGTAATATTACTTTTAGCTGTGTTTATATGTAAGGCTAGGTTTATTATGTTCGCAGAAGCTTAGTACTCCGAGGGCACATAAAAATATCTTATTCTACTTCCTATTAATTGGCATTCAGATAGACCATGGCCTGCCCTACATACCACTTTTTGCCCTGATAGTACGTTTCTTTAGGATATTTTCGATTTCCAAGGAAAAAAGTTGCTGGACAAAATTTTAAAAGTCAGTTCTATGTATTGGCAAGTTCTTACTTAACATGGAATTAAGGAATTGTAGACGCGGTTTTATTGTGCCAAATGCAATTTAGTTTGGTTAGGCCGAGCTACTGGAACAAAATGCATCGCAAAATGTATGCGTTACAAAAATCAAAATAGTTTTTAAAACCCAAGTTATTACAAAATAGACTTACAAATTACAATTATATAATAGATATTTATAGTTTTGGTCTGCCAGGTCGTGAATACGTATCCTCCGACTGCACAGCATGATTTTCTTCTTGTTAACATCTTTGCAGTCAGGTTTTATTTTTATTTTTATTAACTCTTTTTATTTACAACTTTTTAGTTATACTTGTTTTTAACACCTTAACTGCCAGAGAACGAGACACAATAGAAAATGTATTGTTTGTCAGGCATCTGGCAGTTAAGGTGTTAAATGTCTTTTAAACATATAAGTGGTATATATTTTTGTAATCATCTCTAAAAACCCTTTATTTTGACCGTCTTATGAAAACCAAAACTATTTTCGCGTTTGAATTTCCGGGCTCATAAAACTTCAGTGACCCAAATCACTGGAAATCTTACAATACTGGAGTATTTCAGCGATCACATCAGTCACGCACAGGAAGTAACATGGCCTCACTGCCGGCTACACTACAGATTTATCATCACGCCACGATAAAGAGGAAGTGGCCAGTAAAGTGGCCTTTTTATATGTGCGCTCATAAAAGTGTGAGAGATTTATTTCTTAATTTTTATTTTTTATATTTATTTGTGGTGCCTTAAATTGTATGAGGATTGTATTGGATTTTGATTAAAATGTGATTAAATTTATTTGCTCGTGTTAATTTAGTGACCTCGCATGCGCTCGGACAACAACATAACACTCATGCATTAATAACTCACTTTGCGCTCGATGCAACAATCTACTATTTTGTCACCTCTATTCAATAAGAGCTAGTTTATTCCTCGTAAACAGGGAGCAAAATAGCTCATTAATCCCTTAGGGACTAAAAGTGGTTTGAATTTGGAATGTGGATCTTGCTACTTAATTTTCCAATCAGCAAAGATGAATCACAAACCATGCGGGAACAATGTATTGAAAAAAACGTAATACAATCAAAAAACCCGACTGCAAAGATGTAAACAAGAAGAAAATCATGCTGTTCAGTCGGAGGATACATATTTGCGAGCTGGTTGACCGAAACTATAAATATCCTCAATACTCAATATTGTCACTTATGAACTTCAATTATGAACCATGACAAAAAAATGAAAATGAAAGATGCACTCAAAAAAAGCAGTTAGAAATAAAAAATACATGACCCACAAAAAAAACAGTAGTTATCATTTAAATTTACAAAAGTCTTAACACGGAAACATACTACTAAAGCCCGACGCGAAGCGACGCCACGCGACGCCATCCGACGCCATCCGACGCATTGTAGTACTGATCAATCCCATACATTTAATATGGTCAGAAACACATAGACAACACGCCATGTAATCAGACGCATTCCCAACCGTAAGTCAGTCGTAAGTAACATCCAGACAGTCAGGATCAGCGTGTTGCTAGCAGAGCTACGCACGCAGTGTGTTTCTAGATAACACCCGACACCACGCGTCAGTTAGTCGAAAACATTCATGGTATAAAGATAGGTAATATAAATATAGGTTTGTTAATTTTTATTTAAAATGTCGGATGAACAATTAATAGAATTATTGAAACGGTTCTCAGTACTATATGATATGAGTTCAGGCAAATAGGCCGTGATCATAGTATTAGAAATAATACTAGAAACGAAGCTTTGATACTAGCGAGGCGTGTTGTAGCATCACGTGGCGTGTTGTGTATGTGCACGATTCGCATTGGTTGTCGACACGTCACCACACGTTGGGTTTTTGTAGTAGGTTTCCTTTATCCATATTAGTCGAACATCTGTCACAACGACGTCATTCCTTGCCCTACTTCGGAAGTAGGCGAGGATTCTACGTGGAAACAAGACCACCAGTAGTATATTATTCAAAAAGTTTTTTTAATATATTCAAGTATGAGTAAATTACCACACACAACACCACATTGAGAGTTGAGGTAACTACGTAGTTAATCACCACGTCACGGGCATTATTTCCAATTAACGACGTTACTAATTTCATATAATTGTATCGAAAAGTTTACCTGATTGCGTCATACAGCTGCTATAAAGTGTTAAAAATGACTCATATCCTTTACGTGACCACTAGCACTATCCGTTTTGTGGTCTGAAATCGGACTGAGATCGGAAATCTGGGATTAATCTAAATTAATATTATAAAGAGGAAAAATTATTACTGTTTGTTTTTTTTTTGTAAAAGGTAGTCTAAAAGTACTGATACAAATACTGAAATTGTTTCACTGATAGATAGTTAAAAGGCCATATATTATGTTAAAACAACATTGTATGTGGAACAAAATCACCGTTATAATTATTTAATTCAAGTTTTTTTTTATAGTCAATAAGCTCGCGTTTGACCACTATCTCACCGTAAGCCGAAAGCGAAGATATGGCCGAGAATGAAGCATACTTGCCTATATGTAACCTATTCACTCTCGAATTAAAGGCCCCCCTCCTTAGCTGTACGCACAATTAAAGTATCCCTAACAGGCTGGCAACTCTGCGTCGATGATCAAGGTTCTGGAGGCTTGATTATCGGCCTGTATTCTTATCTTTATACAAGTTGGGCAGCTGTATATGCGTGGATTATTGTCTTACCTTTGCGTTAATTGTAGAAATGCTCATGCATACTGCGCCACCACGGGGAGATAGCGCAGTTATGGGACTCCAACTCACTAAAACTCCACGGTGTCCTCCTGTGCCGCTTATGGTGGGGACAGGGGCACGCATTAGCACTCACCGCGAACCCGCCGCGACTATCCATCACCGGACCCTCCTTAGGCGCCAGACGACCCCGTGTATCACCCTTGGTCCCGCCTGTGACGGGTCAGGTCAGTGGCCCCGCCACCTATCACTTTTCGGCCGCAGGGAATAGGGACCTCCCTTGCAGCCCCACCGCGTACGCCATCAAACGGTGGTGACACCGTAAAGGCTGCGGACAGTAAAGAGAACGGCGCACCGCAATACCCGGCACTCCTCTCCCGCCGCGGCCTCCAACCCTATCGTCGCGATATCGTATGGAAGGCGCTGAAAAGCCCCATACGACTCCACACGGCAGAGCACCCCCGCCTCGACAAAATCCCCCCGGTGGGATTTCAACGTAACGTAACACCAAGAAGTTCAAGATGGTCCGGTACCGACACGGTTACATTTCAGAATTTTTGGAGCCTGGTGGAACTGACTTGACTCTTTTTAGCTCACAATCCGGGGTCTTAGCAGCATTGAAACTGACCACTGCACAACTTTAAAAATTACTGAACCAGATTGGCATAGCCCCATTTGGAGACTGCCTTCAAGGACAAGTTCAAGCGACCGCACGGGTTCGCGGCGGCAAGACCGGATCTGTGGCCCAGTAGATCGTGCGCTGGACACGTATCTCCCATACAGTACTGTCGTCTGCATATCCAAAGGTTCCGTGTTTAAGCAGATCATTTATGTTCAGCAAGAACAATGTTGTCGAGAGCACCGACCTCTGAGGGACTCCAAAGTTATTATCTAACTGACCGGACGAGCAGCCATCGATAACCACTCGGATGGGCCGATCTCTCAGAAGTCTGCCATCCAAATGAATGGATCACTAGGCAAACCAGAGGAAGGAAGCTTAGCAATAAGGTTTTTGAGCCAGACCCTAACGAAAGCCTTCGAATGTCAAGGGAGACGGCAAGCTCTTACCCGTACCGATCGCCTCACTCCAGATGTGAATGACATACGCTAGAAGTCAACTTGGTATGCAACACCGCTTTGGCATGCCACATATTTTGTAAGTTTACCACATGCACGAGATGGCATTGAGTACAATGCAATCCCTGGAGAAATGGCTGTCACTCATATTTAGTTATAATTCTTTTTTATAATACTAAAGAGATTTTATCTCTACTTTAAATGATCGGTACTCAAGCATCGGATGCTTACAGCTGTTTGCAGGCCGAAACATATTTCACTGGCACTAGAAAATCAAGCGATGGACCAACTCAGCGAATGACTAACGTGAGGAACAAAAAAAATATTTTTATGAGTTTTAATCCAAAGAGCCGTCCTATTCCTACTAATTGTGTAAAGGTGTAAATCTGGATATTTTGTAGATTGTTAATCAATCAAGCTAAAACGGCATAACGAATTTGAATAAAGCTTTTTCACGGGTGGTCTAGGACTGACTTGAATTAGGGCATAGGATGACTTTTTATTCTGGAAGTATATTTCTTTTGTATGATAAAAAATATTTCACGCGGACGAAGCCGCGGGCATTAGCTAGTTTTACCTAAATTATTAATTTAGGTAAAACTAGCTAATGCCCGCGGCTTGACGAAGCTGGACGAAGCCGCGGGCATTAGCTAGTTTTACCTAAATTATTAATTTAGGTAAAACTAGCTAATGCCCGCGGCTTCGTCCGCGTGACTTAACCGGCATGGTCGTTTAAGGAAAATGAAGTTAATACTGACTGGCAACACAGCACGTATATAAATTGACTTACTTGACTTAATGTCCTTTAACCCCTAGATGGGGCAGAGGGCGTCCACAGATGTCCTCCATCGCGATCGGTCTTGAGCTTCACGCTTCACCTCACTCCATGTCATTCCGATGCTAGTCGCTTCTGCCAACACGGTGCGACGCCAGGTTTGACGGGGACGGCCACGCTTTCGTTTCGCTTGGGGATTCCAGTCCAAAGCTTGTTTGGGTATGTGATCGGGACCCCTTCGGAGCGTGTGGCCAATCCATCTCCACTTGCGACGCTTGATCTGGCGGTCGATCGGGCTCTCGTGGCATTTCTCCAACAGCTCTACATTGGAGATGGTCTCGGGCCAGTAAACTCCGAGAATGCGACGAAGACAGCGGTTGACGAAGACTTGTATTCGGCGTGAGATGTCCTTTGTGACCTTCCACGTTTCGCACCCGTAGAGCAGCACGGATTTGACATTGGACCCGAAGATTTTGAGTTTAATCCTTCGGGTCAGTTGCCGCGATTGCCAAACAGGTCTCAGCTGCGCGAAGGTTGCTCGTGCTTTGGCGATCCGTGAAGCGATGTCCTCTTCACTTCCCCCAGTCTCTGACACGACACTCCCGAGGTACGCAAATTTGTGGACCCGTTCGTTCGTTTTATAAATTAACAGTGATTAATTTAGAAGGTAAGGTAAGGTTTTCAGAATAGAATCGAATTAGAAATGAAGATATCCGCAGGAGGACCAATTGCCAAGCTTAAGTGGCAGTGTGCAGGGCCATATTGCCCGCAGTACGGAAGTTTGCGAGAATCCGCTTGATGCGAGACGCACAGGACTGGTCGATGCGGTGACACTTGCGGGCGTTTTGTGTTCAGTAATAATAGCCTCTTTCAGCTGAAAATATGATAGTGATTGCAAAATAGAAAACTGTTGTAATAATCAGCAAACAATTATTTAAAAGAATAAGAAATAATTGTTTAAGAAGATTTAAAAAAAAAAATAAAAAAAAAAACATATTTTATTGACACATCACTCACATAAATTATGACATGATACCAGTAGATACTCTAAGATATGACAAGATTCACTGTATCTTGAGAATCTTGAGATACAGTGTTTTGTCGAAACACTTACAATCATTAGTACTTCGGACATGGTTGGTTACATAGGATGGCAATTGACACAATTTCGTATTTAAATCATATATTATTAATTTATTTTGCTGGTTGTTTTCTTTCTGCCACGTATTATATAATTTTTATATCATCAGTCATATGGCCGTAGGTTGATACCGTCACTATTTGAGCGGCAATATGTTATATTTTACATCTTAATTACTTTTTCACACAACTTAATAAAATTAATTTTGAATTCGAGCAGGCATCTATCTGCAAATGGTTATTTACCAGTGTTCTCAGCAAGAATGACAAATATTATTGTAATAGTTATCGCCTGATAGGAATTTAAAGTACAGAAATAAACTAACACCGATCTACTAAATTCAAGGAATGTAAAAATATCAAAAACATCATCGGCAATTAACGTTGGAACTTATTGTAAGCCCGTTATACAGAGCAATATAAATGAGCTTACAAAAGATTTTATGATCTCAACAAATTTTCTATTAGAGTTATTATTTTTAATTATGATAACGCAAAGGATTCTACAGAAAAACAAAACGTTAGTTGTCAAAATTATTAATTTTTACCATACGTAAACTCGGTAGCATGTAGAGAAATGTTGAGGAAAGAAGCATAGAAATACTGGGCACAATAATCCTACTGGTATGGTTAACGTCCAAATTAACACAGACAGAACACCGAAATTCCACTTTTGAAACACAAACACTAGCTCTATGTTTTCGTATAATATCTTCGTTTACACAACCATCCAGCATACCAACGCGGCGTCCGTTTGAGTATACAGGCAGAAAATTAAGTCCACCGTATATTTGTTTAATATTTTATTTATCACCAAGAATTCTATGATTGTGTTCATCAACCTCGCTACTGTTAGCTGAATAATCATGTTCGAATCCGATGTTCTAAGCCCTGGTCTGTTTATGAGTAGCATTACTTGTATTTTTAGTTTTAGGTATAGCTATGATTAGATGATCCCGATGATCCAAATGCAGTATACTAACGGGCTTGGCTGATATAAGTCTGTGTGATTGGTTGAGTTCACAATTGCGTTCGACATTATGTTAACATGTGCTGCTTGGTTGCTGGTCACTATCAAACTATTTACTTAATTTTCCTTAAATATGCGGGCCCAGCTTATCAATTTTGTTAAAATCTATTAATTAAAACAAATGTAGGTACCTAATTGAGTTTAATACTTACCCGTAGAGATAATAAAAAAATAATGGCACTACATTAATAAAAATGGCAGCTTTTTAATGGCTAATGTCAAATAATTCATCAGTTCTAGTATCATATTAATTAATAGCGGACGCCTTGAGGTTTCACCCGCGTAGTTCTCGTTCCCGTGGGAATACAGGAATAAAACGTAACCTTTGTCACCCGGGAATAGCATAGCTTACCAACAGTGAAATAATTTTTGAAATCGGTCCAGTAGTTTTTAAGTTTATTCTGTACTTACATAAATACAAATCTTTTCTCTTTATAATATTAGTATAGATATAGATTGATACTGTTTTAATCATCTTCAATTGAGCTATCTCTTAGCTTTCAAAAAAAGGTAACCCATTTAGACAACTATTAAAATCTTCGTGGATTGCGTACATACCGTCAAACGGGTGAATAGGAACGCAGGGGTAATAGAAACAAAACTTTAAAGGGAATTTTCACTTTATTTAAAAATTGTTTGCAGTAGTAGTAGGTACTCCAATATATTAAACAATTATTTAAAAAAAAACAATGCTTAGTTTGAAACCGATAAAGTAGTATTACAGATAAAATCCTAATCAAAGTTTTGTGCCCATTCACCCCTGCATTCCTATTCACCCCACGTAATGATCATTTAAGAACGAACCGCACAGATGGAATGTCATTTCTATGACATTATATTGTTTTTTTCTCTTCATTATATTTAATCATTAGTGACATTTTATTTAATAACCATTGATATTGTATTTAATCATTCATAACATTTTAACTAATAAGCCTTGACATTATATTTAATCATTCTTGATATTATAATTAATAACCCCTTAAATTGTATTTAATAATTCTTACATTATAATTGATAACCCCTGACATTGTATTTGATAGTAGTTAACGTTTTCCTAATTCCCGACATTGTATGGTTTATTATTAATTTTAATTCTTTGAAATATTTGTACGCTGGAAACACCAGAATATTATGGACATTGTATTTTGTGTAACACCTTGTAACAACAATATTCTAACAAATAAATAAATTATTTTACAATGCATGTCCTCGAAAAGAGCGGTTTTCCAAGCAGCCAAACTGTGCGGAAAGTGTCACTTTTTTTCACTAGTGCTTTTTACTTTCCTGTACTTTTTTAATTTTTAACTCCAACGTCAGCCCGACGCATAGAGTTTTTAATATTTGAGAAAAGTTTTAAAAATTAGTTATGTACAGATTATCATTCATATAAAAGGTAAAATAAAACTAATACGACATTTTAGGCGTTTTTAATTACTCTAGATTTAGATTTTGATCAATAAATTAATTTTAAATATTCATTAAATATGTTTGGCAGAACGTATATTTTGCTCGTGCCTTATTGTGTTACGATGTGACAGCTATTCGCACATGCGCAGTAGATATGCCCGAGGAACTATTATTTAATCTGTGGATATTCTGAACGCGCTTGAATAAGCCCGCCATTTTATTAATTTCATTTTATTAATTTATTTATTTTCTCGCACAATGCATAGTAAAATGTTGTATGATACACGTACGTAAGATGATTTCCGACTTGTGTCGATTTATCCACTCACTCGCTTCGCTCGCTCGTGAATAAAAATGCCACTCATCGGAAATCACCTACCTTCCGCACTTGTAGCATAAATAACTATTTAAGAGTGAGCGTGTTTTGCTATTACTTTTTAACCGACTTTCCAAAAAAGAGAAGGTTATCAATTCGACTGTATTTTTTTTTTTTATGTTTGTTACCTCAGAACTTTTTACTGGGTGAACCGATTTCGATGATTCTTTTTTCATTTGCAAGTTGGTGCTTGTCATGTGGTCCCATTTAAATTTTATCAAGATCTGATGAAGAACTTTGGAGATATACGTCAGAACTCTTCAATAAATGACTGCAAATCACTCAGGATAGCTGCAATCGCATGTCTGTTTATTGTTTTTACCATTACATAACATATAAAAAACTTTTTTGCAAAAAAATACTACCGACTTCCAAATGAAAAACTACAAAGTGAAAAATAACTTAACTCTTGGAAGTCGGTGTCTTACGTAGGTACCATTTTTTTTTATATGGACACCGACTTCCAAGAGTTAAGTTATTTTTCACTTTGTAATTTTTCATTTGGAAGTCAGTAGTATTTTTTTGCAAAAAAGTTTTTTTTTTTTCCTTTTTAGTTTTGCCTACCTAATAGATACGCAAGTTGTTTCATAAGGTCCCTATAACGCCGAATAGATTACCCGGATAACATGAAACTTGAAAATAACCGGTGAAATGAGAGATCTACGTACCCTTTTAGAGCGTGTTACGTACTCGCACAGCACCCAAACCGCTGACAAGCGATTACCTCATTACCGCACATCGCAACAGCCGCGGACACGAGGCGCCGACGCAGCACAACGTGATGCAGCCCGACACCAGACATCGAGGCCCTCGTGGAATCGTCACTTTTGGCACGGCATCGGTCAACTGTCGTCTATTTCTAAGCCATTTTATAATTGTAATTTTATTAATGAAATTTAAGTTAAATAAATTTTGTATTTTTTTAAATCCTCTGGCTACAGCCTTCGTAATTGGCGCAGTCGGTAGGATACTCGCGGGCCGGTTCGCGAGATTAAATTGATAGGATCGCGAGTCACCCGGGTGGCCGACGGGCACCGTACGAGTATCCAGAACCTACAAGTGCTGCAGACCAGAGGAGTATCCCGACATCGATACAGAAGAGGTACAAAACCATTACAAGTAAGTACTTTAGAATCGCTCCAGAGTCGCTTCCTTTTTATCCTTAACTGTTACCCTTTAATCGTTCCAAGATTTTCCATCCAAGGCAATCTCGGTCCCCTAGGTTAGATAGTAATCGTAGAGTTAGTATTTTAGACGCTAATAGAAATCTAGAGGCGGAACCGTGGGATAGTAGTAGTTTAGAAATATCGAGTATGGCTGACTCAGTAGATCAAGTTTACAAGGCCCTACGATTGGTTCCTGAATTAGACGGGAACTCGAACGTACTAACTAGATTTATAAAATTATGCGATCAGTTAGTACAAGAGCTTGTGAAAAATGGACCAGAATATCAGTTAAGTAATTTGGCATTATCGAACGGAATTTTAAATAAAATAGTTGGACCCACATCGCGTACGATTAATTCCAATGGTATCCCGGAGACCTGGGAAGGAATTAGGAGTGCTTTAATTAATAATTTCGCCGATCAACGCGATGAGACATCCTTGTACAATGACTTAGCGCTTTTAACACAAGTTTCAGCAACCCCGCAAGAGTTTTACGAACTCTATGACTTATATCAGCCTGCATGAAACGATAGCGAGTACCATTGAATCAAAACGTACCTTGTACAAGAAACTCACGTTACAGTCGTACCTACGTGGTCTACGAGACCCGTTGGGTTCTCGCATTCGGTGCATGCGGCCTGATACGATTGAAAAAGCTTTAGAATTCGTGCATGAAGAGATGAATACGCTATATCTGCAGCAGCGTAGCGACCATGCTCCTGACAGGAGGTCGCAGCCCCAGCACCAGGTTAGTCCTAAATTTCCTTATGGCCTCATGCCACCGAATCACGCGGCACCACCTACACCGCGCTCTTTTAATTTGCCACCCTTTAGGCCTCCCAATATGGCAGGACCCTCGAGACCGTCTATGCCTCAAGGTCAGCAAGCTATTCCGATTTGGCGAAATCAACCTCCTCAATACCGCGGGCCCACACGTACGCAGCAGATGTTTAGTTCACCGCCACCTAATTATACACCCCAGGGTCAAGTTTTTAGAATGCCTGGTCCCAGCAGGCCAACAACTAGTAATGCCCCGCAACCTATGAGTGGTGTAAGTCACTATGTGGCTAAACCATTCGTTCCACGTGCATCCCACGATTGGACTAAGGCTGGAAATCCGCCGCCCACAAATTATTTTAGAACAAGGGAATTCAATTACAATGATTTTAGCGACCAGTTGCAGTATGACTATTATAGCGATTATTTTGTTAACGGTGATTATTACCCCCAGGAATATTTTGAGTATACCGGTTATGTGTACCCGAATGAATACGTTCATGAGTACCCACAGCCTAGAGATTCATATGTTATTGTAGAGGAAGTAAAAGATCTGATTCCGCCTGCCGAAAGGGAGGATTTTCAGAAAGTCCCCAAATCAGAAAAGTCAAAATAGAGATTAATTTACAGACGCAAAGGTAATTGCCGTATATACAAATCTCAGACCCCCCGCTAAAATTATTAATTGATACAGGTAAAAATATGTCTTTTGTTAGCCCCGCAGTAGTTCAAAAGTTCTTATCCCATATACCGTGTAATTATGATCCCTTTGAAGTAACGAATATTCACGCTACCACTTGAAGTGATTATTCCATTACCATACCGTGTTTCCCGGAATTTAATGAACCAGGTGAAATAACTCTTTTCGTTTATGCGTTCCATACATTTTTTGATGGCTTGATTGGCTATGACTTGTTAGAAAAACTGGAATCTAACATCGATCTGAAAAACAGACTGCTGGTCACTCGTAACTCTAGTAATCCTTTATTGATGTACGATTCGCGCAATAGTAACCTATACGAAGACATAGTACCGGCTAATTCATCTAAACTAGTAAAAGTTCTAATAAATTCTGAGGACGGTGACGTTTTAATTCCCGAACAGTGTATTTCAAATTGTTTAATAAATGATTGCGTTACAACTGTAAAAAATAACAGGGGTATAATAGAGGTAACTAATCCTTCACGTCATGATGTAGTCTTTTCTATGGATCGCCCTGTCGGTGCGGAAGTATTCAATGTGCAGTGCATGCGCACCGATAATCAGTCCAATCGCGTAAACGAAGTTCTATCCCGTCTACGTACAGACCATTTGAACCCTGAAGAAAAAGCTAATCTAGAAGCACTTTGCTCTCGGTACGCCGACGTATTTTATATTGATGGCGAATCATTGTCTTTCACTAACCAAGTAAAACATTCCATACGAACAACGGATGATATACCGATCTATACTAGAAGTTACCGATACCCATTCATACACAAGCAGGAAGTTCAAGATCAAATCTCTAAAATGCTTGAACAAAACATCATACGGCCCTCACAGTCTGCGTGGAATTCCCCCATCTGGGTAGTTCCCAAGAAAGCCGACGCCAGTGGAAAAACCAAATGGCGCTTGGTTATAGATTTTAGGAAATTAAACGAAAAAACCATAGACGACCGCTATCCTATACCCAACATTTCGGACGTCCTAGACAAGTTAGGTAACTGCCAGTATTTCACCACCCTGGACCTCGCGAGTGGTTTTTACCAGGTTGAAATGAACCCGGATGACATCCATAAAACCGCGTTTACAGTCGAGCATGGACATTATGAATTTCTCCGCATGCCGATGGGTTTAAAAAACTCTCCTTCAACCTTCCAACGGGTGATGGACAATGTCTTACGGGACCTTCAAAATGTTGTGTGTTTAGTGTATTTAGATGATATTGTCGTTTTTTTCAGTATCCCTTCAGGAACACATGATAAATCTGGAAAAAGTATTTTAGAGACTCAGAGAATCTAATTTCAAAATACAAATGAATAAATCGGAATTTTTTAAGTTAGAGACAGCATATTTAGGACACATAATTAGCAGAGACGGCATTAAACCTAACCCGGATAAGATTATAGCCATCCAGAAATTCCCACTGCCCAAAACGGCTACTGAAATTAAACGTTTCCTAGGTCTGTTAGGGTATTATAGAAAATGTATTCCAGACTTCGCTCGTATAACAAAACCTATGACACAATGTCTTAAAAAAGGTTCGAAAATTGCCATAACCGATCCAAATTATATTAGTTGTTTTGAGAAATGCAAAACCCTCTTAATCAATGACCCGATCTTACAATATCCAGACTTTAGCAAAGACTTTATACTAACAACCGACGCATCTAACCTTGCCATTGGTGCCGTCCTCTCACAAGGTCAAATAGGTACTGACAAGCCCATTGCATACGCATCCCGCACACTAAACACTAGTGAAATTAACTACAGTACAATTGAAAAAGAATTGCTGGCAATTGTATGGGCAACCAAATACTTCCGCCCTTACCTATTTGGTAGGAAATTTAAGATCGTTACGGATCACAGGCCCTTACAATGGGTCATGAATTTAAAGGAACCCAATTCTCGTTTAACCCGCTGGAGACTAAAGCTAAGCGAGTATGACTTCACTACTATCTATAAGCAGGGCAAGCTGAATACTAACGCAGACGCTCTGTCCCGCATCGAAATCAACAATGAGGATGCGAACTCTATAGCAGTTAACACGTCTGAAAAATCCCCTTCAGTGGTTGGTTCTACAACTGCAACAGCTCACACCAGTGCTGAGAACCCTATATTAGAAATACTGATTTCTGATGAACCTTTAAATAAATTCCACCGCCAAGTATCCTTTGTAATCGTAGGAGTTATAAAAAAACGCCCATCTGTGTCCAAACCTTTCGAAACCCACACTAAAACTACCATACAACTATCCGAGTCTAACCTTGAACAAGACGTAATAAATGCCGTTAAAGAATATGTGAATCCCAAAGTAAAAACAGGAATTCTCATCCATCCCCCTTTAGCCATGTACAATATAATTCCGATCATCCAAGATAAATTCAAAAGCTCCGCCTTGGATATGGTTTTAACGAAAAAAGAAGTAGAGAACATGAAAAATTACCTGGACCAACAGGAAATCATTCGTAATTACCATGAAGGAAAAACCAACCACCGTGGTATAACTGAATGTTTCCTTGCCTTATCACATCGCTATTATTGGCCCAAAATGAAAGAAAGTATATCAAAGTATATTAACGAATGTAGTATCTGTGGCCAAGCAAAGTACGATCACAACCCCATTAAACAAAAATTCTCCATAGTTCCTCTCCCAACTAAACCCTTTGAAATTTTACATCTGGACCTTTTCACAGCACAAAATGAGAAATTTGTCACTCTAGTAGACGCTTTCTCGAAATATGCTCAAGCATATCATCTTAGAGATGATACCGCGTTAAGTGTCGTTCAAGCTCTTTTAACGTTTTGCACCCACCATGGCGTTCCCTATACGATAGTCACGGACCAAGAACCCGAGTTCACTAATGCATTATTTTCAGAATTTGTCCGACTCCATAAGATACAACATCATAAAATCCTTGCACATACTCCTAACGATAATGGAATAGTAGAGCGCTTCCATTCTACCATTCTCGAACACCTCAGAATCCTGAAGTTGGAAAAGCGTAATGAACCCGCCGTAAATCTCATGCCCTATGCAGTTTTAGGTTATAATAGCTCAATACATAGTTTCACCAAATGTAGGCCTATAGATCTAATCACAGGACACTTTGATCCCCGCGATTCCTTGGATCTAAACCTATCTGAGCACCTACTGCAAAATTATTTACAAGACCATAAAAAACGATTAACCCAAGTCTACGAAATAATAAATGAGACCGCCCTCCACCGTAGGACCGAATTAACTGAAAGTAGGAATAAAGATCGTGAACCTGAAAAGGAATATAACCCTGACCAACAAGTATTCGTCCGCAATCCTCTAGCTAACAGACAAAAGTTAGCCCCGCGTTTCACTAAAAACATAGTCATGGCCGACCTTCCCATACACATACATACCAGAAAGAAACGAGGTCCTGTTGCAAAATCTCGTCTGAAGAGAAGCCTTAAAGAGTCCACATTGTTACAGGATGTTACTGCTGCTACTCCTGCAGATGACGCAAGGACAAGAAGTAATGATTGATCCTTTAGGAAACGGCCCTGGAATACTTCCGTTTAATTTAGGAACTACGCGTATCATTTCCCATTATCATTCCTTTCTCAACTATGTTAATCTCGACGGTATACAATCCCAGACATATACAGTTAAAACACAATTGACAGACGTTAGTCATAAACTAAATAATAAGACGTCTCTATTATTTGAACCGCACATGAACTACCTTGAACCTTGAACGATCCTTGTTCTCCCGATTATCTAAAAACTTATTTCAAAGTGTTGGGCAGTTCTCATAGTCGTAACCTTCGAGCCTTCAAAAATCTACTCCTCCAAATTCCTTCACACCGCACCGGTTTTATGTCCAATTCATACGCTGTCTCAACAATTAAGCTCTGGAACGCGCTACCCTTTGGTATTAAAAAGGCTGAAAGCAAATTCACTTTTAAGAGAAAAGTTCGTAACCACTATTTGTGTCAGACAAAATAGCTCTCATCTAGAGACGTCTTGTCATAATAATTATTAATAGGTTTCTCGTTCTTTTATTGGTATTTATTAGTCTATTTTATTTGTATATGTGTATTATTAATATATATGTAAGTATATACTTTTTCGTATACAAGTTGTTTTTTAAATATTATTTTGTACCCCTTCACAACGTTGTTCTTTTTTAACCCTAAGGTTGACTGGTAGAGAATGCCTTGTGCCATTAAGTCCGCCTATGTACCACTTTTGTACATGAAGTTCAAATAAATAAATAAATAAATAAATACCTTACATCTAAATTAACTAAAATATCTATGCAGCTAGAGTCATTTGAACATAATCGTCATAAAAGAGGACTCGTTGATGGTCTCGGTTCTATTATTAAGAGCATATCCGGTAATCTTGACCAGACTGATGCAATCAAATATAACAATGCTATAACAATCCTTAAGGAAAATGAGTAGAAGATGCAAGCTCAACTTAATCAGCATGTTAGTCTATCTAAAACTTGGATTTCATATAATGCCAACTTATTAACTAACATAACAAAAAACCAAGAGAGAATAGGTAATGATTTAAATCGGATAATCAATAGTACAGCAGACTTCGATTTTACCCAATACGCCCACATGGCTCAACACTTCATTATCTTAAGCGATAGCATAGACAATTTGTTCGAAGAGCTCCATAAACTAGAATACACCCTAGCCTTAATACATACATTAAGCACTCCCCATATGGCAGTTAGTATAGCTGAAATTAGGAATATGTTAGATAAATTAAGGATTTTATACTCGAACGATGAAATCCTCGAAATAGAATTAAGGGATTATTATGACGTAATTAAGCTAGGATACTTTTATATAGATAATCAGATAGTTATAGTATTTAAGGTGCCGATTGCCTTCCCTCCAATCTATAGCCTTTATAAACTGTCCATTGTCCCTAACAAGAACAATAAAATCCTTTTACCTACCTTACCCTTTATTGCGATTTCCGGACAAGATTCTATGTACATGGAGGCTGAATGCCCGAAGGTAAATTCTCTGTACCTCTGCGAAGCAAAATCAAAGTACAAGACCTAAAATGATCCGGATTGTATCCAGCATCTGATCTCCAAGCAAGAACTTCTCCCATATTGCAAGCTGTACTCAGTCACATTTAAGAAAGAAGCTGTGGAACAACTCGACGAGAAACACTACACCATCAGTTTCCCACACCCAACCAAAGTGAAGATATCCTGCAGACAAGAAACATATAAAATCCTTGAAGGAAGCTATCTGGCTATTATCCCGCACAATTGCCACATTAAAACGCCCGAATTCACAATAGCGAACTCTAACAATCACATCAAGGGATTCGCTCTGGAAATTATGCAATTGCCTACGGTTATTGAAGACTTAGAAACCTCAAGCGAGGCAGGCACCAATCATACTAAACTCTGCCGATCTAGAAAACCTGCACTCCATAAACACGAAAATCATGCTACAGACTCCAGTTAAGCTTAACGAGACAACCGATACAACTCTCTACCATACCACGATTCCAATCTACCTAATACTATCCGGTGCAAGTGCACTCACTATCGCACTGATGTACCGACGATATCGAGTGAAGCGACTTCAGAAAAATCAATCAATGGAAACAGATGAAGCCACATCTTCTGGAAACTATGCTGAAATTCAAGAATCAAATAGAATCAGCCCCAGCATGATAAGAATTGACCACAGCAATATTTCATCATCGCTGTCACACAAGATTTCGAAATAGTTGCTGATCTTCGGGGGGAGGTGTTACGTACTCGCACAGCACCCAAACCGCTGACAAGCGATTACCTCATTACCGCACATCGCAACAGCCGCGGACACGAGGCGCCGACGTAGCACAACGTGATGCAGCCCGACACCGGACATCGAGGCCCTCGTGGAATCGTCACTTTTGGCACGGCATCGGTCAACTGTCGTCTATTTCTAAGCCATTTTATAATTGTAATTTTATTAATTAAATTTAAGTTAAATAAATTTTGTATTTTTTTAAATCCTCCGGCTACAGCCTTCGTAATTAGTGTACTGGCGTGATGTTATGTTATGAAATGGTATAAACAATAAACAGACATGCGATTGCAGCAATCCCGAGAGTGTTGCCGTTATTTATTGAAGAGTTCTGTTGTATATCTCCGAAGTTCTTGATCAAACCTTCACCAAATTAAAATGGGACCAATTTCGAAACATACTCTTCCAAACAAAAAAAGAATTTTCAAAACAGTTAACCCTGGTATACTCTCATTCCACCGGTTTTGTTTAAGTTTCATGTTATTCGGATAATCAATTCTGGCTTCACTTTGGGCATTATAGGTACCTAACCTATAGAACTGGTCCAGTATGTACCACAACTAAAAAGAGAAAAATAAAAAAAAACTTTTTACAAAAAAAATACAACCGACTTCCAAATAAAAACACTACAAAGTGAAAAATAAATTCAATTTCGGAAGTCAGTGTCAAAAAACGATGAAACGAAAATAGAAACACCGACTTCCGAAATTGAATTTATTTTTCACTTTGTAGTGTTTTTATTTAGAAGTCGGTTGTATTTTTTTTATAAAACGTTTTTTTTTATTACGAGTAGGTAATATGTTTTCGATAAATTTCGAGACTTCAGCTTTATTTTAAAGGAGAAGTTCGATTTTGGGCCATCACTCCTACACTACATAGATAGGATAGGAAAAAAATAGAGGAATTCCATAATAGTTATTTATGCTACAAGTGCGGAAGGTAGGTGATTTCCGATGAGTGGCATTTTTATTCACGAGCGAGCAAAGCGAGTGAGTGGATAAATCGACACGGGTCGAAAATTATCTTACGTACGTGTATCATACAACATTTTACTATGCATTGTGCGAAAAAATAAAAAAATATATAAATCTATGAAATGAAATTAATAAAATGGCGGGCTTATTCAAGCGCGTTCAGCATATCCACAGATTAGCTAATTGTTCCTCGGGCATATCTACTGAGCATGTGCAAATAGCTGTCACATCGTAACGCAATAAGGCACGAGCAAATTATACATTCTGCCAAACATATTTAATGAATATTTAAAATTAATTTATTGATCAAAATTTAAATCTTGAGTATCTAAAAATCGCCTAAAATTAAGTATTAGTTTTATTTTACGTTTATATGAATGATAATCTGTACATAACTAATTTGTAAAACTTTTCTCAAATAATAAAAACTCTATGCGTCGGGCTGACGTTGGAGTTAAAAATAAAAAAATACAGGAAAGTAAAAAGCACTAGTGAAAAAAAGTGACACTTTCCGCACAGTTTGGCTGCTTGGAAAACGCTCTTTTCGAGGACATTGCATTGTAAAAATACTAACAAATTAATTTGAAGAAGGAGTAACAAAAATGATAATTTATAGTTTTTTAAAGTTCAACTGTCCATTTCCAGACACAAAAGAAATTACCATTGTTCTAATCCGATTCGGTCTGATGGACAGATGACCGGATGATAACCCTATTTTTAGGGCAGCCATGACAGTTGTGTTTGACATGACGTCTGACGACTTTGACAATTTTAAGAAGTGACTTCCAGTCCTGTGAAACTCCGAACAAAATATTTTTCTAGGGAATTAGTAACCTTCTTTAGCCAACATTCAGAAACACACATCAGAATCACAGTATTACCAACATTAGGCTATTAAAACCTAGTTGTATCTGTGCCATATAATAGTAATCTTTGATCTGTGCACACAAGTCACAAACAAACATGTCTGCCTTTGCGTCTTTCTTGTTCGTGTTGAGATTTTTTTCTGTTTGTTTTTTCTAGATTTCGGAATATAACATAACAGAATATTAAATGTGATTGAATGTATAACGTTGAGTCGAGAATCTGCTCGACCCTCACATAGTTTTATCGAGATATTGACTATTTTAGTGTAAGTGACTCGTGCGAGACATACCTACATTGTTATAAATATTTAATAGCGAGACTGAAGTTTGTGAACCATCATGGGTAAGGGACTGAAGATGCGAAGTTTGCGGTATCAAGGAGGCCTGGCATACTGGAAATAATTTGCTTTTTGCCAAGTTTCCATTGGATCCAAAACGGTGAGTACCGATACCTATTGCCATATTGCTAATTATTGCAAATTCCTTAATACGACCCTCGGGCCATCAATCAAGATAAGCTGAAACTTTGATGAAGAAATGTATTTAAAAAAAAAATGTATAACAATATAATTTAATATGTAGGTTGACTGCTAAATAAATGTATTTCACATACGTACATATAGTTCTAAGTTCAGAAATTCTAAGACATTATATTATATACCTGTAACACCACTATGTAAATACTGAGAATATGAAATAAATAGCAGTGTTTTACCTTCAAATAAATTGCTTGTTGTGTCCGGAGACTCATTCGATTAAAAGTAAACATTTATATTTTTTTATCTTCCAGCTGTCGAGAGTGTGCTAAAAGCCGTTGGTAATGAAGAACTGGTGCAACTACCAATAGAAAAATTGCACGAGCAAGGAAATGTATGTGCTAACCACATTGGAAAAAAGGATTTCAACAAAAAGGGAAATCGTCTGAAAAGACATGCAATCCCATCGTTGAATTTGATGGCCTTCCCTCTCATTGACGGACAATTGGCAGAATTTCCACAACATGTGTATTGCCATTCAGAGTCAAAGGTAACTATAACAATCATCAAAGTCAAATAAAAATAGATGCAACCTCTTGTTTAGGTTTCATATCTATATATATAAAAGCGAAAGGTGACTGACTGACTGATCAATCAACGCACAGCCAAAACTGCTAAGCCTAGAAGCATGAAATTTGGCAGAAAGGTTCTTCAAGTGACGTAAATGTGCACTAAGAAAGGATTTTTGGAAATTCTACCCCAAGGGGGGTAAAAAGGGGGTTGAAAGTTTGTATGAAAAATCTAATTCCTTCGACCAAAATTCTTGAAACTTTGCACAAATAGTATTCTAAGTAAATGATAAAGATTGACATTATTCGCTTTTCGAAACTACCCCCAAATGATGATTTAGGGGGTGTTGAAGTTTGTATGGAAAAATCAGATTTGTTTGATCAATAAACTTGAAACGTGCTACAAATACTTATCTAAATGAATAATAAATTAATATATTAATTGCTACTATTATATTTTGAAACAACCCCCAAAAGACGATTTAGGGGTGTTAAAGTTTTTTTGAAGAATCTTATTACTTCAGTTAATAAACTTGAAACTTTACATAAATACCAATCTAAATAAACAATAAAGGCTTTCATTGTTGGTTTTGCGAAACTACCCCCAAAAGATGATTTAGGGGATGAATTTTTTTTTGAATAATCTGTGTTCTTGGGTGAATAAACATGAAACTTGATATAAATACCATCCTAAATAAACATCGTCATTATTAATTTTTTGCAACTACCCCCAAAAAACGATTTAGGAGGTATTACAGTGCTTTTGAATAATCTGATTTCTTGGGTGAATAAACATGAAACTTGACATAAATACCATCGTAAATAAACATCGTCATTATTAATTTTTTGCAACTACCCGCAAAATACGATTTAGGAGGTTTTTACGATTTACATTGTTTTGGAAAAATCTGATTTCTTGGGTCAATAAACTTGAAACTTGCCACAAATACTAACCTAAATGAATAATAAAGGTTGCTATTATTATTTTTTTAAACTACCCTCACAAGTCGATTAAGGGGGTGTTGAAGTTTATATCGAAGAATTTTATTTCATGGGTTACTAAACTTGAAAAATTGCACAAATACTAACTTAAATAAATAATAAAGGTGGTTATTATTAGTTTTTCGAAACTACCCCCAAAAACAGATTTCGGGGGTGTTAAAGTTTTTTGATTAATCGTATTACTTGGGTTAATAAACTTGAAACTAAAGCACTAAAAGTTGTTATTATTAGTTTTCAAAACTACCCCCAATAGGCGATTTGTTTTTTTTTTTTGATGAATCTTATTTCTTGAGTTAATTAACTTTAAACTTGACATATATACCAACCTAAGTAACCATACAGGTTGAAATTCTTAGTTTTTTTAACTAACCCAAAAATACGGTTTTTAGGGGTGTTAAGGTTTTTTGAAGAATCTTATTTCTTGAGTTCATAAACTAGAAACTTGACATAAATACCAACCTAAGTAAACAATAAAAGGTTGTCATTATATTTTTCGAAACTACCCCCCAAAATAGGATTAAGTGGGTGTTAAAGTTTGTTAAGAATCATACTGGATAAGGTTTCGTTTTTGATGTAGGGATCTAGGGGAGCACGAAGAAGGAATTTGCGGCAAATCGACCTTTCACCATCATCATCATTTCAGCCAAAAAACGTCCACTGCTAGACATAGGCCTTCCCCAAGCGCTGCCACACTGATCGGTCCTGTGCGTTTCGCATCCACCGCACTCCCGCAGCCTTGACCAGGTTGGACTTCCTAATTTGCGTTTTGCGGTTCGCAGTCGCCACTGAACTGTCAACCTTTAAGGGGGTGAAAAGGAGGCAATTCGTTTGTATGAACAATCTCATTCCGTGGAGATAAAGTCAATAATCAAAATTTACATAATAGGTTTTTTAAAACTCCCTTCTCCTGATAGGGTTAAGTGATTTTAGTTTTTTTGAGACATCTTACTGAGCAATCTAACTAAAATAAACAAAAAACTAAAAAAAAAGAGAAAAAGGGTATATTAAGTTTTAAGGGGCGGATTTTACTTTGTAGCGGTAACCAAAAATGTATTATTCTTTAAGTCAAATAACGAATCGTCCCAAACCTATAAACCGTAGAACTTTACGAAACCACATTTTTATTTGGTTTTAACAGCTTATTTTTGGTTGCCATTCACGCTTAAACCGCTGAACCGATTTAATGTAATTTGGTTCGGAGATATTTTGAGACCCTGGGCAGGACATAGGATAGTTTTTATCCAAACATACTTAAGGAAATCATACTTAAGGGAGTGGAAAGAGGGGTAGAAGTTTGTATGGAAAACCTACAATATTAAGCCGCGATATAAGAAATAAGCAATTCGAATTACTAATGCTTCGCAGACGAAGTCGCGGGCAACAGCTAGTTAAATATAAGGTTACATCCACTAAACTGACAATCAAGGTTAATCAGAAAGAGAAGGTTAATATCCGTATTCCTCGCAGGAAATTATTTGTATGAAGCACACTCAAAACATTTGTGATGCCACTCAAGTGTTCAAAACACCAACTGTTTTTTTTTTTAACCTAAGACACCAACTGTTTTTTTTGTTTTAGAATCTCATCCAACAGCTACTGTCCAGAATGAAGATATCCAGGAAGTGCAGTCAGGTATGTAAATCAATACATCTTATTTATAGTGTAGTGTGATATACGTACAAAAATTTAGCTGACTTTCGCAAACTAGAGACAGAATGCAGAAAAAAGATGGAGAAAAAATCATATAATAAACTGAAATTGACACAACCAAACATAAAATAATGTGTTTGTTGTAGCTTAGTGTTACTAGCATAGCCAATTCCAGTACTAAAAACACAAGAGGCAATTTTTCGCATTTATAGGGATTAATACTAAACTTATACATATTTATACAGACATTCATAATCAGTCTATAATATTCTCACTGCTGGGACATTGGCCTCCTCTCGGTGGGAGGGCCAGACCATGAGACATTTAAGACAAGTACAGAGTGAGCTGTTGATTTGGTCTGAGGAGGGAAATTTTAACTGGCATAATGCAGGATAATTTCCGACCTCCACACAGGTGAAGCTTGTCATTTAAAATATTTATCAAATTTTATTAAATGTATTATTATCAGAGAGTTTGAGAGTATTTGTCACAGGTTTGATTTTTTTACTGCCAGTGTTGTGGTGATTCATGACAAAGGCAATCTTTGCTATTCCTTTACTAATTACTGTTGGCATTTACTTTTCAGACGGAATACTTACCTAGTCTCAAAAGACATCTGGAAAAATGTTTGACAATAAATCCACATTTGGAGAACTATTAAAGGCCACAAACCAAGTAAGTACTTTATCATTATAATTTTCTATTTATAGTTATACGCCCACGATCTCGTACGCGAGGATTTTTCCATAAAACTACTACAATCTGTTCCACTCCTACAGGGGTTTGTCTTAAGACTCATAAAATTAAGAAATTCGCAAAATTGTGCTCCCTGCGTTTTATATGCAGGGAAATATTTACAAGTCTAGTCAAATATTTTGCTTATATTTAATTATCTATCTTTACAGATTTAACACCAAGGGAAAAGCAGTTGAAGGAGCAATTAGAAAAAATCAAGTTAAGTTAGATAATTAATAAAGATGATAAAGGTCGCTAGTGATTTATATAAATTAATAAATACTGAAATAATATAAAGCAGTGTTTTATTTTACCCATTTCTCAAAATAATTGTTTTAGATCCTCATTATCATCTGCATAGAATGCATTTCATCGATATCGATGAATTTAAAAACGTATCGTTAACTTTATTGTTTTCTATACATTGCCCATCCCTATCAATGACAGTTCTTGCCGTCAATGTCAAGATTGTCATTGTCAGTCATGGTTGTCAGTGCTTCTTCGAATTTTCATGTTGGTAACTATGTTTTTTTTCATACGGTTGCCTAAAGAAGGTTAACAATTTCTCAAAATCGAATGTTCTAAGTTCCGTCTCTTATAACGTAGTTTTATTTTCTCTATGGTGACTTCTTTGAGTCTTTCTTTGCTTTGACTTTGAATTGAATATGTTTCGGAGTTATTATGGATTGTTATACTACTACGGATATTAATTGATTGCTTCTCTATTGCAATTGAATTAGTGTTGTTTTTTATTGACGCAGATATTCCGATGACACGTCAAACAAATATCATTCTTCGCATACTGTCATTGTCAAAATGAAATTTTTCGCCTACTGCTGATCTGACCCGCCATGTTTAATTGTAAATTGTGTTGCTCTACTTGACAAAGTTAATTTGAGTTTACATTGAAACGAAGTGAAATTAAAGAAAATTAACAATAAAAAACAGTTACTATATTATACAGCAATTTTTACTTAAAGTGTACATAGAGCTGGCCCAGGCTCCATACATTTCTGGCACATCTCCTTTGAATTCCTTATTTTCTCTGTATTCTGACCACTTCTTAATTATTTATATTATCTTCTCTTGTTACTTATTACAATATTTTTAACCAAAATTATTGCCTTAAATTTTGAGTTTAGATAATAATTATATAACGAAGATATAAAGCTGAAGTAACTCAAATCCGACAATTTAAATTAATCCTTACAAATCCTAACTTTTGGTACTAAAAACAGTTTGTTTGGATTTCAAACGAACACAAGAATCGAATAGGAAACCGCCACTCGTACCTAGCTGAGACTCTGGACAGGCTCTAAACACGTGGAATTCGATGTTAGCGAAGACGATAGTCAAAATGATCAATGGATTGATCAAGTGATCTTTCGTTATCGCTTGTCAATCCCATATAATTTAGCTTTTTTGACAATTGCTATCGCCACGCTTTCGATGATAGAATGACACATATCTAAACTTCATTTGGAATAACATTAGAAATTTCTACAACCCCATTTTACAGTCCGTTCAACCGATTTTGAGATCTATCCCTAAAATAAAAAATATAAGGATGGCATAAAAAACATAAACCTGTTACCAAAACTAACTGTTTAGTACAGCTGCCATTTGTCACATCACCAACGCAATAGAAGTCAAAATCAGTTGAACGGGCTGTAAAATGGGATTATTTAAATGTCTAGTGTTATCTCAAATGGAGTATAGAGCCTCAAGTCTTCCAACTACCAGTTTTTAAGTTATTCAAAATTACATTTTTAAAGATAAAACGGTTCCACAAACAGGCCACAAGAAGACGAACAAAATGAAAGACTTTGCAGCTAGCTAGGTTCCTGTGGACGTTTTCTTGTAAAACTTATTTTTAACAAATTATTTTAGAGAAAATGGTACTGTTATTTTATTTAGTTATATATGCGGATCTTGGTTGAAATCTTCGCTAATAATATTAAAAAGAAGAAAGATTTTTTTGTTTGTTAGTACCGAATAGGGTACGAAACTACTTTACCGATAAAAAAAAAATCACCAATTGAAAGCTAAATCATCAAGAAGTAACATATAATTTATTTTCAATAAAATTAGAGATCCTTAAGAAAATTACAATAATGTAATCCAAAGTTTTTGCCTATAAAATTTATTAATTGGCGTGCGCTGAGAAAACTATTGATAAAACATAAAAACTATGTACTATATGATTAAATAACTCATTATTACCCACAAAAATATCTAACTATCATATTTAAGTCACAATATCAGCTTTTGTTTTTTAAAATTTTATTAGATCGCCGCCGTGCCAGTAGAAACAAAAGTTGGTTACATTCGTATCGTGGTATTAATTCTTATTCAAGTAAATAGTTTAAGTAATTGGTAGTTATGTAGGTAGGGTAGGTGGGTAGGTAGATAGGTAGGTAGGTAGGGTAGTTAGGCAGGTAGGTAGGTAGGGTAGGGTAGGTAGGTTGATATTTAGGACAGGTGGGTAGGTAGGGTAGATAGCCAGAGGACGGGAGCGAAGCCGAGGGGGACAGCTAGTAATGTATACGTATAAATTGTGTTTCTGTATTTTTTGTACAATTTATTCACTGTGGCGAAGTTGTCAACAGCCTCGGTCACCACGGTCTTTCATGCAGCCGAAGTGCGGGTCGCATAGCGCGTCACGGAAACTTAAACGACATCATCCGACGTGCTCTCGTAGCCGTCGGCGTTCCGGCCGTATTGGAACCCCATGGCCTGGCACGCGACGATGGCAAAAGACCGGATGGGATGTCTTTGTTTCCATGGAAGATGGGTAGGCCTTTAGTGTGGGACGCTACTTGTGTCGATACTCTTGCGCCATCCCATCTTCCTAGCTCGTCGTGCTGTGCTGGCGCTGCCGCTGCGGCTGCAGAGAACCTCAAGCGGCGGAAATATAATAACCTCATTGGTAGTTATATTTTCGAGCCGTTTGGGGTTGAAACTCTTGGTCCGTGGGGTCCGAGTGCTCACGCTTTGTTTAAGGATCTTGCCAAACGCCTAGTTGACACTTCGCGTGACCCAAGGGCTGGCTTTTACTTTGTTCAGAGAATTAGCATTGCCATACAACGTGGCAATGCTGCCAGTCTTTTGAGCACATTACCAGTGGTCAACGATGGAGAGGAGTTTTTCGACGCCATATTTTAGTTAAGTGTATATTTTTAGGTTTAGTTAGTGAGTAGTTTTTGGTTTAAGTGTATATGTTTGTAGTCTTAGTTAATTAAGTATTTTATACACTGTATATACTTGTATCTATGTAAATAAATACCCTTAAAGTCTACATCATGCCTGAATTTCAGAAGAAGTTTAGGAGCTATGATGCCAGAGACAGATACACAAACACACAAATACATATATACACAAACACAGAGGTACACACATAAAACTTATAGCACTCCTCTTTTGGTTAAAAAGATTACCAATGACATTTGCTCACTAGTACCACACTTTTAACCTAGTACATTTTTCAACCAGCGTCATTATAAACCGTTCCCACTTTGCCATTGTTCTACTGCATTTAATCTCTACAACAGCAACAAAAGTCAAGCTTTATGTCTACAAAGAGGCTTTTAATTATATACGTTCCTGTAATTTGGGTG